>OY727106.1:15968202-17331682 GCA_963402855.1 Ormia ochracea
AATCGTTTTAGCTTTGCTTCAACGTATACTTTTAAGCATAAAATTATTATGTTTTTATTGTACTTAACTTTGAAAAAATATTTTTGCTGAAATAATTATTAATTTTAATCAATAAAAATATCACAGTTTTGAAAAATATTTTTGTTGAAAACATAAAAAAAATATTTTTTATTGTACTTCAGAATTAACCAAAATTTTTGTTGAAATTATTTGTAAGTTTTAAACAATAAAATACTTTCTGTTCTGCTTTAGTTTAAAAAAAAAAAACTTTTGTTAAAAATGATTGTGAGTTGTAAAGAAAAAAAATATTTATTTTGTGTTTGACTTTTGAACGCCATTTTGTTGAAAATATATATTAGTTTCAATGAAAAAAACATTTATTTTGCTTCACTTTTGAACAGCATTTTTGTTGAAAATATATATTAATTTTAATGGAAAAAATATTTTTTCTTGTACTTCAGTTTTGAACAACATTTTTGTTGAAACTATTTGTAAGTTTTAAACAATAAAATACTTTCTATTTTGCTTTAGTTTAAAAAAAAATGTTGTTAAAAATGATTGTGAGTTTTAATGGAAAAAATATTTTTTTTTTGTACTTCAGTTTTGAACAACATTTTTGTTGAAAATATTTGTAAGTTTTAGGTAATAAAAATATTTTCTATTTTGCTTCAGTTTTTAAATACCACTTTTGTTTAAAAGGAGTTTCAAGAAAAAAAAACATTTTTTATTGTAAAAAGTAAAAAAAAGAAAAATTATTGTAAAAAATAAAAAAAAAATGTTTTTCTAGTAGCTCAGTTTTGAACAATATTTTTGTTGGAAATATTTATTATTAGCGTGAAGAATAAAGTGTTTTCTCTTTTGATTTAATTTTGAAAAATAGTGCTTTGAAAGTATTTGACAGTTTCAATTAATAATATATACATTATATTTTCTTAAACAAAATTTTATGCAGCCGTTGTTGTTATTGTGATTTTTGATATTACCATGAAAAAATGCGCCTAAATTTACGTTTTAGCAATTTAAGGAGGAAAAACGTTAAATATAATTTAGAATACAATTTACTGATTATAAAAATAACTACAATTAAGCTGATGCCGCGAAAACTTTTAGTCTGCATTGTTTTGTCTGCTACAAATACACTCAACCATTAACTGTCACTTTAGTTAAGCATAAAAGAAAGCAGAGGTCCCATTAACTCTACAACATGTAATTTGTGTTATTATTTTTATAGGTTTTTTTTAATACGGAATATCAATCAACAACACTTTCATAACTTTTACAAAACTTTAGCACACAAAAACAAGTCCTCAGTTAATCCATCCGTATTAATTCCATTATTAATTTTGTTTATGAATTCAAGTTGATACAACAAAGAAGAAATTAATAAATTTGTTTGTTTTCTTCAAGTAGAAATGATTCGTGAATGTTTAATTAGTGAATTTTAAATTAATGCTACAAGACGAAGGTTCTCATTAAAAAAAAATAAAAAAATAAAAAATTCAATGTTGCACCCCTCTAAAAACTAAGCTTTTAAGCAGCAGTATTGCATGTTACAAGACACACAAAACAGTGCACGAAAGTACACACTCGTACAAACAACAGTTTATTATTATACTTTGGCTGGAAAAAAAACCAAATAAGAAGAAGAAAAATAAATAATATAAAACTTATTTATTAATTTTTACAAATTATATGCAGCCGCGTACGTTCACTCTTACGTTGGTATGTCTGAGTGTGTGGTGTGAAGTTGCTGTTGCAAGTCACTCTACTGGCAAGTTGGATTGCGTCGCTGTTTCTCCGCTTGTTACTTAAAATTGTAATCGCCAGCATTATTTTGTATTCAGTTAATGTTACATACACTCAGTTTTATCACTCAAGCACAATGAATGAATAAACGACTCCATGACAAATGGCCTTGTAAAGTATTTAATGTTTAAGGACGCGAAAGACACATTTCTTTATTATTCTTATTCGTTTTAATTTTTTAACTTTATTGTTTCATGCGACTGCTAAAGGTGAGACAAGTCACTTTAGCTGTACGTCAGCTCAAGACAAATTATATAATATAAAGCGAGTTGCATACGTTGCAAGGAGCTTTAAAATGTTGTTGTCTTAAGCACAGAGCTGTGATGAGGAAACATGTAACAGCAATAAGTTGTCGGCTACGAAATTTCCACAATGAGTTGTTTGTTTTCTTTAGATTTACATAAAGCCTTTTTTTCTTTTTGTTGTAATTTGTGTAAAAAAGCATAAAGAAATCTAATCTAATCAAAATTTTACTTCTTTATCTCAAAGGATGGCTTGCCGGGCAGTGTCCTCTTGACGATATCCTTTTACAATAAAAGCGTAGCGAGGTTTTTACTGCAGAAAGCAAATTTTTGTAAATATCATAGATTGAGTATTCAGAATAACGATCTTAATAAGCAAAATAAAAATTATCGCTTTCTTAATTATATTACACAGTATAATTTCTTGTGTCCTTTTAAATACGGCAATGCAATATTGTTTAGTTTTAAGAAAAGAAATGTTTTTATTTACATATATGAAATGAAATAGATGTGCTGGAGTCAATATAGAAATAATAATATTTTTCATGTAGGAATACTTGGTAGGTGCGTACTAGGATTAAGAACTAAGATTAAGAACTAAGAACTATTACGAACTGGGCAGAAGAAAATGTATGGTAAATTGGAATTGACTGGAATGTGTATGGCAGTCAAATTGGATGTCTTCCGAATTTCTCTCAAAAAGTGCTTTTAAAAAACTTTGTTTAAGCATTCTAATAATTGATTTTGCTGTATATAACAAATGTAGCATGTCATAAAAATTCTCATTTAGTTTTTAAAAAACTTTACATAATCATATACTATATATATATGTATATATATCAAAATTGTCAAAGTATGCCTTGGAAAGAAAAATAATCTGCTGAATATTTTTATAGTACTGTAATAAAAGCTTGGCTTAAGCGACCATTTAGTTGACTTAGTCCATATTTTTGCTTCTTCGCACAAATAATTGTTTGGTGATAAAATTTTTAGCAATATTTATTAATTTTTTTTTTTTTTTGTTAAATTGAATTATTTTTAACTGGAAAAGTAATTAATTTTGGCAAGTTTGTCTTGTTATTTCAATTTGTATTTAAATTGGAATAAATTTTTAAAACGAATATTAAACAGAATAATAATTTTTGGTGTCGTTAAGCATGAATTAAAATTAATTGCTGAGTGATAGCTGGTGATTCTCGTGTACTCTCTGTACACAATTTTATTAAGAAAAAAGCATTCCATCGCATCCATATTTCCTCATTTTAATTTTAGCCTGCTTTTAATATGAAATTAAAATAATAACTAATATTGAGTATTAATTGCTTTCTTTATTTTGTTTTACAATAAAATTTTTTAAACTGAAAATTTGTTTTTTAAAGCTTTATTATCTCCATAATGTTAACAAATTAATAATGAAATTTCGAATTTATTTTGAATTTATGACTTGAGCTTAACTCCTGAATATAGCCATTCAGACTACTAATTTTTTTTTTATTACAATTTTTAATGATTTTTATTTATTAAATTATTCGTTTTTGATAGTATTATAATAGTACTTTTTTTTAAAAAAAATTTTCCTAATGGAAGGAATTTAAAATTATTAATCTAAATTACTACTTTAATGAGTTTCCTTTAAGGCCCAATAATTTACTTTAATTGTCTTTCAAATACTCGTCAAATAACTACGTATAATAATTAAAATAAAATTTTAAATATCTGCGCCTTCTGTAGACTTGATTTTGTCTTTTGAAAATAACATTTGGAAAACATTTAAAGAAAGGCTTTCACGAATATTTAATAAACTGAAAGGAATGTAACTAAAACAACAAATGGTTTTAAAAAGGTGCTATTTTTAATATGTCACAATAAACTAAACATAAAGTTCTCTGTCAATTGTCACTAGCACGTTTTGTGGAACCCGTTTAACTAATAACTCAACGAAATTTTTCTATAAAATCAGCCATTTCATAAATCTCTTCATAAACAGCAATCAAAGTTTAGCAAATCTAAGTTTCATTGCAATTTAAAACTAAATAACATTGAAACATTTACCCTTTCCCTCTCTCTCTCTCTCTCCTTTGCCAGCTCAAGTAGCAATTAATTACGAAACTAATTATTTTAGTGTTAAAAATCTGTTCATAGAAAATATCCATCATCAATAAACAGCAACACTGAACTATCAAATGTATCGCTCTCTTTCATTGACGCTGCGTCTATACCACAAATGCAATGCAAACGAATAGCAGTAACAAAAAATTGTAGTTTTTAGGATCATCATTGTCACTCTTGTCATCATAATCTTCATTATTGCCAATCGTTATCATGGTTGGAAAAGCCAAAGCATCGTCGTTTTTTTTTATTTTTTTTTTATTTTTTTTGGAAGTTGTAACAGCAGTAGCATCAGCAACTTCACATCATCAGCAGCATTCAGGCATATTATTGGTCTTAAGAGAATCGACATTTAGCATCACTCACATACCAGCCACAGTATTAACAACAACTAAAACTAGTGTACTACAACAAAAACAATAAATAAACAAAATAATATCAACAACACATTCAATATACTGCATTGATCAACTTCAACAAAAATGTCGTCGAGTGCATCATGTCCGATGTTGCGATAACGACAATAAATAATCTTTTTCCTTCAATGCTTTTTCGATGAATGAATGTATGAATGATTTACGATGTTTTAAAAGCGACTAAAGAAGGAAAAAAAAAAATCAAATAAAACAGCAACAAAACCATCAACGATTTTTGCCTTTAATAATTTATATTGAAAAATGAAATGTTAGTTGTTGGTTGCTTCTGTTGCTGCTGTTGCTGTGGTTGCTGTTGTTGCAACAGCTATAAAAAACATTATTTTCGTACGTGTATTAATAAAGTCGAAACAAAAAAATCTAAAGCATTCAATAGTTTAGACCAGGCATCATATTAAAATAACAAGTGACAAAAAATATTTCCTCAAAAGTCAGGGTTGGAACTTTCAATGCACGTTTTCAGTATATTACATCAATTTTGATGTTTTAAGGTACAACACAAAATAATATCGCAAAATTATGCTAAAAATTTTTGAACGATTTTTTTTTTCATAAAGTTGGCCGATTTCAAAGCATTAGTATGAAATAAATATGAGAAAAGGGCTGTAAATCAGGCGAATCAACCAGAACTGAATTCGTTTGAATCAAAAATTGAATTAAACTCCAGTAAAAGCTTATCGCGCTTTTCTATTTTTATCGGAAGACAAGTTATGTACCATACGAAGGGATTGGTTATTGGGTAACAATTTCAATCGATTGCTCCATTGAATTCAATAATACTGAATTCAAATGTAATGCAAATTCACTTTAAATCGAAATACATTAATCATTTGTTTAGGATTTCACTTGTTGCTATTGGTATCGCTAAGACTACAAATGAATCGATTGTGCTTGAACGAAATTTATTCGAATCCATTCCAAATGGAACAAACTTCTTGTTAAGAACATAACTGGAATGAGCAGGAGGGATTCCATGGTGAAATGCGTGTGCGTAAAACGGTTGTATAAAAGACAAGTGGCTTAGGTCCATCGCTGTCATAGCTCGCCTCTCATTAAACTAAGAATTCACTTATAAATATAATATGGAAATAAATAAATAAATAAAGCGAACAAGCCGACAGTAGTATGTCGGCATAAAAATGAGAAATCGTCTGTTGCAAAGGTAGCCGCTTAAGGGCATAACCCGCACCCAAAAAAAAGGTCGTTGCTTTCATTTGTGTTCATATTGAATATGATTGCCAATACATGAAATGAATTTGTTTCGGTTGCAATCGAACCATCATCCATCGCTACGATATATCAGTTCGCTACGATATAAAATAAAACTGAACTCATGGCAATTCGAATTAACAGAAAACGGTGAATTTAATTTCATTTTTTTTATTATATTTTTTTTTTTTTTTTTTGTAGATTTACAAGTAATTTAAGAAAACATATACATTGGCTACAAAGCCACATATGTGAAGACATTGTTTACCATCTCTGGTGGCCTGTATAGCATTATGCGAGTATGTTTGCCGTCCAAAATTAGAAGTAAACTTCATCTGTAACCCAATTAGTAATTTAATTAACAAGCAATTTTCATCTGATATTAAAACTATCATACCAGACATATTCAGCCAATGAGGAATGGATTGATTATAAAGGCAACAATTAAGTGCCCTGGCGAAATAGAAACAGTTCATTGAATTTATATTACCACTAGACTGTAGTTCCATAATAAAAAAAAAATTTAATAAATAAAGTGTAGCAGTGAAAGAATTTGCAGTCTTAAGCCTTTCAAAATTTTTCTATGAAAATTAATTTTATTTGTAACTCAAATGAATGAATTTAGGTTTTGGTTTTTCAAAAATTTTCTATAAAATATTATATCAATTGTTTATACACCTAAAAATCATCAGTAGGTTAAAAAATATTAATAAAAAAGCAATTGTGACTTTTTACAGAAGAATTGATCGCAAGGTCGAATTAAAGTTAAATCTTCATTGGATCATTCCACTTTCTAGAGTTTCCTTTTTAATGGAAACCTGTTCGCACAGAAAATAAGAAGAAGAAGAAGAAGTAAAAGGGAAGATGTATGTTATAATAAAGTAGCAAAATAAAAGGATAACTGATGGTCTGAAAAATACAATGCCACGGAAGAGAACATATAACAAAGTTTCATATACAAAACTTCCAGATCAGAGACAGCCTCTAAGGGTACATCTATAATAAAGTGTGACGGAGTAATTTCGTAGGGCATTCTTATCGTAATGGGACAATAATGCGTCATGGAGTAATTTCGTAGGGCTGTCTCATTTTGAAGTATATCCTGTCTTCCTTGCGCTTGGAACCATTTACCTAGTCATGTATGTGGCTCCTACTTCTTTCTTTTTTTGTGGGGCATGTCTTGCTTTTCCAACTTTAGCGATATATATAAACTGATATTATAGATTGCAAGATATTTTTCAAAAGTAATTACTCTTTAAGTCATGAAATAAGTAATGAAGTAGTTTTTGGTCAAGTTTTTTCTACCACTTTGTGATTTACTGGGTATCAAAGTAAATTCAATCACATGCTCGTATTCCTTCGTATGAATATATTCAGAATTAACTGAAATAAAATAGTGTAACATTACGTACACTGGAGCTCAAAACTAACCAAAACTTGTTGATTTAATAAAAATGATCGTAAAACACTCACAAGTCTCTTCTGAAACAAAACAAAAAAAAAAAAACAACAAATAAAAATAAAACAAAAAAGCATTCATACTGAAACAAATGGTCATATAACAAATGCAAGTTGCCTAAATTGACTGAAAGTGTATAAAAAAAAAAATGAAATAAAAACAAAAAAAAAAAAAAAACTGCATAACCAGAGAGAACTTCATTTTAGTTCATACCTCGTTATGCATTTGAAAAATGTCAATGTAAATTCCCATCACATGCTACAAGGCAATGAGACGTCGTGATGTCCCCTCATTCCACTTCATTCCTCAACACAATGCGAATACTTGAGCATAAAGATAGTTTTTATTTTACATTTAATTCTTTTCCTTAATGCCATGCAGTCGTGTGATATAAATCGATCGTATTCTCACTCTCAAAGTTGGCATGTTTGCTAAAGAGCCACCACTACCAATACCAACAGGTTCATTCCTGTTGCCACCATCACCACCGCTTACAACTGTTTCAAGTAATTCTCCACACTTGTAGAAGTTAAAAACTTTTTTTTTTTATATATATTTATTCATTTTATTTATTTTTTTTTATTTTATTTTATTTTTAATTTTTTTTTTTTTTTTTGCTTATTGCAACAGGAAACAGATCAACAGCACATTGAGACTTTTAAGTATATTTTGTTGTCCAATGATGCCCACTCTAAACAAACAGTCAGTCAGCCGTACATGCCAACAATTCGACACACTTGTACTTACAGGATCTTTCGCATTCAGTTTTTTTCCTTCCTTCTGTTGCGTAGTGTTTATGTGTGTGGATCTGCTGCCACTGGAGTCATTCTCTTAAGAAACTATTTGTTATTCAATGCGTGTGCCTGTCAAAATACGCATGATGGAATTATGACAGATCATCATTATAGTGATGATATATGAGTAAAAATGTTACTGAAAACACCAGCAAAAAAGAAAAAGAAGAAAAAATTCCAACAAATAAAGAAAAAGGCAAAAAGACTTAAGAAGCAAATCAAATTGCATAAAGGAAGCAAAAAAGACATCTTGCAGCAAGAAAGCTAAAAGACAGTGACGACAATATTGTTGTGATGAGTAGTTGACAAACAAGTTGGAAAAATATTTAATGAATTGGTCACGACAATACTTGGGCTCAAAGCTGAAGCTGAGTACTAAATATTTATTTAGTTATTCATTCCTCAAAGGAAGGCAGGGATATGTTGCCCTTTCGTCAGTTTAGTTTTCTGCTACCTTAACAGAGCATATCGCTGCATAATGCATTTGATACTGTGCGAAAATTTTCAGTCTCACTACTCGCGCTCTGCATAATATCACATCTGACATATTAAATTATAAAATACTTAATTGATTTCAAATTAAATTCCTTTCTGATGTTTTCTGCAAGTCCAACAAGTCAACTAGTAATTGGCTGAATGCATCATATGCATTGCATTACATGTTTATGGACGACAGCTCATGAACAGAAATACTGGAAACATTTTATTTTATAGAGGAAATGATAAAAAATCAGAACGAATTTATTAGAAAAGTAATGGATGTTGCAGCCAACATATTGAGAAAGCAACATGTTGTAGAAATTTCAAAAAAAAAAATTTGTTTAATTTCGGCAAAATTTTACTTTAATTAAAAAAGTTTTTTTTAAACATTTTATGTACTTCAAAGCAGTTCATAATTTGCAGGAATTATTTTCTTAGATCTTAGGAAAAGTTTCTTAACTTTTGGAAAATAAGTCTTAATAACAAAAAAATTATGAACAAGATTAGAGAATTTACATTGTAAGTAAAACTGAAAAAAAGTTTAAAAAAAAGTTTAAAAAAGTTTAAAAAAAGTGGAAAAGTTTAATTTTGCGAAATGGTTTACGATTACATCGGAACTTCGGTTAAAGCAAATTTTTCCTGAATTGATAACGGAAATTCTCAAATCATATGCTGTCCTCTGAGCAAACAGTATTAACGGTATGATTCTCAGTTCAATCTAAGGAAAACATGTAATATATTTCAATAAAATGGTTTAGAATTCAATAAAATGGTTTAGAATTCAATAAAAAGGGTATAGCAAAATTTACGAAAGGTAATGAATTACACTTTAGGAAAAGTTGGTCTCTCTTGCAATGACGTGATGGAAACAAAAAAAAAATTAAAGCAACAGATTAAAAAATTTAGAACAAATACTTTTTCTCGTTCATTTTGCATTGCAACTATTTTGTATAAAATTGGTTCACATTTTAGTGACGTTATGAAAAAGGATACTGGCTATTAATTTTTTACTTAAATGAATTAAAATCTTATTATTTTTATTTTTACAAAATAAATAATGTCTTATTATTTAACAAAATTGCTAAAAGCAGCTGAAAACTGCAAACCGAGTGAGCGCTGATGGCGAGCGGTTTCGAGCCGAGCTTATTGACGCTTATTTTCATGCGAGAAGAATTTTTGTAGAGAACACAGTGAATGCGAGAATCTGCTCTGAAATTTTGTTTACTCTATGTGTTTTGCTTTTATGTCAAAAAAAAAAAAAAAACTGTTTTCTCGCACTGATCGGCTTTGCTCTCAACTGTTGTCGGCGTGCACTGTATTATACACAACGTTATTTGTATTGGCTTGTATATAATCAGTTTTATCGCACTGACAATCCCGACTCGGCATTCAGAGCTTCCTCTGTTGGCACGAGTTGTTAGAGTTTCTTCTATATAGAAGCCTGTAAAAGATTAACTAAACTTTTCTGCACTGAAGCGATGTTGCGTCCTCATGAAATGCATTATGTCGTAGTTTCTAAGGAAATCTGATGTAACTCCTCTTTCTCACTTATATTTCAACAATAATTATAATCAATTATATCAATAATGTTTAATAGTTAGAATATTTAATAATTTTTCCTAATAACTTATGTTAAATTTATTTTAATTTCTTTAAACCTTTTCTCATTAAGAAAAAATATATAAATGCCTTCAAATTCAAAAATACATGAAGATCTCCTGTGATGAGCTGAATAAATTTTTGAGAAACAAGAAAATCAAAATTAAAATCAAAAAGTAAGAATAATTTTTATTCACAATAATAATGATAATCGATTATCAGAATCGTAAAGCTTTCTGACAAAATCTAAAAGTATTTTTAATTAAAAATATATTTTAAAAGGATCAATATGTGGTTTAAGGAAGAAAAGAAATTATTTAATTATATCGGGCAGAACTAATTTAATATTAATTAATTTTTTTTTTTTTTTTTTGTTCATTGTTAATAATAAAATTTTGATTATAAAAAAAAATAGATTGGCGTGTATCTCATCTCATCAGCAGAAACAATTCGGAGTTAAATTAGTACTAAAATAGAAGAAAAGATGCTGCGAAAGATTTGCAAAAAATATCAGGCACGTATATTTCAATAAAACAACGTGTGAGCAATAAATGTATAAAAAGTCAGCTCTGCAAATACTATTTGTTTGTAACTTGAGCTTCAAAATATTTTAAACTTATTTATTAAATTTGTTTAGTGTACAGTAATTGAAATACCTGTTGATAGTTCTGTACTCATATATGAGGAACCGTAAAGGTCTAAAACAAGAGTTGAAAGAGACTTAAATTTAATTTTCATATTTTCGACAGGTTCTACACAAGTTATTTGGATTGTAATTGACAAAATCGAGCATTTTAAATGCCTTAAATGCTAAGGAGTACAACAAATTTAAATAGGAAAACGAGAGTACTAAACGAGATACCTTTCAGGTGACAGCAATATATATATATATATATATATATATATATATATGTGTGTGTGTGTATCCTTATTTATTAATTTAAAACTATTACGTTCTGAAAAAAAAAGTTTAATGTGAAATCTGAATTCTATTCATTTTAGAATTGTGTGCTTAAAGCACTTATTGGTATTATGGAACCAGTAAATAGATTGGCTGTGTCATTTCTTTAAATTTTTCTGCAACTTAAATAAAATTAAATTTGCAGAAATTATTTAGTTTGGTAAAGAAATGATTTTTCATTAATTACTTGCAAATAACTCACCTGATTTGCCGCCGGATATCCACAATCAATTTGATATGATGCCATATTCCTTAACGTTTTCCTTTTCGACTCGACTGTATAATTATTTTTAATTATTTAAAAGGTTCATATTGTTAAATGAAAGCAAAATGTCAACATTATATATAATTTTTTTTTCTCTTTTTTTTTTTGGTTGCTTTTAAGCTCTGAAAGTTGGTTGTGCTGCTGTTTCAATTTAATTTGCATTCAGTAGAACAGAACTGTCATTTCAATTGACATAATGAATGTTTGCATTAAAATTTGAACGGAATAGTGAAAAAACGATAATTTTAAAGAAGGCAAAATAGATTAAAATGGCAAGAGCGAAAGCGAGAATGAATTTTTTAAATGTAAATTATGTACGTATTTTAATAACTTGACACTTGTTTGATGTTTAAAAGGTCAATTCTAATGGTGTTACACATGTACTGAGAATTTACTCGTATACTGATACAGAGTGTGTGGATTTGTGTTTGCGGCGCACGTTCCTTTTAGCACACATCACTTTACCTAAAACACGGAAATTTTGTTTAATTTAATTTTTATTTAATTGCCGGAATGGCTGAAATTAAAACACAGGACGAGGAGTCTGCTGAAATATGCTTTAATTGGTTTAAATGAAAATTACTTAACCCATTTGCCGACGGGTTTTCATTTTGACTTGGTATTCTTTAGCATTGAGTTTATATTTCCTCAGTTATCGTCTTAGAGACGTGTTCTTGCATTATTTTTGTATTCTTGTTTTTCTTATTTTTGTTGTTTTGTTTTTTTGGTGCAAAATATTTCTAAACTCACTTCACGTTTAACTTCCGGTATTTTTCATTTTCATGTAAAATACTCTGTTAAGAAGTCTGGTCTTCTTTGTTAATCCAATTTGATTCTTTTCAATACAATTTCTGTGCCAGAGCCCAATCGAAGTTGAATGCACGTGCATGTGTGTATCTCTGTCTCATTACTCGAATTTCTTGTTCTGTGCCGATGAAAATCCAAACTTGTTTTTTGCGTGCCTACTCTTGCTTAGATGCGCGCGATTTAACGTTCGAGCACAAACTAGTTGCAAGTTGTCGAAAGGTTGTGAACAACCAAAACAGTTAAGCAAAGCATGCAACAGAAGAGTCAAACACTATTTAATCAATAATGATATAAAGTGTAAAAAAACAGGAAATTAGAAAGAGAGTGAAAACCAAAGCAATCTGGTTAACTTGGCTTTCTATGAAATACTTAAAGAGAGGGAAAGAGATGGTTATATACAAGTAAAAAGTTTAGAACAAATAAAAAAGTTATTAAACTCGTTGTAACAACAACTATTATGGCTTGTTGTTGGCCTTTTCAAATTTCATATGCGTTTTCTTTTTGATATAAAGCTAAAGCAACGCCTCTCGGTTTCTTGCAACTTTAGCGCCACCAAGAAAAATTCACGACAATTTCTCAAACTAAATTAATCGTTACTCGTTATTTTGAAACTATAAAATAAAATGCAAATACAAAGTTGCACTCTTTCTCTATAGTTGTTTCTTTTTAACACCACAAATCTCAAGCCATTTAACAAAAAAGAAAAAAAATAAATAAATAAAGGAAAAGAAAACTCATCCATCAGGCAGCAATCAAACTTCCAACACAAAAATGCAACTGGAAGTGGTTAAATTCCAGTGAAAGGGGAACTGTGAAAAAATGTGAATAAATAAAAAAAAAATCAGAGATTAATATTTTGAAGGTGTGTTAGAAAGTTATTTTTTGTTTTTGTTTTTGTTTTTGTTTTTGTTTTTGTTTTTATTTTTGGTTTTAATGTTTGTCCTCAATATCTTGTTTTTTTGGTTTTTTTTTTTATTTGACTTATCTGTTCTCCGTCTCACATACATTTTGCTTGTGTGTTTTGTTTCGATTGCAACTGATTTTTAATGGTTAATTTTTTCACTTATTTTCGTTTCCATTTTTGACACCTTTTTTGGTGGAACAGGCGTGGTTTCCATTGCAATTTGTGGCTTCTTGCCTAAGAATTTTTGTTGCGTTTTCGTTTTTCGATTTTTGCTACTTGCACGAGATCATTTCATTCTGTGCTCAATATTGTGTTATTGTGATTGTTTATTGCTGCAAGCAAAAATTATTATTTGTAAATGGTTTGATTACTCGAATAAATTTAAATTATGCCAAATAAGAAAATATTTTAAATGAGATCACATGGCCATGAACATAATGCTCATAGTGGAATTATGATTCGAATAATTTTCTTCGTAATTTTTGTTGAAACAAAGAAATTGTTTTGTAAGTTTTTTGCAGTGCATTTTAGGTATTCTTTTTATATGACGGATTGTTCTTATGTAAGATCACTGCAGAGTGCGAGATAGAAATAAAGATATGCAGTTCAATTATGAATTGCAGTTCAAGGAATTTGTTTCTCGGTGAAAACACTTACATAAACTTTCGAAAACTTTCGTGCAATCATCAAATCACCAGGAATAATAAAATTGTTTAGTAGCAGCTACGATTTTCAAAGGCTACGGTTTTCCTCGATCACATTCAATTTTTTTAACGCAGTTCGGAAAAAAGGTTGTTTATAAAAGCGCACTGCGGAAGAACAACGAAATATCCTTTGAATTGCTAAAAGTATCGAACTCACTCCAAGTGCTCTAGTCGCTATAACTAAAAGCAAACTATTGAAATTATCCAATTTTTTGTGTGTGTGTGTGTGTGTGTTTTTTTAAATTAGCATTTTAGTATCTAGCGGCTGCTTTAACAGGTCTCTAAAACTTATATTCCTAATCTACACTTTCCTTTAATTACCATATGTGATCTTTACTACAGTTTTGTGATGATTGTAATGTTTTTTTCTGAAATGAATTCCTTTTTGAAATAATTATACTATTTTGAAAAAATTCTATTGGATGTAATTTTGATCAGCAGACAAGCAAAAAGGACTCTTAGTGAGTGAGAGTTGTTCTTATTTTAATTTTTCAATGCTTTTTTTGTGAGCTTTTTGCCTACCGACATCTCCAAATTATAATTACAAGACAAACATCAAAATTATTTTTCTTTTCTTGTCAAACATTTTAAAATAAACTTTTACTGGATCTGGATATTTAATTCTTCAACGGATACTGGTTTTATGCGTTTCTTTCCGCCTTGAGCAACGTTAATCGGTATCACACTGTATTGTAATTAAGTAGATGGAGTTTTCAAAGTTGGACAGTTAAAATTTAACTAAAAGTTTAAAAAAAAAACTATTATCGACCATAAAAAAAAGAGTCTGTGTCATACATGGAATGCGAGTACCGAAAAAATGACTGTCTATGCAAACTAGGCACACCAGTTGAGCTCATGTTTTGTGAAACATATAAAATTTCTTATTGCAATAGCAGTATATTGTATATATATATTATATAGCAGTATATATAATTTATTTCAGCCTAAATGTGTCTTTTATTTGCTATGTGTTTTATTCCTTACCAGCTGTGCCCTGAAGTTCTTATTTCTATAGTCAGCTGTAGCCTCCAAGCATGCACAAGCCTAGAGGTATCTTCTCGGCCTGATGGTTTTTTTTTTTTTTGCTTATATTATCAGCTGGCTTTCTGAAAAATGGAGGACAAACTTCGTTATCTTCATCTGTTTAATTACCTCAGCATGACTTGCTAAAGGCAGGGAAAATTTTGCCTTTCCATCAATTTTATTAAAGTGGCTTGACGCAGGCACTTCGTTACTGTTACTCCGTTTGGGAGCAGCATTCCTGAAATATAGCACTATACAGCAGCACGGAGTTCAGATTTGAACCAAAATTCGTATATATCTGGATAGATTATGATATATATTTAAAAAATGTGCTTTGCCTATTTAGTGTTACAGTAGAACTCAAAGCTTTTGGCACTTACCTTTCGCTCAAATCCAATTCTAATTCTTATGCAAAACATTCCAAATATTCATCAGTATTTAAGGAATTTATTACTTAAAATTTTAATAAAAGCAGACAAAATCAGTGGCGGACTAAGGTTAAAGCGGGCCCTAGGCAACCTTGTAATTTCTGGCCTTTTTTTCAGTTATGACATATACATACTTTACGTTTGATAGTTAATAAAAATAGAAATTACAAAATATGAACCTACTTTTCAGGCCCCAAAAATTACGGGCCCTAGGCACGTGCCTATAATGCCTAGGGCTTAGTCCGCTCCTCGACAAAATATTTGTTTGTTGTGAAAAAAGTGTTTTGATTAAAAGCTTTATTGTTTTACTCCAAAAGCTTAGCTAAAGAAGCGAATTTAAATAAATCAAAATAGATAAATTATTTTAATTAGCATGAATTGTTAAAATTTTTTTTTTTGTAGGTTTTTATTAAGAAAACAACAATTTGATGCAAAATATAAATGCAATGAAAAAATTTCTGATAGAGAGAGTTTCTTAAATATAACTAATGAACTAAAAAGGAAATTAAGTGCATAAATAATCGTTAACAATAATGTTTTACTTAACGTTTCCTTTGTTATTGCTGTTGCACTTGTTGATGTTGCTCTTGTAGTTGTTGCTCTTGTTGTAACTTCTTTAAGCAAAATTCATTCTCCTATCCTGCTATTCGTAGTCTTGTCAACTCAAGCCTAATAAAAGCATGGCATACGAGTAGATAAAAACTGGTAAAATGCATTTTTCCGCACACACTTGTGCAAGGTTGTGCATGATAGTAGAGGCACTTGTCGTATCTGAAACGAAGTGTATGTTCTACATGTCATCATATTTTTGCACACAATTTTTCAATTGATATTCTTTTCATTGAAATATTTACAAAAAGGAAAACAAACTCATCAAGTTTTTGCAGAAAAAATAATGCGTACTCGTTGCAATTTAATAAAGTATGGGCACATGACTGTTTGCCTGCCTGTCTGGCTGCGTTTGAATGTAGAAGCTGAACATCTGTCCGTGTCTGTTCTACACCAGCAAATAGTACAGGGGCGGTACAAGATTCTAGTTTCAATATAGCTGCCGTGAGCCCAAATTGATGAAGAGCTTTTGATTTTCGTATGTTTGAAAAGAGCTTATGCTCACTTGTCTTTGGCCAATTATACAGTTTCTATATACCAGGGTTGGGAAATTAATATTACTAATATTATTATTATTCTATCTGTAAATGGTTGCTTATTATCTTGCTGAAGAGAACTTTCCAATATATACTATTTATCATATCATACATTTTCTCCATACAACAGCAACAAAATATTGCAAGAGTATTTCATCCTTGTTGCATGGTATGGCAGTAGCCTCTAATTTTGCAGCTCTAGTCCTAGTGTGTACAACATGGCTAAGTTCATTTTGCTGAACGAGCAAACATCTTGTTGAATTAGCTAACAAATGGCTTTTGGTTTTAACTTTCATCTCCTATGTGTTTTCAATCCAATTTTTTCCTCTTGTTGCTTTTGTTCCACAAATGTGTGTACGTCTGCCTGAGTGTTGATATTGTCCTCTTTGGATCCTTGACATGCTTTTTTCGTATCATTTCTAATTCTTTTTTTTTTTTTTTTTTTTGAATTTTGGGAGATTTTTGTGAGTTTTGTTTGTATGGTGCCACTGGCCCCAACAACAACTTTGTCTATTCGAAAATATACAAGACCACATACACACATGCACCCACATTCACAACGAAGGACATTTTTGTTCACTCAAGTTGTTTTTGGTATAGTCAACTTTTTTCTTTGTGTGCAGTTGTTATTTTTGTGCTACTGCTGTAGAACAGAAAGTAGTCGTTTTAAGCAGCAGCAGTACTATCAGATCTATAAAGATAGGATTTTAATTTGTTCGACTATCCGTTACGTTTTGTAGCTTGCACAAATCCTTTGTGTATACAAGCAATACATTTGCACAAACACTCACGTGCACATACACAGATAGCCTTGTACAACTAGTCCTTCATTGTTGTAAGTAATCAACATTTGTAATTCACATTCATGCAGACTCAGTAGTAAAGCAATGAGCTTGCAAAGGAATTGTAATCGGAGAAAATGATGGAAACGAGAACATAAATAAGGCTTTAGTAAACATTTTTAAGCTTAGCGATAACTTTTAGCCAAAATTGTTGAGGGTTTCAAATATAAGTTGTCTTGTCCTTTTTATGTGCGTGCGTGTGTTTTAACTGCATTGAAACCAAATACAGCTGGATGTCTTGATTGGCCTCTTTGGCCTATCTTTACTATTTAGTTAACATTAGAATTTGTCTTGAAAATATTTAATAATTTTAAATATTTCAGACATAAATAAATAACTTGTACTTGATTGTTTTTGCTTTGATATAAAACGGATATGCAGGAATTTTTTTTTTAATTTTAATTAAAAACTAAAACAAAACTTGAATGAGCTTGTCTGGCAAATGCCAAGAAAATCTATGGCCTGACGGGATTTACCGGTATGTTAATAATAGTACAGTTGTTTCAATGTATTTTTATTTAAGACTTAATAAACAATAGTGGCAGAAGGTCATGTTCTAGATGTTAGGAAAGTCTGCTGATAATGTCTTAGAAGTTCTCAGTTGAGAAATTGATATTTCATAAAATAAAACAAAAAGTTAATAATTGTTATGAACTACAATACTGGTAATGCAGTACAAGAAACACATCGTAGGCAACTTTAATGACAATTTAGCAAGAAGAAAGTTAACATCAATGAGATACTTTAAGCGAAGCTCCAGAAGGACTAATGACTACCCAAATACATTAAGGATCAAGAAAGAAATTGCCAATACGTATGGCTTTCTTGAAAAGGAAACTGCTGCAAAAGCGAACTCAATGCAGTCAGACGTGTAAAAATTATATTTGCAGTGAACATGAAAAAAAATATATTTCTCTAAAGATGAGAATAAAAAATATTTTCTTTACATAAATTTATTTTGACAATTCAGTGCTGGAAATTTCAAATTCTGTTGCAAAATATATTGAAATCGTTAAGATAGATGCTTGGACTGCCCCTCTGATAAGAGGCTTTGAGCTGAAAACAAGTAAAAGAATTTAAATGCCGAGATTTTTTCTAAAAAAATTTAAAAAAAAATAATTTAAAAAAAATATAAAAAAAATGTAAAATAAAAAAAAAAATATTGCATAAAAAAAATTTTAAGCCGGTATTGTTTCAGTTATACCGGCTTAAGTTCATTAGATTTAAATGTGTTATTGAGAAACAAATTACAAAAATTAGACGTTTGTCGACCAGTCCAATGAAATTCTCTTAATGTCAAAAGTCACTCTTTTGCTTTATCTTCTATAAACCATTTTTTTTTTTTTGTTTTATTAAACTATTTAGCAAGTTTTATTAACTTAAAAATTTCCACCGTAAAACTAATTCGTAGCATTTTTAAATGGAAAAAAAATTTTGTTGCAACAACCAATGAAATGAAATAAAACGTTTCTTCTGAAATTATTAATTATCAATTCATCAAAGGGGAAGAGGATAATGCTCTAACATTGGCATAATGCAAAAATTTCAGTCTAAAACTTTAAGACTTCTAAGACAAGCTTCTTCGTTTGTGAGAAACAATAATCTTCATTATGACCTTCAAATGACAGTGATGAAAACGGCTAAAAAGCACTCCATGAGCCTAATGTACCTTTTCTTCATGGAATGAATTTCTTTCATTTTAATGGATTATGCCCGACATAAGTTCAGTGGAATTTAATGTATTTGTAATATATTAAATAGTTTTAAATAGTAAATAAATTTATTAAAATTTAAATTCGTTGCCACTAAATTAATATCAAAGGCTGTGGCTAAAATTTATTATTTGCCGCAATACTTTTTTTTAATTTTGTGCAATTCAGCTGAGAATCTTATGTTTAAACTTTAAGGCCCCTATTATGGTTCACAACAGTTGTAAATTTGATGTTGTATTTTTGAAATTGCGATTATGGTTTACAACAGTTGTTTTTAAGTGTTGTTGTCAGATGAATTTCTTGAAGAACAACCCTGTGCAATACACAACATCTAGATGTTGTAAACCATTATCAGAAAAAGTATAAGTGTTGTGTTGTCTGCTCTACAGCACAACACTTAGGTGTTGTGAACCATAATAGAGGCATAAATCTAATTACAATTCATCAAATTTATTTCCAGCCATTTTTAGCAAGAAATCATCCCATAGTGCAGTAAAAAACCATGAGTTTTATCGTTTTATTAATATTTTATCAATACGGTAAAGTGAAGAAATTCTTCCTCTTGTTTGGAAAAATTATTCGCAAATAAATTTTTATATTTTCAATTCTAGATGTACCATTTGCCAAACTAAAGTTGGCCCATACCTTAAATGCCAATGGAATACTTCTTTAGACTCTGTCGTTGCTTAATATCAACTCCAATACAAGTATTTTAGAAACGACCTACAAAACTTGTCAGGCCATTTAATTTATCATTTATATATCGCTTTTTATATTGACCAGCCATCCAGGCAGCCAGCTTGGCGGCAAAAGATGCCTTCAAATGCCTTTGAGTAAAGTGATATCCGCGTTTTTTTCTTTTTCCTCTGAACACACATACCATCACAACTTGCATTTAAAGTAAAAATAATAAAATAAAACTAAACTATCCTAAATAACAGTCAAATTTCACATTTACGAATGGTTTAGTGGCATTTAAATGCCTGCATATGGAAATGAAGGTTAAGAAGAGAGTGTATAAAATTTTAGGCTTTTTGAAGGGATTTGTTTGTTCCCGAGCCGCCTGGAAAGATGGCAAGAAAAAAAAACCAACTCTTCAAACAACCTACATAAAATGTGTCAATGAAACACCGAGAGCTCATCAATATTGTGTTCTTAAGGCCACTTTTTTTCTTCACATCTTTTCCTCACTAACAGACAATATTTTTAAGAATCAAAAGACTGCGAGAACAGAAACCAAAAATAAAACAAAAAAAAAAAAACAAAAAAAAAAACAAAAAAAAAATGAGAAAAAGAAAACAGTCTTTAAAATAAAAATAAAAAATATAATATTAACCTGAAACAAAAACGATCTTAATAATTAAAATCTTTTTACATATAAATGCGAGTATATCTTTTTCATTTAAATTTCAATGCGATAAAATTGGTGATGATTGGAAATTCTTTTCCTTTTGAATTTTTCCTTTTCCTTGTGGTTCTTCATTTCACGAACGTAAAATTAAAAAGTCTTTACGGCTGTTTTAGTTTTGCTCCTAAAATGCTAAAACGTGGTAAATTTTATTTAAACTTTTTATTTTGTTCGCCTTTTTTTTCATTTGTGTTAATTATCATGGCAAAATAAAACAATCAATTTGATACAAGAATTTCTTCACTCTACCGTATTGATAAAATATCAATAAAATGATAAAACTCATGATTTTTTATTGCACTATGGGATGATTTCTAGCTGAAAATGGCAGGAAATAAATTTGATGAATTGTAATTAGATTTAAAGTTTAAACATAAGAAGCCCAGTTGAATTGCACAAAATTAAAAAAAAGTATTGCGGCAAATAATATATTTTAGCCATAGCCTTTGATATTAATTTAGTGGCAACGAATTTAAATTTTAATAAATTTATTTACTATTTAAAACTATTTAATATATTACAAATACATTAAATTCCACTGAACTTATGTCGGGCATAATCCATTAAAATGAAAGAAATTCATTCCATGAAGAAAAGGTACATTAGGCTCATGGAGTGCTTTTTAGCCGTTTTCATCACTGTCATTTGAAGGTCATAATGAAGATTATTGTTTCTCACAAACGAAGAAGCTTGTCTTAGAAGTCTTAAAGTTTTAGACTGAAGTTTTTGCATTATGTCAATGTTAGAGCATTATCCTCTTCCACTTTGATGAATTCCATAAGTCCAGATAGGCTTTAAGACTGTCTTGTATAGTATTATTTTTATTGTTAAGAAGTCACATTGAGCTGGGACCTGGTAGTCATTGCATTTTCTTATTTTTATCTGCATCTACTGTCTGTTCAATTAGAAATTATTTTGCCATTTTAAATAGCTAAAAATATTTAAATCAACATATTTAAAACAATTGGATTAAGGAATTAATATGTATTTCATTAAGGGATAAACAGGCGTGCAGTGACATTCTAAGTAAGATCTGTTGAGTGTGTAAAAATTAACAAAAAATTAATTAATAATAAATATTTTCTTTGCTTTTCTTGGTTGTTTTAGAACAAATTTGATTGAATGAAATAACTTTTACTTTTAGTTCTACTTAAGTTGCAAATAAAAATAGGAAAGATGCTATAAAAATGCCAAGAACTTCAACGCCGGCACGAATTATTATCGTTAGATTTCCAGCGCACAATGGCCACCAAAATCTCCGGACACTAATCCCTTGGACTATTGTGTCTGGAGTATTTTGGAAAGCGAGGATGGCACTAAAAAATACCAAAGTGTCGATCACTTCAAGCAAGCGCTTCGCCGGGAATGGCCCAAAATACCGCAGAGCAACATTCGGCCAGCATGGGACGGTTTCATTGCCCGTTTGAAGGCCATAATTCGTGCCAAAGTTGACCAATTCGAATAAATCTAAACTTATTCTAAAATTTTATGCTATTTCCGACATATTTTGCTTTCATTCAATAAAATTTAAAAAAAAATTAAAAAATTATGGCGTTTTACTTTGTTGCAGTTTTTTTACCTCACCCTGTATTTATATAATTTTTATTATACATTTTTTTTTTAAATTATCAATACTTTGGTTTGCGCCAAGCTTTAAAAAATTTTGAATAAAGAAAATTCTAAGACTAATCGAATAGTTCGTTAATAGAAGCAATTATGCTGGTTTAAGTCTCTTTACATTATTAAAGAATTTGATGAGGAAACTTAAATACCATAAAACTATCATTTCATTAACACAAAGGTGGGCGTTGCTTCTAGCGACTCCCAGTTTTCTCACCTTTTTATTAACGCGTGTAATTTGTTTGAGCAGAAGTATCATTTCATTGAACTGAAACCCAAAGGAGCACATCAAACGACATAAAATATTTAAACGTATTTTCGATAAACGAACCGTATTTAAAAACCAGAATAAAAAGTAACTAAACCAACAAACAAAAAACTATTTAAACGAATTTTATTATGCAGCATAGGCAGGATGTGTGAATGAGCGCAAGAGGAAACTACTCTGTAAATATTTGTAGCAACACAAATACAAACAGTTACAACCTCCTTTTGTGCCAGCAATGCCTTCAAGTTTCTTCATTTTCCGCCTAGTATTGACAAAATTCCTTTTTACTTTTATTCTACTTAAATACTCGTATAAACTGTTTATCTTCACGATACATTTTAAACATATAAAATCGTCCAACAGACAGACAGCCACAATCTTTTGCCAATAAAAACCTTCATCGATAGTTCGGTACAGAGTTGCGATTAGAAATTGATAGGAAAAACAGATACCGATGTTTGTAGGCGTCAATGATTTTGTGTATTTAAAGCACCTGTGTCTACATGCGAGCACAAACCAACAAACACACAAAACATTTTTACAGAACGAACATACCATTTCGCAACTATCAAAGTCCTTTAAATTTACAATTACAGCAAAAAGATAACAGGAAACAAAACTATAATGACAATAGTCAAACCACACATTGTTAACTGAAGCAAACACCAACTTTAGTACTCGCCGTATTATTATTGAAAGAATGATGATAAGAAAACAAAGTGGAGGGGAAAAATAAAAACTCAACGGGATATTTGTGACAAATGACTGACTACAATTGAATGGAACCGCTTTCTAACAAAAGTCAATATGAACACACTTCGTGCTCTGCGCATTTGTAGCTGTGAGCTCAAGTGGTTCTGTTTGTTTGCAGATTGAATCGTTTGCTTAACAGATTAACTTTCTGTCAGTGTTTGTTCTATTACAAAAATTAATTTGTTGACTTTAAATCGCTGCCCGAATACACTGGGAGAATTTTGTTTATCATCACCAGCACTTCATATGGTTTGCGAATTTTTTCCCCCTTAATTTTGCTTTATTCTATTGTCTTTTTACATAGGAAATAATTAGTTTGCTTTTTTGTAAATAGATTTAATAAATTGTTAAATGCAAGGCACATTCATATCAGCTGAATGCAAGCGAATTCGCCTTGAAACCCCATTCAAATTAGTTAATTCAAATTGCTAAATTAAATACTTGTATTTTTTAATACGAAGCAAATTCATATGGAACAGATGCAATCAAGCTAATCAATTCGTTTTAGCTAAGGAATAAGTTAAATGGAAAGTTTGGTAGACACATAAGATTACTAATAAATTTAATTTTAATTCGCTTGATATCAAGACGCTATTTCGCACATGAATTTCTTACATGCTCATTTTCAAAAATGTTCACATTTTTTTAATAAAAATTTTTATTTTATTATTATTATTATTATTATTATTATTATTATTATTATTATTATTATTATTATTATTATTATTATTATTATTATTATTATTATTATTATTATTATTATTATTACAAAATGTAATTATTATAACCAACCTGAATTAGACGGGATTGCCAGTTGCTTGCCAGCCCCTAATTAACTGTGTTCCAATTTTTAAAAAAAACCTTTAACTATTTATCGCGTCACACAAACAACAATTTGCAAAAACAATAACTGTTTTTCCTATCAATTTCCAAACGCAACTCTTCACCGAACTATCGCTGAAGCTTTATTGGCAAAAGATTGTGGCTGTCTGTCTGTTGTATGATTTTATTATTTTTCTTATTTATTATTATTGAATTCGCCTTAAAATCTCTTAACGTCAGCTGATCACAAATTCTGCATGATTATATAATTTTGTTGAAAGGTAATTGAGAAAATTTGTGAATATAAATCAAAATTGCAGTATATTTTCTTAAAAGGATATTTCTTTCGATTCCTCGCTTACGTGAACAATATCGCTCAATAGAATTTCAGAAATAAAACAACTATTTGGCGTTACATATGGAACATTATTATTGACTCTAAATTTAAATATATAAAATGATATTTTGAACCTAAATTTCTTTGTAGACCCGAGTTTCCGAGATAATTTTAATTACTTTACGATGAAAAATTCCTTAAAATATTCATTTGAATTTATTCCAAGTTATTTATTTATTCTTCAGATTATGCTCTACATTTTCCGTTAAAAGCCAATACCAAAAAGCCTAAAATCTTTTTTCTTTCCATTTTCAGACTTGTCAACAGAGAAGTTGATGTCAACGAAATGGTCACTCTGTTAAAAGCAAGGTTAGTTAATTATTGTATATGGTTAATTATATAGTTTATTATATATAAAAAAAAAAAAAAAAAATTGCAAGAATTAACAAATATGAATCTGAACTGGCTGGTCATATACGCATGTGCTCTTTACAGAAAATTCCTCGATGACAATAATCTGACAACGATTATAAAATAAATTTTTAATAAATTGACTGAAATAGAAAAGTCCTTCAGCTGCCAATGAAATATAAAGCAACCCATACACGATACAATCGTTGGTACAACTCGCTTAGTAATCAAGTTGTGTGTTGTGCCTACAAACGATAAAACCTCTTCGTACAATTTCATTTTGCAAACAATTTACAACTGGAACCAACAAATAATAACACGCATCCCACGAAGCAAAACAAATTAGGCTTAAGTTTTGTGAAGCAATAAAACATTTGAAAGCTCTTTAATTAAATTAAATATTTATTGACATTTAAATTTTTTTAATCTAAAAGAAACCTTAAAAAAATAAAACTTCAATGAACTGTTTTTAATTATATATAATTTACTGATATTGGCTTTCATTAAATAATTCATCGTAGAACTGTACTCTACTTTCATTTCAGCTCTGTCTTTGATTTTTTATTAGTATTCCCGTTAGTTTTCTTTGCTTTTAAAAACCAAATTAACCGACAACACGTCTTTCTCTCACAAAATTAAAATGAGAATGATGTACGAAGTCGCATGACTAACCCACAAACGTTGCAACGCGTTGGCACAACTTATCAAAAAATCAAAAAATTTTGATTTTTCATACAACCGAGACACAACTTCATACAATAAGCCCACACACGTTACAATCTTGATTACAACCTGCCCAAGTTGTGCCAACGGTTGTATCGTGTATGGGTTGCATAAAAACACGCTTCCATAGAGGACTACATACACGTGTAGATACTTTCATGAAAAGTTTCCTGTGCTCGCAAACACGCACGTGGTGACATCGTGTCTAGCTCACTCTGTTAATTATTTCTTTTATTTTTTAATGTTTTTATCATTAATTTATTTTTTTTATTTTTTACTAACTTAACCTGCAAAGCTTTCAGCTTGTTCGCAGAAATGAATCGCGCGACCTCCGGTTAAGTAGGCTGTGCGTTATTCATATTTATATATATATAAAAATGAATGCATAAAATGTGTTCGTAACCGATAAACTCAAAAACTACGGAACCGATTTTGACCAAATTTTATATACATTATCTACGGACCGTGGAGAGTGTTCGTCCGGCAGATGGCGCAATATTTAGTTTCTTTGCGTTTTGCCCGATAGAGACTAGCACGATTACCCTATCCTCTGCTTCGCAGAAAGAGTTGAGTACTTAATCGGTGTGTAACGGCATTAATTAGTTATAATTATTATTATAAAAATTTAAATTTTTGCACTTTAAAATATAAAAAAAATAAACTCTCTGCGTTATTACAATTTGGATTTTTGAATAAAACATTATTTTCTATTATAAATAACTAAAAACTTTGATTTCGATTTTCTCCGGGATATAGTTCAAAATAAAAGAAAAGTTGGGGACCAGCAACGCGGGTCCCTGATTCTGCTTATCTCCCTATTGCCGCCCTTTGAAATAAACGAAATGCCAGCTAATTCGTAAAATAGATCTTCAGCTATTTAACGGAAGATTGTGGGCGATTCCAGCTTGATTTATGTTTAAAAGAAATGGGCATTTACATTGTCACTTAAATGGAGAATTACATTTTTAGCAATCTTTTTCTGGACTTGATATCTTTCCTCCCTCTCTCCATATCTCTCTGTTGTTCACTAGGCTTCTCTTTCTCTATGTCATGCCTAATGTTTTTAGTCCGCTCTCCCTGCTTCCAAGTTAAAACCATGTATACAATTTCGCAACTAAAAGCGACACTGTTATCACCTTTCTGTTCATCAGCTCCACCACACCAAAGTCCGGCATGAATCAGAAGATGTTGCTCGAAAAGAGGTCACTCTGATGAAGATAACCTCCAAGATAAATTTATTTATTTATTTGTTTATTTTTTTTTAATTTAAAATCAAAGATTTCCTTCAATCATAGACACATTGAATACATTTAGAGGTCTCACGTTTGTTTAACAAACAATAGATAACAAAATATATTTTGATGGATTATTATAAACAAAAAGAAACAGCGAAAGATATAAACTAAGAATTATTAAAAAACAAATCAAAAACTTGAAAAGAAAGAAAACTGCATAATCATGCACACGAACTCGAGAGGGTCAATTGAATAACTAAATAAAAATACACGGAAAATGAATATTTAAACAATTAAAATGAAAACCTTGCATTTTAAATATGAGACTAAACTATTTATTGACAGGCTCGCTGCCAATAAAACATACAAATTATCATTAATCACAAGCTTGTTAACTAAGAGAGGAATGCAATACTGCTTTCGTAAGTCATGTCATGTGTATTTTGCGTTCCAGAAACGAAAATATAAGAATTGACGCCAGAGGCGTGGCAAAACAGGTGAGATGAGTTGGTTTTTTTTTTCTTTTTGTTTTTGATAGATATAAAACACAACAAAAACATTTTAATGAAAGCATAAAAGCAATAACACACATAAAAAATTATGTTTTGTAGTTCAAAAAAAAAAAAAAAAAAAAAAACAGCTTTTGCTGTACGAATACAATGCGAGTGTTTTAATTAAAATCATACATTTATTATAAACATACATACATGATCTTCGTTGTATTAAAATTAAAAGAGAAGCAAAACTCACATGTGCGTTTGTATGTGTTTGAAATCTCTTTAGCATATTAAAACCATTAGTTATAAAATTTATTAATTTTCATAATTAACATTTGCACTCATGCTCGTACTTGTACTGACACTCACTCTCACACCCATACATCCTTGCAAATCATTTCCATTATAATGATTATTGCGACAACACGAGAGGTTAATCCGAAAAGTTTTCTAAATGAATTTTTTGCTAAGTGATTTTAATAGACACCGCTCGCACGTCTCCTGTCGTTCACACAGGAGCAATTAAGAATTCGTTTAATAAATTATTTCCTCTGCAGCAGAGACGGTATGAATTCCGAAACAGTAAAAAAATACTTTAAGACATTAAACTTATTTTTATGAGAGCAAAAGGAAGATGGATGTGAATTAAAAAAAACATTTCCAATTGAAGGCTTGAAAAAAAGGACATACAGGATGTCTGCGCACGCCACATAATTTACGAAATTTATTCTCATATTATGATAAAGAAAGCAAGATCTGTACGGGAATGCTTTTGATCTGTGACATTTTCTGGCCAGTTCAATATTTTTTTTTGTTGTGAGACCATTTTTCATGACATGAGTCCCCATATTGGAATGCCTTGTGGTAGGGGAAGTAATATGTTCGTCAACTTGGAATGGTTAAAATCGTGGGTTCAATCTCTACTTGCTGCAGTGATACCCTTCGATGGCGAAATGGCGGAGTACGAAATATATTCTCGTATTATTATAAAAAAAGCAAGATCTGTATGGGAATGCTTTTGATCTGTGACATTTTCTGGCCAGTTCAATATTTTTTTTTTTTGTGAGACCATTTTTCATGGCATGAGTCCCCATATTGGAATGCATTGTGGTAGTGGAAGTTATATGTTCTTTAACTTGGAAAGGTTAAAATCGTGGGTTCAATCTCTGCTTGCGCCACTCATAATCTTTGGTTTCGAAATGGCGATGTACTGCTTACTTTTGCTGGCACCAATTAACAATTAACAAGCATGTCAACATATTCCTGGTCATACCGAAAAAATAGCTTAGCATTACTTATTTTGACATCAGTGACGCACCGCCTTTTTTTCTTTATTATTGTCATTGTCTTTGATTTTATGGCAATTAAAATTTCCAAACTTTGATTCGTTTTTTTTTTATTTTTCTTAAAGTTTAAACTTTTAAGATTTTTTTCTTAATTGTAAATTGCTCTTGTAAATGCTTGTGGGCTTTTTTAAAGCAAATTTTCTTGTAATAAATGGAGAATAAAATTTCGACTTATTAATTCTACTTTTAAAGAAACTAAATATTAATTTCAGGATGTTTTTGGCTGATCCGAAAATTTAAAAAAAACTTGAAAAAAAAATTCTCATTGATTTTCCACTTGTGCATCTATTGACGCTACTGTTCTGATTGGGGATGGAATGTTTAAGCAACAAAAGTATATAATTGACATTAATGAAACTGTATATCTGAGCCCATACAGCCTCCTTCGCCAGTCGTCTGTGCCAGGATTGTATTCTCCAAGTAAAATAGTGAATTAAAAATGTTTAACGACAATAGCTTCACAATGCCTGTTCTGTACCTCCTCTCTTCTCCGATAATATGCTGGCGGAGTCATTCTCAAAATGCTGGTATTATGCACAGAAAAGATATGTGCCTTTAATAATGCACTAAAAATGCATTTCTTTACTTCCGGCTCGGAGTGTTGAATATGACTTTTTTTTTTTTTGTTATCTGTTTTAAGTTAAAAGAACATTTTAATAAAAGCTTCTTTGAATCCTTTTGGAGCCCTCCTCGTTAGTGTATTTATGCTGTTTTTTTTTATTCTTTTCCCAGAAATAAATACACATACTCGTACGCAAACACTAAAATATTAAAATGACTTTTTATGGGCATAAAGGGTATCATTAGCTGTTCGTATGTGCATTTTTGTATCATAAGAGACTTGATGTCATTAAAAAAAAACTCGTTATAAAACATGGTTTCTAAAAGGAGCAAGAAAAAAATCTTTTTTAACACCACCCTCTTTTTGATTCCACGGCAATAATTGCATGAATACAGTACGATTGACTTATGCATGTGTGTGTGTGTGTTTGTGTGTGCCTGGCTAAGTGCATGGCAGTATAAATTAGTATACAGAAGAATCTTTTGATATATGAAGCAAAAAAAAAAAAAAAAAAAAAATAAGAGTTAGTAGAACACAAGTATTCAACCTACACTGTTTTAGAAAAAATTTCGAGAATTTTAATGATGAAATTTTGCTAATTACAACTAGCCGTGTATGCAGATTATGTTGGTTACTCCAGTGCTCAAATCTGGTTCTGGTTCTATTGAAACTTCCGGGTAGACAAAATACATACAAAAAATATAATTTGCAAAAGCAATAGAAATTATTTTAAAACTTCATTAAGTTGTTTTTCATTCGTTTTCCAAAATAGAGCACATAAGCCGCAGTTTAAATACGAAATTGATTTTAAAATACTATGCATAGAACAAAAGCAATTACTGGCCCTTTTGCCCCCATTGTAGAAATATATTATGAATATATTTTATTGTTATTTTTTTTTCTATTCACAATAAAATCATTTTATTTTTAAATTGAAATATATTTTCATGAAACATGTAGTTGAAATATGAGCGCGTTGCTCTATAAAATATTCATAAATATTTTCTATTTAAAACAATTTGTATAATATAATTTCAATGGCATTAATCAATAAAAAATGGAATTTAAAATAATTACAAAATATTATTTTTGTGCGCGTTAAAGTACTAAAGCCGCTTTATATACATAAATTTTAAGTTTTAAAGGCAGGCTTTTAATATACACTCAGAAAAATATCGTATGCGTTTAATACCAATAAGAATTATTATAATAGTTTTTTAGTATTACTATTGTTTTAGTCAATGATATAGATCACTTTAAATTAATAATATTCAAACTATTGGATCAATAGTCGGTTTCTACTATTATTTTAATACTATTATAGTTTTGAATTACTAGTAAATCGAATTAATCTTTAATAGTTTAAGACTTTAATGATTCAATTCGGCAAAACTCATTGGCATCAAATACAGCGCAGTAGCAGCATTAATTTTTAACTATATTTTAAAGGATTTCTTATAACGCAGATCACATTAGTTCAATAGTTCTTTAAATTGTTATCTAATATGATTACACTATTAAATCAATGGATTTAACGTTCCTAAAAATAATTAAAAAAATGTAAACTATTAGAACAATTTTATAACTTCTAGAAATTGCAATGTGAAATGCCCCATTGAAAATTAATAGGGGCACTACATTAATTTTATACGGTCTGCCCAAAGATTTTTAATATAGTGATCGCAAAACTTGAATACATTTTCACTTTGATATATAATAGTTTTAAATTTCCAAATTTTTTCTATAGTACAAAACTATTAAATTCCTATTGCTTTAATGTGATCCTGTTGCGTTATATTTTGTCCCTTTTAAATTAATAGGGACTTTTTTGGTAAATTAATAGGAACCATTTTTTTAAGTTCACATATATAATATTATATATAATTTTTTTAATTTTTTATTTTAATGTTCCCCTCTTATTGGCCTAGATTTCCTTCCTAAAATACTACAGTTGGTAAAATCTAATTTTGAGCAATTAAAAATTAACTGTTTTACGAAAATTTCTTACAAGTTTTAGGGTATCAATATAAACTCCCTAAAAGACTTTTAGTAAGACTTTTAGACTTTTAGTAAGTGATTTTCACTGGAGTATTTTAAGGATATTTCAGTAAGTGATTTTCACTGGAGTATTTTAAGGATATTTCAGTGGGTACTGACATGCCAGATATGTAAAATAATTGCAATTTTTTCCAAAAAAAAGTTAAAAGAAATTTTTATATTACGAATCGCCAAAAAATATATCTTAAGAACATCTTAGAAAAATTAATATAAAATAATTAAAACGATTTTTTCAATTCAAAGACATGAAAAGCATTCAAGGTATCGGCTATATTAGCAGCGAATAAGCTGGACTACAGTATAATGGGAGTACTAAATACAGAAAACTCTTTAAATTTTGTATAAAAGCTTCATAGAGAATTGGAAGAAACCTTGTGGCGTAACAATGCAAAATAATTCATTCGTTTTAATAAAAACAATTTTATTATTCATATTTCTGAAGTCGTGACTATATTGCAGGAAAGACTTTTTTAAAAAAGCAAGTAAATCGCATACGTATCAGTAACTCGCACACATTATCGGATTGCTTTTTATATTTAATCATTTTAATGTGGCATTTTTAATTTCATTTTTGTCGTTGCATTTAATATCCTTAAAACTAAAAAAAGTATAAATTAAAATAAAAGAAAAAATAATGCACATACTGTGTAGTGCTGCTGTCACATGCAATGTTTTAAAATGAATTGTTAATTACACAAATTAACGCAAATTTCCATACAATTTTCCACAATCACAGGCACGCATTCATCCACACACACATACACACAAGTAGTTCAAAGTTGTCTTTTTTTTAAAAATATCTATTGTTTGCCTTAATGTTTATTGTTCATGCAAAACGCTGTATTTTTGTTAAAATTTATTTATTTTTTTTTCTCTCATTTTTATTATTAAATTTTCACTTTTTCTACCAGGCAATTGCAATTGTTGGCAAAATAATAATGGCTTTTATTTTCACAGTACTAAAAGTGACAATTTGTTTTAAATAATGTTTTAATCATGTTTTTCCCTTTTTTGATTTTTTGTTTTGAATAAATCATGTTCTAACTAATGTTAATTATAGACTGAAGGCGATTTAAATGGCAGCAACTTTTAATTCATTAAACGGAATTATTAATCATGGATACAGTGATGCAAATACAGTGAGCACTCAGCCTTTGCAACTGATTTAAAGCAGCAGCTTTGCAAATCAGTCGCTTGAAATCCGCCATTAATTTATAGTTTTAAAAAATTTTATAATTTTAACAGATATGAAAGAGACATAAAAAGACAAATGAGTCTAAAATTTCTCGAAGAAATACATATGTACGAGGAAGACCAACTGGAATTCCCGTGCATTCCAGAAAACTAATTTTCATTCAAGATTAAAGAAAACACAGCGAAAGGAAAACTTGTTTTTCTATTATCTGTTACAATCATAGAAACTTTAAAATTATACTTTATGCTGTCACAATTACTTGGCCGGAACGATAATGCTTAGAAGCGTATACAGAACGCCCACTGTCTCATGGATTTTTTTTTTTGTTTTATTAATATGCAGAACATTAAATTCTTTTTAATTGTATTTTTTGTCAATTTTTTTTATCAATTTACTTTTTTAATTTCAATTTATTACTAATGAAACAGATTTAAGAAAAAGAAAAAAAAATCAAAAAAATTTTATCTTAATTGAAAGCACAATATTTTTGATCTCTTTCTGAAGAAAAGCTGTCACAGGGTAGCTTTTCAACAACAACGCTATACTTTTCCTCAATATTTATACACATATTAATTATATTTATCAGTATTAACACATCTCAAATTTGGCATATATTATGAAAAAGTATTATAGTGTAACCTACAAACGTATAATTTTTTTTAGAGTCGAATACCACTGGAAAAAGTTTTTGAAAATTTTCATAAAATGATAGATTTAGTTGATTTTACCTTTTTTTATTTTTTTTTTATTTTTTTAATATATTTAATATATATACCAAAAGTTGTACATATATATTAATTTTTTATTTTTGGAAAGATACATTTTTAATCGAGGGTTTTTACGATACCAATGATATATATAAATAATGATATATAAAAATTACTTTGTTTGCATGTGACAAACTTGAATCATATGTTTTCGTAATACATGGATAATATGGTGTACCACCATACCCTATTTTTATTTGGTTTCATAAAGTATAAGGCTATGACTTGATATCACTTTCCTGTGAATGAGTCGTTCGACCGAGTGGGATAGTTAAACAAGACCTTAAGTATTTATGTCATACGGCTATAACTTGCCAAAAATTTATTTGTGTCGAGATTAGAGAAAATTGAAAAGTGTTGTAGCGCCTGTGGCGTCAAAGTAGGAGTTGTTTAGCGCTTAGCGAAGGATATTAGGATGCATTCACTAATGAAAGTTGTTTCCTGTTTAAACGAATTGTTAATTACACAAATTAACGCAAATTTCCATACAATTTTCCACAATCACAGGCACGCATTCATCCACACACACATACACACAAGTAGTTCAAAGTTGTCTTTTTTTAAAAATATCTATTGTTTGCCTTAATGTTTATTGTTCATGCAAAACGCTGTATTTTTGTTAAAATTTATTTATTTTTTTTTCTCTCATTTTTATTATTAAATTTTCACTTTTTCTACCAGGCAATTGCAATTGTTAGAAAAATAATAATGGCTTTTATTTTCACAGTACTAAAAGTGACAATTTGTTTTAAATAATGTTTTAATCATGTTTTTCCTTTTTTTGATTTTTTGTTTTGAATAAATCATGTTCTAACTAATGTTAATTATAGACTGAAGGCGATTTAAATGGCAGCAACTTTTAATTCATTAAACGGAATTATTAATCATGGATACAGTGATGCAAATACAGTGAGCACTCAGCCTTTGCAATTGATTTAAAGCAGCAGCTTTGCAAATCAGTCGCTTGAAATCCGCCATTAATTTATAGTTTTAAAAAATTTTATAATTTTAACAGATATGAAAGAGACATAAAAAGACAAATGAGTCTAAAATTTCTCGAAGAAATATGTACGAGGGAGACCAACTGGAATTCCCGTGCATTCCAGAAAACTAATTTTTATTCAAGATTAAAGAAAACACAGCGAAAGGAAAACTTGTTTTTCTATTATCTGTTACAACTCTTAGAAACTTTAAAATTATTCTTTATGCTGTCACAATTACTTGGCCGGAACGATAATGCTTAGAAGCGTATACAGAACGCCCACTGTCTCATGGAATTTTTTTTTTGTTTTATTAATATGCAGAACATTAAATTCTTTTTAATTGTATTTTTTGTCAATTTTTTTTATCAATTTACTTTTTTAATTTAAATTTATTACTAATAAAACAGATTTAAGAAAAAGAAAAAAAAAATCAAAAAAATTTTATCTTAATTGAAAGCACAATATTTTTGATCTCTTTCTGAAGAAAAGCTGCCACAGGGTAGCTTTTCAACGACAACGCTATACTTTTCCTCAATATTTATACACATATTAATTATATTTATCAGTATTAACACATCTCAAATTTGGCATATATTATGAAAAAGTATTATAGTGTAACGTAGAAACGTATTATTTTTTTTAGAGTCGAATACAACTGGAAAAAGTTTTTGAAAATTTTCATAAAATGATAGATTTAGTTGATTTTACCTTTTTTTCTTTTATTTTTTTATTTTTTTAATATATTTAATATATATACCAAAAGTTGTACATATATATTCATTTTTTATTTTTGGAAAGATACACTTAATCGACCTTTTTTACGGTACCAATGATATATATAAATAATGATATATATAAATTACTTTGTTTGTATGTGACAAACTTGAATCATATGTTTTCGTAATACATGGATAATATGGTGTACCACCATACCCTATTTTTATTTGGTTTCATAAAGTATAAGGCTATGACTTGATATCACTTTCCTGTGAATGAGTCGTTCGACCGAGTGGGATAGTTAAACAAGACCTTAAATATTTATGTCATACGGCTATAACTTACCAAAAATTTATTTATGTCGAGATTAAAGAAAATTGAAAAGTGTTGTAGCGCCTCTGGCGTCAAAGTAGGAGTTGTTTAGCGTTTAGCGAAGGATATTAGGATGCATTCACTAATGAAAGTTGTTTCCTGTTTAAACGTTTCGACGCCAGTGATGTGCTTCAGTTTCTTCCGTTTAATGCTGTTCTACGACTTTTTGCCTTTTTTTCTATTTGTGTGGTTCTTTAGTATCCAATCGATATAATTTCAGCTCGAAAAATGTGATAACCATAATATAAAGTTAAATGTCAGTATTAAATAAATTTTTTAAACAATTTTTAAATTAATTTAAAATACATTTTTCCTTTGTTTCAAGTAGTGTCATTTACATTTTAGTTATATTTTACATCAAAATATTTCAGACAAATACTTATTTGTCCTGAATCATTTAGAAATTCGAAAACTTCTCTATCAGAAGAATAATTAGCTGGGCAATACATTTAAACACTATTCTCTAAATTAATAACAAATGCTTTAGCTTTGATTTTAGTTTATTTATTTTGTCAGATATCATGTCAGTTACTATCTAAGAAGCTGAAATTTAATATTTTTGAAATCTTTTATATTTTGTTCAAACTCTATTAACTAATTTTGTGAAATTTGAGATTTCTATGCAAACGCAAGATTTTTTGCACTTTCTTTTTCCAGTGAAAGAGATTTCTTATTTCAATAAGGATATATTTATTTATTATTATCGGTTTTGGTTTTAAGGATACATATTGTTGTTAATGTAAAGCTTTAGTTGTCAAATATTTCCTTCCTTTTGATGAAAAATCGTTTTTGATATTGTTTTCTATAAAATAGTTAAAGAAATTAAAATGAATTTTTTTTTTCTTAATTGTTTTTAATATTTAAATATAAACATTCCTTATAAAGAGTAACTTCTTTTAAAAATTTTTCATTTTTAATAATACAATGCAGACTAAGGGTCATGACTTATCATCCTACACAATTATACGATATTCTCACGAAAATCTGATGGCTTTTTTTTTTTTCTACAAAAAAGGGCAACACTACCCGCAGGGGGAGCACTTTTAGAGCGTAGAGCATTGCACTCTTTGCCCTGAACAAATCAACAGGGCAGAAATTGCTGTGTAAAACAGATGGCTTTTATTCTTTCACAGCGTTGCCAGACAAAGTACAAAAAAAGCCTTGGGAGTTGAAAGAGCCAGAAAATTAGATTTTAATAATTATTTTTATATTTTTCATCGTATATGAGATATTAAAATAAACAATTTTTGTTTTCTCAAGCAGATGAATTAGCAATCTGGCAACTGAACATTTTTGTTTACACATTTCATAAAATATACAGAAAATGTTTGTTTATCAGCTGTTAAAAAAAAGCGCGGGCAAAACATTTTAAAAAGGCACCTTTTCACAGGGCGACATTTATAATGTAAAAAACAAAACGCCATTAGAAAATATTTTATAATTATTAAATTATTTTACAGTACTTTTGGCATGAAAACCATAATTCTTAGAAGTATAAATGTTCAGGTAGCAGCGCATAAGCCAAAGGATAAATACAAAATAATTTATAGAATACAAGAGATGGAGCCTTTTTAAAAAGAGAAAAAGGATAAAAGTTTAGGCAGTAGAGTTAAGAACGTGAAGTACACAAGCACACCTTATTCGTGTCGGCAACAAATATTTCGCAGTGAAGTTATAAAGTTCCGACCATAATTTTCTAATCATATCATAACTTAAATCATATCATACATTAAATCATTTTTCTATATGTCCTTATCAATGCCAATACTCAATGCCTCGAATAATTTAAGACGACCTTTAGATAATCTGTTTTTTTTTTTTTGTTAAATTGGAACTTTTTGACAAATATACATATATATATATTTTCATCATACACACCAATAAGAACTGACAGCCAAATGCCATAAAATTTTGCTTTCATAATTAAGAGTTGATTTAGATCAACCCGGTAGGAGGGGCTGTTTCCTTGCCAAAAAGATATCGCTAGCGCAATTGAATAAGAAGTACTGCCCAGGAAAACTATACTACTTATAAGCAGATGAATTAGCAATCGTGCAACTGAACATTTTTGCTTACATATTTCTATGTTTTTTTGTCAGCTGTTTTTTTCTAATTTTTGTTCTTTTCTCGCTAAATAAAAAATGGCATTTTCACAAGGCGAGAAAAATATTTTAAAAGGACACCTTTTCACAGGGCAACATTTTTAATGTATAAAAGAAAACGCCATGAGGTTGCAAAATAATGCTAGCCTTCCGACAGAAGAACGATGCCAACAATATTGTTTGTGCTGATCGAATTACATGCAACTCTGATTGCATCCATTTAAAAATTCTCATTTTATGAAAATGTTCATAAACTTTTGCTTATCATAAAATTCTGACATTTTTAGGCCACACGAAACTATTCTTTTTAGGAGAGTTGCCGTATTTGGCCAGTAGTACGACTGTGTACGATAATGAAACATGGCCTTAAACGGTGATCGAATTTTTTTTTTGCAGTTCTTGCAGATTTCTTTGGATCTCTCCTTTCGGTGTATCTCTCAAAACTAATGATTTCGAAAAGTCACTGTTGTTTTGTTGACACCAACTAATGCAGGCTGCAATTGGATTGCAAACGATTTTTATATTTCCTCAAAATTAATATCTTTTTCGTTGACTTCGTTACTAGAGATTTTTCAAATCCGATAAAAACAAGGCAATTGCCTTTTCGAAAAAAAACTGTCGTTGCCGTAATGCTTTTTTGGAAAAGTTAATGTTTCGTTGCGTGGTCTTTATTTGCTGTTCATGATATTTAATTTCTTTTTATAAACAAAACTTGCATGTAAAAATAAAATTTAAATAAAAAAATTAAATGTTCAATAATTCGTGTGTTGTAAATCAAACAATTCTCTTTTATAAATTTTTTTTTCCAACAATACTTCTTACAAGCTTCTGCAATGTAACAATACTTTTAAGGTTCTGCAGCGAAATTGAAACACCAGCTATAAATTTTGTTTTAATAAATTCAGACAATAAAAATTAATTATACGCAAATAAACAATGGCACCAAAAATAAAGATGCACTCGAACTAAATAAAAACTTATATTGCCACAAATTGTTGTTCTTGTTGCTGCTATTGTCGTTTTTTGGCAATAAATACAAACCGCACAAATTGTTAAATTGAGGGTTAAATTTACACAAATACACACACGCACACACACACGAGCGTTCTCAAACAACATGAATTGTTTTTCTATTATGAAAATATGAATGCAAGTGTGTATTTGAGCGAAAAATTGTGAATGCCAATTGCTGGAATAGAATGAATGCATTTGGCAAATGCAAAAAAAAAAATGCAATAACAAAAACGGCAATAGGCCAATACATATGCAAAACTGCTTTATACACACACCCATACACGTGCATATTTGCAAACATGCACCATAATGAAATGCAATGAACTGCAATGTGATTCGTTTATATGCTGGCTAAATGTATTTTTGTAGAAGCAGTCTCAGTCAAGCCTTTCCCTCTTCTCTGCAATAGGGAGGCACTGTACATGTATGTGTATGTGTATGTGCAATGCAACCACTTTAAGCATAAAAGAGTCGCTTTAGGTGCAGGGGGCTGGAGCCTTTTATAGGTATATATGTATCAGAAGGTAAATAGGTCTCATTCCAAAAGTACGGAGGCAAAGAGCAAAAAATAAAATTGGTTGGAATTTTATTTGGATGCGTAACATGACAACAAAATGGCCAAAACAACAAACCTCTATAATTTACCATAGTTTATGACCGCGTTGTGGCAATAAAATCGCCAACAACAGCTATAATTCATTTGGCCATGTGCACCACACGGACACAGTCACAATTTTAATGAATGGCATTTAACATACTCTTGCATACACTGCAATGCGCTACTACGGTAAAACGCAGCAAACGAAACAGCAACAGCAACGGTCAGCAACGGTCAGCAACAACAACACAAACCAAAGCAAAACTATCATAAACATGCAAAAAGAATAACAACATCAACACAAAAAGAGCATAAAAATGTATACAAAGAAAAGAAGACAATGCAAATACTTAATGCATGCACTACTTTAGCGGGTGTAATTTGTAACCCGATACACCAGCTACAAGTATCTCTTAAAGTACGCGCCTACCGATTTACAATACACGACCCTGCTGTACGGCTAATACTCGTAGATGTGCGTGCCATCCATAAATATCGTGGCAAGGAAATCAAAAGTGATAACAGGCCTATTCGCAGCCACCACCAAGTCTTGAATAAAATTAAGCACAAACTTGCCGAAGATAGAGAAGCAAAGTGCTTTCCCCCTCTTTCCTTACAGAAGTATAATTTAATTTCTTGTTTCAAAATGTGATCTCTGAGGAATGTTGGTGGATGAATCAGAATGGAAAGAAAATTATTGATCTCTAGTGTAAAAGGTTGATAATAAAATTTATCGCCAAATTCATCATTTATCGCCAAATTCATCATTTATCGCCAAATTCATCATTTATCGCCAAATTCATCATTTATCGCTAAATTTGACATTCACTAAGAAAAAGTATGTGAAAAAGAGGAAAAGCTTAACAGAAAAACAAAAGAAAAAATTCGAACAAAAATCTTAAATAGATCGCTTTTGTTACATCCAAATGAGGTCAGTGCTTTTCACAACAACTCACGAATCGAACCTGCGAACTTTTGCTTAGTGAACTAAATAACAGTCCATTGACCTACGGTATCATGTGGGTTAAACACACTCAAAACATTCTGCAAGTAAAAGTAAGTGCAGATGCGATTTGATATTAATGAAACACCTGTTACAAACTGCTCAATTAATTTTTCATTGAATTTTAAATAATTCCAAATAAAACTATTTTCAATTTTTTTTTTTTAGTTTTCCTTCAATTTTATTTTGTATTTATTTTTTCTTTAAAATATTTATTTTTTTTTATATTTCCTTTAGAAGTCATCCATGCTGGTAACGATATACCGAATAAGAAAACCTTTTTAAAGAAATTAGAACTTATAAGTTTAATGAAAGAAGTTAATTATTATTTATTTATTTATTATTTATTTTTTTGTTTATCTCTTTTGAAATAATAAGTCAGTACAATAATTCTCTGAGTGTATTGGCTATTCAATACCCTTTCTTTTCCATACATAATTTTTTTTTTCTTTTAAATTGAAAATTAATTTGAGTTTAATCGATACAGTTTTAAAAGTCGGTACAATTTTGAATCCTCCATAATCTGCTAGACTCTTCACATCTAATTTGACGGATCTGCAAAGTATGAATGGCGTAATTTGTTCTGAATATTTGATGAGAAAAATCTTAAAGTTGATTTTCCTAATTTCGAATGGTTTCGTGCAAATACTATGCAGACTGTGGCGAATTTATGGCTTGATCGCCTCATTGATTAGCCTATAAATGTTAATATTATAAGAAGTGAATAGTAGAGGAGGTGGTCCATATCGAAAATGGGGCTGAAAGTTTTTTAAAATTTCCTCATATCGAGTTAGATGTAACCACAAAAAAGAAGTAGAGAAAATTTAAATTAAATATATTTTCAGTATATATATTATTATATGTATTATATTATATATTATATATATATATATATATATTCAGATCTATAGCAATGCGCTTCGCCTATCTTATTACCTAAAGAAAATAAATAATTTTAATATATTTCATTTGACATCATTCTGTAGCCACAGCTGGTTATCGTCAGTAGGATTTGCATAATCCTTGAAATCTAAACTTTTACAAAAAGTTACGGCGATCGTGACAGGGTTAAAAAATAGTGTTAATCATTTGAAATTTGTAGAAAATTATAAATGTGATCAATAAACGAAAAAAAAAATAGTTTAATGTATTCGATTGGATTTGATGATGAAATAAAATTTCTCCTTAATATTTTAAAAAAGTTTATACAGACGTTCTCACAAACCAAATGAGAATTCTAAAATAATAGTAATATAAAAAATTATATACATTTTTTTTTAATAATATAAAAAAGGCAAGACAAGGAGCCTTTGTGGGATATATCTGAAAAATAGTTCAACTTGCTAATTTAAATTTTTGGAAAATAATCAAAAAAAAGGAGTTGCAAATATTTTGTTTTTTTCATTGGCAATTTTTTGTGAAATAGGTTGCAGAATTGCGTGCCCTGCATTCCATTGAGTTTCCTTGAACCGTTTTTACTTGAAAAGGAAAAAATTAATTTAGAAAAAATTTTTTAGAAAAATTTTATGAATATTTATTTTTATTTTTTGAGTTGCAAGTCGAAGCTCTCGTGCTTCTTCTTCTATTGCAGATAATATTCTATATTATTCTATAATAAGCTTGCAGATGTGTCAGTGGACGCATAAAATGTTCGCAGTGTAAAATGGTTTTAAATCTGCCGCAGCCCCCTTATTTTGCACGAAACAATTGACAAGTACGTCCGTGACTGCATACAATTGCAGTTACTCAATATTGCGTAAGCATATCTGGCAAACTTAATTGGTTTGTGACTCTTCTGGGGTCGCACATTCAGTCAGTCATCCATTCATTCACTCACTCATTCGGTTATTGATTCTTTCTGTTTGTGAGTATGGCCGGCTGTGTATGCAATGAGGAAGCTTAATGAAGGCTGCATGCAAATTGCAGCAGCAGCCCCAATAGAGAAGCATATAAACATTTCGCAGGCATACCTGCGTACATGCTTAAGTATGTGTGCACATGTACGTGCAATTGCATGTGCATACATTCGCATATTTCTACGCTTTATCTTATACTGTACAATTTGATGTTGTTGTTGTTTTTGTTGCTGCTGCTTCATACAAATACAGTTTGTATGCTGCAATGCGTGCAAAACTAATTAAATTATTTATTCAAATGTTACCACAAAATGACACAAAAGTGGTCTCTCATATTGGTGGGATGGATGGAGCGCACTCCACAACGGCCAATTTATTTCCTCCACTGAGTTATTTTTTTTTTTTTTTTTGTCTTTGTTGGCTGTTGCTCTGCTTGTTGTGTACTCGTACAGTGACTGCGTGAAAAACCAGAGAGGAGATGTATGTATGGCACAGAAATATTGCAAAAAAAAAAAAAAAAAAATAAATAAAATACAATTAAAATTATGGCTTTTAACAGCCAGAATCAGTAAAACAAAATAAAAAAGGTGAACAACAACAACAACAACATTAAATTAAATTAAATCGATTTTGTGGCATTAACTGGGCAACGTTCAACATCATATTAATGGTCAATGAAGTGCGCCATTTTTTTTTGTTGCCTGTTGTTTTTATTGTTTAATTTTAATATGTAAAACAGGCCTACGACCAGTAAAACAAAAAAAAAAAAAAAAAAAAAAAAAAAGTAAAATGTCATTAAACATTTATGTTGTAGCTGCAAGAAGAGGGGAAAAAATCAAACAAAAGTTGGAGCAAGTGAAAAAATAAGGACGCGTGTTTCTATAACCGCAAAAACTGTCTAGACAACAGCAAAAAATGCTAAAGCGCATCCATCCATCCAGTCGTCCACTTATACACTATTCTGCCGGGAATCACATACGTCGGCAGTCCTTAATGCTAACTTTGAAGCGAACAAAGCTCCTCATCAGATATATTAAATATATTAATTAATAAAATATATATATCAATATATTAATCAATAAAATGGTTGTTGTGCAACATTTGGTGGAAACAGAGCGCCAATATCTCCACTAAACCAACAGCAGTTGAGTTTGATTCAAAACAGCTGTTGCACGCGATTCCACTTTGAGCATCTTTGGAGTCCAAAAAGGGTCTTCAAACCATTTTAATTTACAAACATGCATTGACTACTATTAGTCTGACTCTCCTCCACCTGTAGAACTAAACTGGGCTGTGGACAGAATTTAAAGCAAAAACATCGGAATCAATAAAATGGATGTTGTGCAACATTTGGTGGAAACAGAGCGCCAATAACTCCACTAAACCAACAGCAGTTGAGTTTGATTCAAAACAGCTGTTGCACGCGATTCCACTTTGAGCATCCTTGGAGTCCACAAACAATTGATCGCATATTTTGCAGTTTACAAAGGAAAATGTCACTTGGGGCTTTATTTTATGAATGGTCTTTAAGACCATAATTCTAGAATATATTACAGGATGTATGTATTCCAAATAAAGTGCAATGGGAGGAAAAATATTCACGATAAGAAAAAATTTTTTAATGGAGAATTTTTCGACCGAAAGTCCTTTCGATTCCAACTTCTTGCTAGAAAGTCTCAGAAATGCCTCCATGGCACTGAGGCCTTAAAAGTGATTTAAAAATTGTGTGCATGTAAAATGTTTGCTTAATTTTTTAAAATCTTTTATGTCGGCCCCTTTTTTTATATTGGCCATATATTTTGCACTTCTGCCCTTAACAGGACATCATTGAAGGCAATAGTTAATGCATGGCTCCTGTTTGTCGTTATAACTCTTGTTTATAACACGCAAACCTTTTCAGCCAAACAGATCATTTTTGCTACAACAGCCAGCATGTGGATGAATTAAATATTCTTTAATCCTCCCTCCACCTTCTTCCCATTAATTTCCATAATCAATTCCATTTTAAGTTTATTTTTCTAAAACGCTTAACAATTTCTGTTTTGGCTTTCGAGCTTTAAGCTTGACTTCTTTTTCTTTTTTTTTTTTTGTTTATTTTCAAATTGGTCAATTAAGTTCATGTTTTAGCTTTTTGTTGAAGTTGTTCTCTCTCTGGTCTGATATGTTAACTTGCAGTTGTGCATGTGTTTGTGCACTTGTATTAGCAGAGTTAAACTGCTGCATTGCTTCTTATCTTGATTTCTTGATCGAGCATCATTGTTGTCAACTTGTGAAACTGTTGTTTGTTGAATGAATAAAAGTAAAAAAAAAAAAAAATACTGAATGTGACGTTGCTTGACCGCACTTGCTGAGTTTTCTTTATTTATTTATTTATTTAATTTTTTATTTAACTTTAAATATATTCAGTTTTAAGATTTATCTGCATCCGGAATTAAGCAGCCAGAAATCATTAATTCAATTCAGTGCAGAAAAATTAGCATAATTTTTCAAATCCTCCGATAAAAGCAATTAAAGGGCTCATCATTCTTATTCCATAAATATTCAGAACTTTTTAGTACATTTCGAGCAATATCTTGATCTGAAGTGTCTCCTCAAAAACTATTTGGAAATTACAACTGTCAGTTAATGAGTCCGTTCAACTGAATTCGCTGCTAAATTAAAGAGCAGTTAAACAATTAAATAACAATTAATTAATTAATAAATTGAAATATAAATAAATGCGAATAACTTGGTAAGAAAAAAAAACGTCTTGCGCAATAATAATTTTATTCTAAACACTTTATCAATATTATTCAAAATATTGCACAATACTTTTGAGTAAAATATTGTACAAAAATACATATTTGACAAAATTGCAAAAACTGGTATTTTGAGAAATAGAAATCAAAAATTTTTTGATATTGTTCAATATATTGTGCACAAAGCATTTTATTGTGCAATATAAATTTCTGAATAATATTTTTGCAACTCTACGTGTATAGCTAATTTCATATAATATGCCATCGATTTAAATTTGCACTTGGCAAAAAATGTCTAGAGGGAAGACGGTGTTGGGGCATCTACAACATCGGGTGACCCGAAAAAATATTTTTTTTTTTTTTTTAGTACCTTTAAACTGTTTTGATAGCGTAGAGACAACTTCACAATTCTAGTGAGATAGCACATGGCCAAGTTCTGCACAGAATTCGCACACTTGAGTAGAAATAGTTTTAAAAAGTCCGGCATTTGCTAGTTTAGCAGGACATTAAAAAATATTTGACGTTTATGGAAGAGCTACGTAAACGTTTTACATTCAAATCCTTGACGGATCAATATTAGCTGATGTAGCTATTTAGCATAGAGAGAGTAGCACTGGACTGAACTAGTATTGTTTAACCGCACCCTACTGTGTTTGCGAAATATATTTGTAGCTCTTATTTAAGGTCATGTTTCACTATCCTATATAGGCTATTGTGGCATAAAAATGTCAGATTTTTATGACAAGCAAAGTTTTATGGAAATCTTTATAAGATGAGAATTTTCATGCGATCAGAGTTGCATGTACTTCAATTGCATCATGATAGTTTGGCACCAGTAATACAATTCCAATGCGATTTCTTAAAAAGTTACCGGATACCACTATTAGATTTTCGTCTGAATAAATCGTACGACTGTGTAGGAAAGTGAAACATGACCTTAAAGTACAATTTCATTTTATATCTTATGTTCGGGTTGGGGAGTAAAAAAAGGTGAGCTTGGATTTTCTGAATTTTTTTTTTATTGTTGTTTCACTTATTTCTACTTGTGGATGATAATCGTGATGTAAGGTAGGTTGTGTCAATAATACTTGTGGTGGATGATAATGGCAATGTAACGTAGGTTGCGTGTTAATAATAATAACAGCTCACTCAAGACAGACGTTGCTTGCCAACGCGAACACGCGGGAAAACAATCACAGCACGGCGCCTCGTAGGCAAACAGCGCCGCTGACCGGAGCAACACTGCGTTCTAGCATTGGTGATCAACTCGGGCGTAATCGCAGCCGAATGGAGGGCCACTGCGTTTTCCAGCAGAGGGGCTCGGTTCTGGCGTAAACATCTTGTAAGCTCTAAAGAAAAGTTGTAACATTTTTCAAAAGAATCATATAAATTCTGTTGATCCCGACTTGACTGATGAGTACACCTTAATTTACTATTTCTACTAGAATCTAATACTGTTCTCGCCTAAGTTTGCCAAGATATTTTCGCTTGAATGTCGCTTTGGATTTCTATTCTAAAGCTCTAAAGGAATTTCTTATTATTATTATGCAATGGCGAGTGTATTCGCTGGCGCATTAGTCATTTGTCAATAACAATTATTCGAAACTCGTAACCATTTTGATTAATAACTTTTATCGCTTTAAGATACTTTAAGCCACACTTTGAACAGGAACCACGAGCTGGAAGGAGAGTGCAGAACAAATGGTGACACGATGCTTGTCAAATCTCTTGCTGTGCTTACAGCCATTTCATTTAAAATGCTCAAACAAATCCAAACAAATCTCTGCTCACATAAAAATACTTAAACTTTAACAGATTAAAAATTTCGTTTGGCCAATGCGGGCTTAAATAAAAATTTGGAAACAAAGTAGAATCGATGGCCTGCAGCTCTAATAATTAAATAACAAAGGAAAAAAAAGTATGTAATTCACAAAAACAGAAATAAATATTAAAACGGAACTTGTATTGAGCCTTTGAAATGGACCACAATAAATGAAGCTTAAGCAGAAAAGGTTAACGCAAGATAAATTGATCATCAAATAAAGAAAAAGTCTTGACACTGCTGGCCGAATTACTAAGCAACTGGCTGAGTGTTCATTTACCATGAGATTGTCTATGTATGTGTGAGTAAGTGTATGGACCGGACCGTACATGTGAAGTATGCCAAACCACACCTTGAGATGACGTTTTAAGGCATAACACTTTTAAGTGTAAAATGTCAAATAGTTACGCCTGGTTAATCAGTCAAGTTTTTGTAATTTGTTGGCAAATGACACAAACAGCGCGATAAATAAAAGTACGCGTATAATGAAAACAAGAAAAAAAGAACACTAAAGTGAGGTAACTGCCAATGAAACATTTAATTAAAGTCATGTATAATATTCTCTGCCTATGGCACTCATGCGAGGAAAATCGAATTTATTGAATTTGGAAATGAATAACCGAGTTCTATTATCCTGATAGCATATGTAGCTCGTTGCGGCTTGTGATGTTTGGGAGTGCACATGGCTAATGGAATCGTGGCCGAAATATTGAAATGGAAAATAAATAACAAAAGTGTTTTAAAAAATTTCAAATTAATCTAAAGGAAAAATTCCGGGGAAGTCCTAATGCCGGCGCAGTTATAATTTTGTTACATTATAATGGATACGTATTTCCGTTCACCTGGAATATACCCAAAAAAAAAAATTTTTTGCCATTCAATATCATTCAATAAAAATACACAAAATCGCAAAGTTTGATATCGTCGCAGATGTAGAATATATTAAATTTAAAATCCTTAAGCTTAGCATGCAAGTCTGCTCCTCTGCAAGTGCGATTTCTAGAAATTTATTTTCTTAGCACTTTAAGTTCCGATACATGTTTTGGAGCAGCCAATTTATTCCGAAATGTTCTTGTAATGAATACTGTGTTAACACTGAACATTAAGAAATGAATCCTGCTAAAGCATGTTTCACCTGAAAGGGATTTTTATTAATTAACGTGGGCCTCTGCTTAATTCTGTAAATCTCTGATTTGAATCAATGTGATTGTTTGGTATACTTTTCTAAAAAATTTTGAAAATATCAGATTTATAAAAAATATAAAAATTTTATTCGTGTAGTATAATAACTAATAAGTAAATGATAAAATTTTAAGCTTGATTTCCTCTTCATTGCATTTAAATGCATTTTTTCCAAATTTTCCATAATGCATTATCATAAATACTATAATAAAATTTAGTAATTTTTAAATTTATTTTAAAAGTATGTGAAATTTTAAAAGCAAAATTTTGTACACTTTAAAGACAGTGAGCTTTTGCGAGTGCTTTGAATACATATCAAAACAATCAATTGAGAATACTTAGCAATAGATGTTAATACAGACACCTTGAAGAGAGTGAATATCCCATTAGATAACTGTGGTACGCTATGATGTGTAAACCCATTACAAGAACAGAATAGAGATGACTGGAGAGGGAAAGGGATTGAACTCATTAAATATATTTATTTTTTAAAGGAGACTTAATAGATATTTTTCTGTCTCAAAGATTAGTTGTACTCATCTAGTGCACTGTGACTTTATTAGAGTGCAGGGGCTGTGAAAACAGCTGTTTCAGATATAATCAAAGGAAGTAGTGTTACAGAGCCTTTAGTTTTAAGGAGACTTAATAGATATTTTTCTGTAAGACTAAAACTCAAAGATTAGTTTTACTCATCTAGTGCACTGTGACTTTATTAGGGTGCAGGGGCTGTGAAAACAGCTGTTTCAGATATAATCAAATGAAGTAGTGTTACAGAGCCTATAGTTTTAAGGCACTTGTACTTGGTAGCAATTTTTATTGATTATTGTAAAACTTCTCGGGTAGAAGGGCATGAGTATTCTGAAGTTTATTGTCATCATTTACGTGCTGGTAATTATTAAGTGGACACTAAATATGGCTGCGTGAAATATTAAACTACATGAGAAAATTTCTTGAGAGCGGAGAAACCGTAGTACGTTAGAATTTAACTTTGGCCACTGACAAATAATTTAAAATAGTTATATTCTTACTAGTATAGTATAGAGTAGCGTAACCTACACAAGCAATGGCTTAACTGCTTAAAGTAGTCCCTTGCTAGTTTTAAATAATGATTCTCATATAATTAGTATATAAGCCAAACAAATTCTATTGTAAAGAAGAGCTGACAAGCTCAGCTTAGGATCTAATAAAATCACTTAAGAAGCTTTTTTTCTAGTTACACTAGCACAGCTCCAGCCAGTAGGCCTCTGTCAACGGCGTACATGGAGAGTAAAAAATATTGCCGGTTAGTCTAATGCCTCTTTTTCCGTTAACTTTGTTGCATCAGTTGAACTGTTTAATATATGACTTATAACCTACTCTATGTGAGTGCACTTACTCACTTGTGGAACTAGACTTTTGCAAACCAAAAAAGATTTGTTATGAATATGATATATATTTTCCTAATCGTTACTATTAAATCGTTTCTGTTACCAAAGCAAAGTTTTCAAAGCAAAAGGTTTTATTTTTCTCAGTTGAATTTTTCCAGCAATTAAAATATAAATTATAATTTTATGTAATTCAAGACTTGCATTAAATTTATTTGAACAACACTTTTGTAAACAAGACAGAAAATATAAATTAATAAATACTTGAATATGTTGTAAATAAGTGTGAATTTGTGTAAAATTACTTGTGTACTTTGAATTCTTTCAATATCAAGAACTAATAATGCAATTTCAAAGAGACAAAAAAAAAAAAAAAAGAAAAAGAAATGGAAGCAACAAACAACACCAAAGAAAAGCAATAGAAAGTGTCTTTTCGTATAATTTATTAAACTATAAAAAGATACAAAACAAGAAGAAATTTGTTTTTGTTTTATCTTTAAACGAGCTGAAAGATTAAAACACACGTAAGAAAAGCTACTTAAAGCTAAATCGTACTGAACTTAACACTAAAGGAATCATGTTTTAAGAAGTTTTCCATTATTACACTTCGATACACAGATAGAACACCTTAACTTTGCTTTATATGTTCGTATGCGTGTGTGAGTGTTTAACGTCTGACTGTTTCTCGAAGAAGACATATTTAAGGAGACACATATTTCCTCAGGTCAGGTCTACAGAAGAATGTATTCTTTCATTTAATTTTTGGCATTTGTGGTATTAAAATGTTGATAAAAAAAAAATTAAATCTAAAATAAAGTCTTTGTAATCAATTTGTAGTGCCTGCATAGGCAAATGGCTAATGAACATCCTCCTAAAGAGGAGGTCACAGAATCGATTCCTGGCCATACAAGGACAAGACATTGCTTTGCAGATTGTGTTTGTTAAAAACTTAAGCAGGCGTATTTTAATCTCTTATTTGTTTTATACGATTCTAAATATAAAAATAATTATTAAAACAAATTTTCTGACTCTTTCGACTCAAAAGTCCTTTTTGTGAACATTGTCTGGCAAGGCTGTGTAAGAATAAAAGCCATCTGTTTTACAGGACATTTTCTGCCCTGTCGATTTGTTCGTGCCAAAATTGTCTTTCGCCCTGGGAAAGGCAACATTTTTCCAAAAGAACACGCAACCCTTTAAGAGGGCAACCCTTTTTTTTAAAAAAGTACTCAAAATTGCCCTTTTTGAGGATGATGTTGCCTTTTTTTGTAGCAAAAAAAAAAAAAAAACAATTAATGCCGCCAATGTTTCGTTGCATTTACATACTGGCAACGCCTTTTTTCTTTTCGGAATGGAGAATTACAATAATGGATATAAAATACATAAAATACATAATTTTTAGTGGAAGCAGTTGTTGTTGTAGTGGTAGTAGTAGTAGTAGTTTACAAACATGTTTAAATACTTGTACAAGTTCACATGTAGTGTTGTCTAATGGTTGTTATTTTGTGCTAAAGAAAAGTGTCCTTTTCCAAAAAGCAAAGAGCAAAAAGAAAAAATTTAAAAAAAGAAAATGGTCAGTGTTTTTTTTTTTGTTTTGCTTGCTTTCTTTCTTTTCTAAATACAATGTTAGTCGTATTGTATGTTGCAGCACTTATTTGCTCTATTTGCATACAAGCTTGTTTGAATCGGTGTACATACATACAAACATACATACATACATATTTAAGGAGTATAGAGCAAGGCGTGGCAAAATGGCAAACCATTTCAAAGACAAACTTTTTTAAAAAATTCCAAACTTGTTTTTATTGCTCTGTTAAGGTGTACAGTGTGAAGGCAACTAAATAGAAACAGTTGAATACTTTATGTGATATTTAAATCGTTTGGAGTTGTGAGTAGAAGCCAAATACCAGATCGTAGGAAAAAACTTTAATGTATTTATAAATGAAATCTCATCTGCTGGTGAATGTTAATTTTTGGCGAAATTTAGAAAAGACAAAGACAATTCCCAGCTGTCTCACTCACTTTTAATCTGCGGTCCTTAATCACCATTTTATGAATTCTTCAAATAGTTTCAGGAGTTGTAACTTCAAAGGGGGCTCCTGAAAGTGGTTCGTCAGAAGTACTCTTTCCTAAATTCGGAAACTTACTGTTTCACTGTTAATAGCGAAACATCTCTCAGTGTGGAATCTATTCTTTAATTTGAAATGGAAGTGTTTAATAATAGAGCCCTTTTCTGTTTAATTTTTAATGAGAAAGAGTCTTTTAGTGTGGAATCTATTCTTTAATTTGAAATGGAAGTGTTTAATAATAGAGCCCTTCTCTGTTTAATTTTTAATGAGAAAGAGTCTTTCAGTGTGGAATCTATTCTTTAATTTGAAATGGAAGTGTTTAATAATAGAGCCCTTCTCTGTTTAATTTTTAATGAGAAAGAGTCTTTCAGTGTGGAATCTATTCTTTAATTGGAAATGGAAGTGTTTAATAATTGAGCCCTTCTCTGATTTTTTCATATTCACGTAAGCAATCTAATCGTCGTTTAAAATCGGCTGTCAAATATATACTAATTAAAGAAAATTTTGAAACAAGCTACTGAAATATGTTACTATAAACCGAAAACTTCTCTCATCACACTCGTAATAATATTTAGTTTATTTTCCATTATTGGAAATTCTTATTTGAACTTGTAGTTTCATTTTTGAATTTTTCATTCCACTATTCAAAGCTTAACAACTAATTTTTAAATAATAATTTAATAAAATTATTATTATTATTTTAAGTAATTATTATTTAAGTAATTATTATTTAAGTAATTAAATTTATATAGAATAATATTTTGAAATAAGATATAGAAGGCTTAAGAAAGTGTGGAAAAGTAGTTTTTCCGAAAATAAGAAATTCTTTATATTCAAGTTGTGTTAAAAAATTTTTAAAAATCACTCAAATAAATAAAAAAATTTGTTATTGAGAAATTTATTATTCAAAATAATTTCGCTAAAATACTAAAACTGCAGAGAAAAAGCGGCCTTAATAAGATAAAAACTTACTGGAAATTAGGGCACAACCAATTATACGATTTGTGGTTTAAATATTACGGCAGCGTTATGATATTGGTATAGAGTAATTCATATTACAACCATTCACTGTACCTTTAATGGATGAGCCTAGAATATTTTAAAAATAAACTATTCATTTGATGGCTGTATAGTTTGTATATGAGTGTGAAAGTGTATGGTGGACAGTGGCCTGTTTAGTAAAAAGGATCGCGTTGCAAAACATGTGTTAAATCATCATTTAACACAAACGGGGAAAACAACATGCATTAAAAAATTCATGTTCTTACATGCTTTCAACATTTATAGCAAACACAGCGAAGAATCTAAGAAGAACAGAAGTAGAAGGAAAAAGTTGCCAAGCGCAACATTAAAACAGCAAAATGTGTTTGGAAAAGGAAAAAAAGAGTGGAGAAAATTATGGAAAAACTCGTTGGAACAATTACCGGCGATTTTCTTTTATTCAACACCGGAAGTTTTTTTGTTTTCAATATTTCTAAAGGGCTTAAATTCAAAATTAAATATTTACATTTGCAAATGTTTGGGTTTTTTTTAAAAGCTTTTAAGAGTTTAATGGGTTTCACAATGGGGATGTACACGTCATGTGTATGCAAGATACTTTTTGGCACAACTGTTACAATGGCTTTGGAAGGTACTTTAAGGAGTCGTTTGTAATGCATTTCAGATTCTTTTTCATTTTGGAAATTTCAAATCCTTAAGAATTTTACTGTCACGAAAATAAAACTCTGCCGATAACGTAACATTTGCTTAGTGCAAAACTGCTTAGATGTTACGTGTGATTAACGTAAGTAAACTCACTCAAATTTGTTTTCCTGATGCCATACGAGAATTATACCACATAAACAATTTCTATCAAGTCACATTTCATTATAATCGGAAATGTAACTCAGTTTTGTAAATTGGCATATAAAAGTATATTCAATATATGAAGAGATCTTCGAAGAGAAGAGAATGAAGTGATAAAAAGAACAAGACGCCTTCAGCATTCCAGCGATGCTCTAGAGAGATAATTAAGTTTGTTACTCTGCTGGCCTCCAGGTATTTCTTCCGCTCTATAGTACGGACTCGAGTAAATGCAAAATAGCCCTTAGAATAGACTGGAACTGGTAGCCACTGTTAGCAAGATATGTTTTATAGACGTTTTTATTTATTGTTTGACTTCGCCGCTGGAATACAGCTGAAAAGTAATGTGTGCTTAGATGTGAACTATGCAGTGACTATGCCTTCCTCACTGGCATTATTTGCATGTGGAAATCGACTCCATGAACTTAAGCATTTAAAAATGAAGAGTTTTCTAGACATCCTTGAAATCCAAAGACATCCTTGAATTCCAAAAGCATCCTTGAATTCCAAAGATATCCTTGAATTCCAAAGACATCCTTGAATTCCAAAGATATCCTTGAATTGAATTTTAATTTTGATTTAAATTAATATTTTGTAAATTTTAGAAAACACTTCCGTGATATGAAACAAAGGCTTCCTGCACATATTCAAAGGTCCTTCTGCAAAGCTAAGATAACGCAGGTCTGATATGGAGAAGCCAAGTCCATATCATTTGACTTAGGCAAAGTAAGAATTTTTTAAAAATTTCCTTCAAATATTAATTCCCTTTTAAGTTCCGAACTCATTCGTTGTGAACGAAAACCATTTTTCTGCCTATAAAACCATGCGGTATACTTCGCCGATGTCGTTCGGAAGGTGAAAGAAAATTGTATTGTATGCCATGTAGATACTAAACGAATTTGACTTTTAATACTTTTTATTGTGTTGCCATAAATACTTTTAATTATTCCACTCCAAATAACGTTTGTCGTAAAGGAAATGTATTCAAATTAAACTTGTTTTCAGAAACTTTACTCGTCTTAAGCCTAAACATATTCTTCAGATCATTCATTTCGGTTACAATCGAACAATATGTGTGGCAGGAAGTTGTTAAATTCCCCAAAAATAAAATCAATTTTTCTATGAGCACATCTGAAGCCAATTAATGCCTTCTATTCCCAATCACAAAAGTGTGTACTCGTACGTCAATAATTACGCAATTACTTACGTGTTTGTGTATGTAGTGAAGTGTTTTATTGGTAATGGGCTTATGTGTGAATAAATTTGACATAAAACTTGTTACTTTTACAAAAAATAAATAGAAAAATTCTAAGCATGTTGTGTCTTGTTGAGCGTTGGGTGATTAAAAAGTCACGTTTTAACAATTAACACCGCAAACGATTTGCCTGCCATGAGAAGTCGTTGCCGGCTCTTGAGGCCAGCATTTTGGGGGCATAAAGAAAAACAACAATAAAACTGAAAATAGAACTTAAATTGTTTATTTTAAGTGTCATCTCAGGCAATCGATACGTCAGTTTTACTAAGTATTCATTTGACATGAATCCATCAATGAGTGACATTGAGTGCAAAGACAGCAACTGCTGTGCGAGTACATGCAAACCAAATTGCTATTATGTAAAGACAAGAAGTAATTGAAGGCGGCCTTCGATTAGCCAAATAAGAAAATTAAGTAAATTTTTAAACATTTTAATAATTCTTGAATGGCTGGCTGGCAATATTTACTATTTTCAAAAAGCCCTCTCCTTTTAAATACAGTAAAAATGCATCCTTCAACACTTTTCCTCTACTTATTTTGAAATAAAAGTTTTTCATAGCCAAACCGAATTAATTGCCGTTTACTGGTTATAAGTCAAAACGACAACAATGACAACAATTTGTAGTTGTGTTCAATAAGTCAGCATCATCCATCTTAATGGTGGAGCTTAAAATATAAAAAAAAAAACATACATGAGCTTTTACGGTACACAAATCCTTTCTTATGTGCGTTTGTGTCTGTGTGCATGCTTTGACTATGAAACCAAAGAAAATAATTGTCTAGTTTTATATCTGGCCGTTTATCTTATTTTCACCTCCCTCGCATAACAGAATCTACTCACAGAAGCAAAATTATTTAACATCAACATCTTAAAGGAGTTGCACGATTCGTTGCAAGTAACAATAGTCAGTCCCATTAGCTCGCACACCACCAACAACAATTGCAAAAGGAATGATTTAATGTTTTCTAAAATGGTAGCAAGTAAGGAAATGTTGCAAGGATTGCAGTAATTACTGCTACACATTTGTAGAAGGGAAAATAAATAATAAATTAAAAAAACAAACAAGCTCAATTGCAGTGTCCTTTACCTCTCAGTTGCACAATGTTTGTTGTGGCAGAGGAAAAACTTTACAGGACATTATTACAGTGTGACCCCGTAATTGATTTATTTGAATCGAATAAACCGCTTCTACTTATTGTTTATTATATGTAACGATGACTGTTAGGAGAGGAAAACGCCACGAAGGGATCTTCACTTGGTTTTTGAGTAAAGAAGCCGCTGATTCAAATAAATCCTTGCAAAATATTTTATTATTATTAAATAATTTAATTTTACTATTTACTGTTTGTATGAAACCCAGAATTCTTGCGAGTGTAAGGTTGCACCGCTAACCAAATAATTTAGGAAATAAAAAATATGGTCCTTTTTAAAAAGTGCAAAAGGCACTTAATACGAAAATATAGAAATAAAAAAAAAATGAACCACCCTTATTAGCGTCGGCAACAATGGCAATTTCCCAATGAGGCATTATGCGAGTATTTGCTGTAAGAATGCAAATTTTAGATTAATTAAATTAGAAATTTTACTGCATTTAAATCATTTTTAAATTCGACTCGTATGAGAACCTTTTATGTTCGAGAGGGAGTTGGACCTTTTTATGTTCGATTGCAATAATAAATATTAATTTTTCATTTTGTCATTTCATCGTAAAGAAAAATCGAAAAAAATTATTAAAAAAAACGTAAAAAATCAATTAATTAAATTAAAAATTAATCGATTACAATTTTAGATATTTTTGCCAAAAAGCTCTTGAGAAACTAAGCTTTCGCTTATGAGTAAAAGAAAAAAGCAAATTTTCAAACTTTATTGTAAAATATTGATAAATTTATAATTGTATTAATATTGTAAATTTATAAAAATATTGATTTAATTTAATAATTGTAAATTTTTTGATAAATTTAACATTATTTTATAAAAAATAATTAAACATATAAATATTAAAAATTAAAAAAAACAATTATTAAAAAATTTAAGTTATTAAAAATAATTTTAAATAATTAAAATTATAATTAAATAATTAAATAAAAACTTATAATTAAATTATAAACTTATAAATTATTAAAAAGCTATAAATACAATGGCTTTAAATGGAAAAATTTATTTTTTCTATAATTCGTCGTAAAGTTTACATTTTTTTTTTAGGTATTATTAAATAATTTTCTTAAAATAAATTCTGACGTCGTTCTTTTTCAAAAGCTTCACATGATATTTAAAAGTGTTTTATATTGATAGAGGGCTTTTTGCAGTATCGTCATGTATTGTTAAGAGTTTTATCAAGTATATGGCCAAGCGTCAATTTTGAATGTCCGAGTCATATTCCTTCTGGTTAAAAGAAAGTTTTGTATGATTTTTAAATAGGTTCTTTTAAGTTCTGCATTTTTATTTCTTTGTATCAATCGGAGGTAAAGTTCCATACTTGGTTTGTTTCGAGATGATTTTTAAGGGATTTAATTATATCTTGAAAATTAAAATGAGGCATAATAATTAATGGAGATGTGTGGACATTTCTAGCTAGTTCATCAGCATATTCGTTTCCTTTAATTTGTGCGTGTCCTAAAAACAAAAATTTAATTTTTTTTTTTTTTTTTTTTTTTTTTTTTTTTTTTTTTTATTATTGAGTTTATAAGCCCCTTGATGGTATAGTGGTTAGTATACCAGTTATATGCCTATTACGCAGGTGTCAGGGGTTCAATTCCCCGGAGAGCCAGAAGCCAAAGGCCTTAGTAGCCAGTGCTTCTATACGTATTGCAATTATATTCATATAATTGTAATATTTGGTAAATAAATAAATAAATAATATTGAGTTTATAGGCACGAGTGATATTTAACATTTTTTAAATAATAAAATTAATTTTTTTTTTCAAAATTGTCACGATAATATCTTTTTTTTGGCTCACAATAAAATACTTTTTTAATTTTAAAAAAAATTTTTTTTTTTTTTTTATCTTTTTTTTAATTTAATTTTTGGCTATGAAGAAATTTTGCTTACAACTAAATTTCATTTCTTTTTTTTATTCGTGAACGTGATAAATTTTATAATTTTATCGTGATAAGATTTCGATTTTATAGGCGATAATAGTTTTGTTTGTAGTTGTAATAAGATTTCATTTTTGATCATTTCATTTTTGTCATCATAAATGACAAGTTGGTCAAGTTTTTAACGTTTTATAATATTTTCAAGATTGGAATTCAATTAAAGGGGGAATTTCATGAGAAAGGAGGGAGTTGGACAGCTAAAAATCACTAAGGTACTTTTAGTTTATGATAACCTCAATTTTTGTTTAATTTTATATGTTTTCATTTTTATTGTGAGCAAAGAAATGTCATATATGGAAGGCTTAATGGAAAGCTATTTTTTGAAATGGCTCAACATGGAGAAAATCTCTGAAAGGCTTAATTGTAAACAGTTGGCACTTTGTCCTTGATTGGTAATGGGAATTCAATATTTCAAGCGCTTATTGTCAGAGTAGTGCCACCTTAACTATTGTTTAACCTTTTTTTGGCAGGATTGTCAGAGTAGTGCCAACTTCTGTTTTTGTTTTTGGCAGGATAAATATTAATAATATCTAATATCTACTAATATTAAAAATAATATCTAATATTATTAAAAATATTTAGTGGTTTCTTAACACTAAGAAATACAGACATATTTTTTACTTGTCTAAACAATCAGTGTCAAACGGAAAGTTAATAAATTCGAGGTGTAGTTGCTCTTCTCGGAAGTATTTAAAAAAAAAACTTATACAAAATTACAATAGAATTTTTTTTTCTTGTTTTGGGAAGTGCCATTTCTCAGTCCTTTTTTAAAGTGGCCTTAGTTTTTCCATAGACCATTCTAGATCAATTTTAGTAGAATATTCCTGTTTTATTATTCCTTTAATTGACTGACTGATTGAGAAGGTATTCTTGTCATCTTTGGTTTTCATTTAAGCAGAATTAATGCAGCAGCTGGTCCAAATATGAGGAAAAACAAGAAATATTTTTCTGCTGCCAACTTGATGCAGTTACTAAAGATACTGATGCACTCCTTTAGTCTCTCTTCCCAACAAGCTGAATGCCAGAAGTGGTCATGTGTGTGTGTGTGTGGTTTGTGTAGAGGTACTAATTAAGTGCAAGAAACGAAACTTTGCAAGACAGCTTTTCTTATGATTGTATTTATGCCTTAAGGGCTGAATATATAAACTGTAATGTTGCTGCATAGGTGATATTAAAGAATACTTTGCCTTTAATAGCATGAATATGTTTTTAACGCTCCGTCATTGCGGAAGTTGTCTTGGCCTGTGACGTTGTTTTCCTTTCTTTGATCAGGATATTTAACTTATTAAATTGATATAAAAGACCTACAGTTCGGCATTTTAGCAAGTTTCAGCTGTTGCGAAAAGTAAATTACGTTGAGGTTTTCGTTTGATTTTCTATATCGTTGCTTTTCCGCACCACTTCCGTCTTTCCTAAAAACGATATCAAGTACAATCATTTGAATCAAATCAAAGCAAATATTTTGTATGCTTTAATGAGAGCAAAATTCAAACTTTTATTTTATCATTTAGAAATTATAGCCTTATCCGTATTCTCTGCTCGCAATATAATATTTATTTCATATTTACACATGTGCGCATGCGCAATACAGAAAACTATTCAAATCTGTCCTTCGCATTGGATCACAGTTCGATTAGCTCGAGTTGTACACATTTCTCAACTATTAATCATTTAAAGCCATGAAATTCAAGTGTACTTCAGTTTGTCATTCCTGACAAATCAGTACGACCAATGAATTTTATGTGTCAGAGATTTTTAATTAAAAAACACAAGATGCTGTTCCATTGAATTCTATCAAGATGTCCAAAAGTTTTGTGAGTGCATCCGTTAAATGCTTTTTTCATTTACGTGTTTGGTTATTTGTTTGTCTATTTACGGGCCACGTATAATTTCGTATGCCGTTTTCTATAATTGTTGCGTGTTCTAGCGTGAGTGATTGTGAATATGTAGATGCGACTGTTGGCATTTAATTCCCTTTTTCTAATTTAAATGCCAAGAAACGCTTTCGAGTCGTGACTTGAGACGCACGCTCAACACTCAAGCTCTGAACGTACTCAAATTATTTTCAAATAACGCGCATTTAAATCACGCTGACTTGTCAGTGTACGTTAGAGTGTGAAGATTTATGTGAAATTTTAATAATGTGACATGGGATTCGTACAGTGTTATTTGTTGCCCCCTTTCTATTTCTTTCGTTATTTATTTTATTTCTATATTTTCCGTTTTGGTTTTTTGGTTTGCTTTTTTCTGGATTTTTTTTTCAGTTTCTTTTTTTTCCAGTTTTTTTTTTTTTTTTTTTTTGTAAAAAAGATTGATTGAGTGAACGACTTGAAGGAAAAGGTGGCACCTAAACTAATTTAAACAGACAGTAGGATAGAAAACAGCCGATAATAAGACACGCTGGCGTGGCTTATGTGTACGCTACTTTATAATATTAATTGAGCATGCACTCTACTTGGATAATTAAATGTGTTGGTAAGTAAAAAGTAGGTCACGTTGACGATATCCAGAAGAAATAAATTGTATGATGAAATTTATAAACATGCATTTTTGGAAAATCGTAGCATTGTGGCAGCAAAGACTTCCCCGCACGCAGTATTTACTTTAGGAGCAAAAGTTCCTCTATTGTCTCTCTTTAAAGTCCTGCTGGCTTATTCTGTATTGCGATGCGAAAGTCAATGCGTTGCGAAAATGAAATGCCTTGCGAAAGTAAATTGGTATTCTATACAAGGCTTTCGCTCTTGCTATCGTAATCGCATTCGCTTTTTATTTAAAATCGTGGCAAGGCCGGTCAAAATAACAACGCTGATCTATAGTAAACAACAAAGTTAAATTTATAAAAGAAAACGAGATTTCTGATTGCGGTTACAACTGAAACTTTATTTAGTTTCTGCTTAGTGTGCACCATGATTTATATATCCACCTTTTTCCATCCCACAGTTTCCCTAACAAGCGGTCCGCTCGTGTGCATTTAATGAACTTTTATAAGTTTGGCAAAAAATTCCACTATTATTTCAAATTAATGGCATTTAAAGGACTTGTTATTTGTTGCCCAGAATAATTTTAACAATTAATGTAAATAAGTAAACAAAATTATAATTTTTCTTTTATATATTTTTGTTTTTTGCGAATTATCTTTTTCCATCGAATATATTTTGCGATCTTCGTATGTATGTATCTGATATTAGCTTTCTTAATACAGAATACCGACTTGCCACATTTTCGCATTTGAAATGCGCAACACAGAATAGGGAGTGTTCGCATTTGCATGTTTTCGCAGCCCATTGACTTTCGCATCGCAATACAGAATAAGCCTGCTGGTAAAATATGCGCTGATCCAGAAAATCAGGCATTTCTGAAGATGGCTAATGCATTACAATTTTGAACACCTTTAAAGGAGCATGAGCTTAGATATCTGGCTTGCCGGTAGCCGCTAAGTTTCGACTTATTATGACTTCATGGCTTAAATATTTCAAAATGAGGAAAATTTATAGAGTACCACAAACTCAATCATTTTCAGTTGGCAATCTGATTAGTTCAGCCAACTATATTCTTCAATTAAAAAAGCTTTCAAATCGATTTTTGTGAGTAACCAAAGTGTGAGCTTTGTAGAGCACCAAGACCATGAGCAGTTGTTGAGTTTATTACTTGGCTTGCGAACCTTCAGGTGACAAAATTTGGTTTTGCTCTACTAAAGTCACAAGTGTATCAAAGACAGTTTTATTATGAGCCCACTCATCATATGATCGATAGGGCTACACCTTAAAATTTTGCGAAAAAATTAACAATAAAGCAGACGACCGGACCAAAGCTTTTCTATTACCATGCCAAATAGGCTTATGAGCTACTTTGTAAGTAAAATATCCTTTTTCGTGCCAATTTATTAACTCTCTTATTAAAATGAAATGAAAAACATATTGAGTTTGTTTATTAAAACATGTTTTCATTTTAAAAAAATTTTTAAAAATTCTCAATTAGTTCTCATATTTTTTCTTAAAAATGTTGAAAAATTGCTTTAATTTTACAAGCAGGATTTAGCAATTTTTAAAATATAATCTTAAATAAAGGACAGTGTCATGGAATCCCAGGGCAGAGACAATGCGAATCCGCATTTTTCAAACGCAATAAAACATAAAGTGTAACTGCGCTAATTTTTCAGAACTCTAAACGAGCAATTTAATCAAAATTATCAAATAAAACCCCATTTTTTTTTAGTTGCCTTCTTTCGAATTAATTAAAAATATTTTCATTTTTTTTTTTCAACAAATGTTTCTTTTAATTTACACAAAACAAAAAAAAAACATGCAACATCTTCAAAAATTAACATGATTTTTATCTCTGGTTCGTGGAAGTTTATTTTAAGACTTAATGTTTTTCATTTTTAGTTTTTCATGTTTTTGGACTTCATTTTTTTTTTGTTTTTTTTTAGAAAATTTCCTTCCTTTTTTTTTTTTGATAAATTTATGACTAATTTTAGAAATGATTGCGCTTTTATAACATAATTATTTATTTCGGTTAATTGTTGGTTCATATTTTTTTGTAATTTTGTTTGCTTTGGGTAGTCACTCCATCACTATGGAAGTTTGACGCGGTGTTGTATTCACCTCTAAATATGCCATTTATCGTGGAGTTTATGAGGCTTGTTAAACTAAATGGAAATGTTTATGTCATTTATGATAACAGCGGCGTTCTCAGTAGAGGGGTTGATATATAAATTGAAACATTTACTTAAAAAAAGATAAAAAGTAGAAGAAATGTAATTTTTCCATTTGTCACTTAACTAAAGTGCGGTGCGGTGCAGTGCGGTGCGTTGCGGTGCGGTGCCTTTGCCGACAAACTAAAATGTCTGTCTGCTGTAGAAAAGTAATAATAAGAAGAATGCTTTTGTGAAATTTGTCCACGTATTTTACACATTTCGAAAAATTGGAAAGAACTTTGATAAAAAGCACTGTGAGAGGTGGGAAAAATTTTAACAGCTTGCTGGGATGGGGCGTGCAAAAGTCATAAACAAGTTACCAACACTTTCACAATAATTAACCTCTTCACATTTTATTTCCTTCATTTTCTTAATTTTACATCGGTATACAAAATATTCTCGGATTAAGTGGCGAGAGCATTTTGTGTCACTGTTGGCACTGAAAAGTTGAGCATAAGTTGGAGCTGAATTTTTTTAAAGTCGTCCTAAAGAGCTTGAAACATTATGCTAAAAGTGATTACCTGTTATTTAAAAAAATCGCATTAAATTGGCATTGCTGGTGCCACACTATCATAAATGCAACTGTGATCGCATAAAAATTGTTAATTCATGAAGATTATCATAAACTTTTGCTTGTCCTAAAAATTTGATCACAAATCATATGACTGTGTAGGACAGGGTGTCAGGACCCTAAACACAGAATAGCGCTGCGTTTACAATATGCAATTAAAACCCCATTTTAAGAGATAAAATGCTTAGAAAAACAGCCGGCGTTGAATGGTTATATTTCTTTTTTTTTTTTTTTCATTATCCTTTCAAAAGGTGGCATCCATAAACTATCACACTTGGTGCCATACTTAATGGGGACAACTTTTTTCCAAGAAAAAAAATAAAAACCAAACTCTTATTTTATAAAAAGCGTTTTGTAACTACAACTTCGATTTGTAAGGAATATTAAAAATATAATCATGTGTTAAAGCCACTATAATTTGACAAACCCTCGTAAAATCGGAAGCTTTCTGCAGCCTTCTAGTGCTTTATATGGCCAATTTTTATAACCTTGCATTCTTATATTTTCATTTTGTACTTTTTTTTAGGACTTTGGGACATTTTGTAAAATTATAACTTTTTCTGATTGGAATTGTTCACTTTGAAAAATAACTTTTTTCTTACAAAAGTCGTGGGGAAACCCCTTTTCCTATAAATATAGGTATATCTACGTCTTACGTCCAAAAAATCTTTTAAACATTTTTCCTTAAAATTGTTTTTCTAAAATATGTTTACAAGAATTTTTTAATCGCTCACTTTGACAGAAAAATATGTTGTTGACAACACAGTTTTTAATTGTTTGAAAAAAATTGTCTACGAAAAACGAAAGGAGTTTGAAAATGCATCGCTATTCATTCTGTTCTGCTACGAATCAGCAGTTTTCTTTTTTTGAGTTGAAAATCCGTATCTCTGATCCTGCTCGGTTGAGGACGAAGCTATCCGTAATTGTGTTTAATATTAAGTGGAGGATAAAAGTTTGCCTCTATTTTTAGGAAATAACAATTTCAATATTTTTTTAACGTTCATTAACGATGTACCAAAAATTAATACAAGAATGTAATTTGTTGTCATTTGTGTGGTGTAAGTATGTCGGAAGGATATTGATATTCATATGGCCAATATGTGGTTTCACCAAGATAGTGTCACATGCTTAGCAGATCTTTGCAGATCTTTAAGCAATTCATTTAATGTATGAGATGTTTTCTGATCGTGTAATTTTCGGTTTAGAAGATGCGAATTGGTATCTCTAGTCTAAGCAGTGCATTCAAGAAGGAGGTTCAGATCAGTATTAAAGAAATTCAGACACATTCACTAATACCGTTAAACTTCAAGTACGGTTCAGGTAGCCCTCTCTTTTGTGCTTTCCGATTCTATAAAAAGTAACAATCAAAAGATATTTTGCTGGCAATTAAAACTGAGTTTTCTATTTCGTTCAAATGTTGTATTAATTTTAGGACGCACTGTATTCTAAGTTAGCTTAATAAGCACTTGATTTCCTCATAGAGTCAGCACGGCTAATAACGAAATATTTGCTCCAGAAAACACTGGCACAGAAGGACAACGCTAAGTACAGACTGTTGCGGCCTTTACGGACTGCCAAAAATGAATTTCTCAGGCCAAGAACCAACAGATTCACAAAAAGAAAATTATTATTGAGAAAATAAAATTAAAACTTATATCCATATAAACAATTAAAACACATGTTCTGCCATTTAATGATGGAAAATTCTCTTCTTCAAACATCTGGCAATAAAAGTCCAATACAATCAATGCACAAATATTAATACTAAAAATATATGCATAGCCCTCTTCTAGCAATGCAATGTATGATGCAACGCAATGCACGACAATGCAACAAGATGCCACTTTTTATGGCACAATTTACAAGAAATAACACTTGAAGGAACATGCACTCGTATGTAAATATGTTTGTGCTGGCATTGGAAATGTGTATATCAGGAGTATGTTAATTGTTTGACATATTGCTGTCAATTTTTGATCGATTTTTCAATGACTTTTAGCAGTTGTCATCTGAGATCAACAACAAGATCGCATTTGTCTTTACAAAGTGATGATACCAGCGACACATGTTTCCAATGTTCAATTATAGTTTAGTGGGGTGTGAGTGTTAAATTGCCACAGAGTATACTTTTCTACAGACGCTATACGAGTGAGTTAGGGAAACCGTGAGATATACCAATTCCCAGCATTTTCCTCTAAAGATGGTGCATAAGCATGACGGCGGTATGCACAAATTTGATTGACGTTTCGAGCATTTGAAATTTTAGTTGTTCGGTTTTGAAAGATTTATTGCTGGACAAATTTGTTAAGATTAGAAAGTTTGAAAAGACTAAAAATTATTGTTCAAATTTTATTTCTATGTTTTACTTGTACTTCATTTGTTGTTGTTTTTTTTTTTTTTCAATTTTCTGAATTTTTTTTTTTTTTTTTTTTTTGTGTTAATGTTCATACAGACATTAAAAGTTTTAATGTAGTTTAGTGAATTTCATATTGAAAATCATAAATCATGTTGGCTGTCTTAATTTTTGAGAAGAAAAAGAAAAAAAAAAGTATTTTTACTCGTAGTTCAGGTGGGCGTAAATGCATACATCAGCATCCCTGCAATCCAATAGTTATGAAGTCCACAATCATGGAAGCAAAGAAAAGTTGAAAAAAATTAATAAATAAAAAAGAAGTAAATATTGTATTTAAGGTAACTCCTTTGTTGCCTTGACTGTTTATTTTGTTTTTTTTGTTTTTTTTTTTTTGGTTTTTTAGATTTGGTTGGTTTTCCTTTGCTCATAATTAAAATTTTTAATCAATTGAAGTTGTCGTCTGTGGCAACCAGTCGCAGCAGCAGTTACAGCCTAAACATCAGCAACAGCAACAACTTTATACATGCAGCGACATCGATAGAGAGGCCCCCTTCTGTTTTCTTTAAGCAAGTGAAATAAATCCATTCATTTATATAAACATGGTCAATGTTTTGTTGTTATTTTTGTCTCTTGCTAAACAGCCAATAACTAACATAGTAGAACATACTGGTCTATGTTTTAATCGCGATCTCAGCTTGTGATTTGCATGCACTTGATGAGACAAGTTGCTCCAGGTATAACCACTGTATATGAATGGGCTTAATGCGCAGCCAGCCAGCCAGCCAGCCAGCCAGTCGTTCTTGCTTCAGGAATGATTCTATAGTTTTCTAACAGGCATTTTCTTGGGCACACCATGTACTTGCAGACATTTAAACGATGAATTCTTCTTTTGAATATCATATACATATACTTATTTAATTATCTATTATATTTTCTTTAATGACAAATATTTGTGAGAAAAAATTTCTTAAGGAATATTTTTTAAAAACTGCAAAAAAAATCTTTTAAAAATTGTTCCCAATGTGTAAAATAATAAATAAATTTTTAATAATAAAATAATAAAATAATAAAATAATAAAATAATAAAATAATAAAATAAAATAATAAATAATTAAAATAAAATATTAAAATAATAAAATAATAAAATAAAATAATAAATAATTAAAATAAAATAATAAAATAATAAAATAATAAAGTAATAAAATAATAAAATAAAATAATAAATAATTAAAATAAAATAATAAATAATTAAAATAAAATAATAAAATAATAAAATAATAAAGTAATAAAATAATAAATATTAAAAATAAAATAATAAATAAATAAAAATATATAAATAAATAATAAAAAATTTTATATAAATATAAATAAAAATATAATAAAGTTTTTATTTGTGTGTGCTTTCTGAAGTACTATTTCAACTCTTCAATTTACCTTGACTTCCTGCTGCTTTTTTTTATAAAAATCAAATTTAATTTTATTTTCTCCATTCTTAAATATTAATTTTATTACTATTTATTTTTATTTATTTTCAATTATTTTCAATAATTTGAAAAATTATGTATTTTCTGTAAAAGTTTCGTAAGAAATGTTTATAATTTTTAGCTCAACGAAAGTTGAGAAATCTAAAAGTGAACAGAGGAAAGAACTTTATTTGGAAAAGCTTTTCTAAAAATCGAAATTTTCATCGCAAATACAAAAAAAAATTTATTTTAATTATTTAATTTAATTTATTTATTAAATTAAGGAGACACGAGTAATTAAGGACACAACTTTACAAAATTAGTTTTTAGTTCGTGTCATATTCAGTTGAAAATATTATTGGTTTTTTGAATTTTAGTTCGGTATAAATATATTTTTCATAAATTAGATAAATAAAAACAATTATGTAAATAAAAATTTAAATTTAAAAAATATATAAATTTAAAAAAAATTCTAAAAATTTTTCTTTTACACATTCTTAATTTGAGAACATTTTTTCCAGAATTCTTGCGAAAAGTAGGAAAAACTTGACACAAATGACAAAAAATTGTTTACAGGAAATTTACGTGATTATGCCAGTAAAATAACAGATGAAACAGTAGAATTACGTTTAACGTAGAATGATTTATAACTACAACTCGAAGTAGCTCAACTGGAAGCGCTTCAAGCCTCCATCGGAGAGGGCCAAAAATACCCCAGAGGTCATTTTATTCGACAGTTTACGAAAATTATTAGAACTGAGTAAGAAAATTCTCAATTAATATATATTTTTTCTAATATTGGGCACTCTGTAACTTTATGTTATAACATATTTATGTTCCACTACACTGGCAAACATAGTTTTGATGGCCAGATCGGTCACAAATCAAATTATACCGAATTTGAAAAAAATTCTAAAAATTTTTCTTTTACAAATTCGTAATTTGAGAAAATTTTTCCCAGAATTCTTGTGAAAATCGGACTTGAAATTGGACCAAAACCATTTTTCCGTAACAAAATGTATATCTATTTTAGACCAATTGTTCAACCATCTATTGGAAATGGTGTTCAATGTTAAGTAAAGGATAAAAGTTTGCTTATAATTTTAGAAAAAAATAAAATCACACAAAATCTACATATTAATTAATAAATATTTTTCGTTTTTATTTATTCCAAGTAATAAATTTTTAAGAAAAAATTTCCAGTCACAATTTTAATTTTTTTTTTTTATAAAAATTAAGCTTCCTTTTAGTGAAAATATTTTACTGATCTGCTAGAAAATATTTACTATTTTTAACCGCATTGCTTAAATTTTTTGGAGAATTTTTGCCAAAAATATTTTTACTTAATTTAAGTAAATTTTGGTTATTTTTTTTTTTAATAAATTTCTCGGAGTTTCATTAGGTGCTCTTTGAAATTGGCCAATAAGAAATCATATTGGAGTGAGAAATGAAAAATGCAGCTTTAAGCCCCCTTCGTAAAGGGAAAATGAAACAATTTGTTTATAAACTGCTGAGCTGCATGCACCCATTCATTCCTTTCCGAAGCACATCGAGATCATCTCAGTACTCGTTTACATTTTGCCTTTCGTTTGTATGTTGGTTTTTGTACGAGTAAATAAAGTAACAAGTGAGCCTTTTAAAATCATGTTGTGTAGTAGACGGTTGTCTTAAAGTTTTTGCCTCCTCGTGATGTTGGGTCGCATTTCCATCACTACCGCTGTCTAAGCACACCACCACGCATCGCCATAAACATCTTCAGTTTCTGTTTTCTTCAAATACTTGCTTGGTCCAAATATTTTATTCATTTTATTTTTCGGTCCTACGTTCAATATCCCGCTATGAATATGACTGAGCATAAGTCAGGTTAATTTTTGAGTTGATTTATTTTGATGTTCGATCAGATCAAAAAAGCAAATCAACGTTCTGAATGGCAAAAGCACTGAACTCAGCGTAGAGAAGAAGGAGAAAAATTTAAACGTGGCTAAGCCAAAGGTTGTAGTCGTATGTTGTTCGAAGCCCTTGTCGTGCCATGGGGCATGAGAGACAAAGCAAACAACATTGGCAGGATAACTCCAGTTATGAGTAGCCGTATGCTTAATATATTGGCAGGAGCAAAAAAGAAAAAGAAAAACGACGACTGATTCTAAACAGTTGCAGCATATAAAGTTCAACTGTTTGTTGGCTGCTGTTGTTCGGTCCTGTTGGCATCTTTTACCTTATTGCTTACTGGCAGTCCATTGTTGGTGTGTTCGAGGTGTTGACGTCTGCTTAACACATTATTTTGTCATTTTTGCTATACAATATATTCAGTCGACATTTTTCCTTTTATTTCACTTCTCTTCAATATTATAAATTATGCTTAAGTCTGATTGAATAAGATTTATGTCTGCTAATCATGTTATATTCGAAAAGATTTAGTTATAAATGGCGCCAAAGATAACAAGGATCTTATAATGGTGAATGGCATGAGGAAACAATTTCGTAAAAGGGTTTTTTTTTTTGCTTAAATTCTTATTTGTTTTAGATGGCGAAACTAATTAAGATGGACCACAATGCTCAGTTGTTGAGCTAAAATATATAAAATATATGAGCTATAAAATATATTGGCCCCCCTATATAAAATCGAAAAAAATTTAGTAAAACAATATAATTTAAATAAATATCAGTAGAATTTATTATTTTGTCTGGAATGTATTTGTTATATTGCGATCTGGAGAGTGTCCTTCACAGATTACTAGCCCTCATTATAATTACGGCCAGCACTGAATCACATTGTGAAAACGACCAAACATAAAGCAACATAATAAATCCTCGTAGTTGACTATTTTTCTTATTTAAAATACCAAACTCTCCTCATAGTCCTGGCAACTCACTGAGTAATTGACAGTTGTGGCAAGAGAGAGAGAGAGAGAGAGAGCATAAAATAAAAATGCTCTCTTCATAACGTGGTTAAGACAAAGATTCTATTTGTATGTAGTCCTACTAATCCTTTAGTGGGTAACTGGAGGAAGATGAGCTTTAATGTCAAGAACCGGATGTAGACTATAAGAGCTAAATAAAAAGCAAATGTATTCTTTGTTAGTAAAGGAGCAAATCTTTTGATTGTTTGCAACTTTATGAACCTCTTTTACAGTAGTGGTCTGCAAATAGATTTTGTCAGCCGCACGGGAAGCACGAGAGCATTTTTGTAACTATGGAACGTCTGCTCCGTAGGCGAATGAATAAGGATTAGCCTACTAGACCAGAGGTTGTGTGTTCGATTCCTGCCTAGACCCTGGGCGTTTGCTGCGGTCAAACCGAAAGCTTTGCAGATTATTTTAGTTTAAAAAAAAAAAATTATTTTTTTTGTGCTCTTTTGGGATCTTCAACTACACCAACCAGTAATATTCCGGATTACAACTCAGCCTCTCAAAAATACCCCATAAACAAATAAGCCAATCATGGTTTTTAACTACGAGCGATACTCTAGAAAACAAAATGGTTTCTATTTCGAACTGGACAAAACATCCAGTATTTGGCTGAAATAGAAAACAGTAAGAGAACAAGAACCAAGTCCTTGTATGCAATAATCATCCTCCATATTCAGTTTACATGATAGACAAGGAAGGATTTTTTTTTTGTGCTAAAAAACATTGTGTGTTAACAAATAGAAGTGCATAAACAAGCAAATGAATAAGTGTGAGCGACTGAGTGAATGAATTCCATAAATGATAGTCACGTCACGTATCACTTTTTGTTTTTATTTCCACTTCCATTTTTCCTTTTCCTTATTTGAAATTTTTTTTCTGTTGTTTTTGTATACAAACAAGTACCTGCATGTTCAACAAATCTACACATGCTTAATTTAATTGCCAAAAATGTTGACAAAATGTTGTATTTCATAAACTTTTGTTAACACAAAGAATGAATGAGTGCTTGCAATATGAGCAGAAGTGCAAGTAGCAACAGAAGACAACACAGTTTCCAGTTAAGAGAAACAAGCAAAAATTAAGAGGCATAAACACATAAACTGTGATCGCATTTTGAGATGTCATTCATCAGTTTTAATGGCCATTTCCGGTTCGGGGTTATATCTGCAGAGAATGCATTTCGCCTTATTTTTGTTTATTTTTATTTTTAGCACAACACTGTGACAGAATAACAAGAAGAAAATTAAAAAAATTAGTTTTAGCACAGAAAATTAATTAGTGAATTTTTTTTTCACAAATTTGTTAAAAAAAACAGGTGCGCTCTGTTGAGCACCATTTTCACTACAAAAAACACACTGAGGCTCTGCAACAATGTTTGATACCAACCAACCGAAGCCATTTCAATCAAACGGGTTTGACAGAAATGTGCTTAAAGGCCAAGTCAGCTGTGGCTCCAGATGGAATTAAAAACAAAAATCATGAATTTTCCAACAAATTATAATTAATTGTAAAATGAGTTTTATTTTATATTTGAAAAGTCGTTAAGAAAAGTTCGTTCTTACTTGTATAACGGTTTGTATGTTCATGCACATGCATGCATATGCAAAATTTTATGTGTTTACCTACATACAGTATTGGCCAAAACCTAAGCACCCCCTCACTACATTTTTTTTAAATGATAATTTTTTTAAGCAAACAAGTTTATTAAAATTTGTTTTTTTTTATTTTATTATTTATTTACATCTTTATTGTTGAAAAACACAAACTTAAGGACTTCAGAATTTAATAAAAAAAAAGTTAAAATTAAAAAAACAGCTTAAGTCGCAAATATAAGCGGACTAAACTAAAGCACCCCCTAATATTGTGTTTAAAAATTTTACTACGCTACTGCGACATTACTGTATTAGTTAATGGTACACTACAAAAATGCAGTAGCTATTAAGCTGCAGTGTTAAGAAAAAGAATTTGCTAGAATTTTTGTGAAAATTGTCATTGTTTTAAAGTTTTCGTTGAGATAAGAGTAATGGCACGCAATAAGTACTCAAATGAATTTAAAATTAGAATTCTTGATGATTGGAGGAGAGCCGGATTATCACGACATCAATTGAGTGCAAAATATTCGATAAACAGATCAATTATTTCTAGGCTAATTAAAAAGTTTTTGCAGACTGGTCGCACATCTCCTACCCATTCTAGAGGAAGGCCACGTGAAACTGCGAAACATGAAGACTCCTTAATTAAAAGGACAATCCAAAATGATCCTACAGCATCTTCTAGTAACATACGAAACTGCTTAGAATTAAAAATTAGCGAAAGAACGATTCGCAGAAGGGCGGTAGAGGCCGGATTATTCAGTCGACGAACAGCAACAAAAACGTTTCATATCATCAAAAATTCGAAAAGCCAGACTTGAATTATACATCGTCAAATCTGTCACGTGTGTGATGGGAAGATAATACGTCGTAGATCATACGATTAGATAAACGATGTTGTATTTAATCTATTGATGGCAAATGACCGGGAACTGTTCAGGAAATGCCAACGACATTGACGAATTATTGCAATGTGGCTCTTGAAAGAATAGACTTCGCTACAGCCACGCCATCTTTCGACTCTTCCCCTTCTTGTATGAGCGAGCATATAGACATTTTGAGAACAGGAATGCCAGATGCTTTTCGTTTGATGATAAGAATTGTCAGCCTTTTAATTTAAAAAATCCTTCGTCCAATTGAGAATACCCATTTTTCACACTACAGTATATGTTTTTTTAATACACACAAACAAAATAGAATAATTAAGTATTAAATAAATTTATAAAGTATAAATAAATATAAATAAAATTTTTAATATGCAAAATAATCTAGAAATAGTGCATTAAAATGTCAATGTATTTAATTTCAAAAAAATGCATTCTTTTACCTTTCTGCACACACATGGTAAATTTTCTTTAAACACTTTTTAAATTTTAAATATTCTTTACAAATAAGAAACAATTATATGATTTCATTTGCCAGGAATTTCAGCAGTTAAGTGATCATTATGAGGACCTTTACAAGCCACGTAATGTAATTTAAATAATTTTTTATTGAATTGAAAATTTATATTCTCTGCAATTTTTTTTTAAATGGCCATAGAAAAATTAATGTAATTTTTTTTAGGTTTTTTTTATGTTTAAAATTTATGCTGAAAATTAAAATATTTAATATTTAATTTGTAAACTCTATTTATTTTTATTTTTGCTTTTGCAAAAATTTGAATCTGATAAAATTTGTCTGTTGCCGATAAGACAACATAGAAATCATAAAATTCATCAAAAAAAAAACTCATAATTATTTAAAAAAAATTCAATAGAGCATTTTTTTTCATTTTGTAGCTCACATGCTACAGTTCACTCAAGTGAGCAAATCGCCAATAAAATCCCTCTAAAGCGACAAAACGTATAAATACCGTTAAATCAAGGAGGGTGAGAGCTCTGTTCGCATCTAGTCAAATAACAATAAAATTTTCTTTAACTACTAAGCTTTCCAGTACACAAATTCACTTTATTTTTTAAATTTATATATACATAAACTTTTGAAAATATTAAAGAAATAATAAAACCCTTTTAATACGTATTTTGCACTTTTTGACACCGTTTCCTGTGCAGCAGCGTAAATTGCCAATAAACAAAAAATGAACAATTTAGTACTAAACAAAACAAATTTGTAGTTAAAATTTTGTATGTTTTTTTATTGCCAAAAATTATTTTTTTTTACAGGCAATAAAAAGCTCCTCTTACGCGGTGAGTGTTTATGAGTTGTTAATTATGGCCGGACAAACATAATTTTTGCTCTCTTTTTATAGTCTTTTTTTTTATATGATTATGAATGAAAATTTGAACGTGAATGAATGCAATTTGAGGCATATTTTACAGCAGAATCTAATTTATGCTAGCGCCAATAAATTGATTACATTTTCTGTATTTCTGTTGGTGTTTTAAAGCTCCTCCTCGCATATTATGTTGAGAATGGGGGTGGATATGGAAAATTTATAAAAAAAAAAAAATTAAAATTGAGACTGGAAATTTTTTCTTAAAAATTTATTACTTGGAATAAATAAAAACGAAAAATATTTATTATTTAATATGTAGATTTTGTATGATTTTATTTTTTTCTAAAATTATAAGCAAACTTTTATCCTTTACTTAACATTGAACACCATTTCCAATAGATGGTTGAACAATTGGTCTAAAATAGATATACATTTTGTTACGGAAAAATGGTTTTGGTCCAATTTCAAGTCCGATTTTCACAAGAATTCTGGGAAAAATTTTCTCAAATTAAGAATTTGTAAAAGAAACATTTTTACAATTTTTTCAAATTCGGTAAAATTTGATTTGTGACCGATCTGGCCATCAAAACTATGTTTGCCAGTGTAGTGGAACATAAATATGTTATAACATAACGCTACAGAGTGCCCAATATTAGACAAAATATATATTAATTGAGAATTTTCTTACTCAGTTCTAATAATTTTCGTAAACTGTCGAATAAAATTACCTCTGGGGTATTTTTGTCCCTCTCCGATGGAGGCTTGAAGCGCTTCCAATTGAGCTACTTCGAGTTGTAGTTATAAATCATTCTACGTTAAACGTAATTCTACTGTTTCATCTGTTATTTAACTGGCATAATCACGTAAATTTCCTGTAAACAATTTTTTGTCATTTGTGTCAAGTTTTTGCCACTTTTTCGCAAAAGTCATTAAGTTTACATGTATCGTCATGTACGAAAATTACTTCAACACTTGTATTTTCGCACAAACAGCCTCATGCAAGCACACATGGACACATGCACATGCACACATACACATTTACATATAAACACATGCATATTGGAATTATTATTTGAGTGTGCAATGTGCCCAGCAGTTATTAGAGAGGCCGCCAGTGGTTTCTTTCGAGATCTGTAACACCTCATTGTTTGCTATTTGACAATGGAGTGATCAAAGAAGAAAACGGTTACAGTGGGCATAAATATTATAGAGGTGACCACGCTTGGCCAAACTGCTGGACGATTTTATATATAAATTTTCTAAATTCTCTAAAATATAAATTAAACCCATTGAAATTAATATAGAATTTTTACAAAACAACTACAAACTTTTTAAGTTCCAGCTGGAGTTCTACCAGCTTTTGGCGACTCAAATTTCAATTTCTCAAATTCATAAAATGAACAATTAGAATTATATTAATAAAATGTTTTTTATTAAAACAAAGAAAACTATTTCTTGAGTAATTTTTGGTTATAAATAATAACGCCTAAAAAATATCCGCGGAAAATATATATTTTGTAGATCAGTACAATTTCCAATCATGTCTCGGCAGCAGACCGTATTGGCTGTAATTTCGGAGACAACAATGTCTTTCCAATAATGGATTTAGATGCGCTACAAAAATAAGATAACAATATAAAAACTGAATTAAAAGTTCTTAGAAGAGATCAATTTGGAACGGATATTTTGATGTACTCTGGCGGTTCCATTCTGCTGGCATCTTTTGCTTTGGTTTCAAATACAGAATCTTTGCAGTTCTGTCATCAAGAAATTGTCATTTGAGACACCTTATAAATATCATTTTATCGCTTAAAAATTATAATAATATCTCTGCTATAATTATTTATCTGTATAATTTTTCTAACCCAATTTCGAATAGTGGTTCCTAATAAATTTGGAAAAAGTTAATTTATGTAATAATATAAGATAACTAGAAATACATAAAAATTTACAAGTGATTGGACTAATAAAATTCTCCTGTTTCTATATTCATAAAGGCAATGAAAACTTTTCATTCGTGCAATATAATGATAACAGCGGCCATTCACTCGCAAAATCCTCTCCTTCTTATATCTGCAACATGTTGTTTATGTAACAAATTATTCTAACTATTGGTTACTTTGTTTTGGGCTCACGGGTAGAACTCCGAAGGTCGAAAATAAAGTGTTGACATAGCCTTTCCCGAATTTTTTTCTGCCAGGATTTTTTGTATTAAAAGTACTGTTTACGGTGTATAATTTATGCAAAAGTGTTTTAATTTTAATCTTTTTTTATAAATTAAAAATTATATTTTGTGCAGCACATGTCAAATTTTTTTATATAGATTTTTATGGACCAACTGCAGTTTTATGAATAATTTATTGAAAATGTTTATAAAATGTTATTATATGTCTATTTCAATGCCTGCATTTAATTTAACTATTTTACTTAAATTGTATATCTATTATCAATGAAAAATTTCATTGAAACAATGTAAAAATTCATTGTCTGAAAGAAGAACTTTAAAAAGCTTTATTACTTTAAAATTGTTTTAATTTGTTTTTTGATGAGATGTTTGCTTTCCTTTTAAAAGCGGTTAAGCGATATAAATTAAATTGATCTATGTAATATCAATGAAAAATTTAATTAAAACAATGTAAAAGAAAGAAGATTTATTATCTGAAAGAAGAACTTTAAAAAGCTTTATTATTTTAAAATTGTTTTTTGCTAAGATATTTGCTTTGCTTTTGCAAGCGATTAGGCGATACTAATTAAATTGATCTATGTATTATCAATGAAAAATTTCATAGGAATAATGTAAAAAATCATTGTCTGAAAGAAGAACTTTAAAAAACTTTATTACTTTAAAATTGTTTTTTCCTAGATGTTTGCTTTCCTTTTGAAAGCGATACTAATTAAATTGATCTATGTAATATCAATGAAAAATTTCATTGAAACAATGTAAAAATTCATTGTCTGAAAGAAGAACTTTAAAAAGCTTTATAACTTTAAAATTGTTTTAATTTGTTTTTTGATGAGATGTTTGCTTTCCTTTTGAAAGCGATTAGGCGATACCAATTAAATGGATATACATGCATATGTGTTATCAATGAAAAATTTCATTGCAACCATGTAGAAATTCATTGTCTGAAAGAAGAACTTTGATAGGTTTAATTTGAATAAACTAAAAATTTTTTATCGGCATAAAATCGTCTTCATTCTCTCTAACTTTCAGTGAAAAGTTGCATTCGGCGTCAAGGTAGCAAAACATTGTCTCAATGAAGTGCAACAGAGGACTTTGCATATGCTAAAGCTTCCGAGCTTACACACGGAATTGGCACTATATTTTTTTTAAACTACAATTTATTTGTACTGAAGCAATAATGAACAAACGCTCATCGGAGGCAGTTAACACCACAGCAATCAATTTCAATGTATTTTAAATCATATTTAAGGAAATTTGTAGGGGTTTGTAGTGCATTTTGAAATAAAAGCATTCAACTTTAGAAATATGAGCTGTTTTGTGTTATTATAATTGCAAAAAGAAATCGTATACTCGTATAATAAACTATTTCCAAAATCAAACCATCTAAATTCGGTTATTAATGGTCTCATACAGATTGTATTGCTGCGTCGGCTTAACCACAAAATCTCATTTGTCTACTACAATTTCCAATGAATTGGAATTTATCTTACAATTAAAATCACAGCAGTAGCATGACCATAATGATCGCCATTATAAAGTAATTAATAAGCCATGACATCTTTTACTTAATTTTTTTTTTTTTTTTTTTTGATACTCCGAGATAAAACGAATTCATTTGAAAACCAACAGCCGAAATATGATGAAATTTACATCTTCACAGCAGGTTTTTTTGTTCGAAATGTTTGAGTAGCCGTTACCAAAACTCATAGGCGATTTATTAATCGAAATTCTGTGGAAATCATAACAATATATTTATATGGCAGTTAATAGATATCACAACTATTTTAGGCAGGTGAAGGAAATTGTGGTCTGGCACTGCGTGTGCGGCTGAGAAAATAAAAAGCTATCGGTCTGGCACGGCAAAGATTCCTACATTAACACCAGTGTGTGTACGTGTGACTGTATCTTTCTGTATGTGATAAAGCAACAAACAATTAAGCCTTTTTAGAGAATTGATAAGAAATTAGAAAAAATTTATAGACTCGTACTAAATGAAAAATTATAACAAAAAATGCCACACATAATAAAGTACAGAAATTAGAACTATATGGACGCAGTACTTTACGCAGTTGCAGTTGCGAGTGCTATTATTTTTATTAACTTTTTTTGGGCAGGTATGTGTGTGTGCATGGCTGTGAGGCGGTGTGTGGCTGTGTAGTAACTTTGCTTACTAATACCAAGAAATAATAAATTCAGATAAAACAAAAAAAAAAAAACCGAAAAAAACCAAAACTCATAAAATAAAAACAAGATCACCAGAATACTACGAAATGGGAACTACACACGTTCACCTTTTCTTTATGTGCACAAGAAAGGAGGAGTGTTTGTTGTTCATATTTTTATAGGAAACTGTGCTTCCTGAGAAACATGAACAACATTGAAGCAAATGGATGAATTTAAAAGGCAGACGGAGCAACGCATCGAGTAAAAAAACAGTAGCCAGCATATATGACAGTTAAAATATGACAACTTATAATTTGTGTTCTTTTAAGAAAGCCGAAAGATGTGGGGGAAAAAATATATATAAAATAAAAAATACAATTCACTTCACTCACTCACTCACTCACTCACTCACTCATTCACTCCTTCACTCCTTCACTGCTTTATTATGTAATTTTTGCTAAACGCTGCGAGATCACTTACACAGCAGCAGGCTAGTGTAATTAGGCGATCTTAAATGCCTTTTAATGCAGAGAGAATCATGTCCTGCAAAAATAATAAATTTTGTTTGTCTCTTAAGACAAGTTATTTTTTGAAAATAATTTCAAAATTTTTGTTAAAAAAATGTCATATTTCAGCAGTCATTTCTTTTTTAAAGTTTCCTTAATTTTTGGCTTACTTTTGCTTGATACTTTCACTTATCAATGAAGAGAAATTATTAATTATTCATTGTTCAAAATGAAGAAAATGGAAAGGAATCTAAAAATTGTTGTGTTTTTTTTTCAAATTGCCTTCAATTGAAACAGCAGTAGTGGAGCAAAGAATGTAAGAAAATGGAAAATGTCTACTTAAAGCCATTAAATTGTGAAAAACCTGTCTCTTACATAAACTCGAACTGTTGAACTCAGCAAACTAACCAGATAAGCAGAAATCGTGGCACTTTTAAATTTACGTATATCCTTGAAAGGACGAGATTTCTTCTAATTTAGAATAGTCGCCAACTCCTCTAAGTAAAGTCTTTGGTTTGATTATTTCCTTCTGAATAAAGTGAGAAACGAGTTTTTTTCCAATGGCCAGCAGCAAAATTTAGTCCTTGTTTTATAAATCCTTATCTCTTAGGGATATTCACACTTCAATGGTTCATATACACATATTTTTTTTTTTAATCAGGCTTAAAACTCGTACAAATTTTATCACGCAATATTATGCAGCAGATCAATGCTTACAAATCGTAAAAATTTATTACAAAAATAATGATCCACTTTTTTGTATCGAAAAATATGGGTTTTCGGATAGAGCGCATGTTTAACTCAATGGCTTTGTTAAGAAACAAAATATGCCCAATCGCTCTAAAAGTAATCCATATAAAGTACGCGAGACACCATTGCATCCATTAAAAGTGACCGTCTGGTATACTCTTTGTTACGAAGCTGTGAATGGACCTCACCTCTACGAAAACGACGATGGAACGACTTCACCGTCAATTCGGAGCGTTATAGCCATATGAAAACTGACTGGTTTTGGCTGCTATTGAAGAATACGACATTGGAGAATATATGGTTTCAACAAGACGGTGCCACATGCCACATAACTCGAGCGAATATGGCTTTATTGCAAGAGACATTTCCTGGCCGCATAATTTGTAGTGTTGGCGATATCAACTGGCCACCAAGATCATGCGATTTGACTCCATTAGATATTTTTTTTTTTCTTGTAGGGCTACTCGATAGACCGTGTTTATGCAGATAAACCTGTAACTCTTGAGCACTAAAATCAGTGTAAAAATCAAAATTCGTTAAGTTATGGCTGAGATACCGCCCCAATATGTGTTCAAAAGAATCAATGCTTACAACACCTCGCGTGGTGGCCATTTAATAGTGTTTTCACACTAAGGATAAAACCTGGTTTTAAAACAAAATTTGGTTTTAACTTTAAAATCAATCCTTAAAACATGGTTTTACCATACAAAATAATTCTCATAAAACCATTTCAAAACCTTTTTTGAATTGGTTTAAAGTAGATTTTATGAAATACAACCTTGTTGTATACAGTACATATTCAGTGCTACCAAGTTAGAGAGATTGAAAACAGCTGATAAATCATTCACATTCACAAATGTACATACACAAAATGTAAAATCATTTCAATTTTAGAACACTGTTTTAAAATTTCTTATTTTTTATATAACAAATAACAGCTGTCGTACAGTTTGTTAAATAAATGTGGGAAGAATAATTGCAACAAACACACCTATTACTACAAAAAATTTATTTTATCATTAACAAATTTATTTGACAAACTGTATTATAAAACCTGATTTTATCAAAATTGTATGTGAACACAAAATCAGCTGTTTGTAGGTTTTAAGTTAAAACCAGGTTAGGTTTAGGTTCTTTAGATGTGAAAACACTATTAGTATCAGATATTACTCGTAGATCTCTAAGTATCAGTGCTTTATTTATGAATTAGACAAAAGATATATTATTTTTTATATTGCAAAAAAAAAGTAAAGCATTTAATTTCGCAAATTAAGTTTTCTTCTTGCAATCAGATGAGCAGAAATTCTTCTCGTACATGGATTTCATTTGTAACTCTTAGAGGAAAATAATTTTAATAATAAAAAAATATTTTTTATAGGCGATTTATTTACATTTACTTTTGAAACCGCAAAATGGATAACCCTTTACAAAAGAGAAAGTGAAAGTTCTGCATTTGGAATACTTAAACTTGTCCTGCTCGTCCTCTCATTGATTTTACTGTCAACTAAACCATAAAACGATAAATATTAAGAGCCAAAGAACTGCTGAGCCAGATGGTAAACAGTTTGTGATTGAAAAGTAATTGTTTACCTGCCACGAAATTACTTTTCAATATACTCTCGCATACATTTAATTTTATAATTCTGTGTATTATTCAATATTTAGTTGCGAGTAACCTACTATGCAAACCTTAAAAGGTTTTAAACTTGAAAAAAGAAAAAGGAAGAACTTGAAGAAAGATATTATCTCACTGTCGGAATCTCTTGCCATCACACATGCAAGTAATTCTGAATTTACGTCTGTGAACAAGCAAACTGAAATCTTCAATTTTAAAGATCACACAACGTGTCCTTAACTGTTTCTCTCTTCTCTTTGAAGCACAATCAAAAGGAAATCTTTGAACACGAAACAAACCATCTACTTTATACGATCTTCTTACATAATTATTCTTATAAGCTTAAGCAATGAAAATAACAAATAAAATAATTTTATAAAGTATCATTTTTTATGTGATTTTTTTTTGTTTTTTTTTTTTTTGTTTTGCTGTGTTTTGTGATTGTTTTTTGGTTCCTTTTTCAATTTTCAATTCAAGTCCACCTGATGATCATTGAAAAAATTACTATCATTAATAACACGGGCAGAGACAGTCAATGTGCCAGCGAGTTCGGCCAGATATCCTACAGTGGTTTAAGACCGCTCATGTGGTTCATTTTACTTTTATTTCGTTCATTTCTTAAACGTGTGTTAACATTTTGCTCTTCATCCCTTTCAAGCGCTTAATGGACTTCTTTTTCCATCTTCGTTTTGGCTCAAGAGCATATTAATGATTTTCAATTAATTTAAAAAGAGAAGATGAAAAAAAAAACAAAAAAAAACTGTCACAAAATGTTTTAAAACTGTCCGTGCAATGATTCATTGAAAATGTCAACTCTGTAGCCGGCAATGTGTTGTGACATAAGAGGTAAAATCCGAATACAAACACTCACTCCTGCAAAAAGGATTATCATTAAAGTTTAAATGTAGGGATGATGTAAATGTGTGACGGCTTGGAGGGAAAAGAAAAAGAGTTGGAAAATATGTCAAATTACAGCATAGTTGAAATTCTCGGAAAATATTTAATGTAATTTATTTTGTACCGATAGAAAAGTAGACAAAGCAAAAGGCATCTAGATTTCCATTGATTATATTCTTCTGGCGATAGCTAATGCCACAATTGTATTTTAAAATATATTTTCTTTCGTTGAGCATACGTTGGCCTAAGAAAGATATTTTTTTTTTTTGGATTGCTTCTCTACAGGTTCAGGTGCCATTCATTTATAACGCAAAATCAAGTATATGTTGGGGCAAACTTGAGAAATTTTGTAATGAATAGCGGAACTTAAGGATGAAATATTATTACTGTGTAAACAATTTGTCTTTTGGAGAAGTTATCCAGATGGGGATCCCCAGATCTTTTGTTTTGTCTCACTAATCTTCTGTTGCGAAACTGTGCTGTAATGAAAATGGGGTTTCCCTAATCCCTGTTTTAATCCTTGTTCTATTGTTCCTTCTAAACATCTATTGCTAAACTGTAGTATTTAATGAAATAAAATCGCTTAGGCGCTGGCCTCAGCAGCCGTTATTGCCAGCCAAAAACAAATAAATAAATAAAATAAAAAGTAAAAGTAAAAGTAAAAAAAATATCTTTCTTTCAGCGGCCTCAAGTGGTTATCCTTTTATCTGTTATTGTATTATGTCGATAACATATCAAAAATTGTATCGCGAAATGCAAAAGAAAATTTTCGAAAGCAAGAGCATTGCAAGTGGAGCAAAAAGCATGCCTTTACCCCACCAAATATCATAGACTATTACCAATTCCTGTGATTCTTTTCATTATTATTTATTATCCTTTTACGAGTGTTATTAGAACAGAATTGTATGAAAAGAAAATATGAATTCCTAATCATATTTTTTTTATGGCCTCAAAACTAGACGATCCTTTATTTTGGAATCCAATCATATATTCCTCAATCTCAAAATGGACGGAAGTAGGTAACAAATTCTCTTCTGACATCCATTCTGATACGTTGCTTTTTTATTTTGTTTAAAGAAGATTTGCGAAATTGCATAGTGTTTGATGACACTACACGCCATTTGGCTTAAAGGATTCAGTGGATTAAAGGCTTTAATGGCTTAAAGGCTCCAATAGCTTACAGGCTTAAAGTCTTTAAGATGAATTGGGGAATTTCAGTTGGGGAAATAATAAAAGCAAAACATACAATTTAAATTAATTTGAATTCACTTTCAACAAGTAACCCGTAGTTTTCATAAGACTTCTATGAAATGCAGCAGTAATTCACGGTTCATATTAAATTTAAAATCCATCAAGTTTCGATTCCTCTTTAAACATCAAATTATGAGCGATCCGTTTTTCTACATTAAAATGAAATCGAAAAATGATTACGGTAGTCGCTCGCAAATATTCCACCTACAGTTTATCTTATACATCTTGGTTTCCTTTTAGTTTTTATTTTAAAATATTTTATATGTTTATATTAATTTTGTACTTTAAAAAAAAAATAAAAAGGCCGATTTTACATTTGGGAAAAAATTAATTTACTGCATCTTCTGTACTTTTTGGTACTACAACGTAGTTATATTGGTGTTGTTCGTGTTTCAAGTTTCTCAATATTTTGCAAAACTACAAGATCTGAAAGCCCAATTCAATTAGTATTTTCAACAAAAAACACGAGTTTTATCGAAGACATGTGTTTTGCTCTGTTTCCTCATAGCCTTTTTATCAGCGATAAACAGGCGAAAGGAAAGGTTCCCCCTAAAAACACTTCGAGAGCTCGGAATGCCAACTTGCGTTACTTTTTCTACGTTATAAATTGGAAAAAAAACTTGTAATTTGGAATAAAAGAAATAGTGTTTCTTTTAGTTTATTTAAATTTCGGTAGGCCTAATATTGAACAAACGTTTAATTGAAATGTTCAACGAAGCAGCTGCTCCGTTTTTTCATTTAAAATCAACGCAAATCCTTAACGAATTTAAAAGCCATTTTCCTTCAAGGACCACATGAGTGCAAAATAGAATTCCAAAAATTGTTAAGTGGCATTTGTAACCCATGGCGGGCTGCTTGTTTCAGTATAAGGTACTATTTCTTGTTTTTTCTTTGGTACTTTTCAGTAATATTATCAGTGGATTTTGGAACAAACAAATTAGTATAACACAAATTCTATATGTGTAAGTGTAACCCAAAGCCATCCCTTTTGCCTGCTTAATGACATTCCCAATGGAATACCTGCCTTTAATATGAAAAAATAATTTATACAAAGTATTTTTTTATACAAAGTATTTTTAGAGGGAAATTAATTAATAATTTATTTATTATTAAAATTTATTAAATATTTAATAAATGTTTTATCGACAAATTCTTCAGAAAATTATAAACAGTATAGACTAGAATAACTAATATGTTTATTTTTTAAGTTATGAACTCTTGTGTGGCTTACAAGACCGGAACAGCCAAGGCGTAGGAATCCTTTCTAAAGAATACAGGCGTGCCAACAATGCGGTGTTTTGTTCAACGCACGATAATGAAAACTCTCTACAAAGCACATGCCTGCAGTAAATAAATATAACGTATTCCTATACAATGCTTTTTTGTTATTTACTTATTATATTGCGTTTACCATCTCTGTGCTCTATTATATAAATAAAAGGTCCGTTCACATTTTCATATACTTAAATATTTTTCATCATTTTATTTACAATTTTATTTATTTAGTTTTCAATTTTTTTTTTTGTTTTTTTTTGAAAAGTGAAATTTTTATGATTAATAAATCTCTATATATTGCATACATGTTGTTAACTAAATGATTTATATAAATGTTTTTTAGCTTTTCTATATTTTAATGATTAATAGGGAACTAACAATTACATACATACAAACATAATATTACACCTCATCTGTGGAGGGATGCTCGCACATTTGAAAATATTAATTAAAAAAATTATGAGTTTATTTTATTATCACAGTTTTATATTTTTATTACTTTTAGGGGGCCATTAACCTAAAGTGTGTTCATCTTAAATTACAAATAAGTGTATGATAATCCAAAAAAAAAAAAAAAAAATAATAATAATAATAATAATAATAACTTTTCGTAAGTGTTTCTAATGACTAATTGTTTGTTGCTTTACAACTTTATTTAAAAGTACATGAGTTTAATTTAATTTATAAATTGCAAAGTGCATCCATCATTTCTGTATTTAATTTCTTATGTGAAATTTTTTTTATAATAAAAATTAAGACTTAAATTGCATAGTGTGAGGGGGTACTTCAATTTATATTTCAAACTTTATTACTTGAAATTTTTTTATGTAGATATTTTTGCGTGCAGTAATAAATTAAACAGAGTGACACATTAGTCAAGAGTTATAAATGTGTAAGCGGGTTTTTATTAGCTGCTGGCCATAACCAGAATGCTCGTATGATCAGAAATAAAATTACAATTAAAGTATTTGCTTTTATCGGCTAATCGTAGAAGCAATAAATCTCAATGATAAGTGGAATATGGCTTTTTTCTAATAACCAGATTTTATTAAAAAAGAAAATAAATAAGATAATCACGGAGAGTTTTAATAATAAACAAAAATTGAGAAAAACATGGAAATGCAGATTACAAAAATATTCTATTTAATACCTGAAAATTTTTCTTAAATCACAAAATTAATAATAAAATAATTTATAAAAATATTTTTGATTTAAAACTACACTGAAACTGTTGAGACATATTAGCCGATTTTGGGTACACGATTTTGATAAGTTTATTAATGCAAACAAATTTTTATACTCCAAATGGATAGAAATTAAGGTCCTTTGACTTCTCTAAAAGAGCTTAAATAATAAAAGTTTAGCTTTGCCTATACAGATGAATAATAAAGCAATAGTGTTCTCTCTCGTAAAGTAACAAATTGGAAGGCTGGCTGGTAACATGTATTATATCAGTTTAGGAAAGAATGCTTTTGGGTAGAAGGTTGTCCTAAAATATACATTTTCGATTCAGTTAAAAACAAACCGTAATGAAACTACAGAAGCTTCTACAATCTTGGAAATGCTGGGCCCTAAACCAGCAAGCAGTAGGGATCTGCTCCACCCAATGCGGTGCTAATGAAGGGTGTAATATTTAATTCTGCCAGTCTTTAGTGACCAGTTATCTCAATTAATAAGTACTTACAAAATTACATCGGAGACTTGTTATATTATTAGTTGGCTTTAAAGTTTGTTATATTAAAATATAATTTTCTTTACTTATTTGCTTGTTTTTCTAATCTAATTTTCGCCAGCGTAAAAATGTGATAGACATCAGAGGCGTTCTAAGTATAGGCAAAACAACTATGCCAGTTTATTTTTTATTTTTTTTTTTTAACAACTCTACCTGCAAAGCTTTTGGCCTGTCCGCAGGAAAACAGTTAGGCTCTAGATAGGAATCGAACCCGCGACCTCCCTTTTATTAGGCTGAGCATTATTCACTCGCCTACTAAGGCAAGTGAGCGGCAATGCGTTACCACATGACGAACCAAACAGTCAATAGTGTTTTCATTTCAATTTTGATTAATCAATGTATTGTATTTTTGCCTTAGTTATGTACTTTTGCATTTCATCTGACCATATACTTTAAAAAAAAAACCGAAAGCAAATAAATTTAATACTCCAATACTTTTTAAAAGCATGAAACAACGAAATATTCTGTGTTTAATATTTTATATAAAAATCAGCAAATATTTTTGTTGGTGCCAAATAAAAAGTTTAATTGAAATGTAAAAACATTTTATAGTTTTTAACACAAAGTTTTCTTAATATTTTAAATTAAACTAAACTAAAAGAGTGAAAATTTTTTTTGTATAATGAAATGCAAATAGAAGGACTATAATGAATAATAAAGTTCAAAAGTCAGCCAATATAATTTGGCAAAACACATACCTTTGAAAGCTTTCTAGCCAATGTGCTTTGTTATTATAAAACCGGAATTCTTGTTTTTATTATAAAAAAAAAAATTTTTTTTTTTTTCTTGAAATAACTACTCACGAAAATGTTGAGAGACATTTGCTAATATCAGAAAACTTACCACCATCAGGATAAACGAAATTCGCATTTGAATCCCCTTGAAAAAAAAAATAATAATAATATTGCAATATTAATTACATTTCGGCCGCCTGAAGTGACTTAATGTCTGTGCATAAGTGTTAAAATGAAGTCATTAAACTTTTAAAGTGCATTTTAAATAATCAGCTGCAGTTTCATCGTAGATAACAAATACTGTTTGCACAGGCAGAGCAATTAATTAAATATGAATTGTTGAAGAAGAAAAAAAAAAAAAAACATGAAAAAACATAAACACATAAACACATGTTGCAGCGTGTGTTGGCTTGAGTGTGATTATTCCCTCCACTTATGTGTAGTCTACTTCCTCAAAGCAGAATGTTTTTTATGTCTTGTTTTTTATTAAGCATTAAAAGTATTATTAACAGTCATAAACTTAAAGTTTATTTGCAATGAAAAATGGTTTTTGCCACAGCATAAAGCAGGTATTTATTTATATGGGAATGCATTTTTGTTTTTCTTCTGATGAACAACAAAAACAACAAACAAAACCAAAACCAAAAAAAAAAAATGCTCTCGTTAATCCGTCTTAACAGGGGCATAAGCAAAATAATAATAATAATAAGAAAACAGAAAAAATTGTAGTTAAGGCGGTTTTAAAAGAGCTGTTTGGTTTATGACTTTTTAATAGAATTGGCATTTCAGATAAATAGTTATGAAATACGAAAAGTAATAAATCGTTTCGTTTTGTAATGATTTAAATGTAGCCGTGTAATTGCAACGTTTGTCAATTAATATAAAATGCATTTAATAAATAAATGAAAATTGAATTAATGAGACGTTCTTTTTGTGTTTTTGGCAATTTTATCTTTCAATGCGGCCAGATATTTTCACAAATTAGAGATATAAATGAAACTTTTTGTTTACCAAAAATGGTTGCTACAACTTGGATATGAATAATTTATGGAAATGCATGAATTTTTAGGAATAACAAGTTGTTAGTCCTGCATTGGCCTTTATATGGGCGTGGCTTTTGTAAAAGAAACCAAAAATATCATACAATGTTGTCTGTTTGCTTGAGTTAAATAATTTTTGTAATCTTAAACCAATAAATGCTTTTAAACGATTTATTTTGTAGACAAAGCTTAAGATGAAGTCATTTCCATGAAAAGGTTAGGTTAGCTCACCGGGTGCTGGTGAGACAAACTTTCACAGTGTGTAAAAGGAATTGCTTAATAAATGTCTTAAGGATGTTTCCCTTTATTTTGTATTGAAGATAACGGTTTAACGAACCCTGATAGGATGCACTCATTCTCATGCGTACACATTGCCACCAAGTCTGCAAGCCATCGATTTCTATTTTCATCGATTTCATCGATTCATATTGAACACAAAATTTTTTATTGGATTATATTGGATTAAAAATCATATAGGGTTAAAAAATGAGATTAAGTTCGAAGATGTTTGCTCTTACTAATGCCACATTGTGTTCCCTGCGAGTAAGTGCTTCTTTACCAATATGATTCCACAGTGTGTAAAAGGAATTGCTTAATAAATGTCTTAAGGATGTTTCCCTTTATTAATACTGAACACAAAATTTTTTATGTTTTTTGTCTATTCCTCGAGCGTTAAAAAAAAAACTTTTTGTATGAACTATTTCGCCCATTTTCAGTTTTATCATTTTCTTTTCAATTTTTTTTCAACGTAAACTTGTGTGGCTTTTGCTTTAATTTTGTTTCAATTGAAAAAAAAATTTTTCTCCACTATATCAGGTGCTATGAAACTCGTTTCTAATAAATTTCTTTTTTTGTGCTTTAAATGGTTTTCAAGTTTTCAGTTAGATTTTGAATCGTCCAAGCGATATACAAAAAAAAAAAAACTTGGTCATGCCCATATAAAATATGGCAAGGACATTAATTACGGCATAGAATGTATTTTTCTTTAAATATATATTGTTATTTGCAATTCCTATTCTTATATTAAGTAATATCGAAGTAAGCAATTGGGGTAAAAATTCTGCGGTACAAAACAGTATGCCAAATGGACTAGGCCCAGCCCCGCCAGTCGTAGCATGTAAAACTTGTCGCAAATTTTTATTTTTCAACTACTTCAATATTTTTTGTGCTAATTGCAATTGGACTGTATAGGTGACGGAGGCTGATCTAAAGCTGATCAGTTAGAATTTCCTCGTAACCAACTTCGAATGGGCACAAGACCCTCCTTTGCCTTTCTTTCTTAGAAGTATATCTTTGCCGAAAAAAAAACTTTATCAAAATGCCTAATGATACCACCCATAAGTTTCGTCTAATTCCGGCATTAAGCTCTGCTGCAGTAGGGGGGTAGGCCTTGAGAGCCTTTTTACTTCTGCAACAACTATTTTTTATTGGATTAAAAATCATATAGGGTTAAAAAATCAGATTAAGTTCGAAGATGTTTGCTCTTACTAATGCCACATTGTGTTCCCTACGAGTAAGTGCTTCTGCAATAACTCTAAAGTAATAAGGTGACTCCCATTTCATTGGCATAAAACAAAAGCACATTCCGCACTTAAACTTTCTTGTTATTGAAAACTTACAACTCTTGACTAAATAAATTTGGATTCTCGTTATAAAATTGAAAAGTTGCTTTGCACTATTTTACAGCTTTCTGTTGTAAGAGGGGGGAAAAATTTCTCATTTAATTTATACTAGAATTAATAAGGATTAAAGTATAATTAGTTGTCTAGTTGCACTGAACCCATTAGGAATTTTGTTGTGTGAGCGAGAATCGTATTTGGTTTTACAATTATTGCATTTCCAAACCTGAGCGGCTTGTGTGTGATGAGACATCACTGCCGTAGGAGGTGTTCAAACCGTTTATATTGCTCGCATATGCCAGAGAACTGGATGAGGATGTGTTGGCCATTAACGTGTGCATGGCATTGTTGGCATGCTTCATATTTGGTGGGGTTTGGGGTGGTGTGTCCGGTTGTATTTCAGGAAACCCCAAGCGACCTTGCTGCTGTTGCTGTTGATGTTGCTGCAATTGTAGTTGTTGTTGGGTGTGGAAATTTTGGGCAGCATATTGTTGGCTCATATGCATCATATTTGCTGAGGCGTTTGCACCATTACTCATTTGGGCTGCTGTAGCTGGATAATTACTGGCAGAAGGATATCCAGCGGTGAGACGTGAATATGGCGAGGCAGCATTCACGTAAGTGCTCATCATGGATAGGGGCGAATTGTTGGCCAAATGATTATTTAGTTGTAAATTATTTGCATAATATGATTGGGCAGCCAACTGTTGTTGCTGGCTATTGCTCATGTAGACGGCTTGGCTGGGAGGTGGTGTTTTGTTGGCCACTGTATCAGCCACACTCCAAATTTTCGGTTTTGTGGCTGGTATAGGTATGCCACACTCGTCTCTTATATTTGAGGCAGGATTAGTAGTTAAATAGCCTTGTTGCTGCTGATAGTAAAGGCTTTGGGTATGATGCAGTTGCTGTTGTTGATGTAGTTGTTGCTGCTGCTGCGTCTGCTGCTGCTGCTGCTGCTGCTGTTGACTTTGATAAGGATGATAGGAATTAGTGTTATGTCCACTTGATGTACCACCATACAACGAAGCTGTATTGTAATTTTCCACTTGTCTGTTGGCTGTTAGATTTTCTGGTTTACGATCTTCATCATCATCCTTTAAATCATGTTTGACATCGTGGTGATTATTCTTAAGTTGGTCATGTTCTGTAAATGTAACAATAAATTGAAAAGTTAACAAACTTACAATTTAAATCTTTAAGTTGTTTTAAATGTTGTATTTATTTATTAAGTCTTTTATTTATTAAATAACGAAGCCCTCATCTCCCTTATTGTGGAGAATGCTTAATGGACTTCTCCTCATTTCCAAAGTAGCAGTTTCCTCCTTTTCTTTTCAATATTTCTTATCCTTAAGTCAAGTGCTGTCAACTTCCTGTTTATATTTGAAAGTAACATTAAGTGTGCTTATGGAAGGCACTTGAGCAATGTTTGTTAAGGTGGTGGGTTGGCAAAGTGAAAACTTTTGTCTCTAAAGGACCAACTAAATGTATGTGTAGGATTAAGGAGAGTTAATTTCCGGAAGATATATTGAGGTTATAGAAGGCATTTTAAAGGAAAAGTTAATTGTATAGTCAATAGTTATACAATAAAAAGATTGCCAAGAATATTTACGAAATTATTTAAGCATAATTAATTACCTTTATGCATTTGCTGACCGTACATGTTAATCGCGGCCGTGCCCCCGCCAGTACCTTGCATCTTATGCAACTCACTCTTATCAATTTCCTTCTCATCATCTGATAACATGGCATCATCGTCATCATCTTCAGTGCGATTCTTTGGTTCCCACGTCATTTTGTTTTCCTTCTTTAGACGACGTCGTGCATTCGCAAACCATGTTGATACCTGAGTTAAAGTCATTTTAGTAATAATTGCCAACATGATTTTTTCGCCTTTGGTGGGATAAGGATTCTTTTTGTGTTCATTTAGCCAGGCCTTCAAAGTGGCCGTAGATTCTCTTGTGGCATTTTTCCGCCTGGATGCTAAATCGTAAGATGCGCCATAGCTAAAATGGAATGCACAAGATACGATTTGAAAAGAATTAATTTTTACACGCATTTCTTTTCCTTTAAAATAGAAAGTTGAATTGAAAATGCTTTTAGCGTTAAGTGGATTAAATATTTTATATTTTTCTTTTATTGGCAAAAATCCCAGCGTATGCTAAACTTTCTTCTTGAACTTTTTGTTTTTATTTTTTTTTTATTTATTTTTTTTTTCAAATTTTATTTTATCTTCGATATATCCGAAGCACTTGTTGAATGTTAAATTGAAAGGAGTAAAAGTGTGAAGAAAATTACAGGAGAGTGGCAATTAAAACAGGACACAAAATTAGTGATTATCTCATTTATTTATATCTATTTAAATATTTTTCCAATATTTCCTTATCTCTAAACATTTTAATTATGTGTTGACTGACTATTGATCGTAATACGAAAATTCTTTAACGTTTATTTGGATACTCTTCGCCAAATATCCTAAGCCCGTAATTTATCATAATTATGTTTCCAATAAATCCTTTAAAGAAACTAAATTGCATTTATAGGACCAAAAGCTATAAGCACTTGCTTAGGATCATGTTAAAAATGCTAAACACAAAAGCGACATCAGGGAATAAATACTCCAGTACTGTAATTCTCATTTAGTTTTCGAAAATGCAAATTGCACATTTTAATTATTGACTTAAACAACTAATGTATTTATTAACCACAAAAAAAAATGGTGATAAAATGGAAAGTGATATTTTACTTGCATCATTATAAAGTATTTAAGTAACGATAAATTTGAAAACATTACATATGGAATTACTTTACAAGAAGTTCATAACTGTTTAAGTATTAAAAGTTTTTTTTGTTAGTTTAGAAAGACTTTTAGTTTTTTTTTTTAAATTGTTTTTTCTTTCCAGAATTATTTCTAAATGAAAAAATTATAGAAATTTAAAATGTCCTTCCGGAAATAAATAAAATTAATTAAAATTAATTTATTAAATTAAATTAATCAGGAAATTAAATAAATTTGTTCTTCACATTTATGAACACCGAACTTAGTTGTTTGAGCCTCTATTGAGTTCGAACTCTATTGAACAAATGTGGTTCGATCGAAAATTATGTGCTTTCTATTTTTCGTCTAATAGAAAATAGAAATATTGTTTATTCCATAAATGGAGTCACCTGCGTTCCCCGTTTCATATGGTAAAAGGCGCTTCAAATGCTTTCCGAGATGTATTTTTGATGTGATTGGTTTTGAAACTCATATACTAATAAAAGATTTTGAACTCTTCGCATAATAAATTGCCCTCCTTTTTTTTCCTTTTTATTTTTCAGTTGTATAGTAAAATAGAAAATGTCCTTAAATGTACGGCCAACTACTTTCTAGCCAAGTAGATAAGTTTTCCAAAAGACCACCGCAATTATTTTTATTTTTGTTTAGCAAAGTATTTTAAAAAGAATAATTTTTCAATGGTGAAAAGAAAATAAGAAGCAAAATCTTTTTCCAACAAGTTTTTATAGCTGGATTTTATACACAAGTCTGTACAAGAACAGACATTGAGCCCGAGGGAATCTTTATAATTTTATTCCATAATATTAAATCTACATATAAATGTGTACTTGTATTTTCCTAAGATGGTTGTTCATTGAAACAAGTATTGTGTTTTAGCTTAAGAGAATTGATAAAAAAAAAAAAAAAAACTTATTCAGACAATTTTCTTGATTTTAACTTATTATTTTATATTATTTCGTATTTGCAGCACGGCTGCAGTTTCTGATTATATTAAAAATAAAAACCATTTTATTGATACATATTCAATTTAATTTTTTATAATTTATTAAGTGTTAAAAGATTTGTTGAATTTTATATTTTTTATGATAAGGTTTTATTAAAGAGTTGCTTTTTTTTATTGACACATTTTTTTTTATTCCTCTCGATTTATGATAATTTAAACGTTGCAGTTTCAATGCAATAAATCACTTCAGTTGCCTGGTGCGTTTGTGCTTGTCTAATGACTTTGTGATTGGAATTTTAAATAAAGAAATAAGTGAAATGTGGTTGTGCTTAATGCAAACTTACCCGTAGGCAAATGTTGGATCGTATGAATAATAACCAGTTGTTGGCTGCAAACCGGCTGTTGACCAAGCGGACATATCGGAGCCAGTTGTAGATTCTTTGAGACTGTAAGGATTACTCTGCAACGAAATATAAAAAGAAGTAAAGTAATCACTTCTCACTGCAACAGATTGGCATAAAATAAATCTATTTCTTTATTAATATTTTTTTTAAACGATTAATTATGTTATGAAAAAGTTATTCGCTGGCAGTAAATGCTACAAGTTGATTTTGTATGGACTTGATTATAGAGAGCCGTTTACATTACAAAAATTGGCAGTTATTTGGGAAAATGTGTCAATATATTGATATTTTATATGACAAAATATATAATGCAATTGAAAAAAAAAATATTTACATAAACAATTTACTGACTTAAAGTGTGGGAGGGAGAGAAAACAGGAGATAAATCTATTTAAATTCATTATGTTTTCCGCTGCTTTTGTTGTTTGTAGGAAAGACATTAGTTTTGATTCAATGTACACCTTAAATAGGTTTGACTAAAGTGAGTTCAGTTAAGTGGGGGCAGCTTGAAGGAGGTCAAGCGGCCACGTACTGCTTGTTATATTTTATGCCAGAACGTGGGTTTTGGCTGAACATGTGTCTAGGCTTTGGAGCTCATATAGTGTATAAGACTTCTTCTGCCCATGTGTAGTTCTTTAGCCCTTTCTAAGCAATTTTCTTTTCTGGTGTACACATAAATATGGCTGCATGAAAAACTTATCTCCTTTTCTGCAGTAGCCAACTTGTTTGCAATCAATTCTAATTTATTTTTTATTAATTTAATTTACACTAGACAATTAAAAACGTCTACCAACTGAAAAAAATTAAACATTCTAAATGTCTCTGATGGCAATAACAAGATTGCAAGATTCGTATATGGGTGAATAGGAGCCCACCAGTTAGCCACTCTTTTAACCTACGAGTACCACTGCTGGTTACATCCACATCACTTAAAGGCTGTGAGCTTTAAACTTGCCACATTTTCTATTCTCTCATTTGAAACCAAATTAAATTATGTATATTAATGTCAGCCTGTTTACAATCAATACGTCTCCGTAAACCTCAAATACGAAAGTGTTGCAACTTTTAACTTTTTGTATACGTCCAGTACTTTGATAAATGTGATTTGGTTTTTTACCAAATCATTAGTGGTAATTCTCGTTTCTTGATTTCATATGTAAAACAGCTGATTTAATATCGTTTAACAAAGTATTGATGGTGACAAGCACTTCCCTTGCCAGCGTTTGGCAGTTGAGAGAGTACAAAATAGATTATATTTATTTTACAAACTCTTTTCAGAATTAATATTAACAATATATTGAAGCATCTGTTTGTTGGCATTATTTATCAAATTGTGTATTTAAATTCAGTAACGGTTTCAGATAAATATTTTGATAGTAAAAAATTCGGGGTATAGAGAACCGAGAGTAAAGCTATTGAGGATTTCAGAAATGTAGTGAGTTTTTATTTAAAATCAGTATAAGTTTTGAGTAATCAAATTTTGAAAATCCTTAATTTTTTTACATCGGATATATAATAAATAATACCTGCCGGCTGATGTATGTATCAAGTACTCCAAGATGTTGTAAAAACTTTTAATAAATCTTTACAATTAAGAGGCTTTGAGAGAAATATTCTTACAGTTGCCAGGGACACTGTATTAAGAAACAGAGCTAAGGAAGGATTTCCATTAGTTGCCTTGCTTAGTTTCAATCAATAAATTAATTATTTAAAATATAATTTAATTGTTATTGCCATGTTCGTAAAAGGAAACAAAAAGGTTGCGCACTACTTTCATAATTGGGCATCTAAGCAGACAAATTTGTCCTAAGGGAGGTCTCCCCCTATAAGAGAGTACATTGTTTAACAGAAATCTGAATGATGTAAAATATATTCATAATACACATCCCAACTCAGAAATTGCGTTTAATAATTAAAAATAATTTTTTAATCCTCTTGTCCATTTTGCTTTCATTCTCATTTTCGAGCACGAAATTTATTTAATATTTAAAGAATTTTTATAGATTCCTTTTACCAGCTACTCCCGCCTCCCAAAGTAGTTTTTTTTTCTCACTTTAAACATGCAAACACATATATAAATTATTAACACAAGGACTTATTGCAGTCTGAGCATTCAGAGGCTGGGCTTTCCCATTTCCATTTTTTTTTTTTTTGATTTTATTTTTGACAAGGAAAACTTTATATTGAAAATAAAAGAAAAATAAAATATTCGAACTCATAAAGCACGTAATAAAGTTGTATTGTATTTGGCATTGAGTGTACTCGCAAATGCGTTAGTGTGAGTTGACGTGACAACACAAAATACTAACCAGTTGCACGTATACGTGATATTTTATTTGTGTTAAATGTTTGTGTGGTGAGTGTGGCTGCGTGGTGGGCATGTGTGTGTGCGTGTGAGTGTTTGTTTTTAAGTGACATTGATGGTAGTTGAGAGGATGTTGAAAGAGATGGTTTGGGAGAACACTTTCAGCGACAGCCCAAGCAATAAAATGAATATTTTAAAATAAAATTCTAAATAATTTATTTATCAAGTGCACTTGAGCAGAACAAGAAATAAAATAAAAAAAAAAAAATAAATAAATAAATAAAAAAATTAAGAGAAAAAAACTGCGATGTTGTTGTTTTAAATAAAAGACAGTTGAGTGCAAAACTCTTTTAACGGGCAGAACTATCACAATTTTTTTTTTTTTTTATTCATTTGATATTGCTAGGCAATTTATATATAGTGGCCCTCCCCTTATAGAAAATTATAAACAAATTTCTTATTAAATTTAATTTAATTAAACTTTTTGTTTAAATTTTATAATGCAAACACATACAGAGTGGTTTTAGGTTTACGCCTCACACAATGTCTATTCGAATCGTTTTCAATAGTTTGTGTTTTTTTTGTTGTTTTCGCCACATTTCTTTTTCCGCACCTACACTACTCCTTGAATAACTACGTCTTCCTGTGTTAGCACATATTTTATGCCATCATTGTTGTTGTATGCAATTCTTACATGAACATGAAAAACTAAATGTTTTTTTTTTAATATCAACATTTACATAAAACTAGAACAAAAAATTTATTTATAAACAAAAATTTATAAAAGGAAAAACTCTCGACTAAAAATTTTTTGATTTAAATTTCATTTGCTACCGTTTTGACCACTACTGCTATACAGCTTAAACATGCGAATAGGTAGATCAGTGGGTGGGTTTGTATTGTTATTTGATGTTAAACAGATATTATTAGTTTGGCTCGGTGAGAGTGTGTGTGTTTAGGGTTTAGTGGGGTTTCATTGATGTTATTGATAGTGTTATTAGTTCTGTTGTTGTTATTGTTATTGTTATTATTATTGTTATATGGATTTTTTGTAATCGCAAATAACAATAGTGTACTTATTGTTGATATTATTTTTAAATGTGTGCGTGTGTGAAAAATAAAGATGGTGTTATTACTTTTCATGGACATGTTTGTAAATGTGTTTAACATTGAAAATATTATTCTACGAGGATTAAATATGAAAGTACACAAACCAATAGAAACGATGAACCGAAAATGCTAATATAAAGGATGTGATTCCTGCAACTGAAATTTCTTAAATTTTAATTTTTAAAGCTTTCTGTCGACAACAAAGTGGCAATTTTGCAAAAACTTTTTGTGTGAAAAATCTTGCCAGGTAGCGGCAATTTTACTTCTAAATTTGATAGCTAAAATATTATGAAATCTTAGCATGTAATAAAAAAGACCAGGGGGCCCAAATAAAAGTTTGCATTTGTTTAAATGGCAGGGAGAGCAGGTAAAAGGACTTCTTGTTAGTAGAACAGAAAAAGCTTCTCTATTTAAAAGGGAATAGCCTCATACACTCTGGAAAATTTTCCATGTCAAACTAATTTCCACGGGAGGCAATATGAACTGCACCCATATAGTTGTGATTTATGTTTATAGGGTTTTCTCATAGCTAACTTTTGAGCCATACACCAATTGCTCTATCGCTTTCAAAAGACAGTGTTATCTAGGAAATCGCAGCGACTTGTTTAGCCATCATTGGTAATTTTACCACTCGATTAAATAAAGTCGTGAAGGCGGATATTTATTTTTAGACGATAGAATTTTAACAAAATATTATAATCGGAAAAAACTTTGCTATAATAATTAATCAATTCATCTAGTTTAATATACATAAACCTTTTTTGAAATACCTTATTCTTCTTAAAAATATACAATTTCTACGTACTCATGAAAAATTTCAAGATAAATTTATAAGACTAAGAAATGAATTAATAATTTTGCTTATAAAACTAATTAGCTTAACAAATAGTGACACAAAATTGTAATTAAATATTTTTTTAAATTACTTGCAATGGATAATTGAAATAAATTTAATTATTGTCAAGACATGAAGTATAATCTAAACATGCTGCCAACATAAATTTATTCAAATCATTTAGAAATATTTTTTTTTTTGTTTAAAACAGACAGAGAACGAAAAAAGTAACCGACCGAAAGACTCAACATTAACAACAATGAATGTTGGACGGCAAGATGAACCAGCCAGCAGCCGGATCAATAAAAATGAGCAACAACCATACGAGCATTAGTTGTATGAATGTTTGTTGTGTTGCAAAGCCACAATAAATTTAAATGCGTATGTGGCATAGACTTAAACAAAACTAATCCAATTAACAAGTTGACATTTACAAGGTAATTAAAATCAATAAGTGCACACATGCAGCAAAATAAAACATATAATTTTTTACAAGCAGCAACAACGTTAGCGAATATCCTTTCCATAGTTCTAATAAATATTTATACACACATACACACACATAAACCAACAAACTCTTTGTGGTACTCACCAGAGGTGTATAAAATGCTGAGCTATCCACACCAATGCCAGAGTAAGGATTTTGTTCCGTTGAAGCATACGCTGAGCCATAAACACCTACACCACCAGTGGGCATACGTGAGTAATTGGATAAAGCTAAACGCGCTGAATCGTATTGGCAAGAGCACACACTTTGGCCAGAAACGGGATCTGTCATAATAGGACGACCGTTTTCACAACAGCCGCCTCCCGTATGATTTGAAGTTGAGTTGCCAGCTGCTGCTGCAACCGCAGCCGCAGCCAACACTGAAGAAGCTGTTGTTGTTGTTGAACCTTCTGGTCCATTAACCAACGAATTGGCAAGCTCACCATTTGTTGCATTCGTATTTGGTGCTGCAGTACCTGCATTATTTGTTGACGTCTGTGACATTGCACCTGGACTTAAGGGACCATTTGTTGTGCCGCCACCGCTTGATGAAACGGAGGATGTTGACGACGCCGACGAATTGCCAGATGGACTGAGAGAATTCTCATTTAAACCCGACAAGGGAGATGGAGCATTGTGTGACGACAGCAAAGCCGTTGATGCTGTTTGACTTCCACTACCGCCAAGTAACTAAAAACAAAAACCAAATTTAATTCATGGATCACTTTTGAGGCCAACAAAGGCTAAATAAAAACCAAACAAAAGTATAAATAAAATAATAAATAAGGCACAAGGTGCTTGCATATGTGGTTCAAGGGAAAAGAGGAAAAGGCAACCAAAACGAATACGTCGGAATTTTTCAAACAGGTATCTTTTTGCCTGAATTTTGGTTATTCTACGTTTCGGTTTTGCTTCATAATTTAACGTACTTGCTTGCTGCGATATTTTATACATTCATTTTTAAAGTAGGGAGGAGATGGCACCGTGATTGGCTTGACTGACTTTACAGTTATACTATAAAAATAATAATAATTAAATTTGTTCTCTGGCTCACGTTAATGTACAAAACCGAAGTGAATAATTTCAATTATTAACTCATTATTCATTTATTTAAAAAAAAAAATTATTTACTCCTGCTAGTGGCCAATACTTTTTGATTCTCTACTGATATTCTATTAATGCACATAGATCATGTCCTCGCATTTAAACTAGCGAGAAATGCCCGTCTCTACTTTGCAATAATAAGACAAATGTAAATTCTTATTTGGATAATTTTTTTTTTGGTACTACACCATTTCCAATTAATGAACTTCATTGAACTGATATTTCATTTTATTTTAGACTCTTTAATTAAGTCACGCAAAAGGCAGTGACAAGTGAAGATGTTTTTAAATTGTGGTGATATTTTTTGCAAATTAGGAAATAACTTCTGAAGTTGGCGTATTTGAAATTCTTTTTTTAAATTTTATTCCAAACAATTTTTAATTATAATTTTTTAAAACTGGCATTGTCTACATTTACTTCTCTATTTGTTTTCTTTTTACAAAAAGGCAAATATTTAAATTTTGAAACCGTTAAAAATATTGAAAATTTTCTTCCTTGGCTCCTACTTTTATGACTCATTATACTTTGAGATTTTAGTACTTTCTTCGCCACAACCTTTGATTTAATGTATGACTTTATGAATTTCTTTAAAATCTTTTATTGGCTTCCATTTCATTTTTGTATTTCATTGTTGTTATCATGAGTCAGAAATCCTAATTCAATTTAGTTTTTAACTTCAGATCAGCTTGTTATATATTTTTTCGATATTGCTTTATATGTTTTTTTATGCGTTGATATTAAATACCAAAAATAACTACAAAAAAAAAAAATAAAAGATTATAAAAAAAATTTTGAACACAGAATATTTTTAATGTAAATTTTCATGACATTTCAATTCTTTCAAATGGAAACAGTGTAACTGAAGAAAAGCATTTCTTTAAGACCAATTTTGGTTTCGGTCATCCTCTAAACTAACCCTCCCTTCTTTGTTTATATGAATTCGCAATATACGCATGTTTGCATGCGTATGTGTGTGTGTGTATATATGTGTGCGTTGGCCAGTGCTCTGTGCATAGGTATGTGTGCTTCAATGAATACTCTCGTATGTATTTTCAAAAAGTCATTGAAGCAGATTAAGACGATAACTCCAAATGTCAAAATATTTTATTGGCTTGGCGCAATTTGCGATCCGTTCCATCTATTTTCACTTCATTAATTTTCAATTTATCACTCGTACAGATTTCAGATTGTGATGTTTTTGTCTGTAGACTGCTTTTATTTAAGATTTTTTTTTTTTTTTTTGGTTTTTTGTTTGTTTTATTTTGCTTTAAAAAACAAACTACAGAGATGCAGACAGAAACGCCAAACATACTTACCAGTACGAGAACAGTCTATACAAGATCTACAGTTTTCAACTGGCAAACGTTTTCTGCTGTTTTATTGTTGTTGCCTTCATATTTCTCTACCGCTTTGTGAATGTGTAGTTTAAATATCTGATATTTTTTACTTGGAAAAAGGGTATAGTTTTAACAAAAGAACAAAAAGAACCAACAGAAATAACCAACAGCGTAAGCGAAAGACTACAGAAAAAGGTCAAATTGCATAGAAGGTACGCATGCGCTTATAAATCGACAACCGCAACGAATCTTTTTAAGTTTAAATATCGCTTTATTTGGAATAGCTTAGAAAATGAAAATTCTTTAACTTCAAGAGCAAATAATTTATAAGAAACAAACGTCGTTTCTCAAGTTTATTTGAACGGAAATATAGAAGTGTTTCTTTTAGAAGAATTTGCTGTTAGAGGAACACATATTTGAATACTATACAAACATTTTCACGCTATTTTTAATAGTTTAAATCTAAGCGATTTTGCATAAACGGAATTCTCGTATTAAAAATCTTTAAACAATTAGCGTTTAATAATAATACATATTGGTGGGTAAATGAGCTTTAAATCTAATTGAACTTCGGCAGTTAATTAAGCCCACTACGATTTATGAGTCATGCCAAACGGTCACAAAAAAAAACTGATAAACGCTAAGCGATATAACTATAAATATCACATCTGATGAGAGAGAAAGCAACGAATAAGAATATTCTATTGGTGGGGCAGTTACACCCCGTTAAGTAATTGATAACACCAGAAGGAGAGAATCAAACTAAGTGATTACGAAAAGGAAATTTAACTGACTGCGGAGAAAACGAAACTAACAAAAGAGTCGGAAAAAGCAGACTGTGCTTTTCCAGACCAATGCTTTTCTTCTAACGTCAGTTGTCAAGAGCAGTATTGAGGCAATTGGGTTTGTCGAACTGTTGGGCTAAAGACTAATCTCTCTCTCTCTCTCTGCCTCTCTCTCTCTCTTCAGTATGCAGTGCTCTTCGTTGTTGTATCCAGCTCAATATGATAATTCGACGTCATTGAAGAAACAGGAGGGTTTCGAAGTTCATGTTTTGATTTGCCCCCGGAATTGTATACAAATTTGTAATGATAAGTTTTGTCAGACAGCCAAACAGTGGACTAGATCTCAACACAGTTGCATCGATTACCAAAGAAGGGCATGCCTACATGAATAGCAAGCTCAGTTAAGAGATGAAAAGCATACTACGGTGTAAAGCCAGGAATATTTTATTAGCCAAATAGAATTATTGTGATGCAACGGACCACAACAGCAGGAACAGAATAAAAGAAATGAAATAAAAAATAGAAGAAGCTTGAAAAAAATATTCGGTCACATAGAAACGAAGCGACACTGAAACCCACCGAATAAAATTTGTTACATCATTTCCAGATAATAAAAAAGCTGTACTGAATCCGAAAACAATTGCTCAGATATAAGAAGGATACATTGAGATGGAATGCTGCCTGTGACATTTTTATAAGCAGTGCCTAGAAAATAATAGAACTCTGAGTTCCCCTTTGGAAATACTTATGGGTTTTGTTTGTTGCTGCAAATGGCTGGCGCTTGTTGGATGGATCGTGAAGGCTTGTGTTTGTCCAAAAACTTTGTCTTTAGCTTCTTACGCTACTTCATTCTTTACTTTTATTTCATAGCAGGCTCCTCTTACAGGATGAATAAAATACGTGATCATCTAGAATGACCTTTTTATACTCATTTGCGAGGATGTCTACTTATGATACATTTTGCTAAAAATAAATTTCTCTCACCGCAATAATTTTCTGGGTCCTAGCTAAAACTGACTTCTTATTGCCATTGGAAGAGGTGATCGTGCTTGGGGCGTTTAGTACCAGAACAGTAACGAGGTGTATCATACATGTTGCTGATTAAGGAATCGCATACAACAAAAAAAAATATCTACTTGAAAATGTTCTCTGCCACTGAATCTTATTTCATGTTCTGGAATTTCATCATGAAATAGTTTTCGTATTTTATGCCGTTTTTTATCATTATAGTATATGCAATATCTTTAATTTTTTCTGCTTCTTTTTCTAAAGTTGTCAAAGTCATCTCTAACAGTTTGTATGAAATCTATTAATGAATCATATATTAAAACTGCTGTAGTTAGGGATTCGTATTTTTGTTGGAGAGTCTTGTTTGAGGCATTTATCCTCTCTAAAAACTTTTTCCATATAATAAGTAAAAGTACATATTCAGATGTATCGATTTTTTTTATATAAACCGGCTGCTTCAGACCTTGTTGATGGTTTGTCATCGCTGTTTGAGGAAAAATGACGTAAACAATGTTTAATTGCATCATAGTTTTCCTTTAAGGATTTCACAGCATCGGAACGAGCAGACCGCCGGGTGTCACAAATACGTTTAACACTCAAGTGCTTGTTCTTACAAAATTTTTGTAATGCATTCCACCTATGTGTAGAACTTGAAAAAAATACGTACAATTTCTGAACGATATTGGAAAAAGATTTAATTTCCATGCAACTTTCGGCAGCAGCCTTTCCAACTAAATTTAATGAATAATTTGCGCAATGAATGACAACCCTCGAACTACATATATTTCCAGGCAAAATGTGTGAAAATAAATATATTTGCAAATGTAATGTAATAACAGGGTTAAATAAAAATAAAAATTACAAAATATGAACCTACTTTTCGGGCCCCAAAAATTGCGGGCCCTAGGCAGGCACGTGCCTGTAATGCCTAGGGCTTAGTCCGCCCCTGGATGTATGTAATTAGAGAAACTGTGGCCAATTTTATAATGGTTTTGCCAAGAGAAAAGTTAATGAGTGTTCATTGCATTTCCAGCTGTTGGATTAACGTTCCCAGCCGCATATAAGTCAACTGATTGACGTTTAGCGCCTCCATTGCAAGCGCAAACATATTTTTCATATGACGGTTAAAACGCGTCAAATATCCGAAAAGCAAAAAATAATATTAAATGGAATATTGAAAGGAATTTTAATTATTTTTATATTAATTGAAAATAATTCATTTAAAAGGATTATCGGCTCGGTTGAGAATAACGTGTGCAGTGGATTTTTGTATATAATATTGTATATAATATTATAATAATGTTATATATATTATATTTTTATAAAAAAAAATTTCTATTTTATTTAATTTTTTTTTTTTTTGAACTCCCCTAATTAAAGTATGAATTTTTATTATTTTCAAACTTCTTCTTTTGGGAAATGCTTCAAATACGGCAGTCAATTTTACAGTGCAGCATAAAATACTTACGCCATTTTAATTTCTCATGATGAGATTTATACTGTAAAAGCTGAGAAATTTCTAATGTATACTTTTTACAATTTCAAGTGGGGTTTTTCAATTGAGCAGTAGCGGGCTGGGAGAAATTAAAAAGCAATTTGCCAAAGTTTTGAAAGTGTTATTCGTTAGTGAATATTTTACATAAGCCGAACTACAGCCTTGACTTAGAAAAATGTATGAAAATTATTAAATTTTTGTTACTAACTTTTCTGAAAACTCTCTATTTATTTACTACGGCTGTTGGGATTGTGACAATGTCTCTGAAACTGTTTCTTTCCTACAGAAATTTAATCAGATATTTTTTTTTTTTTTTTTTGCAAAACTACGAAAAAATAAAAAAATTGTTGAGTTTAGTTTCAAATTAAAATTATATGGAGACCATTTAAAAATAAATAACCAAAACGCAGTTTAGTTTCCTTACGTTGGACTTTTTTGCACTGCTATAAAAATAAACTCCAATGACAAACTTTTCATTGATCATTAAGCGAAATGCAGAAATAAATATTTAACTGTCCGTCCCTTTTATAATGTTAAAAAAAAAAGAAAAAAAAAAAAATGACAAAGTCGTGCCATTTAAAGAAGATCTTAAGGCCACGATTAAAACGGCGAAGAAAATACGCAAATATGCAAATTATCCGGCGATGACATTTAAAAACCATAAGTTTATTTTTTCAAATGTACAGACGGACACACGTGCAAATAAAAGCAACAGCTACAGCAACAGCAACAATAATAATGCACATATCAAATTACACACTCTTAAATGATGGCTTAAACAGATTTAACCAACAAAAAACAAGCGACAACCTGCAAATAATAATAAAATGAAGGAAAAAAGAAACTCAAGTTTATGACCAGCCATGGTCAATATCTTCTGCCTAAGAGCTTTTCTCAAGACAGGAAGTCAATGTATCTTGTTGTTATTTATATATATATATATATATATATTTTTTTTTTCACATGCGTACTCATATTTTCTTATATAACAGGCTTAAGTTTTTCATGTTCTCAGCTTTCTTGCAAATTGTTAAGATTTATATAAATCTAATCTTTAATTACTTTTGTATGGCCATAAAAAGCTAAACGATTCCCAGCATAAAATTATCTTAAAATAACAAACAATTGAGGCTGTGCTTTACTGCTTAACGTTATGCTTTCAGCCAGTTAGCAAAGCGGCCCATAACAATAACTTTTCATATCATTATTGAGTGCACAAACAGGGTATTTATTTGAGATTTCAAAAGGAGTCCAATTAACAGGCTCACCTTTCTTTAGTGCTCTGCCAAAATGCTCTGCTTACGGCCGTTTGAAAATGATTTTGCTTCAGATTTTTACCTCATAATCGCAACAGCCATAATTTTTTATTCAAGTCAAATCACCAACAGCTTTTTTTTTATAAGCCGAAAAAAAAAATAACAGCAACAACAACGGAGAATTAAAAAGGCACGAGTCACTAAACAAGGATAAAAAAAAAATATTAAAAAAAATGAAAATAAAAATAAAAATTAAAAGCCACGAATTGATTTTTAAATAAAACCTTGAGAGAGAAATGTTGTTGCATACAAGTGCCATTAAAAAATGGCCAATAAATATATTTTACTTTTAATATGAATACGAAAATGTATTTTGATTGTGTGTGTTTATGGGTATATGGGTATGTGGGTATGTGTGTGCGTGTGTGTGAGCTTTGGAAACGCTAAACGAGAAATACTTAAATTTTAGTTGCGTGCTGATAATAACCAGCATACTCGTAATGGCAGCAACAGTAGAAAAAAAAAGCTTTTGTGCCATTAACAGGCAGAAATCTTTTGTACCACCGGCCTAACCGCTATTAACTGTTTGAATGTTATGACTTCATATAGATTTGCCTTTACTTTTACACTGGCTCCGAAAAAGGCAAATGCGCATTGTTTGCATAACTGAAATAATTGCTGACACTTTTAACTAGTTTCATGACGGATGACAAAAATTGGCAATTGACTTAAACAGTGGAACAAGTTTAAAAGCTTTTGCTGCATACGCCAAAGTAGTAGTCAGCTGGCGATACATTATTTTATCTATTAGAAAGAGGAACAGAGTTTATATGCTTAAATACATTTCTTTTCTATATTTTTCGGAATTTTAATTATTTTTTATTTTATTATAAGAAAGAAATTTCTCTAAAGTGGCAACTCCTGACGTTTCAAGATCCACGTACGATTTTGTTATCAGAGCTCTTTTGTGCGATACATTATTTTATCTATTAGAGAGAGGAACAGAGTTTATATGCTTAAATACATTTCTTTTCTATATTTTTCGGAATTTTCTATCATTCTGCCTTAAATTGCTAAGACAGAAAGAAAAGAGAAAGAAATTTCTCTAAAGTGGCAACTCCTGACGTTTCAAGATCGACGCACGATTTTGTTATCAGAGCTCTTTTGTGCGATACATTATTTTATCTATTAGAGGGAGGAACAGAGTTTATATGCTTAAATACATTTCTTTTCTATACTTTTCGGAATTTTAATTATTTTTTATTTTATTATAAGAAAGAAATTTCTCTAAAGTGGCAACTCCTGATGTTTTAAGATCCATGTACGATTTCATTATCAGAGGTCTTTTGTGCGATACATTATTTTATCTATTAGAGGGAGGAACAGAGTTTATATGCTTAAATACATTTCTTTTCTATATTTTTCGGAATTTTAATTATTTTTTATTTTATTATAAGAAAGAAATTTCTCTAAAGTGGCAACTCCTGATGTTTTAAGATCCATGTACGATTTAATTATCAGAAGTCTTTTGTGTGCCTGTTCACTATAATCGCTTTCACACTACTTATGTGCCAGCCGAGCTTTTGGCTGTTTATGTAACAGAAAATCTTTTCACCTTCAGAAGAGATTTGGCGCCAAAAGCTCCGCTCTTTTTATTAAATGATTTTGAGATTAGGAAAAAAATAAAAAAAAATTCTTTATAATCGTATATAAATAAATTGTGTAATTAAATAGTTTAATTGAAAATGCGTTGCCTTAAAAGAGCTTAAACTCGGCTGCAAATCATAACTTTACATAATTATTAAATTGTTCAAATTATTCTTTTCTATGATTATTAAATAATATTTTCTTAAGAAATATTTTAAATAATAATTATTGCAAATATTGCAAATAATTTCGCAATATTAATTGTTTTATTAATTATTTTCAATTGAGCTGGAAGATGTTGCAGAACGAGTTGGATATAAGATAAAATTATTCCTTGCATGCCAAAGATTGTGGTCCTGTATGTATACTCTGTTGCTAGACTTGCTTTAAACTTTTAATTAAGAGATATTTAAAATTGCATTATTAACAAGCCGCTGCAATTAATTGATTAAAAAAAGAAAGAAAAAATATTGCAAATTCTCAATTTCAGCTAGAAATGGTGTTGTGCTGGAAACAAGTTTTATTATACGCTTGTCTGCATATAATTTGGTGGCTACAAATACGTACTTTCATTATTGCTGCTGTTGTTGTCATTGCTGTAACCATTCTATCTAAATTGGTGTTGTCTTGTTGCTACAATGAACATAAAATATTCTTAATGCCACTTGTTGAGTTCTCGTACTCATTCATTCACTGATTCAATTTACCAATATTAGTTTTGTTATCATTGATTGTGTCTCCCCTTTTTTATTATTTTACTTGTTCCTGTTCATTTTTTTCTTTTTTGTTTGGTTGGCTTTTGTTGATATTGTTGTTGTCGTTGATGTTGTTGGTGTTGTTGTTGTTGTTGTTGTTGTTATAGTAGTAGTAGTAGTTGTTGTTGTTGTAGCTTTGTGTGTATCATTTATTCCTTTTGAGGGATTTTAAGTTCGAGATACAAATCATAAATATGGGATTTTGTTTCTTTTGTCTTTCTCCTTGTCTTTATTTGCTTCGGTTCCTGCTACATGTCGCTCTCCAGCTCCCTCTATTGGCTCTATCCCTTTGACGCCAGATTATTTTTAATTCCTGTTATTTAGAGGTGTTGATTCTACCACTCCTTTATCAAGACACCACCACCATTATTATTTAATGTATTTATTTTTGATTATACGTTTTTAAAAGTTTGGTAAATTCTTAATCTCGTTGTTGGTATTGTTAGTCGTTTGTATTGTGTGGAATACGAGTATTATTGGAAATTGATGGTATTTGTTGCATGAAATTTCAATAATTGTATTCAGATTTTGTGTAAACTGCTGCTGTTGCTGTTGCTGTTGCTGCTACTGCTGCTGTCATGTATTATTTTGTATCTTAACAATAACATGCATGGAAATTTTTTTACGTGCGTGTCTTGTTAGGCAGCTACCAAATAATATTAATAACAATAATAATAATAATAAATACATATTGAATATATAAATATTTTAAGTGCAGAAAAATGGTGTTCCCTACAAAAAAAAAAAAAAAAAAAAAAAATGGTGAATACTTTTTAAGGTGTGGGGAAAAGTGGCTATGAAAGGAGAAAAAAGAAAAGGCAGGTCGTCGTCTTAGCTTAGGAAGACATTGAGCTACAGCAACTAAAACCGTCTAAAAAGATTTTTTTTTTTTTTGGCAAATAAAAATCTCTTCTGGATTTCTTTTATTTTCAGTTTCTAAGTAATACAGCATCATTACTTATATAAAATTTACACTCTCTGCCCTATGCTGCTATATATATTCTGCTTTATGCTTCTTAAAATTAAAAAGAAATTGATGTTTAAAAGGACGGTTTCCTTTTTTCTGTTTTTTTCTGAAAAAATATTTTAAGCCTGACAAATTTTTAAACTGCATTTTGCCATTCATGCACATCCTTCAGCTGTTTGTTGATTCATAATGTGGAAATTATTAATTATAAATACTTGTGCAAATTCAATAAACACCCAAACAATTGTAGTGAATACCAATTTTGAATGGCAGTTAATAAAGTAAAAAAGAAAAGTCATCTTTCAACATCCGAAGCGTATATTTCACGCACTGCATAGTAAGCGAAATATTTCACATTCCCGCATACGTACAACTTCAAATTGCAAAAACTTCTGAAGCATCAACAGAAAAACACATACTAAAATCTCTAATTCATGTTGACGTTTAAGTCAGGGATGGTGACTAGTAGTTGTGAGAAAGGGCGTTTAATACTGTTTATAGTGCGTGAAGGTAGTTGGAAAGTAGTTTCATGTTATTCCAGTTAGCAGTTGAAATAAATATTTTTATAAAATTTTAATTCCAGTCTCAAATATGAAATCAATTAATACAACTTTTGCTAAGCGACTTGACAAAATCATTCTCTTGCTATTCTTCATACTGACCAGTATTGGCAGCATATATAATTTCTTCACTCAAGAAATCATCTGAAGTCGAAAGTAGTCTCAGAAGGTCTTTCTGTCTGCCCTCGATGTGGGTTTACGAAATTACTTTAAGGCACAGTGATTTGAAATTTAACTCCCCTTGATTTTGAAATCCTAAAATGATGTGAATTGAAATCAGTATAAGCCAGGTTGGCATCCATCTCCTACTTGGAAAATGAAATTAAAGTGTACTATAAAATTATAGTGGAATTACGGGCCCTATTATGGTTCACAACATTTGTCAAATTGATGTTGTAGTTTTGAAATTGCAATTATGGTTTACAACAATTGTTTTTAAGTATTGTTGTCAGTTGAATTTCTTGAAGAACAATTCTGTGCAATACACAACATATTGATGTTGTAAACCATAATCAGAAAAAGTATAAAGTTGTAGAGCAGACAACACAACACTTAGGTATTGTGAACCATAATAGGGGCATACGTTCACAGTCACATGACGCAAATTATTGTAATACTTGTTAAACCCAACTATTGCTTTCGTAGTGATTGTTAATACGAAAAGGTCACACCATTGATATAACGTTGCTCGTGCCAGCCGTGCGAGATGAACCGTGTATATCAGGTATGAGGATATGCAGTAAATTTTCTAAGAGCACGACTTTAGGCAACAGCTTATAACAAGCCCACAGTGACAAGCCCTTAGCGTCATCTTTAAGGCAGCAATTAATGGTCTAGGAAAAATGTTAAGAAGATTTTAAATGTTTGAAGATTCCATAAAGCTTAACCAGTTTCATGTAAAAATATAATGTGAATTAATGTATTTGCAATTAGAATAAAAAGTATAATAAAATGAAAAGTGAAAAATCGTGTTAAAGTAGCATTATCTACTGCAAAGCCTTTTCATACTCATTGAACTAATTCAATATCTAAATATGGAATTGCTGATAATAAATTTGTAATTACTGTGGCTCCTCAAAATGATTTTTTGATGAGATTTTTCTTTGCTTTTTGCATCCTTACCGAAACGAGTTTATATATGTATACAAATTTAAAGGCTCTGAATTATCCAGCCCTGATGGAAGTATCGAACAGACATTGTGACAACAATAAAATGTTATAGAAAGATGCTGGACGTGTGTTTTTCATTTTAAACAAGGCTAGACGCCAGAGCCACCAATACATGTAGCCAGTTTATTGAGTAGTTGTTCAACTCTTTTTTTTTTTTTTTTTTGAATTTTACATTATTCTCCTTATTAAAAATCCTTTTGCACAATAAAATGACGCCAACTCTATAAAATGCATGCAGAAACGAAATCAGCAAATACAAAAACATACATTCGCATACCGAACACACATTTGGAAGCATTTCTATAGAGTGAAAAAAAGTACTTTTTGCCATATAAGAAAAGCTAGTGGACGGACAGACTCTGGCAAAGGAGTAAAAGCAAGAAAGCCCAGAAATGGCACAAACAAAAACAAAACAGCCCAACGAAACAAACATACCAAACAAAACTAATAATATTTTCATGCACACATTCCATAATTGATTTATGAATTTTTAATGCAAAATTTTGTAATTTTTTTTTTTTTTTGCGCCACCGCAACATTATTGAGTCAGTTGGCTGCTGCTGGATGTTTGTCTGGCAGAATTAAATAAAAAGTTCGTTTGCTTGCACCAGAACGCATCTTACAAACGTGCAGTACGCTTTTTTCCCAACAGAAAACAATGATCAATACAACAATTATAAGCGATGGATGACATGTATGGCAACGAGACAAACAAGCAAGCAAACGGAAACCCTTAACAAAAACCTACCAGCGACTACTGTTGCTTTGGCCCAAAATGCGAAAGCTGCCACAGCACAACAGACACCAGACTCAGTATCGGACAGTATTCGGTATTTGGACCACGAGAGTTCAGTTATCAACAAATGCAATGTGAGAATATGTGTGTTATTCATAATAATGCTGCCACTTCCATACTACTGTTCTTGCCTTTTTGGATTTTGTTTTTATGAATTTTCCTTTTTTTCTTTTTAGAATATTTGCAAAAAATATAAAAATCACGCATGCAAAAAGGCACGGCAAGAGAATTTTTGGGATTTCACTTGAAGAAACCTATTCGAAAATTGTTTGGAAGGTTTTTATTGAATTTTTATTATGATTGCAGTACTTTTTGCTTTGTTGCTGTTCATTTTGATGTTGCGAGACTCCCCTTAAAGTCGTTTAATATTTATGTCATTAAATTTTTAATTCAATAAAAGGCACGTCAGGCACTGCAGCAGCAGCAGAACAATACGATTAAAGAGACTCAACCAACATACAATTCCACGCTGTTTGTTCATCCTGCGAAAAAAAAAATAGAACTCTGCTATTGTTCTGTTAATGTTTGGGGTGGCCATTTCAAACTGAAGAGCAATTAAAATATTACAGGAGCCAGTTGATGCAGTGTAAAGGCCACATTAGCTATCCTACTTAGCCGCACAACTCATTTGCGAGAAAATCTTAGAGAAATCCTTTCGGTATAAAAAAAAAATTTATGGCAACTAGAATGTTCGATTGCTTACAACAGATGCTGTTCTCAGTGCATATAAAATACCATAAGACTGACGTATCACTTGCCAAAAAGTAATCCTGTAAACAGGTGTTTACTTAATGCTTTCTCAGCTTAATCTTCATATGTGGCAGTAGTTCTGACTATGAAGGATAATGAACCAGGACCCTACATTACTAAGTTAAATGCACATGGTGTAAATGGTTTCTTAGCTTAATCTTCATATCTGGCAGTATTTCTGATTATGAAGTATAATAAATATACATGGTGTAAATGGTTTCTTAGCTTAATCTTCATATCTGGCAGTAGTTCTGCTTATGAAGGATAATAAACCAGGACCCTTCATTACTAAGTTAAATGTACATGGTGTAAATGCTTTCTCAGCTTAATCTTCATATCTGGCAGTAGTTCTGATTATGAAGGATAATGAACCAGGACCCTACATTACTAAGTTCAATGTACTAAGCTTAAATTGACCTTAAATTTTCTGAAATTTTTTGCACTTTGATTATATTAAAAAATTGATATTTTAAAGATCTCTCTCTCGCTATCTATCTCTCTTTTGGAGGTGCCCTCCCTGCTCTCACAGTTTAAAGTATTTCCAGTTCGCTGCTGCTTGTGATCCTTTTAAGTATCATTAAAAATGCTGCCACCACTTGGTAGCCATTAAATGTGTAACAGAAAAAATTAATTTAATTTTATTTACAAACCATCTGGTCACCTCGTGTTTATTTCTTAAGATCTCTCATTGTGTTGGCTGAAAAGTTTAAAAACAAAACAAAAAAAAAAAAAAAATGTATGAAAAAAAAAAGCTGAAAAGCCAAACAACAATACACTTCAATAAAATGGGTTTTTGTTTTTGCGCGCGCGATTTCGTGCTCTGCTACATAAATCATAAAATTAATAACCGTAAAGTGACAGCTTCAGGAGTTTTAACTCGTGTATGCGTTCTTATTGTTGTAGCTTTATAGCAGCAGCAGTTGTTTCCAGTTGCCAGCAACATACGAGTGCACTTATTATTGGGGCAATTATTATTGTGTGTATGCAGTGAAAAGCTCTGCAATTGCAATTCTTTGAAGAGCGGGCGAGTTAAAATCATAATGTTTTGATAAACTGATAAAAGAAAATGTTAAAGAAGCAGCAAAAAGTGCAACAGAACCGAATCACTGATGATCATCGGCGATTATAATTGCTGCAAAGCACTTTGATAAAAATCTTAAGAATTGTGGAAGAATAATTGGTTTTCATAAACAGCACACAGAAGCGCAGACCCAGCTGGAAAGCTTGTATTCTAAAAAGAAGTGTTTTCTTTTTATGTGGAGGAACAAATTACTAAACTTTCGTCACTGTAACATTCCAGCAATAAATAATGGAAGAGGTATTGAAAGCAATAAAATTGCTGTTTTGTGAAGAACAGCTTTAGCTCTTTTCAATTTTGACATGAATTGCAAACATTTTTGCTGCTGCTTTAAAGCTTATTATTGCTGCAATTGGCATATATTTTCATCATCTCTATTATGTTTGCAAGGTAATGAAACAGCAACTGTGATCTAGAAGGCTGGTAACTATTAATTGAAGTCCTGCCGAATGACGCAAAGCTCTATACAATTTTCTAACCCACAACAAACGATTTAAACGATTTAAAGCTTGGCATTGTAGCGCAATTTACATATCAAGTAACGTAAATAAATTAAAGTAAAAATGATTTAGAAATGTTGCCATTTTAATACAAAAGATCAATATAAATTGATTATCACGCTTTAGAAAGGCTTTTAATTTTTCCCAAATCGTTTGTGGTCTTCTTGCTTTCTGAGCAGCAGCCTCTTTAATTATAATTCCTTTGACAGAGTGCCCGCTTTCCTTTAACAATTATATTCATGCCATTTATTATTTTTGTTACTTTTATATGAATATTAACTTTTTGATTTTAAACATCAAGTGGCAATAAAAGCGTTTTAAAACGCCTGTTTTAACGATTTATTCTCTTTAAACTCTAATAAGGTGTTTGAGAAAAAGAGTACAAAACTTTTTAGTAAAAAAAAAAGTAAAGAAAAATTTAATATTTATTTTATTTTTTATTCTAAAATAATAAAATTAATATTTATTTTAGTTTTAGTAAACAACTAAATATTTTATTAGATTTTATTTGGCGGAATTAACAAAACGAATATTTGTTTTTTATTTCAATTGTATCATATTTTTTTAACAAAGAACATTAAGAAAAAATTAAAAAAAAATTGAACTATTTGTTAAGTAGAAATAAATAATATTAATGCATTTTTATTCCTTTTTCGGAATCCAACACCACTTAAATAACAACTTAATTAAGGAGGTGCTTTTCTCTTAGTCGAATTGCCGTGTCTGTTTGGAAAATCGTTTTCAATTCTCAATTTTTAAAAATGTATAATGGAAAATTTATAATTTATCAAATTATGTTTTTAAGATCTGCATAAAAATAATGTTGTTAGAATTCTGATCAAGTCAGTCAGAAGAAATTTTTTTTTACTAAATATATATATTTCTGTCTAGGATAAATGTAAGGATATGGTCTGCCACCCAAATGGTGAAATTAAAAATAACCACATGGGTATAACTTCGAAAGGCACACTGATCAGAATAATGCTGGCAATTGTGAATGCTTAGAAATTTGTTCGCATTTCAATTAGTTGGCATTCATTTGGCTGGCATGTATTTCCAACAGGACCCTCACATATGTTAAAGATAGAGCTGCAATTAAATTAAGCAAGATCCTGTGAGTCAGCCATATCCTAACATTTTCTAACCAGTAAATCTTATTTCATTAATATTAAAAATATATTTCTTTCTTCTATTATGATATAGATTTGCATGCTTTTAAAATAGCATCCTTCATATCCTTTCTCTCAGATTCGTTTACAATTCTAATGTCATCATATTGAAAGTTTTTGAATAAAGAAAAAAGTAATAAAGTGTAACAGTGTAAAAACACTGTTACCATTCTCTTTAGATTTGCCTTGGAACTTTTTCCTACTGGGTATTTTTATTTAAATTCTAAAGAAAATGTGCAGAGATTTTTAACTTGTAAAAATATTTTTAAAGTTAAAGTTTTCTTCCCTGCCTTGTAGTATTCACATGTTCAATAAATTTAGTTATAGTGTTTTGTTTCTGTTTTCGTTTTCAACTCAAATATATTTTACTTACGAATATATTCATTTTGCCGTTTAAGATTGTTTTCACATTAAATTTAGTTTTGCTTCATAAATATTTACTTATAGTGGGGCAATTTCCTTTAACGTTATAATTTGCAAAGTGTTTTGTACTAATTGGCTTTTGATCTTGAAGCGCTTCACAAAACAAAAATTCAAAGTGAAAACATACATGCCAGGTCGAGTGGAATGCGTTACTTAATGCCAACATTTACATATCGATTTAGTGATGATAAATTCCAAGAATTATCGCTGGATGTCTTTACTGTGAGTTAAATTACTAGTGCTTACAGCGAATTATAGAGCTTTTTCAACTGGATTTGGCCTGTTTTAGTTGAAATATAAATGAAATAAATTATGAAATTCTAGCCACGATATTTGAAGAAAATATATTTAGCAGAATGTCCTCTTGCTTTAATGTTGCCTTTTATTTCGGTATCTGCCCACTGTTTTATTTAGCCAAGCAGCTGTTATATAAATCAATATAGAACTCATTATCCTTTAAGAGCCGCTGCTCTTTGCAAAACCATCTTAGCGGAAATGGTCAATCACAGACCGTTTCAGGGGGAAATAAAAAAAAAATGTCGTCTCTGTTTTCACAAGTACGAAAAGTACACCCTCTCCTCTTTTTACAAGCTACAAGGATACTCTGTACTCTTAACAATCAAAAACTTTAAGCACCACATAAAAAGTTTGTTCAGCTTTTTCAGCAGTGCTATTTTTTAACCAACTTTATGAATTTCAGGATTATTAATTATTTGGTTGGCAAAGCAAACCATTAAACATCTATCAGCAATTTACGAAGGACTTCTTTATTTTCAATAAGGTTTTGTATTATTTACTCTGCTTTTAAACTCGTTTGTTTTATAAATACTGGATGATAAATGGAATTACCAGCCGCTGTTACTGCATATTTCTTACCAATAAATTTTTTTTATAATTCTTCTAAACCCTTTTGCTTCAAATCATACAAAACGGCCTCGTAACAACAGGATTGGATGTACTTCTTTTAAAAAATTTATTAAATTCAACTGGTTTCATTTAGAATTTAAAAACAAAGCAACAAAAAAATTAGTTCTCTTTTGCATACTCTTCTAATGTCCTGCAGGTTGAATATTCAATATTTTATAATAAAATGAATTTATACCAATCGGCCATCTTGATCTATAAATTATGCATACAGGTCGGCTTTAAAGGAGGAAATGTTGCTTAATTTAAGTTTGTAAAAAGAAGAATAGAGAAACAAAAAAAAAAAAAAAGAAAATAAAGTAAAAAAGTTCAGATTCATGCCTTAATTAAAGCATTGTGTGAATACAGGAGGCAACTTTCACAGACTTAGATAATACACAACATGTCGTTGCTGCATTTCAAGTACCGCAAAGTACGATATATATACATGTGTTGAAGCAAAATATATATATGTATATGTATGTGTGCAGTCTATTCTAATAACACTCGTATCCTTCGGTGACCATGTTTTCTAAAATGTCTGCGTTTTAAACTGATTTTAAGTATAATTACAGTTGGGCATAACAATGCAGAAACTTGCGGTGGAAAAACTCAGTCATTTGAAAGAATGTTTTCATTAGAATCATTTTGAAGTTGTGAAGTTGTATTTCATATTACCGAATAAATAAATATGAAGAACATTTTTTTTTTTTTTTTTTGAATTATACTTTTGATTTTAATTTTTAGTACGGCATGCCATTTTCTTCATGTGAATGTAATTAAAAGTTTCATATTGAAATTGAATTTCATTTTTAAAATTTTTCGGAATTTTTAAAATGTTTACAAAAACCTGGCAAAAATCTAATTATAAAAATCTCTTTTAAGAATTTAGCAATCGCAATTCTTCTAAATTTGGCTTTAATATTAAGCTGGCCTTTTATAATACTAAATAGTGAATTCTTTTTAAAAATTTTTCCAATAGTCTTATAATCTTCTAATAGTTTTGTTTGCATTCTTAAATCATTATTTTTTTTTTTTTTTTTTGGATCATTTTGCCACCAAACAATAAACATATATTTCCAAGTTATGCTGTTAATTAGAGTTCAATTTTTGTTTATCTAAATTGGAAACCACTTTACGATTTAACTAATAAATTTGTATTTTCAGCGATTTTTTACTTAATTCATTTATTATGTTTAGTTATTTTTATTAATTATTTTATTTTTTTTTAAATTATTTTTAATACTTTAGTTTTCTTTGTCTCAAGACATTTTAATGTAAAATAAAATAAGAAAATTTTGAAGACTATGATTTTTTCATAAATGGAATTGAATCATAATCAGGAAACTGGCAAACTGAAGGAGGAGGCGTGTTCTCAACGCCTTTGGAAACCAGAGGGCGTTCGTAGCCATTTTGTCTATGTTGCCTTTTACCACCCATATTAATTGTTTGTTGGAAATCGCAAAGTTACTAGTATTCCAATTAATACGGAATATATAAATGCGATGTATTTTATAATTTTTTATTTTATTTATCCGCTTTAAGTTTGGGGCGGATACCAAGAGGAAGGGATTTTAAACAGATCTATGGAAATTGGTGGCCGAGGCCCTTAATAAGAAATAATAAAATGTTGCCTAACAATACGTTTTCTATACAAATTCTGTACATATTTATAATCAATATGTCTCCAAATAGACTTGGCGGTGGTCAACGGGTTAGCGCCTTTATCCAAGTCTTCTTGTTTTTGTTGCACTTTTATTTTTTATTTTAATATTTACATAGTTTAATATTCTACATAGTTTTCAGATTATATGAATAACTGGCACTCGCGCGAACATACTGAAAGGGAGCAAAGCGTTTCATGATTAGGCAGACATTAATGTCATTATTCACTTGAGCCCGATATACTCATTAGCGGTCAATTCCGAAATATACAACCTCACTATTTTTGCTTGCTTTATCTTTTATATCAATTTGAAATCTGTTTGTGCGGAAGTTTTTGTATTTGAATCTTCTTGGATCATAATCATACATATAAATAATTTTTTTTTTTATTCTTAAGAAGTTTCTACGAGCTCATCAAAATTTGTTGCTTTTCCAAATAAGTTATATTGTTTCGGAACTTTTGTAATTTTTTCTATCATTACCGGGAAGTTTGTCATAAATTTCTTATACTCAGAATAAAAGAAATTCAATATTTATGCAATTTTGCTACATTATCCTGTTTAATTCGACTTTCTGATAAACGTCTTTAGTTCCAGGGGGTTTTTACGACAACATCTTTCCTTACGTAGAATTGAGTTAAACGAATGTGTAAATTAAAGAATGTGGATTGATTTTGATTGTGGATGATTTCTTCTATTGCAATTGAGAACTTGCAAAGACTTTGAATAAATGATTTCATTCTTTGAAACTTCTTTTTTAAAGCAACGTTTTTCATAAACATTTAAATTAACTTGATATGGTTGGGCAAACGTTCAAAACTATTATTTTAGCAACAAAAGACGTTTTAAACAGCACAACATCTAAATAAATGCACACTTAACTTCACGTATTAAATTTTATGTCGAACATAAATTAGTGTGTACACACGCTTATGCACGTATTTGCCAGCCAACTCGATATATCGTCCCCTCAGATGAATAAGGAAGATAATTTTATTGCAATAACCGCTAATGTAATAGACGGATTCTTTTTGCCCACTGCTAATAAAGTCCTTGTGCTACTTTGTTAAATATCGCAGTAATTTTTGAAAATTATCGTTTACATTAATACTTTTGCTCCTCTGAAACAATTAATTGTCGCTAAGCGTAGGAAAATCCAAGAACGATGTCGGGCTTGTGGAAGCCTTCTTTATAAAGTCTTTCGTGTTTTGGCTTCTGGTTGGCTAAAAGTGAAATACGTAAGCGAAAAATGGGCGTCTTTCTTATTTGATAATAGCAAAAAATTGTCAGAAATTTTTATTAAATATTTGATATATTTGAACTATTTTGATTGATTAATTTAAATAAAATAATTTCTTAATGAATTAAAACATTGATTTTTTCTCTCTGTGCTTTTATATTAATTGGAATTTGGTTATGCAATTTCTGTCAGTTTAATTTTTTTCAAGCCTGAAGTTTTCTGAATTTCGCAGTCTACACGGATGTATTTCAGCTGGATAGCTTATGTATTCGAAGCTTATGTTCTCTTTAATATTGAGCCAGCGCAACTTATTAAGCATGGCGTTACAATATATTTGCTTGCCATAGCCCCTCTATGGTATAATGGTTAGTATACCCCCTGTTACTCAAGTATCAGGGGTTCAATTCCCCAGGGAGCCAGAAGCCAAAGGCCTCAGTAGCCAGTGCTTCTATACATATTGCAATTATATTCATATAATTCTAATATTTGGTAAATAAATAAATAATATTTGCTTGCAGTAAATTTGGAATGTTAAATATAAATCGCCATATCTTGAAGCTCCTTTTAAAGTGTAATAAACCCCAATATCAATTATCCACTGAGAAGACTTGCTTTCAAAAATGTTTCCTTTAATGCGGAGTTTAGAGTCGCAAGTAGTCTGCGCCAGGATTTTAAAATTTTTTTTCATCTCTTTCACGACAGTTCTTATGCAGATATTCTAGGATCTGGCAAATTATTTAATTTAATTCAGAAAATCATTTTTTTTTTCAAACATTAAATAATGTATCATTTTTCCTATTTTTTTTATTAGAGGCAATTGATCCCTTTTTAGGAGTTCAAGAGGAGCATAGAAATGTCAGTTATTTTTTTCCAAAAATGTTTTCTTCGAGAATAGAATACAAAGCATAGAGTGTTTAAAATAGGACACTACTACAGTGCATATTACTTTGAGGACATTTTTAACACCACACTGCTATAATGCAGGTCCTATAGTGCAGCTCAAGCGCTCTATACAGTCTGTAACAAAAGCCAAGTTTTGGTGTACCCCAAAAGAAAAAAAGTTGCCCAAGTTTGTCTTAAATTGCCAAACATTTATTATCCAGAAAAGAACCGATTTTTTCACATTCTGCTTTAATAGCTTCCTACACTTTAATAATAATTCCAATCACGAAAAATTATATCAATCTGGCAGGAAAGCTGTTTGGCACCAAACTTGCCAAAAATTTTATTGCAAAATTGAGATTGTTTTCTTTATTTTGAAATCAAATATTTCAATATTGAAAACTTTTTTTGATTAAAAACAAATCACTTCTGTATTAAAGAAATTAACTGAAAATGTTTGTTAAAATTATAAATTTAAAAAGAAATAATTAAACTGTGAGAAAATATATGGAAAAACGCCTAATTAATGAGGCCAAATAAGAGATCGTTTACACAGCCAATTTTGTCAACGTTTTAAATTCGAAGGACATTTTGCCGATTTGTGGAATAAAAATATTGGAAATTTTGTTATGGAACACAGTTGTGATTCATATCAAGTTTGATTTACTATTTTTATTTAAAGCAACGACAATATGCAGCGATCATATGACCTCTAAGAGATGTATTGATCTTTAATTTATTAAGCCAAGTACTCTGAGTATGACGCCAACTCGTGCCATAAATTGTTCTTGGGCGGAATAAAATAATTTTTTAATGGTATAATAATTTTAAATAATAAATTTAAGCCTTTTCAGCTTGTGACTGTTTGCTTTTTATGTGACGTAATGTGCATATTTACATACATGCAGAACGCTTACGTAGTAAGAAAACGGTTTGCGTTATTATATGTACAAACACATGTAAAAGCATTTATCAAAATTTCTAAGTAGCCTTTTTGTTAAATTATAATTTAGATGTTAAATAGCTTTCCCATAAGAACGTCGCCTAAATTTATTGCCTTAAATTGCAATTTATATGCACACACAGTTAGACACACACGCAGACACACAAAGGCAGAGTTATAAACAAATGAAAACTTTGCATACAAATTAAGATCCACATGATTTCAAATAATCATAGTAAAATTCAAATTTTTCCATAATTCCATATCAAATTTGTTGTGCAAATGAAGACGACATTGTGTTTTTTTTAATATCATTCTGTATCTGGCAGCAGTTCAGTTTATAAAAAGAAAATTTAAAGGACCTTCTTTCTATTTACATCCTAGAGTTTTTATGTTGCCGTAATCTAATGGATCTGTTCAGAGGAGTATGTATGCGTTTAAGTGCATTTGATAATGTGCTTAAATATAATTTTATAGCTTGTTAAAGGAAATATTATTTTCCTAGGCGATCTGCAGGGTCACAGCATGCAATTTTATACGCCTGGCTATGCAACTACGGTTGTGTGCATATAATTTGAACACCTTTAAGAATATTTAAATATTAGGAAATTGCAGATACTGTTGGAGTAAAAGCTACAATATTTTAATAGTCTACAGTAACTTATATAGTAGTTAATAAAAAGGATAGAGTCATATACCAACTACTCATTATTAAACTTATTTTTTCAGGCAGATGTCTAAACAAATTACTGCTTCATTGAATGTGCTAATAAATATCTTGCTCCAAGAAAAGACGTAAGTACTTATTCTACTTATTCTATTTGTTAAAGAACTCCTACATTTTTTGTTCCCCATAAACGCAATTTATTTTCAAAATATTGAAACGCTTCTTTTGGGAAAGATTGAATGATTGGAAATAGTGAAATTAATTTGTTGAAGTTAAATACTTTTAGCAATTATTTTTATTTCTCTTTTGCTACAAGGCTTTTCGATTACAAATATGATCAACACCTTTGCATTTGACATTTTTAACTGAATTTACAAGATACATTCTAACTTTTCAACTCTTTATAAACAGACACAATTTTAAACATAAATTCTGTAAATAAAAGTAAATTTAAAAAAATATTGTTTTTGTTTTGAAAAGTTTAAAAAAGTGAAAACTTTGTTCAATTATCCTTTACTAAACAACTTTAAACTAGGCAAAAGGCTTTTAAATTGAACAGTTATTAAGATTCCGTTTTCACAACCCAGTTGGACAAGTTGAGTTACAAATTTATGTGAATAATCCTTAATTTTTGCAGTCAAAACATACGGCTGGATTGCGTAAACAGCACATGGACTTATTTTTCCATATTCCAATATATAGATATGAAATTGGTAATAGTGAAAAATAATGCAAATTAATATTTAAATGTTTTTTTTTAATTATCACATGAAAGCACAGCTGAGATTTTTATGAAAACGGCAACACTCCCGCCTTAAATTCTGTGTTCTAATATTCTGTTGTTGGTTTTTGAAAATTTTTATTTTAATAGATAAAGTTGTAAGCAATTAAGAAATTCATCCTGAATATATTCCCGCAATTTATATACTGATTAAAAAAAGCGTTCGCTAAAAATAAATTGAAAATTTTTTGTCGAGTTGTCGAGCTATACTTCTCATTTATCTTTCATCATATTTCATATAACAATGAGTACAGAAATAAAAATAGGAAAACTGTAAAAAAGGAAATGTTTAAAAATCTCGTGTTCTAATGAAAGTTTTTAATTTAGTTATCCTTATTTTATAATAATTATATGTTTTGAATTTTTTATCAAAAAAAAAAATGTCTTTATTTTAATTTTAATTAATGAAATTTTATTTGTATCTTTGTGCAGTATTAAAAATTTTTGAAGCCAAAAATTATTCCCCGACAATGTTTTTGACTATTTCAGATTTTTATTTCATTATGTTCATTTATTTATAACTTACTTATGCTCATATAAAAAACGTTAGTAACTTCAAAGACGGCATGATGTGTTTTTGTGTTTTACAAAATGGTTACAAATTTTTTTAATTTTGAGAAAATTTATATTCGCGAAAATACTTAATTCTTTGAAACATTAAAATTTATCCTTAAATATAAATCAAAAAGTTAACAAAAAGTTTTTCGAGGAAATAAAATATTTTTGTATACTTTAAATAATTATATAGATAAATCCACAAGTCTGAAATTTAAATACATATAAAGAAAATTTTTATACTGTAGAGTAGTTTAAAAAATAGAAAATCTTTTGCTAAACATGCAAATATTTGAAATTTGCAAATATTTTACACATTATTTGCCTGTTTTAATAAATTTTTTAATTAAAAAATGTTTAATCAAATTATTGTAAAATTTTAGTTTGAATTCAAAAATTTCTTTAGTGGGGGAAAAAAATTCTGTTCATTTTTTCATTGCCCATCATTCTTTGTAATATAGTTTGCATATATAAAACCCGATTTGTCTGTATGTGTAAATTTGCCGTCTCTTTTCTTGGAAATAAAAACTGGTTAATCAAGATCGATAAGAATTTACCTGATTAGCCGACGGATAACAGCCATATCCAAATTGTGTATAAGCCGCCATATTTGTTAAACTTGTTAAACAATAACAATTTCAATAAAAGCAACTGCTTTTATATGCAGTCACAATAATTAAATCCTTCTTTTTTTTTGTTTATTCCCACACGTACAAAAATGCATTTGGACTTAGCACAGAAACACAAACATGCACACCACCACACACACACGTACAAAGTTTAAAAAAGCGATGTGTGATAATTGTCAACAAAAGCTTTTAGGATTTATGATATTTTTTTTTTTGTGTGCTTTGCTTGTGTGTTTTATTTCCTTATTTTCTTGTTGTTTGTGGAGTTTTGTCGCATTTTATTTATTTTTATTGTTGCACACAAACACTTGTTTACGTACTCCAAACAAATCAGCTCAGAAAGAATCCTTTTAGATTATTTTTTGCTGCTACTGTTTGAAGTTTGTTTGTTTTTTATTCTTTTTTGTTGTTTGTTCCTGTTTTTTTATTAGTTGCTCTTTTGGTAACGGAAATTTAACACAGCAGCATAGACGTTTATACGCTCAGATACATACATACATACATATATATATTTGGGTTTTGCAAGTATTTAAGAGTGTGTCGTCGTGTCGGTACATTTATGTACATGAAGCTTAGCTATGATAACTGCAACAGCACTTGAGTTATAAGGGAACAATGACTACATCCAGCCATCAGCAAAACAAGAGAAAAAAACGGCATAGAATAAAATCAAGTCAACGACAATTGTTAACGCTTCCGCATTTTGTAGGGATCTGTTTGGCTTTTGAATGTGTATAGACGTTGTTAACAATGATGATAATGATGACACTCATACAATGTGTATGTTATTTTGTTGGTTTTAGGAAGCAAGCAATTTGTTACGAAGGAACGATAACAAATTTAAAAAATAATAGCTTTACTGCAGCAATTAGACATCATCAAACTGTTTCAGTATAGAGAGCATAATATCGTTGTACTTAAAGTGTTCATTAGAGAAATTCTTATATATTTTTTTTAATAAATTTGTAGTGTTTTTTTTTTTAGAAAAATTTTATAAATTAGTTTTATAGATTTTAGTGCAATTTCAATTAATTATTATTTTATTTTCTCATATACTGCTTTAAACGCCGGTACTACCTTACGCAAAATACGTTAAATATTTTGTGATTCATACAAAAATATCTCTTTGTTTGTTTGGTTTTGTAACAAACATTTGTAAAGCAAACACGATGGGGAAAATGTTTTTTAATTTAATTCATAAACCCGATGCGTACTTATTCGCGTTCGAACACAAACTAGTTGGAGATGGCTGATTAAGCCCAAAAATTTCTTGTTCGAATAGAATGTTCAGTGTGTTGTTAATTCACTGCTTTCATACAACTTGACATCAAAACACGCAATCGGTAACAAAAACAACAATGCACATCGTAATGCAATATAAACGAGTATAAAAAAACACAACTAAACCTTTTTCCATACAAGGTCTCAAAAACAACATGTTAAAGTGAGATGGCAATAGCTTTTCACCCAAACAAAAATTTTAAAGCAAAAGGTGGAGCAGTTGATGTGTGCAAACAAAAACAAAGTTAGTCAAGAGAGCAGCATAACGAGAGTGAATGGTTGCTCTCAGCTCGTTAGATTGCAGTACGAAAAATTCTCAAGCAAACACATTCAACTCGTTAGTTTTTGAAATGCTTGTTCAAAATAGAGGGTTGCGTTGTTATAGACTAGACTCTCGCAAATATATAAAACAAAAGTACTCGTTGGTTCTTTTTAAAAGTTTGTGTTTCCATTGCATATCATTTTCCCCTGCAAATGAAGAGAATAGCAGTGGTTGTGGCTGGGATTGTTTGGTTTGTTTTTGCTATTCCATTGGAAATCTCTTAATGGCTTTTATGCAATGAACTGCCGTTGTTGCTGTTGTTGTCGATAGCATAGTTTACATACCATTATTGCACAATGTTGTTTAATAAGGTGTGTAAAATTTGCTAGCTCGGCATTCATGCACAATTGCATGCACACGGGAACATGAGTTTGGCTGATTGCAGCCCCTTCCTTCTAAACATTGTTAGTTTTCTTTTAGTATGAAGGCAACTTGATTTATATTTTTATGGTGTAGAAAGAAGAAAAATTAAGAATTTTTTTGTTTGCATTCAGGTGTGGTTTCATTTTGTTCATTTTCTTTCTTTATACACGCCTCCTCTAGGCTTTTATCTAATTTTTCATTACACAAGTTGCTTGTGTAGTAACTCCGAAAGCGTTTCGCTTATAAGTTGCGTCTAAATGTGGTTTTATTCCCTTATTTTCGCATCACGAAATTGATTTCATTTCAGTGTGTAAGATAAAAAAAACTCATTTTGATGATCTTGTGCTTCATGATTTTGTATTTCATTCTATTTTTTTATTTTTAATTGGATTCATTTACTTACATATGTACGGTCATCTAGTAAGAGGTTTTATTATGATATTTCGTAATTGCAGATGATCGGTAGGCGCTAATTATGGTATTCGCTGGTCTTTAAAAGCCTCAAGATTTCCATAAGTATTTATGTAAAATACAGGGGAAAGTTTTCAATACGATTCCTAATTCTACAGAGTGAAGAAGATAAAGTGGGCATTGTTCCCAGCAGTTCTTGAGCGACGTTACAGTGTTTGGTTATGGAATTGAATTTTTTATACGAGTTATACCAACTAAAAAGGTTTTAAATCACTGACACCTACTGCGAAATATTCACCCTGAACTTTATTTATTTATATATCGCTGCGTTTTTACTATTTGTCAGCTTTAAAATGGCGTACTACTGAAAGTGAAACCCCTGGTTTGTGTGCCCTTATTTTTGTAGCAGCCCAATATAAATATTTATATATATGTATAACTATCAAAACTATCTACATATGTGTTTCCTTCTCAATTTTATGTGAGCAAAGTTGTTGAGTAGCTCGTTATGCCTGGAGGGGCAAAAGTACTCAAAGAGCAATTAAACTCTTACCTTCAAAAAAGAATTGAAATAATTATCAAGCATTACCGGAATAATGTCCATATTTTTCATAGTTTTATCAAATCTGCTGAGAATGTAAAATATTTCTTAACAAAATTTTTTGTACTATTACTCGCATTTCATATATTTTTTGAATATTGTGTTTTCTATTCTACCTGCAGACCATAAATTTGCTTTATATTGGCTGCCTCAATGTGAAGTCGTTGTCCCGCATTATTATTACTTTTTCACAAAAATTGTATCTTTATTAGATTAAAGATTATAAAAAATTTCACCTAAATGCAGTTTGAATTTAAAGCAAAATTATGTTAAAATATTTCGTTGTACTGCTTTTAATATCAAAAATATTAGGATTGAGCGCCTAATGAGCACTCCTGCTAAACTAAGCAGGGTAGCTCAACTTAACAATAGACGCTGTCTGTCTTCGCCGCAGCGCTCTAGATTTTTCACTTCAGCAGCGGTAAGACGATGGTGTAAAAATCACAGAGAGAAGTTTAAGTATTCGCGAAGGTAAAGCCAAACGAGCAACATAAAAAGGAAGAAAGCATCGTGAGAACTACGCAGTGAGAGATTGTAACTTACGTTGGTTCATTTATTCTAAATAAGTAATCCTTTCAATAAAGCAACTGCAGACTCAATTAAATGTATTGCTATTCATATCTCACCTTTATTATCACTAATGGAGACCATTTTGGAAGCTTTTCTCAAACAGTCTTAGAAAAAGTGGAGTTTTATTCTATTCCAAATTGAAATAAGCAGAATGTTTCACTAATTTCTTTTATAATAAGTATAGTAATAAGTCTAAAGACCAATTTCCACAAAATCCGTCATATGATATATTTCAAATGTATATGCCAAATTTTATTTGCCGCTGGAAGAGATTTGTACAAGAAAATTTGTACAATAAAAATCCACTTGCCATCTGCCAAAGTATCCGATATTCATCAATAGGTTAAAGTTCACCAACTGTAAAATTTTGAATAGACAGGACGAAACTAATAAGGATGCATGTATTTTGAAGTACGAAATATAACGATTTCTAGCTCATATATATTATTTCCTTCAGGTACTGACTTAATTATGAAATTAAAAGGATTTGCTTTTTGTGTGTATAAACCAGGTCCTATTTGACACGGGGAAAAACAAAGTTACACAATTTCCCAGAAGCTGTGCAACATTTTCTTAACTAATTTGATAAATTTAGAACATAATTTCTCAGAGAACACAATTTCTACCTAATATCCTTGATAACTTATTTAATATTCTCCTTTTACCGCATGGGAACAGTGCCCTGTACTGTCTTCTAACGAACAAGGCTAATTGTAAACGATAAGTACGATTAAGTAGATATTTAACTTGTGCTCCACATATACGCTACGCAGATCAGATTGCCCATCAATTTCGTTTATTTAACCACTCTACTTGCTCTTCTCGACAACTTCTACTTCGTTTGTTCCATGATTTATGGTAATTTGAAACTTTATGTTTATTTTGAAAATCTGTTTACAGGATAAATTCCTAAGAATTTAAGAAAAGTGATAGTTTTTTAAATAAATTTCATACATTTTCAGTTAAATGTAAGTGGGTGTTAACCTTAAATATATTTAAAATTAAACAAAAAAATTAAAAGGACACTTTTTACATTTCAATAGTGGAGAGGAACTGATTGCATCAAAAGAGAGTGAGTACTTGTTGGCGCCATTCCAATATTTAAATATTTTAAATAATCAAACAAACAAGTTGGTTTGTCATGATACATGATAAACACAAAGAAAAAAAAAGAATTTTATTTATATTTTATTTTTAAATAAATATTTTATCTTGCAAATGTGTAACTGTAAAGTGGGAGAGTGTGCGTGTGTGTGAAAATCTCACACTGAACAGATAGAGGCATTTAAATTTCTATATCAAATTGCGTACAAGTGCAAACGCATTTACGTTTCCTTGACGGACTGAATATGTGAGTGAATGAGCGTGTATTGTATGTTCGCTTTTTTTTTCTTTGCTCTGTGCATAAATAAACGTTGGGAATTGTTACACATGTTGTCAAGTATCTTAATAATACTGTTTCTATACTCATGTACAAACTACTAGATACTTTTAAATCCTCATCGAAACTCTCAAATGAAAGGGCACAAGGTGTTTCAACACCAATCATCAGAATGCTCTTTCGTGTTTGCGATGATGGCTATAATGATGTTCGGCTAAATGATCCATTTTAAATAAGAAATCATGTCATCCTCTTCAACATCTATCCCTGTATTCGTCTATAGACCTTTGAGGGGTTTTGTAAGTGCATTCTGGAGCAACACAGAAAGGTTGGGGGGGGGTGAGTGTGTGCAACTCAAAGGGTTCTACTCCTCTTGGTAAAGTGTTTAAAGTAACTACGAGCAAATGTCAGTGACAGAGTTATGAAGACAATTGTTTCAATTAATTTTTTTTTCTTTCGCTTTTCAATTATGTTTCATTTTAAAAGAGTATTTTATTAAATTGCAATTCTGTGTGTTCTGTGTGTTCTGTGTGTACTGTTTGTACTGTGTGTGCCTGCAAGAGTGTGTTTGTGTGTGGTGCGTGTATTTAAATAAGAAATAAATTTTAATATCTGTTGAGTGTGCCAGGCGGTATGTAGATCTTGTAGATATAAATGTGTAACCAACAATGTTTGCATTCATACATAGAAATCTGTAGATTTGAAAATCAATTTAAATAACACTCACATTCGCAGTTTTAGCACTGTGGGACGGACAGCTTCTCTTTTAAATAATATTGCAAGATTGGATAATAGTTAAAAAAATTGTAATAACGGCACAGGGATTTTATAATGAAACGTATATTTAATAGATAATTTATTGTCATTAATATTGGAAAATATTTCCCATTGTTCAGATAAAAAAAAATCCACTACAATACAGCATATAAAACAATAAAAAAAGTTTTACTAAGAGAGCCTCAATTTTTAAAATTCAAATATGAAAAATTCCCAAACTTTTCTCATGAATGATAATCTAAACTTGCTTACAAATGGAAATTAGAAATAACAATGGAAAGTCCCTTTTTAAATTGAAAATTATTAGTTATTCATTCAAAGTTGAAAGTCTAACGTTTTGGTTGCAATACATATTTAACTCGATATATTTATCTTCACATACATACATGTAATTTTATTTAAAATATTATATGGATTATTTTTAAGAAATATTTTTATTAAATTTATGCCATTGATTTTTTAAAAGTTAATTCTCAGATTTGATTTTTTAAAAGTTACTTCTCAGTTTTGGTCTATGCAAAGAAATAGACAGCCTGGAAATGAACCTGGAAGCACTTGCCTAAAAGGGTGTGTCGTCAATGCGCAAATAAAAACTTGTATCGCAAACAGGAGTTTGAAATCGATTGAATTTTATAACAGTTGGCGTAGTTGTTGTACAAAAAGCAAATTGAAATTGAACTGTAAGTAATTGCATATGTGTAAATGATTTTTTATATTGTGCTGGCCCATTGTGCATTTCTTTAATACACACACCAGATAACACTTGCTCCCATTTAAGGCTTTTACATATAGCATGTGTGCTGGCTTGTTTGTCTGTCGTCTACAACAAGTACTTTATGAACAGCTTAAGTGTTGTTTCATGTCACCTGGAAAGCATTTTGGACACACTATAATCTAGTCGCTCTTTATAGTTTTCAGCTCTCTTCTCAGCTATACGCAAATCCATCTAAGAAAAGAATATCGTTCTTGTTTCTGAAAATTGAAATTTTTTCTTAAAACCATTCAAACAATAGAAATATAACTAACGAACTACATGGGTGTGTGTGTGTGTGTGTGTGTGTGGCTGTGTGTGGGGGTATGCTTGTGTTAATGATTTTCCTGACTGTTGCAAAATCCTTCTTTCTCCAATCTGTTAGTGTTTTAACATTACGCACACACTTGTATATTCCTTTTTTGTACCTTTTTTGCAAAGCAGTAGCAAATTTTCTTAAAATTAAAAACTTTTCTTTAGTGTAAATTTTAAGCATCAATTCACTTGAATGTAATAAAAATCCTTTGAAGCGTATCGTTGTCTTAAAACGTAAACTAACAATAAAAGGATAAAGGACTTAAAGCAAATTATTGTATAGAGAAATTTGTAGTTATTTTGATTAAATATTATTGTTGTTCAGCCAACAGGACTTTAAGCAGACTCTACAATTTATTTCCCTATTGTTTGTAATAAAGACTTTTCGAATTGCTATCATGAAAAGCTGATGTGGAAAAGCAATTTATAAATATTATAAAGATTTTGTAAGTGAAATTGTAATTGAAAGCTTAACATTTTTCTTTTATATATAAAAACTTACGTGTGGTATTCAAACTTAATTAACTTATTTGAAGAAAAATTTTTAAATAACACGGCTATCAAAGTGTAACTAACAATACACGTAAAATTAGATTTTAGCAAAGAAGCAAAGAGAAAATATATTTAAAAAAAATATATATACAAAAAAACAAAAAAAAAAAACAAAAAAAAAATGAAATTCATAATAAAAATAAAGATGTATTTCTTTTCGAATAAACGCCGCTGTTCACTTTTAACACACTCTTTTTTCAATTGTAATAAAATAAAATTTATAATTCTTTGCTTAATAACTTGATAGTTCGCTGTAATTTTTATTTAACTCGCCTGGCAATAAATTAAATAAACAGAATGCGTACGATGGCATGCGTTTTGTTCGGTTACAATTTTTTAATTCAAATGTTGAACATGTTTAGAAAATGTAATGATTTTAATTGGAAAATGAACGTAGAAGAGCCAACAAGTGAATAAATTATATTAATGATAATGAAGCGTACATGGGCATAAATGTTTCTGAATAATATTGCACCGAAGACTCCCCACAATTTAAGTAGCAAAGCACGAACTAATAAACGCGTATTTATTTGTAAATGTAAACGGTTCAAGTTAAAGGGTGCCTTGAGCAGTCGGCGAATTTCCTTTGACCAGAATGGACTACTTAATTAACAAGAAATTTTGTTTTTTGGAAACTTGATGTCTCAATAGCAGGAGGTACGTTATTATTTAGGTCTAACGATATACATGGATTTTTTCTCAAAACAAATGCTATATTAACGGCTGCTTTACAGACGTTTTTTTTTTGGAGAAAAGTTCGATTTTTTTCTTGGTTGTTTAAAAAAAAAAAAAAAAACATTTTTTAACCACTTTTTATAAAAGCTTTTTTTTTTTATTAAAGCTTTTATTCAGCCAGTCTGTATTGGCTACAGTTGCAGTGGAATCAGCCCAAGTGAAATCTCACAGAGAGGAAATTATTCTCCCACAGTTTTCCACAGAATTTACTGTTTCTTTAACGAATTCGAAGATTTAAATATTTTAATTAGCAACTTGCTAGCAATAAATAGTTTAATAAAAACAATATTTTTCAAAAATTTTAATTTTTTTTTTACATCTTGAATTCAAATTAAATTAAAAACAAGCATTAAAACTGTGGGAAACCTTTTAATTCCAAACAGTATCAGAAAAAATTTTTATGGAAACAATTTTTTTTTTCTTCTCACGCATTTTGCACTCTACTGAATTCCTGGTCATCTCAAGCAAGTGTGGTTTGGCAGCTAAAATTTAGTGTTCAGAGATTAAAAAGTGAAAAAGATCAAATGATACTGAATTATTTTCCATTCTTGAGTTCAAGTCCTGAAAATTTATAATATGAAATAAAATAATAAAAATATCTGAAATTATATTTTTTATAATTTATAAATTTATAAAATATATAAATCGCTACATATGTATATATAAAATATATATGTCGCTTATAATGTTTATAAGCAACAAGGCAAGTGAATGAATGCATGAATGGTGTCTGTGATCGGAATGACACTGAATCAAAAATGTTGCCATTCCATTATAATATTTCTTATGTTGTTCTTGAAAAGATATGGCAAGGTAACCCTGTTTATCGTTAGCTGAATTACTAAATTCCTCACCAAAAACAAACGACCTACATAAATCGCTGGTCAGATCTCTATTACCAACAGTCATAAAAACTTTATCACTACACTTGTTTGTTAGGCGATTTTAAAATAAATAAATTTGTATTTCCATATATTTGACAGAGCATGGCTTCAGATAACTAGAGGGCTTAGATAACATATCGTTACTTAAATATGAAAGGATATGTAAGGCTTTTATCACTTTATAAAAGAACCACTGACTGGTAAACCTCATGCTTCTTGGATAAGGTCCTTTATTGAATTTCTTCTTTGCGTTAATTGTTTTGAGAATCCTTATATAAAGCAGGTATCGTTTATAATCTGCATCTGAGCGGATCTTAAGCCGTCTTCTGTAGGACATGTTTTGACACCAATTCCAACGCAATTCAGCTACTGAATAGGACCTGTGGAGTAAACGCTGCTGTCATAAGAACGGATTTGATCATATTTTATTGAATTTGAGAAACTTGTCAGCAGTTCTTATGGTACTCCCATCAAGATGAATATCTTAATGAGGATTAAACTTTTTTAGAGACTTCTTATAGTGTTTTCACACTGAGGATAAAACCTGGTTTTAAAACAAAATTGGGTTTTAACTTTAAAACCACTCCTTAAAACCTAGTTTTACCATACAAAATAATTCTCATAAAACCATTTTAAAACTATTTTTGAATTGGTTTAAAGTAGATTTTATGAAATACAACCTTGTTTTATACAGTACATATTCAGTGCTACCAAGTTAGAAAGATTGAAAACAGCTGATAATTCATTCACATTCACAAATATTCATTCAGAAAATGTAAAATCATTTCAATTTTAGAACACATTTTTAAAATCTCTTATTTTTTATATAACAAATAACAGCTGTCGTACAGTTTGTCAGATAAATGTGGGAAGAATAATTACAACAAACACATCTATTACTACAAAAAATTCATTTTATTATTAACAAATTTATTTGACAAACTGTATTATAAAACCTGATTTTATCAAAATTGTATGTGAACACAAAATCAGCTGTTTGTAGGTTTTAAGTTAAAACCAGGTTTTAACTTTAGGTGTGAAAACACTATTAGTATCAGATATTACTCGTAGATCTCTAAGTATCAGTGCTTTATTTATGAATTAGACAAAAGATATATTATTTTTATATTGCAAATAGAAAGTAAAGCATTTAATTTCGCAAATTAAGTTTTCTTCTTGCAACCAGATGAGCAGAAATTCTTCTCGTACATGGATTTCATTTGTAACTCTTAGAGGAAAATAATGGCACACCGATTATCAACAATAATTTTATCAGAATATTAATCTACGAATTCTATTTAGTATAATTCTATTTAGTACTAATACTAATTCTATGAGTATATCTCTGGGCGCCATTGAAGAACAACTTCTATGGAAACTCTTTTCTTTTACTGTGTATGAACATTTTAGAAAATTTAGACAGCAATAAGTTGAGTCACCCTTTATAAATTAAAAAACTTAATTTATTTTTTTCTATTAATTTTTAATTATCTTTTTTATACAAGTCAAATAAATAAATATCAAGGCGAGAGTATTTGTTTTTCGTTGTTTAGTTGCAATAGAAGTGCTCCGAGATCTTCTAATAAATGTTTGCAGTGAAACAATTAATTTTCAATACACGATCACTTGCTGTGCCGACAGCGATATAAGAAAACACCGCAGTAACAACTACAATGAAATAACAACAACAACAACTACTACAACAACAAAAACAAAAGCAGCAGCAAGAAAAAGCGAAAAAATAAAAAAAAACAATAAAAGAAAAGAAGTCCGTGCCGCACGCACTTGAATAGCTGCAACAAACGATCCGATCAGCATACAAAGTTGCCATGTAACTCGCTAAGTGCTGCATTTACCTCGATTTCCATTATTTACATTCATTTTTATTATTATCATTATTATTATTATTATTTCAATAATTATATATTTGTTTTGTTGTTTGTGGTTTTTATAGAAGAAAAGTGTTAGTGGAAATAAGACTGAGAGATGAAACTCAAACAAGCTATGAGCCCATACATACAACTTTCCATCAATTAAATGTTTTTCCAATTTGATTTTTTTTTCTTTTTTCTCGTATTGTAACTGCGTTATTGCAGTTTGCCGAAATCGTGTTCATTGGCTGTTCATTTCTAATTATAAAATTGATAATTATTAACGTAACGCTGCGCCTTTGATAATTTGCCTTTAAATTGTTGTGACATTTTCAAGTGGTTTTTGATAAGATTTATCGATTATTTTCATTTCGATGGTTTATTTTTCCATTTGTTTGTACCCTACAGTCATACTGAAATTCATTACAAACGTTTGTAGTAGAGAGGTATGACGATCGCGAATAGAAGACAAGACTTTTAGAAAAAAATTTGTATATCCGCGTATGCAACATTTCACCTCAGAAAGAGCAGGCCTTCAGCTAATTAATTGTGCAGCATGTGGAAGGATACGTAATGCTTTTAGTACCTTATAATATATATTAATTTATTTAAGTTTCCTGTTTTTTTTTTTATTGTTCTTAATTTTTCTATGAAAACCGTTTTGGTTATTCAATTGAATAAAACAAAACACGATATATAAATTAAATGAGTTGGAACCTTTCTTTGCTTTGAAAACTGTATTAAACTTATTGAAATCATGGCTTTCGCCTTTGCAAGCTTTTAAAGACAGGCGTTAAAAACTTTTATAAAACTTAATTACAAATTATTATTTCTTCTAGGGATTTTCGAAATTCTCTTAAGAAAGGAATTTTTTTAAAAGCGATGAAACTTCATGTTTTACAAAATTAGAGAAAAGATTAAATTTGAGTAAAAAATAATTTTCTATTCGAAAGATGATATTTAATAAGAAGAATTTGCCGAATTGGACTGCAGAAACCTTTTTTTCCTTAAATCATGCTTTCCACTTGTATTTCTTTGCATATTGCAACTGCATTATGCAGTGCAGTAATGCTGTTGCAATTTTCATTGATTTTTTAATATTTCTTTATAAAACAATAAATCAGAAATTTAAGCATTTAATGAAATTTATTATTATTTTTTGGGGTCCTTTTTTGGGACACTTTAAGCCAAGATTAGATTCTTGCTTATGGTTGGTGCTACAACCACATTTATCTCACTACATCTTCTTTAAAAAAGTTTTAAAAAATAATCTGAAAACTTTTTTGTCATTCTCAACAATTGAATGGGAATTATAAAAAAATATCGCTAATTAATAAAATATTTTATTCAAATTGCATTGACTTATATTGTGTGGCATAAGCAGTTTTCCTCGACGGAAAACCGAAAATGAATGCTTATTTTAAAGAGTTTTCCAGTCGACTTTGATTTCTACGTTGCGTGTGATGGCAGAGCAATTTCGCTTGATTAGTTTTTTTTTTTTTTTTTTTTTTTGGAACACTACTCATTACATACACATAGAAAGATTTCTTTTATTAATTATTTCTTTAAGGCACTGCTGGTGATTGAATAAAAACAAATTAATAATAGACAAAAGAAATTAAATAGCGGCTGCGACAAAGGCAGAAAAACACTAAATACAAAAAATGTAAATATTTACTTTGGAATGAGCTTATCAACAAATATGTTTCTTATCTTTAACAAAAAAGCACCAAAAAAAAAAAAAACTCCAAAGTTAAAGAGCAAATTGCAATCCTTACGTGTAAAAGTACTAAAGGACATTAGCAACAACATATTTAGAAAAAGTAAATTATTAAAAAATAATTTATGCAAATAATTGTTGTAAACTCGTACATGGCGTTTAGTCGCATTAATCGCCTCCCAATGTAACTTGTTAATGCTTAAACCTCTCCGTTTTCATAATTTTTTTTTTTCCTGTGCCACATGCCAGACTTTATCTAATAAACCCTTATGTCGAGCAAGTTGTAACAAATGTTTTTTATATCCTTCAAATTTGTACACCAAAAAAAAAAAAAAAAGAAAAAGTAAAACAAAAAAAAAAAAAAAAGAAAAATAGAATATATATAATAAAATTTTAGAAAGGAAAACTTTTTTCCTCTCGATGGTATTATTATAAATTTTTGCAACTTTCTTGTTGTTATTGTCGAGAGTTCTATTATACGGTGAATACTACTGGGTTCTACCTGTTGTTGAAAGAATTTGCTTTTTAGTTTGCTTGAGTTTTGCTTTCCACATATACCGACATAAGCTGGGGAAAAAACTTTCTATTGAGCTTTATTAACCTTTTGCTTCGAGCAATTTTTGTCGAATAATGTTTAATTTTCATTGTGTTGCTGCATTTTCCACTAATAAGTTGCAAAAGTACATGAACATTTGTTATGTTCGTTAGAGCAAAAAGCAAATCAACCCTCGGAGAAAGTCCTTAAAGAATAATGTATATGTTTAGGTACATGTTCACTTATATGTAGAGACGTTGTGTGAAAGTTTCTGAATTTATTAAAGACTGCCTGTGCAACAACTATTCCTTTTTGGTGGTAAGTAAAATATGCCAAGAGATCTTTCTGAAAAGGATTTTATATGAACAAGATGCAAATATTTTTATTTATTTATTATTTAAAAACAAAAAAAAAAAACTAAGTTGATTCTCAAAATTTTCTTTCTTTCTTTATTCTTTTCACACATAAAGTTAAAACCTGGTTTTAACTTAAAACCTACAAACAGCTGATTTTGTGAAAAATTAATTTGCGAAATTAAATGCTTTACTTTCTATTTGCAATATAAAAGATAATATATCTTTTGTCTAATTCATAAATAAAGCACTGATACTTAGAGATCTACGAGTAATATTTGATACTAATAGTGTTTTCACGCCTAAAGAGCCTAAACCTAACCTGGTTGTAGCTTAAAACCTACAAACAGCTGATTTTGTGTTCACATACGATTTTGATAAAATCAGGTTTTATAATATCGTTTGTCAAATAAATTTGTTAATGATAAAATAAATTTTTTGTAGTAATAGGTGTGTTTGTTGCAATTATTCTTCCCACATTTATTTGACAAACTGTACGACAGCTGTTATTTGTTATATAAAAAATAAGAAATTTTAAAAATGTGTTCTAAAATTGAAATGATTTTACATTTTGTGTATGAATATTTGTGAATGTGAATGAATTATCAGCTGTTTTCAATCCTTCTAACTTGGTAGCACTGAATATGTACTGTATAAAACAAGGTTGTATTTCATAAAATCGACTTTAAACCAAGTCAAAAAAGGTTTTAAAATGGTTTTATGAGAATTATTTTGTATGGTAAAACCAGGTTTTAAGGATTGGTTTTAAAGTTAAAACCAAATTTTGTTTTAAAACCAGGTTTTATCCTCAGTGTGACAACACTATTATGTTCGATTATCTGACTTGATATGATTTTTCTTTCAAAACGCTTTTAAAGTTTCTTCGTATTTTTTCTTTTATTTATAAAAGAAAAACTACTGTGAGAAAACTATTTCCTTTACATGAAAATACAACTCTGCATAATTGAATAGTCAGTAATATATCCGCGAAATTAAAGCCATATAATAGTTTTGCTGCTCCGTTTGCTTCTCTATGAATACTGAGTTTTATTAGGAACTGTGGCAACACCTGATAATGCCCATTTGTGCTACACTAAAACCCCAAATTCCCTACAGCAATGACTTCAGGCTTTTATAAGCAGTAACCATAATCTAAAAATCCGGGAATGCTATAGCCTTGCCTCCATCCATTTTTTGCGAACTTAAATTTCGCAGCTATATTATTAATTCTATTCTATTCTATTCTATTTTATTCTATTCTATTCTATTCTATTCTATTCTATTCTATTCTATTCTATTCTATTCTATTCTATTCTATTCTATTCTATTCTATTCTATTCTATTCTATTCTATTCTATTCTATTCTATTCTATTCTATTCTATTCTATTCTATTCTATTCTATTCTATTCTATTCTATTCTATTCTATTCTATTCTATTCTAATTAAAAAAATGACAACTTAGTTAATTATTTGATCATGCTTGATCATGCATTATCATAAGGATGCTTGCTGCCTTAATAGAAATATCTAATTAAAAGGTGATAAATTACTTTGCCTCAAAACGAGGGTTGTTTATTTGCCATACGATTTAAATGTGCTTGTAATTAAGCCCTCAAATATATTTATGTGGTTTATTTGGTGTTTAAAGTGATTCGGTTATAAAGATGTTGTGTTGCTTTTGTTGTTGGTGTTGCTATTGTCCTTTTTTGCCTGTTTTCCGATAATTAACTTTAACTGCGGGTTTTACATACCCAACTGCAGCCAATAAAAATGGAAAAAAATGTGCAATGATCACATTAAATTATTAACATCTGTCGAAATCGTTTGCAAATGACAGATTTTATAGAGATGCTAAAATATAATTTCTATTTTGTACTCTATTGAGGGAAAAATTATAGATAAAAATAGTTTTGAAAGCGAAAGAAGAACATATTGTTCACTTTATGATTTTTAAAATTATTAACAAAATAAATAAATTATGAATAAATACTGCGTAGTATGAAAGTAGAGAAAATTATTATTAAAGACTTTCCAGAATGCTAGACAGTGCTATCAAAAAGTGAAGGAAAGCTTAAAAAATTTCAAGTGAGGAGACGGTATCCTTCTGTCCTGATCCTTCTTGCACTAACTGATTCCATAGAATCTTTGCAATTAAATATAAATAATGAAAATGTTCGAAAATTAATGAAATACTTTGAAACTTTTTCTCAACGACTCGAATCACGTATGAATAAGAAATTTCCTTTTGGTACCAAAATAATGAAGCCATTGGACATCACACATGAAAAAGTACCGCAGGTATTAGAAAAAAAATACTACAAGGGACTTTATACTCATTTAAATTGTGCGTATATTTTGTTTAAGGTGATAATTCAATTTTGACAATCTGTTTCAGTAAATGTGCCCCAAATTTATTTTCTTCTCATAAAAAAGCGAGACAACTAAATAGTGTTATTTAGGTGCTGCGTAAGTGTGAGTGTGGTGTGCGGCCATGTGAGTTATTAACTCCTGCAACAGTACATACCTAGATTGTATATTCATGTACAGTTTGTCAAGAAAATATTTCCTTAATGGAATAATAAAATATTTTCACAACATTTTTTTTTTTTTAGTTTGGTTTTAATACTTAAATAATAAAAAAAAAATACTTCCAATTGTAAACACATGAAAAATAATTCACTGGCAAAATGTGCTGTTGCAAATATATTTGTTTGTATTGGTGGCTACCTAGAAGCTCATTACAATGTCAGGAATGAACAATGATTTTATGTTTTATTTTATTAGGGGAATTGTCAAGAAGTGTTCTGCTGGAAATCAGCTGATCCATGTAGAAAATAATAGTTTTTGCGATGATAGAGAAGCTCCTTAAATTTGTAACTTGACGACTTAAATGATAAAATGCAGCGGATTGAGCAAGTAGATACTCGTATGTTAGCAAAAAAATATTTTAAACATTTGAAAACATAAAATAAACATACAAGACAAAAAAAACGAAGTTTTTCAATCAAAAATACACAAATGGACGTTTTCAAGGTTTGACGATTTTTCAAAAATTCGAAAATTGCCCCAAATCTCGAAAAAAAATTTTTGTTTTTATTATTAGCAAAAATATATTTTAAACATTTGAAAACATAAAATGAACTTACAAGAGCAATAAAAACCGAAGTTTTTCATTCAAAAATACACAAACGGACGTTTTCAAGGAATGACGATTTTTTCTTTTTTATTAGAAAAAATATATTTTAAACATTTGGAAACCTAAAATAAACATACAAGACAACAAAAATCTCAAGTTTTTAATTAAAAAATGAACAAACGGACGTTTTCAAAGTTTGACGATTTTTGGGCAAAAATGGAAAGGGTCTCCCCTTATCAAAAATTTAAAATTAGCCCAAATCTCGAAAAAATTATTTGTCTTTATTATTAGAAAAAATATATTTTAAACATTTGAAAACATAAAATAAACATACAAGACAACAAAAATCTCAAGTTTTTAATTAAAAAATGAACAAACGGACGTTTTCAAAGTTTGACGATTTTTTGGCAAAAATAGAAAGGGTCCCGCCTTATCAAAAATTGAAAATTAGCCCAAATCTCGAAAAAAATTTTTGTCTTTATTATTAGAAAAATTATATTTTAAACATTTGAAAATCTAAAATAAACATACAAGACAACAAAAATCTCAAGTTTTTAATTAAAAAATGAACAAACGGACGTTTTCAAAATTTGACGATTTTTGGGCAAAAAGGCAATAAAGAAATATTCCATGTATAATAATAAATATTTCTAGGTATAAAAATGATCAAATAAATACTATTAAATTAAAAAAAATATGCTTGAATTTCTTGAATTTAATTCTATTATGCGGTTTCTTCTAGTTGTCACTGTCATAAAAGCTTATAATTTATTTCACAAATTGATGTGAAACTTTCTATAAATGCAGTTCAAAAGTTAGATTCGAATTTTATTGTCATATTGGTTTAATCGGTAGTAAAAATGCAAAGCATATTAAAAAATATATTGGTAAGACATATAATACATTAGAAAGGAGGGTTTGTGGGTTTTGAAAACATTTTATTGACATACTGTAATCATAGGTTTGTTCCTTCGGTTTGGAGGAATTGTTTTATATCCGTATCATTTGCAACTGTGGGTGGTCGCGGTTGGTTCTTGAGATTTTCATTTTTATGATCACTATTTAGATTTTTTATGTGGAGCGTTAATTTTAGTTTTGTTTTCCTTTCTTTTTTCTTTTCGCTTTCCTTTTTGGTTTTTTTTTTTTGTTTTTATTTTTGGTCTTGTATTTTTTATGATTATGTCGGAAAGTTTTCGAAAGACTTACTAACTAGTGTTGTTGTAAATTATATCAAGATTGTAAAATATGAAAATTCACATTTATTACTTTCTGGTTTGACTTGTGTGTGTGTGTGTCGTTGTGTAATAATGAATGAAGTGTGCGTGTATGTAATTGGAAATAAACGTACGTTTTTTATGAACATTTACAGTGCACTTTCCGTTTTATTACGCACACATGCCCATTTGCTGCTCTATAGTATGTGCTTTATTTTTTATTATTTTTTTTTTTTGTTGGTTTATTAGTAATTTTTTATTTTGCTTCTGCCGCTCATTTTCTTTTTAAAAAATGTTGTAAAAAATCTGTAATGCTTTTCGGAAGGTGAAAACCGGAAAGGATACATTCCAGTTGAATGAAGCACTTCAAAGCCACTACCTTTGAGGTTAGAGAAAATGACAAGTGTTGAACAAAATATGGAGGAGAGTAATGAAGCAGCGATTTTTCAATGGCCGTAAAAATTTATATGGAAAAATTTAAGTATTAATAAAATGCATTTTTTTATCTATTATTTGTTTCAAATATGCTCATATTGAACTTGCTTGCCCTGTACAAGGGGAAACAACACATATACTTTTAAGAAGAGTTTAAGTTTTTAAAACAAAAAAAAGTGGGGAAAGGTGGTGAAAATCACAAGGCTGGAAGAGACACACAGATCATGGCTTCAGCTGCGTACCATTATTCCCATTCAACGTGCTTGGAAGCCGTTTCGGCAAATTTCAGCTCACCTATAAGTAATAGGAAACTGTTTTTTTTCTCTCTCTCTCTCTTTTGCCCACTTAGGTCCTCTGCCACTCTATCTATCTTCTTTGTCCTTTTTATCAAATCTCTTGTCTTACCCCTTTTTTCCTATTGAACATTTTTTTTTCTACAATTTTAATAAACATTTTCGAACTATATATCTTGAATGACATTTAAAAATTTTTTGAGTTATTTTCAAAAAAGGATTGTTATCCTTTTTGTTGGCCTAATTTTAATAATAATAATAATAAAGAAAACAATCTTAGCAAGTGGCAACAATAAATAATACCAAGCAATCGGAGCTTTAACGGCAAGTTTGAATTATCGACTTCAAATTTCCAAAGCTTAAAATTGATAGAGCTTTTATTTATTTATTTATCTTTTATTGAGTGTAAAAAGGCTGTCGATTTGTATTTAATTTTTTGAAAATAATAATTTATGAAAATAATAATAGGGAGAGCTTTTTTAGTAGGCTCTAAAAAAAACTATACGAGAACACTTTTGCTTTTATTTTTCCATATATAGGAAACTGTAATCAAGTTAAAGCCAGAAGCTGAGATTATGTCTTTGCTTTTACAAATCGGCTTGTTTAGCCGCAGTCTAATGGAACTTTATTATTTTCATTACAAAATTGTTAGGTTTTTTACCGCAATTGTTTTCATTGAATACTTTGCAATTATATCTCTGCCTTCTATTCGCAATTAAGTAAAAGTTTACAAAAATAAATGAAATGTTTTCTAACCCACTCAAATACTCGTTATAAACGAAAGCCAACGTTTGTTTGGCTTAAATTATTTAAAGGATGTTACACTACAATTAAGGATGTGCTTGTTTGCATGTTGCGATACATCGCAGACATAATTTTCACTCGCCATAAAACATGCATTAATAATTACTAGAGATTTGCATAAAATTGTAAAAATTGCAATGATTATGATGTTGTAGAAGAGTGGAAATGAATTTCTCAGAATTCCACTATGGGTTAATAAAGAATTGTCAATAAGACAACAGCAAGAAACAAAATTAATTAGATAATTGTGGTGCAAACTACACATGTTGATACATCAGGGTGTGTAACCAGCGAAAAGTTGTGTTGTACACTAATTACCCGGCTTCCTTGTTAAATAAAAATTAAAAAATACTATTAAATTTGAAAAAGGCAAAAAGAAACTTAAACAAATACATGGCGAGTTATACAAGGTAAAAGATATATATATATATATATATTTTACTGCAGCGTCATAACACAAAAATGTGCAAACTAATCTGCAATTTATAATGAATTTTTCGCTGTTCTTTAATTTCTCTTTGGGCTGTATGCATCTGCATGGTTGTCAGGTATCCTCGCGAGTACTTGTGGATGTACTTCGGCTGAAATTGTGGTTTCATAAAATGGGAAAAAAACTAAAAATGGTTTTACATGGATGATGTAGGTGTTCAAATTGGATTTTTGCTGGGCGATATCCGATCGAGTTGGCTCTATAATGTTACAACCTGGTTCTGTATCTCAGCGAGAGCAGAAGTTTGTGTGGGCGAATTATTTTCATGTAGCCTAAAATTTTTCGATTTTATTTTATATATTCTATTCGAATGGTATTACCATAAACTATTGCTTTTAGGAAAAGAAAAATGAATTCTAAAATAATAATGACTAATTAGTTAAGGCAACTTCACACAAAATGCCTCAATGCAGCAGTTATTGATCCTTCTTATATGCCATGCGGTCGATTTCATTAATTAATTCCATCCATAGAGTCATCGAGAAGAAAAGTATGCTGATTTGCATTAATCAAATGCAACTCTGGTCTGGCAATTTGGTATGTCAATAGTGGGCAATATCTTAAATTAATTTAATTTCTCGTGTCTATTTTAAAGACTACAATTTAAAACGAAATAAACAAAAATTCTTTCATTTTAAATGTCAAAATAATTTTTACATGAAACAAAAGCATGTAAAAACGGCCACAACAGCTGTTTTTGGTGTTGCCACATGTTAGAAAAATCGTATGACAGGCCAGCAACAATATGTAATTGCTAAAAATTTAATCTACTCAAATTTTTTCGCAAAATAAAATTTTAATAAAGTGGCGCCATCATGCGACTGGAGAGAATTTGATTAGAGCCATTTTATTATTATGCACGTTATAAATATCGGTTTGGATTAGTGTCTTGGCGGCAATTGTGTGACGCTGCCATAAGATTTCTGTGTGTAGGCAGCAGTCACAGTTTAAAAGAAAATTTATGAGACAAAAATTTCTTATTGTGAATCGGATGTATATACTTTAATCCATATAAAACGTATTCAATAATTTTAATCGTTAAATATATTATATAAATAATTATTAATAAATAATAAATAATTATTCAAATAATTAAATGAAAAAAAATATTTAAAGCAACTAAATTATACATGCCAATAATTTTTTCCATGGTCTGAGTTATAGCATAGCAAAAGCAAGATACACTTAAAAAATAGTCTGTTTTTGCATAATTATTTAGTTCTCTGCCTATGAAAACCTGTTGACAAGTAAAAATCATATTCCCATTACATGATTGCGTAACTTTCGAGCGACTTCGGAATTCCGTTAAAAAATTGTACTATATATTTGATATATGTATAGAAAATTATATAGAATAAAAGTGTATTAATAGTGTTATATTTTGCAAAGTATTGATTTGAATCTTCAGTTTGTTGGATAAGCAAATTGCCAACTATATGATTAGAAATAAAACTTATTGAAGGAATCGTTATCTTTTCGTTAATTTAATATTATTAACTTAAGAATGTTGAGTATTTTAAGCAATAAAATATAATTTGATAATTTGTTATAAAAAAAATGTTTTTATTAAAATTAAATTAAATAAAAATTTTAGTTTTAAATTTATTTTACGACAATTACTAGTGTTTAGTTAACGCCAAACATCTGCTTTTAAACGAACGGGAATAGTGTTAAGCGTATAACTGAATTATAAAATATAGATTTTGAATGCAATAACCATAAATAAAAAATTTAAAGAAAAATGTAAAAAACTTTGTCGAGCTAAATTTGTAGCTGAACTTTCTGGCTGACCACTATATTAATTGTACACGGAGAAAAATTATATATCAGTTTAAAAAAAAAACCGAAATTATACAGGTCACATGATGTCTTGTTAATGTTTGGGCCTACAAATAAATTTTCTAAAATATTTTAGATTTTTTTTTTTTTTTTTTTGCTAAATTATAAAGAACAAGCAAAGCCAAGGAAGCCAAAGAAGAAGTTGTCAGCAGTTCCACTGTCATAAATAAATTTCAAATAAAAAATTGTTGGAGGCAGTTAATTTAGAGCAAACAAACTTGTGTTTAGAAAAGTTTTGGAAATCATTTTGTCTGTGTACTCAACTTGAAAAATATTAAAACGCAAATGGGCCAACAGTTTAAAACGCAGCACCGCCTGCGAACTTTTTGTATTCTCAACTAGAGATCGAACCATTTAATTTCTGTCATACGTAAATCAAATCACTAATTCCATGGTGATGGAGCGTAAGACTGCCCTCTTAACAACCGATGAAAACTTTACATATAAAATCAATTAAATTTTTGTAGCACTCATGCCATGCTGCCTACTTGGCCGACCAATACCTTGTTTTCCTCGTACTCATGTTATTTTTTCTTTTATACTGCAGTTGTGCTGCCGTATGTAGGATGACATTTTTTTTTTATTTTTTTTTTTTTTTTTTTTTTTTTTTTTTGTTTTTTGCCCAACAGGCCATTATGCATTCAAGCAATTCACTTGCATGTCTGTCGTTAGCACTTTTGCATAAGTGCGTTCAGTATTTGACTTGCAATTCACATGCATTGGAGGAGAAGATGTCAACCAAGTTGAGCAGCAACTTAATGAAAATAAGCAATCAAAATGAAATAGAGAAGAGCAGCAGCAGTAAAGCATTGCCTTGCCAACTCATCAAAATGATTTATATTTGATAAATCGTTTTGCTATGCTGCATTTGCTGTGTAAATGTTTGTGAAATAGACATGCGACACATAATTTTCATTTAATGAAAGAGCGAACGAGCAGCGGAAAGTGGAAAAAATGCTGAATTTGAATCGATGCTGCAAAAAAAAAAAAGAAGTGAATTATAATGAAAAATCTTGTACACTTTGGGTGGTAAAACATGAAAATCGCACTTACAACGCTATAAAATACAAATGTAGCAACAGCAGAAATTTTATAAGAGTATTTACACTCTATTCTTACAACATCATAAATATACATGCTCGTAACTTTGCAACAAATTCATACAAACACTTTTAATAATGCCAGCCAGCGCTTGCACTCACATTTCATTTTGATTGCCATAATCTACATTTCACTTCACTTGTGGACCCTTTAAGGTGGAAGAGCAAAGGGGGGACTTTATCCACATCTAGAGGAATTTTTCTATACGAAATTTCATTTTTTCCCCTTTTTTTTTGCTTTTTTTTTGCTTTTTTTTTTTGGTTTTCTGTTGCTTTTGTTTTCCGTATTTATTTGTTTCTTAATAAAAAGGAAAAATGAAACTGTTTATGTCACTGTATGACATTTTGCAATGCTGCATTTTGCATGCAAGTATTTTGTATAAATAAATTGTGTTTATGGTTGCGTCTTGCCGTGTTCTCTGGCCTGATCTGGCATACACTCGTGCACTGGGGGCAGTGCTTGCCCTGCATTTGCTCCATCCAACATTTAAAGTCGCATTCAGATTTTGCGTATAAGCATGTGTATGGTACCGCGCGCGCGTGTGTGTGTGCGTGCGTGTGTATGGGGATGTGTGTGCTTTTGTAAGGAAATTATTAATTATGGTGGCACATCTTATCCGGAGCATTAAGCATGTGTTAAGCTTGTAAATGGAAATGTTTAAATGCGCTGAAGAACTTGTCACATTAATTTTATTATGTGAATTATTGTCATTTTGTTTATATTTTGCTTGTTACTCGTTTCGTTTCTCTGTTCTCTGGCTGTGGTGTCATTTTCTTCTAAGCGACAATAAATAGTGCGCTTTAAAAATAAATTGCAAAATGCATAAGAACATATTTATCGGTTTGACTTTGCGTCATTAATTTAAAATAAGCTGTGGAAATGTTTTAGCACTGTGAAAATAATAATTCTTTCCTTCTATATAATTTCACGTTAGAGAAGGGTAAAAATTCTGTAAAGAATAGACAAAAATTCAAATAGACTTGTTTTATCCATTAATACAAAAAAAAAAAAAAAAAAAAATAAATAAAAAATAAATTGTTTAATGAATTAATTAAGAATTTGTAATATTAGAAATATATAGAATAATTAATTAATTAAGAACAGAAATATTTTTATGCTTCTGGGAAGTGGCCGCTTCTGGGATTGGAATGTAATTTTTTTTTTCTTAGTAAACTGGATTTTCATTGTCATTTTTACAAAGAGAAAAAAGTCATATTAATGAGCTTTAAGTTTTACATCGATATTTTTTTTGAGTATCGATTGGCAGATTTTTAATCCCTTAAGCGGGGCCCCGGCAAAAACATGTTTTATTTATTGCGAGGAAAAGTCATTTCAATCCCCCTTAAATTTCTTAAGGATTTCAAAACACAATAACTTTTTTTTTGACTGCTACGGAATAGAATAAAACTTTTGTAGAGGGTTCCAAATTTAAAGTAAAATTTTCCCAAAATCAAATTTGACCGTGGTTTTTTCGGTTTTGGCCTCTCTAGACGCTTACATTGGCATGATTGGGCTTGCCAGGATATTTCAAATGTCCTTCCACATATAATTTCATTTTTTACAGAAAACTTAATACACCCTCTTTGATCCATTTTTTCGAATAGTAAAAAATCGAAGAGGGCACCAAAACACGACTAACCTTTCTATCTGTCAAGCAAAAACTGACAATCCAAAATGGCTGATATTGCCAACATTTAAAATTTAAAATATTTTGTACTTCAATTTTTTTTTGTTAAATTTAATTTTTGCGAAATATGTTGATATTACAAATTTTTGGGGGAATCCCCTTTTTGTGCATACTTGTGCATATTCCCTTTTTGTGCCAATTTACTGGTCAGAGTCATTGAAATGTGTTAATATTTTGTGAATTACATTTAATTTATATTATTTTTAATAACTATGCTTGTAAAAATAAACATTGTATATACAGGGTGGCTGATGAAAACCGCTAACAAAAAAAATTGATTAACTTTTTTTCTATTTAATGAATTTGGTTAATTTTTTTTTTATTTTGCAGATTGACTTTTACATTTAACAAAAATGGATAACTGTGAGACCGAAACAAGAATTTGGATTGTCAGCCGCTATTACGCACTGGAGTCCGTAGTTTCGGTTCAAAGAGAGTATAGGCGCACGTTTGGCGGCAATCCTACGAGCAGATAAACCATAATGAGACTTCTAAATAATTTTGCCGAGCATGTGACAGTCCACAGAAGACCCTACCATCGAAACCCTTTAGTTCGAACGGAGGAAACAATCGCTGCTGTAGCTGCTGCCATACAAAACAATCCACGTGTTTCGACAAGAAGCACACAGACATTGCAGTCAATTATGCACAAAGATTTGGACTTATTCCCATACAAAATTCATTTGGCCAACAAACTGAATGCTGCAGACTTGCCGATTCGCTTGGAATTTTGCCAGAAGATGCTTCAAATGGTGGAAGAGGATGGAAACATGTTGAACTGTCTTTTCATGTCTGACGAGGCCCATTTCGATTTAAACGGCAACATAAACAAACAAAATTGTCGAATATGGAGTGCTTCCAACCCACAGATACTCCATGAGACAGAATTGTATCCACTTCGTGTCACAGTGTGGTGTGCAGTTTCATCACGTTGCATTGTCGGGCCCTACTACTTCGAAGAAAACGGTCACACCGTTACGGTTACTGGAGACCCTTACTTGAGCATGTTGAGAGAGTTTTTCTAGCCAGAATTTCTTTCAACTCTGTGTGGTTTCAGCAAGATGGTGGTGCAGCTCATCACAAAGCCCAACCTGTTATGACACAATTGCGACGAAAATTTCCCAATAAGCTGATAAGCAGAAACTCCACATTCCGTTGGCCACCCAGGTCGCCTGACCTTACTGCAGCTGACTTTTTCTTGTGGGGTTATTGCAAACAGGAAGTCTACGAAGCAAAATCAACAAATTTGAATGAACTAAGGCAATCCATTCGAGAAACAATTGCGGCTATTCCTGTCTCAACTCTCCAAGCAGTAATGAACAACTTTTTGGTAAGATTCCGCACATGCATCAATATTCATGGCGGTTTTTAAATTCCATTATTTTTTAAACTAATTAAGCTATATTTAATAAAATTGGATGAGCTTTAACATGAATAAAAGAAAAATGAATTCCATACACTGAAAAAAAATTATTTGAGTTTCTTAATGTAGCAAAATTCATTAGCCAACCTGTATAACAGACACGTGTACCAACATAACCGAAAAAAAATGCGAATATCCAACATACGAAAAACTTAACAACTTAAGAAATTTGAAAATAACATTTTTTCGATCACACCTCGTATGTGCTCAAATGTATCCTATAATTGATGTAAATTATTTCCTGGTTAAGTGGCCACTGTCAATGGCTTCGTATTGAGATACTTTAGAAAGCCTTATAAGTATTTTTTTTTTCTTTTTAAATTTCTTAAATATATTAATAATTTAATGTTTTATTTTTATTATCTTCTTTTCATGCTACAAATCAAATACGCCTACGTTCCCGCGATGGTTCCGATGTGGTTCAATAATCTTTAAAAATGTCATCAGCATGTAAGTGAAAAAATTTAATATAAATTTTTTTTTTAATAGAATTATTTAATTAAATTTGTGAAAGCTGCGTTATATTTATATTATTTATATTATATATTATTTATTTTTTATCGGGTATAAAAAATAAGCTTGTACGATTTTTAAAGTTAAAAAGCAATTAGCAATGTAGATTTTTTTTATGTATATTTTACATGGATTTTGGAATTGTTAATATTCCAATACCGTCACCTCTTTTCCGGAACAAGCCTTAACTAATGAAACTTGATTTATTGTTGTTAGAAGGATACTGAAGGCGATCTCAAAGAAAAGTTGAGGTTTGGTAGCCAAGAGTTTTTGTGTTAAATAAATTCTTAAACAAAATATAATATATTTTCATCTGTGGAAGGTTCAAGTCCAAAGATAGACGAGAGATGTGCAAAACTTGAATTTTGCTAGAAGCGAATTCTTCTGAAGCGACTTTTGTTTTTTTAAACTAACCTAACCCTCCAAGCTTTCGGGTTAAGTGCAGGAAAACCGCGGGGTCTAGGCAGGCATCGAACCCACGACCTCCGGTTTTACTAGACTGCGCATTATTAATTCGCTTACGGACTTTAGCACTTCTCATTACTCATTTTTCGCTAGAGTTCAAATTTTTCCAACAATTTCGCTCTTGCTGGCTGTGAAAGCGTTTAAGTTTTAAGAACTGCGACCGCTTAACTTTTACTCTGAAGTTTAACAATTAATTCCAATGCATTTTTGGCTTATATATTGTTTTTTTAATAGCCTATTTATACTTGTCATCCGGCTAATGGTTACTTTCTGTAAAACCCGGCGTATTGAAACTACTCGAAATTAGCGATTTTCCAAAAGAAACTTTTAATTTTTAAATCGCACTTTTGCAAAGCTTTTGAAAAGTGAAGCATTTTTATCACCATTTTCTCTGTGGACCATTTTGGTAAAATTTTGAACAAGTGCAAGAACTACCAAATATTGCAGAGACCTAAACGAATACTCATTATTTTCCTCTGCATGGAACTATTTGGAATTGATTTAATCTAGTTTCCATCAGGATTGAAAAAACAATTTATTTGCAAATAAAAATGACATTAAAAAATATAAATTTTGTTTAACAAAAATTAAAATTTTATCGCTCCATTTATCGCCTTCTGTTTTATCAACAACAGCTCGCAATGAAAAAAAAAAAATTGAAAATAAAAACGTTTTGTAACAACTTTGTTTTTATTGACCAAAATGCAATTTATATTCATTCTATGTTGCATTTTTAATGCACTTTGCAACCAAAAGTTTAAAAGTCTATAAACACTTGACCCTTTTTTTAGCCCGTAGTTCAGATTCGGCTATAAATTTTCTTTTTATCGAAATTAACAAAATATTGCCAATTGCACAATTTTAAGTCCAAATGCTAAAGTGAATGCAAACAGAAAATGCATCACATGTGTATAGAATTGCGTAAATGAGGAAAAAGAGGGCTGCAAAGTGAATGCAGTTGAGCTGAAATGCAAATGTGTGATGCAGTTTTTGTAAGCGCAAAAACACAACTGCAACGAATTGAATTTAATTATCCAAATGCTGCACATATATTTTACACACATGATGTTGCAACAGCTAAAGTGCTGCACACACTTTTATTGCTCGCATTTGATGGTTTGAATGTTTGAATGTTTGAATGTTTTTGTACTGCTGCAAATAATGAACGAATTGAAAAATTGATGGTACTTCCGAATATTTAAACAGAAATTGCAAACAATACAAATGACCAGAGTCAGATAAACTAAAAATCTGATGTAAAACAAGGCAAACAAACAAATGCATTCATGCATTTACATTCATTCTCATTCATTACTGCTGGCTATACGTTTTATTTTTTTTCTATTTTTTTTTTTTTGCTTTTTATCTGTTTTTGTTTCCTGCATTGTTTAAAGAAAGAAGTTTTCAAATGCTGGACTTTTACTCGATGGTAGTTGTTATTTATTCTCTTAGCCAAATGGCCCAAACAAAAGGTAGAAATGCATCTGCATCTAAATGCAATGCACTACGATATAATGACCGAATGTGTTTCATTTGAATTCTAGATGAAACAAATGTCGTGTTCGAATGGTTGCATTTGAACAATTTTTAATCTACTCTACTAATTGCTTTGGTTTATTTAAAAGGAATTAATTTCGAATATAGAACGATTCTTTATGAGCTCTGCCCACGCAATTTCTATTAAACCAACATGATCACGCTTAGAAACTTGGAAATTTTTGATCATCATAGAACTCGTTTTCCTTCACTGTAACTATCGCATATTTCTGTATATCCCAAATGCGTTGTCCGCTTTAAGCGTTATTCATTATCAAAGGCAAAGCCGATCATTTGACCAACACAATTCCAATTTGGAAAGAATAATCCATACTAAAGATGAATTTAATCCTCTTCTCATACGTATGGCTGTATGGCAGAGGACTGACAGCACTGTAGACAGAGGACTCATTCCGGAAAAATAATATTCAATATATTGGTGTCATCTTTCAAGTGGACACCTCAGTATGGAAGAGCTATTAGTTCTTCCTACTTCCCTCTAAAAATTAGTGGACTTAATTTTTCTGCAATGCTACTTAAATCTTACCGAAATGTTTTAGACTCATTTTAGGCATGTATTGGATTTCACTCCAAACAAGGAAGTATTGTATGTTATGAGCCCCTTTCCTTGGATTATGTCATTCTGATCGGTCAATACCACATAATGTAGACTAACCGATACTAGATAATGACAATAACTTATGTCAGTAGAGTAGTCTGACCCGTACTCCCCTCTTGGGATGACTTCTTGATCGTTAATTTAGTATGAGAAGTTTAGCCACAGTAAATTTTCTGCTGTCTTCTCTACTTCCGATATTCCCCATCTCCTGCAGGTACCATTACAAATGAATCCCAGTTAGTTAGTTAGTTTGTCCAGTTAGCAACTCCTGTCAGTGGAGTAGTCTGACCCGTACTCCCCTCTTGGGATGACTTCTTGATCGTTAATTTAGTATGAGAAGTTTAGCCACAGTAAATTTTCTGCGGTCTTCTTTACTTCCGACATTCCCCATCTCCAGCAGGTACCATTAAAAATTAATCTCTCTCAGTGGAGTAGTCTAATCCGTAGTCCTCTCTTCGGATGACTTCTTGATCGCAAATTTAGTATGAGAAGTTTAGCCACAGTAAATTTCCTGTGGTCTTCTCTACTTCCGACATTCCCCATCTCCTGCAGCTACTATTACAAATGAATCCCACTTAGTTAGTTAGTTGGTCCAGTTAGCATATCCCTCTTAAGATCCACAATTATTTTTTTTATTGGTAACTATAATTTAAATTGATAAGAAAAGTCTTGGTTTTTGAATTCGGAATAGTTGTCATGCCTCGTCATTTTTTTCCATATTGGAGTTTTAACTTTATTTTTTACAGCTTCCCTAGTTTTATAGATGCTTGTCAAAAATAGTCCGTTTTACCGCTCCGTTTTTGCGATATGTATGCTACCATGTTTGATTGGCCTCAATTAAATCTCGTCCGAATATTATGTCTGCTATATCTTAATTTTTTTTGTCGCGGTCGTAAATCGGAATAAACTAAAATATTCGATTGGTGCTTTTAGGGTGCCTGCACATATAAAACAAGGGGAACTTAACTGTAAGCGCATATGAACAATGGCTCGCAGGGTTCTCGCAGGCCAAAAAAAAATTTCTTTCATTCTTCGGGCAAAAGAATAAACTAAGTAAATTCCATAGTTAATATTTAAATGCCACCTTTAAAAAATTCAACCCATAGTGCATGGCAATGCAGGCAATAAGAGAATTGTGCTTGTGCTCATTTATTTGGCCACCAATAAATGCAAATAATTATTTATTGAATTTATGGTAATTTTGTTTTTTCATACATGTGTTGTTGACTGTTGCAGTGTGAGTCGGCTGCATTTGTTTGTATGCGTATTTAAAGTGCGTCCACTAGCGTTGGCTTTCCTGCCACTTCAATATACTTTCACATAAGTGTTTTTATTTATTTTCCTTTTTTTTTTTTTTTTTGTTGTTCATTTTCCCTTCTGCTGGTTGAGAGGGATCGGTTTATAAAAATTAATGCTTTTGAAAGTGTCATTGTGTGCGTGCATGCGTTTTGTTTGATTATTGTTCTCAATACACACACCATGGAAATGGGCTTGCGTTTAATTGTCATTTAGCTGACATTTGAAATGGCAAATTAGTGTGAAGTATTAACATTAAATTACGGCTTAAAAAGGAATTGTATTGTTATCTGCAACAGCACTACTACTTCATTCTCCACTCTTCTTAAATGAGTAACAACATCATTGTTTATCTCTCTTTTGTTGTTGTTGGGAGATTTAAACACTTTGGCATTTGTAGTAGTGGAGTATGACAAACGTAAATACGTTTAATATGCTTTAAATTGAAAAATGCGAATTTAAAGTTTTTTACAGTGCAGTGCCAAAGTGGTGTAATTGGGGTATCAAAATTTCCTTGAAAATGCAGCCATTTGCCTGGAAAACATGTTCACTTTGGAATCTACATTTTTTTTTAAAAAATTTTCTTCTTATAAATGTGAAATGAACTGTAAGTTCTGTAAGTTCACTTGTTAAATGTTGTGTTGCTATTTAAAATCCGTGCTTGAGTTGTATCGCATTGTTTCGCCAGAAGTTGTGTTTGTGTAATTTCATATTTTTAAGGAGAAATGGACAAAATCAAGATTGTGCTATACCACAAGTAAAATAGAATAGAAATTTCTAATATAACAAGGAATACTGCAGAAACCGTAAAATGAATTACACAGAGCAAAATGTACCTAGTAGTACCTAATAAAATAGAACAAAATTTACAAGATATCTCTATGGTTTTTTTTCAAGAAGAACATCTTATTAATTTCATAGGAAAAAATCAAGAAGGAAACTTTTAGATTTTACTAGGTATCCTTCTTGATTTTTTCAAAAAGGTTTTCTTCTTAATTTTACCAGGTTATCTTATTGACTTTTTTATAAATAATACTTCTTGATTTTGTTTTGTAATTTTTTTTATTTATTTATTATTTCTATATGCATTAATATAATAATAAACAGTAAATATTATTATTACTAGTATATTACTGACTTTTTACATATATAAATTATATATATTTGCTTAAATAAATAAATTTTTATAATAATTATGCCCATTACTACAAGTTGCCGCTAGTTGAAGGTTGTATTCTGTCGGGCCGGTGAATGGTTTTGAATATTCTCGGTTAAATTCTTTTCTTCGGTCAAGGCAGTACTACAATACATATAAACTTCATATCCAATTTGTTAACAAACCTAATACGTGCTCCACGATGTCGAAGAGAAGATTGCATGTAAAACATCGGAAAGCTTAAAAAATTGTTTTTGTTTTAAAGGGCTTTTGTGCGAAGCCAATGTTCTCGTGACCACCACTATAATTTCAAATTCGTGGATAATTAAATAAAGCGCTTTTTACTTACGTATTTACTCAGATTCCCTAAAAAGATTGTTTTTTTTTATTCATTAAATAAATTTAATCATTTAAAGTATTTTATTTTAATACACAAATATATAACCAATATTTTCTCAATAGGTTACTTTCCAGTTGTTCACTTTCAACTAAACGTTTAATTTCATTATGTCAAGTGCAAAAAATTATGACATGTAAATCAAAGATTCTGCTGCAAGGAAAAAACAAAAGGCAAAAAAAAACCTTTAAAAAATTGTGTCTGTATTTGTTATTTCATATTTTTGAAATGACAAGAAACATAGTAAAATCACGAAGAAAACCTTTTTGAAAAAATCAAGAAGGCAACCTAATGAAATCAATAAGGAAAACTTTTTTAAAAAAATTAATAAGATGACCTAATGAAATCAATAAGAAATACACTTTTTATGCAATTAAGAAGAAAACCTAATAAAATCAAGAAGTTATTCTCTATGAATTGTTTTTTTGTGCCCAAAAAAAAACAGAACATGAATATAAAAAATTGCAAATAACAATTTATGTGTTTTCCTTATTGATAAAATTAATAAGATACCACATCACAATAATAAGGAATCCCTTTAAAAAAATCTTCGCTTCATTGTGCTGGGATACGCCTTTGCCTAAAAACGTTTCATAGAGAAAATCTTCTTGATTCTATGAGGCAGTTTTTGCTCTGTGTATGTCAAAAATCTAAAATTACCCCAAATCTCGAAAAATTTTTTTTGTCTTTATTATTAGAAAAAATATATTTTAAACATTTGAAAAAATAAGATGAACATACAAGACCAAAAAAAGCTCAAGTTTTTTATTCGAAAATACACAAATGGACGTTTTCAAAGTTTGACGATTTCTGGCCAAAATATGCAAAGGAAAAATCGAAAATTACCCCAAATCTCGAAAAATTTTTTTTGTCTTTATTATTAGAAAAAATATATTTTAAACATTTGAAAACATAAAATGAACTTACAAGAGCAATAAAAACGCAAGTTTTTCATTCGAAAACACACAAACGGACATTTTCAAACTTTGACGATTTTTGGCCAAAAATGCAAAGGGTACCCCCTTATCAAAAATTGAAAATTACCTAAAATCTTAAAAAAATTTTTTGTCTTTTTTATTAGAAAAAATATATTTTAAACATTTGAAAACCTAAAAAAAACATACAACACCAAAAAATCTCAAGTTTTTCATTAAAAAAAATATACAAATGGAAGTTTTCAAAATGTGACGATTTTTGCCCAAAAATGCCAAGGGGGTACCCTTATCAAAAATTGAACTATACTCCAAATCTCGAAAAAAAATGTTTGTCTTTATAATTAGAAAAAATGTATTTTAAACATTTGAAAAAATAAGATGAACATACAAGACCAAAAAAAGCTCAAGTTTTTCATTCGAAAATACACAAACGGATGTTTTCAAACTTTGACGATTTTTGGCCAAAAATGCAAAGGGTCCCCCCTTATCAAAAATTGAAAATTACCGCAAATCTTAAAAAATTTTTTGTCTTTATTATTAGAAAAATATATTTTATACATTTCAAAACATAAAATGACCTTACAAGAGCAATAATAACGAAGTTCTTCATTCGAAAATACATAAATGGACGTTATCAAAGTTTGACGATTTTTGGGCAAAAAAGCAATTCAATTTCTCACTCGTAGGAATGCTGCTCTAAACTACTGATTTAACAGAAAATCCGTAATGTTTCCAATACATTTGATTCTTACAGAGGAAACTTGCCTTCAGTACAATAGCAGGAAATCTGTTTTCCTACAGCAAATCCTTCCAGATAAATTACATACACTATTGGCATAGTTATGCCGGCGCGCAAGCCAGTTCGTCGCATACCACTTTAATAAATTCTCGTGCAGTATTTAAAGTGGGAAGAAGGAGAAGTAAATAGTTTCTTAGATTCTGTGCAAGTGCTAACCCTGCTGCGCTGTTGAAAGAGTAAACAATTTTGAGTCTCCAAGTGATAGCTCTTCACACAGCCGAATACAGCTCTTCTCAAGTGCTTTAAAATCTCTTGCGTTAATTGTTGTTGACATCTTTAAGAAGCAAATAAATAGTTACTGCACGAGCATATGCAACGAATACTTCTGCTCTATCTTCACGGCCCCTTCAGTCACGTCAGCTGTTAATTAATTCATATTGGGTTACAGGAATAGATTGCAATGCCTCGGTGGTGGTCTTAGAAAACAATAACACAAGAGGATTGCCGGCAGGACTGAAGTAAGCCAATCCAATTGGATATGGTTATCTAGTTCTTCACAGCCTTCCCTTAAGCACTTTCACCTTCAGCTAATTTCGGCATAATAATACATTGCATGAATATATGTATTCCTTCCTGTTCAGCTATCGTCTGAATTGATCATATTTGTTGAATAAGTCCATACGTTTTAAAATAATTCATAAAGAAACTTTTTACTTCATTGCAAATTATTATACTATACACTTAAGTATGGATAAATTTCAGAAGAAGTTGTTTTGCAGATAATTAACGATATCGTTTGATTTAAATACTCTCAATTTTTGTTGAAGTCGTGGCGACACATTCATAATTATAGAAATGATGCATTACATTCTTTACGTGCTACATCAATTGTCCAATCATATCAAAATAATCAGTCTGAATGCATTTTTTAAAGACTAGCCAATCGTCTGTTTTACAATATTGTTGCATTGGCCCAAATGATGTCAAATTTTCTAAATTTAAATTTTCTTAAATTTTTCGTCCTGCCCAGATGGTTTTCTTGGCTAAAATATTTATGCATGTACAGCATTTTGTTGCATTCAAAGGAAATATTAGATTGCAATTAATAATAATTGTTGTTCTTTTTAAGAAAAAGAAAAACACATTTGTAAAAATTAATTAATGTTAAACAATTAGTAAAACAGTGTCATGCCGTTTGACAATTCTCTAGTGGATGAGGGCTATCTATTGTAGTTGCACTCGAGTGCTGATAGTTTTAGTCTTCTTTACTCGCTTCCCATGCTGACTCACATGAAGAATTTGTAAACATCAAAACTTATTTAACATTTTCAAATGCAATTCTCTATTTGTTTAAAACTTTCGTAATAAAATATATTCTTGCCAATAGTGGAACAGACGTACATACCAATCTGCTAAATACGAGAAACATCTTGAAAGGTCTTTAATACAGAACAAGCTCGCTGTTGCGATTTAAATAAAAAATAAAAAAAAAAATTTATTTGATGTTATAGAACAACTTTGAAAATGTTTTTAAAAATTATCGCTGGCAAGTTGGATGTATACACTTTAAAATAGAATTTGACTACAAAAACTGAGAACGTCAAATATTTTGCAGAAGTCAAACAATAGCCTCAACCCAAATTGGCTTTTATTTTTCGATTACAATAAAACATGGCAGCGATAAGATAAGGATAAAAAAAGAAGGATAAGAAAGTTGTGATATTAAAACAAGAAGACATATTTCTGCCTGCTAAATGGAATTTTTTCTAATTTCAATGGCATTTGAATTTTCTGCAACCTGCAGCCACTTTCTTCTTTAGTCTTATATCGGAGTGGTGATAATTTTCTTTAAAATTTTTATTCGCATTTGGTTAAATGTCAGCCTAGAAGCACCTAATCGCTCCGCTTTACTTGCCACAGCAGACAGCACTGCGATGGAAACGCTAAAAGTGACATGCAACAAAGTAAACGGGCAATATGAGGTTGGCTTACTCTGGAAAAATAATGACGAGCTACAAAAATGCCCATCAACCGCCTATGTGTCTTCAGAAGAAACATGTTAAGACTAATAATAATATATATAATTTATAAGAATTATTAGGGTATAGTTAGTTCATACCCTAACCATAAAGGATACAATAACTTTTCTTTTTAATTTTTAATAATTTATCAAAAATTGTATTTTTTGTAATTTTAATAAGAGGTACTTTTATTACTATTTCAGCTAATTCTTGATTAAGTATTTGAATAGGATTAGAAATTAATTTATTATCTTTCATCCCCCTAATAAGAGATAATACATTAATATCTACTGAATCTTCTTTAAAATACTTTTAAACTCAAGCAATAGCATCGTCTTCTTTATTATTTACAATATAAATATAATTTTTTTTTTAAATTTTTTAAACAAAATAATTAATTATAATATAATATAAAAAATAATAATTATCATTTTTTAAAATGATAATTTTTGCAAATTGTTTATTTCATTTATTTCAAAAAATTATGCAATGAAAATTAATATTTTTTGACAGGCTCAATGATTTCACCTCAAAGTAAAAAGTCGGCCGTCCCTTGGAAGCTTCGACAGGCTCGTTCTCAATAAGAATTCTTAACTTTCTTAACTTTCTTAACTCTTAACTTGAGACAAAAAAAAAAAAAGAAGAAAAATAGAAAGTAGCAAATTTTCAGTCCTTCCTCGTTCGTGCAACATGAAATCTACATTTGTGTGAGAGTGTGTGTATGTTTGTATGTTGTTTTACATTCATAAGCACATTCATACGTTTCGTTGAAACAGTCATACAATTTAACATTTAAACATTTGTATCAAATGTTTTATTAATGATTGCTTTTAAATTGCGTTGACAAGCGACACTTACTTTAGTTGTTGCTGCTGTTGCCGTTGTTCCCATTGTTGTTGTTGTTGTTGCTTTTGTTTCTGTTATATGTATTTTTTCTTCGTTTTTTTTATTTTCATTTAATATTTTGTTAGTATGTGTTAGTTTACATACATATTTTTTTTTTTCTCTGAGTGTATTATGAACTAATTTTTCAGACATGTTTACAGTTGTTCGCAATTTGTTTCACATGCTTTACATTACTAAACAAATATATACAATCGCGCTTACTCACTCACATTTGCATTAGTATACAGCTTACACACATCCGAGCACACGTTTCTCATATGCATGCGAGTTTGTGTATGCGTGAGACTGGGTATGGCTGCATTAATTTATTTATATAAAATTAACAGTAATACAAATGTGTGTGTAAGTGTGTTAGTGTGTAAGTGTGTTTAACAGCATTTTTAACAAAAATCTCAAGTATTGTGTACAAAATATGTTTTAATTTGTTGACTGGTTGTTTGTTTTTTAGTCGACCTCTTTTGTGTCACCTCATTGATTCATTTATGTGGGATTTTTAATTTTTCAAAATTGATGTACTGCGAACGCATTTCAAATTATCCACAAAATTATTTAAATGTGTAAACATGTTTATTGAAACGATTAATAATTTATTATGAAAGATTGAAAACAATTTTTTTTTTTTTGCATTTGTTATCCGGTTTTTTTTTTGTACTAAAACCGAAACTAATTGAAAAAAATTTATTCAAACCACCCTATTTAGGAGGTCATTTTAAAAAATTATTTGCGAATTTGACTGTGCCAGAAATTCTTAAGCTACATTTACACGATTAACAATTTCTTCAAAATTTCCCCTCAAAATGCTTCAAAGTTGTGTAAACAGCAAAATTTCTTCAAAATTTGTTGATCAAAATTTTTTGATCAAAACTTTTGAAGATTTCATTGCTGCCGTGTAAATAATCAACAAAATAACATATGGCAACATTGATAACTATAAATAATTTGACAGCCTGTTCATTCTTTTGATTCAAAACGTATCAAATATTTTTTTACATCAAGTGACAGCAAGTGACGCAATGAAATTTCTTAAATAATAAAATTAAAATTAGTAAATTAATATGAGTTGGTAAGTATTACATATTTTATAACTATATATTTGTGGAATAATATAGCAGCAGTATTTTTAAAAGTGATAACATAAATGGTCGATGTAAGTAAAATTGTAGTTCGCGTCCACAAGCGCCATCAAAGCAATGCTGTTTTTCTTTTTATAATTGAAATATTCACTTCCACAGTGTGCTGGTGCTATAATATCGATGTGTTTTCCATCTAATGCCCCGATTGAATTGGGAAAATTCCAAGTTTTATTTATACTCTGGGAAATACTCTTCCATTCCTCCTCTATTGCTGGCATCTGTATCAATAGATATTATTTCTGATATGTTTTTTATTTAATAATTAGGACTAAAAATTCATCTTTTAATACTTTATATAATGCAGTGCAGACTTCAGGCACAATATTGCATTTCGATGATCTTGATCTTTTGAATATGAACATCAGACTTGTATAACTGTCGCCAGTCGCTAAAAATCTCAAAGTAATTGCCAGGCATTCTCCGGGGCATATAGATTCCCGCATATTAGTATTCGCCTTTTCTTTTGATGGGGTGACGAGATTAAACAAATAATCAAAATCGTCTGGTGACATTCGGACAAAGTTTTTGTATAGATCAGGATCATTGCTTTTCAATTTATTACTAAATGACAAATACACACCAGGTCGAGGTCACATGAGGTCGAACCCAATGCTCCTTTTGTTTTCTTTTTTTTTTTGCAGCTACTTCTTCCTCCAATATTAAAAATGTTGATGAGATAATGATTGTGTCGTCGTCCATACTTATAAATATTAAATTGTTTCACAAAAGAACCAAAACAGCTGATGACAGTCAATATTTTGAACATAAAAAGTTTACCATAGTGTAAATTAGCTTCAACAAATTTTGATCGAATTTTTATCAAAATATTTTGAAACATATTGAAAGAATATTTTGATCAAATTTTTGAAACGTGTAAATAGTACATCAAAATGAGTTTTCAAAATTTTGAAGAGACTTCAAAATGCCTTCAATCGTGTAAATGTAGCTTTACTCTGTGGGAAGGTGGTAAAGTGGAGTGAAGACTGTTTGCATTCCTCTCCCGCACTTTAAAAATTTCTATTAGAGGAATTGCAATGCAAACTTGCAAACTTAAATATATATGACAGCTTTTAATTCTTAAATATTTCTACGTTTTGAAAACTCCTTAAAATCAGACTTTAATGAAATGCCTACTAAATGGGAGATCGCAGGTTCGATTCCTGCCCAGATTCTATTTGCTTTCCATATTGAGTTGCTTTAAAAGAAAAAAAATTGTTTTTTTTAGTTTCTTTTGAAAAGGTTAAGCCGGAAATGCAAAATAAAACTTATTTTTATTGAAGTTTAAATAAAAACTCTAGAAAAAACCAATGGTTTTGCAATTATGGAATTTTAAACTTTAAAATTTTATAATGAATAAGTACGTATACCCAGTGAGCATTGGACTTCTGGCAAAAAAAAAAAAAAAAATCTGGAAATAGTTTGTATCGTAAAGTGCCTTATCAAAGGATATTTCTTGTCGTTGTGTCGCGCAGGCATTGCTTTCACTAATTGCGCTCCTTTCCATCACTGGCTATCAAATAATAATTTATAGTTTAATGAAATTAAAAACAAAAATAAAAAGAACGCCAAGGAACCCACCTGTATCGTATCAATTCTTTGTTATTATCACATCTCTAAATTTTCGTATTAATCATGCATCCGTTCCCTCTCATTAAGTCGTTGCATTGCTTGCCAACGTACACAAATGCAACTTGGCCAGCCCCGAGAAGCGTTCATACGAGTATAAAAGTGTTTGCTTGAAAGGAAAAAAAAATATAGATTTCTTTGGTGGGTTCTTCTTAATTCTTATTTTATCTTGTAACCGATTTTTTTAATACATTCTATAGAGATTATGCATTTTGTCAGTTGATTGAAGTTATCTTTACGACGGTATTGTCGTTTATTTTTTTATTGCTTTTTTAGAACTTTGGTGGTGTTGTTGTTGTTTTTATTGTTATTGTTATTGTTGTATATTTTATTGAATACTCGTTCCTTCTTAGCGCAAGATGTTATTAGTTTTTACCTTTAGCGGATTCGGTTTTTTTCTTAAACTTTTTTAAAATTTTTTTTTTTTTTTTTTTTTTTTTTTTTTTGTTAACGCATAAAATGTGAATTGGAGTTGGTCGGAGTTTGTTTTTATATTTTGGTTTATAGTGGCCATTTAAAGTGGAGACACCATGTCTACCCAGGTTCAAGACTATTTCTCATGCTTAATGGAATTTTCATGTTTTTTAGCTTTTTATGTAAAAATTATGTATTTTTTGTTGGCCCAAAAAAGAAAACAAGTTAAAGTCAATTCTTGCATCGAGCCTGTGCTGTTCGGCGTAGTGCAGTTCTGCGCTTTTTTTTTTTTGGGGTTCTATTTTTAAATTGTTTATTGTTTTAAAGGTTGTTATTTCTCTTTGATTTCAATTTTTAGATTCTCCATTTGTTGTTGTTGTTTTGTTCGTTGATACTGATGATGATGATTTTAAAATTGTAAGCATATGTTTGATCATGCTGTAACATGCATTGGAATGATAATGAAATGTGTTAAATGATCAAATTTGTTTGTAATACTTGTTGCAATATCTTCAACAGTCATTTGTTTCTCTTATAAGAAACATTTACTTTGTAGTTAACATGAAATCAATCACGATCAGAACATAAAGCAATAAAATTAAAGTTAATATTGTTAACAGAAACACTTGCAGGATTAAATACTTGATAAAAATCATTTCTAAGTCCTTTACATAAGCAAAAATTTGCAGACAAAGTAGTTTGCAATCCTTGTAAACTTTTTAGTTAAGAATTTTATAAATCCACGTATTCTCTTTGTGTTTATAAGGATAATTAATCCTTATCACTATAACAATAAAAGTTGCACAGAGTAGCGGTTTGAAAGGTTTAAAGGACACTCGCACATTTACTCAGAATTTTACATTTTCAACGATAGCATTGGACTTTTTTTAGAAGAAAGGATTTCCTCATAAATTTGAAGGTATATTCTAGTGGCGTAATTAGAGCATATCGATCCTTATGTGTATATTCTTTGTTTGCTTTGAACAGTACTAATTCACTGCTCTGAATAAGGATATGAAATAAATTTTGATAATAAAATTACCTAAAAATAATTACAAAGTTCATGACGTTTAAAGGATAATACTAATACTACAGACAAATGTTTCATACATTTTGGCAAATGTTTCATAAAAATAACTTCATGTCCTTTAAAGCATTTTTTCTTACATACTAAGAAATGTCTCTTGACTTAAGAAATTTTCATCATACTTGTAGGAATTTTTCTTCTCTTTAAAATAATAATTTGTAATGTATTTTTGGATTATCTTTGCCGTATATACCTTTTATTAATAAGTATAATATATCCTATATACAGTGGCGAGCACATGTGGATACATAATTGTCAAATACATATTAAAACCCTGTAAAATCCATAAAAATTAGCCGAATGCTACCAATTTTTTTCTTATTTATGATTTTTATTTGTATAAAAGCTAAAAACAAAACAAATTTCTTCAGTATAAAAGCAAAAGTTCTAATATTAAGGCAAAATAATAAAAAAGTCAATGTATCCACTTTTGCAAGTTTTAAAAATATCTCCTTTGGGTATGATGTTTTAGTATTTGGTCCAGAGTCCCTTGGATTTTAAGACGTTTCTTACTTTATTTGGCATACTTTCAACCAAGTTTTCTATATGGCGCTTCGGAATACTGGTCCATTCTGCCTCTACCAGGGAGCACAGTTCATTTAAATGTTGTGGGGATTTTCGTAGAGGCCCAGCCTTTTCTTTAACAAAGCCAACAACTTTTCAATCGTATTTAGATCGGAGCTTTGAGCTGGCCACATACAGAAAATCTGCCAGCGGGCCACAAGTTCCATTTATTATTTATCTGTTTGCCGTTGATCTTAAATTAGCGGTTTGGATTGTGTTTTGTTCATAGTGGTTTTCATCAAACTGATTAATTATTTAATAGATTTAGTACTTACACTTGGCCTATAAATATTGAGTTATAAAATGCATGAAGCGAAGTGAACAATAATTTATTAAAATAACTTAATTGGAGGATAACTAGTCGAAGGATAAGGACTAAAATGTAATGTGTCTAAAAAAAATAACAAATAACTTCTTGAAAATTTTTTTATTAATATTTTTTTCAGTGTATCCACACTACTGACATATTGCCCTGGTATAGAGGGTGACCTCTGGAAACCAGCAAGGAAATGTCTTGTATTGAGCCAGATATTAGAAATTGAAACGGAAATGCATCCCTCCTGACATCAAGACAGCTCTTTTGTAACCCAAATGACCAATTCCCGGTTTTTTATTTAGGGCATGCCATTCTAATTTCTAAATTTTGACTAGAGAAGTTATTAAATATCTATGGGTTGGAAATGTATTGAGCCAGAGAATAGAAATTGAAACGGAAATGCATCCCTCCTGACATCAGCTCAGCGTCAGGTCTTTTGTAACCCAAATGGCCAATTCCCGGTTATTTAATTGGGGTATCTCATTCTAATTACTAAATTCTGACTAGAGAAGTTATTAAATATCTATGGGTTGGAAATGTATTGAGCCAGATAATAGAAATTGAAACGGAAATGCATCCCTCCTGACATCAGCTCAGCGTCAGGTCTTTTGTAACCCAAATGGCCAATTCCCGGTTATTTAATTGGGGCATCTCATTCTAATTACTAAATTCTGACTAGAAAAGTTATCGAATATCTCCGAGGATAATAAAATTACAAATCTCGCTGCGCAATTTACAGAATTTTTCGGAAATTCCAGCATTTATTTTAAGGTTTTACTTGAAGTTTCTGTCATTCGTTGCATATAAATGTCAGGAAAATAATAAAATTAGCTACCTTTATTATGATCACAAGATCAGCTCAAATTGAAATATATATATATATATATATTTTTTTTTTAAATTATCCATTAATTTGTTGCATGAATGCAGTGTGGAATTCATATTTAAACTTCTCTTAATAAAATTTAAAATCTATTTGATCTGTATCAGGGATTTGTAATTTTTTGTATGCATGTGTGTGTTTATTTGCCTGTTATATTGTCTGTCCAGTGATCAACAAGTTAAACCATGTAAACTGGTACAAATAAATGTCGTAAATATTGTTGGCCATTTGGTTGAGTCGAGTTCCCTCGTATTGCTCGGCTGGCTGTGCGTGTTGATGGCCGAAGAGCCCCAACTTATTCTTCTATATTTAATTCATTCGGGACTCCTTTGCCTTTTTGTTCTTGCTGTTGTTGTTGTTGTTGTCGTTGTTGTTGTTGTTGTTGTTAATTTTTATTTTTTATTTTTAGTCGTGGTGGACATGGTGTATTAAATAAATTTTCAATTTGACATTTCTTTGTTATGTTAATTACACCGCTTTTATATTTTTTCTTTGACATTTCTTTATTTTATTTTATTTTATTCGTTTTCTGTTTTTCTTTGATTTTATTTATTTCATTTTACTGCCATATTCTCCTTTAAGAGTTAAGGAAATTTGATCGTACTTCTAAACAGTTTTATCGGCGATATCCGACATTTGCTTCTCCTTGGCCATTAAGAACTATTCAATTTGTGTAAATGTGTGTGTGTATGCGGGAATGCAGGCATGCATGTACGAGTATGTGTGTATGGAAAAAAGGTTTTATTCACCATTCAAAATCCATAAAACTTCAAGTTAATTATTTAGATGACCGTTTGGTCGGTTTGTAGATACGTTGCTTTCTTTTATTGATTTTCGTTTATCACCCATGTGACACTTGATTTTAGGCAGACTGTTTGGAGACATCGGCATTTGGTTGCAGGTTGGAAAATATTTTAATGCATAAATTAAATTTTCTCTCTCTAATTTAATTCGTTAAAAAGAAAACGTTTATTTATTTTGATAAGATTTTATTTAAAATCGTAATGCTTTAAAGATATTTTTCCGTATCGGGCATACCTTTCTTTAGATCCAATTAATGATATTGTAATTAAAGAGATATTTTATGTAAAGATCTCTGCAATCAGCTATAATTCACACACACGTATATATACATTTACATGCATAAATATATTGTTTTATTAGATCAAAAGCCGAAATTGTTAAGTTTTTTGTATGCTGCATAGATTTTATTTAATTAAAAATAACACTTCTGGACAGTAAAATTGAATTGTGGAACATTTTTTTTAAAGGAAATGCTGCGCATGTGCAACCGCATGTTATTGTTACTATATTTCAAATTAGAGAAATATTTTAACGTATAATGAGAGAAACGAACGTACTTGCACGTGTTCGTATAAATACACATTAATATAAATATTTATTTTTGTCAGTTAAATCAATTTTTTTTAAATGGTTCTCATATTCAAATTTAAATACTCACATGAGCTTTTATTCAATCGCTTGGCAAGACAAGCACAGACAGATATAACGAGCAGACAATTAATTTGTTAATTAATTATAGAATGAAGTATATGCTTTAATAATATCCCCGATGTAAAAGTTCTTTAACATTGACTACAAAGTAGAATGAAATATTAAATGTTTCTTAATAGTTTTGGAAATAAATAAAAATAATTGGACTATTTAATAAATAAAAGGGATCCAAAGGTTTGTGCTGTAAAATAATTATTGAAATAGAATTAATCCGGAGCTTATAAAAATCTAAATACTTCCTCGAACAACATCAAACAACGACATATAAAACTTCAAGAAGTTAATAAAATTGTAGAGACAAATATTTTTCTCATATATTTTTCTTTGAATTTTCTTAACTTTGTCAACTTTTTCAATTAAAATTTTAATTGTTTCCAGCTCAGAGTATTTTGTTACATAATTTAAAGTACTATATAATTATTTTTTCAATATATCGCTACATAAGGAATTTTATATTATTTACATTTTTTATAAAGAAAGACTTGAGCTGAAAATTATTTGCATAATCCAAATATTATTAATTATTTGATAGTGCTGTTTGCGATAATGGGAAGCCTTTAAACTTGGTTAGATTGCAAAACTTTTAACAACATTCAGTTTTAGCTGCAATCAGGCGTTCCTGCTTTGCTTTCATTATCGCTAATCAATCGAAAGTTGCATCTGCATATACGATATAGGAAGCTTTTATGGAATATGGAACTAAACGTTTTAGAGAAATCTTAATTCAGTTGTTTTCTGCTAGCGAAAAAAAAATATTTTTTACAATTACATAAATTAAATTAACTACTTAAATTGGTTAATTCCGGCTTTTAATTTAATAAATTGTTGACGACTTCTTCTGGCACCACTCGATATTCTACAATAGCAGATATTTATATATTAAATTTAATAATACAAATAAAACAATTTCATACATTTTGGCAAATATTTCCTAAAAATAACTTCATGTCCTTTAAACCATTTTTTTTTCAAACTAAGAGAGAAATTTTCATCATACATGCATATGAGGGAAGTGAAATTTTATTTTAATAAGAAACGTGGCTTCGTAAGATGATAAAAAACTTGTAGGAATTTATTATGTAAAATTTTGCTCGCTTTACAAAATATAAAATTATATTTATAACAAAATAAAATTAAAAATAATTGTCATTAAAATAAAATTAATATTACTAATTATTAAAAAAATTATGCAATTCTTGGCGTTTAATTGAAAGCCAATTTTGAGTAGTATTTTATTACATATATTCTAAGTAATTAATTAATTTGTAATTAATTTGTATTTAATTAATTTATTTATTAATTCGTTTAAACACGCATTTGTATAAAACAAAACTTTTTAACAATTTTATGAATGTAAATTTTTAAATAATACAATAGAAAAAAAAATTATAATTTGAACGAAATCGTGAGCATATTAAACTTATCCTTCTCTTGATAAATGAAATGAACAGATAAAAACTAAATTTTGATACACTTAAAATTATGATTATAGGCGACCATGAATAATGGAGGTAATCAGGACAACGCAATGTTATTATAATATTAATAATGTTATAAGTAACTTTGCGGTTAAGGGAATCATTGCATTATCGAGGTCTCACTGTAATGGACTATGTGATGGCAGACGGTAACGGCGTTGATCAGAAAATTATTTTATATTAATAGAATTAATATCTTGACTGGAGGGATAATTGTGAATATAAAATTTGTATGGCGCCAATCTAGTGTGTGAATTCGGTCTGGATTTCGAAACGCCTAAACCTATTTAAAAATGCTAAAATCAAAATAAAATGTATATTTTCCATGTTGCAGATTAGTCAGCTACGAGAGAAACAATTTTTCCATTTTATTTCTTTAAAATTCTTTAAAATATTCAATAATTAATTTTTTTAATTTTTTTCTTTATAATTTTTGTATTACATTGCCAAAAAGCAAGTGTTCCGAGATGGGTACGGCGGTTATAAAGGGTTTAAGGTATCAGTGCAAACCTTTAGCACATTTAGATTATATAAAATTATTCCCGGCATTAATATCCACTCGGTTTGAATTAACCTTTTTAAATGTACGTTGTTTTCTACATGCAAGAGAGCAAGTGGGGATTCCCCGTTTTTGCATGCAAGTGGCCTCGTATTATTGACTATGCAAAAACTGGAAGAATATAAATATGAATAAACTGAAAATAATTGTTTAAGTGCTGGAAATCGTCGGAAGGTCAGTGTCCATAACAATTCAAGAGGGATTCCTCGCCCAAAAAGGGAAAACAGTTATAAATTTTTTTTTTGTACTAATCAAAGCTTGTTCCTATTAGACTTCACTGCTTTAACAAGTGCCCGCTTTAAACAACTGGTTCTTAAATAGTAATCGGTCTCACAAAAGTAATTTCGATGCTCACTGTACTAAATTTAATTGTATACAAAATTAAGTAGTGAAAATCCTGCTTTTTAACGGCTATACTATTCAAAAGTTTTATTTAATACAAATATGATTATAAATAAATTTCGGATAATTTTTTAATGATAATGTAAAAAGATGAAAAACTCTTAAAAATTACACACCATTAAATAACACTTGACATCAGTAATATTTTACAAGATTAGAAGTAACATTGATTGATATGCCAACAACGACAATGGTTTCCAGATTGATAATAATACTAATTAGATATATAAATAAATGTATCGGACAAATAACGGTGACAAACGCCTACCGATATCGTTAGGCCAGCGTGAGAGTATTTTATCGTAAATCTCAAAATAATAAATGAAAACATTAACAAACAAATACCACACACTGTTTACAAATGCATTAGAAATGCATATGCATGTATGAGTATGTATGTGTGTATAACGAAAATTCAACAAATTCCATTCCTTGTTAGACATTAAACATTTTAGAGGTAATTTTTTGGACATGATAAGTTTGATAACATTGAGTAAAAATAATTGCAGCCATTAGTAATAAAATAGGCAACAGGAAAACAAATATACGGTTGTTTAACATTTAAGGCGCCAGACGGGAAAGGCCTTGAAAAAGAGTACAATGCACTCAATTACAAGAAAAAATTGCCAATGCATGTCTGTAAACAATATTGTTATTGCATTTGCATTCCATTTTTGTATTTTACAGAATACAATTTGACCTTAAATGGTTGTTTTATGTCGCCGAAATCGTGAAAAAATTCCACTAACTTGTTTTCTGAAATCAGAGCTCTTGAGGTTATTGACTTACTGGCCTACATAATTGCATGATTCATTCTACAGAATTTTTTCCTTTAAAGTCTGATTGACAGCAAAAGTCAGTTCAAAATTGCATATCGCGACAATTGTCAAAAAAAAAAAAAGAAATCTTCTGCTAATTTGCCACTTTATGTTACGCTCTCATCTGATATTCTTCTAGAAGACAGCAATATTTGTGATTGTGTAGGACAATGATTACCAGCTATACTGAAGTTTCTTATACATGCGAGGACTGCTTTTGAGAATGCGAACTTGGTATTGTACAAAACTTGTTTTATCGTGTATGGCTTCCAAAAATAAAAGTCACACTAGAAAGTAGTTCAAGTCGGAAGGATCATTTGAAAATTATTTTATGATAATTGCCTTTCAGTAATTAAAATGGAATCCGCCAAAAGAAAAGGTATAATGTTGCAGACATGTATTGTACGTTCACCGATTTAATGAATAATTTTTTAATTCAATCAATTTATGTAGGCCAGCAAACACAATCTAATCGAATCGTTCGTAAATAGTTGTGCAGAAAAGTGGGGTCCATGTATTGTCAATATTTAATTAAGTAGAGGGAACCCCCGTTGGCATTTTCGATTCCTGTCTATAGTGGCGTTATAATGTAGAACCCAAATGGCTTTTAGTTTCTGATATCCAGGCCCATACCTTGCAATCTAATTTACTAGAAATAAACAAACTTTAAATTCCTTTAGATTTCGCCCTCGTATGTACTCACATACATATATACATATGTATATACAATGTGTTACCTCCTGAAAGTGGGATTGTACGGTCCAGTACTTATGAATATCTTGACGTACAAAAGTGTTTGAATCAGCACAAAAACTCAACAGGCTTTTAACAGAAAAGGTCAGTAGCTAAATGGCGTGAGGAAATTGAATTGAATGAACAGTTTCAAGAGACTCACGACATTCAAGTCATTTTTCATAATGACCACAACCCCACAAACAGCTTAGCAGTGACAATAAAAAGAAATATTTTCATTTGCTTACAAGTAAAAATGGAATGTGCGCTCGTAGATGTTGCGGAAGATGAATAAGAATAAGACAACATGGTCATATTAGACGATATAAAATGATAATTTGTGGTAAATGGAAAATGACAAATCAAACACCGAAGGTGGTATTTGGCCTCTTCACAAAACCAACACAGCCGTGAGCAATGGGAATTAATTTTACATACATACACACACACACACACAAACAAACATGTGAATGCACATACAATATCTGACAAATGAAAAATTTACTTTCATTTTGTTAAATGAAAGCCTAAGAGGATTTGAGAAGTCCTACGTTCTTACAATTTGGCAAACTAATTTATAGCAGCAAAAGAATCTTAAAGACATTTCTGTTTGGGAACAGGAAGATGGGAAAGGGCTTCGAGCTCGCTCACAAAGGAGAGTATGGTGGAAACTGTATCTCCTTTATAAAACGCCATGTGGAAGTGGAGCTTTTATATTGTGTTTTCGTTCATTATTCCCCACTCCATTGGCCTTAGAAGCCGTTTTGTAATGTATTAATTTTTTACACAAACATAATTTTTTTTAAATAAATAAATAATAAGTTTCTCTTTAGAAGTTTATTTACCAATAAGTACTAGACAGCAGCTTTTCATGTGCATATAAAAAATGCCAAGGACAACAATGACAGGCATATACGTGTGCACTCTATTATAATATTAATGTGAAAGTAAAGCTCGAGCATTTTAACAAATTCGTTAAAATTTTTTTATTATAAAATTTAAATTTTATAAAATAGAAGCAAATGAAAATTAAAAAAAAAATTTAAAATTAAAAAACAAATAATATACAATTTTTTATATTTTGAAATAAAGATTTTCTCTTTTAACTGTTTAATAAATTATTTAATTTACCTGCTCGAAATATAATTTATAAATTCATGTAACATTTTTTCAGTTTTTAGAAGAGAATATTGGAAACGAACGAACAATTTTTTTTTCATTGGAAAATTTTGTTCATTTAAATTAATGAAATTTTCTAAATATTTTTTTCTATTTGTAAATTATTTAAAAAAAATAGATTTCTAAAAATAAGATTTTTCTAGGAATTTTGTGCTGTTAAAATAATAAAATTCTCGAATTTTTTTTTTTCAAAAAAAAATTATTTTAAAATAATAAAATTCTTAAATTAATATTTACTTTGATATTTCAAATTGCACAGATTTATTTTAGAACTATTATTATTTTTAATTAATTTAGAAATCTCTTTCAAAAATTTACTATTTACTATTTTTTTTTTCTTTGTAAAAAATAGTAAAATTCTGGAAATTTTTTCACTTTCCATTTTTCTCTTTTAAAAGAAAATCTGAAATAGTGTTTCATTTTAATAAAATTTTCAGAATTATTTTTTCGTTTTGAAGTAAAAAAAATCTACATTTACATTTGCTCTACTACAGCCTTTTCGTAGATTGTACGTCTCTCCCTGCTGCTCTCACAGGAACGCATTCATAAAGATTCTTGTAGCATTTAGTAAAGATATGAAATACATATTTCAAGTTTTCATAATTTAATCATCTATAACTCTCAATGGAATGTGGAATATTCATGAATAGAAGCAAAAACCATATTTTAATACATGCAAGCAAGTGTGCGGATACAAGCTCGTATGTGTTGGTGCGTGTGCTTGTACATCTCATAGATGAATCTTGGAATATTTATAGAAACATACAAAAATAAATATTCACACTCAATTATAAAATTCCAAAGGAATAAATATCAAATTTGTTGAAAATAATTAAAATGGAAATTCCTTAAGATGTATAAAATAAAATCTTAAGCTCCTGCATTTAATAGTTTTAAGCTTAACAAGACAAACAATTCTAACAGTGTAAAGCAAAAAAGAAAAAAACAAAAAAAAAACAATGACAGGAAAAGGCAGGCAGGCATTTAGCAATACAAGAAGGAAACTAACAAATTCTTAAAAATATTAAGATTTCTATTCAAATTTTAACAATGCAAAGTAGAAAAGTAAGATATTCAGTGGCAAATGCAAGAAGGTTTGTGTATCCTGGATCGTATTTGAAAATACTTATTGGAATGAAATTTTCTGAATTTGTGCAATTTGCTTTAAATGCTTTAATATTTGTTCGACATTGTAAAGAAGTGGCATTTTATGGTGGTCGTTTTATTCAAATTGATCCCTTGTGGAAAAGCTTCACACTTGGCATGCGATTTAAATTGATGGCATAATTTTACTTTAATTTCGTATTGTAAAAAACAATATTTGAAAAGTTGTAAAATATTTTTTTATTAAAAATTCTTTTTAGTTTACAAATTATTCGAATACAAGTTTCAAAAGAAAAGGATGTAATCTCCAGTGAAATATTTTTTAGACTTCGATAACAACGTATCCTTTCTGCTGTCATTTGGAAGAATTTCCAATATATGGAAACATTTTGTTTTTAAAAATGAAAAGTTTTGAAAAACAATTAATAAAATATTTTAATTTTTGCTCCTTTTATATGTTTCCATTCAGTTTTTACAAAAATTTTTCGTCCTTTGTTTTATCCTGTTTAGCAATTTCCTATTTATTCTTGCTTAATTTTTAACAGAATTTTTTAACTTTCTCTTTTAATTTTTTTTTTGTGGTTTTTTTGAATTATTTTAAATAATTTTTTTTATTTCTTTTTATTCTGTAGTTTCTACGTCCCTTTTTATATTCAGCTGTATTAATTTTCTTTCATCTTCTCTGAATCTCTTAATTTTATACTACTCAGTCTTTAGTTATTTGATATCTGGTTATATATTTCAAGCAATAAGCAATAACTTTTTAAAAAAAATCGTAAAAATAGCTTAAAAAAAATTATTTTCTCATGCAAGGAAAGTTTGATATCTTCAGAAGGATTTAGCTAAATTTAATAAATTTTAGAACTCAATAATCAATTATTTTCCTTTTCATTGATTACTGGATTTTTCATCATATATTTTACACAAGCTCGAATTCAAATTGTAACTAATATTTTACAATGGCCAATACAGTAAGACAAGTGAGAAACTCGAGTCTGAAATTTTTTGCATCATATTTTTTCGCGATTTCCACGACTAGATCCTTAGAATATATATTTGTACTGGTCGTCCTGCAGCCTCATCTTTATTGTTCGCAAGAAGAAAATTTTATTTGTTGGAAAAATCCTTTTTCTCAATCTATTTTATTTAACAGTTTTTTCTATTATTGAATTGTGAGGCGCTTAAGGACCGAACTTTACAGGATTTTCAAAAATTTTAAAAGAAAATTGTAAGTGAATGGAAGTTACAAGGTGATTAATTTTGTCAGCAAAGATGGTTCCGGACTTCATTGGTATACTTTCAGAATTTTATTATTTTAACAGCACAAAATTCCTAGAAAGAAAAAGTAATTCTGCAAATCTTATTTTTAGAAATCTATTTTTTTTAAATAATTTACAAATAGAAAAAAATATTTAGAAAATTTCATTAATTTAAATGAGCAAAATTTTCCAATGAAAAATAATTTTTTCGTTCGTTTCCAATATTCTCTTCTAAAAACTGGAAAAATTTTACATGAATTTATAAATTATATTTCGAGCAGGTAAATTAAATAATTTATTAAACAATTAAAAGAGAAAATCTTTATTTAAAAATATAAACAGTACAGTTAGTCTTCTCACCGCCATTATCCTTTCAATCCTTATTTAAACAGATTTAAAATGATCAAAAATTAATTATTCGGCTCGCCCCACACTGACCGGAAATTCCATTTTGTTTTAAAATTCTATTTTTACCTTTTATTTTCTTTTCTATATAAAATTTATAAGATAATTTTTCTGTTAATTTCTTCTTAATATTTTTAAAAGATTATGAGATTATGAGAAGGAACACATATAGTACTGTCGCATCTTCTTCCAAGACATTTGCTTGTGTTAATTTATAGTTGTAAGGAATTGTGTGAATGTGTGCGAGTATGTGAAGATATGCATATAAAGATGTGTGAGTGTGTGTTTAAAACAAAAGGCGTTCACAATAAATTATTGCCTGTGCTTGTCATGTTTTGTAGCATGTCTACGAAAATCCTGGTGTCATTGTTACCAGTCTTAGCAAACATCCATGCAAGCATACTCGTACATACAAACTAGCATTATTAAGCCTAAAGAAAATTGCAACAATAAAGTTCTAAATGAAATCTGACATTTCTGGAAGTGGCAGAGTGCTACATTTTCAACAAGACTCTCAATATGCCTTATTAACAGCATCCGCACTTAGATTGCACAGTGGGTCTAAACTACAAATAAAACTAAACTACACATGGCTTCTTTGGCATGACATTTTGTTTCCAGTTGCATCGTAATTGATCATTTACATATCGAACCTGACCAGCATCAATATAAAATAAAGTAAAGAAATCAAAGGTGGAATAGAAGCATCCGTGTGGATGAAAAAACTATGAAAGAGTGAACCTTCTCATAATTAAATGAAGGACCTTTTTCGCTGGCTAGTTTTCTTTTCTGAAGTCACATGAAAGTGCTTCATCTAAACACAATCTTACTAGTTGGGATTACTAGAAGCAGCGACGATGTCATGCGGTTAGCTGAGCTGGTGAGTTCGTCCATAACAAATGGCTCATGTATTCAATCTTTATCTACAATATATTCTTCTTCTTTTTCTGTTTTGTTCTCTTATATGACCCCAATGCAAGCACATATATTTAAATTATTTCTGGTTGTCAGTATACATGTTGTTTTTACTCCGCCAATGAAATACTCCTACAGAATACCGACCAAATAAAATTCACGTGCCAATAGAATCCACATGGATTCTATTTGGTCGGTATTCTGTAGGAGTATTTCATTGGCGGAGTAAAAACAACTTGTAAACTGATAACCAGAAATAATTTAAAGACTTCTAGTTCGATATGAAAGATTCTGCAAAAGTGCTCTATTTATCCATTTATTTGCCACTTGTTAAGGGGATGCCCCTTTAGTACAAGTCTCAGTAAAGGAATATTAAAAGTGATAATTAGCAGTTCATGTTAAGAGCACTGTTGCATTATGAGTGTTTGCGTTATTATCTTCACGCACGATTCTCTGAAATAGTTTCTTCTTCTATTAGCAATTTTACTAATTGCATTAGGCCACGTAATCTGGCCAGTGGGTCCGGCAACAATCACTTTCGGCTCCATTGTGCACTCATGCACATTAATTACCAATACCACCATAGCAAAGCAACTTCCGCCACTAGTCCTATTAGCAGCTATTCGTCCTGCATGCAAAAAGCAATATTTTCATCAACTCGCTTCACTATTTTAAGTGATACAACGAGACTACAATCGGAATAGTTTGAGAAGGATACCAAAATGAAGATGTGCAATCGTGTATTTCAAAAGGAAGTGGTAAATAATTTAAAAAGCACACACACAGCCACACACACATTCATAATTATATTTATGTCCTCAACTGTTTTTGCATTTGTGCGTTTGTTTATGTTTTCCTAAGTATTTCAAGTGTCTTGAAAGCAATTCAAGCATACAAGACTTAGACAAATAAGCTTCTACACACACACACGCACACGCATACACGCTCCACTTCAACTTTTACAATAAATAGAGCACAATACAGAAAGTTATAACAGAACTTTTGCAACTTTATCAATTAAAATAAATACTTTCTTACGCACACATGCGTATGCATGTGTGTATTTCCACACATGGCTTCGTTTGCGTGTTGAAATACAAATCTCTCAGTATGCACGAACACAATTGTAAGACAGATAAATTTATTTTAGTATTTAATTCATTAAATACATCAAATTATATCATGGTTTAAACATTGTTCGGGTAGGATTTTCTGCCGAGATTGTTTTGTCTTTTTAATATTTTTTTTTTTTTCTTCTTGCCTGTTTGTTTTTGTGAAAACTTTTAATCAAGTTTCCATTCTTATTTCCGGTGATTTGCAATTTCTTTGTAACAAGAAATTTTCTCTTCTTTTTTTTTTCTTAAGGGAAACTTTATTTATAACGAGATTATACTGTAACATTTTTTTACAAATTATAACTTCATTTATTTAAATGTAAATGTGCAGGTAAAGAAGGGCGAAAATTGTTGCCACCAATGACAGGCTTTTAGATAAGGAATAAATATGGGCATGCTGCAAATTAATAGCAAGAATGGTCAGCAGCAGCCACAATATACATATGTATATGTATGTATATACGCTGATGCAGTTCTGTGAATGAATTAATTTTCTTGAAAACTTGTGACGATTTTTACACATACGAAAGCCACGAATCGACATTAAAACTGCTATAATTGTGACAAAGTAAAAAACCTAATCCGAAATAAATTAGTTATGAAAGTGTTTGTTTAAGAAATTATAGAGGTTTAGGCTCCTTAAAGGATGGAGAGGAATGTTAGTATAATTTACTTATTTTTTTTTAATCTAATTATCTTTAAATTCGTCCTAGGAGCTTACTGAAAAAAAGGACCTCAGCCACAATAATTAAAGTTGAGCAAATCCTTTAAACTTTAAATTGCTGGTTAAGGATTTGAATAAAAATAAAAATTAATTTATTATCTTTTACATTATGCCTACTAAATCTTCTTTAAAATATTTTTGAAAAAGACACAGAGTCAAACCGGAACCGGAATCGTGTCCGCCACCTCCGGTTTAGTAGGCTGCATATTATTCATTTCCACCACCAGCAGCTTCTTGATTATTTTTGCCATTAATAATATTACTTTCAGCAAGTTCATAAAAAATTGCATATATATAATTTTTAAATACTTATATTTTCATGCCTTAAATTATATTAAAAATAGGATCATCACCTCTCCATTTTTGATGTCTTGATGTAATACAAGGATAATCATGATTAAATTCATTTTAACTTGACAAAAAACTGTACATTTATTTTTGTTTCTTTTATTGTAATTAATATAATATAATCTACAGCCTACTAAAGCGCAGCTCGCGTATTCGATTACTGCCTAGACCCTGGGGGTTTTCCTGCGGTCAAGCCGAAATCTTTCCATATGAAATTAGTTAAAAACAAATATATTATTTAACAGAGATTAACAAGATTAATAAAAGATTTTAATTTTGACTTATAAATTCAGCCGGACTTAAATAAACTAATATTTCCCAACTGCTTTATATCACCATTATGAAAAAAAAAAAATTAAAATAAAAATTATAATTAAAAGAAGTGCATTTAAATAGTGAACTCGAATGCAATTGCAATTTTTTTTGAAAAGTACAAACAAAAAATGAGCAGCTTTTAAGGCCACTTTTGAAGTTAATTAATCTTAATTAATTGCCAAATGAAATTTTGTTTTAAAAATCTCTGTCTGCTGGAGCACAAGAAGAAACTATAATTAATTTTGTGTTAAAAAATTGTATAAAATAATATTTTTTTTCTAGAAATGGACTTTAAAAAAAATTTTATAAACCAAAAATTCTTCAATTAAAAATTTACATTTCCGGATGTCTTGTTAATTTTTTATTTTACTTATTTAGTTAACAAAGTTTTTAATAAGAAATAGTAGATAAGCAAAATTCAGGGAGAAGAACTACTGCATTAAATGGACAAACAATTTCTGCCGTTATGATTGTTAGTGGTATTTTTTGCATGGTAGAACACAAAGTCTACTTTAGTTTATTTTGCGTAATAAATAAAGAATTAAAAAATAAAATAATAGAAGACCATTTCAGAAAGCAATGAATTGCTTATATGTGATTATTTGTACACGAGCAAGTAATCCAAACAAGCAATCATCTCTAATTACACTGATTGCTTTTCTTTTGCGTTTCTTTCACTTTTTTGCTGATTTTATAATAAAATATTTTTTATTCTTTTAATATTTTTCTATTTAATAATTTTTAAATATTATTAATATTGATTATTTATAAATATTTAATTTTAATTTATAAATATTTATTTAAATATTTAATTTTATTTTATAAATATTTATATAAATATTTAATTTTAATTTATAAATATTTAATTTTTATTTATAAATATTTATTTAAATATTTAATTTTATTTTATAAACATTTATATAAATATTTAATTTTATTTTATAAATATTTATATAAATATTTAATTTTTATTTATAAATATTTATATATATATTTAATTTTAATTATTAATGTAAATTAATTTTTAGTTACTAATTTTAATTATTATACTTTATTAATAATTGATTACTGACATTTTTATAAACAAATTTTATGCGTTGTTTTCATGCAACTGTTGCAAAGAGTGTTGTGATATGTTGCCTCCTCTCTCAATATTCAAATAAGAAGTTTTTCTTCTATTTCCTAGAAAATACAATTTCCAATTACGTGAGTTCTTAATGTTTTATTTGTCTATGTTTTTATCAAATTGCAGATATAAATGTTATTTAGTGGAATTAAATTATAGATCTAAGAAAAGTGTTTGGATCTCTTTGAATGGCCGAACTTTTGAATTATTCAACACCTTTTCCTTTAATGTTATCAGTTAAGTTACTCTGTGAAGTTCATATAGAAATATTTTTATAGGTTGCACACGTAATTTATTGTCCTTATCGTTGACTGGAATTTGAGCCAGTAACATTTGTATCTGTGGTCAAATCGTGTGTCTTAAATTTCAACAATTTGTTAAGCAACACTTGCATTTTATTTCTATTTGTATGAAAAATGTGAACAATAAATATTTGGTCCGATGCAACTGCACGCAGAAAGATAAATAATAATGAAATAAAAGCGCGTGCATTTTATAGTCGCAAAAATGCTTATATTTAAAACTCATATTTCATACAGGCTAAATGAGGTCTGTTTTCATTAACTGCTTCACTTTTATTTTAAGCGAGTTCTCCTTCTTCTTCTTTTTTTTTTGTTTTTTGTTTTGTATGCAATGGAAAGAAATGCAATTGTGACAATTGCAACCAAGTGGAAATGCATGTTTTACAAGTTTATATACAGCAACATACACATTCATGCAGTTGAAGTTTGTATGTATGCAAAGAGAAGTGCATGTGCGTATGTAGGGATGCATTTGTAACAGTGTATGGTCACTTAATAATAACACGCGAACTAGGACAACATTTAACCCGCACAAAATATATGAAGAGCATAAATGCAACAGCAACAATAATAACAACAATGAAAAGCAAAATAAAAATATGCTGCAGACAACATTGCAACAACATCAACATTAAAAAGACCAAACAGTGCATGCCGTAGTTAAACATGTGCAACATAATATAGTATAAGGGTTGCTTACATCATATTTGCCATCGGAGCCGACGTTTGTCTGTCCGCCTTTTCCTCCATCTGTCTTATTGTTGCTTATTAGTTGCTTGGAGCAGAAATTTATAAGTATTTATTTATGTATAATCTATTTAAGAACGCTCACGGCAATAGAGTGGTGCTTCAAAGAACCTGTATTGGCTTCAAGCAATCTCAATATGAAATGTATTAATTTTTATCGTCATCGCTAACATGAAGTCTAATTATTATAATAGACATTTCCTAGAAATCAAAGCAATACGAGTATTACTAACACTGTAACTCCAAGTTTGTCTGCCGTCATTAATGAATATCAATGAAATAAAATATAGATATTTATAAATCCGAACAAAAACAGCTGCTTTAACAGAGTTCTGTTAGCAGACTAACATAGCACTGTTAGACTTATGAAATAGATATTTATAAATCGGGACACAAGCAGGAGTATTAACTGTTAGACTTATGAAATAGATATTTATAAATCCGGACACAAGCAGGAGCCTTAACTGTTAGATTTATGAAATAGATAGTTATAAATCCGGACAAAAACAGATGCTTTAACAGAGTTCTGTTAACAGACTAAAATAGCACTGTTAGACTTATGAAAGAGATATTTATAAATTCGGGCACAAGCTGGAGCTTTAACAGAGTTCTGTTAGCAGGCTAACATAGCACTGTTAGATTTATGAAATAGATAATTATAAACCCGGACACAAGCAGGACCCTTAACTGTTAGACTTATGAAAGAGATATTTATAAATCCGGACACAAGCTGGAGCTTTAACAGAGTTCTGTTAGCAGACTAACATGGCACTGTTAGACTTATGAAATAGATATTTATCAATCCGGACACAAGCAGGAGCCTTAACTGTTAGATTTATGAAATAGATAATTATAAACCCGGACACAAGCAGGACCCTTAACTGTTAGACTTATGAAAGAGATATTTATAAATCCGGACACAAGCTGGATCTTTAACGGAGTTCTGTTAGCAGACTAACATAACACTGTTAGATTTATGTCATTGCGAAATAACACACTTTGCATCGCAACTGATAGTGCATAAGTGCGGTGGAAGGCCTTTTTTATCTTCATATGTATGCCATTATGAAAGATTCCTAGTCTAAATCCTTACCATTTGCCCGTGCACTGATTCCTTGTGTGTTTTTCTAATTTTTTTTTTATATTTCTTTTTGGCCATTTTGACATAACAGAGAATTTTATTTTTTTTAACCAAATTAATTAAGGACTTGTTAAAATCATAAAATAATTGAATAGTAAATTAAATATAATTTTTTTTATATATAGTGAGCTTAAGACCATAGAAGTTATAGCTCCTATCGTAGCACGTAAGCTTACAATTAAGTTATGCGTCTTATGTCTATATAAATAAAAATAATTTTTTATTTATAAATAATTAAAAATATTATGAATTGTGCGAAAAGTAATAGAAGCTTTTCGTGGAAAACTAAAACTGTTGTAAGAAAATAAGAGACTATATAGAGAATCTTAAGTATTTAAACGAAATAAATGAAAAATAAAATAAAAGTTTTTTAAAACTGTCCGAGTTTGGCTTTTGTGAGAAATTTTTTTATTAATAATGATTAATTAATTGTATTTTTTTTTGTTTTTGTTTTTTATTGGACAATTAAAATGTAAATAAAATTTTCTTTTTTACTTTAGCAAACGGCAAAATTTTATAAAACAAATTTATTTTTCAATATTGTCCGAACTTGCTTAATTTATATTTATTAATATTTCTTTTATTATTACAATTATAAATATGAAAATAAATTTCAACACTGAATTGTTTAAAACTTTAAAAAAGTAACTCTCATACATACATTTTGAAATGAAATAAAACTAGAAAATATAAATAATTATTTTAATAAAAAAATTTTTATAAATTTGAAAATAAAACAGCAAAATTAAAAATTTATATTTATAAAGAAACAGATTTGAACACAAAATTGTTTGAAAATTAATTGCAATTTTATTAAGTTCAGTTGTCTTGCTGTCTAGAAGGACAGTCTGTGCAACTAATCTTCTATTTTAATGTACAAACAAATACAAGTTTTTAAAAGAAATTGAAGCAAATAAGACTTTTCTTTACGAGACGTTCTTTTAGGCCTTTCTGGGATACTTGACAAAAACATTAGGGGGGTTTTTCCATTTACATATGACAACAAAACTAAATTTCTTTTTATACTTTTAGATTGATATGCCGCGATTTCATATATTTTTATAAGTTCACAGTAGTTGTTTTCATCACATAAAATAATTTAAAACCGGTTGTCATTTACTGTAAGTGGAACTCCGATGTGTTAAAAGTTTAAAAACTCTAAATATATAAATAATTTAATTATGTTAAGAAAATAAATAAAAATTTAAATATAATATATATTTAATAATTATGAAATATTTAATATTTATTTATATATTCAATTAATTGTTAAAAACTTTTTCTTCGGTGGATATATAATAAAATAATAAAATAATTAATAAGATTTATATATATGTATATATATATTAAATAAAATTATTTATCTATATATATATATATATATATATATATATAAATATTAATTTAAAAAATATCGGATGAAGCAACAACTAATACAAATGAATTTTTATTATGAGCATATACAATAAAAATAATTAAATAGTTAACAAAAATGTAATAAATAAAAATAAAAATAAAATTAAATAAATTTTTTTTTTATAAAAATTTAGCTGAACTGCAAGAATTTCTATACCATCTCCGTCCTCTCATTTTATTTGTTATAATTGAAAGAAATTCATAATGATTTGAGCACACATACATGTTTAAATATTTAAAAGTATTTAAATTTTAATAACAAATTTCTTAGCTTTAAGCATCTGGGAGCAATAACATCAAGATTATATTAAAACCACTAGGAGCAGCAGCAGCAGCAGCAGCAGCAGCAGCAGCAATAACGAGAACAACTTGGAGAGAAAAAAATAATAATAATTAAAACATGCTAAACAGCGTGTTTAACTGACTGCTTGGCTGGCTGGATGGCTGGATGGCTAGCCGGTTGGCCGGTTGGCAGTCCTGTTTGTAGGACTGCTTGTATTTGCTTGTATTTTCGTCTGTTTCCCAACCAACTATTCCCAATACGTTGATGTATATATATTGCTAGAGTGAGAGCATTTCATTGTGCAGACCACGTTGCCTGGTAGGTGCCCGGCAATACTTTTTTCTCTACGGCCTGTTTTTTTCATCTCACTGTTGCTGTCTTCTGTGCTGTTGTTTTGTTCCTATTTAATCCTGCAGTTGTTAATTTTGTTAATTTTTTCTTTTTCTGTTGCTGTTTTTAGCTGTTAATAAGAGTATGTTGCCCTAAAGTGCAACCAAATGGGTTTTCGTGGAAACCACACTTGGCCAGCAGTTTTATTTTCCATGTTTGTTTGTATGAATACTGTTTGTGGTGCTTTCAATTTGGTTTCTTTTGCTCGTTGCCACTTTGAGCTGCAATGCTCGTCCAATGATCCTTTTTTCTTACGCTTTACACGTTACATATTTATCAGATTCTTTAAACTGTAGTGACCGACCGAACTGCCAACATTTTTATAGCAAAAATTAAATTTTTAAAATGGTATTAACAAATTGCAAGTTGCTTTTTCTTATATTATTTTTGTCTTTTATTATTATTGCTGCCGTGGCGTACGTGGCGTAGTTGGCCCTTTTTATTTAATTTATTAATTACCTGAATGTTGTTTCATAACTTGTCTCAAACTGTGCTGATAAAATGTTTTTCTTTCGTTTTCTGATATTTATCCTTTTCGGGGGAATAAAGAAATGTGCGTTTTTGTAGCTGCTTTTCGTTGCTGCTGAGTTGCACAAAAAAAAAAAAAAATAATAATAATAAAAAAAAATTGAAATAATTTGTTGATTTTAGTGCTGTGTTGTTGAAATTAATAATGGGGTTAAAGACACAAATTGCTACAGGTGGCACATAAAAATACTTAAATGTTTAGTGTCATATAGAAGAAATAGTTGCGGCAAATATTCGTATGTCTGCAGTTGCTACGGAAGGTTTCACTGCCAGGAAACTATTCACATCATGTTGACAATTCGTGGAGTTCCATTTGATATTATTAAGGACATTTTCTTTGAAATTAAAAACTCTTGAATATAAAAATAATGGTAAAAATAATTAAATGGTAAAATAGTAAGTCAAAAAAATTAAAATCAGTTAGACTCTCTTTTTTTGGTTTCCTTTGTTTCAGCCATTATATCAAATCATTCTTCCTTGATTGATTAACCCATGAAGGCTTCTTGCTAAACAAAAATATTTAAATATAAAAAAAAAAATTGTTTTCTGATCGTCGATGGTACAGTGGTCAGTAAAGACGGCAGACCTGAGATCAATTCCCCATCAGGGAGCTTAAGCGATGATGGTCTGTCCTTCTGTTTATATTATAATTATATTCATGTGGTTGTAAATAAGTAAATAATAAAATTGTTTTCCAATTACATTTTTAAATATACCATATGAAAATTTTCCATACTAACTATGGAAAAAAATGCCACTGACGCGTTTTCAGCTCTATAATGATGGCGTTTTATATCAGTTCTCATAACATATTTCACAACTCGCGGTTGTAGCCTTTAAAAGCAATGCCACACCATGCGATATATCTAATTTAATACAGTAGGGTGCTGTATTATCAGTTCTACTTATAAAGTCATTCATATGAAAGTGAACTTCATCGCCCATAATCATGTTGGCAATAAAGTTGATCCCATCTCTGGCCAACTATCGGAATTTAACTCAAAAATTTTAACAAACAATTGCCTTCTTTTACTGCTAATCTTTAAATAAGAAAATTATAAATAATTTTATGAAAATTTATAAATTTATATGTTATGGATTTATGGATTTGTTTTTGGGGAACTTTAGTGAACTTTCGTCACCGGTCCTGACTACAAGTATTAACTCTCTCCTACAATTAGGAAAGCAAGACTATTGCAGTATATGTATATATATATTGCCATAGCGGCGAATATATCAGTCACACTGTTTAGAAAGCCAAAATTGCATATTTTGCTCCCCGCAAACTTCATTTCAAACGATCTTTTGGAGTATATTTGCTTTTCATAAAAAGGATTTTTTTTATTGACAAACCACTTTATGGATTTTAAAACTTTGTAGAGAAATCGCCAGTATACTATTGTAATCATTTTTAATTTTTTTAGATTCTTCAACTTGCCAGGGATATAGAAATTTCATCAATATATAGTATTTGCAAAAATTATTTTATAACATATATGGTAGGCCAACATTTTCAAAGTTCTCAGTACTATTTTCGCAGAAGAAAACTAACGTGCTTAAGACAAATGAAAAGGATCCTTTCTTAGGATACACCGCATCCTACCATATATGCCCTTGAGGCAAACAAAACTGAATTTTTATGCATTCATTTATTATATATTATCATTGAAATGAACTTACTTTCATTATTTAAACTCAAATATAATTTTTAATTTTTTATTCAATTTTTTTTATATAATTTTTTATTTTTGTAAAAGTATATTTTTGTACAATATAATTTACTGTACAGAATCTCTCATATATTCTCAAATATATATTAATTTTCTGCCTTTCGTGATGACATCAGGCGACAAAATTAAGGTTTTTCTGGCATTGAAATAGCCTCTTTGAATTATTTTGATGCATTGTTGAATGAAAGAAATATTCCAGGCATCAGTTAGTTGGCGGATAACTGCAGTACAGTGGAACATCTACACGATGAATTGATGAATCTGCATTCTTCTAAAACTCTTATCATGCGTACAGCACCTAATGGGCTCTGCAGTGTGTGAAATTAAAATTCGATGCCAGTTTTAGGAGGCTCTCTGGACACCAGTTTTGGCCACGTTTAGGCATCGTATGCCACCACACAAGTGATCATCATTTAATCAGCTTGCTGTTTTTTTTTATTAAATAGTTTAGAAAAACGTAAATCGTTACAGCTGATAAACGAAATCTGACAATAAAATAATTCGAAATCGTTATTTTCATTTGACATTTTTATGTTTTGAGTACTCCAGTGGCTTTTCCTAATTAATAACTTTCGTTTCCAGCAATTTGAAAAAATAAAATGAGGCGTGCATGAGAAAAATAATTGTACTTTTCCCCAATTGGGGAAAACGGTTGGTTTTTTTTAAAAAACTACAAGTGCCTAGACTTTGTTATTGTGTCTGTATGTATGCATGTTCATATCGATTTCAAAATCATCAAAATGATTAATTTGTTATTTGTATCTTTTACCATTGTACATTTAGTTACTAAAAAAAAAAAAAAAAAAAAAAAAAAAAAAAAAAAAAATTATCTGTATAAAAAAAAAATAGAATTGATTTATGGCGAGTGAGCATTAAGTAGACACAAGACGATGTAGTTAATGTTTAAGAGGATATTGTGACCACAAATGTACTCAACACGTACAACATCAATATGCCTTAAGAGCCATTCAAATGGCCAGTAAAGCCAGGAAAATGTTCAACCAGCCAACGGGAAAAATCATTTGTTATTTGTTATTTTTTTATAATTTTTTTTGTTGTTGTTTGTTTTTTTTTTTTGTTATTATTAAGAAGGTATTAATGTTGTTGTTTATGATCATACAAAAAATGGTTTCTGTGATCTGCAATTTAATTTTTTTCAGTTTATAACTTTTTGGCTCTCACGGCCGAGTTGCAGAATGCAGCGTCGTAATGTGTGGTTTGAAACATTAAGTGCCGCATGCAGAGTACAAAACCTTTCTCAGTAGCGGCTTAAAGATGGTATTAAAAAAAATACAGAATGAACTTAAGTAAAAAGGAATTCATTAACTAACACAAAGGCGCTGTAAAAAGATTAATTTGCATGATTTTATGTGTCAGTTATTAAGTGGCGCTCTACGTAGCAGCAAAAGATTTTATTAGAATTTATATATTCCCTTAAATATAATTTATATTACGTGCGTACCCTAAACTTTTTTTTGGAGGCCTATAATGATTAGTCATGCACAATTATGACTATCAAAAACAATTAAAGTCATCAACATGTAGTTCACCATCATTTAACAACTAATCAACATTAACAATAATTTAACATACAAAATCAATAACGTGTCACATAATAATTGCCTAACAATTTATTTGCTAAAATTTTAAATACTCCAATCAGTCGTCGAATGCTTACCCTTTCCCAACCCATGCAGCGATAAAGCCATCTAATGCTATTGCATGAGTGTTCGCTTGTAATAATATGAGCAGTTCAGCAACCTGGCAAACAACATTATATGCAAATGTCTGCATGATTCTAATTTATCAAAGTTTTTAGTTACAATTGCAATGTGCTGTGCATTAAACAATTTGCTTAAAATGAACATTCGGACATGACAACGATTTGTTCTTTCTAACACTTTTGCCGTTTTGCCAATCGAATGGAATTAGATAGAAAAAATTAATACATGTAAAAGCTAAAGAAGTTGCTCTTTGTTTTTCTAGTTCCTTTATTCTTTTTTTTTGTGCCTTTTTCTGCAACGGTGATTTTAGTCCAGGGTGACCAGATCGAAAGAATTTAGCTTGTTTTTAACGATTTTCTAAATTAATTTGAAGTGTGTCCCTGCAGTTGTCTTTGAAAATGGGCGGTGAGTTAGACAGCTACTCCTTAACACAGCAGAATTTAGGGCCAACTGCTTTGTCCCTGTCCACACTCCTTGTTTTAGGTGAGAGAGGTAAGGAGCTTTCCTCTGTAGCGTAAACAACGACACAACTTGAGTTTAATTTCTGACCATAAAAAATTACAATTAATTCAACTGGAAATTCAACTGGAAAATCAACTGGAAAATATTCAGAATAATAATAATTCAGAGTTTCATATACTCTGCATTTATGTTTTGCTTTGCAATTTACACTAAGGACAAGAGAAAAGAATGCATAAGAAATACAAAAAGTTGCAGTACTAGATTTTTCTATTGGGGACACAATTGCAATTTCAAAGCAGAATTTCAAAAAATTGCATGCAACAAAATTGAAAATGAAAAATATTTATTATAAATAAATAACATTGCGGGTGTGGAGAGGGACCTTCTTATTTTCTTTTTGCTCTCTGTGCCCCTTTCTGCCAATTCTCTCTCTCTGTCTCTCTCTTTTCCTTTCTCTAGATAATACGCATTTCCTTAAAAATATTATTATATATGTAAAGCGTGACTAAAGCCATTCTCATATTATTTCTGAACCGAATATTCGAAACCAATACAAGTGGAATATAAACATTATTCTGAATATTTTCCAGTTGAATTTCCAGTTGAATTTCCAGTTGAATTATCCAGCTGAATTTCCGGTTGAATTAATTGTAATATTTTATGGTCAGAAATTTAACTCAAGTTGAGTCGTTGTTTACGCTACAGCTCCAATTGAAGGGCTCCAAATCCCAGAAGATGAAGATGAAAATTTAAATTTTGATCCTTTACTGACTAGCCACAAGATGGAAATGCTGGAAAATGAAGAAGACGTTTTTAAAATGTTGGAAACATTACATTTAACAGAAAATTAACAATACCAATTGAGAATTTTTATATACCATTAATGATAAAACGTTTTATATTTTATCTGCATTAGCAATTGCATTGGGACTTTAGGAATGGTTCCCTTTCACCTCTGACTGCATCGGCTTAACTCCAAAACCTTTTTTTCTGTATCTCACTAATAAAAGACTGTAAGTTAATTTAGAAGCTCTTAGAAGACGTCTTTGATTTTCACTAATGCTTCCTTAATTTAAAATTAATTAATTGATTAATTTTTAATTAAAAAATTAAAGTCAATGGTATGTCAGCAAGAAGAGAGCAAATATACTCTGCTTCATAAAAAAAAGCTTTTCATGATTCAGCTTAGCTTTTGAAGAGAAATGGTTCGAAATGAGTGAATTGGGTCGCAAAAAAATGCAGGTAAGAAATTCAAAGCAAACTTTTTAACAAAAAGTGAATTCAGCTTAAGTAAAAAAATGTATAAATTTTTTAAAACATAATTAAGAAAATATCGGAATATCGGAATATCGGAATATCGGAATATCGGAATTTACAACTGGCATAGCGATGACGTTTCAAATTATGCCAAACAATTTATTTTCTATAATTGGATTACTCATGTTGAGCTTTTGCTTTCACGTGACATTAAAAATATCAAATCCGTAAATAAAAGTTAAATTTTTAGTTTATTCAATCCGTTGTAATTATGGAAAAAGCCTCTTCCAAGTTCTGAAATATATAAAGAAGTGCTGCCTTATGGGCATCAATTCCCTCAGAGATGACTTTCATATATTTTCATAATGTTTTGGCTTTAATCGCAAGTTCATTGACAGTATGAAAAATAAAATTATAATAAAAGTTTGAAAAAATAATTAAATTTCAAAATCATTTGAATTTGAAAGTAGACACCCACCAACGCGACTGCTTCATTTTTCCTCACCATGAAACAAATTTCCCTGGCATCCCTCGTCTAAATGTAGTGCACCAAAGGAAAAGAAGCAAATAAAACGAAATGCTCTCGTTCAGATATGCCACTAACAAAACATGAAACAAAACAAATGATGGCGATAAAATACATAAACTGTTCCTTCGTTCGTTAAGTCATTCCTTCATCTACACATTTGCTTATTCCTTTACCTCTTTTTGGTACATTTCTCATGCGCTTAACGTGCCTGACAGAGTATTTGCTCGTTAAGTACCCACGCAATGCAATAAATTGGCTGAGGTGGCAAATAGGCAGATAAGTAGCAAGCAAATTGTGGACGAACGCACAATTTGCTTTTAACAAATATTTATCCAAAACAATAAAATAAATGCAAAAATAAATAAAAATAAAGGGAACAGTTTTAAAAGAAATTAATAAGATAAACCAATTATAGAAAGCCATAGTAAAATAAATTTGTCGTGTTTGGTTTTAATGCCGGGGTGTCCATTTTTAAACTTGTGCATGCACTCATGTGCAGAATGCACTCTATCTGGTTAATAAGTGAAAAAATCTCGCATGTAGAAAGAAAACTGAAAGCCTTCATGAAGAGCAAGTTAAGCGGCTATTTAGCAACAAGTTGCTGCAGCGCAGACGAGTTAGTGCGCCACCTCCTTAAGGCCTCCTCTTTAGAATATTCTGCGAGCAGGGAACTCATTATATAACTAGAACCGTATTGTATTTACTTCTTCCAGATGGCTTCTCAAGCTAGGAGAAAATCCAAACTCTGTACAACTAAAACAAAGCAGTGGTTGAAAGGATTTGCGAATAACATTGAAAGAGTAGACATGAAGTGGAAGAGAGAGAGAGAGATGAAGTAGAGTAGAGAGCTCCACTGTGCGGGTTACACACTAATTCTTTATTATGCTGATAATTCGGAGAGACTATCAAAAGATCTTCTGTCCAGTTTATCGTTGAGGCAATGGAAAGACATTGTTAACTATTATTGTGACCGTAATATACGGCAGTTCCAAAGTATCTGCGTCTAGATAATATTCTCGATGGACTTTCAGAACTTGCTAAAATTTTCACATCATTTTAAAAATATCGCTTAGTAAACTTGGAAATACATTTCTGGTGTACTCTATAGAGAAGTACATAATAATATCCCAGCCTATAGGTCCAATCCGCACAGTTTCCCTTTGTTAAAAAAAAGGCTCACCAAACCCCTGGGAAAGTCTGTTTTAGTTAGACAATTTATTTTTCTATCTTGATTGAATTTGTTTTGATTTAAGCTATTTAGGGGTAACGGAAAAGGTCTTCTAAAGTATTAAACAGTATCAATCCAAAGTGGAAAAGGTACTAAAAGTAAAAGTGTCACAAAAGTACCAGGTTACATATGATCAGTTTTGCAGCAAAAAGTAAGGAGCCAAAAGTACGGCTAACAATTTTCTTGCAATATAAGACATTTGCGGTCCGCCTAGTAAATAATGTGCAAATGCTTTAAGGTTTTCCCTTATTATAATAGAACTACCGGATATGTCAACTTGACGTATATGTCAACTCAAGTATATGTCAATATCCTTATTATTAAAAGGATAATATTAAAAGGATGAAACTTTTTGTAAATAATATAAGAGATAAGTAAAGAAATCCTTTTTCATTTTCAGTTGGAAAACTAATAATGTTTAATTCTGTTGGGTATAGAGGGAAAGAGGAAAAAAGTCGGCAAAAATCAATTCAAAAATATATAGTAGACAATGATCTTTTGCTGTAACTTTTTGAGCATTAACTTGCGAAATGTTTAGATTTTTGTAAAGGCCCCTTTATGCCTATTGCCAACAACGCTGTAAGAGTGAGTGGGTTGGGTGGTTTTTTCGACTAGATATATGCTTTGTCGGCTCAGATTTTATCGTGTCCAAGTATTGTTGATAAAGAAAATGCCAGTTATTTTGAAATCGCTGATAAAGCCAAGCTAAAAATTAGGATTGATCGGTTTATTTGCACGTCTCCTTTTAAAGAACAAACACACGAACCCTGTAAATATGCAATTACTTACGAGTCTTTTGAAGCTCTCCAGGGATGGTAACAATATTGTATACATGCTGTATATATACCACAAATAACTTCTTGTCAGCAACATCGCTCTGTTGCATACAATAAAATCTCAGGAATTGAATACTTAATGGAATTCATCTGGCATCCCCTATTTAGTTCTTTTCATCTTCTCAACCCTTTCTCGGGTACAGTTCCCCTCTCGCTCGTGAACTTTCCAGCTGGTAAGTTCAAAGGTATGCACCTCTTTTTGTATAGCGATAGCGTTTGTCGCGTATACATTTCGCTTTGCCTGCTGAAATTCTCTGCTGGTTTGCAGTTGAATGTTTTTAATTGAATTTGATCATTTTTGTTTTTGTCAACATAAATTTGTTCTTCTGCGGTAGTAATTAATTAAGTTTTCCTTTGATATAAATGTTTATTTATTTGTTGTTGTATATTATTTGTATTCTTTGTCAACCATTTTTTTTTTTATTTATTTTCTTTGTTTTTTTTTTTTTTTTTGATTGTGCTGTAGGCTGTCTCCTCTTTCATGTTTTACAATTTTCAAACAAATAAAATTTTCTATTTAATTGTGTGCAATAAACAGCCGAGGCAGAGCCACACAGCAGCATCAGGAGCATCAGGAGCATCAGCAGCAACCGTCATGTCGACTGCTTAAGTTTTGCTAATTACCAACAAAATAAGAAGCTTTTTCTCGTTTGACACTGCAAGATGTTTTCTCAAATCTTATTTGACTATTTTAAGTTTGGATATTTTGCTTGATTTTTTTTTTATTGTATTTTTTGTAACTTATTTATTGCTTGTCGGCATTAAGAGAAACACATAAAAAAAGCACGACAAGACAAGTACCACTAGTAAGTATTTTTATTTTTTTTTTTTTACTTTTTTTCTTATTCCTGCAAACTTAAAACATAAAATGATAATAAATAAAATGTAGATCTTCTGAGTTTGGTAATAGAGGACATGACATTTGTACTCGTAACAAAGAATCTGCTTTAATTTATTCACGTTTGTCATCTGGGCAATATATTTGCAGATAGACACAGCGTTAGAGCACCAATAAATTATTTCAAATTCTTATAGACGCTCTTAATGAAGTTTTATGTTTTCATGCTTTTACGTTTTTTTATCTTATTTTTTATATGAAATTACGATTCGCTAACTGGTATTTAATATGAGTGTATGCAGAGGGAAAAGCGTTAATATTTTCCTAGTTGGCTAAAAAGTCATTTCAAAAGCCATTTAAAAGTCTAGTGTTTCCTCGCCTCTCTCCCTCTTTTATTACTAAATAAAATAATATCTAATAATAAGAAATGAAAATTAATTTGATTATAAGAAAATTAGAAAACAGCTGGGATGTTCATACACCGGTCCTCTGATCAACGTAATATATTCCATTCCATTGCCTTTTTCTAATGAGAAAGTAGAAATATAGAATAAAGTCAAAGTGAGCATTCGAAAGTGAAACAATTATATGGCGATCCAGTTCAAAGCAGAAACAATCAGGTATGTGATGAAAAACGATTAAGACATAAAAACGATTTAAAATCAATCAAAAGTGTGATAGATTTGGCAACATCGTTTTGTCTTATTGATTTCAAATTCCATTTTGTTTCAAGTAAAACGCAATTGTTTTGATATGTGATGAAAAACAATTGAATCAGTTTAAAATTGTTTTTACATCAAGATTGTGGCAATAGTCTGTTTTCTTTTTTATATTACAAAATGTTAGTAGGTTTTTAAAAAAAAAAATGTTACAATTTTTTATACGTATTTAAGGGGAATGCACAAAAATTCAAAACAAGAAAATGCATTAATAGACTTTATGCAAAATCATTTTGGATTTGGCCAGAGGATTCACACGAAGTGATAAGAGAGGTCTGAAGAATTTGTGGAAGTATTTAGTTAAGGAACTGAATAGTTTAGGTCCGCCAATACATGATTTAACTGGATGGCAAAAGGAAGCTTAAAATATTTTTTTTTTTATAAATATGGATAAGTAAACTAAATTTAATGATTTGAAGATATGGATATGTTGGAAAGCAGCCGTAAAAAAGAAAATGTCAATAAGCAAGAAGTCATGGCAACGGCTGCTGCTCCGTTTAACCAAATTTATATCTCAAAAAATGAGGAAACAGTGGGCCAAATATGTGGTTTGCATGCATTTGTTGAAGGAATTGCAAATGCAAAATCTGCAGAATTGTTGTTTTTTTTTTGCATGTTTCCAATTCCGTGCTCTTCATCCATTATAACTAAAGCTGCTGCTATAACAAACGCCATTTACCTTTTTTTTTTATTTCAAACACTTCTATTTAAAAATAATTATAAAATGTAAATTTTTATGTGTTTGAATTTGTCGTTAAAACAAATGCAGACTAGTATTTCTTAGGTATTGTTGTAGCTTTTTTTTAAAAATAAAATGAAATGAAACAAAAGTTGGAATATGAAACCAATCAATATTCATCACATCTATAACGTGTTTAGAATTGATATGCGTTTTCAAAACGATCTTGTCCCATCACATACCTGAATGATATGAAAATCCAGTTACATATATAAATTTATAAACAATTAAATTAAATAAAATATTTATAAATTGTATTTATTTACATAATTTTTTTTGTATTAATTTAATAAATAAACATTAAATTGTTTTTTAATATATAAACAAATAAAAATTATTTAGATTAATACAATTGAATTATATAATAAATATTTTAATAAAAATTATTGCCACATATATTAGCATATATATTTTTATTTATATATATATATTTTTTTTTGTTATTGAACTTAAGCGGCAAAGCATTCGACTTGTACGCTGGGTCTAGGCAGGAATTGAACCCGCGACATCCGGTTTGGTAGGCCATGCGTTATTCATTTGCCTACGGAGGCAATGGTTATACATATATATATATTTTTTTTTCATTTTTTATTGGCACATATATTGGCATATATATTTTTATTTATATATATATATTTTTTTTGTTATTGAACTTAAACTGCAAAGCTTTCGACTTGTACGCAGGATCTAGGCAGGAATCAAACTCGCGACCTCCAGTTTGATATGCCATGCGTTTTTCATTTGCCTATGGAGGCAATCGATATACATATATATATATATATTTTAATTTTTTTCAGCTTGTAGACACCTTTTTTATTAGCTGGTGCACCTGATTATTAAAACCAAATGCCCATTTGTCTTTCGAATTATATTCAATAAATTTTTTAATAAAATTAATATTTAGAAATTTCTCTTTTTTAAAACTCTCAGCTTGCTGGACAGTATTTAACGAAATTACCAACAAATTGAATTTTTTCGTAAAAAGTTTCAGTAAAAATTTTTATAGAGTGAAGTTGTGTAAACACATTAAATCGGTGCAGTTCCTGTCACATTGCCAAATTGATCAATTTTCGTTTCAAGTAGTACTATTGGTTTTCCGGAAATATAGTTCGAAATGTGTGAATAGTTCTACAAAAAAAAAAAAAAAAAGGAAATAAAAAATACTTTACTTTATTTTTGGGATTGGCATTATTTTATATCTTTGAAAAGTTATTTGATATGAAGAAAGATACTATTTGAAAGTTATTTGCTTTCACTTAAAAATATTGAAAAGAAAAATATAAGTGCTAGAACAGAGATACCTTTAATTAAAATTCAAAATCTGGGATGTGCGTGAATGTATAATTTTCTATTTTAAGTTCATTAAAACAGCCCACAAATAACAATTTATTATTATATTACGGTTCAACAGAAGAGGCAGCAAAGTAAAGAAAACGAAATCGCTTTTGGCAAACTTTATTGCTCTCACTTTTTCTTCCAATTTTTGGGAATTGAATATTTTTTTTTTCTTTTGGCTCATTTGCGCAATTTTAGGATCTCTTCTTTATAACATTCTTAGACTTTTCCTATGTCATACTTTAGTGCTTCCAGCAATATTATACTTATTTTCATATAATTGCAATAAAGGGGTGTTGCATTTTAAGGGGCGATGTTGAACATACACCACGTCTAAGCACGAAGTCTTTTTCTGTAATTCATTTGACATTTCTGCAATTCAGACTAACTCAATCTGTTAAAGTTATTCCAGCTTATGACGAAAATTCTTGCATATAGAAAGCAAAGCAAAAGTCATTAGCTGCCGATGACCTCAGCAGGTAATGCTTTTGCCCATATTAGAACTATTTTCGTATAAAAGTGAATATTTGTTAAAATGTTTCTTCTTTCACCTTATCGCATTTCACGATCGTAATTATTTTTCCCAAAAATAATAATACTAATAAATACTTTATCGCATTTCACGATCGTAATTAATTTTCCCATTCGCCACAGTTCTGCTCAGCTTCATTCCAATGATTAATAGGAAAAATGGTATGTTGTCATGAAAGATGTCGTAATACTTATATTTATACGACATTTGTGTTTGATAAATTAATGTTAACGGACTGTAATTGCAAATTATTGTCCATAATAAAAATAAAATCAATTTTTGATTTAATTTTACCTGGCTGTGCATGTATAAAATTGATATAATGGCTGAATATTGACAAACACACGCACACATCCATACATGCACTCGCACACATTAGTGGCAGCAATCAAATGAATGTTTTATAACATACCCACGCCCACATTCACACAAATGCACACATACATGTTTAACATTGTACTTTTATAAATAAATGAAATAACTGTTCATTTGCTAATTATCCATCAGAGAATTAAAACGAAACGAAAAAAAGAACTGTGAAAATGGGTAAAACGTGTAAACATCAAAATATAATTACCGACATGTTTGTATTCCGAAAATTGGCTCGAATGTGTACAATTGTCGTGTAAATTGTTAGTTAGTGTTTGTATGACAAAGTTGAGCAGACATTTTGCATACGGGTGATGCACAGGCAAACAAACTTGTAGGCCAACATGGCCATAGACAGCGGCAAATGCGTGTTTGTTTGTAATTTTAACTGGAAACCCCCAAAGTTGTACATTGACCGAATAACGCAAACAACCAAGCGCACGAGTCACCAGTTGAGTTGCTCAGGTCATTCATTGGTTTCATATAGAATAGGGGGGGTGTTATGATATCTGCTTTGCTTTAATTCCCTGTTTGCATAGCAGTCATTCCGCGATAGCCTGGTCTGATGCGATAAATTATAAAATGCGAAAGAAAATTGCAGTCGGCTTTCCCAGTTCACTTTATCGGGAAATCGATATGAGAATGAGTCTTTAAGAACTGATTGGCATAAATGAAGTACTTGTACTACTTATAACAGTAGGAAATTTTATAGCAACACATATAACTTTCTTAGCAACCAACTATACAACTTTGGTGCTTTGAAACCTATTCTGTGTACATGTAGATGGAAACTCCGCCCTAAAACTCTTGGTTTGCCAGTCAATAAATCTTACAATTCTCTTCTTTCTTTGCAAACAAACCATATGAAAACGAGTAAACGCTTCTTTCTATTTCAAACGAACATTTTGAGCATGAATTTCTAGGAATAAACAACTCCAGAATAGAATATAAAAATGTGTTTGTATAAATGAAGAAAATTTTCAATTCAGCCACTCATTATAATGTATGTTATAAGCACTCAGCCATACACTTCACTCCCTGATCACTCATTGGGCCACTTTTATTTTTATCATTATTTTGCATCGATATTAAAAGCAACAACAACAACAACAAAATCTACATGCAACAACTTTAATAATATTAATTAATGTCATTTAATTTGTATGGGTATTTGTTGGGTTTTTCTTTTTTTTTTCTTTTTATTATTTTAATTACTACTACATTTTCTTTTGTTCTTTCCTTTATTATAATATTTAAATAATAAAAACATAAAATGTGAAAAAAACAGTGAACAACCTGTGTTAACATATTTTCCATGTTTTTTTCTTTTCAAATAATATGATTTTAATAATCGTCCTTGCGTATGCACACTCATTTAGTTTTGTTTTAATTACTGTGACCAGTGTTGCTTGATAGTGTTTATTGGCATCGGTTAAAACCATTAATGAATTTTTTTTTTTTTTTAATTGTGGCAGAGCTTTTTTGTAACTGCAGAGTGAGTGGGTTGTCTTTTATACTCGAACATACAAAATAATATATTTTTAAGATGCGATTCAGTTCAAAGACTTTGGAAAATATATTTAAAATAATTTGTAGGGGTTTTCTTTACTTTGAAAGATTATGGATGGAAATTGTCTATATTTCGGTTTGTTATCGTTGGGAAAAAATCTTCAATAGCTCTTCAAACCAACAATTGTGAAAAAGTCTTAGTGATCATTTCTTTTATATTAATTATTTTTTTTTTTTTTTTTTACAAACAGAAAACACCCACTGCCTGGGCAGGCATTTAACATGAGTCCTATTTTTTACTAGGCTGTCACTATCCAGTTGCCACTATTTCATTTTTAATTTTCCCAAAATCAATTCAGAATTACAAAAGTACCAAAAAGTACCAACAAAAAAAAACATATTTGTATCAAATAAAAAAGGGCTTATAATGCCACTTATTTTTATACCTGAATGTAATATAATATATAATATCACATTCATTAGAAATAAGTTAGAAATTGCGGGAAAATAAAAATTGTTATATTTACGAGAACATAATTATGAACTTTTAAGATAAAAAAAAGTTTCACTTTAATTTTCTATTTCCCCAATAATGTCGTAAACCATTTTATATAAAACGGTATGTCATGGGTTAAGCTGAATAAGCTTTCTCACTGCAAATGTATCTTCAGAGATATTTGTGTGGGATTTACAGCCAATCAATGTTTAACGTTTATAACGATATCTCGAATGCCTTGTACTGCAACTGAACGTCTTGTGAGAAGTTGTAAAAACAGTGTTTGAAACACAATCTGGGCGTTCAACGTTTTGCTGCTTTTCATAAAAACTACCGTTTGAAGTCCCATTTCTTAGCTTGTACAGTGATTCAGTTGACACTAACGTTCTTCCTACTATATATTAAGAAACTGTCGCACTATTTTCAGACATACCAAAATATCGTATTAGTCCATACTCGCTTAAGCAAGTAGCCGTCGTATTTTCGTGCAATGACTAGCAACTCGTAAGTTTAATCTTGAGTAAGTTAGCGATTTATGCCGCATTGGCGTAAAATTAATGCATCTTCTGCACTCTGTTACATATCTAGCATCATATTAGTGCTAAGACTGTGTGCATTGCTAAGTCTCCAATAGCGATATTGGCTATGTTTTGGAAACATACATACGCATATATATAACATATATATATATATATGTGCTGCTGGTAAGTTTTTCTCGAATAAGCGAATGAAAACTGAAAATGGCAGCAGCAGACAGACTATAAGCTGAGAGGTTTTTCGACTATGAATGGAATTGTGTATTTAAACAAATTTTCTAACCATTAAATATCGGCATGTCTATATAGCAAACATATAAACAATAGTTTTCCACACCCGGGCCTCTTTGTTCAGTATAAGGAAAAACATAACCATTCTTGCAAAACTAATGCATTATTTGTTGTAAATTAGATTTACCTGTTATCTAACGAAACCTTATTCGCTATTAAATGCACTAAATTTTTGTTTTCTCTTTTCTTAAACTGAGCTCAGCAGTACAAGCAATGTGCTTTGCCTATTCTCTTTGCAGCAAATTGAATTAAAAGCAAAGCTTAAGAAATCTAAATTTTTATTTTAATCAACTCCTTTAGGATCGTGTTCCTCTCTTTTTTGCCTTTGAGTAAATACTCTACTCCGCTCACAATCTCAGTTTCACATACATCACGTTTGACTCGACAAGTCTGGAATTTTTGTGAGATAGTGGTGAAGAGAATAAAAAGAGGTATAAACCAGACCTAAACAAGTTTAAGAAAATTTTATACAGAGTGGAAATTTGACACTTGAAATGATATAAAATATGGGGGGAAGAGGACTAACTTCAAGTAACAAAAATAAATACTTGTTTTACACAAGGCAATTTCTCTTTGTGGCAAGTCGGGATTTGTTGAAGAGAGATGTAAGAAAACGGTATTATAGTCCTTTGATTCTCATTATGAGCAGATTTTCTTTATATGGCATCCCATAGAAGTGGCTCCCTAAAAAGTACTTCAAACATTCAACTTTGAAAGGAAATATAAAAGACCTTTTTTTTGGGGGACATAAACTGATAAACTGAGTGTAAAAGAAGACGAATAGATGAAATTGCTCGTACTTACCATATTTCACAAATTCTTTTTATTCACACTTAAACGACATTTAATTTGTTAAATATTTTTCATTTGATTTGTTTTATTGATTCGTTAATTAAATTAAATTATGCATCTCTTTTTCATTTAATATTTTAAAACATTTTCTCATTATAATTAAATGGTAATTAAATAAACTAATTGGTATGATGATACAGACATAAAAGGTCGCATTCATTACTGAATGTTATCGCATAAAGTAAAATTTTTTTTTTATTTATTTTATTTAAAAACTATTTTGCACAATTGTTTTATATTTAAATTGATTTGACATTATAAAAATATTCATTATTGCATAACTTTACAAGAAGGAAAAAATATCATTAAAAGTGAATAGTGTAATTCGTGCGGATATTAAACACACACATACAAATCCAACGGAAATGTATAAAAATAAAATTAAATTAAACAAAAGAAATCAGGAATTTATCACAGTAATAAATTTATTAAATGCTAATTTATACATACCTTGCACACATACATATACTTTTGCACAGTCGTATGAATGGGTTGCTTTCATACACACACACACACACACACGCATATAAACAAAATATATGCAAAATAGTTTTACTAGCTGGTGCAGGTGCACGATGTATAGGATTTTCTAGATATGAAAACTGTTAATGTTTTTTTTTATTTATTAAATCTGAGCTTAAAAATTAAACATTTAATAGGACTTAAGAAGAGTTAAGAACTAAATATCTGAACTTAAAGTAGTTACTAAAGGAAACTTTACTAAAATACTTAGCAAGAAGTATACATATTTGCACTTGACCCTTTTTTTCAGTTTTTGAAAATGTAATTTAAAAGTCTAATACATTTTTGGAAACTGCTGAAAAGAAAAAGATAGATAAATAGATAATGAATGCAAGTATATTCAGAATAAAACTACATATATGTATGTTTGCATATGCTGCAATTATGACACCAAACTAAATGAGAATTACTATGACTTATTGAAGTTGTAAAGCACAGTGGATGTGCGCTGCTGATTACAAATCAAATAAAATAAGACCTAAAAAGGTCTGCTCCAGTACTACAACATTTACTGAAAATAATTTTCGTTAAGATACTAAACTAAATGAGAATTACTATGACTTATTGCCGTTGTAAAGTACCACGAGCGTGTGCTGATTACAAATCAAATAAAATAAGACTAAAAAAGATATTAGCCACTGCGACAACATTTACTGAAAATAATTTTCATTAAGATACTAAACTAAATGAGAATTACTATGACTTATTGCCGTTGTAAAGTACCAGGAGCGTGTGCTGATTACAAATCAAATAAAATAAGACTAAAAAAGGTATGATCCACTGCGACAACATTTACTGAAAATAATTTTCATTAAGATACTAAACTAAATGAGAAGTACTATGACTTACTGCCGGTGTATAGTAAACACAAATCAAATAAAATTAAACAAAAAATGGGCTGCTCCATTACGGCAACATTTACTGGAAAAAAATTTTGAATGCACACAAATAAGATTTCTCTTACAAGCTAGTCACGATAAAATTTTCTGCCACGGGTCTGTGATCGTAGTTTTCTGAAATGGTTTAAAATCGTGTCTTACCTTTTAGAAAATTCTCTAAGTAAAAGCATCCTCAGCTTCTGTAACATTTGAGTTCATTTTCTAAACTGTTGCTACAAATCCGGCTCTCGTCAGTTGCTGGCTGGAAATGTAAAAGGCAAAATAAATATGTTATTGGCGCAAAATATTTTTGGGGAAAAAAAAATAAATTGGTAATTGAATTGATTTTAAACTGGAATATATTTCATTAATTAGCTGGTAGGGGCGTCTTTAGTGGCATATTACGGCCATTTTAGTCAGTTAAGAAATATTTTGATGGATGTGGTTTCCTAAACCAGGCTTGTGGGAATATGTTTGGAATGTATATTTTCGTGTGGCTGAGGTAGCCTTGCAAAATGCTTTACTTACGTTTTGAAAATGTCCTTATACGGTGGCTCCTGATCGTTCGACGATGCTGAACTGCAACTGCTGCCACTCGAGTTCTCATCTCTCGGTGAGTAGTCGTAGGAACGAGTGTAGGCCAAATTGTATGGCATGTTGTGGGTGTGATTATTGATGTGGCGGCTGTTGGCTGTGTTGCTGTTGATGGTGTGGCAGGTAGCGGTCATATGGGCTTGCGTAGCGGTAAGTAGAAGATTCGTGGCCAATTGGACGTTCGGCACTTTCATATTCGGTGGAGTTTGGGGTGGAGTATCGGGTTGGGCTTCGGGAAACCCCATCCCCCGCTGCAGCATCGATGACTGTTGAGGCTGGTGCTGCTGTTGCTGATGATGATGATGATGCCGATGCTGCTGCTGCTGCTGCTGCTGCTGCTGTTGTTGGATAGCATGAGAGTTTGGGGCTGGTGTTGCTACGGAAGCCGGCCCTGCTGCTATTATAGGCGGTGTTGTGGCCGTATGTTGCTGCGAAATGTTGCTGGTGTGGTGACTGTTGTGACTGCTGTTGTTGTTGGTGGTGCTGTTGTTGTAAGCTGTGATATTGTTGGTAGCCATAACTCCTAGAAAATTCTCGTAAGCTGTAGAGGGCCCCCGTGTATAAGGATTTATGTTGTAATTTCCACTCATCATATTGTTGCCGCTGCTGCTGTTGATATTGTTGTTGTTGTTGCTGTTGCTGCTGCTGCTGCTGCTGCTGCTGGGTATTAAACTGCTCATTTGCTGCAGCTGCTGCATGGGATGTTGGAGCTGCTGTTGCTGGTGATGTTGATGGCGCAGTTGTTGCTGTTGCGCCATGAAAGCTGCCGAGTGTGGTGGTGGCGTTTTGCTGGCGACTGTGTCGGCTAAACTCCAGATTTTCGGCTTGCTGGCTGGAATTGGTACGCCACAGTCCCGGCTCATGGGGTTTTTTGACTCGCTGTTATCATGTTTGTGGCCCACTAAACTTTCGGCCGTAGCCTGGGCGTAGCCCGACGAAAACATCGATTGCTGGTGTTGATAATAAGCTGGATGTTGATGGTGGTAGGGATGATAACTGTGCGGGTGACTGGATCCATGATAGCCTGAACCAGGAAAATTTAAACTCATTCTTAGATCACCCGCGTGATTTGGATTCTTCAGATGATCATCTTCGTCAGTTTTATCTAAATCTGCTTTTGGATGAATTTGCAGAAAGTCAAAATTTATTGATTTTTTTAATTTTTTTTTTCTAACTGTCTCTGTTAAAAAGTTGTGTTATGAAAGCTTTACTCACCTTTTCTGCCCGGTAAACTCATTTGGACCATTTGAGAACTGCCGGCATGCATTTGTTGCGGCGGCTTACCATCATCTAGATCCTTGTCATCTTTATCATCATCCGAGTTCATGCCGTCATCGTCATCATCTGTGCGATTCTTTGGTTCCCAAGTCATTTTATTTTCTTTCTTCAAACGTCTTCTCGCATTGGCAAACCACGTCGACACTTGTGTTAAAGTCATTTTGGTTATTATGGCCAACATAATCTTCTCGCCCTTGGTTGGATAAGGATTCTTTTTGTGTTCGTTTAGCCAGGCTTTCAATGTGGCAGTTGATTCCCGTGTAGCATTTTTCCGTCTAGCAGCCAAGTCATAAGAAGCACCATAACTAGAAGAAGACGTTGTTAAAGTTATGAAAGTATTAAATCTCAATAAATTTATTTAAGAATTTAAGCATCGTCCTTTAAATCCCATTTGCAGATTTTCTCTTTTTATTTTATTCTGCTGTTGCGGAATAACAACACTACAGTTTTTCAATGAGTTTTTGTTTTATTTTTTGGATTTTCATTACAAAAAATCTTATTGTTTCTTTTATTTGTTGGTTTTTCGCTGTGGTTTTTTAATGTAATCGTCCTTTTTTATGAACATTTTATAGCCGCTAGTTGCGAGCAGTTGTGAGCAGTTGCAATGCCGCATTATGTGCACTGAATTTAACATTCTTGTTAAAAGATGTTGTTTTCTGTATCTGCTTTTTTATTCTCGTCCATTTTTAAAGCACTTTTTATGGCTGGCTATACGAGCATGGTAGCAGTACCACGAGGGCAACGTTAGCAAGGACATTGGCCGGTGCTGGCTGGTTATTATTATTATGCGTTTTGGGTTTCAATAATATTTCTCTTTAGTGTGTTTTCGTTTGTTGCCATTTTTTACTACTCACAATGCATTTAAAATGGCAGTGTTGTTTGCAAGTCTTTATCTTTATGATGAAAAGCATTGTAGCAAGAATTTTAATTTCGTTTATGTGGTGTGTGTTGTGTGTGTGGTATACGGCGTGTGCGAAACACTTTAAAGGTGAAGCATTTTCCTTCATTTAAGCTTTAAAGAATTTAATTTGAATTCAATGTGGCGTATGATTAATGCGCCCGACTTCAAGAATTCAAGCAAATAATAATCATACGCTTGTTTATTTTGAAAACATCCTACGGCCTGTTTACACTGCTGGGAATAAGTTTATTACACCAACATTTTGTATTTAGCCATATTTCGCTGTTTGAATACGAGCATATGCTTGTAAGTGTGTAAGCACTTTAAGGATTTTAGCAGTTTCAATAAAATCAATTTAAAAGTGGAAAACTCTCACTGGCAATACAGGGCAGCTTACTTGCAATGACACAAGGTGCAGGCTTCAAGGAGAGTGCCGTACAATGATCTTTCAGCAAGAGCGGTGGGCCAAACCAGAGGTCTAAAAACCAGATTTACGAGCACAAGGCAGTATTCCCCTCTTAGTCTTTAGACTTTTTCATTTGTCAAGCACAGTGAAGAACTCCGAATAACTGAAGTCAAGTTTTTTATAATCAGTTCTACTATATAAAAATAGCCTTTCCACGAACTCCTGTATAACAACATTGGTTCACAACAGGTCAAATTTATATATAACTTGTGGTTTAGAAAATGCCTTCCCATAACTAAACATTAAAAAAAATGCATTCAGTTTCTTTAGATGTACATAATAATTTTGCTTAAACTGTTAAGAGATTTTTTCCATCTCTCTGACAGTCTATAATATACAGGGAAGGTGCCCATAACAGACAGATGGAGTAGCCGAGCTTCACTTATACAAATAAGACGAAATTTTTGACGAAAATCTTTCATAGTAGATTCTCACAAAGTCACATTCCCTTAAACGAATTCTTTAACAAGCGAACAAATAAATTAATTAGTTGCTTCTTTTGTTCTTTAGGCGTATTTCTAGCAATCTATCTAATTATTTGTTATAAGAAATTCGTTAGCGAAACCAACACATATTTGAACTTTGTTTGGTAGCACACACACATTATCGTTGTTGCAAGTTTACTAGTTGTTATTTTCTTTACACATTTTGTGTCAAATAAGAACTCTAGAGAAATTACTGCTTTACACACACATACACACACACACGAAGTTTCAGTTATCTTTATCATATTGGCCGTAACTGTAGCGATTAGAGAACTCGTTATGTTATTGTGAAGTTAATGCTACTGGAGTTGCTGCTTCCCCTGTTAATTCATGTGTTGAGGATACCCAGCCAAGCTGCTGTTAGGATAGCTTTAATACTTTGCGTTATTAAACTACTTCAGAGCTATAAAAGAGTAGACGCAAAATTATATCGACTATGACATAGAATATAAATAAAATATTCTGTGCAACACATTTCGAATAGTTATGGAAAAAAATAGGCCCAAAACAACTCGCAATAATCCCCTATACCATAACAGATATTCACAGCAAAAGGGGATTTAAGAGATATTTTTACAGAAATGGAAGTCTTTTTAAACAAATGGTTCTGATATAGATGAAAAATATTTAGAAGAGCTCGCTGCAGTTTGAGCGATGTCTCGTTCCATACAATCTCATAGTGAGGGAGCTAAAATCAGCCATTTGGGCCATATTGCTAAGAATGAAAACTTTGAATACCATTTAGAAACTCAACATATACTTCCATTTATCCGTAAATAAACTAAATAGATTAGAGTAGTGAAGTATTTAATAAAATATTTAAAGTAAAAATTATATAACTCTTTCATAAATGTACCTGCCCCTTTGTATCTGTCATTCTACCTATTGTTGTTGTATTCACGTCTAGTCAGATGATATCCACATTCTAAGCCCTCAACCAGCACAAAATTCTGTATCAATTTGCATGTCTAATCAAAGAAGTAATCAATGTTTGTACTTCCATTTACTTAAAGCCAGTAACTTGTTATTTTTAAACGTTAAATCGACAAAATCCTTGATACTGATTAGAGTGCAAAAAACACAAACTTTTATTCGCTTTAAAAGCTTACACAGTCTTATGTATTAATCTTTGGCTTTAACCGTTCATAGATTGAGATTTAAAGCCAATTACAGGTATTCACTTAAATATGTACAATTAGAAATGAAAGAGCCTACTGTTGCCGTTAAAATGCATTTATATTTTAGCCTTTAAAGTAGCAGCAGTACTTGTAATAACAATGAAAAGCGTTGCATGTGTGACAAGCATTTGTTGGAAATGAATGTGAATCAGTTGAGTGATTGAATGAACGAGTGAACGAGTTAATAATTTTCTCCTATTCTCGTTTTACTATTCTAATTGCTCTACTGTTGCACGAATCCGTGTTTTTATTTCAACACTATAATTTGCTGTTGAAGCGAACTAAAACCAACAACAAAACAGTTGATGCACAATGTGGCAACGATACCTAAAGTGGGTGGCAATTGTTTAAAATTATTAAAACAAAAACTGCAATTTTAAAACAAAACAATAAGTCGGTGCTGGAAAATTGCACTGGTCTAAAGCTTTAAACTCTATAATCTTGTTAACAAATCAAATACTTGTTCACACACAACTCAAAATACAAAACAGAGTAAAGGCGTCCGGATCCAAACGTATGAAAAAGATTCAATGCAAAAACGAAATGCATTCAGTAGGGGCCATTTAGACTTGCTGTTGGAAATTAAAATATTTTTTTCTTTTGGTTTTGTTAAAAAAAAGAACCCTGAATGAGCAGCGAAATGGCTGAAAAGCTGCAATTATTTTTTTATACTTCTCTGTAGACTTATCCATTAGTAGTGTGTCTAGCTGAAAGTTAGTTCGCGGTCACTAAATCGTTGTAAATGGTTTTAAATCGCATAAAAGGAACGCATTAGTTTAGTTAACATTATAAATAATTAAATGAAACAGCTACTGCGACAAAAGCAACACTCACTTGTTTGAATGATTGTAGTCAAAATATTTTCGTGAGTAATTGAAATACAGTGCAGCCACGATAAGGACAACAATGTTTTAACAAAACATGTTTTTTCACATTTTCAATTTGTTCATATGCTTTCTTGGCTGAAGTGCATGTGGTGTTAAGAAGGCCATTAGGTTGCATCATTCTTGTGACTGACTGTATTAATCACATACACATCCAGCTATGTGCTCTATGGCATCCTTTTGCTAAGCAGTAACACTCCAGGGTGTACAGAAAGTGCTTAGAAAGTGCTTACTTTAGTGACACTAAAGTATTTTTATTTATTTATAACTCTTCTTAATAATATTTTATGTATGCAATACTAAATTAAAGCCATGACAGCACTAAGACCGTAAAGCTCACACACACATTTTTTTTGTATATTTATATATATATTTGTTTTGGTTTCTCATCAAACAAAAATGTGTTTTCAAATTTCCAAAAATTAAAAATAAATTCAAAACTTTAAAAGTTTTAAATTTTTTAAATTTAAAGTTAAATTTTCTTGCTTTTCAATTGGCGGAAAAAAAATATTTTAAAAATAAATTTATAGTACTGTGTATCGAGCCAATTAGAAATAACTCGTAAAAGAATTTTTTTTTAAAGAAATAAATTTTTTTAGGACACTTTTTCTTATTTGATATCACATACTATTTTGTCAGTTAATATTTATTTTATCAATATAATTTAATTTTGATATAAAATTATATTTAAGATATTGTCAGTTCCAGATGAAACTACTTAAAAGTTGAATAAGAAATTTCGTAATAGATTTTCCATAAAAAATATTTAAACAGCTTAATTTAATTGATATAAAATCTGAAACATGTTATTTCAACTGGAAAGAAAAACATATATGTATTTATTAATATTATCAAACAGCATTTCGCGCTATAATATAAAGCGATTTGGCAACAGATGATTAAATTAATATTGTTTTATTTAAATGGACTCTGATGGAAATTTTTTTTACAAAATTTGGAAGATCTTTTGTAATAAAAGTTTTTTAGATTTTTGTTATTATAAACAGACAACAAAAATATGAACTTGAAGCAACACTTAAAGCTAACTGAATGATCATATTAATAATCATATTAATAACGTTGGAGCTTGTGCAGCTGAGCTTACCCATAAGCAGACATTGGATCATACGAGTAATATCCTGTAGTCGGCTGTAGGCCTGCCGAAGTCCAAGCAGTCATTTCTGAACCAGCTGCTGAGTCCTTTAACCCATAAGGATTACTCTGTAATGAAAAGCAAGGAAACAACTAGCATGAAAAATGAACAATTAATTAAATAATTTTAACATAAAAATCATTTAATTTAATGACTGTATAAAACAAAAGATTTAATTTATTACAAATGTTTATGCAAGAGAAGACATGTGTTTGAATTTGAATGGCATAAAAAAATCTATATTTTCCCACAGTATTTATATGGGCAACTGACAACAGCAACACCATTCAATGCCAACAGCAGCAACAACAATTTACACTATACTCGTACATATGCATTTATTAATATAATTCTACAACAACATTCAATAGTTATTTATTTGTCACAAAAATTTTGTTAAACATGTTGTTTAACTCGTACATATAAAAATTCAACAAATTATAAAGCATTCAATTCAATTTCCATTTCCAGCCTAAACAAGTCTGTCGCTCTGTCCATCAGTGAATACAAAATGCTCTCAAGCAAACTGGAATTGCTAGATGGACAGACGGACAGACGGACAGACGGACAGACGGACACTCAGATGGCAAAATAAATAAGCAGCTTAAATAAATTGACTATATAAAGCTTGACAAGAATAATAAATTTAGTAAGAAAAAAATATAGTTTTATTCTTCGGTATCGAGCCATCTTCTATCAAACACCACAATACTCGCGTAGAATGGCTGGAACTGCTTTAACAATAATGGTTGAGAGAGCAACAATAGAAAAAGAACAATAGCAACATTAACTACAATATTAGCAACAATATCAGCAACAAAAATAAAATTATCAATACGGCATCGGCACAGTTTATGGATAATTCAGAATGATATAAAACAACAAATTAAGCTGGTAGCAGAAAAAGTGTTCATCTCTTTTCTTGTAACGGTGCCGTTTAAATTTTTCATTTTGAATTTAAACGTGCGGAGACATGCGCACTCACACATACACTCAATAATAATGTTACGCTCTGAATGCCAGCACCGAACACATGAGCAAGCATGGTTGCCAGATAGACTTAGTATAACAAAATGCGTTTGTTTTTTTTTTGGGGGGGGGGAGGGAAAACACATTAACGTAAAAATCGTTCCTTTTTTCGGATGGAATTAAAGTGGTTACGAATGGTTAAGAGGCCAAAAGCTGGGAATGGAACTATGAATGGCAACTTAAAACTAAAAGATATATATTTTATTGGATGTTCCTGCTGAAGGCGGTCATATAAACAGACTGAAATTCAAGAGGAGGGGAAAAATTTGGGAATAGCAAAAAGGAATTTTTTTATTCCGGTTTATATTTGCTTTTCAAAGTTAATTTTCTTTATTTACGCCCCTTTGAAGGTCCATCCAGACAGTCCGAACCTCACGTTTCATTTTAATTTAATCTTTCTGTATTTGTATCAGCACAGCAGCATTGGACTGAAGAACGAGTAATATATAATTCCTCAAGTGTTGCCAGTTTGAGTTTATGTCTACCAAAATTACGCCCCCTATAAGCACCTGTAGGTGGTTTTAGAGCAACTACATGATTAATTAGTGAATCCCTTGAGATTTGAGATATTAAGAACTGGACTCTCTGTTGTTACTGCTCTTGCCCTTTAGCACACATAATTGCTTCTTCAATTCAAATTTGTAGTAAAATATTTCAAAATAAGCAATTCATTCAGAGAGCAAAATGATATTGTCCGACCTACAAAGAAGTTCTTTATTTTACTGAAATACGCCCATTTCCTCCATCATTTGCTAATTTGTAGCAAAATACTTTCTCCTCATTTCTATTTAAATCGATATTTAAATTCATTTATAATTACTTTCAATCGATAACTACTAGCAAACTGAAATATACTCGTAAAATCACCATTGCCTTGAAGTTTTATATAAGATTTTATACTGTGAATGGAACAAGAGGAAGAAATTATATTAAAATTTTTTTTTATTGAACAATAAACTGAGTTTGTCTATTCCTCCATATATACATATAAAGAATATAAAGGAACCATCGCAAAATATAATTAAATCTAATTTGCAAATAATAAAAATTCACTCTCCAGTTTATTCCACAACATTCGAGAAGCCACCAAAAGAGCAGTGCTTGCTTCCAGTAAACAAAATCCACAATCATTTTATGTTTATTTATTAATAAATAAGACTTCATGAGCAAATTAATGATTTTGTGCATTTATTTTATGCTTTGCAATAAAAAAAAAATTGTCTATTTAAATGTTAAACGTTAAACGACAGTAATAATCGTATAGTATAACGGGGAAGTAAAGTATGAAGACTTAAAAATTGAAATCTTAATTGCTTATTAGCAAATTGCTGTAAAATGTAAATAATTTTTCAGTGAGAATATTTTCTTAAAATTTAAAATTTCATAGAACAAAAAATAGAAAAGAATGTCATTTATCTGTGTTCGTATTAATATTGCCAAGAACCACAATGGCGGCACATTTTGAAATTTTTGCCTATAAATGACAAGCTCAAAGGTTTTAACAAAACTAGTTTAAACACTTTTCAACAGGTAACGAGTCCAAAAAACTTAGTTATATTAATTTTTTTTTTTCAAAAATGTTTTAATTTTTTATATTATTTGCGGGTTTTGGAAATTTGCAAAAAAAAAAATTTACATTGAAAGAAAGGGTTTTATAAACCAAAAAAATTCAAGTTGTTATCAATTCTGTTTGTTATTTCAAGTGTAGTGCCAGACACTCTCGTATGTCTTTATTAGAAGTTGGTGACACAGCTCTGGAGGCTTCCACCTTAAGGTTTAAAAATACAATATAGGCAAATACAAGATATCGCAATGGAAAACTTTCATTAGGTGGTTGACTAAGTAGGTACAGGGTGTGCAATTGGCTAAGACTCTGGTTATAAGCAAGAGCATGAATGCAGCAGGTTGAAGTAACTCCATACACATCCAGTACCTCTCCGTCAAGAGTACATGAGATTTTCCTTAAGAGTGTCGCTCCCAGCTGTCTTTTATTATGGCGTTATCTCCAGTCTAAAGATTTTAAACCATCTAACGATTTTTGTGGCACTTTCGAAAGAAAATCATTTTAAAAACTAATTTGTTCGATAAATACTTTTCACTTTATGGCCAAATATAAATCTATTTTTGGAAGAGCTGGTAGTTTATGTTTTGCTTGTTCAACAAACCAATTAAACAGCAATGTGGTCTGGAAATAATTTTTCTGAAATATAGAAATTCAGTAGACCTTTATAAGTTTTCAGCTAAAATCTGATCTGTGTGAAATTAATTAATTTAAATTTTTATTATGGGCTCATAATTTGCCATCTCTTAGTATTAGCAATTAATATTTCATATTATCAGTGAAGCGGTCAGAGAATTTATATAAAATATATTCTTTACAAAATCGTTGACACATTTCGGTAATTTAAAATTAATTTTTCTTAACAACTTGCATATTTAACATTAAGATTTGTTGTTACAATCATTGTATTTTTGGCCTTTTCGACTTTATATGCTGGCTCGGATTTCAAACAAATCCATAAATTTGTTACGGCCTTACCGCTCAAGCGTCCGTGGCTGCTTATTAACACAAACGAATAAAATATTAATAGAGGTCTGGCTAGTTAAGCTGGTAGAATATCTTTGCTGCTCTTATACTTTATCGCCAACAATCTTTTGCGATTGGCCAACATGTGCTTAGTGTGGGTTGTTCTCTACAGCAGATCTAAAATGAAATTCTCTGCGCATTTATCAGCCTCAGGCCAACAATAGAAACATTTGTTTATCTATGCAGCATTTAATGGGTTATTTAAAATAAAACCATTTTGGTAATATGCTGATTGAAATTGTGACGGCCTTAATTGTTATGTGGTTGATTTTATATATCCAAACCTGTCTGTTTTGTGTGGATTTGTTGCTGAGATCGTGTAAGCGGGTGAGTGCCTTGATTGTCTATAATTTGCTACACTACAAATTTATTGCCAAGAATGTATTCATAAATAAATAAACATATACAAATAATTCTTGTTTCTCTGCTGGCTGTACGTAGAGAGGAGTGATTACGATTTCATTTCTGCCGCAGAGTTCACCATTTTCATCCATCCATTGTTGTTACTCTTTGATTTATTGTGCATAATTAACATTTTTAATTGTTTTAACATTATCTATGTTCCCCATAAATGTTTTATTAATTTTTTTTTTATTTTAAATTTTTTTTTTTTTTTGTTTTAAAAAGGCACAAAATAAATACTTGAAATGAATGTTCATGTTCCAAAAGCATTCGACTGTATAAATTTACTGAAATAAATGGTTTTTATTTTATTTCTCAGGCCGAGAAATATTTTTTTAATTTAAACATAATAAATATATAATTTTTTAATATATTTAAATGATTTTATTAAAAGAATTCTTTTAACTGCAAGTGGCCATAGAAACGGGTTTGGTTTCCGGCACTAGAAGGTACGCCGAACATGTTATAAAATTTTGCAACGCAGGCTTAAGTAAATGATTCTGGAAAAATGTGAATAAAAATAATTAACTGCAACAAGATTTCACTTAAATCTACTAATTTTAAAAAGTAAAGGATTTGATAGCAAATATAGCCACTTGAAAGCAGCCCCAAATTAAGAACTGTAAAGCAAAAGCTTTTGCAAGGACTTTTAAAATGAAAATCATATTTGCTATACAGTCTTGTATTTATTTTTATTAAACTATTGAAATATATTTTTTTCCTTAATTTTATTCTACATTCAAAATTAGTCTAAAAAAAAAACATTTTTAATTTTTTTAAGTAACAGATGCCGCCAGGATGTCATTTTGGCTTGCGGTAATGTTTACATTCTAATTTAATTAAACTCAATAATCATTTGAAAGCTTTTAAAAAGTACAGCACATAAAAAATGTAAATGTCGGCCACCCTCGTATCATTCGCTTTTACAAACTACCGCTCCACCATTTCCAAGAATTCAAGTAAATAATGAGAGAATATCACTTGAAACATTTGGATTTGATTAACAATAATGGCTTTTGCATCTTATTAAATGGCTCTTAGCAGAAGCTGCATAATCTGCAGGACTTAGAGATTCATTAAATGCAAATTTATTATTATTTTTATTTGTGTGCTTAATTTACAATGTTTCATGTTTTGGCGTAATAAAATTAATACTTTGCGAGCTCATTTGTTTTAATTAATATTTTAAATTCTGTTTTTTTATATATCTCTTGTATTCGTGCTAGAATCCCCTACAGACCAACAATATTCATATTAGATTCCATGCTTGCAAATATCATTTCTAAAAATAGATGCATAAAAGAGATTTTACAAAAAAAATATTTTTAATAAATAATATATTTTAATACGTAGTGTGGGCTAGAAATATTAAATGCTCTCCGATTACTTTGTAATGTTTATTAGTCTTGTGTAAATCGGAACAGCAATTTCTTAGGCGGCTGCTGCAGTCTTGCTAATTCAAAAATAACTTCTTTTGGTCACTTCTTAATACTGCTAATAAAATCGTATGGCCAATAAAATTAAAAAAATGTTGTATTGAATTGTCGAGTGATCATTATCTTAGCAGTTACAAAAGCTTGCCTACGGTAATCTTGTGATTCAACACAAACTCCTTCCAGATGACTCGAAGGCCGGTCGAATATCTTTACCAACAACATGTTTCAAAAGAAAAAATTTCCAAGAATTTAAAAAATATTTAAGAAAATTTTTTTTTTAATAAAATTACATTTTATATTTTATAAATAAAACTCAAAATAGTGTGGCTCTTGTACACAAGAGAGTGGCCGGCAAACATTTCCAAAACATAAATCATGTGAAAATTTTAGTTGTCTGCCTTCGAAATCTTTTTATAAACTTGAAATCGGTTCATGCTCAACTAACTTGAAAATTTATATTGAAAATTTATAACGAAAAGTAATATCGATACCAGAAAACTGATATCGTCAGATATCATGAGAAAGTTCCACGTGTCTGCTTTCTAGATCTTTTTATAAACTTGAAATCGGTTCATGCGCAATTAACTTGAAAATTGATATCGGAAATTGATATCCAAAAGTAATATCGATACCAGAAAACTGATATCATAATATATCATACGAATCATATCATGCAGGTGTCTGCTTTCTAGATCATTTTATAAACTTGAAATCGGTTCATGCGCAATTAACTTGAAAATTGATATCGGAAATTGATATCCAAAAGTAGTATCGATACCAGAAAACTGATATCATAAGATATCATACGAATCATATTATGCAGGTCTCTGCTTCCTAAATCTTTTTATAAACTTGAAATCGGTTCATGCGGAATTGACTTGAAAACTGATATCGGAAATTGATAACGAAAAGTAATATCGATACCAGAAGACTGATTACGTCAGATGTCATGAGAAAATTCCAGGTGTCTGCTTTCCAAATCTTTTTATAAACTTGAAATCGGTTCATGCGCAATTAACTTGAAAGTTGATATCGGAAATTGATATCCAAAAGTAATATCGATACCAGAAAACTGATATCCTCAGATATCATAAGAAAGTTCCAGGTGTCTGTTTTCTAGATCTTTTTTTAAATTGAAATCAGTTCATGCGCAATTAACTTGAAAATTGATAACGAAAAGTAATATCGATACCAGAAAACTGATATCGTCAAATATCATACGAAGGATGCAGGTGTCTGCTTTCTAAATCTTTTTATAAACTTGAAATTGGTTCATGATGAACTAAGTTGGAGGCCTATAACTGCACATGGGTACGAAGGACTGATTTTTTTTACCGGTAAATCAAGATTTTATTTTATTTAGAAAATTGATATCGATACCAGAAAAGTTATATCGTATGCCAATCATTACTTTTTATTGTCGTATTTTGTCCGATTAGTAGGGTACATCCTCGAAAATATTTCATTTTACTATTGCAAAAGTGTTGTAGTTAAAAATATATGGATCGTGTTTGCCAATAAAATCAACTGCTATTCCATATTTTCGCCCAAAAGTTTTCGGGAACTTTGGATTCATTTCTTCAGGGGATTTTGAGGGTTTTTTTTTTAAAAAACGTTACTACTCCATTATTATTCTGAAATGTTTTAACTTTTTACTCCCTATTCTATATATTTAATAGATGTTATTAATTTAAATTAAATTTAGAAGAAAACCTGTGCAAACGTATTAGAGAGTTTTTAAAATTTTTTTTTTAATATAATTTAATTTACTTGTTTAGATATTAAAAGAGAAAAATTTATGATGTAACTTATTAGTTATTATTATTAATTGATAAAACATTTTAAAAATGTGGAGTAAAATCTGCAGTGCAGCCTTAGACGTGGTCACTTTTCGGTTGCTCCACATAAAGGTGCTCTTACGATTTGTAGTCAGTATCTACGCAAGTGACTGCCCGGTAACGTGTGCCATTCAATTGGCAGCTTTACTCCAAAATAAAAAAATAATGAGATTAAAATTGAAATAAAAAAATTTTGTTTGCAAGATTTTTCCATTTTCGAGCCTAGTTTAAAATTTAATCTGGCAACGCAACCAATGCTTTTTACTTAAATACTTTTTACAAAAGTCGGTCCAAAATCTAAATGTAAATACCGATATTCGAGTTGCATAGAATCGTAAGTCACTAACACTATTTTCGAAAAATGTTGAAGCATACAAAGCTCTTCCCCTTGTAGTGTCCACTTAATTCGTTGTATACTAAAAAATCTTTGCTTTTGTCAACATCATCATTTAAACGCGCTTTTAATTGAGCTCAATGCACAATTTAATTTTATATTTGAACTTTCCGCTTTGATTTTTTTTTTCTTACAACAATATGAAAACTTTTCTCAATAGCCGAAGCAATTAGTTTTTTATACGTTTTAAAACTGCTAAAGTTTTCCTTGAACAAACTTGTTTTCGTAGGATAAAGTTTTGAGTTTTAGCAGTCTGTTAGTTTGTGTCATTAGCAGCCATTAAGGTAAATCTTCATTAGGGGATTTCTTAAAAGAAAGAAATTTAAGAAGTTGCTTAATGATGGCAAGGACAGACGGCGAAGCAGGCAAAATCTTAAACGATTCGTTGTTGGAGAATATATTTATATCGATTGCTTGAAACGTTTAAGACGATTATTTTTTATATTTTGTTCAGTGTGTTTATGGATTACGCACCTTAATAAATTGATAGGAGATGCTAATTTGTGTGATGTGAATTGAAACGTTATGATAGGCTTTTGAAATATAATACATACAGAAGTATTCCCTGATTAATTGGTCGAAAGGATGTGACCAAAAATAAGTCAAGAGAGCAATCTGGAAATAATATATTACTTAAGGTAAAAATAAATCACTTGCATTCCGCTCCAAGGAATTTTTCAGAACAGTTTCCTATTGCGGAGGAGGGGGAATGCACCTGAGCCAGTAATCAGCGAATGCTCTCGGTCTGTAGTATTTATTTCTATTCAGAGGGAATGCAACATTTTTTTGTAAACTCGAAATCGGTTGGTTCTCAACTGAGTTACAGAACTAATTTTTTACGGATAAATCAAATTTTATTTTATTTAGAAAATTTTCTGCTACTAATTTTCGTTGCACTCGTCATCATCTTCCAAAAAAGTGATATGGTGTGGCACGTGTTTAATGTCTTTTTGGATGGCTGAGTATTTCAACTGACGGTGATTGGCGGGCCGACCATCTATATACCATTTCGTATCGAAATTGTTTGAAGCCCATTTGAGTATAGTTTGATAAGTGTCCCTAGAAATTTTTTATTGAAATATTACAGCTCCGTATCTTTGCGTTATCGATCATTCTCATTTGTCTTTTTTTAATGACTGTGTATTTTAGCTGACCATTAATTATATGCCATTTCGTATCGAAATTGTTTGAAGCCCATTTGAGTACAGTTTGATAAGTGTCCCTAGAAATTTTTTATTGAAATATTACAGCTCGGTATCTTTGCGTTACCGACTATTTTCGTTTGTCTTTTTTAATGACTGTATTTTAGCTGACTATTAATTATATGCCATTTCGTATCGAAATGGTTTGAAGCCCATTTGAGTACAGTTTGATAAGTGTCCCTAGAAATTTTTTATTGAAATATTACAGGTGGGTATATTTGCGTTACCGATAATTCTTATTTGTCTTTTTTTAATGACTGTGTATTTTAACTGACCATTAATTATATACCATTTCGTCTCGAAATTGTTTGAAGTCCATTTGAGCATAGTTTGATAAGTGTCCCTAGAAATTTTTTATTGAAATATTACAGCTCGGTATCATTGCGTTACCGACCATTCTGATTTGTCTTTTTTTAATGACTTTGTATTTTAACTGACCATTAATTATTTACCATTTCGTATCGAAATTGTTTAAAATCCATTTAAGCGTAGTTTGATAAGTGTCCCTAGAAATTTTTTATTGAAATATTGATATTATTACAAATCATTCTAATTTTGAATTTTTTTTATAAACTACTCATTTAATTTAATTTTTCATGGTCACTGCAATTATATTATTTCATTTCAAAACGTTTTATATAAAAATAAATTTATTTTTGACTTTTACAACAAGATATAAAGCTTCCAGTCTCCAGAATGTAATGCAATTTTTTGATTTTCCTCTGTTGTAACGCCTGTGCTTTTTTCCAAACAATTTTGATTTTAACTCTTAACATTTCTTTTCTTCAGAAGGAGAATCATAAATAGCCATTAAGATTTTTTCCATGCTTTTCTTTTTTATGGCCATAGAAATTAAAGCAAATAAAACGTTAAACTGAAAGTATTTTAAATAGCAACAACAATCATCGGACTTTTTTGTTTATATTTTTTAAGAATAAAAAAAAAACTTATAAAAATAAAGAAATGGCAAAAATATCAAATTTCATTTCATGATGGAAGCGAGACAGCCATCGGCATTAGCAGACATGGAAAGGCGGAAGGATAAAGATATAAATATACACGAAAGCATTTGCGTGTGTACTTGCTCAGATCGTGCTTATGAGCTGGCATTATCGAAGCGTACTTCTTCGAGATTGAGATCGGTCAAGCAATTAAATTGAATGAAGTTCGCTATTACGAGACTTTGGTGGCCAGAAATTGAGGATATGGAGCTGGACTTTACTAGGCTCCTACGGCGTAATGTCACTTTCCACACAGCCAACGAAACACTGGCATTTTTGTAGGCGAAACTTAATTGCCCAGTTATCTTATGTCGTGGCGATGTTAATTAGATGCCACGATTATGTGGCGCGGTTCAACTTTTTTAATACAAAATCTAAAATATGAATTAATTCGACACATTAGCGAATCCGAACATCAATTATGTCTCAGAGTCTTGAGCATAAGGAATACAGATATACAGATATATCTGGAATTCAGATATACTATAGAAGTAGTAGCGAATATTTGACCAATATTTTTGATCATGCATAATTGCCAGATATCCTTTTATGTCAAGGTAAAATATATTTAAGTAACTTCCAGAAAATTTGAAAAACGGTGCGTTCCAAGACCATCTTTTATAACCCTTATTACCCTTTGCAATCCTTTATTTTGTAAAGCTTTTAACACTTCTATAACTGATTTCGTAATAATTTATTCAACTTGAGCGCCACGATAGGTCATAAACAGTATTTGGTAAATATACATTAAAAGACGTTCTTAAAGGACACTGAAAATCTCAAAATTAAAATTTCTTTTGCATTTTCTGTTATTGTTTTCCGATCAGCACGCGTTGGCGCCCACTGTAGATAAATATTTTATAAACCCATTTTTATATTAAATGCATCTGGTAAATGTTCGCTGGGTATACATACACAAACATATAAATGCATACATGCAAGGTTCTGCAATGCATTCGATTTTGATATATTCCTTTATGTATTTATTTAGACGAAACTAATAGCCGGACAGGCGAACATACAAACCGTTTTATATGAGTAAGTTTTCAATGAACAACAATCAGACATTTCAATGATTCGATTTGTTAAAATAATTTTGGCATGCAAATTAATAGTTGCCAATGAAAAAGTTCAACAAAATGCACTTGAAAATAATAATATGCTTAAAGCTTTAGTTTTTATCTTATTATCCTTTTCTCTCGTCTTAACCTTAACCTCACATTTTCCTAATCCTGTTCATTTTTATATTAATTTAATTTTCCATTTTGTTTGGTGTTCTTTTATTCAAGTTGTTTTGCTTTTTTTTTTCTTGTTTCTTATTATTGAAAATGCAACGTTAAGTTTTCTTCCAATTGTTGCCAAACAACGGAGACACAACACAACACTAAGAAGAGGGTAAAACAACGAGTGGAAATGGCGGAAACTTTTTATTAAAAGGTATAATCCAAATGGGCGCATGACCACAGGCAGTGCGACCGCAAGTTTCTGCAATAATAAAGTAAATTAAGGCGGTGAAAATAAATAGAAGAGAGTTAAATTATAAAAGCTCTTCAAGAAAAGCGTTATATGGAAATGTGGAAAGCTCGACTTGAGTGAAGTAGATTCGCAGTCGGACCAGGTTTTACGGTGATACAGTTTAAAAAAAGCACATTGTTGGTAGTTGATTACTTATTCCAGGCTTGTTTTGTAAGTACTGAAATTTAGCCGGCCACCAATCTTTTTTAAAGGTCCTTGAAGTACAATCACATGACGCTGTACAATGAAAAGCACTTCTTGAGTTTTCTAGTGCCAGCATTATTTATTTAATTCCGCTGCATACAGTGTTTAATCCAAGAGTTATCTTGTCAATGTGCTAGTGTTGCCCTTAAAAAAAATTCTACTTTGATTTTTCGCTTTCGTATTCCCCAACACATTCCCTCGCAGCTCCCCTAATAAACAAAATTGGAATACACATCAAGTGTCGCAATGTCTCTGAAAAATGAACTGAAGTGAACTTAATAATTTAGATTTAAATTATTTAGTTGTAAACGATCTCATGTCTATGTGAGGGCGAGAGAAAATTAAAAGTGAAAAGAAAAACCATTTAAAAAAGATTTGTTTCCTTCAAGCCTCAACTTGTTAATTTGGGCTTCTTCCCTAGAGATATTAATTAACACTCATCATATAAATATAAATGTTTGTGGATTCCATTAATGCCAAAGAAATATAATGAGGCGTGTACGCATTTCAGTTCACAAAGTTAAACCCAGTATATTCAGAGTATAAACTGGGACACTTATCAAACTATGCTCAAATTGGCTTCAAACAATTTCGATACGAAATGGTATATAATTAATGGTCAGTTAAAATACACAGTCATTAAAAAAAGACAAATAAGAATGATCGGTAACGCAAAGATACCGAGCTGTAATATTTCAATAAAAAATTTCTAGGGACACTTATCAAACTGTACTCAAATGGGCTTCAAACAATTTCGATACGAAATGGTATATAGATGGTCGGCCCGCCAATCACCGTCAGTTGAAATACTCAGCCATCCAAAAAGACATTAAACACGTGCCACACCATATCACTTTTTTGGAAGATGATGACGAGTGCAACGAAAATTAGTAGCAGAAAATTTTCTAAATAAAATGAAATTTGATTTTAGTTTACAAAAAAATTTTGCATTTTCGCCGAATATAAACTGTCTATACGTCACCCGATTTGTGAACGTATTTACAACATAACGAAGTTTAACTTCGAATCTGCACAAAATTTCCAGGGACTGAGAACTAAGCCAGTATTTCAAAGTGCTTGAATAGCTCAGATTCCGAATTTATGCTTGCGAATGCATACGATTAATTTTAATAGCACGTGCCGATAGTGTGTGTCATTGCCTACTGCAAGTTAGCAGTTGTAAGTATTTTTATCGTCGCAGTTTTAGATGTTAAACACATGCATACACAAGATTGCATGTTGTCGGCCATTTGATGAACAACGAAAACAGTAGAGGAGAAGAGTAAAAGCCTAATGGCAAACTAGCGACGACCTTTTACATTTTTTTTTCCTCTCGCCTTTTGTTACTTTCCAATAGAAGCGACTGCAGTTCGTACATATAAAAATTACAACATGAACAGCAACAACGATGATAAACAAAACCTAGACACCACAATAACCAACCATATAAATTACCATGCCACTCAAGTGCCGCACAAAAGGCACACAGTTAGACGCACACGTGCATTTGGAGAGATTATAACAAACACAGATGCACTTTGGTTGTATTCAAATGCGTGCATCTTGCCATAGTTGTCATATAAATTTCCTTTTCCTGTTTAACGTTTCATGTTTTCTATTTTTAATTCTGTTGATGGTCAGTGGAACTACAAGCCGTATTGAATGGTTTTAAAGAACTCATGAAAGGAGCCTTGCTACCATGCACAAGGACCGTGGTATAATTTTATTTGTTAACATCACTTACCAAAGGCGAATAGAAAGCTGAACTATCGACACCAATACTTTGATAAGGATTTTGTTCGGTGGATGGATAGGGTGTACCGTAGACACCAACACTGGCAGCGGGTAAACGGGAGTAACTGGATAGAGCCAAACGGGCAGAGTCATACTGGCAAGAGCAAACTGTTTGACCTGAAACCGGATCTGTCATTATCGGCCGGCCATTTTCGCAACAGGAACCGGAACCGCCAGCTGAGCCGCCGCTATTAGAACCTAAAGGAGTATTTTCCATATTGGCATTAACAGAGGGATTGTTCGATGCTGTGACATTATTTGAATGCTGGGACAGTGCATCGGGACTGAGGGCACCTGTTGACACTTCGACACCTGCATTGGCGGCATTGCTAGTGCTGGCATTCCCCGCGCCCGGCACCGTCGCTGCTGTTGGCCGACACTCTTGACCAGGACTATGCGCCGCAGCATTTGGACTGGTAATTGAGGACTGGCCGGTGGGCGTGTCACCGGTTTGAGGTGATTGTGTAGGATTCGTTGAAAGTAACTGCAAAATAACGAATAAAAAATTCAACATTTATTTTCTCATTTAACTTTATTTCTCATGGCAGAAACAAATGATATATATTTATCAATGTAGTGCCCTTCTGCCTTTCAAATTCTTGTGAAAATTAACCAGATAATCTTTCACATTAAAAACAAATTTAAAATCTTTTTAATACATATAAAAAGAAATAAATTTTAAGCTTTTTAACTGTTAATAAATAAGACCACATTTATAACTACAAATAGATAAATAACAAAATAAAAGATCACAATCGCATGTTAATTCGATGATATTTATAAACGATTTAATGACACTTAACAAGAGCAACCTAAATGATTCTTATCCAGCCAAAACTTTTCACACAAATGAACGCTACCGAAATCATGATGTAATGAAAAATACTGGCGATCTTAAAAAAAAAAAAAAAAAAAAATTGCTAACGAAATCAGCATTGTGGGAATGATTTAGAATAATTTATTGAGAATTTATATTTCGCCATAAATAAAATTTAATTATCTTTTGGATTGTTATCTGTTTTATCTGTTTTAATGTTTTTTTTTTTTTTTTTTTTTTGATATAAAATAGTTTAGAGATTTTAATTAATTAATTTTCGCTTGGAAAATTAAAAAAATATGCAAATAAATGTTTATATTTTAAAGATAATTATTGTTAGTAAGTTAACAAAAATTAGGCAACGATATGCTAAAAGGAACACTTTCCTTTGCAAGCAATTTCATTAGCTTATTAACTGCGTGAATTACTTGAAGGCAAGTCAGCAATTGGCTGTTAGTAGAAGAAGCAGAACAAGCAGATTATTGTTGGCACTTTCGTCTGTCACACACAAATAATTAAGAGCTTTACTGTTCCACATCTCTCTATCTCTCTCTCTCTCTTTCTCTTTTAATTACTTTTCACTTGAATAATAAAAATCTCAGGTAGAACTTTTCAATACGCATATTAAAATAAAATGTCGACTAAATGCAGTTTAATAGCAGTTACTTTAAGCCCTCAGGACCCACAACAAAATTCCATTCGCCTATTTCTTGCTCAACTGCCTTCATTACAATGCAACTTGAAACTAAGTTATTTATCTAGTTTGCGTTATATAAATATTTTAAATAATGATTATATATGTGATTGTAAACTCTATTGGCAAACACGACAAACACGAGCCTCAGATTACATCGGCGTTCGGCATCACTTTTGTTTTGATAGATCGCAATCACAATGTCTTTTCATCATCCGAAAAATCGGAGGACTTAGATTTGTTGATTTCATCCCTAAAATGCTTGCATGGCTATCCCGGCGATATGATATCCATTTTGAAAACTTTGAACTGTACAGCACTAAGTTTACAAAGTCCAATGAGTGTTAAAATGCATGAATTACACTCGACTGCCAAGCTGGACTGTTTATTTTCAGGCAGTCCTTCCCCAGATGTTATTTTGGTAACACCAACAAATAAGATTCTACGTTATCATGTTGATCCTGATAAACGTCCAATAATTATAAATCACAACGACAAAGAATTGGGAAAATTTCATTTTAAGACGCTAATAGGCGATGAGACAACTCTAAATGTTAGTTTGCAGCGTCCAGATTCTAAAGAGCGTTTATCGTTAATTGAAAATGGTTCGCTGCGGGTTAGTAACATAAGGAGACGTGACAGTGGCCTTTATACGTGTTACGCGTATATGGCCATTCCGTAAGTGCTGGCTTAAGGAAAAATGGAAAAATAGTACTTTTTCCAAAACTTTTAGTTTTTCACTTGCAGTGACATTTTATAATTGCTTGAAATTTTTCATTTCTTGCTTGTGAGAATTTTCAGTTAAATAATAAATATTTTCAATAAATTTATTAGAAAAAAAAAAAATTTATTTTTATACAAAATTTTTTTTATAATTTTCGATTCAATTTTTTTTTTTTTTTTTTTTTTTTTGCTTTGCCAAATTTAGACCATCAATGCTTGATTTCAATCATCAATATAATTGTGGCTGCATTTTTTTAAGACAAAGAGGAAAAAAAAGTGTTTTACATTTAGTCACATAGTAGGCATAATTAATATGCTGGCCAAAAGCAGACCAGACGTTTACGCCTCAAGTTCGATAATCTTTTATATCTGGAAACTCTAGATAAAGTCCAAGCGATTGTGCCAGCCTCAAAATTTTTGGGCAACGAAACAACAATATGAACAACATGTAGACAGTCTACTGAAAAGCTTCTGAAAAATGATGGCTCAAAGGTTTTGATCGCATCGCGTATAAAACAACACAATAAAGAAGCTCTTCTTTGCCACAATGCGCTTCCACAAAACTGTAAAAAACGCTACAAAAGTAAAATGGCAAAACGAAAAGCACAAAAAATTATAATTTCCCAAAAAAAAAAAAAAAAAAAAATGAAAAAAATACGAAAAAAATAAGGAAAAGAACACAACTGCTACAGTTTTTCCTTTATATGTATACGAAACCCATAATTAAGATAATTTCTTTCATTTATGCACATTTTAATAAAAATAACAAACGAATGAAAACAGAACTCTTCATTGATCGAAAGCTGTCGATTTAAGTTTATGTTGAGAAGCGTTACAAAAAAAAAAAAAAAAAAAAAATCATTTCTTCCCCTCTTCTACCCTCGTTCATGGCTTTTTACAAATTGCTTTAGTGGTTATGTTGTGGAGTTTTGAAGAGTGTTTTGTGTTGTTTTGGTGTCTTCACTGCACAACAACAACAAAATTTTATAAAAAGCTCTCGTTTCTGCTTTAACTCGGCTAAATGTTCCTTCTTGAAATATCTTACATTTATAATTTTGTTCTATGCTTAAGGCTTAATTAGTCTGCAGTGCTAAACAAAATGGGCAAAGAAAAAAGAAATCATCAGAATATTTAAGACTTGTCTGGCTGAATTGTATCTACAATTTATTAATCGTTCGTTCTACAAGCGTGTGGTTGTTGCCTTCCTCAAATCACTAGTATGTTTTTAAAATTATGATAATTATATTTAACTGTTGCAAGATATATTTATTAATTATTATAATTATATGAATAGAAAATATCATAAGCATTTATGGAATATTTACAAAAAAAAAAAAAAAAAAAAAAAAAAAAAAAAAAAAACTACAAGAAAAAAAAACTCTTTTGTATAAAGGTGATATTCTAAAAGCTTTTCGCTTTCAAACATTACGAGGAAGTGAATGGTGTGCAGTATTTGTATAGAAGACGGTACCTCTTTTCACAGCCAAATAAAAAGTAGAGTTTGCCAATATTAGATCCACATTTACATCAAGATCACTACTGGAGATCAACTGAAATGCTTTTTATTTATTTGCTATTTAAAAATTATATTTCTCACAAGAACTGAAAACATTTCAACTAACATGTAAGGAAGCTTATAAGCTCATAAGCCTGCCAAGTTGCATTAAGAATGACTGGAAGCCGCTGGCGATATGGTTCATTAATATATTGAAATCGTATAATTTTCAGGGTAATATTTACATTTGAAAGAAGTATTGATCAAGGAGAATTCCTTGCAGAAGCTTTTACGAGCCCACTAAAGTGAAATTAATACTACGCGAACTCACTACCACAGCCAGAATTTCGCCTCGAAGACCAAAAATATTGTAAATTAAAAAATATTCAATTTCTGTTTCAAACATAAATAATTTTTTCTTTACACTATACAAGCACGATTTGCGCAACTACCGAAAGCTGCAACACCTCGATTAACGCATTACGGATTTTTTTTACTTTAGAGTCTTTATAAGTGAAACTTTTCCAGACATCAGCCCCGGATAAGTGCCACTTTTTGTATTTTATAATACAAAATTATTAATTTATTTCCTCAAAAGCTTAGTTTTCAGAACTACTTAAAGTACTTAAACTTTCAGAAAACAAGCCATCTTAAGAATAATTTAGCTAATGAATGGCGCCAAGTTTCCACAGCCGTTATAAAAAATGTTATAAAATTTGAATATCGAAAAGTAAACTATGGACTAATGAAGACGATCTACCTTTGATTTTGTAAAGGGATCAGCTAGCTGATGAGCCGGCTTCAATTACATCACATTATACTTTATAAATTATTTTTTTATGTTAAAAAATAAGATTTAATGGATTGGAGGCAAATAGTGGTGACTTTTTAAATACGATTTTTAGTGGTCGGTTAGTAAAATTTTTCGTTGAAAGTAGCAAGCCCGGTTTCTTTCGGTTGCGGAAATCGAGCTCGTACTGTATTAAAATTATTTTGTTATATTAAATTGGGTATTTTATTTAGTAATATGCAGGGCCTTTATAATTCATTTACATGAAAATCTTATGTGATAAATAAGATCGCTTCAAAATAGTGTTGTTGGTGCCGCTTGAGGCCATAATCTGTTGGAGAAGCTGCGGCAATACCTTCTACCGCATACAACGTTTAGAAGAGCAGAGCCCCAGATACTGCAAGTATGAGGGCTAATAGTTAAACTCCTTCTGACAGCTCTTGCCAAAAAAAAAAAATAATTAAAATTAGGAGTTGATTTAAATCAGCCCCTAAGCTGGCCTTGAGCTTCACAATGAGCTTTCACATTGCAAATCTCAGTTCTTGCTAATAGCGACCATTTACGTTGCCCAAAATTATATATGAAAAATTAAAAGAAATAATTTTATATAGACAAATTTAAATACTGTAAAATTTTCCACTTCAAATAAAATTAAAGGGTTTTTGCTTTCTGTGCAAGCAGCAAATATTTTTAATTGGAACCTATACGAGCACTGTGTACGATTTTACTTAATTTCTAATTATCGCCGTAGGAATATTTCATTTTTTTTTTTTTTTTTTTTTGTATTCATTTCCTTTGCTCGTTATCTCAAAATAATAAAAATTTATTATATAGAATTTTAGCATAAACTTTTCAATGTGTCATAAGCAGCTTTTGCATATTTCCCCTATAATAGTTCAGTAATAAATTGAAATAAATAACTTCCACACATTTTATACTGCGAAAAAACATTCCACGCATACGCATATTTTCTAAATATAATGGCGTCTAATTGCAGGTCTTGAAGTCTTATTTTTCTGCTTTCTTTTTCAAATAACAATTTTTGATTTAATAATAATAATGGTTGCCTTGTATTTTCTTACATTTTCCATTATAACAAAAGCCCACCTTGCATAAAAGCAGAAACAACAAAGTGTGGAAACAAGAGATACAGAAAAAGCTTAAGGCATTTTGAGCTTCTGCTTCTGACTTGCCTTTAACTTGTAACTCATAAAGCTACTGGTTGGCTGTCTGTAAGATGTGAGGAAAATCATAAGATTTTTAATATTTCATCATACACTCTGTGTAATTTATATAAGTACACTTTACTATTTTATTTACACGATTTTTGACTGATAATGAAAATATTTTTATTTATATTTGCTTCAAGCACTTTGCGTCTAAGTAAATAATTGAATTGAAAAATTAAGGCGGTTTCATTAAAAATATTATCGGTTTTAAAAACTTTACATTTGTCGTAATATCATATCTTCATCACTGCAATTTAATTAACTAATTTATTGCTTGTTAAAATTATGCAATTTGCTAGAAGGAGATGATGCTTCGAATTATCTATGAAAACATGCAAGTGAAAGTTAGACAATTTAATCAAGTAAATTCATCGAGATGTGATGTTGGGGTAGCACCCCTACTAAGCAATTATTTTAAAGCTTCGGTTCTCTCGCGGCAAAGAAGAGGCCGTTTATCAACCAAAATTAAGCTGCTAATAAAATCAAATTGTTTCCATGGCAGGTCATCTGACAGTACCATATGCTTGCCAATGAGAATTTGGCATTTGCTTATCGCTAAATGTCAAAACGCTAAATAGTGTTACCCTGTATAACGTATAATTGCAGTTTCCATATTTATAAAAACATATCACTGGTTATTACAAAGCATTTCGATTACTAGAATAATACAGATAATAATACAGATAATAAAACATGGTGACCTTCTTCGCGAGACCGCTTTAGCTTATAAAAGCTTTATCTTATAAACGTAACCAAAAATGGAAATAAAAAGAAAATTTGCTCCACTAGGACGAACAGACCCATAGCAGTCACAACGAAAGATGGGAATATGATGAAAGAACTTTGCTTTGTCGCTTTGCTACCAACAGAGTAAATACTTGGCTAAGTAAAAATATTAGTAAAGCCCTACTGACATCTGTCAAAGTACTCGATGTACGTCAAAAGTTAAAATATTTTCCAACAAGCTAAAAAGGATACAAGTTGTTTTATTAAGTTGCCAGTTGAAAAAGCTTCTCTAATGCCCTTTAACGTACCAACGACATTGTGAAGTTGCAATGCCAGGCTATTCGAATAATAAATTCGACTAATCGACTATTTCTAATAATAAATTATTTTTCTTTGATAAAATACTCGTATATACAGCACATGCGTGCTATTACTTGCACGTCCTAGTCTACTATCCTAGTCAGCCGTCTAGTCGGCTTCAAGGAAATGACTTCAAAGATGACTTCTACAATGTCATTCCCGCATAATTTTGTACCGATAACTCTGCATTGTAAAGTATTCTTAGATATATTTAGATTGTAACTGCCCACTTCTGCTCTTCACTGCAAGCCGTAATCTACCAATTATTTTCATGACTAAAAATTTTTATTTAAAAGTCTGACTTATTCGTGGGCAGCCACTGCTTTAGAGACTGACTCAGCAATAAGGCCCTGGCAATTTCCCCATGTTCCTATTAGGCCTCCCTTATTTGGTCACCTGAGGCGAATTGAGCAGTGCTTTTGCAATGTGTCAAATACAACTTTAGCAGAATAAAGCCTTGCTCGCCTTTATATCTGAACGATCACTGATCGCTGTCAGTGTTGGATCATGTTTCTTATCAGTTTTGTTACATTTTGCTTATCCCATGAACTATTCCATGCAGTCGTACTCTTTTAATTATTCTGTGTTCGCATAAAGAAGTTGTTTGCTGAAATTATATGGTTTCTTTAGTTATTGATGTACTTGAGTTCATGAATAAAATTTTTTCAATTATATTTCAGTATCGTTTGTGTGTTTGTTAGTTTTTATTATTGTTGTTATTTTTTATTTAATTTTCTTTTTTTTTTGTAAATTTTAATATAAATTATTTTTCTAACTGTATTTCTCTTTGTTTATTTTGCTTTTGCTTCACGTTTTATAAAGCAATAAACACATTTCTTTTTTCAAAGTAATTAATTTTGTATTAATTAGTTTTTATAGTTCGTAGTTTTGTGGTAATTCGTGTACTTGTATGTATGTATGATGTTTCTTTGCCTGAGTGAATCTTTTCGTCAGACTGACTGACAAGTCAATGTTGTTCCTGTTGTTTTGGTTCTTGTTGTTGTTGTTGTTATTATTGTTGGTGCTCTAATAAAGATGCTGTTTGCAACTATTTTAACTCTTTTGTCTTGTAAAACAAGTAGTGTTGAGGTTTTTAAGGCCATAAAATTATGTATGAAAATGTTAAAACATTTTAAATTGTTATTTTTACGCCAATTAGTTTAGTTTAATGTATGTTTTAGCAATAAATATATAAATAAAACTACTATGTTAAATTACAATAATAATAAAGCACGCTCAGAAGCGATTATTCTCACTAGTGATACTCTACTAAATTGTTAATGGTAGAAAAAAATTAAAAATTTAATTTTCAAAGTACAGTCAAAACTCGTTATAGCAAATACTTCATTTAATAAATTCTCCTTAAAATGGATATGTAATTTTTTAAAAAAAATAACAAATATCTTTTTTTTTTTTGACCAACAATAATTATTTGGAAAAACTATTTGCCAAAAAAATTCTATATTTAATTAGCATGGCCACGCTAGCTATCCTAATGGTACCATAAGGATTGGGCCCAAGTGATGGCTACTACTGCCAGCCTAATAATTCAAGCATTTCAACTTTTAGTAAGTAATTTTAGAGTAAGGCAATATTTTCCAGTCTTTTGGGGGATTTTTAAAATGAATTTTAAATTTTTTATATGAGGTTCCTTGCTTCAATTCCAGCGCACAATGGCCACCAAAATCTCTGGATACCAATCCGTTGGCCTATTGTGTCTGGAGTATTTTGGAAAGCAAGGTTGGCACTAAAAAATACCAAAGTGTCGATCACTTCAAGCAAGCGCTTCGCCGGGAATGGCCCAAAATACCGCGGAGCAACATTTGGCCAGCGTGGTACGGTTTCATTGGCCGTTTGAAGGCCATAATTCGTGCCAAAGGTGACCAATTCGAACAAATCTAAACTTATTCTAAAATTTGATGCTATTTCCGACATATTTTGCTTTCATTCAATAAAATTTAAAAAAAAAAATTAAAAAATTATGGCGTTTTACTTTGTTGCAGTTTTTTCACCTCCCCCTGCATACAAGCAAGCCAACAATCTGCTACAAATTTGTATTCTTCATAACAATTTTTAAGTACGTAAGCAGATATTTTATTAAAGTATTTCCATTTGTAGTTACAGAACTCATCAAATTTTCTGTTATTCTTTAAAAATGTACTCCAATTTTTTATTAAAAGAAAAACCAACACAATATTTTATTTCTCGCTATTTTGCCACTCCTATTTTTTCTTTGGTATATCTTCTTTAGTAAAAGAAAAATAAATTAATAGTTCGAAAATTTAAAAAATAATTATATTCAAATTAATTAACACTAATTTGAAATTTTTTGATATATTTTTTTTGCACATTTATGAAACGTTTGTAAGAGAAATTGCTACTCTCTTGTGTAGTTCATTTAGGAAAAGTATTATCAAATTTTTCCATTTCTCTTTCAAGTTATTGCTTAATGTGCGAAAAAATATAATGTTTAAAAGAATTTCAAAATTAGTGTTAATGAATTTGAAATAAATTGTTTTTTAATATTTTAAATTCATAAATAATTTATCCTGAAGTTATCCTAAAGAAGAAGTGAAGAGAAATAAACGACTGTTAATTTTGTATGAACGAATGTTTCTTTCCCTGTATGAATTTTATCGTCTGGCAAGCCAATGTTGTTTCTGTTATTGTTGTTATTGTTGTTGTTATTCTAATAAAGATTTTGTTTTATTTTTATAAAAAATTTGCAAAAAATTCATCGGAAATAAATGTATCTCCGTACGAACATGTCTAATATAAAATTGATTGTATCTTATTAAGCTAAAAAAAAAAATATCTTAAAATGATGTGAAATTAAATATCAAAAATATCTGAATTGCTTGTTTTCCAATTCTCTCCCATAAATTAATTTCAATAAATTTAAATACTCTGCTATTGTTGCTATAATTATGTCAAGTAGACTACAATAATAGAAAAATAATCCAATTCCGATTAAACCATTAACACGATAAACATATTGATTATAAATAACAATAAAATAATAATTATATAATAAAGATACAATAAAATTATTAGTTCAATTCAATAAAACTATTATGTAATAAAAGAAAAAAGAAGTCTCAATAAATAAATAACTAACTAACTAATTCAATAAAACTAGTAATGAGCGCCCCTAAAAGCAGGCAACAAAAAAGTACTGATATCAAATTACTGCAAACTGCAAAAACACATCACACAAACACATCTTAACACACACATACAAAAATAAATTAAGGTGTAGCATTAACAAAAAAATTGCCATTTTTCTGTAAGCAGGAAATTATCAAATTATATATCTGTTATGTATGTCGCTGTGTGTGTGTATGTGAGCATCACATTTAAGCACTTACAGGCATTCATATTTATTTATAAAATGTAAATTTATAAAAGTAAATACAAACGCAGTACGCGATCAGTTGCAAAACAAAATGTTAAACCAACAAAAAGATAGTGATTCCGATGCTAAGGAAACAACAAAAACAAATACAAGAAAGGAAAAAAAATATATTTCAAGACGTTGAAAAGCAATAAAGAAAATATGAGATGAACAGAATAAATACTCGTAAATCATAAAATTCGTAACCGTAAAGTTGACAACGCCGTCGCAGCCATAAGCGAATAAGAAGCAGAGATTTCTCTTATTGCAATTATTTATTACTTTTTAATGCCGCATACAGATGAGAGGCGAGCTGCATTAAGTACGATAATTATAATTGTTTTTGTGAAATTTCGTCTGCAGGACATATACAGAGCTGTACAAATTTCAACTTTACACTTTTGCTAATTTATGTTAATAATAACATTTGAAACTAAAACAGTTTAGAATTAAAAAAGCCGAGAAACTTTTTGCACACGCTTTAATAGCCGTTCGATCTTGTTTCTCCTTTAAAAAGTCAAAGCCAGTTTGAATTTATTTTCGTGTCATATGAATTTTAACAATTTTCTGAAGCGATTCTGTAGCAAAAATACTGTGCATATTTAAAATAATTTTCTGCCTTAAACTATTTTACTTTTGCCTGGAATATTATTTATAAGAGATCGAATACCTGCGCACTAAATTGCAACTAAATCTTTTACTTTGTATAAAACCTTAAAATATCCCATCTCTGGCATTTAACTTTAATTTAATATTCGGTTATTCTTTAAATTATACTAAAAGCCCTTGTAGGACAAAAAGCTTCATAATTTTTGATTGTGCCCTCATAGTTTCGGTTTTCGTTAATTTTTGGAAAAATATAGTAATTTGTGGAAAATATAGGAATATTTAAAATACAAAAGCGATATGCTCAAAGCTTGGAACTGCCAACTTTAAATGACTTTAAATTTAGTGGATTTAGCGTAGATAAAATTAGAAAGAAAATTTATGTTCTTGGCAGGATTTTGTGAACTGTTTTCTTCGATCTCTGTGTTGGATATGATCATGGGAATTGCTAAAGCGAATTGCTTTCTTAATTTCGCCGAGTATGATGTTTTTACTCATTTAATATTTTTTATTACAATATTTTTTTGTTTTTTTTGGAACATTTATTTTGTTGAGCCGCCCTTGGGCGAAGCTTGCGGATTTTCTCCTTCTAATACAGCGCTGTATATTTTGAACTGAAAATGTTTTATACTCGTGCGTAATTTAACAGAGAAATAACGCTTAAAATGTTTAAGTATGCCGGTATACGACATTTTATTTTAAATCTAGAAACTTCACCGACAGGCATAATTTTTATAGCTTTTTCTACACCCTCTATGATTCCAATGTCATATCCTTCACCCATATAAAATTCAACATCACGATCTTCAAAAATGTTATCTTCATATGCCGGTAATATGGGCTTTTACACACGCTACTTCATTTGGTGTACGTTTTTTCTCGCTACTCTGCAGAATAAATCGTTCAATACTTTCATCACCGTTTGGACTTATATCCTCACCCATCCATTACAACAATTCAAGCTGAAATATTAGAGTAGAATTTGGTGGTATGGTAGGTTTCATGCCATCCTTTCCATAAACATATTCGGGTGCGCAAATCAAGTTACATTTTTCATTTAACTTCATAGAAGCCACACCTAATTCAAATGCCTTAATTACGACACCTTTCCTCAATATGAATTCAAATGGTTGTCCACGTTCAACGCTAGAGTCGAAAATGGTACCATCGGTCAACTTGCCAACATAATGCAGTGATATCTTAAAACCATGACACGGTGTTTTGAGATCCACTTCCTTCTTTAAGAATTTCCTCGAATATCTCCCATTAATACGGCTATGTGCGCTAGTATGAATGTTAATGGACGCCAAAACAGGCTGGCGGATAGTAATGATTAGTCAGGACTCAGGACATTTTTTTTTGGCAATTTTCTTTGCTAAAGAAAAATATTAATTACAAAAATTTTGTTAAAACTAAATTTGGAATTAAAGAAACTTATAAGAAATTGCTTTTAATAATAAATATTTTTCTTAGCTTTGCAAGGAATACTCATATTGCCTTTTTTTTGGTAATTAACTTAACTTGCAAAGCTTTCGTCGTGATGGCAGGAAAACAGCCAGAGTCGATACTGGAATCGAACCCGCGTCCTCCGCTTCAGTAGGCTGTAAGTTATTCATTCGCCTGTGGAGGCACCCACAAAACACAAAACTCTAAAATAAAACACACCGAAAAAATTAAAGGCGTGGATTTAGTGCCGAGTTAAAAATCTACGAACTTTCGCATAGCCAGCTTTTGGTCGGGCTTAAAAATTTTTCCCTACTGCAAGTTCTTTTCATACCCTGTCTTGTACCAAGCTGAAGTAGTTTTTTATCTATTATATTTTCCTATGCAAGCCCGCCTACTAAAATGTATTTGCACAGTGGGGCAAAACTTATCTTCACCATGGTGTTTTCCGATACAGCTGGCAGCCTCCTAATGATTCTCAGCCATTTATTGATGCCTTGGAGGCCTAACCATTATTTAAGCAGATTTTGCTACCGTCGTTGTGAGTGATAGATCAGTTGCTTGCTATTAAAATACAATTGCAATTTCCTATGTCGCCACTAGAAAATTGACAGTGCTGGAACAGAACCATTTCAACTAAAAAAAATTCATAAAATCCCAAAAAAGGTGTAACCAAAATACATGTTTCTGTTTCTGTTTCTGATGCAATTCTGGGAGTCGTCTTTCATTTACTGATTAGTACCTCATAATATGACAATATCGGTGAAACTATAATGAATATTTTTGAAAAAAAAAATTACATTTCATAATTCGCAACAAAGTAACTGAGTTACAACAAAGTATACAAGTTGGATGCAGACAAAAAATTATTATAATATAATTGTAAACTTTTGCAAAAGAAAGAAAATGTACGGAAGCTTTAATAGGACTGAATGAAGATAAAAATGTGATCATTATCAAAAGTTGCCAAAAAAAAAGCAAAACAAAATACAAACAAATAAAAAAAAAGAAATCTTGATCATCATGATCTGTCTTTATGTTTTCTGATCCATAAACGAGATATGAGAAAATATCAATTATGCACATATAAAATGTGTAGCCGATGAGTATGAGTATGAAATGCCGGCGAAAAGCAACGAATTGCAAGCGAAATTATAAATATCATGGCGCTTGTTTAATTTCATAAATAAAAGTTTGTATTGCAAATGAATTTATGTTTTATATCTGTTGATTATGGCCGGTAACAGGCCGCACTTAAATGGTATTTTTAAGTTTAACCTTCTGAATAGTAAAAATAAAGGAAATGTTTGCTGGAAATTCTAAACTTTGTGACAACAGTAGCATTGAGGACGATAATATCTTTTCGAACAATAATGAAAAAAAAAAGAAAAAAAAATACTAAAAGAGAAGCAGTTTCGCAATAGAAAAACAGCAGAAATCATCAGATGTGGATAACGTTGCAGTTAAATGGTAGTTGGCTGGTGGTTGGCTGGCTGTTTGCTGGTGGTGGCGGTGATGATGGCGATGGCGATGGCGATGGCTTAATGCGGCTGATAGTACTGCATATAAAAATCTTGATGATCATTACAATTATCATGTAAACTTTTGTCGTCATCTTTCAACCATTTTTTCTCTTCGTTTTTTTGTTTTTGTTGATTTCTTTAAATGGTATCACATATTGTTGTCATACAGCGCGGGCCTACGGTTGCTTCCTTAATGTTTGTTCTGTAATGCCTTATTTTAAATCTTGTTGCCTTTAGTTTCAGTTTAAATTTACTTTTCATGCTCTAGGCTTTTTTTTTTGTTTGTTTTTTGTCGTCCTTGTTTTAGATTTTATAGGATATTCATGATGAGAACGAAAACATAAAAAGAAATCTTGTACAAATAAGCTTTCAAAACGCTACGCATATAATTTGTGATGGAACATCTTGATAAGCTTTTAGTAACATACACTGCTACATTTCTTTTTATTTTATTCGCCATCTCGCTTTCGCTTTATCTGTATATCTGTAAAGTTTAGTTCTCATTATCTAAATAGCAGTTCAGGCAAGGAGCGATTACATTTAATTGATATTGATGTAAATTTTAATTACATTTAAAACAAACTTTTTTAGTTTACAAGCTAAATTTCTTCGCAAGTTTTTCGAATGAAAGTATTTGGCGTGGTGCAAAGAAAGTCAGTGTTGCCAAGTCAGTGGTTTTTGTCTGTCTAAATGTATTTCGAATTTATTTGTAATTATTTTATAATTTTTAATTATAATTAATTCTGATTTATTTCATTTTATTTATTTTTTTTTTTTTTTGCTTATTAAAAAATTTAAATAATTCATATTTTTACTTCCGCTAGTCATATAAACTTTTCAGCGTTTTACAACTCTGGCTTAAATGCAGAAGTAGATAAATGCGAGTAGGAATTGAACTATCCTTCGTTGCTTACTGAACAGAACTGTGTTCACAATTTTTATCACATATTGGTGTAGGTTTCCTCGTTTTCGTTTACGATGTTTCTGTTTGTCTTCTTTTGCATTCTGCAGTACCATAAACTTTACATTTTTAGTTTTCCTATAATGTGCGTGTTTTTTATGGTTTGTTGTTGTTGTTTTTACTGATGCTTTTCTCAATCATGAATTATTAATTTGCAGCATTAAAACTTGCTAACAAACCAACCAAGTGTTGCCTTAAAAGGATGACTTTTTTTATTTTTTGTTTTCCTTTTTTTTTTTTTTTTTTTTTTTTTTGCAAGTTCGCCTATCAGATTCAGAGTCATATTCCTCATATTTTTTTTTTGTTTTTTTTTTGCTAAATTCGAAATACATTTTCTTATAAAGTATGATAATTTTACTACGCCACTCCAAAATAAGTAAAATTCCCAGGCCTTTTTTTATGAACCAAAAAAAAAAAAAACATTCTTGTTAAAAGCATCTGAAAAAAAATAGTTTATAATGCAAAGATATTCCAAAAGCGGACATTGTTCGTTTCCTAATGATTTTTTAATAGAACTTAATGAACATGTTCATTTCATTCTATCTGTGAAATGATAATTTTTATAACTCCAAAGTCATCCGTGTTTCGAGTGCCGCCGAACTACATTGTATCCAGTCACTGACAAAAAAAAATAACTTAATAATTCATAATAAATAATTTAAAATTATGAGAAATAATTCAATACTATAAAACAATTTGTCTGCAAAAGCATTTAACGTTTATAATACATAATTAAAAATTATTGAGTTTTTTTTTAAATTAATTTTTTATATTTATTTCGCAATTTTTTTGAAACAATCCTTTTTTTTAATATATATTTTTTTTCTAAGACAGCAGCTACTCCTGCAACGCACTGTATCAGAATCAGGATAGCAGTGCAGAATATTATTGTTATTTTTTTTTTGGCTTCTGATATCGGAGCGTGCAAGCATTGTAACAATAATTATTTAAAAATTTATTAATTAATTTAAAATAATTATTTAATAATTTATTTTGAAAATGAATTATTTATTGAATGAATTATGAGAGCGGAAGAGAAAAGGCCATGACAATATTTTTTATGGCTTTTGAAGGCGGTGATCAATGTGACGGCCTTCTAAAACGTAATGAGCGTTATTTAAACTCTGGATCACGAGTATTATAAATGAATAATCACCTCTTCTTGAATTTGTTTAAATATTTGATATTAAGTTTTCGCGCAGAGGCGCTCATAAGGAAATCGTGGGTGAATTTCGTAAAATTTCAAGTGTCTCTTCACACAAAAATTGTCTTTGACTTTTTCAACTTTTATAAATAATAAATATTTTAATTAAGTTAAATTGAATCAAACAAAACCGGCAGAATTCAGAAATATTTTTTGGCCTAAAAACTGCTCACTTCGTAAAAAATCATAAATTAACAAAATTTTACTTTATTTTATTTATTTATTTATTTATTATTTTTTTTTTTTTTTTTTTGGGTTACTTTCCAAGAGATTTCGGCATTCGTATCAAGTATGAAAACTTGTGTAGGATGTCTGTCATAAAATCTTTTTTATTTATTTGCCGCCAATAGTTTCGCATTTATTCATCATATTTTAACTTGAATTTAACTTGAAAGAAAACAAAACATGTCAAATGATTAATTAAAATCATGATTAATGATTTCTCACATAACTCATTTTTTAAATAATTAAATTATTTCTTCATATTTCTTTTGTTTTATAAACAAATTAGTTTAATAAAGTTAATAATACTGACACGAATGCGTCATACGTGTGCGCAAATGCGTGTTTAGTATGACAAGAAAATAAAATTTAGGAAACAAAAAAAAACCATTAAAATATTAAAGATTATGAATTATTTTTATATCATGTCACAAAGAAAATATAAATTTACAATTATTTTAAGACAACAAAAGGATTAATTTTTATTATCAAAGTATTTAAAAACTAAATAAAATAAATAAACAATTTTATTGAGTTTTTTGTAAAATTTGTGAGTTTTTGTTTTTTTTTTTAATAGAGAAATAAAAAGTTGGCATGGCATTAAAATAATTTAATAATTTAAATGCTTTAACATTTAAAATGATAGAGAGGTCCTTTGGGTTTCCATTGCCTTTGAAGGTTTTGTTTTCGTGAAATTCTTCTTGGAATTCTTCTTCTTCTTTCTTAATTTCAATTTAGTTTAGTTATGAAAATAAAACAAAATAAAAAAAATGGTTTTTAAGCATGCAGAGGCAACCAGCCAACGGCACCGATGCTGTAACTCACAAATCCAGTATCTTGAATTTTCCTTGCAAGCCAACAAATAATTTCCAATCATTCATTTTAATCATTTTAATTTTGAGAAAACTTATTTGTATTGTATGTATTTGCTGTATGTAAAATTTTAACGCGCTTCAGACATGATCGAATGGATTTACTATTTCTCAAGTGATGTTTGAAGAGAATACCACGAGCAAAGAACCATTTCAGGAGTTACGCCGTCCCCTTTTCACATTAAGAGAAAAATATCTTTGCAGTATTTCTTTTCGATTAATTAAATGTTCAAAATGGAAATTGAATATCAATTACGCTTTTAATTACATTTGATTTGCACTTTAATGTAAAAATATAAATTTTGACAGAGTCATTAAAAATTAGGATGCATGCCCTGCAGTGTTATTTGAACGGAGTATTTGTAAATGTCGGAAAGTGATATGTGTTTGAATATAAAAAGGAAATATTTATAAACTGTTAGATAAGGCAACACTGGACAAATATTTCGTGAAGTACTTCTAACACTTATTTGCAGCTTAAATCAAATATGATTCCAATGATTTTTTAATAAATATTTGAGTAAAATAAAACCGTCAAGTTTATTACGGAAAATGTTCGGCCACTGTAAAGGAAACTTTATTAAAACGTCATACGATTAATTGCGGCAGAAGAACGCATAATACAAAATGTAATATAAAAGAAGTTTTCCAGATAATGGAGGTACGCACAGTCCACGTTCAAATGTACATAGACTACGAGAAAGTGTAAAAATAAAATGCAAATAGCAAATCATCAAAAAATTCCGCTTGTCCGGTTGTCCGGTTGCCCGGTTGCCCGGTTGCCCGGTTGCCCGGTTGTCCTTTTGCAGAACTTGAACCTGAGATAGCTAGATTAATATTTTTTTTAGAAAACACAAATCCGTCTACTATTGTATGCAGAACTCCTTGCCACAACTTGCATTTACTAAATTTTTCTGAAAAAATACGCAACTCAGTATTCAGGGATTCCCCCTTAAATCACGTCAGCAGTCACTTTATGTACTTCTTTTGAAACTGCCTAGAAATGTTTTGTAATTTGAACGCAAAGTTACTGAAAAATACTTAATAGTGTTTTAGTTTTAGTAAGAAGTGAGTAATAATGAACCGCACTTTAAGAAATTTAATACAGTAATTTCAAAAAATTAAATTTCATTCTATATCTGCATTTACTCTGTATCTGCTTTAATTCTGTATCCTTTACATTCTTAAAATATATTTTGAATTTTTTTTTAATCATTTTCCTCTAAAGTATCCCGCCGCTAGATTAATTTTACCTTCACTTTGCAGAATAATCAAATTTTACAGCAGTCTTGCTGTCGACTACAAATATTTGGAAAACTTTTCATAAGAGAAAACCGCATACTGGTTAGTATTAAAACACGATTTCTCGTCTATACAGTGAACTGAGCACACAAAAAAAAAAAAAATTCACCAAAAATTTTTGTTTCATACAATTTTTTTTTTAAAAGTATTTATTTTTAGTAAATGAATGTCATCATATTAATTTTACTTGCTACACTTGCCAGGAAATAAGGTCAGGAGATGTGCGTATGGCAGCAACTCTCATACACTTTTAGAGTGTCTAAGAATGCAAAGCTTGCAAAAGTTTCTTATAGACTAAAAATGTTTTTTATAAAAATATTTCCATAATTATTTAATTAATTTGATTAGTTCAAATTTTTTAAGCAGCGGAGACGGAAAATGCTTATTCGCTAAATCCGAAAATGTATATTAAGAATTAGCTCTACATATTTTTATATATTTTATTTTCTGCTAACAACATGACTTTGTTGTTGTTGTTCAAAATTTTGCTATAAACCACAACATAAATTTGACCCAATTACGCAAATACATATGTATATGTAGCAGAAAATATTTAAAAGTATTTAGAAAAAATATTTAACTAAAAATAATCATTAAAATCCTTTTTTTTTTAATTTTTAAATCGTAGATCAGTTACAGTAGATCAGTTTGTAGATCAGTTGCAGTAGAGAATTTAATTGAATTTATTAAATGAAAATGAATTTTAGTTTTTTTTTTGTGCATTAAAGCAATTAATAATAATTAAGAGGGGAGAAATATAAACATTTTGTGGATATAATTTAAATTGTTTTCCAAACAGTAGTCTTCTCCGAGTATGTTCCAAATTAGGCGGCATTATTTTGGCAAAATGTCATACTACATTCTACAGTTATTGCACGTAGGAGTGCTTTCAGATACGAATGTGTGTGTTTGTACATTATTTTTTCACTGCACGCATACTATGCAATATTATAGCTTTAATTGCGCCTAAGCATGCACGTGCACGTATACATGCGTATATTTTTATGCAAGCATATGCATTGCATAAGTATCTATCGTTTATGCATTATACTCATTTATTATGCAACAACATCTGAGCAAGTAAGGAGTTTATTAAAGGCAATATATGTACATTGGTATCATGACTTGCAGCATTATAGAGCATGTCTCGAAAATATATAATAAATTGCAAGTTGTTTAATAAAATTTTAAGGACCCACCTGTGAAGCCGACGGATAACCACCATATCCAAATTGTGCATATGCAGCCATTTTACTAATTATTTTCAATTTTTCTTATTTTTTTTTTTAGGTTTATGTTTCTAATATTGCACTTTAAATAAGGATTTCATGAAATAGATTCAGTTAATTCCTTTAATACTTTTGTTAGTTTATATTTTGCAATTACAGTACGTTTTAAAAATTATCCTCCATAACACTTTCGCGTTTTGAAAAAAAATAAAAAAAAATAAAAAATTATTTTCGAACTCTTTTCTTATTTGACTTCGCGAAAGGTCAACAAACCATACAAATAACAGAAATAATTCACTTGAAAATATTATGTACACTAAAAACAACAAACAAACACGTTTGTTTGTTACTTGATTGTAATATTTCAAATTCAAGCAACAAAACAAGCAACAACAGAATAATATTGTCAATTTCATGTATGTATGTACTAAGAGTATTGGTGAAATGCGTGGCGAGATGATCAGATCAACACTTGTGTGGAGGAAGTTTTGGTGACCATCCGCCAAGTGACAAAAGTAAAATGTTCACCGCTTACAGGTCAAACATGAACTCTTCAAACGGAAAAGGTTACAACACACAAATTGTTTGAGAACGTACATACATACATATATAATCGTTTGTTTTGCTTTATTATTTTTCTTATTAGACAAACCGTTTTTACGTTAAACACAAGTTTCTAAATGAGAAATTCCGGTAGAGAATGTGTGCCGTTAAATTCCCTTAGACGCACGCTTTTAATATTAAATGTTTTCAAGCCGTTTACGTACAAGCATATTCAACAAGCTTCTGCGCACTAACGATGTTAATCAAAAGACCGTCCAACATGAACTGGTTGCATTGCTATAACAAACATTATGAAAATTCCATTAAAGTAGAAAAGCGCCACGAGCCCACATAAAAGTTTTAATAAAGTTTAATTTTTTTTAATATAGCCCTCTCTGTTCGTGACACGTAACGCTGATGATAATAAAGAGAGATGTCAATATATCGAATATTGTTCAGTCGAACAAGACTGAAAAATTCTAAATAGACTGTTTTATTTTCAGCAAACAAGAAACAAGTTTGATTATGAAATGTGACTCCACCCCAGAAGATAATAAACTGAGAGACATGAACGTATTATTAGTACTCGTTACTAAATGACGAGTAAATGATAACAGCGAATGCTTTACTCATTCTCTACTCTTCTTTCTTATCAGTTTATTTACACATTTTTTCTATTTTTAAGAAACTTCTCATTCTTGCTCTCTCAAACACCCAGCCTCAGCCCTCCCATGCTCATACATACAATGCTGTAGTGTAGTAATAAAAAAGAAAATCGTGTTGTGTGTAAGTGTGTGTTGGTTTTGTGCTTAAATGGTTTGAAATTGGTGTCATGATGTTGTTTGTTTTGTGCTTTTTACTGAGCCAATGAAATTGCTTCATTTTACCGTTTCCATAGGCAGGTGTTATGAGGGCTTTGTGTTGTTGCTATTGTTGCTTTTTGAATAATAATTTTTTTTTCTTTTTTTTTTTTTTTTTGCTTTCCATAGATAACAATGAAGGTTTGCGGTCTAACAACCATTAATTTATTTTAGTAACTCATACCTCATATTTGTTATTATAATTATAATGGTTGTTGCTGAGACTTTAGCCGTTTTTATTTCGTAAATGAAGGGTTAAAGGTACTTTTTAATACACCTTTTTCTTTTCTTGTAGACACGCCTTTCTTTAGAAAAGGTTTCTTGTACGACTAATATTTTCCTTTATTTATAGGTTCTGTAAACGCTTTTACGCCATTTATTGAGCTAAAAGAGTTTGTTTCATTTCATCAAACCACTTTGTTTATACATTTACGCACGACTTTTATTAAGGATTATAATATTTGCTGCGTTTGGCTTGATTATTGTAATTGTTTCTGTTTCGATTTGTGGCTAGTTTTGATACAAGTTTTTACCGCATATCTCTAATATGTATTATTCATTTACAGAAAAAAAAAGAAAAAAGTAATTTGTACAACTTAACAACTTTATAATTTTTTTTGTGGCTTTCAAGCAACTTTCAAAAGATTAAAAAAATATCAATTTGAAATGGTTTGAAACTTAATAATTTATTAAAATATAAAATTTTCATAATTTAGAAAAGTTTTATTTTCCATAAAGCTCGAGCATATTTTTATGTTATTACTGAGCTGCACACATACAAAGATACGTTCATATGTTTGTACATATGTATGTTCATACGGATATATAAGTTGAGCTGTTTTATGCAACATTGTTGTAAATTGTAGATTAGTTGCTTAAACATGTGTTCGTTTTGCCAGAATCAGTGTATGCTTTCAGAACAATTAATTACTTGTTTGTTTATTTAAAATTGAACATTTTTGTTCACTCATTTTAACAGAAAACGAAAGATTTAAGACACATACTTTATTTTAATTAACTTTTACGAAGTTCTTTCTTGTTAAGTAAATTATGTTAATTCAAAAGCTTATTATATGCTACTTAGATGGGTATTGAGTCTTAAGCAATTTATGACTGTGAATGCCTTTTATGCAACTGAATAAATTTTGTAACATTCGTGTGCAGTTATTATCTTTGTTAATCATATTTCTCTTGATAGCAAAAATCATGGTTTATTGTGGATGGCGATAAATTAATTAAAAAAAAAAAAATAATATAAAACAAAAGCAAGATTTTCCTGCCATGATAAAAGTGATTTAACGAGACTACTTTAAAATGTAATATCTGTATTTGCTAAAAAACGAAATTACGATTTGAAAATTTAGAAACTTGTTTGTAATAAAAATGAATTAGTTTTAATTTATTGTATATAATTAAGATTAATACATTTTATTTATATTAATATATTTTATTAAAATTTTAAAAATTAGAAAAATACCGTTTTATAAGGATGGAAAATACTCATCTCATTGATTTCAATAGACAAAACGAATTATTAAATAATAGCTTTATATGGTTTTTGTTTTGTTTATAAGTAACAATACATGATCCTTATTTTTGTACAATCGGCCTCAGATATATAGGTATTTACACATGTGAAAAGCTCAACAGGATAAGTTCTAAATTAACGTTTATGTCTGTAAGCAAACTTGAAAACAGAGTTCAAATGGGAACTAAATAAATTTTTCATTAACTAACGTAACAATTTTGTTTCCTATTCAAATAGTTTTTCTAATATAGTATATGACAGTAGATACACCTAAGATTATCAATTGGAACATTAGTGTAAGTAGTGGGGGCCTATTCAAATAGTTTTTCTAATATAGTATATGACAGTAGATACACCTAAGATTATCAATTGGAACAGTAGTATAAGTAGTGGGGGCATTCGCTATAGCTGTCTCGCGAATAGACAGATTTAAATTCCGCTCTCTACTGTTGCAACTATTGCAAACATGATGCCGGCTAAATAATTATTTTGAAAGAGTCAGTAGCAGCATAGAGTTGATATTAAAATACTTCAATAATGGCACTTTCCAAGATTTGCCATTTCAGAAAATTATCTTTTTGAAATATACTTGCAACCTACATTTTAATACATTTAAATACACATTTCTGTTTTGTAAATGCATTTATAATATTAATATCAATTGTCCTGCAGTTTGCTATTAAATAAAATAATATAATTTTACACTTTTTTTGTATACTGGCAACACAAAGTTTCTGTTCATTGTGGCCCATAAATATAGAAATAGGCCTAGGATGGGCGCATTTAGAAGAGAGGTTATGTAGCCATATAGCCGTGTTCTAAAAATTATCACGTTCATATAAACCCTTTTTTGAGACAAGCGGCAGTCGGTAGCCTTGTATGGCAAATGAATTTAATATTCAAATAATTTTTTTTTAATTTTTTTTTTTTATTTTTTTCTTAATTGTTTTTAAATGAAAACTTTTTGTTTCAGGTCAAGTTAATTTGATTCATTGATCTAGAGTTTGCTAATTTAATTAGTTATAAATTTATTTTTTTTTTTTTGGTCAGAGTGTTTTATTTAATTTTTTTTTATCTTTTAGCTTAATTCGTCTATTTTTTTTTTTTTACTAAAAGTGTTTGGATTTTTTTTCTTCTTTTCCTGATAATGCACACAATTTTTTGTATCCCTTATCAAAGGATCGTAGTTTTTGTTATTTTTTATTTTTAAATAAGTCGATTAACTTCAAACCTCATGGTCCGTCCTGTCAACTATAGTTAAGTCGAATATCGATGTCAGTTTTAAGGTAATATTTTCTATTTGCAAGGCCGATTAAATGCATTCTTTCTTAATACAATTATGGATAATTTTATATGAATAAAAGTAATCAAATTGATTTTCAATTAGCTTTTAAAACTTGACTTTCATTTTTATATACTTCTAAAATGTTTTCTATATTTCGTTAAGAATTTGGTTAAAATTTATTTGCAATTTTATTTATTGCAAATTTATTTTAAGCAAGTAAAGAAATCATTTAATGCAGAACTAATTCATCCCACGAAAGCTTTGCAATATTATGCAGTCAGCATAAGAGATTCATTTATAAATTCTTACTTTGAATCAGTTTAATCAGATGTCAATAACATCAACGTTTTCCCATTTATTGGCCGGATTTTTCTTTTCTTTTTCTTTTTTTTTTTTTGTCCTAAAAATTAATTACAATTTATATATTTTTTAATTAAAACATTCTTTTATTTGAAACAGCTCTTTTCGCTTTTGCCATTATCTGTAACCGGAATCCACTTTGTATTTAATATCGAATTAATAATTTATTGTCATTGTCACTAGTTTGGTTGCCGTATTCCTCCCCATTAAGAAAAAAAATTTTATTCTACTTTATTATAAAAAATATTTTGACATGACAACAAACAAATCATTTTAAATGATTTTTATGCCATTTATTTATTAGCGAGAACTGACTGGCTCGCTGGCTGACTGTTTTCATTGCATAACATTGAAACTAATGCATTTGAAAAACGGGCACTCACCAGATTTGAAGGTTGAATGAAAATGAAATGAAGATGAAGGTAATTTTCATAAAAACCACACTGACAGATGTTGCAATTAAAACTGTATGAAAATGACTCAATTTCGGATGGTACTGAGATTCAATTAAAACGGCAACCAAACAAAAATACCCTGATCTTGTATGGAGGATTTACACACACATACAACACACACAAGGCATACTTGCAAATGAACAAAGGACGCAAAGGACATGAGGGTTTGCAGGATTGCGGAAAATTCAACAGCATTTTTAAATGAATGTGTGACAGTTTTTATTTTACATAAATATTATTATCGTTATCGTGGTTGTTATTTTTGTTATTGCTGTTGTTGCTGTTGTTGTTACAGATTTCATTTTCCTGCCACTACAAAAAAAGAAATTTTTTTTTCTTTTTTTATTTTAAAAATCTGTAACAAAAATATGGAAACAATTGTTTCCAAGGCATCATTACCGGCGATAGTTTGACAAACGCAAGCGAGCTTAAGGAATAAAAAGGAGCAGTTTTATGTGACCGTGAGCAACTATTTGGTACCAACACTGAAAGTATACGAAATTGCAAAAAGACTACGCGTTATATACATATATATAAAAAGCAACAAAAAAAGCAGTCGCGTAACATGACAGGCATGAAAACGAAAGACAAAAGTAAATGTCATTTATTCGTGACACATGACACATCAATTGTCAAAATACAATTAAACTCTGGCGACTGGCAGTTTTTGGCCCAATATTATGTAGCTCAATATTATTTTGCTTAAATTTAACTAAAATCTCAAAATGACAAGCGAGTTTCCAGTTTCTTAATATTTTTCCCCCACCTTAAATACTCAGTGGGTGTTGTTGATTCTTAAGTGGTAAACTGCTGATATTGAATTTATTTAATCTACTGCCAAAAAGGTCAACTAATCAGCCATATGTTAAAAAGGAGACAACAAAAAGAACAACAAACAAGGAGACAAAACATAAAACTTGAAAAAAATTCTCCGCTGTTACTTTCTTTGTTGCTCTACAGGATATCGTAACCGCAAAAAAAAAGAAAGAAAACCAAAAAAAAAGAAATTATAATCATGGTCGTCATGAAATGAAATAAATAGAATCTCATAAAAAATCATAACAAAATCAACACTCTTGAACTTCACAGCTGGATAAGTTTTGTGTTGTAATATTTGTTTGCTCTTATTTTTTTTTCTACCCCCTCCATGAATTCTTCTGTTGATTTTGTCGCCTTCTTCTTTTTTTTTTTTTTTGTTTTGTTGTTTTATTTTTAACTGTCGTGTTAGAAAAAGAGATGTCCTTGCGGAAAGACGCCAACACTTTTTGTTTGTGGTCATTTGTAACATGCTTAACACTTATAACGTTAATAAATACAACATTGTTCATTCGGATTTCAATGGTTTGTAATATTAGGGAGTTCCCCTAAAACTACAATTGCTACTTTAATCTGGCAATAAAAGAAAATTCTTACCAAATAAATTTTTCTTTCAAAAGAAAATTATTTTAAATATTCTCAAAACTAAGACGTTTATTGTAAAGCCTTCCATAAAGACGAGGCGTTTGTTTATCAAAGCAAACAAATTTTTTATTGTTAACTTAATTTCAGAACAAAAATTTTCTATTAATAAAATGGCTGCGAAATTAAATTAAACGCATAACATTATTTAAAGCTTTTTCACTTTATGATTTATTTTATGAAATTTTCGCTGTCTTTTGTAAAGAATGATTTCATGCCAAACAACGTATACGTCTCTGAGATAAAACACAGATATATGGAATATAGAAAAAAATATTTTTATATTGAAAGTACAAAATTTTCTTTAAAACACTGAGAAAAAAAATTAGCTTTCAAACCATCCGTTTTGGTGGCAACATGTGAAATGTGAGATTTTTTTTAGCAGTTGCATGGAAATGCTGTAGTTGGATGAAACTAAAACTCCTTTTTTTTTGGTGGGAAAACTGAAATATAAAGTGCCAATCAAAGCACTTAGTTGATGGCAAAATGAGCTTTTAAGGAAATTTAAATAATGTATGAGTTCTCTTTTAATTTATGTGAATTTGTGAATTAGCGGTTAATACACCCAAAAAATTAATGCCGTAACAAATTGTGTTTTATTGGAAAAATATTCCATTAACTAAAAGACATTAAAAGAATTAATATTTAAAATCCCATGAAACTTTACTTTTTACTTTTCTTGTTATTTAAAAAAAAAAAAAAAATTTAATTTTCTAACATAAAAAATTTTTTAAATTTACAGAATATTTTGTATTTGTGGAAATTGATATAAAAGTAGGTTTTTAAATATGCGCAAGTAGCATTGAAATGCAGCAGAGCCAACCCTAAGCTTTTAATGCAAAGCAAAATACCAATTAGAAGCCTGTATTGAGTATTGAACTGGAGCATTTCTCATTTTTCTTAACTGTGATGCCAATTGTTTTTATTTTCATTTGTATAATTGTTTTAGAGCATGAAACAATTTATTTGATGTCATGTTGCACTGGTGTCTTTCATTAGAACAGCACCTGGTAACGTCGCTGGCTGTTGCAGGACTCCCTTGTTTATATAAATGTTTCAAATTTTATTCTTTGGATGCCCCTACTAATTTTCCTCTACACATATTTTTTTACCACCTCTGTTTTTTGTGGCTTTTGTTACACGAAAAAAAAAAACCTTTTTATTATTTATTTTGTTTAACATGTTTTCTCATTTGTGTTGTATAATAAACAACAACTCCCCCTGCCACCGTCCCTCCCTAAGTACGCATTCCCCATCACATACTTATAACATTGAACGTACATTTTTCATTTTTTGCGGTCACAGTTTTTTGGTGTGTTTCATCTAATGGCCCGCCCGCATAGAGCTAACGGTGCACATATGACTTTTTCTCTTGCTTGGTGACTTTGTTGGCGTGTGTGTGTGTGTGTGTGTGTGTGTATGTGTATGTTTAATGCTCACGTTAATTTTACGCACTTTTTTACACTTTTTTTTATAGGTTAATTCGTTTTTATGCCAAATAAATGGATGTCATAAAAAACAACATGAGTAAAAGTGACACTATTCTCGAATTTTTTATGAACCGTTATAAAACGGCAACGGGAAAAAAAATTATTCTCTCTCTCGTAATAAATTGCATAGTTTGTGCGCTCGCATAAGGCTTACGGTGTAAGATGACAGATTATTCTACACACTTTCTATCCGCCTTGTAAATGTAGCTGAACCACTTATAACTATTAGGTGACCCAAAAATAATGTTTTTTCCGAAATAATTCCTTTTAAGGTAAGCAAGAGCCATGAAGTATTTAGCGGATCGTTAATTAAAACTGATTTTTTCATATACTAGTACGGAGATAAAAGCTTGCTATAATTTTTTTTTTTATTTTTGTAACTTAGCTTTTGGCAGATGAGCAATTATAAAAATTCTAGTCACATTATTTTAAATCGTTTCACTTTCTTTCATTTAAAAGCATTTTTACACTAGTCAACACCTTTCATTCAGTCACTCAGCAAGATGTTAACATCTGCCCATGCCAAACTTTTAGAAAAAAAAGCTCAACCTTTTTCAACAACTTTAAAAGATGAGATTTTCTCATACGGTTGCCTCCAGTTATTATTCGATTATTTTAGTCTCATCACTAGAAAAAAGGAAAAGATCTGTCCGCAAAAATTCCTTTCAATTCTAAAGAAACAATTATCTTTGTAGAATTTTTAAATACATTTTTTTTTCAATATTTAATTGCTCAACGAATCGAAGCTAAATATGGGACATGAGAAGAAGTTGTACTGAAAACGGCTTTTATTCAATTTTCAATTTCTTCGACGTGTTGCTACCAACTCTTGACGAGAGTAAAAAGACTGAGAATATTGGCATTCCGAAATTTCATATGAGTTTACGCATTTAGCTGTTTCAAGACAGCATACGACAATAATTGTTAGCAACTGCGCTCTACATATTCCTGCAAAAAAAGGATCACTATTTTAAAAAAAATTTCACCTCTCATAAGATAACTCCATTCGGCAAATATTGGACAATTTTTAGTTATAAACGCGGTAAATAAATATTCAGAACAAAAAAAAATTACTTTACTATTATTAAAAATGTTTTTTTACACGTCTTTTTTTAATCTCCTTCAAATCCTTCAAATCGGCATTGAGACTGGAATTATTATCCTGCTAAAAATAGAGAGTTTCATAATCTTCCTTGCAGGCTGGTTTGCATGGCACAATTTAATTCATATAATTTTTATTAATTTTTTTTTATTTTATTTTTTATTCAATTGTTTATTTATTTTAGGAAGGTAATCCGATTTAAATAATATGACAAACAAACGGTTTGTTATTATTTAGTCAAATATGTAAATTGATAATTAATATGTAATTGAATTAAATTCTCATTAACAACTTTTTTTATAAATATAATTTTTGTTTAAGAATTATTATTTTTATTTTATAGTTATTTTTATTATCGAAATTAATAGTCAATAATTTTTTATTTTTATTTTCATTTCTTTATAGTGGGATATCTAGTGATAATTTTTATTATAATTTCAGTTGCAATAAATTTTATGCCAAATTAAATAAATTATTTTTATAATAATGAATTCAAAACTCAAAGAAATATTTTTCTAAAATTTGCATTAAAAATTTTAAAATAAATAAATCTTTCTTTAATATCATATTGAAAAGCTTCATTTCAAAAATAATTTTTTCAATATTTTTTCAGCGAATAAATTTTTTATTAAAATAACTTTCGTACAAATAAATTTTCATTAGAAAAATTTTTTGTTTGAATAAATTTTATCAAAAAAAAATTTTTTATTTGAAAAAATTCTTATTAGAATAATTTTTGTTTGGATAAATTTTTATTAAAATAAATTTCTCCGGTAAAATTTTTATTATAATAATTTTTTTTTTTTTTTTGAATAATTTTATATTTGAAATAATTCTTATTATAATAATTTTTGTTTGAATAAATTTTTATTAGAATAATTTTTGTTTGAATAAATTTTGTTAAAAAAATTTTTTATTTGAAAAAATTCTTATTAGAATAATTTTTGTTTGGATAAATTTTTATCAAAATAAATTTCTACGAATTAATTTTTATTAGAATAATTTTTTGTTTGAATAAATTTTATCAAAAAAATTTTTTTTTTTGAAAAAATTCTTATTAGAATAATTTTTGTTTGGATAAATTTTTATCAAAATAAATTTCTACGAATTAATTTTTATTAGAATAATTTTTTGTTTGAATAAATTTTATTAAAAACCTTTTTTATTTGAAAAAATTCTTATTATAATAATTTGTTTGGATAAATTTTTATTAAAATAAATTTCTCCGGTAAAATTTTTATTATAATAATTTTTTGTTTGAAAAATTTTATATTTGAAATAATCTTATTATAATAATTTTTGTTTGGATAAATTTTTATCATAATAAATTTCTAAGAATTAATTTTTATTAGAATAATTTTTTGTTTGAATAAATTGTATTAAAAACATTTTTTATTTGAAAAAATTCTTATTAGAATAATTTGTTTGGATAAATTTTTATTAAAATAAATTTCTACGAATTAATTTTTATTAGAATAATTTTTTGTTCGAATAAATTTTTTTTGAATTGTTTTTTATTTGCATAAATTTTTATTAGAATATTTTATTTTTAATTAATATAATATTTTTTATATTTTATATTTAATTTTTTATTTTCTATTTGCGATTCATTGTAAGGCGTTTAATGTTTAAAGGAATTGTTTCTTTCACAGGAATATTTTTTTAAAATACTTTTATTAGAATAAAATTACATTGATGTAAAAAAAAATATTGAACTAATAAAATTAAAAGAAAAGTTTTAAATCAACTTGCAGAAATTAAATTTAGCATTAGCAATTTTAAAATCTTTTCATAGATGCTCTGCTGTTGAACCAGCGGATTAATTATTAGTTTTCAGCATTGACTTTTAATAATGTCGTAATTAAGGATAAAAGGAGCCAACATTTAAAATGGCATAATTAAGGATAAAAGGAGCTAAAATATATTTATAAAGTCGCTTTTAGAAAATTTAACTGCTGCGCGAATTTCCCATTATACAATATTGTTCCTGGGAAGGCTTAAAAAAAATTACATGGCACTTGTAAGGCCATGTTCGTTGGCTACGGACGCATCCTAAAGCAACGTTTACCTTTTCTTTTACCAATTTCTCTTACAAAATATGCACGATTGGAAAACTATAAAGATTGAAAGCTCACTTAAGCAGGTGCCTGTATTCTAACAAGCGTTCTAATTCGCGAATTTGCACAACTGATGTTCAAATAAAGTGGACAACATTTTCTTGCAAGAAGCCGTGGAATGTGTTTGAATGGAAAAAAAGTGTCAATCAAAATGAATCGTACCCTTAAATGCAAATGTCAAATGAAAGTGACATAATCCCACTTGGGAAGTAAACTAATCTCAGCTAAGCTGCTGAGTTCCAAAGCACTCCAGCAAGCAAACAAGAGGAAGAAGAGTAAAACACAGAGCATGAAGTAAATTCCTTTGAGATTTAAACGCTGTGACCGCATCAGGGAAAGTGTTCAACGAAACAACAAAAAATACAACATAAGGTTACCAAATAATCGCTCAAGCAAACCATAAATAAAATCACGAAAAGGGAAGAGGGTGAAACAAAAGCAAAAAAAAAAAAAAAACGGAAAAAGGAAAAAATTATTAAATCTCGTACACAAGGGTAAAATCTCTATTAACTTTAACGTCTCTTTTGCTTAATTCGCCGAGCCAAGAAGGGGCAGAGCAGTAAATTGCATTAAGCGGCTCTGGTTGTGTGCCATATTTTGATTATTTATTTATGACGGTTCATTGACACCACACAGCAGCCGACGATATTGAATGTTGTTTAATGTGTTGATAATGATGTTTAAATGTTTCTTCCAGGATTTTGGCTGATAGATGAAAATAAGCGAAGGACTTGCGAGCGTACACAGACACATACAGCAGACAAAATCATATGACGTGGTCGGTTAAGAGACGGACTATTAAAGCATTCTCTCTGTCCTTTTAAGGCAATTTAATAGATTTGAAATATCATGTGTGTGTTGCTGTTTGGCTGTGTGGCATTTGATACATCTTATGAGAGGGGGTGTGAGTCATTTGAGGGCACACAGTAGAAGATAACGATTACGTTAAAAAGCCATAAATTGAGTGTGGAAAATGTAACACCTGAGTCTTAATATTTTGCCTGTTAAATCCCATTAAATACCCTAACCCTACCCCTATGCTCTGGTGCCAACAACTAGTGTGTCAAGCAGTAATTTGGCTAACAGATTATTAGATTAAATTTGAAAATAGACTAGTGCTGAAGCATGCCATCATCTCTAAATCAAATATTTTAATATTTAATGCGTAAATTTGTACTGCAGTACTTAATGGAAATAAAAAAAAAAAAAAAAATAAGCATATACTTTTCCGTAACAAAGTCTACTGCTGTAAATGTTTAATTTCTCCCCCTGTAAGGCAATTGCATTCTTTAATATGTGTTTGTGTGTTTGGCTGAGAGTGAGTGCTTCATAGTGTTTTTAGCTGGATGCTGATAAGATTTTACAAACATTTTATTTTATTTGTTTTATTATTTTTAAGCTGACATTTTAAATTGTTTAAATAGTCACACTTTTTTTCAAGTACGAAGAGTGCAGTAGTGATACCTTGAGATTTTAACACCAGATATTAATTCTTCGCTTTATTATTCTTTTGCTAAATACAATTGCCAATTATGCAGGCAAGTACAAGCATTTAGTGCCAGACATTTTTAGACTTTTAAGCATTCATAGATCACATGGCTTGATCATTGACTAGTCTTTGACTAGTTAAGAGCAGAGGTGAACAAACGGAAAGTTGGAGTGGAAACAATTTCGTTAAAGCTTTTATAATTTTTTTCCATTAATTTTAATTAAATTGAAATGTTAGATTATAGTGAGAAACCTTTAAAAATAAACCTTTAAAATCTTTTAATAATTCTTTAAAATGTGGTTTATAGAAAAATCTGCTAACAATGTTATTACCAGCCAAATTATTGTTTCCTTTTATTTTTGAAAATTTTAAAAGAACTGACGACTAGGAGGTCCTTCTTCATGCGCTTGCTAGAACTTAAGACAAAATACACAATTCATTTGTTGTAAAAGCTCAAATTATAAAAGCTCTCAAGGGTTCCTGAAATTCATATATGCTGAAAATCTTATGCTAATCAATCATGAAGCCTTTTTATTGGCTTTTAAGAAAGTTCAGTTCTTTGGCTTATAGACATGCTCAAAGTCTAACAAATGAAAAATCTTTAATATTTCAAACCAGCATTTCATACAAAAAAAAAAAAAAAAAAAAAAAAAAAAAAAAAAAAAAACCAAAAATTAAGCATCTAAATAGATTAGTAATTACAAAGTAATGGAAATAATTTGAAAATTATTAGACCAAACTGAAGGATTCCGGTAACTGAAGTCAAGTCTTATGAATTGATTTAAATTCAAAAAAAAGTTAAATAAAAAAATTTTTTTTTTGGTTTTTTGTCCACTAAGTTTTAGTTGTAAAAAACAAGAGGCCAAAATAGTTAAAATTTTATAAAAAAAATTATAATTTTTTTTATGCAAATTATGTAATAATTTCGAATCGAAGCTTTGATTTTTTTTTCAAAATTTTTTTTAATTATGTAATAAATTCGAATTGAAGCTTTGATTTTTTTTGCAAATTTTTTTTTAAGTTGATCCCAGAAGTTGATCAATATTTGGTAAAATTGTTTATCAAAGTCAGTGCCAGGGAAATAATTAATCAGTTAAGGCATACTTGCAGGAAATTTCTGTTCTCCAATTTCATTATTTCGTATTTAATTTCCAAAATGTTTAAATCAATAAAACATTTGTTTAAAAATTGCAGTCAAGCAAGTTGGCACAACTGGAAATCGTATAACGATTTCAACAGATTTTAACTTGATCTTTTAAACGAGTCATGATATCAATTACAAATGCTGCTTGGTTGTATTAAAAATGCGGCAATAAAATATCGGTTTGAATGTTATATGAGATTAAATAAAGAATTTGTTTCCGTAAATTTTGTGGATTTCTCACTCCAGCCTTTTGCAAGCACAAGCAACAATACGACAACCAAATAGCAGCCATGAAGCACAACAAAAAAAAAAAAAAAGGAAAACAGACAGATGATGATGATCATAACAGAAATGTACTCGTTGTACTCATTTCTGGGTGCTACATGGACAATTGCCATTTCTCACCATTGATCATTTTTCTGGCCGCTCGTTGTGTTGTTTTTAAACTTCTTATTGGCCAAACATGAAATTCAAACGTTTGGCTGGCTGGCTGAAAAAATAAATCAAATAGCAAAGAGCGCCATTTTAAGACAAGCCGTTTAAGCTTGTTGGATATCAGTTCTTTCGTTTTACTTTTTTAATATTCACTTTTTTTTTATTTGGCGTTTTGCTTTGTTTTAACTACATTTGAAGTTTTTGCTTGATTTGTGCACTTAATTTGATTTGTTTCGTTACTATCAGGCGCCAGACCATGTTGAGCTTTTCCTTTATAGCTTTTATAGCAATTGATTTTCTACATGAAGACTGTTTGCTGTGTTATTTAGTCATTTCAGTGCAGGCAGGCTTTACATTCGCTTTGGCTTACATCTATTTTCTTGAGTATTGAATTTGTTTTCGTTTTTATTGTTGTTTTTGTTGCTGTTTTTTTTTTTTCAAATTGCCATTGCAACATGTCATAGACAAAACAAAAAAATTAAAAAAATTTATCCGCTACATTTTTCGAATTATCCAGTGCCCATTTTATTGGTTCTTTAAGGAAAAAATGGCACCGAAAAAGGTTTCCTTACAAATATGAAATAAATGTGTTTTCAATACAATTTTGAAAGTCGCAAATTTCAAGTCTGTTTTATTATCTATTTCTATTTTTAGTAGCATAAAAGAATTTTAATGATATCAAAAGTTGAAAATTATTTTATCTTTTTGCAGTTTAATAAAACAAATACATTTTTGTCATGATCACCATTTCTTGACTTTCTTCTGCTGTGACTGGTTTGAGATTCCTCGCAAGTTTACATCAAATCAAAACTTACATTTATAATGTCTGGACTCGTTTAAAAGTTCAAATTCAGTTTGATTTTTTCTAAGAAATAATAAAAGTACTATGTTTTCAAATTCTACACACGAAAAGAAATGAAATAAATTCAATTTTCTAAAAAAAATATCATGGCTCACTTCACTTTACATTATGAAAGCGTGAAAGGACTCTTCTTCAAAAATTATGCTCAAGACAAATTTATATGAAATAAACCTTTTTCTGCTGACTTTTTGGCCAACTAATTTCATTAAAAAAAAATAACTAGAAATCCTAGAAGAATAACTAGAAGAAAATTTTGAGCACACCTTTATCATTGTTTTTTGAATAATGAATATTTTTTGCTTTTAAGCATTCCATGATAACTGCCATTAGATTTAAAGAACTCTTCGGATTTTATGAGCCTTTTGAATTCATGCAATTTTTATACTGATAAATATAATGGGTAATTATCAGTGTAATGACCCACTGTGCAGCAGTTCAGGACTAAGAAAGGAGCGTAAGACAAAGGTCATCTTCTAGTCGCCTGCGTACAAACTGATATCCGTTGATTAAAGATTTTTAGCTAAACTGATATCAGGCATTCCAATTTTCCTACTTTATTATTCAATGCAATATCCATAGACTCCGTCATACGTGATACTTTAAGTTTCCACTTTTTTTTTTAAATATATTCATCTTATACCAGTTTGAAATAAGTGATCTAAAAATAATTCTGAAAACAGCAAATAAAAGTGTTGTGTTTGCATAGGCCGAATCGCAAATGCCTTTCTCCAAGCGTATGTCCTGTCAAACAAGGAAACAATAAGACAACTTTTTAAAACCCTTTCCTTTTTGGCAGGGAAATGTGAATATAATTTTTAAATTTCTTGTTTAAATGTATATAATTTTTTAATACAAATTTATTTTGTATTGCTGTCAACTTAAGTTTTCCAATGCAATGCTCTTTAACTAAAGTATGCGACACACGTTCGTTGGCACAAATTTGTCTTCCGTATTGAAGGACACGTATTGAAGGCAATGCAACACGGGAGCGGCATTAATAGGTAAATATTTTCATTTATTTAATTTAATTTATAAAAAATTTCCAATCAGAAAAACAAATTGAATACACAGTTTCACTTGCAAAATACGCTCCTGCTACAGTGGGCTCTCCTTTCTAAAGTTTTCAAGCACAAAATTCTTAAAAGTCTGAATTTAGAACATGTGAAATGTGTACGAGTATGCAGAAGACCTTCATCACTTTTAGCGACTTTTAACACAAGAGAAGTAAGCAGCTTGAAACGTCTTCCCGGTTCAATGCTCGCAGTAGTCCAACTAATTTTACCTCTAAACCTATTTCTTTCATTGGCCGATTTCTTATTTCCTTGTGACAAATATTCTAATAAAATATAACTTGATGGCTTTTCAACTCTTTAAAAAAATACTTTAAAACAATAATTAAGCTCATTCTACGCCGCATTAGAAGCAAACACGCTCAGATATATATTACTGTATATTACACTTCTCTTCCTATAAGGACTCAGAAAGTCCATGTACAGAGATGGGATGACCGGTGTCCTCTTGTATGGTGTATGAAGAAGTTTGTAAAAGTAACAAAACCAAAAAACAAAATTTAGTTATTTTATAAGAATTGAAATTATTGTCAGCAGTCGCAAGATACAATAATTCATTTGCATACTTGAATTGTATTCATCTATTCCTTGTCTTGGCATGAAACAGGATAAGAAGATTTGTGTCTATGAGTTCTATGTGTGTATGCTTGATTATGAAAAAGATCTGTAAAGAGTCTGGTTGGTAAGTTAAAAGATGTTTGTTGTTGCTTCTACAATTGGCTGCAAAGTGTTTGTGTCGTATTTTATATTTGTATGTTTGTAAATAGAAATGATGACGACGACAACACATGACATTTTGCAAAAACTTGAAATGCAACTGAAAGATACAATCGCAATCAATGAATGCAGAAGGCATACAACAAAATAAACGCATCCCAACAAACATCATCATATAATATATTGGACTACAAGAGTGAACTTTTATTACATATATGCGATACTCACAGTTGTAGTTAACTTGTCTTGCTCCTTAAAATGGAAATGTGGGAATTATTAGGGTGATAACGTTCGCTATTTTCATCATTCTTTTATCCCCTTGAATAAATTAATTCTAAACAAATATCAAACAAAAATTTATATGAAATAGAACTTTTGCTGACTTTTTAGCCAACACTAATTTCATAGGAAAAAAATAATTAAAGCAATGAAAATATATAGAAGAAAATTGAAGCACTCCGTCATCGTTGTTGTGGGAATTTTTTATATGAATAATTTTTGAATGTTTTTTTTTTTTTTTTGGTTTTCAATCCTTTTTCAGGAACTGAAATTTCAATTTATAAAATTGTTTACATTTATTTTAAAAAATATGTTTTAGGTTTTTGTCTTCCGGCCAGCTAAAAGGGATCATATTTTGGTACCAGTTGGTGGGCGATAATGAATCTATTTTATTTAAATATCAGTTGGGAAAAAATTTTCATCGAAAAATTCTCTTGAGCGGAGAGATAAACTTTTAAGTGTATCGCTACATGAATGAATAGTTTCATTTGCCACTGTTAAAAGAGAATGTGCTCTATCTTCAAAATAATATCGCCCTTGGCAATATTTTTTCTTAGGAGACATTCCTTAGGCCATTGACTTCAACCGGTTGCATTTGAAGTCATTTAGAAGATCAACGCTGCGTGCTAAATTGGACATCCTGCACAACTGAATTGAGGTTTACTCGTATAGCAAGATATGACACTGCTGGAAATTTACTTAAAGCACACATGAGTAGCAATTTCTAACATCATCTACTTGACATCTTTAAGCGATATACACTTTAAAACTATTAATAATATTTTGATCGGAAGTTTTCCTGTTTCAACTTTAGTTCACTGTTTCCGCCCCATCATAGGCAAACTACGTTTCATTTACTAATTTTAAGTGTATTCATTCAATAAGAGTCAATATGATTTAAAAAAGAATTAACTTTTATTCTACATGAGAAATTTAAAAATTATTGCAAGTCCTGTTTGTCAATTGCAAGATTCTATTTGAATAAATTTGCTTGAATATTAAAATGAAACTGTGAGAATAAAATGAGAAAAAAATAATATTTTTTTTCCTGCACAAGCAAAAATCAAATCGAGTGCAGCTGCTTGCAATACAAAATGACTGACTGCCATTGAATGGTAGTTAAAGTATTTTCATGTCTTTAACTACATGCCAGCACTCTTTAGATATCCTTTATGTTATAAAATACTTGCTATTTGGTTGAAGATATTTGTGCAAATGATAAATGACGACATCTCAACAATTTTCACATTCATTCGTACGTACATACACTTGTGGCAAATCGAAAACGAAATTAACACAAGTCTTCAGCAAGTGATCTCGCAGCCATAACAAAATTCCTTTTAGAAATAAACAATAGATTTGCTGTTGCATCTGTTTGTGACTTAAAATTCTAGTATGCAAAATATGTACTGCTGCTGCTGCTGCCGCCGCTGCTGCTACTGCTACTACTTAATGCGGACTACGATGGTGATAATGATGTCGATGATGATGACGATGATGACGATGATGACGATGATGATGATGGTGACAATAGACAGAACAAAATTGTAACAACATTTTATATTTATTTTGCTGCAGATGATGCACGAGTGATTGCGTATGTGAAATGTATCTAAAAGTTTATCCTTATTTGCATCTTTTTGTATATTCGTAAACATTTGTTAGTTTATTATTATTTTATACTTTCATTTTACTTAAAGCAAATTTATTTCGCAGCATGTTATTGGCTCAATGCATGCGCGCACAAACACACACACTCACACACACACATACACAACAGGCATAGGTTATGGGAAATAATGGAAATTAAAATGAAATTTTGAATGCGATTAAAATGTTTGCAATTTGTAACTGTTTGTCAAATGGAAAAACCAAATTAAATTCAAACATAGAAAAGATAAATGAATTTCTTATAATAAACACTATTTCTTTATGTCACTTTATAGACGACGATTTCTTGTTTATTCATGTTACAAAAGCAATTGAAATTCGAAATTAAATATATGTTTATTTTAACAAGACAGTTTATTTAATGCAAGTGAAATAAATTAAATCATTTGATTTGGTACAGCATGCGAATAGCAGATAGTCATTTGCACTGTCATTTGCACAAGATTTTTGTTCGACAACTTGAGGGCAAGAAAATCTGTCTTAAGCCGTAGCTTGCATTACTGAACTCGAAAAATTGCTGAACTGCTAGCAAAGCACCTGGAAAGTGTGAGATACTTTCCCGTTTGCTTGCTGCTTTAGAACGAGCGCAAGAGTTGCCTCGTAGCTGGCTTGGTTGCCCCAGTAAATTTTATCATGCAAAATATTCTGCTTAAAGCTGGAGTTAATGACGACGTCGTAAACGGCGTATGAACGCTGAAATTATGATGTTCGACATTTAATTTCATTTGGATGTTAATGTCAACGCCGTAAACGACGCTTAAATATAAACTGTTATATTTGAAATATTTGTAATTAAATACTTATTAATTATTTTTTCCACAAATCTCTCCTTTAAGAGCTGTATTCTTATAGTTCTTGGAGAATTTGTTATACAAATATTTTTTAATATTTAAATATATTTGTTTTTATATTTGTATAGATATTACCAAATTTTAATTATTATATATATTATCCCCCTATAATATTAATATTAATAAACTAAAGTCTCAATTTTTTAATTTAAAATAAAATATTTAAATAAATAAATAATCAATTATTAATAAAGCACAATAACTAAAATTATAAACTAAAAATTAAATTATATTAATAATTAAAATTTAGTAATATCTCCCTATAAAAAATAAATATTATCCCCCTATAATATCAATATTAATAAATTGAACTCTCAATTGTTCGTTTTCGCGAACAGCATTTATAATTTTTTCATTTAATCTACTATCCGATCTCATTTTAATTAAAAAAAAAGCAACAGTTTAAACAAGTACAACAATCAGATAATTATGTATGTATATTGCTTTGACATTTCATTGAACGCCGTACAAACGCTGAAAAAGTTGAAATCTATTGAACTTTTTCAGCGTTTAATTTCAAATGTCGTTGAGATTAACAGCTCTCATACAATTTCATACGTTTCAAATTTTTTTTGACAGTTGACGACGTTCAGACGGCGTTTTCGACGTCGACATTAATTCCAGCATAAAGCATTAAATAAATTAATAATAATTATCGCTTACTTTTATAAAATTAAAATTGTTGTTCTGAAATAGAAATTTTTATCTCAAAAAAAAAAAATCTTAAGTCTTAGTCCTGTATAAAATTTATATAAATTTATTTGTTTATAAAATCATTACTTTATATAACCCCATTTATTTTGTCAAGCCCCCTCTTAATGGCAATTATTACTGAGAAGTTCTTAAATTTGTCACAAAAGTGATAAATTTGTATGAATTTTGTTTTATAAAACTGAAAATTAATATACGAGCAATAATTTAACATGTAAAAATGCATGATTTGCTGTGTAATTTACATTTTCTCTTCTTTTTTCATGCGAGATTATATTTTTTATGTGACAACTTTAATGCCAAAAAATGTCGGGCCAATTATAGAAAAGCACCACGTTCGCAATTGAAAATGTGTGTGGCAAAACTTTTCGCTATTTTTACATGCCCCTTTACGGCCTGATGATGAGCGTTTTTTTTCCACTGTGACAAAATAAATAATGTATATATTTACATTGAAAAATTAAGTAATTTACAAGAAGATTTACATGTAGTCTGCTGTTTAATCTCATATAATTATGATTAATTAGTTCGGGAGGGTTAATGATTTAAGTGGATGGCAACTGAAAAATTCTTAAGGAGTATAAAGAAAACATGCAAAAGAAACAACAACACAATTAAATGATTTTTGAAAATAATTTAGTTTTTACATTCAGGACGATTGTGTTGTTCGCTAAACTATTTAGTAAGCTCGGGAACTGCCAGTGTGTGAGGTTTGGGTTTGATCCTCACCTTCGCTAGTGGGGCACAATACTCAACTGCTTTATATCTCTTGTCTTAATTAAACTGGGAATATCGAAGTACATGGACACGTCTATTTCCCCAGCAAACAATTTATATACAATATCACACAGCTAAGCACAATACTTCTGCTGCCTACATATATCATTGGTGCAGTCAAGAGCAAAACAGTGCATACTAGTAGAAAAGCAGAAGAATACTTTATTATCTATCAATATCACTATAATGCATTATATGGACATAAACTATTCTCTGAGACAGTGATTAAAAACATAAAAATTTGCCTAAAGTATGAGACAAAAAATATCAAAAAAGTGTTTTTTTTTTTGAAAAAAAAAAAACTAAAAATATACTTGAAAAAAATGCAAAATAATTTTTGTGTACATATTATTATTAATTATATATAAAAAAGAGAATTTAAAAAAAATTCTTAAGTAAAAAAAAAATGCTTAAAAAATTTAAAATTAAATTTAAATTTAAAAAAATTTTAAAAATTTAAAATTTAAATTTTATTGCAAAAATCAAAGGAATATTTACAAACTCCTCACTCTTATGGAGATATTTCTTTCCAAGAGATTCTTTTTTCCATCCAGTCTATTAAAGTCCCTTAGAATTATAATTTTGTACGTATTCTTAACTCTCTAACTCATTTCTGTTGCACTTTATAATTTCCACAAATGATACAACTGGATCAAATCTTCCCTTCTCTCAAAATATATAAGCAAAGTATATATTTAAAGTATATATTAAATATATTTAACAGTGAGATTGACTGCAAGGTCAGTGCTGTGTTTGATATTCATGGCTATATTCCTTTTATTTATCTTATAATTTTGACTTAATTCTAAGCAGATGCGTTTTAAAATTTTAGCTCAATTTATACTGCAATAAAAATCAAAAAAAAAAAAAAATACTGAGGATAGATAGGCAGGGAGACATACATAGGACAGACAGAGATACCCTTTCAATTATAAATAAGTAAATACAAAGTCCTTATAATGTATGTATATGTAAATATTAATTAAGTTTTAAAATTTTATATATTTACATATACATACATACACTTAACAGCTTTCAATTTATTATTATTTATTACTTTTCATTACTTATTTAAACCGCACACTAATTTTAAACGTGAATTTATATAAAAACATTTACTTTACTTTCCTAACGTGTGTTAAAACGCAAAAATATGTGGACCAGACGTTAACATTGGTGGTTGGGTGGCAATCTTTCAACTACGGCCACTAAAACTTGCAAACTCATGTCACGCCAAGACAAAAAAATTATAAATCTGGTTCAACGCGATAAGAAAAGAGGTGATCACATCAAAGGGGTTGATAATAACTCAAAATTAAAGGAAAAAGTGTTGTCAACTTCGTCAACATAAAAACATTTTAGAACAGACAAAAGTACGATCGTGTCAACTTTTTCAGTACTACTCAGAGAAAAGAAATCTCCATTTTATAAAATTGCAGTTGCTTTAAATGACATCAAAGTGAGCAAAATTGTGATGCATTTATGTGCTTTTTTTCAAGTGTAACAAGTAATATCTATTTAGCGGTTTTGTGAGAATGTTTTTCAAATTTATTGCTTTATGGCATTACTCACTTGTGCAATAAAATCTTCTTTGAATAAAGGGTTGTGCCCAATAACATGCCATTGGAAGACAATAGTGAATCTTTACAGTGGCAAAATAAAATTGTATAATGAAAACATGCACGAACAAAAAAAAGCAATTTAAAAATGTATCCACCTTTCCTTAATACGCACTTATATCATCATTCTTAATTTATTGGTTAAGCAATATAATTTTATTAGCGAAAATTGCTTTAATAGTACTATTTGAATTCTAGAGTTGTAATATTTTATGTAATGGACCGCCTTTTTCGAATAATTATTTCATATTCAACATGCAATTTCGAATTTTATTTATACTGATAGTAAGAAGAGGTAAATTACAGTGTGTAGCTGAAAAAAATATAATGTTTATTACTACAATTCTTTTAGTTACGGACAGTAAATTAAAAAAAAAAATTTGGGAACAATGTTATATGTTAGAAATATTCATAAATTTTTTTATTTTATACATACATAATTAAAAAAATTCCAAAACTTTATTTTGGAATTTTCAAGCTTCAGAAAGCTCAAATTATTATACTTTTTTAGTAATATTTTAATATTTTAAATATTAAATCAATTAATGGAATTGTTCAATCTTTTCTTTAATTTTAATTTTTGTTAGCAGCGTCTTCTATCTCCATATGTTATTCTATCTCCATTTATTGCGAACGTCATTTAACTCATAACTTTACTTCGCTGATAAAATACCCCTCCAGTTATTTTTACAACTTTAATTTTTTTTTTTCTAAGAGAAAACTACAAAATCTATCTGTAAAGTGGTAAAGAGTAATAGAGGAAAGGCTATGACGTTCAGGAGCTGATGAAAATAGTAGTATTCGATTTTGCTAATCACTTCACAACTGTTTTCCCTTAATACAATTACCATATTTTAATTACATAAATACTTAGAAAACTTTTTATCCAAACTGAATGGCTAAGATCGGAAATTTAAACTAATCAACTTCACTTAGAATCGTAGTAAATAAAATAAAATTATTTCAATTGTTCACTCTAGAAGGAAAAATAAATCCCAAGAACTGTAAGGAACATAAAGTTCGGAAAATATTAATGCTCCCATGCACGATATAAAATGGATAAATAAATATTTTTTAATTATACAAATTTTATTACTAATTAATTAATTTAATTAAGATATTAAATTGTCCATGTTTAAATGAAAATTATTAAAAAATATTCATTGTATTAAATTATTACATTTTTACTTTTATTTAAATTTCAAAACAATGTTACCACTACAAAAAAGTGTTTTGCCTTTACGAGAATGTTTAAAAGTAAAAATGCTTTTATTTAAAACAAACATCTGGCATATCCATTTGCTACGAAACGAACACAAAGCGATTTGTTTTTTACTCGTTTATATTTTGTTATCTTTTACTACTCGTTGGTTCTGTTGGCTCTATTCGCTTCATTGTACGTAAAAGTCAGCTGTTGAAATTGTTTGGTTTCGTGCTGCTGCTGATAAAAAATTGTGAAATTTAGTGTTTTTGTTTGTGAATTATTTTGTTTTAAAAAAGATTTTAATGATATAATTTGTTGCAAAATGGAAGCTCCAAAGGAATTATCGTTAAGTGAAATACGCAAATACATGTTGGAAAATGGTTGCAAAGTAACAAACCATGCATTAGTAAAGCATTTCAAAAGATTTCTTACACATCCCCAGACACAAAGTGAGTCATGTTGTTGTTGTTTGTGTTCATAATGAAATATAAAATGAAAATAACTTGTTGATTGTGAATTATAAAGCAAATAATAAATTGAAATTTTAATAATTCATTTATTCCAGACGATGCTCGTAAAAAATTTAAAACGTACGTCAATATTTTGGCCACCATTAAAAATGAGAATAATCAAAAGTTTTTAATTTTGCGTAAGAAATATCTGAATGAGTGTCCGTCTGAGGATATGGTACAACGTGCCATTGCACAAACGGGTGGTTGTGATTCAGTGCCTAATAGCCCCGGAAATGCTTCCCTTACCTCGGAAATAGCTGTCTGTTCTCCTTATCGCCAACCGCCACCGTATAAACCACCTCCAGAGGTAACTTCTCCTGGTATTAAAGTTTCAGAAATCCCTCCGGTCACTGGTGTTACCGTGCAAGCGGAACATGTAGACAGCTATCGCGAATGTGTTAATGAATTTACTAACGCAATGGCACGCATTGATCCAAAACGTCTTGAACGACAAACTTCTAAAAGTGAACAGGTGACACCTACATCAAAGGAAGTGGACAAAAAGCAAGACACTAATGACTACGAACCAGTAATTTCTCGCAATAAAACTGCTTCGCAAGGTACATCTGGCACCGAATCATGTCATAATAAAGAAAACATACCGAGATTTTCCTTTTCGTCAGGATCGTCTGCCACATCGACGGATGGTAGTGGTGATAAATCTTCTGGTCCAGATGTGGACACTGACAATCCCATTAGTGTTAAAGAAGCTACGCGTAAATTTAATCGCATGGCTTCAGAAGAAGAGGCAAAAATTATTTCGCCTCCATCGAAAAAGAAGGCAGAGCAGAAGGTAAGTGAATTTAAATTCTTTTTGTTAATTTTTGAGGCAGGCTTTTCATATGAATATTATATCCACAAAAAAAGGAAAAATTGCTGAATAATATTAAATAATTATGTGAATCATTTTTATGGATACGAATTTCTATTTTGGATAAATTTATTTATAGAAAACTATTTACAATAAATATTTACCTTATTAATTTTAATTCATTTTTTTTACAAATGATCGTAGGATCATTCGACATCGCGGAACAGGCCGTAACTTTCAATTGGAGGATAACGAATTAATTTTATTTAAAAAACTAATTTTTAATTCTATATGTTTAAAACGACCTTTTTTATTATAACAAAAATTCTATAAAACATGTTCATAAATTTAGCAACTGTTTGACGATAATCCCAGAGAGACAAAAGGTTTTATAAAATCATTAATTTTTCATTCAGATTGTAGGCTTATTGCTTAAGGTTCGGATTGAAAAATATTGCAAAAAAAACAATTTTTTCAGATATTTATGAAAAATCTCACTAGATATGTGAATGTACTTAAGTACTCATTGCTTCCTTTTATTTAAAAAAAAAACAAAGCGATTTTATTTTAAAAGAAATAAAACAAAAGGTTATATGTATAAAAGTAACTAAAGTGTTAAAACCACTAAACTTTTTGCTACTTTCTATTACGCTAAATTGGACTTATTATCCTTAACATAATCTTCACTATACATTGATTTTCCCGAATTTTAATAATTCTGACAATTCCCATACTTTGCCTGTACCCCTGTGCGCTTGTAGTTCATATTTTGTTGGCCATGCATACTGGTCTTTTATTATCATTGATGAAAAAAGACATCTCAAGTTTGACATGATATGCAGGCTTAACAATAAAAATTAAAAAAAAAATAATAAAATTTAATAATGATTTTTTTTATTTTTCTATTATGTTGATATTTTATAATTTTTTATGGTTGCGACGATTTTTTCTCATTTCAATGATTTTTTTCACTTTAACGATTTTAATTAATTTTTCAAGGAGTCAATGTTTTATATATCCTTTCTCATTATATACGACGGATTCCGATTGTAATCATTTCAAGTATTTTCTTGCAACTATCAATTTGATATCCTGGTCTGATCATAATATTAAGTTCATCATAAAGTTTTCTCATGTGCTGTAATATTAGTTGCGTTAATTATTGTTGCATGTTGGAGTGAGGAATGCATTGTCAGTGGTCACTTAACATTTACCAACAAACAATTTACATTTATTATAATTTACATGTAAGCACATGCATCCTTCTTCACTGTTCCTAGGCGGAGGTAAAACAATTAACAAGTGGCATCTAAACAGCGGCTACTTCAATGCTTTGTCTTCTCTACTGCACGCATGCCTTTTCCAGATGTTTTTTATATACCATTTATAAGTATGTATAGATAAGAGATTAAGTTACATTGTATATATAATATTTATCATAAAATTTTAAATATAACTTTTCTTTTTCGTTTGCAATTTTATTTACATTTCAACCCAAGAACTAACTATTTTTCTAAAAAATCATTGCTTGTACACCAATTTCAATTGTTATAAACTAAAAACTAATTTCATTATTATGTTGAAGGTAAACGAATCTACACCAGCATTTTACTTACAAAATATATATATATAATGTATAAACACTTCTTGAGGTTAAAAGTTTAACTTTACAAATTACCAGCTAAAAAAGCTGCTGGTCTAAAGTCTCAAGGCGATTTTATTTTCTCCCTGTTGGAAGATAATGTTAGTCATCCAGTCATACAGTCATACAGTCCATCTAGTCACTTGTTGTGTTCGTATTATTGTCTCTCTGTGGCTGATTTAACTATGAGTACTTGTTAACTGTCACTTGATGTCACGTAACAATTTGAAATTATTTGGCTTTTATTATTACCACACATTTTCATCTTTCAACTGTTGCCCTCTTCTTAAAAATGTCTTCTGTTCTTCTATGGTTTTGTTTATTTCTACATTGTTATGGTTCGTTTAGTCAAACTATTTTCATGCTCGTATAACAGAAGAAAAGAAAAACCAGCAGTTTTTCTTCCTTTTTGGTGGAAATTGTCACCATTTATTATTGCTTAGTTTGTCTTCTCTTTTCCTTTTTTTGTTTTCTTTTTTGCATTTTGAACGTTAATGTATTAAATAAATCCATTTATTTTATTAGCAGACAATAAAAATAATGGTCTTACATAAACATTAACATAAATATACATATTCAGATACTGATATAGTCAACATTTTTGGCTTTCGTGTCTTTAGCAATTTATGTGTGTATGGATTTGTAAAGGAGATTAATTTACAAGTGCAGTCAATGTCTTACTATGAGCATATGCAGCAGAATATAATAATGCTTTATTTGAATATTGCTTGGTTCTGTATACGCTCGACGACAAACATTTTTAGAACCGCGGAATTCGTTTGCGAATTTATTGTAGTTCAACATGCCAATCAAACTTTCTAAGAAATATAAGTAAAATTATTAAACATGAAGTTCCATGACTGAATTGAACTGAACTAAATTTTTGTGTTTTTTTTTTTGGAGTCAATATTTTCCCTGGATCGGGTTATCAAATGTTTTTATGTTTTTTTTTTTGCAACCAGAGAATCGAACTTATTAAGTTTCAGATCATTTAAAGGGGTCTCAAAGAGTACACTGAGTTAATATATTGCCATTTCGCCGAGGCATTACTTACACGACGAGCATAAATGCTTCCATCTTTGCCCGAAATAAAAATCCTTTTCTCATTTGGTACAAAAAAATTTATTTATTTATTTATATATTTACCAAATATTACAATTATATGAATATAATTGCAATATGTATAGAAGCACTGGCTACTGAGGCTTTGGCTACTGAGGCCTTTGTCTTCTGGCTCCCCGGGGAATTGAACCCCTGACACCTGCGTAACAGGCGGATAAACTTACCATTATACCATCGAGGGGCTTGACAAAAACATTATTGCTTCCATTTATTAAGTTTCTAGCCGTACGGAAACGGTAATAATTTTCAGTAATTTTATCATGCCAGAGCTTTGATGCACTGCTTCCATAAGTATACTAAAATAATGCAATCATGTGATTTAATAATTTTATAATTTCAATAAATATGATATATATCAAATAAGTAGAATTATTAATTGATCATGAGTTAGAATACAGGCATTATCATTTTTGTTCTTTTTTTTTTAGAGCTATATATACATATTTGCAGTTATTTTTAATGGGAAGTATTTCTACAGGGATTTATCGTACGAGAATTTATACTTCTGTTTCTTCAGTAATTTCCTTTAAATTTATTAATTTTGAGGGGGAATGAGTATATTGCGGGATTAAATTTAAATAATAACGTCGTGCAGGATTATATTTTCCAAAAAGTGGCCATGCGAGGGCCCCTAAAACTTTAACTGTACTTCTGTGTTTCTCTGAGTTGACCTTAGCGATATTTGCGAACTGATTGCTTTGCTGTACCAGCAGCTGCAGTAACTCTTATTGTCATATTTTCAGTTTTCACGATCGTAGAATGGACTTTAATAGTAGTGCCAATCAACCGAGCAAGACAAAGCTTTTGCTTTATTCTACTTTGTCGGACTTCTAAATTATAATCCGAAGTCTGTTTATTCATGCTGGAGAACTTTTTCCGCCATTGACTGTATACGAAATGGCAATGTGTATGGAGTGTATTTGGCAGCAGGTACAAAATAAAAATCGCTAGTGGACACAGATTTTATTTAGTGACGTAAAAGAAATATAAGTAAATAAGGTATAAATGCTTAAACTATAAAATATTTACATGCTCTTGATAATAGTACTCATGCTGAGGATGATGCTGATGATGATGATGATGATTATGATGATGATATTGATAATGATGATGGTGGCAATAAGTTGCAAGTCCAGCATGTATGTTTGGTTTTCGTTTGTCCTAAAGATTTTCTTGTTTAATATTTTAAGGTGGCCTAATTCAGTTGGAAGATTTGTGTGTCTACAGACAACATTGTTGTAATTCAGTTTAATGTTAAGTAGTTTTGTTGTTATTTAATTTTTTATGCTTCTTATATTTGCTGTTGTTGTTGTTACTGTTGTTACTGTTGTCAATGTTGTTTATTGTAATGTTTCTAAATATTGTTGTATTAGTTGTTTATGCACAATAACAAGTTGAAATGAAATAATAAAAAACAATTTCTAATCACTTGTTGTACAGTCAGTTGCCTCCTGCCAATAAAAACCAAGAAGAGCAGTTTTCTTAGCTGGCGTTTCGGATCGGTTACAGAAGAAAGATCTATTTCGGTTCTTTGCTTCACGTACTTTTACTCTATTTAAATGGCTAAAAAGCTGAAATTGTTGTGTGGTTTTATTTTTATTTAAGTATGTATGTGTTTTATTGCGGCGATGGTGGTCCCACCAATATGCCAACATGAGTTACTGCAGCAGCCTTGAGTGTCAGCCAAAAAATAAGCAACAACAAACTACTGCTACAACAACATTGATGTAATGTTATGTTAAGTACATTATTTTCTCACTTTTAACATTTTGTGGCATTTTTTGCCGGGTCTTTCTATTTATTGGTCTGACTTTTCATTGTTGTTGTTGGAGTTTGTTGTTGTTGTTCTTTCTGTTCCTATTTGTTGTAAATTGTTAATTTGTGTTTTTTAGCTGTTTTACATGATGTACGTGTAGTTTGTCTACTATTATTTCTTTCTTTTTTCCACATTATTGTAATATTTGTTGTTTGTGTTGTATTTGTTTTATATGTTAGTTTCAATGTTTAGTTTGTAGTTAAACATGTTGTACTTGGTTGGTTGATGTTGTTGTTAAATTTTGTTAATAACTTTGTATAATTTTACTTTATTGTTTTTTCTCTGATGTTAATTTGTTTGTGACACAATTGGTGCAATTACATGATGTCAACTTGATAAGTATGAATGTCGTTCACAGTTTGTGCATTTAAAAATTGTATTGTTAAAATGATAAATACTTGTATTACATTTTACAAAGGAGAAATTGCATACAAAGTCTAAAGGAGAAACTGCACGTTTACATAAGTAAACGAGAATAGAGCATAAGAGAATAGAAGATAACTCGATTCAGAGTATGAACAAATTTGCGTTGTCGAATTCCTCTGGATTTGGTAAATGATAATTAAAATATTTTTCTCTTATGTTTTCGTCCTTAGGAAGTTTTTATGTTTTATTGTACGGGGCACTTTTTCTCGTATTGTATTAAATTATATATTGCAAGAGCCCCTCGATGGTATTAGTGGTTAGTATACGCAGGTGTCACGGGTACAATTCCCCGGGAAGCCAGAAGTCAAAGGCCTCAGTAGCCAGGGCTTCTATACATTTTGCAATTATATTCATATAATTGTAATTATATATAATTGTATATAATTATATAATTTTATATATAGATTGTATATAATTATATATAATTGTAATTATTTAATATTTTATATTGCAATTATATTTATATAATTGTAATATTTGGTAAATAAATAAAATAAGTAAATATATTGCAAGTTCACAACTTAAAGAAAAATTCAATATACATCGATAATCCTACAACCGTTTCTCTCTGATCTTTATTTAAGCAAGAATATTCAAAAAGGAAATTTTTTCCCATAAACTAAAATGATAATTGTAGAAAAATTTGTATTAAACTAAAAACAAATCATGTAAAGAATTTTAATTAAATACTGAAAATGGCTTGTATTATTAATTTAATGCCAAAAGAGAAAAAAGAAAATTTTCTGAAATTAATTTTGAATTATTTAATTGTAAATAATTAATAGTAAAATTATCTTTTTCATTTTTAATAATTCAAAAAAGAAAATAATTCATTAATAAGCTGTCCTGTCGTTAAGAAATTGAAATTAAATCTGCTGCTTTATTATAATTTAAACTTGTACCACTCAAAAAAAAAAAAACTCAGTCGACTCGTATTATAAAATATATTTAAAAAAAAATATTTTTTAAAACTTTCATAAAAGTATTAATCTGGCTTTTCATTATTGCTATTGGAGATTTGTTGCTGTTGTTGTTGTCGTTGTTCTTTCTGTTCCTATTTGGCTTTATAGCCAAAATGACATTATATTGCAATTAAATTATTAATAAAGCTTTAAGTTTAAAGCTTAAAAGATTTCTTTTTATATATTTATATCTTTGAAGGCTATTAGTTTATTTAACTTAAAGCTTTTTAAGTTAAATAATATGAAGAAGAGATTAGATTAGAAATAGGCTAAAAGAAAATAAATAAATAAAAACTATAAAAGATTTTATATTATTTAAATATAATAAAAATTAAATTAAATTAATTATAATATAAATTAATAAATTTTATTAAATTCCTTTCCTTATAGGCCAATTATTTTTAATATTTTTTAATTTTTTCCCTAGGGAAAAAATATGCAATAAAATTTAGTTTTATTGGCATAAAAGATGTTAGGCCTTACAAGCTAAATACATGTGTAAGTGGCACATATAAAAAAATATACATATATAAATTAATAAATATATTTCAATTTCCACAATTTTTTTTTTTTTTTTTTTTGAATTATATATATTTCTTAAGTAACCCTTCTTTACATAAGTAGGAGAAACCTTTAAATTTTTCAAATAAAATTACCGAAAATATTCGTATAATGAATTAATAGAACAAAACGAATCCGCAGAGCTTCCACTCCTGTGTATGTTTACTGTACTAAAGGAAGCGCCATTACCACAAGTATTGGAACAAAACTCAGTTTTAAAATTCCTTTACAGTAAAATGAGAGAAAACAGTTTGGCTGCAAACTATAACTGGTTCTTAAGATCGTCATTGGAATCAGATGTGATATTTTCCTTTTTGCTCTAATTAAAATGATTGATAAATTCATAGAAAATTTTCTTTTTCAATAACCTCCATTCACATAACACAAGCTACAAATAACAAATGCAAAAAGCCAACTAATTTAAGAACATGTACTGCACATAAAAAAAAGTGCAATAAATAACAACATTAAAATACTTCGCAAAATAAATTGCAAGTATTTTCACTAATTAATCAACATGTTCTAAAAAGTTTTTGCTTTTGGCCAAGTTTCTAATGGTTCATTTTCTACTCTTGTGTCTATTACTGCTTTTCCTATTCCTGATTGGGGGCAAATTACGAAAAAGAAACTGTTAATGCTTTTGATGTATTTTACGTACCTTTACTTGCCACAGCAAGTGGAAAATACAAAACAAAATACTCAAATGAAAACTATTTTGCATTTGAACATAAAAGTATTAACAAGAAATGAAACAACAAACAATATTAACATTAAAAACAAACAAAAAAAAACTATGGAAAGTCTCCCACACATTTATGTTTTATTGCATTTTTGTTTTGAAAAGTAAAATAGTGATTGTGTGTCAATATACCAGAGATTCACTCTAATGAGGAAACATTTTATTTTTTTCTTCGTTAAATGAGACAATTAACATTCTTAAGTTTTCTATTATTGTTATGACAAGCTGAGTTGTACAATTACAATTTCAGTGAAGGCGCATTCAAATTCGCCAGCAAACTCAAGAATTTTAAATGTCAAAAATAGCAATACAAAAGCGTTTTGAATATTCAATTGAAATAAATTGAAAACCATAAAAATGGGCAAAATTATTGAAAAAAAAAATGAGCAGAAAAAATTATTTTCACTTTATTAATTCATATTAATTTTAATTCGCACGATGTCGTGGGAAGGTCGCACATTTCCACAATTTTTAGTATTATTCTTCTTTTCATATTTAATTAAATTTCTTAATTAATTAAATTTCTTAATTAATTAAATTTTTTAAATTTATTCAAATTAATAACAATTTAAAAAAAACACTGACAAGGACAATGAATTCTCATTCAATTATAAAATCAGCTTATGTCTTATGCAACCCATACACGATACAACCGTTGGTACAACTCGCTTAGTAAACAAGTTGTGTGTTGTTCCCACAGATGATAAAACCTCTTCGTACAATTTCATTTTGCAAGCAATTTACAACTGGAACCATCATATAATAAACACGCATCCCACGAAGCAAAACAAATTAGGCTTAAATTTTGTGGAGCAATAAAACAATTGAAAGCTCTTTAAGTAAATTAAATATTTATTGACATTCAAATTTTGTTTAATCTAAAAGATTTTTAATAAACCCTAAAAAATAAAACTTTAATGAAGTGTTTTTAATTGCATATAATTTACTGATATTGGCTTTCATTAAATAATTCATCGTAGAACTGTGCTCTAGTTTCATTTCAGCTGTGTCTTCCATTTTTAATTAGTATTCACTTTAGTTTTCTTTGCTTTCAAAAACCAAATTAACCGACGACAAGTCTTTCTCTCGCAAAATTAAAATGAGAATGGTGTACGAAGCCGCATGACTAGCCAACACACGTTGCAACGCGTTGGCACAACTTGCCAAAAAATCAAAAAATTTTGATTTTTCATACAACCGAGACACAATTTCATACAACAAGCCCACACACGTTACAATCTTGATTGCAACCTGCTCAAGTTGTACCAACGGTTGTATCGTGTATGGCTTGCACTAAAATTATTTGATTGTGAATTCGCCTTGATTTAAAATTAAGGCGATATGACTAAATAGATGTTAGTGGTTTGAAAGAATACTTATGGCGTGTTATTTTTATTATGCCAAGGAAAGGAGAATTGTGTTTTATTTAAATAAGTTTTACTTGCCATTGCTATTTTTCATCTCTATTTAAAAAAGTAATTCTGACTTCCCTCTTTCTGCCTCTCGTTGACATGCGATGTTAGGCAAAATGCTTCGAATCAGTACTGCGAGAAATTTCAGTTTTAAAAATTATTCTTAAATCTTTTGTCATGTAAAGCAATCATTAGAAATTAATCTTGTTACCGGATTATCATATATATTCATTTACAAAGTGTTTACGTTTTCAAATCAAGAAATCGGCAAACTGGGAAAATATTTCATATTTGAATTTGTTAATTTTTTAAAATAACATTTAATCATTCTGGAAATATAAGCGAAATTACCAATAAATCATTTAATGACCACAATGCACAGCTGGAACAAAAAGGCGTTCTGTTCTGTCAGCTGTTAAAAACAAAACATTCTATTTTCTAATAATTTTAGTTAAAAATGTAAATTGGCATTTATTTTATTTATTTATTTTATGGTGGCAAATAAAATACAGTTTAACTGGCACTAAAAGAATAATACAATTAATACTGCTATGAAACACTTTACATGTTTGATTTGTTTACGTTGTCATGATTCCCATAGTAATGCATGTGTGCTTTAGTGAGGACAGCTCTGTCTCACCATTTCAATATACATATGTATGTATATATACATCAAAATTGACCTAAAATAATTTCCTGTATGACTATGAAATGCAAAAGAGTTTTTAAAAATAGTTGTGTGCTTGAGATGAGGGTTTTTTGTTTAACAGATCCGTAGCAAGTTATGCAGGTGGAATTGCTAAGTGTTTTCGTAAGTAAATTTTCTTCAGAAATCATACTGCTTTCGATATAAACTGCTGACCTTCTAAGCTACAAATGTACTTATTTTCCCTCAATTTCTCTTTTGTTTGTGTAAAGGAAAAAAAAGTTAAAAGCAAAAAATTACCAGACTGACAGAATAAATCGTCAACATTTTTGCGCAAAATTGCCATCATTGGTTTTTATTATCTTCCATTATTAATTCTCATCTACGTGTACGATAGACGCATACAATTAAATGAAATAAAATCAAAAGTTATTTTCTGTAAATAAAACATGTTTGGAAAAAACTTGTCAAGCGTTGCGAGGAAAATCTTTTCGGATCACTGTTAAATTTCAATACGAGTATAAAAACGGAAGAAGAATTAGGAATTACAGTCGTTGTTTGTAGTTTCATAAATGAAAATGCATGCAGACTCTAAAGTGTTGTTCATTAGGTATATGTTTATGTTCGTGTGTTCGCCTATTATCTAATGTTGTTGTGTATTGTCAAACAATTGTCAGCTACTCAGAGCTGTCAATCAAATAAATTACAAAAAAAAAAAAAAAAATTACAAAAATTTGAGAACAACATTGACAGAAAAGCAAGAACAAAATAAAATACAGACACACGGAAACAAACGCATTGCACAAAGTGACGACTTATCAAATCGAAGTGTGTTTGTAATCCTTAATATAGCGAGCGGGACAAGAAATAAATGAGGTATTGCATTTAATGGAGAATAAATCAAAATTATATGCCAGACATTTAAAAGTAGAAAACTTTTCTTTTACATTATTTTAGGGCATGCTTCACTATCCTATACAGTCGTACGATTCATTCACACAAAAATCTACTGTGATTCTATCCTATTTGAAAAAATCGAATTAAAATGGCGCTGTTAGTGACAAATTATTAAACAAATATGATGCGAAGAATTTTTTTCGTTATAGGCTTCAAGTAAATGCAACTCTGGTCGCATGAAAAGTAAAATTTTATGAAAATGTTCACAAAATTTTGCAAATCATACGACTTGTCTGGCCCTCTATGAATAGGAATCTTATTAGTGTTTCGTTTTTTGTAAGAAATGCTTTCTTAGTCAAATAACGCCTATGTTTTACTATCCTACACAATCGTATGATCTGTCAAATATGGCATGTGTACTGAAAAATTAGGATAATATAGCTTAAAAATTCACACACCCACTTATAGCTTTCTACTTGTTGGCAAAAGCTTTTTTAGGGAGTTCCTTTGCAGTTATTTTGCTTTTTCCTTAAAAATTCAAAATATTTGAGAATTGGAAAAGTTCTCTATCTGTTTTGCAGATCTAGAAAAAACTCTTTTAAATGGCTGGTTCTAGTGCACAATTATGTAGAGACTACCAAAACTGTCTAGATTTGTATTCTACATTTTACCACTTTCTTTCGAAAATAGAAAAGAAGAAACATTTATGTTTTCTCACAAAAAAGGAGCATAAAATATAGGAATGTGTCAAAGACAACTTGTCATCTAAATGTCAAATGGTTCAAATTGCCAAAGACAACAACAACAGCATCACACTAACACCACGATTTAATGCATACTGCAACGAACATGGGATGGCATGGATTGGCATTTATCGCCTGATCTATGCTATTGCAACAGAACTCAAAAATTAAACAAAAAATACCGGCAAAGGACTAAGAGTTCAACAAAAAAAGCAAAGCAACAGCAGAGCAGAACAACAGCATTTGATTACTTAAATCTTTGATATGCTGCAGTATTATCGTAATATTCACTAATACACTGGTGGCAACAATTTGGAGCCAACATGATGCATTCATTTTGGAAGAACTATATTGCCATACAAGTTACAACTAATTTGAGAATTCTCACGTTTTTCATGTTTTTCTTTTCTCTTGTTGTGGATTTATTATTATTATTATTATTATAATTTTCTATAAAATTACATCAAAAAAAGTATTTAAGTGGGATTAAATGAGTTCCCAAATTGTCAATGTGTTTAACATGAAATAACGCGTGCCATTTCCTGTCCTTTTATCTGTTTAATATAATTGTATATGCATATGTATGTGTGTATGTATCTGTGTTTAGTAATGTATACTGGTGGCATCATCGCTCTGTTATTTACCAAAAAAAAAAAAAAAATTAATATCTATACATTTATTTGCAAATTTCTTACTGTAATTTTTTAAAATCTATTTTGAAATTCTGTTAGTGAAATTTTAGTTTTATAATTCTCATATATTTTTATATTAAACGTCAACTACTACTCACCAAACTTATCTCATTCTCCCGTAAAAGCAATTGTATCTCAACAGATACTGTATTCGTATTAGATCGTATTTACCGTATACTTTTAACTCCTCGTTTTTTGAAGTTGCTCCAAAGCTCTTGTCGCATTTTCATTTAAATAGTTTCACTGCATTTTAAAAGTGTGTTGTCTACGCAGTATTTTCTCTCGCAGTTAAGAGATTAGTAGAGAAAAAGGCGAAACTCTTCCAAAGGACTAGGATGAAAGTTGCTAGACATATAGCATATCCTTTTGATTATTCAAACATATATATTTTCTTTTTTAACGTACTTTTTTCTAAGAAAAAGTTTTTTTTTGTAAAATTGCAAACACAATTACAAGTTACCATTTTTTTTCGTTATAAAAATGCTAAATGTGAGTCCAAATTAAAAAAATATGTATATAATAATAAAATTACAAGCTGGTTACTCTACTGATGCTTAGAACTTCTCTTAGAACTTTTTTTTATACCATGACATGCAAGAACACACAAAAACTAATATCCTGTGAATGTCCTTTTTTTTTTGTTAAAGTATTTTATTTTGTATAACTTGTGTAAAAAGCGCTTACTTTTTGCTCTTGGCGGTGTTGCCGCTTTGACGTTTTTAGTGCGTGATGCTTTTTTATACACTCATTAGCCTTTTACATATTTCAATATCCTTTTTCAATACCTAGTAGCGGCAGAAAGTAGCCATATGGTTGTGCAACTAAATTTTAGTTGCTACATTAGCGGCCAACTGACTGTCGTTTCTTTGTGAGTGTTAATATTGTAAATATGACTACAATCATAAAAAAGAAATTATTGAAATTAAATTTAGTATTATTGTTATTTGTAATGTTGTTGTATAGATTTATTTCAAAGTTTTGATTTAAATTTTTAACTTATTGGCATCGCAGCGTGCCATTAAGTACATGTTAATTACTATTTATAAGTGTAAATGGATTCGCATCCATGTCAGTGTTTGTTATTTACTTTTTTGATTTTAGAAAATTTAGACATTCATTCGAATTGTGGTGTCTGGGCCGGATTGTGTCCACAAATAACATTGACTAGCCACATGCATAACTACATGTCATGTCAAACATGCGATAGAAATAAATTTCAGCAAAAAATTATAAAATCTCAACTAAAACAAAATCAGTGAAAAAGAAACTAATTATCTACAGTATCCACGGATGTACGTCCTGCCCCGTACACTGTCCCGCTAATATACCACTTTCCTATATACGAGTTTGTAGGAGTATGTGCTCCTGTGTGTGGTGTGTGTTAAAAGGACAGAGTCAAATATTTAGATGAAAAAATCACAGATACAAAATCTATGCCAATATTTTAGTTAAACAATATTTGTTGTAGTTGTTGCTGTGCTTTGTCGCATTATGTTGTTGCATTATTGACCAATAAACCAAACCCAAACTAACCGAAAACAACCAACCGACCGCCACCTCGCGTCATGTAACCAATTTGTACGACATTAATTGGCTGTTGTCAATTCATATAATAGCAACTAACATAACAACAACAAGAATAGCAATAACAGCAGCAACAGCAGCAACAATGTCAACATTAACGACAATGCCAACAACAAGAACAACGACTTTAACTACTGGTAATATGTGTAAGTAATGCAGTTCTAAATATTATTGTTGTTGTATTTTTAATGGGTTGTTTTGATAATTTTACAACAACTAATAACAGTATTTCAATTATATTCACTTCATATCGTATGTGCGAAACTTGGATGGAGAATTGCTAATACGTTTGCTAATCGATATACAACTAATAATTGCAATCGGTAGGATAAACATTAAAGGATGCTCATGAGCTTCGTAGCAAAGTAGGGTCTGGTTGTTTTTTTTTTTTTTTTCCTTCAAAGTATTTTCATATGAAGATGTTAAGGAATTATGATTTTAATTCGTAAAAGTTATCTAGTTATACAAGATCATGTGTAGAAGCAATTTATTTTGAACTATGACGTGGCATACGGCGCTGATTAAAGCTAGAATTCTGTTAAGTTATAGTTTAACTTAAATGCAAATTCGTCCTTGTTCTGACAATCTTATACTTAAAAGTTTGTTTTGATAGTGATAAAGCTAATAGAAATGGAAACTAAATCAAGTTAGAAAATGTTTTAATTTATTTCAGTGTAGGAACAGGGATGCGAATGTAACGTCGTTGATAATTTTGCCTACGAGCAGGTACAAAATTCTCAACGTGTCTAATAGATATCACTTACTTTATACCAGCAGATTAAGTATTAATACTAGTTTTCATAGTAGCTGTATAACAAAAATGTAAAGGCAAATTAATTTTATTTACTTAAAATTTTTTTTTTTATTGGCGGGCTAAAATGAGTTTGAAATGCTTAACAGCGGCCGTCACGAAGAGACTACCCCCACCCCCCTTTTTCAACTCAACTCAAGTTGAATTTAATTACTTATAATATCTTGCATTTAATTTTTTTATACGTTTTTTTTTTTTTTTTTTTTTTTTTTTTTGTTTTTTTTTTTTTTTTTGTGTTAACCAACTCTACCGGCAAAGCTTGTGGCTTGTCCGCAGGAAAACACCCAGGGTCTAGGCAGGAATCGAACCTTCGACCTCCGGCTTATTAGGCTGAGCATTATATTTGGGGCTATTCTGCGTTTCGATTTGAATCGAAATTTTCTCCGTCTGTCAACTTTAGTATTCTGCGTTTCGATTCCGCTCACTTTCTTTCGATTGTATATATTCTGCATTACGATCGGAGCTCCGTTTTTCTCAGTTGAATTTTTGTTAACGGAGGAGTTTTTTTATCTGTGTTTTTTAGTTAAAAACTTTAAAATTGAAAAAAATTTAAGTAGAAAATGAAATAAAAGCTCAGAAGCGATTAAAAAAATACTTAAAAATATTTTTAATTAATTTATTTAATTAAATTAATATTTAATAATGTTACAAGTCCAAAACAACAACACCAGAGCAGTATGAAGTAAGAAGTCATAGAATTTTGCTACATCTCACGATCTTACACCCTACTCTGTTTATCAACAACTTATTTTTATTATGTATAAATAAACTTTTTGCATTAAATCAAACATTTTGTTTATGAAAATGATAACAAACTTACTTATTTTCCTATTTCATTTCGACATTCCACAGTGATGCTATTAATTTTGTAAACATTGTTGTCTTCTTCTTTTTCCGTTTCCGATTCCGTTTTTCTGCAGAATACCAATTTTCGATCGGAACGGAACTGAATGCGGAGACTTAATCGAAACGCAGAATAGGGGTGATTATTCACTCGCCACTTCGAATATGAACAAGCAAAAGTTTTCCATTTTCTTTTTGTTAAAAAAAAATTTTTTCTCAAAAAAGTAAATCCAGAAATTACTTGATTTGCTTTTATTTCTTCATTTTTTCTGTTGCTAATTTTGTAAGTTTTACAATAATTTGCAATAATTAAAAGTATTTAAAATAGTTATTAAAACTTAAGCAGAACCAGTTGCGATCGGGCTTTAGTTTGAGAAACAGCATGAGCAATGCAGGAACAATGTAATAATATAAAGTTGTTTTGAAAACAGTTTCACAGTTTTACATTTACGATATAAAAAGAAAAGAAATTATAATAATAATAAAGTTGAAACTCTTCTCCGTCAGCAATTTCTTATGCAATGGAAACTTATAATGAAAATAGCAAATGCAACATTAACGATATGATAATTCTGAATAACAGAGTTGTAAGTCATAAGCTGTAAACATTGAAAACTGTTAAGCACATTTCAGACGAACAAACTCACGCAACAGAATGTCCAATTCATTCATCCATCCATCTATCCATCCAGCTAGCCAGCCAAGCAACAATCAACTTGAAATGTTTTCTAATTTAATTCCTTTTATTGCATTAAATAGTAAAAAAAATTACTAAATCATGCCATGATCATCACAATAGTCATATAAAAGTAAATGAAAATTTCAAAAAGTTATGAAAAGAGAAAGAGAAATGCTTCTGTCTGCGATAATCACGAAATCATTGTTTGGGAATATGATTACATGTGGTTTTCCTTAGTTGGCGCCATCATAGCAAAAAGTCGATCAATTAAATTCGTTACGATCGTTTGTAATTAAATCGATGATTTGCGATTTATAATTTTTATTTTCTTTTTAATAGTTTCGATTATTTTTTTGAGCAAATGGAATTATGGGAATTTAATAAACCACATACTCACATATTTCACAATGATTAATTAGCTTTTCAAGACAAGAATATTAAATTTTTAATTCTCTCAAAAGTTAAAGTTGCATTGTAAATGTGATAGCGCATTTAAGCGCAATTCTTAATATACTTCAGTGCTACATTGCTTAGATGCGATACTGAAGAAGCTCTGGAATATATAAGAACAAATTGTGTGAAATTGAATTTGAAACATATTTCTTTGATCCTCACATAACAACTAAGACTACAAAAGAGTAGACAATTCAGGTGAGAATGTTGCAGGAGTTGTGTTAATATTTCTTTGTAGCTAAACATATAACATATTTCTTGCAACATTTTACAAAATGTATATATACATTTTTTTACTTCACTACTTTAAAACACTAAAAACACAAAAAAAGTTTTGCCAAATCAATAGAGTGGCGCAGTGCCCCAGTAATGTAATCAATGTACATTCATGAAACTTATACAACTTTAAACAAAACTAACTTATCCGCATTATAAATTTGCTCTTTGGAAAATACTCTAATCACTACAAATAGTTAATCATATATATTCTTTAAGTGATCCTCAGGAGGAGAATCGGAGGAACACTTTTTCTCCACAAACTTTTTTCAGCCAAACTGGGTTCATATTAAACGCCGCCTTGTCTCGTGCATTTTCTTTAAAGCTTTTTCTATTTTCATTCTATTCCAAAATGATTTTCCCATACGAGGGTGTTCTGCTATTTTAAAGGACCTTCCATTAAAAGGGCTTAATTAGTTATGTATAAAATCCTTTCTATTTTAAAATAATTTTCTTAATCGCAGTTGTCGTGGCCTCTGGCGCTCCAAGTTTCTTCGCAAGAACTTTAAAGCTTAGGCCATTGAATAAATATATATTTCATAATTTTTTCTTCATTCCAATAGAAGCAAAATATTTTCTTTTACTTGTACAAGAACAAATAAATTTATTTTTAATTAATTAATTTTTAAATTATATTTTTATAATTTTTTATAATTTTATATATAATTATAATTTTATATTTTTAATAGAAGCAAAATATTTTCTTTTACTTGTACAAGAACAAATAAATTTATTTTTAATTAATTAATTTTTAAATTATATTTTTAAGCTTAAGAAGCTTTATATACTCGTTTAGATAGATTTTTTCAAAAAATTTCATCCAAAAATTTTTAATTACTTCATTAATTTTGCGAACACGAATTACAAGTTCACTGTCAAAAAATTCCTAGTTCGTAATAACGAATAGTTCATATTACGCTCTATGGCACTCTATGGCAATTCATCTGCATATCGTTGCTGCCAAGTAGAAAGACCTTAACTCGGATTTATATTTAGTTCATATATAAGGAATGTGTGCAGAAACAGAAAGCAAGTGAAAATAAACAGCACGATACGTCGGAAAAATATTTAAAAAAATAAAATCATAACCAGTTAAAATAATTAAAAATAAATTAACAAAAAAATTAATGGGGCCAAGAAGGCAAACGCTGCATAAAAGAATTATTATTGAGTTACACTTTTATTCCGACTTATACTATTGAAACTCGCGTTGAGGGCGAAGCAAAAGCTGTGGATGATACTCCAAGCTTTCATGATTTGATACTTGTTGATATTCATGGCTTATTTCTGCATTTTTACCTCTGAAAGGATAAAATAATATCTCTTCTCTTCTTAATAGTCAATTTTGGTGATTTTCATTCTGGATAATTTTTTGAAAATATTCCTAGTAGTTGGATTTTTAAATGTTTGGTTTTAAGGAAAATTTAAGCTTTATTTACACAGCGATATAAGTGAAGAGGCCAGACTGTGCTAGACTGTACGTGAATACCTTCCAATGTAGTATATCTTCACGCTGTGCTTAGCACTGAGTAAACTAATGCGTTTACTACGCCCCCTGTGCAAGAACAGGTAGCATTTCTTAAACAAAAATTTCAGTTCTGACCAAGCGACTTCGAGTCTATCCAAGCCCTTACTATTACAGTTATTGCAAGAATGGCCCCCTACTTTCCTTGTGATAAATCAAACAGGCCGTCCTCAGAAGAGGAGAACCATCTCACTGCAAAATAGCTTCTGTTGAATGGCAACAGCACCTATATCACTAATCGATTGTTCGGATCGAGTCGAGCATTAGCATCAACGCGATACCAGCCACTCAAGAGACATTTTCCAAGCAACTTTTGGTATGAACCACAAGCCACCACCTGAAATCCAAAGGAAACCTCACCATTAACCGGGCACAACTGCATTCATCGCTATCAGGTCGGAACGACCTTGCGCTATGGACAAATTCACTGAGACCGACTACTACTGGAGTGCATACAGTACTCCCCGGGAAGAAATGCAGAAGACAGAGAAAAGGACAAATTTGAATTAACTTTCCCGTTGATATAAATCCAAAATTTAAATTATATTTATATTTTATATTTTTTTTTTTATATATTTAAATAATTATAAATATAAATTATCGCCATATCAAACTAGTATATGCCGTTCCATCCTTTTGGTTGGACAATGTGTAAAAAGGTGAAGAACATTTTCTGTATTTTCCTGGTTTTTATTTGTTGGTTAAAAATTTAATATTTTTACACTTGAAGAGTTCCGTACAAAAGCGTATTGGAACTCTATATTTCTCTAAATAATACAAGAAAAGGATAATTTCATTTTCAGAAATTATCCTTCTATTTTATTTGTGTGCTGGCTGGCTTACCTACATGAAAACAACAACAACATACAAAAGTTATATAAAATACATTTTGTAACAAGTTGGATTTCTTATAAGTGATTTCTAAGCGTATATAAGTAGTGCACACTATTCTCAGCCGTTGACGCAGACTTTAATGGTCCTTTAGTATGTCTTTAGCAATTCATTCTACTAGTCGAATCAAATAAAAGTTTCTAAAATAGTTCCATAATTAGATAGTTCAGCAAAGCAATTTTTTTTATTATATATTATATATATATAATTTTTATTTATTATATATTTTTTTAATATATATTTTTTTATATATATATTTGTTTTTTTTAGGTCCTAAATATTTTTAAAGGACTCACTTTTTCATAGGCTGAATTAAAAAGTTTAACTGATGAAATTAAAAATATCTGAGAAATTTTTTGTTGTCTTCAGTTAAAATTTTTAGATCACAAATTAAGAAAAACGTATTTTTGAAAACTTGTTTTTATATTTTAAGGAAACATCTTGTTCAAATAATTGAAAGTAATCAGAAAATAATCAATATATTTTTATAATTCCTAATTGATTTCCAAATGCTTTTTGCAAACAACAAATTTTAAGCGAAAAATGTGAGATCGTATTTTCTTTGAAATTTGCATTCAAATTTTTCAGTTTTACTTTCGTAACTTTTTTGTCCAATGGAACCTTAAGATTTGAATGTTTTTATACTCAAAGTTAATTAGATTCCATTGAAGGATGAGGCTTTTAAGCCACAAAAAAATACATTTTGCTTTTAAGTTTTCGAACAAAAAAGTTAAATACTTTAATTGCATCAATAGAAATATTTTGATTGCTTTCTTTTATTTTGTTTTTCCCATATTTATAAACTTAAATGGATGTATGAAGCGCTTCATATGTGTCCAGCAAGACTTTGGTGGTCTTTGAGAATTTTTTTCGGAGCATGTTCACAAAACTATTAAATACACCCCAAACAATATATTGCGATAAGCACTAAAATTAATGGCATGTACCTTCTTACATAAATGTGTACAGCGGAAAGATATAGTGTTCGTAGATAGATGAGAGTTAAGCTCCATAAATCATAGTTGTGCTTTCTATTAGAAGTGTCTATAAAAATTTTGGTTTCATGGTCAATAATATTTAGGTCGTCAGAAAGTTGTTAATTTGTTTATTTATGCTTTTTCTTTTACCTTCAAAAAATAGTTAAGTTGCTTAAGCTTTTAGCTGTTGTTTTTGGGTGAGCTGTGCGATGATGACGGTGCTGTGCTGTGTGGTGTTACTTGGAACTACAAAATAAAAACTGCTGAGATAAGATTTTGACATTTTTGTTGAATATGAAAACTAATGATGGATTGTTAAAATATTGATGAAGTAGTTGTCAGTCTACTATTTTTTACTCATATTTATACAATTTATATCGACTTCAGAATAACGGAGCACAATGTTAGGCTGTTGTACGTACAACGTATGACGTATTGTGCTAAAGAACTAAAGTCTACCACGCTTTCTTAGTTAAAGAGATGGATCTGCAAATAAAATAGGGAGATTGCTAAAATGATTTTCAGAGAAAGCACAATTTCATATTCATTAAAGAAATTCAGTAACACTGTGCAACACTTTCTTGTTATCGAAACCATAAAATGGCTGAAATGGATGGCGTGTATTCTACATGTAAATTATTGCGATGCTGTATGATCTTTTATTGTCACTTTCCTACGAATAATTACTAAAAAATTCTAATAATGTGATATATTATTTTATATGATTTTTTAAAAATTCGCAATTCTCTAAGACACAATCTATAGCAAGAGGTGTATTACGAGTTGTCTAAAAAATTGTCCCTAAGCCATAATCTATAGCAAGCGGTGTATTACGAGTTGTCTAAAAAATTGTCCCTAAGCCATAATCTATAGCAAGCGGTGTATTACGAGTTGTCTAAAAAATTGTCCCTAAGCCATAACCTATAGCAAGGGTTGTATTACGAGTTGTCTAAAAATTGTCTCTAAGCCACAATCTATAGCAAGAGGTGTATTAAGAGTCGTCTAAAAAATTGTCTTTAAGCCATAATCTGTAGCAAGGGTTGTATTACGAGTTATCTAAAAAAAAGAGTCGTCTAAAAAATTGTCTCTAAGCCACAATCTATAGCAAGGGTTGTATTACGAGTTGTCTAAAAATAGTCTCTAAGCCACAATCTATAGCAAGGGGTGAATTAAGAGTCATCTAAACATTGTCTAAAACATATTTATTTTAAAATTCTAGTTCTTACAATCAAAAATTTTTAATTTTTAAATCCATAATCTATTGCGCGAGTTTTGTGTTGTGTAAACATGTTTCTAAACAAATGTGTATAGCAGAAATGGCTGCCAACATGTTTCCGTGTTACACCTCTTGCAGTGGAATGTGAATTTTTAAAAAGTCATACATACATACATATATTTTCTTTTTGTTTCATATTATTTATTTTATACTCCTCGCAAGCATTATAAAGCATACCTCTTGTACAACAGAATGAAACTCTTTTGCTTGCCTTTTTGGATGTTACTTTTTCCTAATTAGTATTTCGTAATTAATTTCCAAACTATTTAGTATTTCATCGGCGCTTGTAATTTAAGTTGTGATACATTTTTAATACAACTTTTAGCCTCATCAGATCCCGCTTTGTGGTACATTTGACTTCTTATTGTGAAAAAATGAAAAGGTTTTTTTTATTTGCTTTTCAAATTTCAGCACAGCTCCAAGTATGGCGCTGCATATTAAAAATAGATAAATAAAGAATACTTCTGATAAAACAAATAAAAGTTATTGTTCCACTAAATACTGATTTTGAATAAATGAGGAATTAATGTAATAAAAGCATTTAACGCAACAGCCTTTGAGGCAGTTGCAAGAGCATAAAATGTTGGCATTGAGTAACTGATGCCAGTCTTAAAAACTACACATTTAAGGAAATGAATTTAGTTAATTATTTATTTAATTAGTATTAAATTATTTAAATTCAACGTATAAAAAACCAAAATAATAAAATTTTGAAACCGCCATTTTCACTATCTCATTACTGCTGTGACAAGACTATTTCCATCCATAAAAATGGAAATTATGTAAATTATTGTCAGCTACAATGGCGATCATTATGTAAAGATATATTGTCGTTAAAGTAATCACTCTCATGTAAAGATTTGTATTATATTTTTGACAGTTTTCTGTCGATAGCTTGATTTGCCTTAAAATTTGCAATTATTTCCTACATTCAAGACACTGTTGGCTTAAAAAACGAATTTTCTAAAAATATTTAAGCAAGTCCCAGTTCAGATATGCTGCTTTTTTTAATAAAATGTTGCTTGCTGATTTGACTTGGGTCCACGTTAAGCAATTTTAGCAAAAATCCAAGGCAAAATGGCAAGTCATACACCTCGTAAACGTGTTATGCCTTAAATAGAGTTCACGCAACAGGCGACACGACTGCAATGCTGCAGTCACTAGAATTATTTCAAAAGTGGCAGCCAAATAATCATATAATTGTTTGGCTAAAATCCTTTTACAACTCTTATGCAACCCATACACGATACAACCATTGGTACAACTCGCTTAGTAATCAAGTTGTGTGTTGTGCCCACAAACGATAAAACCTCTTCATACAATTTCATTTTGCAAACAATTTACAGCTGGAACCAACAAACAAACACCCATCCCACGAAGCAAAACAAATTAGGCTTAAGTTTTGTGAAGCAATAAAACAATTGAAAGCTCTTTAATTAAATTAAATATTTATTGACATTTAAATTTTTTTAATCTAAAAGAAACCTTAAAAAAATAAAACTTCAATGAACTGTTTTTAATTATATATAATTTACTGATATTGGCTTTCATTAAATAATTCATCGTAGAACTGTGCTCTAGTCTCATTTCAGCTGTGTCTTCCATTTTTAATTAGTATTCACGTTAGTTTTCTTTAATTTCAAAAACCAAATTAACTGACAACACGTCTTTCTCTCGCAAAATTAAAATGAGAATGATGTACGAAGTCGCATGACTAACCCACAAACGTTGCAACGCTTTGGCAAAACTTGCCAAAAAATCAAAAAATTTTGATTTTTCATACAACCGAGACAAAATTTCATACAACAAGCCCACACACAAGTAACAATCTTGATTACAACTTGCCCAAGTTGTACCAGCGGTTGTATCGTGTATGGGTTGCATTACACCTCTGTCGCATTTGAAAAATTAAGAATTGCTGCAAGTCTGTTCAGTTAAATAAATAAAATAGCGGCAGATTTTGCATGTTAGTGCCGTTTTTTGCTGCTGTTTTATGAGATTTTGAAAAAATACTTATTTTTTCCAAATTATTATAATTTTTAAAACCATAAAAACTAATACATGAATAGTTATATTCTAAAGGGGAGGCATTAAAATAAAATCCTACTCTTTATCGTGTTCTATTTTATAACATTAACTAGAAGGTTTCAAAATATTATTCCCTAAACTGTTGTAATAACAACAAGCTTAAAGTCGTTATAAAAAAAAGAAAACTAATTCTCTTGAATAATTTCACATTGTGTCCTTTTTATGTTTTTCTGAGTTCCATTTTGTTATTTTTCTTTTTCTTATTCATGTAAAACAACCACAAAGGACCCAATTAGAAATGTTCAAGTTAACAAAAGCAACAGTAGTGAATAAAAAAAAAAATGTTCGCCATAAACCTTTCACTACTTGTTGTTGTTGGCAAAATATCCTTGATGGTGCCATTCTGTGTTAAGTAAGTGTGACCCGTGGCGGTTAATTTCGACAATGTAAAAATATTAACAACGAAACGAATAGCAAAGAATGAAAAAAATAAAGATTTATTAATTTGTGAGGGTGCAATACGGAATTATTTCAACCAAAATTATGAAGTCCTTGTGCAGTTGTGAGTTGTCAGTGCTTGACCGCAAAACGAGAAATTTCTAAAGAGGAGAGATGTGTAAAAAAGGTGATGAGAATGCTTATAGTGTAGCAAGTCTGTTGCGACTAAACTTTAATTGGATTTTATATATTAATGCTGCTGCCCTGCTCAAAGCAATTAAGCTTTGAATTCTTACTAAAAATTATTTTGTTGTCTGTTTGTTTAATTTTAAGCGTTGCCCGCCTACGACTGCTAAAAAGGAATAGTTGGAAATTTCATAAATATATTCAGAATATCTATTTAAGGCTTAATGAAATTTACATATTTTCTCTTTGGTTTTACCTTTTATTGTTTTGGTCAAGTTGGTCAGTGGATGAAGAGCTTCAGTTTTTGGTTGGTTGTTGTTTTTCTATTTATTATTAAAAAAAGGGGTTGTTTTTGTTTTTTTTTTTTGTGTTTTATTTTTTATTTTTTTTTTTTTTTTTTTGGAATGGCAGCTAAAATGTTTTACAACAGCAACAGCAGCTAAATTGCATGAGGCTTTTCCTTATAAAAACAATCTCGTAAAATGTTGTACTTACACTGGCTTTTGTTCATCATTAACATGGCCATTTTGCCAAAAGGGTTAAATAAAACAGACACATGCACACAACATATCCCATAAACACAATTTTATTTAAATTTCTCATTTTCCATTTTATCTTTTTCAAATGTTAGACTTTTCCGTAGGAGAAGCGTACGGAAATGAAAATGTTTTTATTGCAGTTATCCTTTTGGCATTGAATGATGCTGTACAGAGTTGTGTATTTCGACTGGTATGTGGTATGACAATTTATGTACGATCATATATCCAAACTTCTTGCGTAATTAGTGTAAAGAGTTAAAGTAAAATAAAGAGATTGAAATACTTCTACTAAAAAAAGAAAAATTTTTTTTTTACCAATTTTTTTTTTGGAAAAAATCTATTATTTTATATCTTTCTATATGAAATTTGTATCCTGTAATTTCCTTTAAAGGTAAAACAAAAGTAAGTGCGAGAATTATTTTAAGTCTTTTGTAACCGTATTATGCATTAAATGGAGTTCATACAGCAGGCCATACCACTGCAAGTTCCGCTTTCTATTTAATTATTTCAAAACTAGAAGTGATTTCATAAATAGCTGACATTAATGCCAATTTCAAATATTTCGCATCTAGGAAAACCAAATTATTCGGTTAGAATCATTTACAATATACTTGTCCACTTCTATGACGCAGCTTCTTTTTTATAAGTTAACTTAAAATTATAATTTTGCAATACAATTTTTTTATTAAAAGAAATGAAATAATTTTTAAAAGTCACACATTACTTTTGTGTTCATTGTCTAAGTTAGAGGCAGTTACAAAAAGGATCGTATATCCTTGCAATCGTTCTCTTTTTTGATTGTTTGCAATGTTTCCTGCCTTCAGCGTATTTAATTTTAACTTTATTGAGTTTTTTCAAAGTTTTAATTTTTTTTTTTTTCAATTATATTTTAAGGCCTAATCTTATTCAATTAGAAAAGGCTGCATTTCTTATAAACAATTTAATGATTTGAATCGGTGTTCTTAGTGGAGTAGTTGTGCATATAGATTAGCCTAGAAAGTTTTATATTTTTTTTGTTTTATAATAAAGCAATTTTCTTTCTGTCTATGCACGGAAGATTTTATATATATTTTTTTTATAATGGAGTAAAGTTGTCTTCAAGAGGAGCCTGTGAAAATTACCAGGAGCAGTTTTTCGCCGTGAAATTAGAAAAGTACTCAAAGTACTCGATCAAAATGGTACGTATTTGCTACATATTTGGTTCATTTAAGTTCATTACAAATATAAAAAGGAAAATAAATTGAAGTTTGATTAGAAATACGAAAAGACTTTTTCGAATGCCCTATATACCTATTGAGCCGATATATTTTGGTCAAAGCGACATACGTTTAGCCACAAAAAAAACAAAATAAGAAACATTGAACTGACATCATTAGCTTTTGCATTCATAAATTATTCCCACACTCTACATTTGTGTTGTTAAAAGAAAAATAGTAAGCCAGCCAGCCCATTAGGTATATGTTATGATGTTGTTATGATCTTTATTAATTTTCACCGGAAGCCACTATTGCCAAAGTCAAGTGGCGTAAATTTCCGCACGTGCTTAATCGTAAACAATGGAAAAAAAATTATTAGTTAAAACAACAATGTTGCACACATTATTATTCTCTTTATAGATGTACATATATTTTTTCTTATTATTATTAGTAGCAGTCGACGACGGTCTCAACATAAATTTCGTTGTTAAAAGTAGCAAAGTAGTAAACAACACGTGTAACATCTTACTATTTTGTATCATATTGTATTTTATATTACTGCACAGTAGTATTATTGTATTCCTGTTCCACTGCATAACGTCGTGTTTTGTAAAAAACTTACATGTTTAAATCTCATATTAATATTATTTATTAGAGCGCTAATTGTTGTAGTTCAAGAAAAAAACAGCACAAACACACTTCGACTAGTAACAACAGCAGAGTACGCACACATCCATACACACACACACACACACATCCTTATGCATCGTTCATAAGTAGCCCTTAAAGGTGTTACAGTTATATTTGCTACCACAGTCATACATACGTAAAAGTGTATGAATGCGAGAGTCTTCCTGCAATAGAGGGTTAATAATTGTATCTTGTTTTCTCAGGAACACATTCTAACATGGTGCCGAAATAATTACCTGCCCCCCGACTAAAAAAAGTCATAATTTTTATCATAAATAAAGGAGCACACATGTTTAAAAAAGTACACATGGAAGGCAAGAAAAAGCCAAAATCTTAACAAGATATTTGCAGAATTAAGTCAGAAGGGCTGTTGTAGTTATTAAGTGCGACTGTTTAATGCCCTACATGGCTCTGAATAATATATGAATAATGTAAGCATTCAAAATTTGAGGCTATTGGCGGTGTGGTACGGTTCTGCATCATCTCGCCTATAAAATTTAAAAAAGAAATCTTATGTGTTAGACGAGAACTACATTTTCCAAACGAAGCTTTTGTTATAATTTAACTAGGAGTATTACAGTTCGATAAATTAGTTCCAACAATAATTATGTATGTATTCTTTTTTCAAAAATTTTGTTTTACAACGATATTTATTTAATATTTTTAAAAAATTAATTTTTATAACTGATTGATGTCTTAAAGTAAAACTATTTATTTATCAACTATTTGTTTTATCGATTGCTACCAAAATAAATCAAAGCTTTGACTATAAAGCTTAATTTAATATTTATACATTTTTATAAAAAATAATAATTTTCATAAATAAATTTTCAATTCACTAAATAAATGAATTGAAATTAAAAAATTCATTGTTAATCAAAATTGATAAAATTTTTGGCTTTTAGGTATTATGGAATTTTTTTTTATTATAATTACTAGAATATTTTATTTAAAAAATTAAAATTATAATAAATATTTATTTTTTCGTTTTTCTGTTTTTTGTTTTGTTTTTGTAAACAATTTAACCTGCAAACTGTTCGGCTTGTCAGCATGTGAACACTCAGGGTCGAGGCAGAAATCGAAGTCTTGACCTCTACTAGGCTGTGCTTTATTCATTAGCCTACGGAAGCACACAAGGACAAAATCGTCATTATTTGATATTTCTTTACTAGATTGATGTCTCAAATTGAAATCCCAAAATCAAATACAAAAATTAAATTTGGCAATAAAATGGATTGTAGTTTCTTTTTCTCCTAAAAATTTTCAATTTTATATTTTTAAAAACTTGACCTTCAAGACCTTTTCAATGATGTATAAAATGTAGTATTTTAATCTGCAATTTTATAGCTTTATTTCAAGTATGTCCATCTATTGATCTCACGAAGGATAATGTCTTCTATGAGAATCCCTTAATTCAGGGAGGTCTATTCAAATTTGTAGATTTCGTATACTTTTCGGAGTTTTTTATAATATTTCTATTATGTTGTTTTAGTCTTAACGGGTCATACTTTGCATCAAACCAGCATACCCGTCTAATAGCCGATGTACTAATACTCAGTGCAAATTAGATTTTAATTTTTGTAGGCAAAAAGTAATGATAGCTTGGAGAGAACAGTTTTTTCAAAACTAAGAAAGCTGGCCGAACTATTAGCTAATGAAATAAAAATATTATGAAAAACTTTTTAATAAAATTTGGGGAATAGGCACGGAAACAATAATTGAGTTTAGAAAACATATTCCCAGACGCGAGGAGTAGTAAATTAATAAAATGCTACAACTTGGCGCGGTAGCGTAACAACCTTGTAGAACCTGCTTTAAAGTATCTAGATACTACAAAAACGTTTGTTGAATGATGTACGTAACTGCTTATATCAAACGGAAAATTATGTTCTTTGCTCGCCGTTGCTTAAAACACCTACAAATGCTATAATAATTATTGATCTGAATTTTCATAGATATTCGGCACTCAATGGATTTAAATATGTATGCACTAACGAATTAAAAAAAAATTTTTTTCTACATGTTCTCAGTTTATCTGGTGGATGATTTCCTTTTAGTTATTGTAAATATTTCATTACAATCGATAACAAACATTGTTGCTTGTTATCGATATCGATATCGTTTGTTTAGTTATCGATAAATTAGATTCATAATTTATTTCATATTTCCTGTACATATTGTTTTTTTTTTATTTTTTTTTAATTAATGTTTAACTAATTTATCCCAAAGAATAGCTTCTTCTGGAATCCATGAGGAATGAAAATGGCGAATTATTGGGTATTTTTTATAAAATCTTGTTAACTTTAAAGGCAGGAGCGTTTGTTTGAAGCATGAAATTAATTATTGCCCAGTATCATGAATCTTATTATCATATATCTTATAGATATATTTTATTAAGCAATTGGCTGAAACAAATATCTATTGCAGTAACAGTAGCGTATTAAATAAAAAGTTAATAAAGCGTTACAGAAAATACCTTCTTCTTAGTTCATTCAGAAAAATTTATAACAAAAAAAAAATTTTGTTTGCTTGCAGAGAGCAAATATTGCCAAATTAAAACTCTTGTGTAATTTGAATATGTAATCGTGCATATGTGTGTGTACATCGTTCTATTAAGGAAAACATGAAAAATCTTTCCTTTCAAGGGTTGTATTTTTACATCCTTTCTGCCATGTATGGATGTGTGTGCATTTGTGAAAGCTTTCATATGTGGCTTCTGAAACCTCTCATATGGCGGATTTTATATTGGTACTCGTACGTTAAAGGAGTTGTTTTACGTACGTTTGTTTTTTTTTTTTTTTTTTTTTTTTTGTACTACCGAGGCCTAATAAATTAATAGAAACAAAAAATTAAAATTAAAATGAGACAACATTTAGCTGCAAGATAATTATAAAATTACTTTTATATGTTAAATAGAATAATGTTTTTAAAATACTCCTGGGTTCTTAATTAGACTAATGATTTATTGTGAACTTCATTTATGTTTTTGCAGCTCATTGAAGAAAAAGAATTGCCTGAAGTGACTTTGTCCCATCCCAAAGCCAAAGAGTGGATTGTCTCTATGGCAAAGTGTAATTATCAAGAGCTGGCAAAGCTGGTAAACGACTACCCGGAGTTGGTGAAATTGCACGTAAGTTATAATTTATTTCATTTCTTAAAGTTTTTCCAATAAGTAGTGAGACTTACATTTTATCTGTGTGAGGAAAGTATACGTCAAAAACGTTACATATTTCTGGCTTACTTGGCATATACTCGCACATAAATACAACTTACGGGATAAGAAATTTTCTTTGAATAGCGTTATTTTACTGAAATTTTATATATTAACCCATTATTGGGAGGAAGTTTTCTGGCATCTTTTCTAAAATATTTTTCAACAATTATAAATAAAAATGATCGTATTAAATAATTTAAAAAAAGTTTTATTGAAAAAAATTTATAGTGTGAGAGTTATCGGCCTCCCCTTATAAGGCACACTGCACAGTAGGTGTACCAGGAGAGTGATAAATTGTAAAATATTCCTTCTGATGAAGCCGTTTTTCACATTTAATGCAAATAAAGTTGGCTTTCCACCGCAATGTCCACATCGTTTATCATCTGCTTTGGATTTCTGCCATCATATCGAGTATCTGTCGTCACTTTGTTACTGCCCGATGCTCTAATAGATAACGAGCCGTACATTTCCAAATAGGAATTTGTAAGATTCCGGCGAAAAATAAGAAGTGATGAGCACGTCGGATTATTTCGCTGTAAGTTCTTCATCATTAGTAATGCGTTAACAACTCACGCATCTTATTGAATTTGTCTTCATCAAGGACATCCAATTCATCCAAAATTTGACAAACTGTTAGCCTATATATATAAATAAAATGTTTACTAAATCATAGTAGCATAATTGTAATCGGAGCGTATTGGCCCTTTAAGGGGCCCTGCATTCAAGGTTACTTAATGCACGTGCGGTAACATTTAGCCACAATTTTTTTCCATCAACTGAATATTTGCTCTTTATTACAAGTAATAACACACAAAAAATAACAAATATTCACAAAAATTTCAAAAATTTTCAAATATTTCTTACCCACTACGAGAGTTTCGCTTTTACCTTAGTTGAAATTTACATTCAACTAGTTTTCTTAACATTTTCTTAATGTTAAATAATTGAAAAATTATTAGGTAAAAAACTGGATCCCGATTAAATAACATCAGTGTTCATATTGAAATAATTTTTATATTTCACATTGTCCTCAACCATTTGATTGTTGAATCCTTCTTAAATATTATATCTATATCCTGTTTTGATAAAGTTGATGATAAAGTGGTTCCTTTTCTATCAGGTAAAGTTTCTGCAGAAAAATTTCACTAATTATGAATTTACGGAAAATATCTGAGATACAATAAATGTTTTCACATAACCCCTCCCTTACCTTAAAGCTCTCACGACGCTCAGTTTTAAATAAATTTTATTAAAAACTAAACAGAATAATTTATTTATTTATTTATATAAACATAAGGCGAATAAGTTAATTATAAGCTTATGGCCTAGAATAAGGGCGATAACTTATATGTGGTTAAGCTCGTACAGTGGAACATAAATGGTGAAACTAATTTATGGCGTTTTATTTTCTACAAAAAAAGGCAACACTACTTGCAGGGAGGGCAATTTTGTGTTCTTTTCTCGAAAATGTGTTGCCCTGTGAAAGGGTTGCGTGTTCTTTTCTAAAAAATTTTGCCCTTTCGCAGGGCAAAAGGCATTAATTGCACTTTTCAAATCAACAGGGCAGAAATTGCCCTGTAAAACATATGGTTTTTATTCTTGCACAGCGTTGCCAGACAAAGTACAAAAGAAAAGTCTTTTGATTTGAAAGAGTCAGAAAATTAGATTTTTATAATTATTTTTATATTTAGTCTCGTATAAAACAAATAAAAGATAACTATACGGCTGCTTAATTATATGAGGTATTAAAAAAAAAATTGTTTTCTCAAGCAGATGAATTAGCAATCTGGCAACTGAACATTTTTGTATACACATTTCATAAAATATACAGAAAATGTTTGTTTATCAGCTGTTAAAAAAAGGCATTGCCCTTTTTTCTAATTTGTGTTCTTTTCTCGTTATATAAAAAATGGCACTTTCACAGGGCGGGCAAAACATTTTAAAAAGGCACCTTTTCACAGGGCAACATTTTTAATGTAGAAAAGAAAAGGCCATTAATTTATTTATATTAAATGATAAAATTTAAACTCTTTAAGGAACTCAAGTAGGACAAATATAATAATAATTTATTTTATTTCTGGAAATCTTATATTTACAATCGTCTCTATTTGATATTGAAATCGCACTAAATAATTATTCAATAATTAATATTCTGTGGAGTGGATTTCAAGGTATATTGGAATACAAAAATTGATATTCTACGGCAGGATATTGAAGTTGGTATTTTACTGCGATTTAAATATTAAATAAAAAACATCTGTTTTTTATATAAAATTTAGCTGCCAGTATGCCAGCAAACGAAATAAGGTACACAGTTCTGGGGCGGTTTGTGGCCAGCCAGCATTACGATAACGCACTTTAATTAAGTTGCTTACGAGTTAGTACTCGTCTTTTATAATATTGTTAGATATTTACATGAAACTTAAATTAACACAAAAAAAGAAAATTATTAAATAAATTAAATCTGAATTATAATATGATTTATTTGATCAGCTAAATTCTGCGTTAAAACATAATCACAATTCGTTCATATTGAAATGTAAAAAACCATTCAGTTGATACCATTTACGTGTAACGTATCTTCCTTTCGTGCGAATGATTAGTGAGGCTGGGGAAATAATTAGATTTTACGTAATTTTTAACTTGTTCATTTGAATTTTATACAGTCTGAGATCTGGGGAGTCTTCAGTGTGGAGAGAAAGGATAAGGTACAATACTACTTTATAGGGAGTGCTTAGCAGTGTTCACACTATCTTGGAGAATGTTATGCTTGTGTGCCAGCCCTCAACTGAAGTTCAATTGACTCCAGCAATATGAGGCTACCTTAGCTTCCATTATCTGGTGTTTTAAAGCTTCTCTGCTACTCTTTGTAGGGTCAATCCAAAAACGAGATTTAAATCAAAAATTTAGCTAAGAATTTCTGGTAAATGTTGTTGAAAATTTTGTAAGAAAGATGGAATAAAAATTTGCCAACTTCTTACATTTTTTCTCGGCATTATATTCCTAAATCTATTTTATGTTTTAATTATCCATTGCAAGGTATTAATTAATATTTATTAATTTTGTGCCATTTAAAAAGCAATCGTTGTCAACCAATTTTTATATCAAACTCAAATGTATCCCTCCTTCGCAATTGTAGTATCTAATTAATAATTTATTTTTAACTATTTGACGACAGACATTTACGCCGTCGCAAAAGTATTTTCATATTCTCATTGCTCTCAATAAATTATAGTATATAAATTCTGTTAGGGAGTATAATAAATATAAAAGAAAATTTTTCTTCTATCAATATATTTTATTTAACGACTTAATTAAATATGAGTGTTTCAAAATTTCCATAAAAACGCCACCTTTCTCTTAATGATGTTTTATTTTCTGAAATGTTAATATTATTTTGAGATTTTTTTTTTTCTTTTTTAATATCTTAAATGCCTATAAATCTTTTTACACATACATGAAGTGTCATAATAATGTAACCTCGCCTCTTGAATTTATTAAATGAAATCAAAACCAAAAAATCTTTGTATAAATTTACAAACAATCGACGGCGGCCGTCCCTGCTGGAATATCACATGCTTCCAAGTTATTCACACAAACATTTGGAAATTTCTCAATTATAATTTTGAGATTTAAGACTGTGCGCTTTAACAGGCGCATAATTCATTTTTTATGCCCACATTTCAATCGTCATGATATTTTTTTAGGTGGTCGCCTTAAAATATCTCCTTCCTATTTTCTTCGTTCCCCATTTCATTTGGCTGGTATTTTTCGATCTCGCTCGTTGTCTTCTTGCTTTCCTTTTTCCTTTCTTTTTTTTTTTTTTTTTTTTTTTTTTTTTTTTGTTCTTGGTGGCTGGTATTTATCATGATTTATTGCTCTTTAGTACGGGATCTTTAAGGAATTTCTTGTGGACTTTTTTGTTGGAAGTTTTTGCTTTATTTCACTTCTTGCTTGAATTTAATGCTGTATTCTCTTGCGATTTCTGCTTTTATTATATGTGGGAAATTAGTTAATCACATGAACTAATTGGATCGAATTATTATATGTATGACTTGATCGTTCGTCGTTGTTGTATTCCCGGAAATATTCTGTATATTCTAAGACTTGTACGAGCAGCATATACAGAAGTAAATGCATTAATATTGCGTTGTAATTAATTTGTATTCCAAATAATTTCTCGCGTTCCCTTGAAATAGAGTAGTGAAGGCATAAAAATGAAGCACCCACTTATTTGGCGCTTGCAAATTCATCGTTTCATTTGAATTTGCAACGAAACGGAAATGTATATAAATCAAATCACTTCACATTATGTGCATGGCATATATAAGGCGAGTAGGCATGCGGTTGAAATTTGCAACGTTTGCTAGTGCAGTTAATTCCTTGGACTTGCCAACATAAATTCCTGTCACATTGCCTTTTTTTTTCTTCCTCATCTTAATCATAATTTTCATTGGTGTTTCTGTGCGAGATTATTACTGAAATTTGTTACGTGTCATGGAACCGCTAAACAGATTGATGCAAGTGCATTCGTGTTTAAGACACACAAAAATTAAAAAAAAAAAAACAAAAATCTTATGGAATTATTAATAGTGACAAAATTATAGGAGCATATTTATGATGGTATTATTCCTAAGGAAAACTTGGGAAGCAAATCGTAAAAGTTCGAAACAATTCTTCATACGCCTACAACACTGGAGGCTGAATGGGAATGAATACCAATCACAGCATTTGATTATTCGGCCATAGTAATGGGAGAACGGATATTGTGCTTTAGTTTTTCTAAAATACTCGCGTGAAATATTTCAGAAATGCTGAAATTCCTAATTCAGTACCCCAATATAAAATATTATTTGGCATTAAAAATTTTACGATTGAATATTAACTTGAATATAAAGTCTCTACTAGAAAAGAGCTGGCTTAGGAGTATTTCTTAGATCTGCTAAAAACATGATTTACTATCCTACATAATTATATGATCTGCCATATTATTCGAAAGTTTATGAAAATTTCCATGAAATTTATAGTTTTCATACTTTTACTTGTACGCATCATATTTGTGTGATACTGTGGCACCTACAAAGCCATTTATCTGGGATTTTTAAAAAAGTGGAATGGAATCACATCAGATTTTCGTGTGAATACTTCATACGACTGTGTAGCATTAAGAATAATGGGCTTAAAGACAATAGTGTGATAAGAAATATAGAAAAAATTAAATGTAACAGACACTTTGCATACTTGAGAGAATATAATTGAGAGAAAGAGTATAGTGATATTTTTAGTTCTCACGTATTTACTCTACTCGTTTAAGGACAACGTTATTTGTGGCTTTATATTGGAACTGACTTCCTTATAAGATTTCTAGTTGTAAATTCTGCAAGTACAGCTATTTATATTGGTTTTAAAAAGTAAAATAGATAACTTCCAACAATAATATTATAGTAACTTAATTGGAAGAAAGAGAAAGAAAATTTTTTTTCCAACTAAAAAAATTGTTCACTCCTTTAGTTTTTTTATCAAATTATCGGAAACGGTTAAAAAACTTTTATCTGCTCGCCAGTTTATGTTCTCATATGAATAATTAAGTCTGGCAATCACAACCTTAGCATGTTGTATACTTTATTATATATCACACTGTATTTAATTGTTGTTTTGTATATAAAACATATTTTTAGAAAGTTGTCCGATATTTTCAAAGAATTTTTCTAACTTTGATGTTGCCTGGCTGGTTGTTTTCGAAATGTGTATGTGATTTTTTATATAAATTATTTTTGAAAATGTATACCAAAAATTTTTATGACAAATTAAGTACAATATTCGTGTTTTCAGCAATGTTAAACATCTTAAGAAATTAAGTCTTGACAAGCAATTTACAAACGAATAACATGATAATAAATGTTTAAGTCCAAAAATATAAACGGAATTGACATTAGAGATAAAAAAAAATTACTGATGCGTTTCAAAATATACTACAAAAAACAGCAGATATTTAAAAGTGTTTGATAACTAACGACACTAATAAAAAATATAAAAAAAATAAAAAAAATAAAAAAAATAAAAAAATAATAAAAAAATCTAACCAAAATATGAATTTATTTAGTTAACTTAAAGATGGGTTTGTCTTTAAAATGGCTAATGGGAGCATAGAATGAAATGTATACAATTTTCAGTAAAAAACTCTGTAAACAAAATAGAAATGCATTAGAAATTTTTTTTTTAAATTCTCATACCTCATTCTTTGGCTTTGACAAATTTACATAATTCCATATTTTATAATTGGTTTTTTTTTTGTTAATATGTTTTTATAAAAAATATATATGTATAGGAGTACTTATTGCAACAGCACTCCCAAGAATTATCATCAATATTCAACACGTAAAAAATAATAACAGCGATTTCCAGTTTAAAATTTAGTTGCGATTAAATTATTAAGACAACCTTTTGCCTCAACACGTATATACGAAAGTCAAGTTTGGGCATAATTAAGTTACTGATTCAGAATGGCCAAGGACAATCTAATGATCAATGAGTTTCAATATAACTGGTAAAGAATATGTGAGGTCTTGCAGCCATTAATCCTAAAAATTATAAGCAAATGAGAGTTGTGGCCATGAGATTGGAAATATGCTATAAAGCTCTTAAGAAGGCAACAAGTTGATGGCTGTTTTTAATTTGTTCACTTTTTTTTTTTTTTTTTTGTGGATAAAGAATAAAAAAATGGAAAAATGCAACTAAATTTGATTACTCATGGCTCAATTTTATTGATTTTTTTCTGGGCGCTTTCACACGAACACTTTTTGGCTAAAAAAGGTCCATAAATTAAATTAATTAAAATCTTTTGTTGGTCTGTGGAAAACACAGATACGGTGACAATCAAAACAGTGCTTGTATGCATATGGAATTACAAAAAAAAAAAAAAAAAAAAAAAAAAAAAAAAAAAAAAAGTGTAGCTGGTCGAGTGGTGGAACAGTTCAGCCAGGCTGTGACTGTTAGAACATGTGTCTACTATTTGTTGCAATAAAAATTTAACATGCAATACAAATGTTTTCCATTTTACTTACTGATCCTCTCACATTTCATTTTACAATGCTGTTCTTTTTTATATTCGCTGGCGTTTCATATCGGAGCTGGTACAAGTCAGTAATTGCAAGCAGATCTAATTCTTGTTTAGTAGTCGAATATTCAAGAGATATGTATGTATGTATGGATGTATGTATGTATAAAAACACAGCAAAATTTTTGTTTTCCTTGAAATCCCACAGCAGAGTTACATACATACATATGTATATGCGAGAACACATACATATATCAGAGTATATCAAAAGACACGTGTCTTTAGTACGCCGTTGTTTTCTTTTCTCTATTTTTTCAAACATTTTCTCTCATGTTAAACATTTTGTTTTACATTTTGTCTCCCACAATTTTATTATAAAAAAAAACATGTATATGTGCATATGTATGTAAGTATGTGTAGCGGCAAATATCAAGTTGAAAAAATCCTCCATTTAAATAAATAAACAAACAAAGTAAAATGAACAGACAGACAGATAGACAGACAGACAGACAAAGAGACAGGAATTAACAACAACAAAATGGAAAAAAATTTACAATTAAACAAAATGAATAACATATGTTTTACATTTCGATTGTATTGTATCATATTATTTGTTTCACAAAAGCGAACACAATCACATTTTCCCTCCATGTTAAAAGAAACCAAAAATGTATTAAAAAAAAAGTCAGCAGCAGAAAGTAGTTATTCATTTGCATACAAACATACATACAAACATACAAACATACACACATACGAACATACAACATACAACATACAACATTTAACATAAATTTGGATTTGCTTAAAAAAATTCCATACTTACAAAGCACAGCAACGACAAAAGTAAATAAAGAATAACACACACACACACACACAGCCACACACGCCTCTGTACACATTTATGCTGCCATACAAAGTAAATATAAAAAATGTATCTTTAAGTACTTGAAAATAAGCTAATATGGGTATGATTATCCATCCATTGGATACGAAATTGCTGTGAAACGGATCGTTTTAATTTTCTCTACCAACAGCATGAGTTGGTGTTTTTCTTTGTTTCCTTTTTTTGGTTCATTCTAAAGAATTAAATTATTTGTACAAAATGGGCGTTTTCCTCTCATTTTTGTGGAAATTGATGATACCGCCGGGTAACGCCCCCACTTGAAATATGTAAGAGGAAATGTAGAGGCAGAAGTTTTATGATGTATTAGAATTATTTTTAGTCTGCGTTAATTTTTTTTAAATTTCATTTAAAAGAAATTTTTTACTCAAGACTTTCATGTCTCTACTACTTTCACTTCCATAAATACAAGCATGTAGTATTTGTTTGTAATTAGGAAAACACAAAGTATTACATGTATAAGTTTATTTTGAATATTTTCTAAATCATACAGCTGTGTTGACAGCTTTCAATTTCAAATATATAATTTAATGTGTTGCATTTGAGTTTTAAATATGCAGGTGCAAGCATATAGTTTGGGCCCACTGTAGTTCAGACATCCATAACCATACTACTTAGCAGCTACTTATTACTCAATTTTTCCAAAGCAAGAACAATAAATTTGATGAATTATCGACGACACGTATAAGCAAGAAAGCCGCTGATAAACAAATCAGAAGTGTTGCAGTAGATTTTTTTTTGTTAGCACCCATTCAGGCCTATTAAAGAGATTAACGAAATTTTTCTTCGTTTTTCCCCCTTCTTTTCAAATATTTGAATAAACGTAAATAAACCTAACAAAAGTTGAAGGGAAACTCAAAATGCGTACTAGACATTTTTCTTTTTGGCCAAAATGAACGTCGGTTCACAAGTTGCTAGTTTTGTATTAGGTGTAAAGGGCAGGAGAGAAATAATAATTGCAGGATAATAATTGCTGCAACCAGAGATGTGTTCTGTGGCCTGACACAAAGAAACTGTGATTTAACTATCACATATACTAATTGATACAAGATGAATAAATTCTTTGGCTACTTGGCGTTTCGTCGGGTGTAAGAATTTTTCCTTTGCAGTTTTGCCATTCGAGTTAGAATTGGTGGCATTTTTATTGCTAAAGATGATAAAAGCTTTCATTTATGGCAGTGTCTTTTCTGCAATAAAAATGTTCCCCTGTGAAAAGGTGCCTTTTTAAAATGTTTTGCCCGCCCGCTGAAATGCCATTTTTTATTAAGCGAGAAAAGAACACAAATTAGAAAAAAGTGCAATGCCTTTTTTTAACAGTTGATAAACAAAAATTTTCTGTATATTTTATGAAATGTCCAGTTGCCAGATTGCTAATTCATCTGCTTGAGAAAACAATTTTTTTTTTTAATATCTCATATAATTAAGCAGCCTTATTATTGTCTTTTGTTTGTTTTATACGAGACTAAATATAAAAATAATTATTAAAATCTAATTTTCTGACTCCTTAAACTCAAAAGAATTTTTTTGAACATTGTCTGGTAACGCTGCGTAGGAATAAAAGCCATCTGTTTTTCAGGACAATTTCGGCCCTATCGATTTGTTCAGCGCAAAAAGTTTACTGTCTTTCGCCCTGCGAAAGGGCGCTATTTTTACAAAAGAACACGCAGCCCTTTAAAAGGGCAACATTTTTTGTGAGAAATGAACACAAAATTACCCTTTTTGAGGCTAATGATGCCTTTTTTTGTAGAAAAACAAAGAAAACGCCATTAGTGTTTGTTTTTTTTTTTTTAATTTATTTAAAATAAAAGTGTACTCGTTATATTTTTGGTAATTAATACAATTAATTAATTTACTAGAGTAGCTTCTCTTCATAAGAGTCTTTTCGATTAAGATTTAAAGGAATAAAAATAAGAAAAAGTACTGTAAGTGTTCGTTCCCGAATTAAAGCGAGTATTGTAAACTTGCATGTTCGAAATATATGATAATGCAATTACGAGTAAAACTATATATATAAATGTAACTACACTTCATGTTCTTTCCAATTATATATAATATTTACTACTTTAATTTGCAAAAATGTAGCTAAAAACGTTTTCCAGTTCTGCCTTCTATGCAGTGCTCATGATTCAACACAGTATGTCTTATAAGATATTCAAAATATGTATTGCTTGGTATTTGGCTTAATCTTAATCTTGGAGGTCGAATAAAAAAATCATTTGAATTTTTGAGAAATTATTTTTGACAGCACTGCTCTTAGTACTGTACAAGGTAAAAAGGACCTTGAATCAGCTAAGAAGGTAGCAGTACTCTAATTATATTATTATAGATTGCTTGTAAATTTTTTTTTGTAATTTGATATTATGAGTAGTAAAACACTCAGATAGTGTTCTTAACTTAGAGGTTTTTCCAAAAACTTCAAGGCCGCTATAAAATTTTTTTGAGCGCTTTTAGGCATGACAGCAAGACGGAATCCCAAAAAAAGCAGATTCATGCAAGACATACTTCATCTTAAGAGTTTTTTTATTTTGTTTAAGAATAATCATTTCCAATTTAATTAAATTAAATTAAATATTTTAATTACTCTGCCGTAAATTCGCTTAAGATTGGACCAATTGAGAAAACAAAGAAATGTTTGCATTACAAATTTTAATTTTATAAATATATTTAAAGATTTTTTTATTTTAAATAAAAATTTCCTAAACGCATAAAATTATATAAAAAAAGCAAAAAAGAAATTAAAAAAAAATTTTATTAAATTAATTTTCTTATCAAGAATTATAGAATTTTTGTTATAACTGCAGTATGAATGATTTCAAATTTATTCTTTCTGGCAAAAATGTGCTTTAATATATCCTGTAGTCCTTCAATTTATTGACCAAATGTTACAGCATTCTCTTAATTCTTTTTTTTTTTTGTCTTTTATAAACCTTATTCAAATGTCCTTTTCTCTCATCATCATCATCATCATCGTCCTCCTCACTTTTAATTTACATAACAACAGCAGTAACAACATAAAACTCCAGTATTAATTAAAACTTTTAACAATTTTCATGTTTCATGTTTGTTTACAATTCTCATATTTGTGAATTTTTTAATTTTCCCCATTTTTTTTTTCTTTTTTTCTATTTTATTTAAAAAAAATGTACACAAAATTGTATCCCTCTTTCATTCGTATCTAACATGTTAATTTAACATTGAGTTATTTTGAAAAAGAGTGAGTGGGGGTTGGAGGGGAGGTGAGAGGAGAATGTGTTTTATGTGTGACTGGTTTTTATTTAAAATTTTATATTGTTTTAAGGTTGTGTCCATTTATTTTATTTTTCGTGAACTTGTTATTTTTTTTAATAATTCCTTTGCTTTGGAATACTTGCATCGGTATGCATATACGTCTGTCCATTACAAGCATTGTAAAGCATCTCCAGCCAGCCATCCATCAGGATTGTCTATTATTTATTTTGTTTTTGATTAGGTGTCGCAGACTTGTTTAACATGCAACTAAATTGAATTTTATGTTTTTATTATAATTTTTATTTAAAAAGTATTATTATGTTTTTAAGAAACCTTTCAAAGGACTTTTGAATTGAGTCAAAAAAAGAATGTGAAAAGCTGGCTTGCAGTAAAATTATTCAATAAAATTATGGCCTACTAAATACAAGGAGAAATTTAAAAACAAAGTTCTACAACTTCTTTTCAGCGCTAAACTTCCGATTGATTAATAAATTTGTCAATTAATTGTTTTATCGTTAATCCTTGTTGAGACTCACACGAATGCATATCAACGATGCCTCGTCAAACTCAAATTGATTCCTTTTTATTAAGAAAGCTCTCTTTTCCTGCTGCAACTGCACTTGTATATTTTCCTTGTATTTTGGTTTTTTTAATTAAAAGTCAGTAGCTCTTATTCTGAATTGCGATACAATAGTAAATTGGTATTCTGCAACACTTTCGCAATCGCAATCGCATTTTATTTTAAATCGCGGCAACACCAGCCAAAATTAACAACGCTGGTACCAGTACACGTCAAATTTAATCTTTGCGGTTACAAAATAATTTTGTGTAATCAAATAAAATAAAAATTAAAAAAAAAATAAAACAAATTTGTCTAATTAAATAAAATAAAAATTAAAAAAAAAAAATTAAATAAATTTGTGTAATTCGTAATTTCTCAAAAATTGATTCTGTTGCTCTATGGTTTTATGATGAAGAGGAGCATGACAAAAATGAAAGGGTTCGGAGTAGAATGCTTAGAAGCACATCGGATATTCTAAGTTTGGATGTGGAAAGGTAATTTATTTTGTAGCATTAAAAACAATTAATTATGGAAAACATTCCTATTCCAGTTTTGTAAAAAATTTTAGATTGACCCTAGAGGCATTTTTATACGTTTTAAATAATATTGGCTTCGAATCAACCAGCTACAATAGTAGTACTAGTAATAACAATTACACAAACATTGCTAGAAATATAAGAGATGAAATAAAAAACAAAATAATTTAAAAACCAACAGTCTTCTTTGGTTATATATTTCATTCATTTTGTTCAAAAACAAAACTTAAAAAAAAAAATTAATTAGTTTAAATAAATAAACAAAATTATAATTTTTTACTTACATTTTTGTACTTTGCGGTTGCTGTTATGCTGCCGAATAAATTTTGCGATTATCGCATGCATCTGACATTAGCTTTCGCAATACAGAATACCAAATCGCCACATTTTCGCATTTGAAATGCGAATAAAAAAGAAATACTATGCGATAATCGCAATACCGAATACAAATTGTTCGCATTTGCATGTTTTCGCATCGCATTGACAATTACATCGCAATTCAGAATAAGCCTCCAGGATTTTCAAAGTAGCAGCTCCTTTAGGAGATCTTAAAGATTATTTTTAACCATTAGTAAAAGGAGCTTTCTAAGCTGCGTAAGAAAAACCGATATTGCTAAAAATTCCAAGTGGGAAGTCAGATTCCCAGATACCTTCCCCACTCCTCCTTTATTAATTTTCTCAAAATGCTTTCAAATTAGGAAAACATATTTTGTAAAAAAGCAATCTCTTAGGGAAGTTTTACAGAGCATTTTACGCTCTATATACTATGCACGCCAGTAAGTAAAATTTCCGTATCTCGAGCGAAGATACTCTCTCTATTTCAACCAAATTGTTCTCAAACAATTTATTGAGCTTAAAATAACAATTTCAATGCGATAGTTGCAATTATTTTAGAATAATTTTAATATATTCAGGGGAATCTCTCTGACAAGCAGAATAATTCCGTAAATTTTTACTGTATGGTTCACATTTGCATTTAAGCATTCAAAGGATAATTATTTTTTTAAAAAAAAAAACTAATTGACGACAGTGTTTAACAACAAGATCCCTTTACTGGTTCTGCACTGGTCCATTGGTACATGCATGGAAGCCTTTAGCTCTGATCTGAAATGATTCAACCTGTGCAGAATTCTTGATGCCACGATTATAAAGTATTTAATTGAAATGCATGACAAAAACTCTTTAGCATTTCATTAATTTTAAATAAAAATATTTATTAAATAAAAGCTTCTCTTTGCGAAAGTATTTCTCTCTTTTTTGTACCACTTTCATTTGGAATTCATCCTTTTCAGTTAACAATGAACTCATTTTCTAATTGTGCATAAAATAATTTCTTTGTATGAAATTAAATTTTCGTTTCCCAGATTCCTTCCCCAACCCTCCTTTATTAATTTGCAATTCATCCTTTTTAGTTAACAATGAACTCATTTTCTAATTGTGCATTAAACAATTTCCTTGCATGAAATTAAATTTTCAATTCCCAGATTCCTTCCCCACCCCTCCTTTATTAATTTTCTCAAAGTGATTTATTCACATGTCCAATTGAATTGTTTTGCGCGTGCTTGATCACCCAAAAATCGTTCTATACCAACCAACAATTATCTTTGCGTATTCCTTTGCAACCGATACTGCAACTTGTACGCTGCTGACTGGGAATAAAAAATAAATAAATAAAAACTAAAACAATCGGCAATGAGAAAAGTATGTAAAAAAAAAAAAACAATTCCTTTACTGCTACAGAAGATCATTTCACAATCATGCGCGGAAATCATTCAGATTCAAAAAGACAATTGATGTGCACATGATTGACATGCCATGCTCTAAAAATTGACATTTTTTTGCGGCCTACCAAAATCGACTCCACGAAAACAATGGCTGTAAACATCAGGCCTGTGCTGCATTTTGTATGCGAGTGCACAACGACTTAAAAAGTTAAGCGAGTTCAGTTTTTGTTCCAAGTTGTAACTAAAGAACAAACCAACACACTTTAATGTTGGTGGATCTCACATAAAAAAGATGTGGTGACAATTCCCCAAGCGACACACAAAGGCGCCATGTTAAACAGTAGATTACCTGCTTTTCTGACTTTGCACATAAACATTCATCCAAACATACATCTATCCATCCATCCGTCCATCCATCCATCCATCCATCCTTCCAGCCATCCGTCCATCCATACATCCATCCATCCATCCATCCATCCATCCTTCCCTTAGTCAGTCCAATCTTAAGATGTTCAGGCGGCCAATACTGATGGAAAGATGAATTTTGTGGCGTCTGATTGCCAATTGTTTGTTTTATTTTGTTTTTATATTTATTTGACCGGCTTCTGTGTCTTCTTTTGAATGATTGCTTTGCGCGCCAACTGAATTTTTATTCATATGCAAGTGAAACGAGTGCAAACGATGGCGCTAAATTGAGTTCAAATCATTTAAAAAAAAAAAAAAAAAATAAATATATAAATAAAGCAAACGATTGATTTCCTTTTGTTTTATAGTGGCCGTTTTTGTGAGAATATTATTATTTCATTTTGCTCATTTTTGCATTTTATTGCCGTGATCAAAAGGATAGAGAATGTACGAACTGCTTGATTGTTTAGATGATGATCTACTTGTGACTGTAGTCTGTCTATAAGGACTTATTGCCTTTTTTGTCCGATATTCAAAGCGAGAATATGCGCATAATTTATGTTCCAAATTGATCGACAGATGATAATGATGTGATCAATTCATGGCCAAGTGGCTGCTTGAGAGAATGCTTTGTTTCTTTTCCTTATTCGATAATTTCGTTCATCTTTTATTCTTCTTCAATGAAGAAGAATAAAATATATATTATCTTTTTAATTCAATAAAAAAAAAAAAAAAATAAACACATTTTGCAAACTTTCACCTGCGATTTTTTTTTCTGTAATTTTTTTTTTTTTAGGAATAAAAATCAAATAAAATAATTTTTCCGCTCAATCTTTTTTATTTATTTCGTAAATTCAAATACATGATTTGGCTTTATTAATATAATTTCTATATGCTTCTCATTCACTTTGTAGTCTGTGCTTAACATAAAATCGCTGTGCTGTCAAGCATTTAAATAATCCATTCCAAAAGAGATGAGCAAATAAATTGAGCCGCAACTGCCACCAATAGCATTTCAACGCCAACGTCATTTCAAACTGAATTGAAGGCAAATTTCAATTCATACGTCTCTTCCGCTTTCACACATTCAACTCTTCCTGATGTTAAGGTGCAAAAATTAAATACATATACATATAAAGAATATTGCTAATTTCAGAAAGAGAGTATTTGTTATGCTGAGCATTGACTGTCTACGTATATCTTAAACCACTTACTGATTACAATGTGGCAACAAACGGCAGCAAAATGAAAATGCTATTGTAGTAAATCATTCAGTATAAAGCCTGGATATTGGTCTTAAAAGCTTTCGTTGTAGACTCGTCATGTGATTCTATTTTATTTTGATTAAAATCTTTATTGCAACATCAGTTTCCTTCTGCGTAAGTCAAATAGCTTTCACTTGCCTGAATACCAAAAATTTTACCTCACATATGACTTCTTTCCAATAAATGAATAGTGTTGGATGCGAAAATAATTTTATTTAAATGTTTTCCATTTTACCAAAACTTTAAGTGTGGCCCTCGTGTAAAAGCTTCTTCTGAACAGCAAATACGCTGTTCAGTTGTATAAAATTGAGTTACTAGACTCTACTGCAGATAAAAATCTTCTTGCTACGAAACAAAGAAGAAAAAAGTGCAAGTTAAAATTTTTCCATAGGACTTGTTAGGATTGCGTGATTATATTTTTTATTTTGAGCAGTTTGTTTTTGCTTTTTTAAAAAGATTTGCTAACAATTTCACACAAAAAGCAACCAATTTTCTAAATGACATTATCGCCAAATTTCGTTTTGTTTCGTTAAGTATTTTGCCTCCTGTATTGTTTCTTGTTGGAAATTGTGGCCGCTATGCTGGTGGGCATGAAACCCAAATGCCATTGAGGATGCTTTTGAGCCAGTCACGGTATGAAAAGGATGTTTATGCTTTAATTTCGTATTTATTTTTGTGTTTTTTTGTTTTTTTTTGTTTTGTTTTTTTTTCAAAAAGGAAATATTTAGTTTTTTCAGTGACTGCACTAATCCAGAAACTAAGAAGAGACTGCTGTTGTGTTCAGTTGTGATGATCATCATGATGATGGCGTCCAGTTTTGTAAATACTGAGTGAAGGCACCAACAAACGAAAAAAAAAAAAAAATAAATGCGACACAAATTGTAGTCAGGCTCGCAGTGTAAAGAAAAATTCTCTATTTTTTATTTAAAATTTTGAAAGGATGCTTCTTCTTTAAATGGTTGGTTTGCTGGTTGGCTGGTTGCATTCATTTTGCCTTCGATGTCAACTGAGTTAACAATCATTGCGTTTAACTTACATGATCGTTGGAACGTGCAATCGTTGGCGCCAATAACGCCACCCAATAAATGCTGTTGACACAATAACAAAAAATAAAAACACCTAAACTTAAGATTATCTCTCCAGTTTTGAAAGTTTTGAAAACCCAACCTGCAGCAGACAAAAAACATTAAGCATTTATTTATTTAGTTTTTTTTTTTTCCTTTTGAACCATAAAATTTATTTGTATTCTTTTCTCGAATTTTTTCCCTCATTTCAGCGATCACAAGTGCATTTAAAGCTTTAAAGTATTTCATACAATTTTTCACATTCCCAAGATATTGGAAATGAATGTCTGAAATGCTTCTTGGTTTCCGTTTGTAGGCCAGCAACCACCCAGTGTTTAATAACATTCGATTTAATTCATGTTCACTGTCATCTTGGCAATTTTTCATAATTAAAGAATAAAAACAGCACTAAAGCCAATCGTTCTTCTTTGGCAATATACCTTTCCTAAATAAAATATAAAAACTAAACTGCGATTATAAAAGGAAACTGAACTTTTAAGACAAGAGTTTGCTATACGAGTAAAATGGAAGGCGTTTCCCGAAGCAGCCATATTGCTGGCTTATCCAAACAGACAAGCGAAACTTACACATTCGTACATTCAGAAAAAGAAATGAGATTTTCTTGTATGCCGACAACAAAAAGTTGCCACGATCGCAAGGGCCTGTTATATACGTTGCCTGTCGATAGACCATTTTGTTCATGATTAAAAATCAATTTAAACTAGACGGATCTGGTAGTGAAGCAATTACATTATAGTAGCTTATACTCTTCACAATAGTGACTTTCAGTTCCTTCATCATTTATTTCTGCTGATCATGATCAATCAGTTGTTATATGTGTATGAGCTTGTGTGCCATTATTTCTATGCAGGTTGCATTATAACATGTTCACTTTATTAAAGAGCGGCGATGAAAGTATGCATCCAAAAGGAAAAATCGTGGCAAAAATTCATAAATCATTTCGCTTCTTTTCGTTTCTCAAAGATATTGTAAGCAGCTCTCGTAGCATCTCAACACATACTTGCATTCACTATTGCTTTACCATCCCACTCAAGCACACAAACATGCATGTTTTCTTATTAATAAATTTCTACTTTCTTTGATGTTGTATGGGCATGTTCAGAAAGTGGCTATAGAAATGGATTCGTGAGCAAGTTTTTACTCGTGATCATGTACGGAAATTTTAGTCGGCTTTAAAGTGTAAAGAAAAATGTTATACTTTATATTTCTATATACTTTTATTATTGAAAATGCTTGAAAGTGCTTCTTCTTGGTTTGTTGGTAACGTTCCCATTCATGTTGCCGGAGAAGTCAACTTCTAGCCATTCTTAAGCTTTTTAATTTTTTCACACATTTTTATTGACTTGCAAAAGAGATGGAATGGAAAAAGAACTAATGAAAATTTAAAAAAATTACTTTAAAATTTAATGTCGAGCTGACATAAACATAAAACTGTATATGTATAAAACTATTCCGATAAATATACATAATATACATATATATACATATTCCCATAAACGATAAAATGATTCCTTAATTGATGTGAAAAGCTTTTTCACAATTATCATCACATTTTGTTGAATAATAATTATTTTTAATCAATTTTATTTGCAGAATATTTCAATGTTATTTATTTAAAACTCCGTATCCAGTCTTCAAAAAAAATTCGTAAATTTTTATTTTTAAAAATAAAATTTTTCAAATTCAGAAAGAGTTTTTAAAACTTAAAAAAAAGGTTTTTAAAGTTAACTTATCAAATACTTCAAACATTTGCATCAGCGAATCCATCTCTGCTCACATATTTTGTGCATTTGCATTGAATTTTTAAGTTTTGTGATCGTGAACCTTCTGGAAATGATCATAATGACTCTCTGGACCTAAAAACAGCTCTCAAGTCATCGTAGTTAGTTCTTAAGTTCGTCCACCTTTCAAAAGTTTTGATCCGCAGCTCTTTTATCCGTGATCAACTTAAGCCTTTATATACAAATACTATTAACCATTTTGCACACATACAGTCGAATTAATTGTTTAAAAGCCAAAGCTTTCTTTATACGATTTTGTTATCCAAGAGATGAGTGGAAGATTTAAAGTATCCCCAGGTTTTTTCCACTCCAGTACTGTGCTTGTCTTTGTGCTGTCAATAAGTCAGCTGATTAATAAAAAAAATAAAAATTATAATAAAATATAAACATACTTTTAGCCAACTGTGGCTGCTCTTTGTCGAAATCAAAAAATCAAATCAAAATATGAAGAAATCATATTATGAAGAAAAAAGTTTTCCTTTAAATTCTTTTGAAGCAATAAAAAAAAATCCAACGTATTAATAACTAACAATTTACAAATTCTCTTGACTGTCAACGTTTAATTTCATTTTCGATTAAAGGGGAACAAAAACAGCTGATTTACAAACTGATTCGTTATTCAGTAGCTGTCAAATCTGCTGCATCAAATAAATAAATTAATAAACTATTTTATCATAAAATTCTTTTGTGTTTCAAATTCATTTATTCGAAACAAAATAACGTAACAAAATGAGTTAAGTGCATTTAAAACTTCTAGTGCTTTTACGAAGCTTTCATAAAAGCGTATATATAAAAAACTTTATTAAACTTTTCGTGGAGACAAGTCATGACTTTGATTTTCAAACAAACGGAATTTATTATTAAAACAAATATTAAAATTTGGAAAATTGGAAAATTTTTTTTCTTTTCGCTCACTTTTTTTCTCACTGTATTTCGATATTCACCCACCAATATCCTACACTTGCAATCTATTTTTAGCCAACTTTACATTGTCTTCGTCACAGTCAATCAGCAAAGGCTTTAGTATAGTTATCGAAGCTTTTATACACACATATAATGCATTTTTAATTAAGAAAAAATTCAGACAACTCCGAATTTTAAGGTTTAAACTTTTTCAAATTTTGTATTATAAAACCTTAACTGTTTCCTCTCATAAGTTCACATATTTATTTAAATTGTTTATTATAAAATAAAGTTTCACAACAGCCATAAATTCCAATTACACTTACCTACATCTTTATGAATAGTTAATAAACATATTCGTAACCTCATTTAACAAAAAATTCTAAATTTCTACAACAAAGCAGGTAAATTTGAAATAATATGAATAACCAATTCCATAATAAAATAAAAAAAGGCACGCACAAAGTCCAAAAGCAAATAAAGTCCTAAAAGTGATACACAACTGAGCGAAAGTTTGTGGAAAAGATTCCATAAATAATTTGCATGGAAAGCAAAAAGCACAACAAAAATGTAACAACCAAAAAGCATGTCCTTGGAAAATCTCTGGAGTGCAATTTTTAAAAAAGAACAAATAACTCGTCATGTTAAATATACAAATACGATTCCCAGTATAGTTTTACAAAATATAAATTATAATTGATATTTATGAGTGAAGGTGGGAAACATTTTTAATGATTTCATTTATTTTTTCCCCCAATTTAATTGCATAAAAGTAACATTTTTTATTTGCAACAGAATAAAAAATTTATGAATTCTTGTGAATAGAATTTTAGGAGCGATTTTTTTAAAACCGTTTACGTTTTGCAAGCATAGCTATAGCACTATCAGCACATTCAGATTTAAATATGTTCGTGTCACTGTGTAATTACAACTTATTATTATCCATTTTATAGCGTGTTTACACGGTCATGAATGTTTGAAGTTCATTCACTTATTTGCAGTACCCGTTCGCAAAAATTTTGACAAAGTCATCTAAATAAACTGGATGGTGTTTGTTTAATATTTTCGTCTGACCGTATAATTAGACCCCATTATTATTATCGCTTTTATTGCTTGTTTACACGGACAGCAAAGTTCCAAGTTTGGTCCATTTCATTTACCGTTCGCGCCCCCATCAAGAATGATAAAATATGCCAACAATTCTTGCGTCATTCGATTTTGATAAAGTCATCTAAATAAACTGAATGGGGTTTGTTTAATATTTTCGCCTTACCGTGTAATTAGAACTCATTATTATTATCCATTTTATAGCATGTTTACACGGTCATGGATGTTTGAAGTTCATTCACTTGTTCGCAAAAATTTTGACAAAGTCATCTAAATAAACTGGATGGTGTTTGTTTAATATTTTCATCTGACCGTGTAATTAGACCTCATTGTTATTATCCATTGTATAGCGTGTTTACACGGACAGCAAAATTTGAAGTTTGCTCTCTTTCATTTACTTTGAAAATATGCCAAAAGTTTCAGTCTTTCGTCATCTGATTTTGATGAAGGCATCTAAAGACATTATAAATGGTTTATGAGGGCGTGTGAAAGTCATTATTTTATCACGTAATGCTGCATACTTATGCACTGAGAAGTGTCAAATATTGCCAAAAATGTTTAATATTTTATTTCAAAATTCTCTTAGGCAATATGGAACTCACTGCTACACGGCACATTTATCTTGCCACCTAAATGTTGATTTAACAAGTCTTGGGGGGAATTTGCTGCATTCGTGTTGCATTTTTTCTTAATATTCTAATTTTTTTTTTAATGCAGTTCATATATGAAGTGATCCCGTAATATGTCAAAATTTTATTTGCTAAACTTGAGTTTGTTTAGTGATACCCTCCTATTTTAAGAAATCGCATTAAAATGCTTAACAACAAATTTTCTCTTTGCTGATTAAAGTAAAAGCAACTCTGATCGTATGAAAATTGCCATTTTATGAAAATTTTGCATAAACTTTTGCTTGTCATAAAAAAAAACTCGAAATTTTTAGGGCACAGTATTCCATTTTCTTAACAGAGATGCCATGTTTGACACATCGCCCGACTGTGTAGGCCTTTAGAAAAAGAAGGCTCTTAAAACTCTAAAAAAAATTGCCATAAAATTAGAACGTTTTTCTTTACATTGAATGAACTATAAAATAAAATAAAATAAAATAAGAACAAAAATTTAATTGTTTGCGGCACTTTTGACAGCTGCCGTAAAATCTCTTTCCGAAGAACTGAAATGACAATTCAATCAACACCAGAATTATAATCCGTTCATACCTTCAATGTTGCACTTGACATGTATGAGAAAACAGATACGGTGGCTAAGAAAAATATGAAGCAGAACTTTGTGAAATGATATTTGACAAATATATCCTTTTTTCATCATTCCTTAAAACCATAAAATTTCATTTATTTCTGTGACATTTATTATTGTTGTAAATTTTTTTTATAGCCGCCTTTTATTACATATTTTGCTACTAATTTTTTTATTTTTTTTTTATTATTCTTTTTGTTGTGTTTGCCATTCTGTTGCATTGCTCTGTTGCTGGTTTTGTTGTTGTTGTGACTTTTTAATATCACGCCGTAAAATTTAATTAGTGTATTTCACATCATCAAAAATAGTTGTGCGACTATAATTTTACCACAGCACTTACACATACAAACGATAATTCAATCTCAGAGCGCTGTTCTTATAAGGCAATTAAAGTGGCACATAAATACTTGCAACATACACGTACACACAACAATAACAATAATTATATCATTCGCAATTGCTTTGATGTCACATTGATGTCAAACGTAACAATTAAACTCCTTCATTTGCTTGGGAGTAATTCGTGGCCTGTGTGTGCGAGTATGCACGTGAGTGGCTCTATTCCTTTATGATTTCAATACAAAAGAACGGTTGGTGGCAGTCAGCTCTAGAAAATATTGCACATGCAGTGGCGGTGATGGCGTCAGTAAATGTCAACACTTTAAAATACTTAAAATTGTTTGCGTTTAGTTTGACAGCCATACACTAAACGAGGAAAAGCTCTTATTTGAGTATTATGTTCTAAGAAAAATAGTTTAATATCGCAATATTATAAATGGGCGGAGAAATGGAGGCAGCAATCTAAAGGAATGACAATCTAGACACAAAACGAATTGTTTTACGGCTCATAAGAGTAAAAGAAATGTGTGTACTTGTACATTTGAGGGAATTTCTAGCTTACGCCCGATGTGTCTTCGGCTCTATTGCCCTTGTTTATCCAATGTAATCGAATCTTTAATATAAAATACTGTTTTGAGTGCATTTATTCCCACTGTCTTGTGCCAGGAAGGTGCATCTTTCTTTTCAATAATATTATGCAGCTTAATTAATTTATTTATTTTTCACGCCGAGTACTTAAATGATTCTAAGAGGGCAATTTATACTTAATACTGCATTTACTTTCATTACTTTTACGGAAAGTAATAAAATACTTAAAAACTATAAATAAAATAATAAAAGAAATGGAAATAAATCTGGAAAAGTCGGAATAGTTTCGATGTCGTATAATTTTATAAAAAATATTTTTTTACCATTCACAATATAATTCACTATTTTGAATTGTGTTTTTGAAAATGGGGCTCATCTGTTGACTCATATACAATATTGGCCACTTTTTAAGTGGCTCACAACTTTCGAGTTGGCAGCACTGCTTTATTTACATGCCCATTCAATCAATGGCTGATATTTTTTTTTTTTTTTATTTAGTTCGATAGAACTTCTATTATCGATACGCCTAAACCAGAGCAAAGTGGCTTTTATATTAAGTTGCCATTCAAAATTTTGTAATACGATAGAGCCCATTTCTTTTAATGGCTACATAAATACATAAGAAGAGTTGTGACATTTGCACTAAACCACCATTTTCGAAACACCATTCAAATGTTTGTAGACATTGTTTTTCCACATTCACCTCACAACGTTTTCCATCCAACAAACCATGTTTCACTAACATTACAAATAATATTTATTTCTTTTATTACGATTTAAACTTTTATAAGTTTAAGAAAACACCCTGTATTTGCTATTTTAACAGAAGACAGTAAGAAGTCATGAGTAGGGATACAAGATGGCTGTGTCTATTCATATTCCATATTAAAGTCGAAACCTGTTTTCTATCATCTCCTGTTGCTAAGATTCATCACACGAGCTAAAATGTATTATTTCTAAAAAATTTTAACTGGCCACCTCCTTCCGTTCTTCTGGAATTTCAACTTCTCTTTAACAAGAATTTGCTTTTATATTACTTTTTCTAGCTGATTTTTTATCTCAGAATAGGAGTATATTTCTAAGATATTTGCCAGCAATTAAATAATACAAAAAATTGCGATTTTTGTAAGGTAGCTACCTTAGTGATTTTTAACCGTCCAACTCCTTCGGTTCTCCTGCAATTTCTCCTTTAATTGAATTCCAAACTTGAAAATACGATAAGATGCTAAAAACCTGACTAAAAGTAAAAGAGATGGTCGATTTGATGATTACCTTCTTCTGAAAGTCAGCCTTTAATAGAATTCCAAATTTTTCTAAGGTGAAGTGGCGTTTATATTACTTTTTCTAGCTGATTTTTATTTCAGAATAGGAGTATATTTCTTAGATATTTGCCAGTAATTAAATAATACAAAAAATTGCGATTTTGGATTAGTGATTTTTAGCCGTCGAACTCCTTACTTTTTCCTTGAATTCCTCCTGAAGTTGAATTCTAAACGTGAAAATATAATAAAATGGCAAAAACTTGACTAGAAGTAAAAATGATGCTCGATTTGATGATTATGTTCTTCTGAACGTCGCCCTTTAACGGAATTCCAAATTTTTTTAGTCTGAACTGGCGTGTATATTGCTTTCTCTAGTCGATTTTATATCTTAAAATATGAGTATATTTCTTTTATATTTGCTGGCAATTGAAGCAGCCAAAAATGTTTGATTCTTTTAATCTGAAATTGAATTTATTTGAAAATGTAATGTCTGTGGCACGCCCCGGTCTTCCTTAAGTTTCAATTGCAAGCCGTTGAAGGAAAACATCTTCAGAGTGGCTGGCGGCCTGGTTGGCTGTAATGCCTGTCAAGGCGCAGCGAATTATTTTGCCAATATTTATGAATGTTTAATAAAACAAATAGAGGAGGTCTGACAGGCGTTAAAAAGCAAATTGAACTTTTTTAAAATGCAATTTTCATAACTAACTGCCTTTAATATTAATTTCTTTCTCATTTTTATTTTTACATTCAATAAATGAATGAAGTTTAACTGCAGTAAGAAATCGATTAAAAACGAATAACTGCTTGAATATGAAATTGTAAGAAAGATTTGTTATTCGGTTCGTTGTTGTTGTTGTTGCTGTTGTTTTTGTGGCGCATTTACTATTTGAATGACTACGCAAGTGATTTAAAAACTCATAACACGTTGGCAACACCTTCTTTGTGTCTCTGTATATGGATCCATGTCTGGTTGCCCGTTTAGAAAAGAAAGCGTGTGTGGCTTTTAAGTCCTGGTGGTGGTTAAAAAGCTCTTGTTGTTGCAGATGAAGCTGCTGCTGATGTGTTTCCATTTCCTTGGGGCTAAAAACTCCATATGAAATAATTTTTAAACCATCGCACTGAGACGAGATCAGTGCGGATATTATTTATTTTTGTTATTTATGATTCAATATTGCTACAGAGCACTAAAGCCTTGCTGGTTAACCAATATATATATAAATATATATATGTATATATATTTTTTTCTCTTTCGAAACGATATTTGACAAATTGTAAAAAACGCCTTTAAGAACACAAACGATCCTTTTAGTATTTAAGTTTCAGTTCGAAGTTGTATCATTTAATTTTTTTTTTCACAGATATACGAGTACTTTATATTGATTATATATATGTATAGTCGTATATATTGTGAGGCTCATCTTGTTTTGTTGTTAAAGTAGTTAATTTTGTGATTGTTTGCAGCTTTTTGTTAGATTATTAAAATGCTGCATTTCGGTAGCTGTTTAAGATACAACAAACAGTGGCAGCCAAAACGACAGTTAACATGCGTTTCCTTTCCTTTGCCTGCGCAAACAAATGAAAGAAACAGGCAAGCAGGTTAAAAAGGCAAAAATGTTTTAAGAAATCTTCTCGAAATGCACACAAAATTAGGCCGGCGGCAAATTAACTGCAATTCATTTACCAACATTCGCCACACATTGATAAATTTATAAAAATCAATTATTTCAGAAAAAACCGCGCGCTCACCATCGACTGCATTTCTTCCTTTTTTTTTTTTTTTTTTGTATAGTCTTTTTTCCGTTCTGTTTTGCAATGCAACATTTTTTTACCTGAAACTTAGAGGAGTATAATTAAAAAAAAATGTTCTTGTAGATTGTTGTTCATGATTACTCATTAACAAAAAATTCTATAACGCCGACTGCTTGCGATTCTAATTTTTCAAACGCATTCTAATCACTTCAAAATTTAATTATTATTTGGCTGAACTAGTTCGTCAGCTACAAAAGGCTTTTAGGTTATGGATCGATCCGTACCTCCTCCAGTATTGCGGTTAAAGATTTCTCTGTGAGTTACATGATGTGCGAATGGAGATTTAAGGAAAATCTGTAAATTCCTGGAATCTGCAACACACGATACTTGCATGTAAAACTTACGTTAACTTCTTACGTTACCTTCTGAAGTTTTCAGAATGAGAGCAGGCTTATATCAGCGAATGAGTTTTAATTAAAAACATTGATTCGCAGCAACGTCAAAAATTAAAACTCCTTAATTCCCATGATTTTCATGCGTTAATTATTATTGGAATGCTTAATAGCGTAGACAAACGGCAGAGTTAATGTGCATTAAAATTTTACCCGGACACACGACACTTTCTTCATTTAATAAATAATTATTTGATTTTTTTTCATTTTTGTTTGAATTTACATGGAGATCAAATGGATATTTGAATGAATTATTTAAAAGCAAGAAAACTATATATAATATATTAATATTATAATATATTAATATTATTAATTTAAAGAAAAATATAAAATATCATATACTATTACAAAATTTCCTAATAAATAAAAATTTATTGAACCAATTAATTTATATAAATAAAAAATCCCAATTAATATAGGTAAAGAAACTAATAAAGTATTAAATAATAAATTAATACCAGCCTGTAAACGTTCAAGCTGCTGGTACCCTCAACCTAAAATTAAAAGTAAAGTAAATAAAAATCTTCTTTCAAAAAATAACTAAAACATAAATAAATTTATTCTACTAAAAGTTAATACTAACGTTAATAATAAAAAAAAAATATTTAATAAAAATAAATTTAAATAATTATTATTAATAAAAATTGATTCACTAGCTATTAATATTGCAGAAATAATTCATAATGTTAATAAAATTAATCCATAAGAAATTATATCACATCCAAATAAATATGAAATATATCCAGAATAATTAGTAAAACTATTTATTAAAATAAAAATAAATATTACTACAAATAAAAAAATGTGAACCATTCAATATATATTTAATATAAAACCATAGGAAAAATAAATATGATTATTATAATTAATTTCAACATTAAAAAATAATAAATCTTTGAAAATAATCATTTCCATGAGTACGAATAATTGAAACTAAAATAGAAACACCTAAAGCACCCTCACAAACTCTAAAGGTTAAAAATATTATTCTAAAAAAATTTTCATAACTTGTTGTATTTAAATAAATAAATAATAAAAAAAATAAACTCAAAACAATATATTATTAAATATATATTTATTTATAAATATAAAATATAATTATTTATAAATAAATAAATTATATTAATTTATAAAATATATATTATATTAATTTTTAAATAAATATAAATAATTATATAATAATTATAATTTATAATTATAAATAATTATTTATAAATAAATATATTATATTAAATTATTTATAAATTAAATATATTATATTAAATATATTATAAATAAATATATTTATCGATTTACAACTAGATATATATATTTATATATTTATTTTAATATATATATATATATAAAATAAATAATTGTTAATTTTATTAATTTATAAATTTCAGAATTTTTTAAATTGACATGTGAAAGAATACCTGTATTTCTATGTGAAATTTCTTATTTTTATGTGGACTTCTTCCGCAGTAAATTTATTGCCTATTTGTATGGCAATTTCTTTGTAGGTGTGACCATTTCTTTTTGTGCGTCGCAAATCGGTGGCACAACTCTAGCAGAACTAGTGAATTGCTTTCTTGGAAGCCTTGAAATTAATATTAACATTTCTATTAATGTTTTGAATCGCTTTTTGTTTTGTTAAATGTAAATGTTAACAAATTTACCGAAACAGGTGATTGATTGTTGACGGTATTGCCATACTGAAATAGCTAAATTCAGATTAAATGCGGTTCGATTTACTGCATTACCTTCCGCCTTCAAATACACATTAGAATGGATATAATGCACAAGTTAATCTGCATTAAAGCTGTTAATTAACTCTGTCGTGTGTTTGCGCTATATGTTGGTATCGAAGGCATAGTCAGTGCTAATTAAACATTTCCCAGCAAACAATTTACATCGATTACAATATACAATTTAGGGCATACGCTTTTTTACAGTTCTTCTGTAGCATTTTTTTTATTTTTTTTTTTTTTATTTATAACCTGCTTAACACGGTCTAGTTCGACAGCAAATTTGATGCAATCAACTCCCTCCTCTATCGCTTTCTCCTTGTTATGGCACAATGAACTTCAGTCCCTTCAAGCCTAAAAAAAATAAAAATGATAAAGTGTTATTGAATTTTATTTCGTGGCCGTTTTCCTCATTATTTGGGAATTTTATTTATACTATTTTTTTTTTTTTTTTTTTTTTGTAAATTTGGGGTTAATTTTTACATTTTGATTAATTTTTTAGCGTAAAAACATTAAATTTTATTGAATTTAAATTGTAATTATTTTTTTTTTGAGATGTTTTTTTTAATATAATTTTTTAAATCTGTGTCGTTTCTAACTTTCTAGTATTCAAATTATACCCTTTAAATTTGCGTCCAGCTTTCAGTTTGAAGCCATTTTTCATGGCATTTCCGGCGCTTAACACAAAGAGAAGACGGAAGCCACTTTCAGCACTTCATTTATAATGTGAAGCCAATTGCCACAATTTCGTATAACTACACGACATGCGTGCGCTTGTATATGAAAGCAAAGTATTTTGACAGTTGAGATTAGATTGAAAACTTGTTCTTACAATTGTTTTGTTGCATAATTAATGCGGGAATCAAAGCAGGTGTCGTTGTAATTGTTGTGTATTTTTTGTATGCCTTGTCAGTTGTCACTATTCAGTTTCGTTGGTTTCTCTGTGCGGCAACAGTTGCTGCTAACAATAGCAAAAATCATGCAAAACATTAAAGTCTTAAGCTTTTAGTTTCTGCAGTTCTTTTTTTTTTTTTGTAAACTATTTTTTTTTTTTTTTGGAAAAAATTTTGCCTTTTAAAGGAAATATTCCAAAATGTGTTTCCAAAACAAAAAGTAATGTTTACGAAAAAGTGTGAAATTCCTTTGTTGAAAAACAAAATCAAGAAATAAAAAGAAAATTTACATAAAAGCTTAGAATTCACATGCCACTAAAATGGAGAGACAAACAACAAGAGCTTTTGAGTTTTAAGGGTTTTTTTTTTTAACTGTTAGCTGAAATAAAAAATTGTAGGCTTGAAAGCAAATATATTTTATAAAGCATGGTTCGTTTTGTTGAGTGTACCCCCGCAGTAATGAAACACAAGCTCATAAATTACCATAAAAGGGAAGAAAAAATAAAGGAAAGAAAAGGCGTTGTGGCACAGCAAAATGTGCCAACTGCTTTTTTTAAAGTCTCGTATTTCGGATCGCGCTTTCATACGCTGATGCAAAAACACAAAAAAAAGCAATTTTAACTTGAGTGCATTTGCTTGTCAATGAAAAGGTTACACAGCAACAAAATTAGGTAAAAGAAAACATATACACACATTTTCAAACATACTCACATATACGAGTATTCGACAAAATACTGATTTCTACTAAAGCCATAACGAACTAATATATTGGTTTTGAAAACTTTTAAAAAATAAACATTTGACCACAACCGAATGCGTTAACAAACAGAATAAAACTTGTAGAAAGAATACACAAAGTCACTGCTGAAACGCTGGCCGCCATGAACATCTCTTAAGGCAACTGTGGAGCTGAAAAGTCGCAATGGCGGTGACAAAAAAAAAATTGCAAAAAATATTACTTTGAAAGTTGTCTAGTTTATTCAGTTGCCTTATTTGCATATCAGCAGTAATGCTTGCCAAGTTTTTGTAATGTCAGTTTTAGGTGTAGAATCACGGCTCCTTTGAAAACAAATAATACGTGCGATGTGTAATCGGTGATTATATTGTGATGATCATATTCTTCCATACGATCCTTTTATTAGACTTTCAAATAAATTAATGTCTTTTGCTTTGAGTTTAATTTTTTGCTTTACAAATTTTCCTTAGGTCTATGGGGTCTTACATTTCTAATTTATCGTCTAGGTTTGATCGAACCAATTCGATGTTCGATCGGTGCTCACTTAATAATTATTATCTAACATGCATTTCCATGTTTGCCAATATGTTGCAACTAGAACATGTGTGTGTCACAATAATGTTCCAGTTGTCTATCTGCATTACTTTTGTTGATTTCGTATTCCCGAAATCCAAAACAGTCAACACAATTTTTGAATTTGAGTCATTGACTGAATCTCTATTTTCATTATTCTAAACGCCACTTTGCGTTGGCTTAAGCAACTCTTTTGCTTATGGGCACACACGAACATACATGATAATTAACAGACAAAGATTCTTTCATATTTACACTACTGTGTATTTCAATGAATTCATATACAACAGTATACTCGTTTGCCAGTCTTACGATTTTGATTGCAACTGGTATTCGTTATAACATTTCTTGTATTCCTTTGCTGATTTCTAGTGTTTATTACATTATAGAATTTCAAGGAAAATTCAGAAAGAAGTAGATGGAGAAGTTGTAGCCCTCTATTAGACTTCCAGCTTCGTTAATATGGCTGCTATCGCAGGTGGGAAGTCCCTATTAAAGAAAAGTCTATTGTTTTTTACTAAGGCCCCTCCCCACTCATTTAAGGCCTTGTACCGGAACAGTGAAGACATCACATGATAGATATAGATGAGGCATTGCTACGCATTATTATCACATTCGCCACTAAAGCAATTCAAACAAGTGAGATGTTAATACAGTTGAGAAAAATTGATCAGAATTTTATTTATATATGCCGTAAGTAGGAATCGAAGTCTGTCTCATAGTGACGTCCTTTTATAAATGCAATCTGATGGCATCTGATATTAGTAACAGCGCAGTCTTAAGTCGAGGCTTAATGATTCACTTTTTACACAATTTGCCCACTGCTCAGCAAAACGTTTGTACTTTTTAGCAGATAAAGGATTCTTAAATTTAGAAGTGGTGATCGTGTTGTTGAAATCCTGCTTACTGATCACTTAATGTGTGACTGTCGATTTATTTCTTGCAAATTCTTTGCCATACGTCTCCAAAAGTGTTTAAGAACGCACAAAAAATAAATAATTATTTTTTATTGCTACTTTTAGCAAATTAGGCGAAATAATGGAAATCCATTAAATTTCTTTTTTGACCGAAATTAATGTTCATTCTTTCGATTTTGCGAGTTTCGTCTTTTACTCAATAATGCCTCCAATAGCTGACATTTTGTTATTTATGTCTTTGTCTTATTCATAAAAAGGCGACTTGAAAATCCTGCCAATATCTTGGGTAGAATCCTTTGCAGCAATTGTTATCGATTTATTGACAACTGCTTGCTAAAAGCTGCACATGAACTTCGTTTCTTGCATAAAATACTTGGATCTGCAAAATATATGCAAACAATTTTTATTTGAATTTAAAATTTAGTGCAGATTTTCTTTACAAAATATTGTAATTGTTTAAATATGAAAGTGTATATAAAGGCGAAATTATGTCCAGTGGAAAATGTTGGATACATTGAAGTAAAAGGAATATTTTTGAATTTAAATTATGTATATGTGTGGAAGCAATAACATTCACTATCTCAAAGGAGAATTAGCAGTCCTTTGCAGACATGATTTTTGAATATTTCAAATAAATTTCTACACAGGCAATTAAATCCTCTTAAAAGGCATTAGAATTCCTTATAGAGACTTTGAATTCTCTTTTCTAAATTATTGTGAAATTTTTTTAAATAACTACTCGGATAGTTATTGAAGTTTTCAATTGTAAATAAATTAATTTAAATAATTCGAAATAAAAATAATGTCTATTGAAATACATGAAGGGGATAGTCTTCAGTCTGTAGGGAGTTTTCTTAGGCAGGAAGAAATTTTTACTGAAGACATCTTGCAATAGACACAGATGAGAAATTATTCAGCTGACGTAGTGCTACGAATTATTATCACCTTCGCCACTAAAGCAATTCAAACAACTGAGATATTAATGCAGATGAGAACAATTCATCAGAATTTTGTTTACATATGCCGTAAGTAGGGATCGAAGTCTCTCCCACAGTGACATACTTTTAAAAATGCAACTGCAGTAGACAAATCTGATGGCATCTGATATTAGCAAAAGACAAGTTGTTTCTCTACAAGCCTATATTTGTTGTAGCCGTACAATAAGCTTTTAATTACAACAGAAATACAGACATTGTTTAACCTTCAGACTTGCCTCTAGTCCAGAATTTCAAATATATTAATTGCATTCCACAAAAAAAATTGCATGTAATATTTTAATAGATATTTTTTATATATTAATATTAATATTGATTAACAAATTCCTACTTCAAAAGTACTTCAATTACTTCTCTTCCTTCAGCTATTCATGATTACCTAAAATAAAATTTTGCGCCCACATAAGAAAGAAAACTTTAAGTATGGCTAATAAATGTGAGTGTTTGACATGTCCGAGCCACTGTTACAGCAACCTTAGACGATTCACATTTACTTTGTTTTCTTGAGATTTACGAGCAATGATTATATCGATTATCCTCACAACAAGTCGTCTTAGACAGGAACAATAAAAACAAATGCTAAATCGATTTCGAGTTAAAATTACGTTTACATCGAATATTTTACACACTTTTCCGTATGACAGTGAAATCAAGTTCATGCATTTCTCATACCAGTATTTAGCACTTGTATGGGCGGTTGGATTTCGTGCTATAAAATTGTGGGGTATCAGCACGTTCCATTGCGCATTTCACCATATGCAAAAACCGTTCTTAAACTGAATTATTTTGCATGAAGACGGCTTTAAGGGATTCTACTGTAGAATCATACATTTGTCAAAGTTTTTTTTTTTTTAAATTTTTTAGCAATTTTCAGAATTGTGAAAGTGGAAAAGTAATTTATTTCCGTTACTCCCAAATATCAGGCTGATATCGAAGACGGATTGTAATTAATAGTTCTAAGCAACCATGGACCCAGTTTTGAACATAATTTTTATCAAAAATAAAACAATACTTATTCCGCTATTTTGTGTGTTGCCATACAGTCCGAAACAACAGGAATTGTCGAAAGGACAAGCATGAGCTTACGAAGCCTTACAAATTGTCCTTAGGTAGTTGGCCTCTAGTTGGAAAAAGTACTTTGACATGTGACTTTTTTATTTGTAAATAATGCAAAACATTTGTATGTATGCATGTACATACAGAGACAAAGTTTGGGCATCGTTGCCAGAATCGTTTGAAAATTTCCCCTGACTAATTTGTTAGAAGAGGCAGTATAAACTGACACCCACCAGCATTCTCCTATGAAGATTTTTCTGTGCTGTTTGAATGAATATATTCTTTACAAAATCTTAGAAATCGCTTGACTCGCTCTGGTGTGGCATCATTAGCAATTTTACAGTAACCGTGAACGCATAATATTTCGCGATATTATTTTTAAAAAATAAATTTTATTAAATGCTCTACTTTATTAATTATAAACATGTTATATATATGGGTGTCTTTTATTTCATTAACTCTTAAAATATAAACATTGTTTTGAAACACCTTGTACATTTAAGCTTCATGTTCTATTGAAGAAATTACAAACTGAACGAAAAGCTACTATACACCTTCTCAGCTGTGATAACGAATATAAAAATAGTTTAAGAAGTTAAAACAATGTTAAAGCAGGCAACTCCTTCAATGTTATTGATGCAAATCATGACGAAAACCTTAAACTGTTCCTATCATCAGCAGTGGAACAAAGAATCTCGTCGTCGCTATCAATATCAACCTTGTCGCCGTTCTCGTAGTCATCATTGTCCACTACATAAAGCACATTAAATCTTCAGACTTTACAGCACAGAAGCTAAGAAAGATAAGTTTTTTATTTAGAACTACGAAAAATTGCTGATATAAATATATATGTGCATACATGTGTGTTTTCTTTTGAGTGGTTTTGGTGGGGGTGTATGTGTATGTGTTCTTGCTGTTGACATTTTAAAGAATTTACTCGAAATAGATTTTCTTAACATAAAACCGAGAACATATACGACATATATATTTTTTTTCTAATTCGGAGACTTCGTAAATGGCGACTGCGACTGCATAGAAAAAATTTATTTCACTTGAAATAAAAAAAAGGAACCAAACTCGGCTAGTGTGTGAATTTTTTTTTTTTTTTGAGGTTCTCAACGTGAGTGGGCCGCCAGCAACTACTAATTAATTTAACAGCTCATGGTTGGTCTTTACAACCGTTATGAGTAAACCTACACCAGGACTCAAGCAAAAATTGTAACAAATATCAAGAAAGCCAAATTTTATATGGATACGTAAGTAAATAAGATTTCAGTAAAATAAGTACCCTACATCTTGAGAAATGAATGTTAATGTCAATGGTGAACGATATAGGGGCATGATTATATATTTTTTCAAGTGATTCTAAAATGACGTAAACACATGCCACACACAGTGCCCTACAAAAAACATATTTGAGGAAAGAATCATTTAACAGACTGGTACAATTAATTGCCCACCGAAAGTTCTGCATCTTGACCCCAATGAATTTTTTTTTTGGCGCTATGTAAAATCTCTTGCCTAGCTCGATAAACCAGACCCAATATGGAAATCAACATTCCAAGAATATGGGAATTATGGCACGAAACACTGTAAAGTCTCTAGCCTAACTCGATAAACCAGATCCAAGTTGGAAATCAACATTCCAAGAATATGGGAATTATGGCAGCAAACACTGTAAAGTCTCTTGCCTAAGTCGATAAACCAGACCCAACGTGGAAAGGTTGAAGAGGAGGGGAATTATGGCACCAAACGCTGTGAAGTTTATTGCAAATTCGTATTCCAGTCTTAGTCACGTGAATGAAATCACATATAAGCATTCACATCATTAGTTTTCTTACGATTTAAACTAGTGCAACTCTAAAAAAACACCCTCTACATACATACATAATATCCAGCTTTAATAAATGCATAATTTAGTTTCTTTCGGCTCCTGAAAAATTTTTTGTATTAGAAGAAATTTAATTGATACATGCGATCATATTATGTCAAAGTTTTTCGTGTACATCCTTTTGTATTGTATCTTGGTAGTGTCGTTTTAACTGATAGTCAGGAATCATAAACAAAATCACTTACATGAGCTTTAATGCATGCCTTTGTTTTAATATTATTTGAAACAAGTACGTTCTTCTCGTATATAAGAGGTGCATATGTGCATGCCAAGGATTCGTCTTTTCGGTCATCCCAAGCTCCAAGCTCTGCATACCCCACTCACAGCTTTGAGCATGTATTTGCTGCAACAAATCTTAATTTAAAGTAAATTTTTCTTTAACTCTGTCCATGTACAAAAATTGCAGAAAGGGCTGCAATTTAAATTGCACGCTACAGCTGCGCTTTTGGATTCTGTTAATTTCAGACAAACCAAAATATTTTTATGTAAGAAAATATTTGTGATTTGTTGTGTATTATTACGTGAGCTTGAGCTGATATTTGTACGAGTAATCAGAGCTACATGACTTACGTGCTTATTACGATCTACTATATTTCTCATTTAGTTAGTTAAATAAAAATTCATTTTAATTTTTATAAGAAAAAATAATTTTTTTTTTTTTTTGTTAAAATTTCTATAAAGTGTAGGATGTATTGATAATTCGGTTTCGCCGACTTAAGCATTTATTTTTTTTTTTTTTTTGGTTTTTTTGTTTTAGTTTCGAGGTTTATTTATGTCTTTTTATTTTTGCATGCGTGACTTGAAGAATTTTGTAATTTTATGTTTCATGTTGAAATCGTCGCTGTTTATGCAACACAAATTTTAGAAAAACGAATTCTGTTAAGCCACGGTGCCATAGAATAATCGCTCTTGTATGCCACAGGAGTAACTTCTTAGCCACAATTTCTTAAATCCTTTTCCTATATGTATGTATGTATTGAATGTGCATGCCTTTTTAACTTGCTTTTGTTATTGTGCATTTCAGCTTTAATGCTGATGCATGTGTGTGTTTTTCTTTGAGTTAAGCTTCAGGTTTGTTGCTCCTCATGTTTTCTTGTGAAAATCTCTTAAGACGTATTCATGGTAATCGTTTGTTAATTTCAACTAATTAATTATTATGTCTGAATTAAAGGAAAGATAAAAATATTCTTTAGTAAATAATTAGTTTGGTTTTTTATATAGAAGTGATTAAATTAAATTCTCTCTTTTTGACCAACATTTTTTCATCGACAGTTTTTAAATTTATATTGGATTTCTTTTAAGGTTTAAACAAATTTTTTTTTTTTTTTTTAACTTCATAAAATTTTATGATTGTACTATAGTTTTGAAATTAGTGTTTTTATTTTTATATATCCAAAGTGTGAATTAAATTTAAATATACATAATTTTTATGGCTTTAAAGTGGTTTTCGGGGGGTAACGTAGTTCTTTCAACTTTGTTCACCATGTGATCTCTTTGGGAAAGCGCTAATTGTATACAGAAAAGTAAATAAGGATTCAATGGCTCCGTTTAATGGTAAAAATAAAAATTTTTTTCATACTCGTAAACACATAATTTTAAATTAATATGGAATTGTTTGCCAACCGCTGGAAAGAAATACTTATACCGCCACAAATATACAAAGAAAGAATGTAAGCAACTGCTGAGTTACTAGTAAGTAATTGAGAAATTTCTTGCTTTTCTTTTTTTACACAAAAAACTTATTAGCCCAGTGTTGGGGACAGTGTACCATATGCGAAAAAAAATGCTGATTTTAATCAGTATTAATTATAATTTTCTCCCAAGTTCTCATAGAGTAGATTCTTCAATAGGCTATTCTGCTAAAATTGCTATGCACCCCACTGGATAGCAGTGTCTCGCCTTCTTCTCTCAGTGGATGCATCATGTTGGAGTGATAAGTAAAATGAACTGTTGAAGAGCAATAAATTTGCTGGAAGGAATTGTCATTTAAAAAAATTTTCCTCTCAAATGTTTTTGGTAATAATATTTTTCTTCCTTTCTCTCTTCTACACTTCTTTCTGGTTTTTCCGTCTTTCTTAGAACTTTTTTGTTTTATACTCTATCTTTGTATAGTAACGCATTTACAGCTTAACTTTAAGGATTCATGTTTTAACCCCATACTTATGTTGGTGCCGACTAGACAAGCTATCAATCGAAGCCGAGGTTCGCTTCCGGTTTTGCAAATCTGTTTTAGTATTTAGACGATGTGATCCTCGCCATTTTATTCTTCTGATTACTTTAAATTCAGATTTTCTACTAACACTTTCGCTATGCCGCTTGGTAATGTATAATCTCATTTGGCAATTAACGTTCAATTCACAAACAAACTTATCGAGAATCGGAAACAGACTAAGCCCTGCAAATACTATTTATTTCCCGTTCATATTTGTAATAAATTTACAGAATCCTGTTGAAAAGGAGAGACACTATTGACATATTCAAATTAATTGCATGTAGATAAAAAGCGCTAAAATGTTAATATCAAGCGAGTGCATTTAAGAAAATTAATTGACCACTTAGAGTAGCATTTATGTAGTGTATGGCGGCGTTGGTCGTGATGGCTATGACCCATCTTTCTCAATAATCAACAAATTTTCAAAAGATTTTTAAATTAATTGAAGCTTAAAACCAGCTGAATGGCGGAATCTTGCTGGTCATCGCCAGAGCTTTAAACCTTAATTAAGCGCATACGCTGACTTTTGTATTTATGGGGTTTGAAAGCAAACGATAATATAAACTTTTTAAAGCGCATAACTCACACGTACATATTTGTTTCGCTATAACAGCGATAAAATGTTTGCTTGGCCGTCTGTCTGCCTGCGTCAATTTCCTGCCACATTTTGGGTAGCCAGGAATCGTCTTCATATGCAAACATATTTCTCAGTTGTAGCCGTTGCTGTGGTATGATACAATTAAATTAAGTTAGTTGGTCATTATCAGATGAGCTTCTGGAAATACGTTTTGTATTGTGAATAAAGTCATGTCATTTTAAATGATCCAAGAGAGAAAAAAATAAAACGTACAAACACTTCTACTCTGCTATTTATATTTACGAAAAAGATCAAGTTTATGCTTAAGCCAAGGGAAAATGTGAAATTAAAATGCGACCACACAAGTTGTAGGATTTTGTAGTTCATTTTGGAGGAGCTTCTGTTTCTGGAGCAGATTAAAGAAACAACAAATACAACAGATACCAACAGCAACAAGAATGATATTATCATAAATAATGTAGATCAACGTGACACTACTACTCTAAAAACATTCCCTATTTAGTTAAAGTATATGAAGACGAAAAGAGAAAAAAATAACGAACTTTAGAATCATAACGTGCAGCTTCAAATATATATTTCTTTTTTAACTTGTTGCATTCATAACGCCTTCTTGGAAGGGTATGCCAAGCCAAGGCTAGTCAGCAAAATAATCCAAACAAAGTCAAAACACACTGAAAACCTTATGAAAACCTGGTTGTTTTAGTCTTCCAGCCATACATGGATCACCATCATGATCATCATCATCACCATCATGCCACATAAAGGAAGAGTGCGACTGGCTTGCTCATTCAAAGCCCAACACAACAAAGGTCAAATCTTAAAAAATCCCTTAAACAGGTAGTTGAAGGTAAAAAAAAGCATTATTAAATTCTGCTGAATTTTACAAATAAAAGAAATATTGTGTGTGCCTCCGTTTGTATGTATTTCTTCTGCTACTACTACGCATGATTGTGTGTTGCTGCACGTTTATCTTGCAAAGTTCATCAATGCTGCTTTAGATTTTAAATGTACTCGTATGTATGTATGTATGAGTTCATTTGCATGATGTTCCTATTCACAACTACTCTGAACCATTTCTGGATAATGCACATTCAGATAATCATACATACGTACGGTCTGCGGACGGGTTAGTGATGCCGACGACTGTCTACTTAATAACATCTAATTTGTCATCGTTGAAGAACTAATTTTTCTTAAACGATAACGTCAAAACTGGCTACTAGTTTTGAAAGCGCTTTGTGTGAGGCCATCATTCTTGGCCACAAATTGTTGTTGGCATATGAAAAGCCAAATCCGACAAAAGTAGAAAAATTAGTCGGTCTTCGTCTGATAAATGTTTTTACAAAAAAAAAAAATGTTTGCCGCAAGTCACACTAATTCGCCGTAAACTTTTAAAACTTTTTGCTTGTTGGGGAATTGTGGCAAAAAAATCGAGAGCGAAACAATTGTGTATACAATTTGGAAATGTATTCGTTCCCTAATAAATTTTATTTAAAAATTAATTTTTATATTTTTGTTCAAAAACTGACGGGGAACAAATAAGAAAAATATTTATAAAAATAATTAGCAAAATACATAAAGCTTTTTGCCACCAAAAAAAAAACAAGAATTTCTCTAAGCTGCCATTCACTTCTGCATAAGTTCACAAATATCAGTTTGACCGAGCATTTCACGAAATTTCATCGTTTCACTTTGGTGCTGTTTTATGCGTTTTTTAGTTTCACTGAAAATTCTATTCATTTATTTTTACATGCTTTTCCATCAAAAAGAAGGGTACAACTTGGGCAGGTTGTAATTTATTATTTGTTGTTTCCGGCTGTAAATTGTTTGCAAAATGAAATTGTACGAAGAGGTTTTATCGTCTGTGGGCACAGCACACAACTTGATTACTAAGCGAGTTGTACCAACGGTTGTATCGTGTTTGGGTTGCATAAGAGTTGTCCGAAATGTAAAAGGATTTTAGCCAAACAATTATATATGATTATTTAGCTGCCACTTGATTACTAACCGAGTTGTACCAACGGTTGTATCGTGTATGGGTTGCATAAGGGAATTAATATGAATATGGTAGGCTCTACAATATTAATTGGTCAGCCTATATACTCGTAGAATATATATGTTCTCAATCTATATCAAAAGGCCAGTTGATGGAGGTTTGTAAGTCTGTCAGTCTGTTGGTCCTCGCTATTCTTGTTAAGGAGTAGATATAAAAACCCAACTAATCAGAATATTTCCCAAGTTATCAAATAGGAAAATCACAAAGATCGGCTAATAAATAGAAGAGATATTATTTTATACATTTAGAGGTGCAAATGCATCATATAAACCAGAATATCAACAAGTATCAAATCTCGAAAGCTTCTATTACCAGCAAAAGCCTTGCCCCACAGTAAAACTCGCTGTTAAGTTTCAATAGTATAAGCGGGAGGTGTGCTACAGTTTACGTGAATACCTGCCAATATGGCTTAACTTCACCTTGCACTTAGCACTGAGTAAATGAATGCATTTACTAAGCCCCCTGTGCCAGCACAGGTGGCAAATCTTGATAGGAAGATTCAATCCCAACCAAGCGCCTTGCTAAGACGTTCGGCACTGTCCAAGCCTTACTAATAGGCACTTCGCAAGAATAACTCTCCCGCCAGCTTCGGGGTAAATCAATCATGTCAATTCAATTCTTGTAATTCAAAGAATTACAGAGTGGTCGCCCTCAGAAGGGTATAAACATCTCACTGCCTACTAGCATCTGTTCAATGGCAACAGCACCTAGATAACTAATCGCTTGACTGGATCAAATCGAGCGTTAGCATCAATCTGATACCAGCCACTCAAGAGAAATCTCCCAAGCAACTTTTGGTATCAACCATATGCCACCACTTCATCTCCGAAGAGGCCTCACCAAAAACCGGCCACAACTTCATTCTATGTTGTTAGGCCGGAGCGAACTTGGTCTATGAACAAAGTCACAAAAGCCGCACAATTTATCCACGAGCATAATCAATTAACTCCGTGGAGTGTGAACTCAGTCCGTCCTCGATAAAAGTTCGGTTCAGGTATTGCGCAAACCCAAAATCACTCATGTACCTACGCAATAGAAATTCATTGTGGGGCTGCCGGTACCCGTGGAACCAGTATATAGCCACTGGTGGTGCTTTCGGAGAGAACTCTCAAGATAGTACTCTCCTACAATATTCAACCCTGAATCGATTAGGTTATGCTAGACCCAATCCCAGACAGACAAGCTTAGCTTGCCTTTTAATTACTTGTAAGCACATCCGTTGCCATGTTATTTCATGGATTGGGCAGTGGCAGACAAGTTTTACCGGTGCCTGCCAAAGGCCATGGCCTGGAAACGCAGGATACCGTCTCTCCAGTGTGCACCCCATTCACATGTAAATTTCACCTAGGTGCATACCGTACTACCCTGGGGGTAGTATAAGCGGGAGGATAAGAGTATTTAATTTATATATTTTTGTTATATATTTTTGTTATATAAAAAAAATGTTTGATATCTTTTGCAAGGATGCACTGGAATATCGGAAGAAAAGAATAATAATAATAATAAAAAGTGAACTTATTAATTTTTTTTATTGTTTTTTTTTTTAATATATAGATAATCATGTCGAATAAGATGGAGCGGTATCTGAACTTTAAAAGCTATACTTCTAATTAAATGAAATAAAAAATGTATTTTTGAAAATAAACCCTCCTTTTGGTGAAAAATATAAAGGATGTCCTGTTCAGCTAAGTAAACATCTGGAAATGTGTTCATTTAACTCCTTTTTAGTGATAATTGTAGCAATATTTTGCATTCTAATTGGGTACACAACTGTTATACTGCAGTAAAACTGTTATACTCTAGTATAACTGTCATACTCTAGTAAAACTGTTATACTCTAGTATAACTGTTATACTCTAGTAAAACTGATATACTCCAGTATAACTGTTATACTCTAATAAACTGTTATACTCTAGTTGTGTCCCAGTAAAAATGTTATACTCTACTCTAACTGGGGCTCCCCAGTCAAAATGTTGTACTCCAGTATAACTGTTATACTCCAATTAAAAATTTTCCCAAGATTCGTTCTGCCTAAAAAACTAATTCTCAAATAAAGACCTTCTGAGGACTTTCGACTTGATCTCAAAAAAGTATATTCATTTGCTTTGTTATTTAACTTTGTAATTATTAATTGGAAATATTTAGTGGCATTTAAAAATAACTAGGAAAAGCGATAAATTTATTTTAGTTGGTGAAAAAAGCAAAAAAAAATTAAATAAAAAAGGGGGAATGCAGCAGCAGAAGAAGTAAACGTTGATTCAAAGCAGTTTGTAATTTCTATTGAAAAAAGCGCATAAATTCAAATTGTGTTTTAACTATTTTTAAGCGTAATTTTTGTTTTTCTTTTTATTAAAGTTCACATTTTTAACACGAGAGCAAATGTAATAGAAATCATTAAAAATGTGAAACATGGAAGTTTAATTGAAAAACATTTTATTTCTACACTAGACGAACATATAAAAGTTTGAAAATTCATATTTATTTTCATGTTAGTGAGTTAAATTTATAAGTGTGCATCTCTCCAACGTTTACATGCATGCATGTGTGTATGGGTGCGTGTGTGTATGCAGATATGCTAATAGCAATTTTAAAAAGTTGTTAACGTCTTAACCTAACATATCCGGCGCCTAATGTTCATGTACGCTCTGTACTTTATTGCTGCGTACACATGCAACAAACAACTCCAACTCGCATGGTGTTCAGACGTTTTTGTTTGATTCAATTTTATTAATATTTTTTTTTTTATTTGTTTTGAACTTTTAGCCTGGCAAGCTTACGGTCTCGGTGCGTCGTCGGTGTTGTGGTGTGTTGCTTGCGTGGCATTTGTTTTGGCAACATATTCTCCGCAGAAGCATTAAACATCAATAATAATAATAATAATAATAATCATCATCATCAGCATCCCCAACTTCATCGATGTTTTATTGATTTAAATTGTTTGCTGTTGGTGTTGTTGTTATTGTTGTTGTTGTTGTAAAATCACATGGCATAGGCATGGGGGAAAAAGATTTCTCGTAGCTGCACATTTAAAAGCGTGAACGGGCCCATTAATAATTTCGCTTGTGATTTAATTGTGCATAAATTTTGTACAACTCTTTTCTCTGCTTATTTTTTTGTTTTTTTTTTTTTTTGATTTTTGGTTTTTGTAGTTCTCATTTATTGTGGCACAGCGTTTGATAATTTATAATTTTGTTGATTTTCTCAAGAGGGTGCATGTTAAGGTTGCTTAGGGATTTTCATTTTATTTTATTTTATTGTGTTTGCTTCAGCTGCAGCCTCTCTACTTTAAGTTGATGTTGTATACTTTTATGATGTTTAGGCACGCTGGCGCATCTTGCATCGATATGTTAAGTACGTATGTGGCATGTGTGTGCGTAGATGTGAGAGTGTTGGTGTATTAAAGATATTTCTTAAATTGTTTAGGTAACTTTTTTGCCAGTAGATAACTGATGCCATCCTTCGGTTGCCTTCTTATTGCAATTGCTGGTGTTTCTGTTGCTGTTTTTGCTGTTGCTGTTCCTGTTGCTGTTGTTGTCCTCCTACGTTTTTGAGTAGAGAAAAAGGTTGAATGTTGTTATTGCTGGTGTTGTACCTTTTCCTTCTTCGTTTTGCAGATGGATTGGAAGGCATAAATTATTTCCCATAGTTTTTCATTCAGTTGTGATTATAATTTTTATTTTTATTTTTTTTTTTTTTTGCTTTATTCATTTTATTGAACTTCGCTACAAAGAAGAAGGGTGTATGTTATTTATTAATACATTTGACTGAAGGCAAATAACTGTAATAAGGAAATTTTTCCACTTGCAAGCGCCATTATTAAACACTAAGATCTGCAATAATATTTAACATTTCCAATATGACAATATGCATTTCTCTGTCCCAGGCTAATTCCATTTCTCTCCACTCTCAGATTGTATTTCCTCGATGTTGGCTCCAATTTTAGACGATTAACTCATGTTGGTTTTAAATTGAGTCGGGATTTGCCGTCGCGAGGTCTGACAGACCACAACTAGCTTAGACCATTAAGTTTAAGCTGAAAGTTTAAAAAATTCTTTTTATACGTTGTGCTTAATATATGCATTTGATAACAGCGTAGAACCCATTAACTTGATATACTCTCGGCTTTGCTATCCGTCGAATGCATTATGAGAAAGGATCAGAGGTCAATTAGTGATATGAATGTGGTTCCCTTTTTTTGTTGTTTTAATAACAAAGATATTAATAAGAGGATATAAAAAGGAATAATTTGTATTAAAAGTCCTTCCTGGCACTCTGCTTAACAATTATTTTTATTAACTGAGTATCATCACTATTGAGTTTATTTTATACTATTATTAAATATTATTAATACGAGGTGCGCCATCGCAATTAACTCGTGCTGTTTTGGAACTTTTCGTAAGCTCTTCTTCGTTCACAAAATATTATTTGGATAAATTCAATGAATTATTCTTGTTTATAAAATAGTTACACTGCCCACAAAATCTATTGCATGTATCTTGAAATTAGAAATGCAGCGATCGTAGAAACGCATACATTGAATTGGCTGTATGAACTTTCTGTTTTAATGCATTGCACATTACAGAGAAATATAATTTGATATTAAGTTGACTGGCAGACCAATTGGCGGCCACTGTAACACATATGAACCTGAACGGTTATTCAATTTTTAAGTAGTGCTTACCAAATTCGTCTACTGCAAAATCATTATTATGGATTTAGTAAAAGTATACTTGGAGAGTATCTTTAATGTTTTTTCCATTTTTATTTTTTTATTTTTATTTTTAGTGCTTAAAAGGTGAGGGTTTACGCAAGTATTCATATTTTTTTTTTTTTGGGACCAACTTATTTTAAACTTTGGCTGTAGTTTATGTGTTAAGCTTCAGTAAGAATGCTGGTCCTTTTTTTTACACATATTTAAGAGAACAAATGAAAACTGAAAATGCAGATGCAAAGTTTCTGATTGCGTCTGTCCGGCATGTACGAGTAGGAAATAAACAAACAAACTACTCGCACAGTACACTGCACTACACAGCATTGCAGTGCTCAGTTAATTATGAAAGCTTGGACATTTTTTATTTATTTAGTAGTCGATTTTTTATTTATTTTTTTTTTTTTTTTGTTGCGATGCAGATTACATTATGATTTATGCAAAATAGTAAAACCATATGAAGGCAACATGTGCCTGATTCAAGCAACAACATACTCGAACACAGACCTTTAAACAAATAAAAACCAAAAAAAAAAAAAAAAAAACTTAAAATACATTAAAATACTGATACATTCTACTGTTGGGCAAACTTTCTGTTATAGACACACAGCCGGACAAGTTTTTTTTTTTTTGTTTTGTTTTTTTTTTTTTAATTTTGAGATTTAGCTTTTTCCTTAATTTTCTTATGTCTTGTTTGCTTCCAAAGCAACCAATGACTTGGCAAAAGCTGTTGTTAGATTTTGTATTTAAAAATACTTTATGGTACGTACTTGTTTAATACAATAATGTTTATATTCAATCGTAGAATTAAGCATTTCGCTCCCCCCTCCAAATACATTTCATTGACTGGCTGTCAATATATTTCAATCGATATCATCGACTGTCTGTCCGTAAACTCAACGTGTATACATTTCATAGTCTGAAGCATTCGTATCTGCGGAGCGTATGAATGAATGTCTATGTCCACCACTATTTATCTATTAAATGTAATCGGATTCTTTTGCTATTGGTCGCTGTTGTTAATTTTGTTGTCGTGTGAGGTGCTTATGAACTCCACCTCTTTGAAATGTTCGTTTGCCATTTTCGTTTAGCGTCCAGAGCAGATATTTAGCTTTGTTTTTCCTTCATTCAGACTTGATTTTTTTATTTTTTTTTTTTTATTTTGATATGCTTTTTAACTTGCAATTTTTTTTTTCTCTCTCTTTATCTCTCGTTTTTTAATATGAAATGATTGGTATTTGGTTTAAATTTCAATATTGCGTGACTTAAACAGCTTCTGTTTAATTTACATGTTGTAGAGTATTTTGAGTAGATAATATTTATGTAGCAGAAGTTAATTCTAAATAACACTCTACTTGCCTGAAATCTATAATTTAAGCTGAAAGTTTTAGTTTATTCTCCTGGAATAACAGAGCAAAGAGCGACCGTTGAAAAAATTCCTTTAAATGATTTCAGATTGATTTTTCTGCATTAAATAACCATTTGCATTTTAAATTAAAAAGTGTTCAATTAAAATTTGGACTAACCGAAAGAAAAACGAATAATAATTGAAAATAAAATAAATGCAAATAATAAAAAAATATTTAAAAAATATTTAAAAAAGCATACAAAAAAAGACACCAAAAATGAGTTATAAATGATTTAATTCCATATAAAAATTTATATTCGAGGTTTAACAATCGACTGCGCGGTGAAAGTGGCCTCGATGTACAAAAGTGCAGGAATAGCAGGAAACATGATGACATTAGAAACAATTTAAATGTATTCGCGATTCCAAACTATATTGCTTTTTGTATTATCCAAAGTACAGCACTCAGTGCATAGCCGGTATTCATTTAATTGGTATCTGCATCGCCTCTTTCTCGAACTACGTGCTTTTTAGCTCTTACTTTATTAATTATTCTTACATATACATATACAGCCATGTACGTACACTAATTTAGCACAAAAGTGATCTTAAGTTTGATCAACCATTTTTTAAAATTTTTTCACTGGGGAGTGTATTATTTTGTTATGGACTGTCAAAGCAGACCTCCAAGTTTCCTTCACATAAGAATTTTTTACCGTTATCTCCCTTCATTTTTGTTTTGTTTGCTAGAATGTGTAATGGGCCTTTTTTCTTATGGACAGTAAATTAGCACAAAGGGAATAAAACAGACGTAAGAAGTTTTTTAGTGCGCACTATTAATACAAAGTAATTTTTTTTTAAAGTTTTATATAATTTAACTAATTTCTGTTAATAATGGGACTGCGAAAAGATTGTACGCCTGAGGAAAAGAGCAATATATTTAATATGCTTTCTGATGGCAAAAGGCCATCTGAAATTGCACAAAATCTGAACCGATCGCGAAAGTTGGTATATAATGTATTTTATTCTATTAAAAACAAGAATAATTTTATAACGGAGAGAAAAAAAAACAAACGTATCAAAAAAACCACAGAAACAGTGGATCAGGCTATCGTCAGAAAATCAAAGAAGGACCCGTTTGCATCATCACGCGACATTGCCAACGAGATTAATGCTGAATTTAAATTAAATTTGTCGGACAGGCTTGTGCGAAGACGCCTCAACGATGCACAGCTCTTTGGACGTGCAAGCCCAAAAAAACCACTCCTGTCAAAAAAAAAATATTGCGAAGCGTTTACTCTTTGGTCGAACCCATACATCAAAAGACATCTCATTCTGGAAAAAAATACTTTGGAGTGATAAAACAAAGGTAAACCGAATGGGACCAGATGGTAGAGTGATAGTACATCGCCCTAAACGGCATGCACTAGATCCACGCTATACACAAAAGACCGTTAAGCACGCTGGAGGTAGCATTATGGTGTGGAGATAAATTTCATGGTATGGTGTGGATCCTATTAAGCAAATAAATAGAAAAATGGACCCTGATCTGTATTTGGATATTCTCAAGAACGAAATGGAACCTTATGCTTTTAAACAAATGCCAATAACATTCAAAAATTGTAATGGAGTGGCTTGCTGAAGAGGGAATCCGTGTTTTAGACTGGCCGGCTCAAAGTCCTGACTTGAACCCTATAGAAAATCTTTGGAATGAAGTAAAACGTAAAATCGCTCAAAAGAAACACAAGAACTTGAATGATCTGTGGACCGAAATACAAAGTACATGGTTTTCGATTCCCAAAGAATGTTGCAAAAATTTGATCAAAAGTATACCCCATAGATGCCAAGCCGTAATGGAAAATATAGGTTATTCTACTCAATATTAAACAGATTATTAAAAAATATCCAAATTTTTATTAATTATTAAAAGTTTTGGTTTTTTAATCAAGAAATTTTAAGTTGTGCTATTTTAGTGTCCAGCCAAAATTTCGCATTTAATTAAAAGACGGCTTCAACTAACAGACGACCGAGAACTTTTATACAATATTGTTTATTTTTGAAGTAGAACACATATATTAGGTTTTTGTGATAAAGCTTTTTGTTATTTGAAGTAAAATAATAAAATTAAACTTAATTGTTTTTGAGAAAAAGTTTTGTGCTAATTTAGTGTCCATGGCTGTCTATGTAAAGCATATATGCAAAGCTTTCGGCTTGTGTGCAGGAAAGCAACCAGGATCTGGGCAGGAATCGAACACGCGACCTCCTGTGTAGGCTGTGCAAGATTCATTCGTCTACTAGGGCGCCCTGATTAAATACGGCTGTCAACATGCCGAAAGGGTGAGGTGTAACTATCACCGATGTAAATTGTTTGCCGGTAAATGCTAAGTGGCCAATTGCTTTGTCATTTAAACTTTTGAACAAAAATTAGCAAATGAGATATTAAAGCAATTGAGAAAACTTTATGAGAATTTTTGCGTATGAGTGAGGTACTTATGAGTTGAACCCTCAATCTTAGCCATTTATGGTTGACGAACTTAATAACTATTTCAGCGTGATAATTTCTTAAGCCAAAAATTATGAGCTATGCAATGTTTTCAACGAATGTTGTAGTCCTATGCAACCTTTTCATTATTTTCTGGGTTATTATCCTGCGAGTTCTCCCCCATTTCCATTTTTTAGCAAACACGAGATATCAGATTGCTGGCAATCGTTCTTATTTCTTCACAATGACAATAAATTGTTTGCGAAATATACCAGTAAAAACTACATTTTAATAAATATCGTATTAAACTTTAGAGACTTTTATTTTTAAGGCCATCTGTGAGGAAGGCAACTTTGAAAGGTCTACCATATGGGTCAATTGGACAATTTTCATTAACGCTTCCATTACAAGTATTGAATTTTTTTTTTTAGCATTCATTGGACATTTTATTTTGGGAAATAATTTCAATACTTTCTTTAAAGTGTACAATTGGAAAAAATCAAGATATTAAGATCACGACAGTGCTTTGACAACAATTTGTCAAGAAAGCTGGATACACGATACAAGAAAGAAAACGGGACTCAGTATTGTTATTCAGTGAGAGAGTAAAACAAAGTTTCAGCAGCAACTTTTATTAAGACGCCACATTGTTTTCCCTCGATGAACATTGTCTGAATTTTGTAAATTATTTTCTTTTTATTTTTGTGCAAAGAAACAAACTCTTCTTTATTTTAAAACTCACGTTTAATTGCTAGACTTGGCACAAAGTCATACACACACCAGACAACCAAACCATACTGGCATAAAAATACACACGGAGGAAACCGAAGGAACAGCAAGTCGTGAGTTTTTTGTCGAACAAAAACGTTTCAATTGTTGCATAAGCCAAAGAACGGAACGAAAAGTGAAAAAAAGTAATTATTTCCATTAATTTTGGTCGTGATTTAATTGAAAATGAATGACAAAACGACCAGGCAGCAACGGACAGACGGTACAGATTCAGCAAATTTTTTTTTTTAATAATCATGAAACACGATTGTATTCCTCTTAAACGGAGACAGACAATAGAAAGCGAAAATAAAAAAAATCGCTGCAGTTGCTACACTCTTCAGTTCGACTATTTTGTTTTGGGTTTGTGTGCGGGTGTGTGTGTGTGTGTGTGTGTGTGTGTGTGTATTTTCATCGAAAATAAATAAAACACCGCCCGATAATGCATAATTTAACAAATTGGCAATTATTTGATATTTTGGTCATGACAAAATTCCTTATCGCTGTATGCGAGATACGGAACCATGTTGGTTTGCTACTCTTGCCTGCTTTTATTATTTTTATGTCTTGACTTTGTCTTTGCGATTATGTTTTTATGTTTCATTTTTTCCCTACTGACTTAAGCTGCAGCTGGATGATGACTCAATATAGATTTACTCTCCTCCTGCTCTTATGCGCTGCCACTGCCACTGCCACTGCCACTGCCAGCCAATTGTCTTAATTTCGTGCTAACAAATGGTTGATTGTTGTTACGGTCGGACTATTTACTTATTGTGATTTTCGTTTGGTCTTTTGTTTTAGTCAGAAGTAAGTTAACTTGATAAGCAGCTCTTAGCTTTTATTCCGCTATAATCCAGTGCGGCAGTGAGATATTTTTACTGCTTTTCTGTTGGTTTCGATTAGTACTCTGCGTGTCATGCCAGGCTGGATTCAAGTGCTGCTTGAAATAGCCAGCATAAAGATGGTTTATATCTTAAGTAGTATTATCTTAAAGAGACACATCATAAACCACCCAGAACAATCTCATTGTGAATTACCTTCACTTCTCTTATAAACTTTTCAAATATTTTTTAGGAAATTTCCATAATTCTACATGTTTTGTAACTCTCAGCTTAAATTCAACAATAAATTGTGATATTTGAAGAAATAGAACTGTGGAAAAAGAAAATTAAGCGGTCTCAATATATTTTGTATAGTAGTGTAGAGTGTAGTAGTTCCCTCGGAATCGGTATCGAAGTATAAAATGTTCAATGTTTCAAGCAGGCATTTCGTAAATTTCGGTGCTTCGTTTTCAGCATGTCATCTGTGTATTGCAGCCACCTTTAAACCAAACGAAATTCCGTTTCTCGTATTTATTTTCTGTTCGTAATAGAGGCAATCAGGCATTGAAGAAGTTCATACCAGCTATAAAAAAACAATGATGACGATAATAAATCAACGCAGCAATGAAAAGGTATCATAAAATCGCTTAAATTAATCATTCTAAATGTTTATTTGTTTCTTATTTAACTCACTCAGTTTATTATGGCAAGCAACCAGGGCATTTGGGCAGGCCATCGGCAAGCCAGCCAGCCAGCCAGCCAGCCAGCCAGTGAGCTAGCCAAAGTTCTAAATAAATGCAAAACGTTCAAATAAAAATGAATGGCCCAGCCAGTCACCCAGTCAAACAGACGATCAAACAAGCATCACTACTAACTCATGCTTCTAGCCGTACTCCACATGCCACTGCGGCACGACTTTGGCAACAGGTTGTTACCAACAATTGCCTTTTTTATGAGCTATTGCGGGCTTTTATTTGTTTGTTTAAAGCTGCTTAATTTTAAGCGCCACCAGCTAAAAAAAACATTTCCCAAGACAGTTTGCTTTTAAGGTATTTTTTCTTTTTTTATTTTTTTCTTTTTTTATTTTTTTTTTTATTTTTTTTTTTTTTTTTTTTTTTTTTGGTCGCGTTGATTTTGTACTCTTGTGGTACGTCTGTTGGCAAAAATTTTCATTTGAGTTAACAAGGTTCCTAGTTTCAGTGGAGTGTCTTCTTCTCCTTCACTTTATCTTGGCCATATTTATGATTGTGGGCATCATAAAAGTTTTGTCGTAAAGTTTATTGCATAAAAAAGTAAAACAAAAGAAAAGCTTAAAAGCCAAAATATGCCTAAATGGCAAATTACCCATAAACTCATAAACCTTGTGAATCAGTTGGAATTTTTAAGAATAAAAATCAGCAAAATTCATCTGCATAGCAATAACCTTTCGAATGTTTTATTGCGTATATGGCTTATCATGTTGTTATACTTCTTCACGTTCAAGAAGGAAATTTTTAAACTAATATTTCCCCACAGGAGAAGATCCTTTGTACTCTCAATAAAAACCAATTAGTATTTGCATATTGAATGAAATTGCGCTTAAGGAACCAATTATGTTTTAATTACTCAAAAGAAAAAGTCCCTTAAACGAAAATGTATATCGTACAAAATTTCGCCAACTACTGTTGTGGGATAGTTTCCATATGAAAAGCATGTGAGGGACAGTACCTTCTCCTATACATACACATTTACTTTGTGTTCTAATATTGTGTGAGTCTCATAATCAAACAAATAAAAATTACAATGAAAAATTAAAATTTATTGAAACGGCAAAAAATTTAAGAACAAATCACGGAAAAAGTTTTCCAACAATTTATTTCCCCGATAAACGTATTATGGTGTATCAGGTGTTCTCGAAGAATTCAATTTAATTAGCTGGAGTACATGCAGAATATATAATAAGTAGTTTTTAAGTTAACCAAGTCAAATTTCAATTTTAATTCAATAGAAAAAAAAATACAATTACGCACGCTCATTCTAAGAAAGCCTAAACAGTCAGTTTTGAATTGGAAATTTCTCCATTTTATTTAACATCTGCACCTGACTTTACGAATTTATCAAAACGAGAAAAAGTACTAAAAGTATCGAGTTGTTGACGTTGGATATACTCTTAGGGCCATTTGATATCCGTCGAACCAGTGCCGTTCTAGGCCCAAACACGTAAACTTTTCTTTTTGTTAATTTAATCTGCAAAGCTTTCGGATTGTCTGCGCGAAAACACCCTGGCTCTAGGATCATTCATCCTTCACCTACGGAGTCACCCAAAATTTAATATCGGACTATGAGATAACTAGAGTTAGGTTTAGATAAAGTAGCTGTTTGGCTCTAAAATACAAACCATCTAGTAAAGTCATCCATGTGACATAAAGTGAAACGAGTGATGTAATTCTTCATACCCATATCCAAAAAAGGAAGCATGCGAGGTGTGATAAAAAAATAACCGTCATTTAAATTTTTCCCAAAAATATTTATTTATGCATCACTAATATCTTGTATCCTTCAAAGTAATCCTACCGAATAAAATGCACTTATGCCAGCTTTTTTCCAATCCTTGACACATTTCTGAAACATATCGCCAACACTTCTGGTTTCTTTCATCTCTTAAATGAAACTGACAATCCAAAATAGGTGATATTGCCAACATGTATAAAAAAAATTGAAAAATCGAACGTACGTAACTGTCGAAATTTGAAGAGAACCACTATTTTTTGATTACACCTAAAAGTCCTTGTTTCACTATACCACACAGTATTAACACATGTGAAATATGGCATATTATAATGAAAAAGTATTATAATGTAACCTAAAACAGTATTATTTTTTTGACAGTCGATACCACTTGCAAAAGTTTTTGAAAATTTTCATAAAATGATAGATTTCGTCTGATCAGGGTTGATTTTTTTTTATGTTTTAATATTTTTAATGTAAAAAAACCAAAAGTTGCAATATATTAATTTTTTATCTTTGGAAATATACATTTTTAATCCACTTTTTTCAAAGCACCAAAAAAATAAATTACTCTGTATATAACAAACATGAAACATATGTTTTTGTAATACATGGATAATAAGGTGTACCAGCAAACGCCATTTTTATTGGATTTCATAAAGTATAAGGCATATAAGATATACACTTTCGTGTGAATGAATCGTGGGATAGTGAAACTGTGTGGGATAGTGAAACAAAGCCTTAACTAACAGGATTTCTAAAGATTTTTGAACATAGAGTAAATGATATTTAATAAAAATTGTAATTGAATCAATTAATGTAATGACGCAAGCTTTGCAGTGCGCTCACACAATGAATTTCACAAAGAATTCAAATATAAATAAAAATATTAAGAACTTTTTAGCATAACTTGGTATGTGTTTTGAATACAAATTGTTTTCTTTAATACTTTAAATAAAATTAAATTTGATTATGTTTCCCTGCATCATATCAAATATGTAATGGAAATTTGATGCATCAATGCAAATGCAACCGGCAGCGTTGACCACTCTAATTGCGCTATGCTACTTCTGTGTTTAATGCTTTTTTTTGTGTCAAATAATTCTTCAGTATTTTCTTATTTCGTTTTGTGGTATACTTGTATGAACTATATATTAGATATACGTGCATTTCATCTGACTTTAAACCAAATGCCATGGGTAGACTTTCTCAGGAGAAAATTTTGTGCAAATAATTCCAAACTTGCTATGTTATATTATTATTCCCAATCACACATTCAGAATTAAAAAAGCACAATGAAGTAATGTGTTGCAAAACCAGCATAAACAACCTAAATAAATAATAATAAATAAATTGTGAGAAACACCCCTAATAATAATTTATTTAAAAAAATGTATTTTCATCCGATAAGTTTTGTTTCACTTTCGAACTCAAGCATAGACGTATCATAAAAATATTCCAACCACAATGAAAAATTTCTTAACGTCAATTTCTTTATTAATTTATTTATCAATACGAGTGGAATTGTAGTAATTCTCATTCATATTAAGGTTTTTAACAACTATATAAAGATTCGAAAAACTAACTGGCATATAAAAAATCCTTCTCAAATAGTTTTGTTTGATATTTAAATCGCACTAAAATTTTAAAATTAAGATTTCAACAAAAATCCATTTTTTACTTTAAAGTTAATTGAAATTGATTGCTTGTCTGATATAATGGAAGAGAGCAATAATCGTTCCCACTAGATTCAAATAATTTTAAATATATTAAAAAGAAATGCAAAAAAACTGATTACTAAAACTAATAAAAAAAATCATTAAATGTATTTGTCTGTACCATAAAAACTTTTTTATTGAAAATTTTTTAATATTTTCTTCTAAATTGCTTTAGAGATTCTTTTAAGCCGAACAGCAACTGTCATAAAACTTAAAGCTTTCAATTTAGTTATGAATACCTAATATGGCATAATAGATTAATTTACAGGTTGTGAATGTTTTATGTAGAAATTTGCATAATATTATTCCCACAGTAAAAATGTGATGAAGTTAAAGAAACACTCTGAAATACTTATTGTACAATTTCGGCTTTGAAAACTAAGTGCAGATTGGCATCAATGCTAAATTAATTTCTTTATTGTTCTTTAAGATATTTTGTTACAACTAAATCTCCCTGAATAAAAAACGCGTTTCTAATTTAAGGCTAATAGTTGATTGCGACTAAAGACTTTTTATGTTGTTGCTTATAATATTTGATTTACATTTTATTGTGTGCAGTGTTCGCCTTTCCACTTGTAAGGACTTTGGCCACTTACCAGCAATATTCAATAATATTGCGCAATGTATATGTTTGCTCGCCGCTAGAAAATTTGATGCTACGTAACTGCTAAATAATCTCAATAAGCTTTTGGTGCGCTACTTAATTTCATAACCACAATAACACGTACTGAAATTACTCTCTTTTAGTATGTAAAATACAAATACATGGACATAAACTTCACCACCCCACTCAACTAATTCAACAGCCCAATTAACTTGAGTCTTAGACGCAATACCGTATGTAGTACAACCGGCCAGCAGGCCATACCATGCCATATAACGCTTCCAATCGTCTGTCCGCGTGATAGTCTAAATGGCCAGTAAACAATTTTTACTCTGTCTAAAATGTTGAAGAACAAGCACCATTTTGTAGCAGGAAGCTAAATTGTTGTTATTATTGCTTGTATTGTGTGGTTCACAAATTAAATTCCACATAAAAGCAATTTTGAAAATGTTTTTTAATGAAAATGTACAAAACATCATTTATTTAATATTTATTATTTTCTTACGTTCTGTTGCTCTTTTTCCTTACAAAGTTAAAAGAGATTCCAAGTATCAAGAAATGTGTAGTGCGACTGAATACGGAGAAGAGGAACGAAGTAATCTATTAACTTCCGGGCAGTGGATTTTAATAAACACACGCATACATACTCATTCATTCGCTTGCATGCAGGCGTTTATATAGTACGTGACAACGATGAGCAAAATGTATTAAAAATCCACAAGGAAGAGCAACACGAAATAAAAGGATTATTTTCATTTATTCTAAAATTAAAAAAAGCCAAACAAGAGGGAAAATGTTGTTTTAACATCGTTATGGACATGAATATTGACAGCATCAATAAACACAATTTTCTTAATTTGGTTCTCTTTCCTCTGCGGTATACGACACCGAATATTTGAAATAACAGCGAGGAACAGAAATTGCATTAAAGCAACTAATACACATATTTCTTAAAAACATCTCAAATTATTGACATCGATATTACCGCTGGCGGCGCATTTTGAAAATAAAGAAAATGAAAGATGAAAACATACAAACGCAGGAGCTGCATGTGATCCTCTGCTAGTAGTGCAAGTTAATTTGTATTTCGATTATTTTTTTTTTATTACTCCATTGAAAATTATCAAGCGGTACAATTTCATACAGATCTGTATTTAACTTTACCCTACACTGTATTTGCTGCAATTGCCGAATGTTCGCTGCCTATACTGTCGATCGGTATGTCTTGGCTGCTTCGTATGTTATGTTATGCCCCGGAAGCATAATAAAAAAATAAAATTTCAACTAACTTTTAGTTGAATCTCAGTGGCCAATTATTAAATTTTTGATTTTTCACGGCGTTTGAATAAAGATTGCCTTGGGCTGGCATTGAAGGCCTTACTAAATATTCCAATCCTTCGGCGAATGGTATCTGGTTTCTGTCGAGCTATCGAGCTAATTTCGGAGTTCTTCGAGCACTTTATTTACTTGCATATTTACATCAGTAACTTTCATTTCAATATTCAATGCTCACGAGTTGCCAGTATTCAACTATCGATGGCCGTCAAGGAATACTTGACGTGCTAGAATAATGTCCTTAATATGTGAAGATAACTACGTGGAATTAAATACGTTTTTAAAAAATATCGCATACCATATTTTTTCTTTTTTTGGTTTTCCCCATCAGATTAAACCTATATGGCCATTAAGGTATCGTATTTAGTTGTCCAATTGTTTTTAGCGGATATCTGAATTATATTTGTGGAATATTGTATAAGAGTTTGAAAATATGAAATGGTGCTAAATTCTTATATACATGAGTTCTGTGAGAAACAGGACCACGGTGGCCAAAACACTCTTCCTCAGCGGATCAAACTTATGTATATGGCCATTAGGGTATCGTATTTAGTTGTCCAATTTCTTTTAGCGGATATCTGAATTATATATTTGTGGAATATTGTATAAGACTTTGAAAATATGAAATGGTGCTAAATTCTTATATACATGAGTTCTGTGAGAAACAGGGCCACGATGGCCAAAACACTCTTCCTCAGCGGATCAAAACTATATGGCCATTAGAGTATCGTATTTAGTTGTCAAATTGTTTTTAGCGGATATCTGAATTATATTTGTGGAATATTGTATAAGAGTTTGAAAATATGAAATGGTGCTAAATTCTTATGTACATGAGTTCTGTGAGAAACAGGACCACGGTGGCCAAAACACTCTTCCTCAGCGGATCAAAACTATATGGCCATTAGAGTATCGTATTTAGTTGTCAAATTGTTTTTAGCGGATATCTGAATTATATTTGTGGAATATTTTATAAGACTTTGAAAATATAAGATCATGCTAAATTCTTATATACATAAGTTCTGTGAGAAACAGGGCCACGGTGGCCAAAACACTCTTCCTCAGTGGATCACACCTTTACGATCACAGAACATCTCAATTGCGTTTGTGAAATATTCCAAAAGCCTAAAAAAAAGAAGTGGAACCATTTCTTGCCGCATTTCTCTTTCACTATTTACAAAGTGATACAAATGCCTCATGTGGCAGGTATTACATGTTGAAAGACTTCGCCTTGATACCTGACATAAATCGCTCTATCACCTGTAGTCAAATTCGCATGTTTCTTTTAACTGTAAATGATTAAAAGTTCATCATGTGTAGCAAATTTTCAATCGATTTTAAATTAGTTTAGTGGTACTTACGAGAAAAAAAATTAAAAAGAAAATACAAAAAAAAAAAAAAGGCAGAAAAAAGGAGAAACAATTGTCTACATGGGAGCTAAAACATGTTTCCTGCAACAATGGAACAACAAAATTGCTAACACGTGATCAATATGTTTTACACACTGGATTATCGTTGACCAAGAAGCCCGTTGTTTGGATATTAATCGTGCAAAACGATTATATGGCTTTTCTTAAACGCATTTAACGCACGGCAAGTGGCCAACAGAGTCTCTTCTCTTTTCTCATTTACTTTTTAAACAATTTCTATAAAGTATTGACTAAATCCATTTAACAATTTCGTCGTTGTTTTTTCCTTAAAAATTATTGGTTGGTTGGTAAAGACATTGTTTATGATTCCCTGAACTTCATAAAAGTTTAATTTTTTTTTTTTTTTTTTTTTTTATTTTAAAATTAAGTTGTGTATTTTTTGATTCTGAGCGAAAGTTCCCACTGTTGTCGCAAACAAAATATTTGCATAAATCTTGTCATCAAATTCTATTGGCGCCACTTTTGTTGATGATAGTCCAACTAGACCATGTAACCACGATCAGTTACAATCTTTGGCATTGATAAAACAACAACAATATAACCAAGAGTGCAGTAAAATTACGGAGGAGAAGGGATAATAAAACAAAAGTAGCCTTATGACCTGTCTTGCTACATGCTTTCGAATGCAACATAAATAAGCCATTGCACAGTGGGCGAATGTTATTCTAAATTCATACTTTTCGATTAAAAATCGAATACATTTCGAATTCCATTTACTAATATTCAGGTGATTCGCGTACATACCCATGCGATAATTGGAAATTCATTTCCTCACTTTGGCATCATCGATAGTAAGCAACGTTGTATAGATGTGTGGGAAACTCTGGCATTAGATTTAATTAAAACTTTTATATGTATTTCATCTGCAATTAAAATGTGTTTTAAACTTTTAAATTTTTGTCCCAGAGTCTATCATCAACACCATTTCGCTGGTTCACTGTAGCACGCTTATTCAATGAAATTCCAAAGTAGCGAAATTGTTTTTTTGGCTGACGTGGAAGAAGAGGCAACGCTTTACAAAGTAAGCTGAGCCGAAAAACCAAACCATGGGCAAACTTACAGCTGCCACCACACATGCTTTTCGTATACTACATTTATGTATATGCTGCTTGTATAAAAATGTTCATGATTATATGCTTCTGTGTGTCCTCTTCGTGTCTAACAAGACATCAACAACAGAAGATTCTAGTTTTTCTTCATACGTAAACAAAGAAGAGAAAAATTAAAAATATATATGTATATATATATATATGTGGGTATGTATGTGCATATGTATATACATACGTATATAAAAAAAAAAAAGCCTGCGAACAATGACAAAAATTAAAGTCTGGACAACTTGTGAGGTTGCGCCTCCACCAGCCAGTTAATTAATTCTCCATACAGCATACAATCATACTGCCAAACACACATAGATCATGCAACAAGATCATGATGATGATCAATATTTGTTTTACTCATTGTCGCCGTTATGCCGCCATGCATGCATGCCTGCATGCAAGCTACATATATATTTTTTTTTTCGGCGACAACACTTTTTGCTCCGTTCCTAGTATTCCTGTACACTTGCTTTGCGAAGGAGCATCGTGCTCCTGCACACACCCCCAACCAACAAGCACATACATTTTGTCCCTCTCATTAAGAGTAGTTAAATACCAAATCAAGTCATTACATTTGTCACTCGGTAACTTGCAGCAACAACAACAATCAATGCTACGAAAATAAGATCATCAATATCATGACTGACTTCCTAAATCGTCAATAAGTAGAAATAGTTGTCGTCTTTTTTTTTTTAAAAAGAGTATCAATAAAAATGGAAGTGCATACAGAAAAAAAAGGAAAATCTCTCAATTAGTCAAACAATTAAATCAGTAATCGAAACGTATTGAATTGAATATTTTGGAATGAGATTTCTTTTGCACTGAATTGTAGTATTTAGTTGGCTTGGCATTGGCATTTCAGTGAATTGAATTAAAATGAATTCCTATCAGGTTTTTTAAATTAATGCCATTGCCTTTTTTGTTTGTGATGAATCTGCTGAGGCGACTGTTGCTGCTTATGCTGCTGTTGCTGCTCCTGCTGCTGCTGCTGCTGCTGCTGCTGCCACTTGTATTCCATTGCAAGTTCTTGGTCATCATTTTATCTACTATTAGTTGGAGCATGTTTTCTTTTATTTTCCTTTCAACATTATTATGTACATGTGCACTTTGTTGGTGGTGGCAAGTTTATCAAAACCACCCGCAGGCTTCTACTTAACATTCATTTCACAAATTGCCACCGATTTTTTGTCGATTTTAGTTCTCAGAATATTTCTGTGGTTTTTATTATATATTTTTTTTTTTTTTTTGTGGCCTTTAACTGATTTGTTGCATTTGTTGTTATACTTTTGCTATCCAAAGCATCGATCAATGTTTCACTTGAAAAGAGAGCCATTTAGTTTCTTCATGTTTTTTATATATTTTCAATTCATTATGTCCACATATCCAGGTGGTGAAAATGACTTCTTGTTTTTAAACAGCTTTATAAAAAAAATGTGAAATAATTTCATGTATAGAGATCTTTTTCAACGGCTTTTAAAACGCTTTAAATGGAAAGACAAAAAGAATAATGTGACCAACTGAAACTGTACCGTTGCAATTAAAATTTCATTTCCTTTGCAAGCAATGTGCCGGGGAAAAAAAATGAGGCGAAATAGGGCTAAAGGCCGAGTCACAACAAAGTAAACAGTTGACAGAGAAGGCTCAAGCAAAGAATACTTCAACTTGCGAAAAGCTAAGCAAAAATGTCAAAGTAATCCACCTCCATCAAAAGTGGCTATTCACGTTACAAAGTATACTTGTATATACATATATGAACTTTGTTATCAGTTGAAAAGTTCACGTAAAGTGCTGCATGGCTGCATGGGGCCTCCGTAGGCGAGTGAATTATTCTCAGCCTAATGAACAGGTGGTTGCGGGTTCGATTCCTGCCTAGATCTTAGGTGTTTCCCTGCGGACAAGCCAAAAGCTTTGCAGGTAGAGTTAGTAACAAAAAAAAAAAAAAAAAAAAAAAAAAATAATTTCGAAAAGCGAAAAGGTGAAAGTTCTCGTTTGCAATTTTTGCTTCAAGACTACTTAATTTCTATTGTGATGTTCTTTAAATATATTCGTGATTATGGTATCCTAGTTGGTCACATTACTTAATCAGAAACATTTATTAAGTGGATAAAAACTCAATTTAATATGAGCATGTGATTATTTAGTTGTTTTGCAAGAAATCTCTTGAGATCATGTAGAATGGCCACAATTGATTTGTATAATTTGTATTTCAACATTTCTTTCATTGAAGCTAAAAAATGCTGTTTCACAGGAAAACTTTTATTCTTCTGCTGCATTTGTATTGGTCTTAAAACATTTTATAATGTTGAATCCATTAATTGAAGGCATATATAATGTTTCGCATTTCTTCATAGTTTTTCCTTTTAATGTCCAGCTCCAACACCCGCTAGTGTACGAATGTAAAAAATGCTTTCTATTTCGGTTTTTCCCATTTAAAGAAATATTTCATTGTTAATTGCGTAAATAATTCTGTTTAGATGATATCTTGCATTCAGGTTTTTTATTCCTATATCATTAAGAAGATATTTTTATTTAAGCGAACTTTTAATTGTATTATTCTTGCCATTTTTTCTCACAAGAACGAATTCGCTTATGAAATAAAAATATTTCTTTATAACTACGACGATATATTTTCTGCTTGGAAATTGAACTTTATTAAATTTAAATACTATTGTGAATTGCGCTATTGTGAATTCCTCTTTGTTACGATGATACAAATTTTAAAATTCCCAAAAATATAAAAGAGATGAAATAGAACTTATAACGCTGCTTATGCAGGGCTATGTCCTTCCAGTGTAATGGTACTCCACTAGACATCAAATTCTCCACCTTAGCCAATTCAGCCAATGTCACTCACATATTCGTATTTTAAAATATTTATTTACTTATTTGAATACAAACACCAAAAACCTGCCAATATACTAATAATTTTGTCTTTTTTGTACTTTCAGGATCCATCAACGGTAAGTAATCATTATTACTAAAAAAAATAATTCGTTATTTTTATTACATTCATTCATTATCTTATTAGAAATTATTCAGAAGAGCGTGTAAATTAAATTTTTTTTTATTTAAACATTTTTTTAATCGGATTGAAAGAGAATAAAAAAATTTTTTACATATTTGAAAACTACACTTCGAGACCTCTCCAACGATATATGACATATATTACTTTGTTGTACTTGCAGTACTTTAATAACAGTAATAGTATGTATGTAATTCTCATTAGCTTTTTAAGATTTTTTATATAAATACTCAAGTTTGAAAACGTCTGGTAATCTAAATTTTCCTTTATGAATTTAAATAAAAATATTACAAACTGTTATTATACCCTTGGAACTTAAACATTTGAAAATCAGAGAATAATGACATAAGTTGGTTTGATAATTTACAAAATGATACTTTTGATTTGTTAGCTACAAAAACTATTAAGATATTTGAAATATTCTGCATTGAGAGACTGTGCCAACTGAAAATCAAAACCCTCTGCATTTAATTGAGTTTAATGTAATTTAAGTTCAAGCAACGATAATGAATCATATGAAAATGATATACATAATAACATGAGTAAAAATATTTGTTCTATTTTCATGGCAAATACATATTCAAATAATTGTATATGTAACACAAATACAGGGTGGGCCAAAAGTCACAATGGGGTTTAAAAATTTAATAACTTTTTTGTTTATTTTTTTTTTATTTTTTTTTTTAAGATTATGAAATATACAAAATGGAAATTTTTTTACGCTAAGTATGGAAAATAATGTCACTTAAATGACCGCCGTAATTAGCTTCGCAATGATGGGCTCTTTTGAGAGCATTTTCCATAACATCTTTCAACATTTGTGGCTGTAGCCCTCGAATTTCTGCAACAATGTTGGCCTTGAGTTCAAGGATTGTCTCGGGCTTGTTGACATATACTCGCTCCTTCAAATAACCCCAAAGAAAATAGTCGCATGCTGACAAATCTGGCGAACGCGCTGGCCAATTAATTTCTGAATTTCTTGAAATTATTAATGGCGACGAAATGCTCTTTGCGTTAAAATAATTGATCACTGATTTAAGTAATAAAATTCTATTATTCTTGTTCTTTGTTCAGTTGTAAATCCCTCCATTATTTATTCTCCAGATGTTATTTATATAATCTTAAAAAAAAAAAATAAAACAAAAAAGTTATTAAATTTTTAAACCCCATTGTGACTTTTGGCCCACCCTGTATAATAAACAATACGATCACGTGCTGGCATTCTTATATGGCATGTCAATCTTTTTGTGCAATCCCAAGTCCAACAAAAAGTTTTCTTGCTTCATTGAAATCGCTTGTGAGTAAAAATGTACGTATAATAAATCGAGAAGAAAACTTTTCAAAATTTCAACTCGAATTACGTAATGAGTTGCATTAATTTTAACGAACCAGTTGTTTAATTTAGTTTTATGTCTGATTGCAGTTAATTTAAGCTTTAGTTGTATCGAGGTCATTGTCAAATTACTTTTCACATTCATACCAAAATCCTCTATCGAATTTATGTAATTTTTTAGTTGTACCACCACAACATGTTGTTAATTAATTATTTATTTGTTTTAATGGAAATTTTCTAAGTAAATACATTTGGCAACAATGTTGAACACAACAATTACATTAAAATACATGATATTAACTGGATAAAAATCTAAAAGGATTTGATATTCAAGTATTTATTTTAGTATAAAATCAAAGTTAAATAAATCGTTATTAAAATGAAACCAAATAATAATGTAATCTTAACTTAATCTACATTGACATTAACAAGCTGTACATGTTCCCAAGGCTTTATGAATTATTCTCCAGGTATGGAATAGAAAGCAATTAAAAATAGCTTTTCTGGCTTGGCCTTTGTAAGCAGATTGCTTGCTAGTGTTTCATAATTAACGAAAAAACAAAACCAAAAAAAAAAAAAAAACCCCCAAATATTGTCCAGTTTGTAAATGTTACTTTAAGGACCAGTAATTAGAATCTATTTACATGTTTTTACGCCGTCACTTAACGATCAAATCTAATTGATTAGAAAGTTTATTTCCGCCCCAAATAAAAATAAAAGGCAAACATGACACCAGTGTAAAATGTAAAGTATTAGTTTAGTTTGCAGTTCAACAATTCCCTTAATAATTGTTATAATTAGAATCTGCCTTAAGAATTCGTGACCTTTGCTGGGGGCACGTACACGTACGAACGTACGTTTGTGTTGAAATAGCTGAACATGTTAAAAATTCAAAATTCTTATAGTCGTCTTTAACAAAAAAAAAAAAAAAGCACACCCACACAGACGAGAGCACTGAAATACATATATGGAAGCCCTTAAAACAATGATGATGATAATAATGACAACGTTAAACAAACGCATGTCAGTCAATCATTTTATTCGTATCTACGGCAAACCATCTAAATGACATATTAAGCGCTAAACAACTGCAAACAAACAGCCACCAAAATTATGAACGATAATTGTTACTGTTCGAGTATGTATTAATAATAACATGCCCATACTGAAACGACTATTTCCAACTAGGACTGTAGGCGTAAGGCAGTCAGTCAGTGAGTCAGTTAGTTGTCAATTGAAGCAAGTAAGGCATTGGATAGGATAAGTGGATAAATTAAGTGGCTTCTGGGTTTTGTTTGTGAACAACGAAAAATATTAAATTATGCGCTTTAATAATTTAAGTGATTTTTCAAAAGTTTCCACCACTTAACAGCATATGATGGTCAATGTGATCATATGATGGTCCAGGGCCTTGTGATCGGAACGTTAAAGTGGGTAATTGCAATCGTTGCTGAAATGCATTTAAAAACATTGCCAAAAACTTTATAACTGCAAATATCTCTTTAGTACAGAATATACATACATATATTTTTAAGAAATCGGGCACGTGTTTTAGATTTGCAAATTCTGTCACAAATATTTCTCTATTTATGTATTCGACTCATCCTTTGATTGCGAAGATTAAGTATAACAAAAAAAATTAGGCCTCTTTTTAATTAAAAGTTTTCCGAAAGTTTACAAAATTTATAAATTGTCCCTGTTGTTTTTCTGAGCGTAAAATATTCTTAAAATTCATGGTGTGAAACTACGCATATTGGCATATGGCTACAGCAATGTAGGAAATAATAGCATCCATCATTGAAACAATTAGCAAATTGCTAACAAATAATTGGCTGCAAAAACTACTCTGTCTTCTCTATCGCTATCTCTTTGTTACAGTTGTGACGCAATGCCTAGTGATTTTAAAATGAATCGTTGAATTTTCCACGCAATGCATTAATTGTATAGCGTGCTGTATGGGGAGTTGCTCCGACATGTGTATAGAATATGTCATTATGCCATTTTCATAGTTTTTTGAAAAAAAAATATTCGGTTGCGTTGTATCTGTCAACGGAGACTTCATTAACAGCTGATATATTAAGCAACTGGTATATTTTAACTTTATCTAAATACTTCTTTATTGAAAATAAAATTTAATAATAATCCGATTTTTCTGATATTCATTGATATCTAACAAAATCCTTACGTACGTACAAGCATATTTAACATTAATCTGACAGGGTTTTTAGTGGCTACCCTTGACGTTTTATAACTTTTATTCGCAAAGTAGTTTTATTCGCTTCTTTTAGCATTTCTAGCAATTAAGAACGGTCGCCTTTCGCGATAATAAAGCAAGCACAGCAACATTAATTATCTGTCTTCCTTCCAGATTTAAGCAAACCTGTCATAATGAGGAAAGTCTTAAATTCAGTTGCAAATATTGACATTTCACTAAAGTAGTTGTAAATCAACTTTGCAAGCTAAATTATTACCGCTCTTTGTATTCCCATATTATTTTCACTTGAAACTAAATTAAAGTCACGTGACTGTGAAAAAAAAAATTTTTTAAAAAAATATTTAATGTGAATTTAATATTTGATCGTTTATTTTGTGTTCAAAATGTGTTGTATTTTGCCATTTTACAACTTGTCAAAAGCTGTCATTTAACCGACAGTGGAGCTTGTTCACTGTACTCGTAGTTCTATCATTCCTAAACTCTGTTGCTATTCAGTGGAAATGAAAAAGACTACAACCATTTCACCGGACAAAACGTAATTGTATTATAGAAGAGGAGACAGCAAAGTTAACTAAAGACAGGAATATCTAAAGTTATATGCAATATGAATAAAATCGTTTGGTATAGAGAATTGTGAATGTCGCGAAATATGTACAGAGGAGGATCCTGTTTTTCACTTTTGACTTTTGCGCTTTTTTGTTTATACAATGACAGGTGCACGCTTGTTCTTATTTATTGCACAACAATAAAACTTCACCTAGTTTGCGATAATAAGCAGGTATATTCGAGATTATTATTAAATATTCTCATACAGGTATTAATTTCATTTGGCTGCTCGCTCTTCTGTTGTCTTTAGCGAATAGTCAATTGTAGTTACACGTAAAAACCTGAAACTTAGAAATTTTAAAATGAGTTCTTTGAGCATTTTTTTCTTCCTCATATGAGAAATATGCACTTCTGTTTCCGAATGCATTTAATATGATTTATGAGTTTTTTAAACTTAAAATTTCTGTAGTGAAGCAAGTAGCGTTGGAAGAATGTTTTCTCTGCCATGGAAACATTTTATCATTTTTGCACTGTGGTAATCCTTACGGTCATCATCAACGCCATCGACATCATTGTGCAAATGTGTCAGTTTAATATTCTCGCGTTATTCGATATCTTTAATTGGCTTCATAATCAACAACCGAACAAACCACTACGTAAAAATATTTACAAAAGATACGACGACTCATTTGTCAGTTAATAAAATGAGAATCGTTTGGTGGTTTTTTTTCTCATTCGATGGATTGCCAGGTGCTCAATTATTAGATGCAATAAGAGTATAAACAATATTCCCACATTTCTTGAGGCTTGCTGTGCAACAGATAACTGCAAAATATAAACAATCCACAAACAACTCACGCCGTCTATTAAATAAATATTAAAAATAGTTTGGCAACTCTTGCATCAATTCATAAATAACTCAAATGAAAGAGTGAATATTTCTTTTTTGTAGAAGAAGAAGAAACGTCTTACGATAAATTTACAGAGCAGTCATAAGATCAATCGATAAATATTCAGACAGGTGGAAAAGCATAATTGTAAGTGACTTATTTAAGTCGATGCAACATTCGAACGTTCAAGCCGACAGACCAGAGAGCAAGCCAACCAAACGACCAAACCAAACTAACAATCCATTTGATCTCCAGCATACAAAAAATGACTGATGATGATATTTAAGTATTTTTACGAGTTTTATTCTGGATTGCAAAAACTGTTTATTTTAAATGTGGCACGTTCGCATAAGTTTATTCATCACTGTTTTGTAGCACCTTCAACAGATGCATTTGTTTTGATAGCGCAATGCACTTCACACACATACACACACATACATACGTACTCGATTACTCTCTGCATTATTAAGTTGTTTAAAAATGTTGGCTTTTAACATGTCAGAAAGAAGTATCAGTAATAACGACCCAATGCCATTCCATTTAACTGAAAATAAATTGCAAGAAAAGAGTCCATCACTGGCATTCCGTCATTAAAATAAATTGTAGTTTCAACCGAAAGGGGTCACTTACATACGTTGCGTATCCTTAGGCAGGATTTAACAGTTCCTACTGCTTATCATGCCTTTTTCGTTTCTTTCCTTTATTAACAATGTTCAGAAATATGCTCGCTAGCGAGAAGTATGGCCAGAGAAATAAAAACAAACAATGTTTTTTTTTTAAATATCTGATCTATTAAGTAAATGTGCTCGTAATTAGTTGTAATAACAAGCGACAACAACAAAAACTATACTCGTATGCCATATTATTGTGAACTTGATGCCTTGTTAGCAAGTGAGTGCATGTTATTTTAATGGTCGCAACAATGTTACATCCCTCTAAAATTGTGTCAATATTAAATTTATGGACAACCAATTACAAAAAATTTATATTCAAAAAAAAAAATATATATATATATATATATATTTTAATTGGTTGTTCTTTTTTAGAGGGAATGCCTTAAGAACATAATGGTCTAGTCTGCTTTACGCATAATCATGAAATAAAATTAAAATAATTGGATATTTTTAGTTAATAATTATTATTCTAGAAGTTTTTATAATTATGATTTTTTTTTTTAACTTTGACAATTTATTTTGGGTGCCACCGTAGGCGAATGAATAAAGCGCAGAGAGTCGCGGGTTCGATGCCTGCCTACACACCCTGTGTGTTTTTTATACAATCAAGCCAAAAGATTTGCAGGTAAAGTTAGTTAAAAAAAAATTTATTTCCAAAGAAATCAGTTATAGTAATGAAAAAAAAATAAATTATAATAGACCTCTAAAATTCTAAATAGAGGATTTTTCAAATTTTCAGGAAAAGAAAAATGTTTAAGAAAATAATTTTTCGCAAATGCACAACAGACTGGAAAAGGCTTTCTTCAACAATTTCTATTAGAAAAATTACAAGTTTTTAAAAATTTATACACATTTTCAACCTCTTTCAATAATATTAACGATTTATTACCTCTTTGGCGATTTTTTCATTGTGATCGTAAATCCATTGGTAATCGTAAATACGTTTTTCATTATGGCAATTATTACTGTTTTAGGAAGCAACCCAATTTAAGTTACATAAAAGTAAGACTTTCACATCAGCAGTTTCTCATATACAGTACAATCTCAGCTTTCTCTCCAGTGACAAACTTAAATATACATAAAATATTTGTATTGACATGTACACTTTGAAAAATGTTAACTTATAGAAAATAGCTTTAAAACTATATCCATTTCCTGCTTTGGCGGCTCCTGCAAACAACTTTATCCTACATTTTATCTCAAATTCTGATTTTGTGACAAAAATGTGCAATAATTTGGGTTATTATTTTAATAAAACAATATTAAAAAAAAAAATTATTCTCGTAGTTTCGTTTGTATTAACAAAAAGATTTTATTTTATCTTTTCTTTTCCGATATTTCAATATGAATCACATATTGATTGGCAACCGTTCCATCATTTTGATCACGATAATCTAAATATTACGATGCCTCATCAAATGACTGTGATAAATAATTGCAATCACATTATTTTAACTTAACTGCACCTTATTGGCTCTCATCTTGCGTTGTCGCCTGCAACATTATTAAATTTCCTGCAAACAACATCAAATACGAAAATCAAAATTTATTTCTGCCTGCTGGTAATGTGATAACGTGCGAAACGCTTCTGTCTGCGAACATGAAATGTTTTCTTCACTACTTAAATTTTCAACAACGTATTGGTATGGTGTTGGTGATGGCGATGATGCTGGTGCTGTTACTGGCGCTGTTACTGTTGCTGGTTGGTGGTGATGACGATAATAACGTTGATGATGGCATCTCCAAACAAACTTTACAACACATTAATTGCCAAAATGACAAATGTATTGCTCTTGTGGCATTCACAAACCATCGATCCAAACCCATCCATTCATTTATTCATTCATTCATTCATCCATCCAACCATTCAATGCACCTCGACCCACTGATATGATGATGATATTACGGTTTTGATGCTGATGTCTTGGCATGCATTTCTCTGGCTGTCTTTCGTACTATAATACATTACAACAACACAATGTGACACAATGACGGATGATCATCTTCATGCTTTTCGACTAAATACTCTTAATGACTGCGGGATATTATATATTTCTGGCTGTTGCTTTGCTTCAATTGTTTGCTGGAATTTTTGGCAAAATATACGAATGAATGTGCGTTGCCTACAAAACAATTAATGAACGAACGAATGCATTTTGAAATTCATCTCAATCTAATCAAATGCTTTGAACATCGTTTTTGTTGCGACTTAAATTAAAAATTAAACATTTCAACAACAACAACATTACAGGGTGTAAGTATTTTTCTATATATATTTAATTTATTTTATTAGCCTTAGTGCTGTTAATTTAAAAAAAAAGAAATTCAAAGTCTTACAACTGATATTGTTTCATATTTCTCAAAGTGAAGACATAAGGGCATGTTTCATTATCCTATATAATCATACGATCTGTCTAATATCCTGTGTGTGCACGAAAAATAGGACAGTGTGGCATAAAAATGCCTCTGTGTTGATGGTTTTTTTTTTGACAAATAATACGATTTGAAAATGTTTATTAAAATGTTCATGCAGAGTTGCATTTACTCTAAGCCACTAACAAAAAAAATGGTTTGCGTCATATGTGTATGATTTGTGTAATGATTTTTTAAAATAGTTTGAAATCATACTAGAATTTCATGTGAACGAATCGTACAACTTAAAAGGAGCTTTTAATATCACAGCTGTGCCAAGTTTAGCAATTATAAAGTTTATGCAACCCTGCAACAATTATAATGAAGAAATTGTGAAATGTATTTATTGATCTCATTGCAATGAAATCGCCTAGATAATGTTTATAAGTTATTAAACTTTTTCTAAAAATAAAAAATATATAAATAAAAATATATATATATATTTTTTCCCCCAAATCCCAAATATATCCCAAATATTTATTTTATATATATGTATATATATATATAAAATATATATACTCGTATATACAGTTTAATTACGATTAAGAATTTCTCAGCTTAGACATCCACCTATAACGAATTCTGTAGAATTCATCAACAGTAAATAAGTTTAGAACTTTCTATATAATAACATCTCCTTTCAAAGCACCCACTGAAATGATCACAGCTTTTCTTAACACATACATAAATTGTAACTAATTAAGAACTCATTAGTATTTGTTAGTTTTTCAAAATGTCTATAATTAAATTTACTTCCTCTTTTAAATCCCACAATTATATTCATAAACACTGTGCGTTCAAGATCTTAAAGCAATAAGAAACGAAACGCAGAACAATTTATTTAGAATATTTAGGCGTGACCGTCAGTCATTTACTCAGTGAATTTTCGAAAGAGGCAATTGTTTGTTGTTATTGTGGTAGCGCGAATCGTTAGCAAAATACTCAAAGTCGTACAACATAAAACAATTTCAAACCAACAATTTATCATTTGTTTCATTTGCAGTTGAAAAAAAAAGAAAAAACAAAGACAAATAAAATGAAATTAAATTAAAATAAAATGAAATAAAATGGGAAATTATTAAATACAAACAATGGGCGTAAAACTGTTGACAGTTAAAACACACATTTTATTTCTACACTTTACACATCTTAACGAGCCACAATTTCAACATAAACAAATAAACATTTAAAGATACATTAATGAATGTTGCACTCACTTATTCGCCCGTCCGCGCACTTTGTGACTTGCTCAGTGTCTGACGCACCGGTGTGTATTCATTTCATATCATATCGCATAACCATATCCCATATGACTGAATAATATTGTGGTCGAAACGACGACACTTTAAGGATCAGCTGCCATACAATGATTAATGGATTGCAAGCCTTTTGCCATGAAAATAAACGTAAATACTACGATGCGTACGAAAACGTGCTTGTTTTGAATTAAGAACAAGAAAAAAAAGGGAAAGAAAGATCGTTTTAAAATTACGCAGATAATTTGCGTGAATTCAACATTGAAGTTAAGATTAAAAGGTGATTAGTATGAATATTTTTCCTCTTCAAAGTTCTCTTAAGGAATACTCGTATGGAAAGTGATAAATATCTGCAAGAGTACACTGGGCGGGAAAATTTATGGCACGTTATAATTAAAACTAATATTAGATTTTTGAGAGAGAAAATAAACATTAGTTGATTTTCTAATAAATAAAAATATTAGAAAAAAATATGTTTTTTGTTTTAAAAATTTTGTTCAATTTGGCTAACTACGTATGTATGTATGTGTGAATGTACGTACTACTTACTCGATAGTTTAACTATTAAATGTTGGATTTGCTTTCCTTGTGAATTGAAAACGTCTAAGCATCATTTAATTTTGTTTTAGTCGAAATTTCGTTGATTGTTTGCCAACAATTCTATTTATTAATTTCTGCGAGCTAAATAGTCGTAAATATTTCATTACAACGTATGGCGTTTTCTTTTCTACAATAAAATGCAATATTACACTCGAAAAGGGCAATTTTTCCCACTTAAAGAGTTGGGTGTTCTTTTAAAAAAAAAAAAATTTAAATGTTTAAAAATGATGCCCTTTCGCAGGGCGAAAGGCATTGCACTTTTTGTCCCGAACAAATCGACAGGCCAGAAAATGTCCTGTAAAACAGATGGCTTTTATTCTTACACAGCGTTGCCAGACAATGTTAAAAAAAAAGACTTTTGGGTTGAAATATTCAGAAAATTAGGTTTTAATAATTATTTTTATATTTTATCTCGTATAAAATAAACAAAAGACAACAATACGGCTGCTTAATTATATGAGATATTAAAATAAAAATTTTTTAGTTTCTCAAGCAGATGAATTAGCAATCTGGCAACTGAACATTTTGGCTTAAATATTTCAATGTTTTTATATCAGCTGTTGAAAAAAAAGCAATGCACTTTTTTATAATTTGTGTTCTTTTCTCGCTAAATAAAAAATGAAAAGAAATAATTTGAAAATAATTTAAATGTAATTTGAAATAAAATCCTTAAGCAGGATACAAATGAAAAATTACATAGTGAACTGTACATTTGACCAGCTCTCAAAATATTCTAACAATAAATTAATTGATATTACGAAGATGTTGATTAGGTGAGATTAAAGTATATGAGTATTTTACAGTTTATGTTGTCGTCTGTTGTATTTACTTCTCACAGAAAGGAAGGCATTTATTTTATATGTCATGTTCTAACATTGCAGTCCTAAAAGCACTCGGATAATTTTTATTGTTTAGCAAATCGGGCGATTTTCCTTCACCGCAGCCACAACTAAACAGCTGCTTCTTTTTTGCTAAAATTTTTACATATATTTTATTTTATATTTTTTTTTGTTAAATTTATTGAATAAAATTTATAATCATTGTGACATAATACAATTAAAATTTTTATTAAAATTAGGATTAAAATTTTATTTTGAATTCCAAATAAAATATACTTTTTGCTTGAATTGAAATCACTTTCGCATTTTAAAAATTTTTAGTACAATTTTTTTTTTTAAAAATCACCAATATCAATAATCATGTTTTGGGATAAAATTTTCATTGCCATTTTATAATTTGGCCTTGTTGTTCAACCCCACTGTTATAAAACACAGGATATAACAAGACGATTGCCTGATAAATCAAGTTATTGCAATGCAAAGTTTCCTGCTGTTTTAAAATATTTTTTCCTCTGCAAGAAAAGTTTTGAATTAAATTTTTTGTTTGTTTGGCCAATTTGAAACAAACAAGTAACAGCCTTTGTAATTTGTGTCGAAATAAATAATTTAATTGAAAAATTTAATTTTTTTTGTTTTTTAATATTTTTTTTTATTGCCATGCAAGGTTTTTGTTAATTTAAAAAGTTCTTAATAATTCAAAATCAGAATGTTAGTGAAAGTTTGAGTATATAATTTATGAATACTGTAAAACGGTAAAAGTATAAAACGTATGAAAAATTCTTTTGGGTTCTTCAATTACTTTTTATATTTTATTTATTATTTCTTGTTATCAGCAACTTCCGGTTCGCATTCCCCGCATCGTAAAGCCAATATTCAGAGAAGGTTTTTTCAAAAATCTCTTAAAGCAACTGGAGATTTATTTAATTTCCAATTGAAGATAACTGGGAATGTATTTAAATCAGAGTTACAACAAGCACAAAACGATCAATTCAGTCTTTTACATGGACTGATATTTGTGAGCTCAAATGAAAAATAAATAAGGAGGGAAAAATAATTTTCATTAAAAACTGTACTAGTATGTAAATTTTTTTTTAATTTGAGAAAAAATTCTATGCAGAAATTTTGTGGATATTATTAGCTTTTGCTAATTGAAATTGTTGAAGACAGCCTTTTACGGTCTGTTGTGCATTAGCGAAAAATTATTTTCTTAAAAATTTTTGTTTTCCTGACAATTTGAAAAATCCTCTATTTAGAATTTTGGCGTTTTATTATAATATTTTTTTTCATTAATATAATTGATTTGTTTTGAAATATATATATTTTTTTTAATAAAAAAAGCTTTCGGCTGGACCGCAGGAAAACAGCTAGAGTCTAAGCAGGAATCGAACCCGCGACCTCTGGTTTAGTAGGCTGCGCATTATTCATTCGCCTACGTAGGCAACTCCGCTGGCAAAACTAATGCACGAATGCTTTCAGACAAATCGTTTGTTAAAATATATATCTTTACAATATTTCTTAGCACAAAAGCTCTCTATTGTGTACATAAAGAAATATAAAAAAGCAATAAAAACAAAATTTAATTTTAAGTGATCTTTCAACTTTAAAAGCCAGATGACAGGCAAATATCACTTTGTCTTATTTAAAAAGAAATTGGCTGTCTAACTTGTAATGAAACTTTCTGAATTGCAAGAAAACAGTTTTTACTGCCTTATCAAGATCTGATCTCACAATTTCTTTATGTTATCCTAATGTTTTACTATGCCAGGGCATAAACTTTCCAATATAACGAAAATTACTTTGTTTGCTAAAGAAACAAAGATTACGCATGTTTTTATAAAAAAAAAAATTATTTATTCTCAGTTTTATTAATAAAAATGCAAAAAAATCACGGCGATTTACAAACAAATATTTTATACAGTTGCTCTAACTAATATGAGAATGTAATAAGAAACGAAATTATCACTGAGATCGAAATTTATTTTTGGCCAATTCGAAGAGGTTTTTTGTAAAGCTTCTTCGTTGATTTCTCCGAAAATCAATAACTTCGACAAGCCCCTGTTATTTTTTTTCCACCGTCTAACGAAAATTGCAAAGCAAATTGGCGGCCAAAATTTTTATTTTTTCTCTCCCCTTCGATAGACAGCCGCTCAAGTAAAAATGTAATAAAAATAATAAAACAATGTGTTTGGAAACGAGTTAGCTTTAGCTGGTAATGAACTTAAATTTCTTGTTAGTTGTTTTGCCCTCCGCTAAATAGATTCCTTGTTTTTCAGCGATTAAATTTTATTTTTTTCACATTCGCTTCTGAAAAGGACACCGAAGCAAAGTACACTATTGCTGAACAACAACAACAAAACATTTGTCAATTTTTCAGAGAGAAATAGTTATTTTAGAAATAAGTTAGCCGGACAAAAATTCGTCTTGGTATAGCCTGTTACTATCGTCTGCAAGACATTATTACTATCACGGGCGCGAATGCTACAGTATTCATTTTCTTCATAGTGATGAAAACTGACGGGAATGCTACGACATTCAAATTTTAAAATTTTTAGCATTTACGGCATTCTAGTTGAAAAATATTATCTGTAGTTATCTGTAAAGCTTTCGGCTTGACCGTAGCAAAACATTTTGGGTCTAGGCAGGAATCGAACTTGCGACGTCCGGCTTAGTAGGCTGCGCATTATTCATTAGCCTAGGGAGGCAGCTTTGCTTCTACAACTATTGCTCCAAAGCTTTCTATATCGATGCTATAACATTCATTGTATATAACTTTTCTAATAATAATTTCCTAATCAGATTTCGATTACTGAAACTAGTTTCAAAAATAATTGCCTTTTGGAGTGAGTGAATGTGTTCAGAACTGTCGTCAATAATGTCAAACGCACTGCACTCCACACACACACATAAAAAATATTCAATTTTATATTTTTAGTAATTTGAAAAATTATTTGTCTGAAAGCGACACCTCAAGTGTTAAAAAGTGTTGAAACAGATTTCGAACTGTTCGAAAGAATTGTACTTATTAACACATTCATTAATTTAATAGTTACTACTGTGTTTTATACAGAAGCAGCAACTAAAAATTTCATTAGTTGATTTTTAGTCAGGAAATATTTGTGTCTTGTTTAACGAGTGTTAAGTAGTCTTATACAACAATATCAATGTTGAATTAAATAATAACATTTAAAAGTCATTATATATTCATTGAATGTAAGAAGAGCAAAATTATTGTTTCACGTGTAATGTAACATGTTCAACACATTGATCAAGTACAACAATAACAAAACAAACAAAGAATAACAACTTGAACAACACTTTGGCATAAAGGTGGCAAAACGATCTGCATCAGACAGCAAAACATTCAGTCATCAAAGACAAGCATCTGCACTTGCAAACAACTTCAAATAACTGCCTAAAGTGAATGTGAGGAAGTGACTAGGTGAGTGATCGGAGTGAATGACTGATGTAACGGGGAGTATGCGAACGGCAAGTAGTGCATACAAGTGATGCGTGTTTGCTATCAGGAAAATATCAAATTTCGATCAAAAAGGAGCAAAACAGACGCCTCCATAAAAAAAAGAAAAAAAAAAAAGAAATATTTGCTTCTTACTATGAGCGAAAATAAAACTGCAAAGTGCAGTTTGATGGAGTGAATTTAATTGGCCAACAACAAACTGATTCTTGTCTGGCCTTTCATTTAAACTACTAAAGCTTCTTTTCTCCACTTACGGTCGATAAGAAAATATTTATTCATTAATTTTTTTTTTGGTTTTTTTTTTGTTTTTTTTTTTGTTTTATTTTTGAAAGAAAAAAACAAAAAGCAATACCACAGTGAAGATATCGCAATGCCCTAATTATCATATTTAGCACTCTAAATGCAACATTATTTTCTTAGTCTTTGCCACTCTCTTGCAAGTTTTCTTTTAAATTAATATGACAAGGACATTTTCAGAGACTTTTGCACATCTCTATACTTGTACAAGATTATGAACCGCCAGTCGTTCCTTAACCGCTAACAGTAGACATTTCCGAAAATACAGCAGCTGCCGGCATTGCTGCAGTCGAAGCTTATTAACAAACAACGCCCTGCCCAACCACATGTTTACGCTGTTGCATTAACTAGATGTTACATTAGCAGCTAATTACAAAGCGATCGCAATTGCAGTATTTCAATAATAAAAGATAACAACTACTTAAAAGTTGTTGCGTCTTATAATTGCATATTTATACACTAAATATGCATTTGCTGCATTAACCACTCACCTGCAGTTAAGCTCCAAGTACTCACCTTGCACCCTATAATGCAAGTTGTTGATTTTGAATTTCAATTATGACGATGTTAAAGTAAAAATCGCAGAGCACACTACTTGTTAACTCATTGCAATGTATACGGCATATATTTTATTTTATTCTGCTTATTTACAAAAAAAAAAAGGAATAAAGAAAATCGTCTATTTATATATAAAAAAAGGAAATTACCTTTGAAACATATTTGTGGAAAAATATATATATTGTTTTAATTAATTATAATTGTGCAGAACAGCATAAATTCATATTTATTTATAAGTTTAAGGGGAACAATACTTGAAAGGAAAAAGGAAAATTTAGTGGCACAATTAATTTCAACGTGTGTAAGAGACCACCAGAGCATCATTAGTAAATTGAAATTATCATTAAATGAACATTAATGAATCGCTGAGAGTGAAGTATGACTACGTCACTTTTATGCTACTGGTTAGCATCTCCGCAGGTCGACCAGTAGCAATAAAAAGCTCATAATACTTTATTAAGCACTGCCAAAATAATTACGCAACGTGAAGTTGCCAAAACTTTTCACCTTAAAACATAACTTGTATGCAATTTTGTAATTGTGCACCCCGTTAAGAAGTTATTGCAGACAAATTGTGGTTTATCTTTAAGTTTTTTAACAAGGGTAGATGAAAAAAAATGTGTTTCACGTAATTTAATTTTTAATATTTTTCTGTTAATTTCCAATATTAATTTTTTTTTTTTTGTTTTTTTTTTGTTTGTTTTATTAATTTCTTTTCATGTAACAAACACATTACGGGTGCTGGCTGTGGGCAAAACCCGCTACTTGGAAATAAATGTGCTGCAAACATTTGTGAAAACGTAATCAGTATGTAAGTAGAATAATTAGCTTTAATAGATTTTATTAATACCATTTTAGTGCTGCGTATTCAATAACTTTCAGTGCGTTAAATGTAATTTCTAAATATTTAAAGTGTGCTTTTTATTGTCGGAATTATTTCTTCCTCATGTTCTAGTAAAGATGTTTGCCGTGCTTTCAACAGTTTATCGTCGGCTGGAAGTAGTGCTTTATTAAGAAATCGAAAACTTTAAGGATATTTTAAGAGCAGCGTACAAAAATCATATCTGCTCTCGAAGCAGCTTTGTTATCAAACAGAATTTTAACTTGCCCCGTGTAATGTCATAATGTTTACGTGTAATACACTTATTCAATGTAAAGCGCTCGAATTTCACTGTTTTAAAATGTCACGGTTTTTTAATGGTCAGGTGGTCAGAGCGGACACACATGACACCAGAAAAAGAGCAAATTTGATAAAAAAAAAAAAAAAGTTGAAGGGGACGTAACAGTTATTATATGAGTAATAACGTACCAAATTAGAAATAGTCATTTGTAATATTCTTCTTAAGGATTCAATGCAATTAAAAAAAAAACAAAAAATTAAATTTTTAACATTTTTTCAAGTATTTTAAAAGAACTCTAATAGATTTGTAAGCTCAAGAGCTTTCTAATGATATGTAATATACATATAGTTCTTTCCTTAAATTACATGAGTGTATATGATCGCAATGCGGATCCATTCGAAATTTTTTACATAAACAGGATGAGTTCAAATATATTTTTATACATTTAAATTTTACAAAAATATAGAACGATATTATTTAGCGTCCAGCGTTACAGAAGTAAAGATTTTTGTTTAAATTCTTCTTTATAAATTTTCCTTTTTGGGCTTCTTTAATACATGAATAGTGCACTTTTATCTTTATGCTTTCCATGCACTTCTCGAGACATCAGGCATGGTCTTGGATATCAAGAATGCTTATATGTAAAGTTTTAAATTTTTTCTTTGCATTTCCTGTATGATCTGAATTTCGTCTAGACTAATTCGTCATACGGAATAATTTCTTTTTCGCCTTTGTGAATTAAATGATTGGTGAGTTCTTTTATAATATCTAGGCAGCTTTAAGTAAGCTTTTGCTGGCAAAATGAAACTGAATTCGGACTTATAAGGTTTAAAAAAAAAAATAAAAAAATATGCCACTTCTAAGCAACTTCATCGTTTTGCATGCAACTTACCGTGAGCAGAAGCAGGAGTGCTGAGGTGTTAGATTTAGTTCAATTTTAATAATCTAAATTTAAAAAGGAGGTAATTTATTTGCAATTGGAACACAGATCATGTGAAGGCAAACTAATTTCTTAACTCTTCTTTTGATTTTATAAATAAATTAATTTATTTTTAAATTTATTTAGCTTTTTACGAAATTTTTCCTGTAAAAGTAATTTTCAATTAGATATGAAAACAACCAAATTTAAATCAATTATATTTCTCTTTAGCCCTAATCTTCAAATAGTTGGTCAGCCAATAAATTATATAGAACTTATATAGAATATCTAAAAGAAATAAAATTCCTTTATAAACACACACAGTACCAACGGCGGGCTTTCAAGTATAAATAAATTAATAAAATTTATAAATATGAGTTAATGATGACCTTATAAAGTAGAATTTAAAAAAAAAATCTTAACTTCTGCAACTCTGGACGAAAGATTAACTTCGTAATTAATATCGTTGTATATTTTTGTAAATTTTAAATGTATATCCATACGACTTGCGTACGTTCGCAATATAGATCGTACACAGGTCGTGAAAGGAATTCATACAAAAGCGTCTATTTGCGTTCGTAAATCAGCGATGTTGTTTTTTAAAATAATTTCTCTTGCAACAATCACTCACTACCTTAAATAGAAAAATTAGAAAAAATAAAACACTTGTAAAACACTAAAACAAGTTTGTACAACATAAATGCGACGAAATTTGCAGTAGTTTGTCAACTTTGTCTTGTTGCTACTCCTTGTGTGCTACAGATAACAAAAGGAACGAAAAAGCACAACATAATAAATGTGACAGCAACATTTATAACCAAAAATATGTGTCCAAAAACATAAAGAGATAATTTCGTGTCCACAGAATGCAGCTACTTCGCCTCTTTACGCTACAGAATTTCTTACTTTGCCAGATTTTATTTAAAATTGGAAAAATTAAATCGTACATCTTGGGGAAGGCAGGATATCTTGTTTAATGTTGCAAAAAGAACAATGGAAACTAAGCAACGTAAATCACTTGACTGCTGGTTGTTGTAGCTGGCTGTCGGTACCACTATCTCATAAATATATCAACACTATCAATATTTTGTATACAGCATTCTTTTGCTGGGATTTGTTCCTTATTTGTTTAATATGCCTGCCCTCGACATAAACTTCTCTTTTAGCATCAATAATTATGCGGTTAAGCAAAATGTTGCTGCATGGTGAAGTCAGGCGTAATACAAAAAAGCAACATCGACTATAAAAAAAAAGAGCAATAAAAAATTAAGAAGAAAATAAATTCGCACATGATCATGTCATGTTAAACAATTGCAATTATGATCGAATAGTCTGACGCCGTTGTATGTACGAGTGGAAATATGGACGAGTATGTTCACTCAAACCGCCTAAGCGTTGAAATGATTTGCTTGTAACATTCATTTTAATGGCATTGAAAGGCGCCTGCCACAACATCATCATCAACATGATGATCGTATACACGACATTTAAACATACAGAGCACATAGTGATTACTTAGGAATAATTTAAAGATTTTATTAACTCACCTCGTACATCTAAACTTGTCTTGTACTTGCCGCTCGTTTATTTTAATGTTTGGAAATTTCAAATTGAATTGCTGCATGTTACGAAGAGAAGTGAGATTCCAACAAATCTATGATGCATTTAACTGCAAGCTGAACGTGTTAAATGCACAAGCATAAATTGCAAATCATAATTATAATTTACATGGTCAATGTTCTCTCAAACAAAACTGTTGGCAGTTTTGAAATCATTTCCGTTTCCGGTAATATTTTGCAAATAATTTTTTTTTTTGAAATACTTCGCAATATTTTGCTAATGTGATAGAACTTTGGCAGATACATTCATATATTGTGGGAAATACAATATATCGTTAAAGTCTTAAAGATATAAAATCGCTGCGGGAAAGCATCGAAATTTAAACTTGAGCTTTTTATTATACAAGATGCTTTTCGAATTCTCTTTTTCAATGTCAAAAAATGATTGAGCCAAAAGTAATTAATTATTTTCCATTGTTTGCTGACTGCCGCCGATATCAGATATCGTTAAAAAAAATTTACTGCATAGCAAATTCAATAGATTTCCTTTCATTTTAGTAAAAGTTAGTGAATCACCCTACTGTTCTAGTAGCCATATTTATTATGCTCGCATTTTTCTCAACAGGAATACTAAACTAGCCAAACGATAAAAGATGCAATTAGAATAAACTTGTCTTTAGCTTATCGCTCACAATTAGGTTGTACTAATAACATTAAGCTGTACTAATGAAAAAATTAATTTCCGTCCGCTGAAATCACATCTAACAATTGTTGAGTTGCAATTATGACCCCGATTTTTTTACTTGTGTAAAACAATTTTCAAAAATTAGTTTTAATTCCTGTTGGAAGTTGTATAAAATCAAAAGAATATAAATGTATGTGCATATGTTTAAAGCTTCTTAATATCGCTTTGACTTCTGCAACATTTTTATCCCACGAATTTATATTCGTTTGTTCTTTTCTCCACCTATTTCGCATTTAGCTTTGTGATCATATTTATGCAAATTTTCTGCTGCTGTTTGTATGTTGTATACGTTCGTATCTTAAAGAAATATTTTTACTAAAAAAGATTTCTTATCAACTGTTTACAATCTTTGCAATCAGCTGGATAAAACTTGATTCTTGAATTTCATACGCAAACGCATTCCTTCGCTGAAATACCTCCACAAGATGCTACAGAGAAAACGAAGAGCAAACGGTATGGCAAAAAAAAAGTTAAAATCAGAAAAAGATTTATAACGATTTCTGTTAAAATGAAATTTAAACAATTCAATATTATCTACAACTAAAAACCATCATGAAACACATAAAAATTTCATTCTGCCTTATTTTTTCATGCAGGAAGATCGTTTTAAATGGATTTAAAGGGTGTGTTGCTAAGGAAGGTTCTATTAAAAACGGATAAAGTGGAACCCATTTCCTGTAAAAGCTTTTTTTTTAATAATTATGGATTATTATTTACACTAGCAACATTTATACGAAACAGGCATTTGTAATGTTGTGTATAAAATACCAGTACCAATAGCAATGAAGGCATAGAGTGTTTGCCAATGTTATGTCTGCCTATTTACCTCTCGAGTAAAAGGATGTAAATTTTAAAAATTAAAATGATCGCTTTGCTGATGGGGAATTTAGGGAAATTTTATTTTATTTTTGCGATAAAAGTAATTTCAAACAAAATTGTATATTTGCCTATATGTCAATGGTAGAAAACCCTGTACCAAAGGCAGCAAACAAAATACTCCTGCTACAGTGTTAATATGTCTCACACAATCCCTCGTAAGTTTCTTTTGCACTCCAGTACTGAAATCTCTGCATTGCTTAAAGAAAAAGAAGAAAATATTTTTAGTATACTTTTTATAATCACGAATAAAATATTCGAGCTATTCCTATGAAATAAACACACACAAAAGCTTGTGAAAATTATTTTATGCGAGGGTCACCGCTAATGCAAGCTAATGCTGAGACTTTCGATAAATGTAATACAACTTATAAATTCTACTTCAATCCCCAATAATAATATTCTTTCATACAAACACCGAATGAATTCGATGATCCTGGAAAAGTCATATTTTTATTAGAGGCCCGCAAAGTGGAAAACTAACTACCCTCGTATCTATAGATAAAACATATACCCATTTATAATATCCTCATTTAGGCAAATGATGATACGCTTTGAAATAAAATTTACTCGTTATAATTTAAGACATTTTCATGCGCTCAGGATTTATTTCGTCTTAAAAATAGTTTCGATAATGCAGGTGACACAGTAGCTTGTAAGTAGTTTATAACTCCATGTTCCACATTTTTAAATTAATAGTGCGCGCCATAATTTATATGGAAAACATCAATGAGAACTCTTTTATGAATAAATGTTTGCCTCTGCAATAAATTTGGGGAACTGTTACGCACACATTTGCATTTGCAACCAGAAAGGTGTTTGCTGGCTATCCTCTGTGTATGCCAAATAGTATTTATCACACTTATTTACTGCGATTTTGGTATACCTACTACGATCACTGTGCTTTTCCAGCGTAAGCCCACAATTAATAAACTATTTCTTAATTACACAGTTGCCTAAAATTACCATGAATTTTTCGTTTAAAATAAAAGCTCAATAGCTCAGAATCATTTCACATTAGAATCCTGCAAAATGCATATATATTTACGTGGGAGTACTCCTACCTGAGTATATTAGGATCATTCCTATTTGTAACATTCGCTAATATTGTTATCCATCAAAAGTATTGATCTTAGAAAAAAATCGTTTAAAAGCTTGTTTTTGTTAAAACTTCATCTCACACAGTTGCAATTTTATTTCCTGGATGCCACGTTTTTCGTCATTGTTTTCTTACCGACATAAAATTTTAAACTCTGCTTTAATTATTAAAAAAAATTATTTCAATAAATTAAATCTTATTAATTATTTATTAAATATTTTAATGTATTAATATATTTTATAATAAAAAAAATTTAATTTTTATATGAAAAAAATAATTTTTATTTATAAATAAAAAAAAATAATCTAAGATCGATTAAATAAAGTAAAAAATATAGAAAGAAACTAAAACAGGATTCAAGTAAGAAATAATTCTTATTATTACAATTCAAATATTTATTTTATAACTACGTCTAACCTTTCACTGATTATTAAACATATAATGCGTATGTCCGATTAAAAAACGTTTAAAAGTATTCGTGTAACTGCTGTTCGAGGTAGTTAAACGTTTTCGTATAAATACCTTGATTGCTTAATTATTAAAAATTAATAAATTAATTAAATAATGATTAATTGTGTGCATGGATATATGTGTGTGTAATTGAACAACTACAAATTTAAAAATATCAGTGCACAGATAAAACACGCATTCGTAGGAACAAACTATTTGTCCCACGATATTAATGCTGTGTTCTAGGGAATGTTGAAAAGTTGTTGTTCCGAATATTGTCAATAAACTGCTGCTATTGTTCCACCTATTCTCGGGTATTTGCTATCAACATTGAACTTACCAACTTGGCTAAGTTATATAAGTACGCATGTGTGTATGTGCATAGGTACGTACTTCAAGCAATATGTTGGTAATAAAAACTTAAGTGTTGTGTTGCGTGTAACAGCACCAATAAGCCACATACAAACGCGTGCACACACACAAAGGAAACTAAAAAAACTACATAAAGTAAAACAAATCGCTGGACAAAATAGGGCGACGCTTAATAGGGAACAGCGCAAATGTATTATTTACAAACATATGCTCAGAATGCAAAGATTCAGATGCATTCAGGTGTGTGTAGAAGTGTATGCCAGCTTTACATACATACATGTATGTAAATTGATATGTACGATTAGTGGCCGTCGTACGGTTGCATAAAATTGTTTGCTTGAAAAAAGAACATTGGGAAAAGTTTCTTAGCAAATGCCAAAGCCAAGTTGGTCTTAAATAAATTGACATTTAATGGAGACACTTTGTTTTAAAGCGGCAAAAGCCGAAAGCAAAACAAATAAAAATTATACACACATATATATATACATGTACTTGTATAGCGAACAAAAGCTTACAAACGGATCGATGCATTAAAGCTCGTGCAAGCAAAGATTCGAGCATCCTGGAGTCTGACTGCTGACACCGTTTCTTTTTTGTTTTTGCTTTTGCTTTTGCTCGTACTTGAAATTGTTGCTGTGTTAGTGGCCGGCCTAAGCAGAGCTTCAACTATCAATATATAAAATCTAAGTGCATATTTGTAGGAAGTAACATAAGCAATCTGCTTGTACTTCTAAACACATTTGTTCAGCCATCAATTGCCGGCTATTGTTATGTATTTCTCTTTAGCAGCCTCCTGCAAGCATCCTACTAATTCAGGCATACAAAGGTATCTTAAGATTACATACAACAGAAGCACTGGCGATTGTTCTACATCGAAAGCTAATGCCAAAATGGTTGAGTTAAATAAATAAATTGCCTGATATAAGTAAATTCTTGTTTCAATTATATCCATGTTAACATAATAATTTAGTGAAAACGGAGGAGTTTGTTTGTGCGACGCTTTCATACGCAGTAAAGGCAACGAGGACATTTACAAGCGTATTTTCGCCACTTTTAACATTTTATTCTGATATGCATACATACATATTTCTTTTTTCTTTTTTTTTATTTCTTTTGTAATAACATACAATTCACATGACTTTAAATGAAATATGTGCGTCGCTCGATATACTTAAACACATGTTAATATGACTTGTTTGTTAATAAAAATACACTGTAATTGTATACAATGACAATATATTGGCCGTAAATATTTAGCTGAGTGAATGGATAATTTACGGTGCCTCTATTTCTGGCAAACACTTTGTAAGCTTAAATTATTAGCTTTACCAGAGTTCATGTTTAAACCCATTCAATTATTTACAGATATCAGATAGTCTCTCATATATGTATGCTGTGTCCTTTAAGTATCCTTGTTTTGTAAATGTGAATTATTAAATATGTTCTTTTATATCTTTTACCTTTAAAGCATTGCTGAACACTTAAACAACATAAACTAACAAAACAGTTACATGTACATAAATGTGTTTGCTAAGACCCCTAATTTACTTATATACAAAACCGACACTTTAATCGAATAAGCTTATGACGCGGACTCGAATAACTTTATACTTCACCTTATACTTTATTGATCTGTCGAGATTTCTTTCGATACTTTTCACTGGTATTTTCAATATTGGGTCGACGACGCTTTTTCCAAGACTGATTAATGAAACTTCGAGAAACTCCTTAAACGTTAAATGTTTTCAGCAGTATTCGGCTAAGAGACGTCGATTTAAATTTTAGTAAAGCCAACAAGAAAACTATGCAAAATTAATTTTAATTAACATTTATCATTTCTAGAGTAAATTCAATATAACTAACAACAATAAGAAACACTAAAAGTAATAGAATTCTTAAGAATCAGAAGCATATCATAATGATTCGTTGCCAGTGATTAATAGAAAAACATCAATATGATATTGAAAAGAAAACTGTTTAGATGGAAATTCACCTGGTCTTTTCTTTAAGTGCAAACAAAATTTCGATGCTTTAGAAAATATTCTTGAGAAATTTGATTATTGCATAAAAAAGTCTCATGATTTTAGACTCTTTTGTTTGGCCACAGCCAGTTCATATCAAGAAAAAAAAAAAAAATGTAGCCCACAAACATTGTAACAAGCAAGCATGCAACTGCCCCAAAAATAACAGAAAAAAAAAAGTAAAATTCAAATTGCTGCAGCAGCAATATCGCCAGAATCAATAGTTGTATCAGCACCTGAAATTGCTTTCAGTTTTTATATGAGAGTGTATGTTTATATATATACTCGTATATACATATATATACTATATAACTCTTTTTTTTTGAGATATCAATACAATCTCATGCTGTCGGCATTTAATCTTCATTCTATTGTCTTCCACATCTGGTGTATTGAAAACACACCACTCAGCACTTACTGCCTCTGTTGCATTGTCCGTCCGAAATAGTGTTGCCATAATTTCTACGAGTGACATCGTCAAAAACTCAGATTTATTTGAAAAGAAAAGCGTCAAAATCGTCAAGTCATTTTAGAAAATCGTGAAGAAAACATCGAATCAAAAATATTCACTACGCTTTCGGCAAATATACACATATACATACATGTATGTACATATATATATCATAGATTCATATATGTGTATATGTATATGTATAAATGGAAACCATTAAAATTAAAAACAAAAGTTAATAAAACTTAAAATGAAATCAGAATTCAGAAAAGTTGTAAAAATTTATAAGTTATAAAAAAAATATATTAATATTTTTGTTATAGAAAAATTTTATGGCATAAAAATTAGAATTGAACATTTTTAACAAATTTTGAACATACCTCAATGTTATAGTCACTCAGCGTCACATTGACATTTTAAGTTTTAAATAGTACTTTGCGTATAACGTACCTAAAGATTGCGACCTTGGATTTTATTTAAATTCAGCTGAAACGATATCCTTTCCACATATATTGCGTATAAAATTTATTAAAATTTGGAAAGCCAGACTTCAATAACATCTCTTCATTCCAAAATTGAACACTAAAAATCATAACATACAAAACAACAAATTCCGAAAAAGCAATACTAAAAAAAGTTACCATTTATGTTAAATTTCGAAAAATCATAATCTTCACTAGTGTATTTTGAGAGGTGAAAATCCCCAAAAATGCAGATAAATCGTCAATTATGGCAACCGTGGTCCGAAGGCAGGCATTTGCCATTTGTAGATGCAAAAGCTTTACAAAAATATTTTCCATTATCTGATACAAATATAGTACAAGTTTAAATAAATATATAAAACGTTTTGAATAAAAGCTGATAAAGAAACTCAAAAAAAAAAGAAAATATCTCAAACACTTTTAAGCTGAATTATTCTAGAAAAAATATTGTAATTTTGCAAATAAGGGGAAAAAATTAAAAAACAAATAGCCGCTGTTATTTAAACAAAAAGTTCAAAATACTGAAACATTTTAGAAACTCGCAATTGCAAACTGTCCATAACACCTATCAAATATAATATGACGATGTACACGTATTACACGTACCAAGTTGAAAAAAGAAGGAATCTTAACTCCTTTTTTTGGATGAGCAAGTCCTTGTCGCTCCATTCCATACTCATATCTTTTTTACAGATGCTGTCATTGTGTGTTTGGCCTTCCGCACTCGCTTCTTAGAGTAGATCTCTGAAAGGGCTTCGAGAGAATACCTGCCACAAGGTCCCTGATTAAGGTCTTTCTGAAAGGATTCTGAAAATCTATATGTTAGAAAGCCATTTAGATAACAGTTTGAAAAGATTATTTTGAAAGCTTTTAACTACAAAAAAAAAATGGTTTTGCTCATTTTATTTACTTTTTGCACTTGTCTCTTGGCGAATGGGCAACATACAACTGAAATTATTAGGGCTTTCGCTTTTGAACGAGGAAAAACCCAAATAAGATAGGTTACTCCTTTTTTTCTGACTTGTGGGAGAACCTAATGTGGAGTGTGTAAATTATCTTATATACAGAACTATTGTTGACTTCCACAAAGCCTGCTTTGAAGGAAGGCTTGAAAAAGGCTTCATCAAGCCTTTCTGGCTTTCACAAGGCCAGATAGAAGAAGGCTGGTGTGTCCACTGGTTACACTTTAATACATTTAAAACAAATGTACATACATGACTGTACGTATGTATATTTGTGCATAATCATTAAGCCTATGAATGATTTGGTACTGCTCATTTTATGCTCTCGAATGTGTCAGTTCAATTAAACTGAACTATACATACATATGTTGCGATTAGAAAGCGTGGGATCAAGTTTAGCTGACATGTCCTGCAATGTACGACAACAAATATTTACTTTCTTGGAAAAACAACCTTAAAATTTATGGCAACCAACAGGTTCCATAAACATACAGTGAAATCGAGTTTTTACCGAGATTTCAATAGGCTATTATAGAAGATACAGCTCATCTGCAACATTAAAATTATTAATTAGTAAATATGTGTGTATGTATATTTCCTCTAATAAAAATGTTAGTCGACAATCGATTTCGTTTAGCTTTTTAAGCATTTTCATATTTTTATTGCTGCTTTTTTGCAGTTTTAACAAGCAACTACGCACCATGTTATTATTTTAATAACACGTATATGCAGTCTGTTAATTTATACTTTACTTTTACACACAATTTTAAACATAAAAGTCAGAAAAATATAATATTCAGCGGCTACTTATCGCTAAAATGAATTTACTGCACGCAATATGAAAAAGTTTGAAATGCAATGAGCTAAAATGTTGCTTGCCACATTCGACAAGTTGGCAAAAAAAAAAAAAAAATATTAACACATTGTTTTATCATCTGCCAATAATCTGCTGCGTGCAAAAAATGTCCCCAAAAACTTAATAATAATAACTAAGTACGTATTCAGCACTTGCAACATGGACTCATCAAGTGTGCTTTGCATTAAAAATGATTGTGCAACAGTATTTTCATTTTATTTATTTTTTGCCTCTGTAAGAAAATTTGGTTATTATGCATCATCAGCCATTAGCGAGACATGTGTCAATTACTTGCTTATTTCTCGCAAGGAATTTATATTTTTCAAAGCCATACGTGCTTACATCCATAAGTACGAAAATCAATTGCTCTTTTGAATAGGAAAGCTTTCAGTTTTGAGTTGAATTCATTATATACGAGTGTGTGTGTGTGTGTAGTTGTGATAATATTAAAATAATGTGAACAGAAATGGTTAAAAAAAATCCCGCAGTTATTTAAATAAATCGGGCGTGCATATCTCTTGACGTTATGCTTCAAACAACACCTTTTTAGAAGACATACTTAAATGTTTAGTTTATTTATTTCATGTATTGTTTACAATATTTACCGCCCTTTGTGTGTGTGTGTGTGTATTTTGTGAATGCTGGGAAATAGAATCCCATTTGGCTGAATGTTCTTTTTTTGTGCCTGATTAGATGCTGTTGCAACGAAATGATTGTTTGGATTCCGGAAACTATTACAGCTTGATTAGAAAATCGCCGAAACTGCATTTCAGTAAGAAAATGCAATAACAATAACTTAAATACATAACTTTGTTTGGCAATAACAGTTCTGTAAACCACTTCAATATGCAACTCTGCCTGCAAAATAACATTTCTATGTAATCCTTTTAACATCAATTCTCATTCTCACGTGTACAAACGATGTTCTCAATTTTTCTAAATATGTATAGGAGACTCTAAAGAGTAGGCGTGTCAGTCCAGATATTATTTTGCCATTGCAATGATCCTCGCATATTGCTTACAATATATAAGAGTGCTAGAAAATGTGAAAAATGTAAGAATTGGTGCTGCCAAATTAATTTAAATTAATTATTTATTTAATTTTCTCTTTTTGAGGAGGGATATTATATAAAGTTAAATATATTTCTTTTATTAATTGTATCAACATTCGTGAAGTGTGTTCAGACACACACAAATTACACTCGTATTATTTTGCCTTGCTTATCGTATGTGTTATTTTACATTTTTTCAGACCGCTTTACATTGGGCTGCCAAGCATGGCAACGAGGACGTTGTAAAGTTAATTGCGGGTGCATACAAAGCTGATGTCAATGCTCAAACGGTAATATTTTCAACATTATTTAAAACAATTCTTTCCAAAATTTAATCAATGAATATTATTTTTAATACAATTTCCATATTCCTCCCGACTGACTCTGGATTGCACTGCAACTGCAGAATGGCGTAAGTTATTTAAACCGATCTTATTTACGTATAAGTCTATTACAAATAAAAGTAAGAGTAGCAGAGGATAAATTTGAAATCATAAAGTAAATGGAATATGTATATGTAATGAAATATGTAATATATACATATATGTAAATGACATAAAATGGCATGGCTTGTGATTTGGGTTAAAAGTAGGCCTCTATAATTTCCTTAAATTCTTTGAAAGAAAACATTGCTTAACCTGTAGCAATTTATTTTGCGTCTACCTAAATTTAAATAAATACTTTATTGAAATTATGCAACCGATAAATTATGCAACCAGCGGTATAACAGTTGACCCCTAAAAGTACTTTCTTTGGGAATGTCCCTTTTAATGAGTTCCTTGTAATGAAATAGAATTCAAGGAATAAAGAACCGAGTTTTTTTAACATGTGGTTCTGCATTTAAACAATATTAACAAGAATGAATGCTTATTCTTGTGTCTACTTGACAAAAACTCGATACTGTTTTTGAAGATTAATTTTCGCAATGAAAATTTAATGTTCAGGAGCTGAGCAAACCCACCCACACGCTTATAGTCATCAGAAGTGTGCCTAAGTAAATGCTTACATACACACATATATTTTTCAAATGAATTGCGATGTTCTGAATTATAAACAAAAGCAGAATTTAAATATTTGGTAACTTACAGGGTTTTTCTTTATATAAAGCTCATGATGGCTCTTATAGGTTTCAACGTTTTTAATATTCAGTTGAATACAACTTAATAATATTGCAGCACATGGCAGGCATCATGTTACTTTTCTTAAAGTAACAAAAAAAAAAAAAAGAAGAAATATTTATTTTATTACAAACATCTCTGAGCATTTTCCTCCGGAAACATTTTATATCAGGGATGATAAAGTGTAATTGTACCTTTTCACACACGATATATGCAAATATTGAAACACTCTCTTTTTATCAAGAATTCTTGAATTTCTATACGCTTTTTATTTGGGTGTCAATAAAAAAAGTAGCTTCTTCCCGTCTAGGTACTTTTGTAAATTGCTCTCATTTTCAAAATTTTATATCTTAACGAGGAACAAGTGAAAGGATTCATTTTTAAATAGTACGACCCTACAACGTGTCTTCAAAACAAATTTTTATCTGAGAAATAAGCTTCAAGTTTGCTTTTGAAAAGCCATTATTTTAATTTCAAAAGGAAATTTTTGTCAAACATAAGTTAGATTCAAGATAAATTGCCACAGAAACCGATATATTTTATACAAGGACAAAATTAAGAACTATTTTGATGGAAGATCTCATTTTACCTGTGCACTCAAAAGTTTAAAAATTATATAGCAGATGTTTCCGAAAGCTTTCAAGGTTTCTGACAGAATTGCGTGTTTTTCAAATGGGACCAATATGTTGAATGCAGATTTTTCGTCACAGGTTCAACTTCAGACGCCTAAGTTCGTAGTGATTCTAATATGAATTGGTAAAAGTAATAGTAAATGTTGCCCTTATTGGAAAGTCTTAACAATAAAGTATTAATTGACTTAACTTGCAAAGCTTTTGGACTGTCCGCATGAAAATACGCATGGTCTAGGCAGGAATCGAACCCACAACCTCCGCTTTAGTAGGCTGAGCGTTATTCATTCGCCTACGGAGGCACAAAAAAATATATCGAAAAATATATCGAACATAACTATTGAAGGTGTAACCACTTCAAATACGCATTTAAATGTTGCTACTACATTGGCGGCACACGCATCCTCATACCTACAGTAAACCTCGTACTTCTGCAAACGACATATTGAAGAAAATGGCACACATTTGTATTTTCATCTTGTACAATGCTAAATTTCTTTTCTCATCCTCGGTTTCAAATCAAATAACTTCTCACTTTAAAATTCGATACAACAGGAACACCACTTTCATTTAACCAAAACGAATCGAGGATGTGAAGGCTTAAAAAAGGGTTGTACTCGTCGTATTGGCAGTATGGAATGAAACATTTTGCAATTTCAATTTTGTTATGTGTCAAACATAAAATTTTAAACTTTAAATGCGAGTACGAGTATTTACAAATCGATGTTCATACTTACATATGAACGTGTATGTGTGCATGATTTTGCATGTGAAAGTATAAGTATTGTATTAAACTGAAATTGGCAACACATTTGTCGCGACAAATAAAATGTTTTTTTTTTCTTTTTTTAAGAAGTACAATGAATTGTGTGAAAGCAGAGTATTAAAGGAATTTTTTATTTCAAAAATAGATTTATTAGCAGGTAGTGAAGTGAATTAAACTTCCATTTCAGTAGCTATTGTTTACTTTACGGAATGTACCCTACACTTGCATGGATATCATATTCCACTTCCTGATGCAGAAAAAACCACTATCTAATATCATATTCCTGTTGCTGATCCTGAAAAACACACTATCTATAATTAAACACAGATGTTTACAACAGCTGTTCTTGGGAAACTATAAAGTTATATTGTATTATCCAAATAAATAATAATATTTTTCATATTATCTTTTGCAATTTTTTTAAATCTTATTAACAAATATCTTCTTTCTTGTACTTATTACAAATTTAAAATATTCAAGGTCCTCCAGCCCAAAATCCTCTTTTTTTATTTTTTTAATTAAAAATTTAAAGATATAATTTTAGTTAATTATTCTAATAAGCAAAGAATTCATTTAAAATAAAAGCACAATGGCAATTATTTTCATTTTCACGATTATCTAAATTCTTAATAATTGAATTCAATATCCGTAGGAATTTAATCTTTCGGAAATTAGTGATATTCAACATTTCCTTTATCGAATCGTATTACCTTTAGTTAGTCAATGCAATCACTTCTGAGTAAATTTTATAAACACTAAGAAGTCATATATTTACGTTACTGCATTTTACATTTCATCTGATATTAACTCGTAACTCGCTCTGCGACATCATTTTAATCAGTTTTGTGTAAAATGTAAAAATCAACTCGAAATGATTGACACCTTGCCGTGTTTCATGTGTGACTGAAAGTTTGAGTGTCGCTGCTGTATGACTTTACACAAGTGTAAGTAAAACGATTTCCAAATTACTACGCTTTTCAAACAATTTAAATCTGTCATGTATTTCATTTTATTTTCTCTCTCTCCCACTTCGGGCTACAAGTTCGCATAAATTTAAAGTTATTTTGCATTTAAAATTTTAATAATTTAATCCTTTTAAGTGTTTCATTATACGAGCAATATTTTCTATTCTTTAATTTTATTGTGTTTTGATTTCAGGGTTACACTCCTCTCCATATAGCCATGCAGTTTGGAAGATCGAATATATTTGCTTTGCTTTGCAATACCTACAGTAAGTAAAACTAAATATTTTCTTTGATTTATTTGTTTAACGCTAAATAATATTATCAAGCAGTTGTCAGTCAAATTGCCTTCTTATCAATTTTATTACAAATTAAATGGCTGTCCATTGTGACTAGATGATATCATACAACTATTGTGCGTCTTAATAGTTTTCAAATTTCATATTGACAATTTGAAGTAAATATTTATTTATGCATGTATGTATGTACATATGTTTGCGTTGCTGGAGGCCAGTCTTTGATCACAATGCGCAATATCTACATAAATTAAAAAAGGCGGCTCGTCCTTAAACTAATTTTTGTTATTTAAATGGGGTTTGGGTTTCCTTTTTAATATCAACGACATACCTTAGATAATATTTCATTTTACTAAACCCAATGAAATCAGTTTAAATATCATTCCTCATATCGAAGGCAAACAAAATTTTGATTTATCTCTAGTTTGAAGGATTTTATTTACATGCCAATATTTACTCAGTAATCATAACTTTTGACAGTAAATTCGTTATCTATTATCCTAGAGAAATATATAACAGATATTATATGTCGCTCCTTTAACATATAAAAATTCTTAATAAATCCTTACCGAAAAAAAAAATTGTTAAAAAGTAATGTTTTTGAATTAAATTATTTTTTATAGAAGTTAAAACTCTCTGTTATGTCTAAATAGTACAGGATTAAGTTTATCTTAAGTTTCGTTTGGCATATTATTATAAGTAAGCGGAAAACATAAGCATTTTCGAAGGTCCTCTTGCATGGTTTGCCTGCGCCACCAAATAATGAGGTGCCTCTCCACACTTGTCATTTCCAATTAAAATTTATTTTGTTCACTCGCATTTTAATGTGTCGAGCTTATAATATAATAATTTAATGTCAATCTATTACATTTTAATATTACACGCGTTGCATAATTTTGCTTATACGTTGATTTAGTCGTGAAATTTATTGATCACATTGTTGTTATTGTAATAGAAATTTGCTTAATTTTTAATTAATTTCCGGTTGAAATTAATTCATTTTTTTCTAAAAGCGAACAAATAAATTAGCTTGTATGAAGATAAATATGTGTGTCGCGTTATATATTTATTTTAACTATGCGCAAGTATATATATATATGTATGTATGCATGTATGTATGAATATATATGAAATATACGAGTATGTATCTAAATATATATCTGTAGGTGTTTTCAGGGCATATGCATCGTGCGAGGCTACTCCCTTAATTGTGTTTCAACAAAGATTGTATCGTGACTGCGATGTAAAGGATAAAAAAGATTTCGGATCTCTTCATCTGATATTTTTTTTTACGATAATTCGCAACGAAGTTTCGAATTTCGACAGGTCTGCAATCTATCTATTGATGGTCTATAGTTTTAATTAATTTATTAATTTATCCGAAATTTAGTTTGTCCTATTTCTGAAAAACTTTTGTCACATGCCAAAAATATTTTAAATATGTATATTACTCTGAAATATCGTACAGTGTGTCACCCAAAGATATACGTCATGGCATACTATGATTTTTTTAAAGATTTTAAATATAATCAAAGAATGTAACGAAAAATGGTTTAAGTTGTTACATTATTTGTTCTTCATTTTATTTCAGAGGCCAATCGCGATCTTCTTGACTGGGCAGGTAATAAACCCTTGGACTATAGCAAACAGCAAACAAGCGTATCAGCTTCCACTTACAGCAGTGAGTATTGCTCAAAGTTTCTACTCAACGAAATTAACACCTTATATCACTTTGAATTATCCCCTTCTTTGAGAAACGCCTCTGGAGGTGGTACAGTTGGTAGTGCTTTAGTGCGCGGCAAAAAACGTTCACAACTAACAAATCCTCTAACACGCAGTCATTCTCTATTTACACAAACAAGCCCAATAATACGACATAAGAAACCACCTAAACAGCTGATGAACACTGCCAGCGATGATGGCAATTTCATTCCTTGTGAAATGTTGCCATCACCGCAAAGTTCCACCGAAATATCACGCAGTCTGTCACCCAAAGATATACGTCATGGCACTGTGGCGCGTCGTAAAGAGAGCTTCCTGCGCAAGACACTACGTGCCGCTACCGCCTCCAGAAGCATTAAAAGCCCAGATAGTGTTACTAACAAAACTGTAATGGAATGATTTTTCTTAACACTGTAAACCTGTATTAATAATTGCTCAAAAAAAAAACAAAATAATAATGCCCGCACTTTCAATTACTTTCAATTATTTTTAGTATTATTTAATAATTTTATTTGGTTTTCTATTGGTTCAGCTTTATTTCTCTTTTCTAGTGCATGCGTTCCTCTCTTAACTTTTGTAAATTACCTTAATTTTAAATTCTTTACACAAACGTAAATTAATGAAATGATGAAGAATTACTTTTTCCAATATTTCTTTTTATATAATACAAAATTATTTATTATATGTTAAACGTATTATTTAAAAAATTTGCTGAGTTTTTCTTTTCTCTCTCTCGCTCGTCAAACTAAGAAGAGCACTAGAAATATTTTAAATCAAACAAATCTTTGAAAATGAAAGTTTATATTAAAAACATTTTTCGAGGATTTCCTTAATGATACAATTTCACTTAATCATTCTCCTAAGCTAAGTTGTCAGCTAATAAACAATTTTACATTTTATTTTAATTTACTTTATTTTATTTTGGAAGTAATTTTAAAAAGAAACTGTACTTAAAAAAAAAGAAATTATGCTGTAAAATGTGCGCTGAAATTTGTAAATTAAAAACTAATTAAAATTTGTTTAAAAATTAAATATCACAACTGCTGTATTTATTACGATTTAGTAGTTTAGAAATCGGTTGTAAATAATGTGCCATAATATTTGAACGGATAATTTCTGAAAATGGTTGAAAACCAATTACGTTAATTAATTGCAAATATTCATTTAATTTCATTAATTAGTTAACACTCTGCTCCACTATCCTATATAAAAAGGATAAAGGAATAGTCATAAATGCAATAAACTAGACCCGTTGGGCATAACCGAATGGACGTACTGGTCAAGCTTCTATAAATTAACAATTAAAAATTAGGACCAATTTTATATAAAGAAGACGACGAATATGCACGTCAGTAAGCATTGCAAACTTACTTCAATGCACTGTTACTGTTACTGTATATAATTTATATTTTGTTTTTCTCCTTTTAACAAATAACTATTAATTGTATGTTTAATGTGATAATAAATAAAATTTCTTATTTAATAATATAATTATTATAAAGTTTTACTAAAGCTCTTTAAATAATGGCAGATGATAACAATGTTTAATGTTCATGTTGCTTGGATAATCAATCATTATGTTTTTAAGCTCATTACAAATGATAAAGGACACACAGGATACAACGAAATGCATTAAAAATCCTAATAAAAACCGCTGCACACAAGCACATATTTTAGAAATGCATACAATTCTCAAATACTATAAATATATTTTATAATGCAAAATCAAAAAATACACTCTTTATCATTCTCTTCTTTCCCCCTTGGCTCTGCGGACGTTGACTTTACACTACTTTCAACATAACGATTATACATCTCCAGAGATCCAAGCAATGCGCCAGCAATTGATCAACAGTGGATATGGCACCTGGAGGCAAGTGGAAAATCTTAACCGTGGCAAAAATGAACATTGTGCTATTGAAAGCTTATTGGCTCAAACAGTTACTGTTGACTTTTAGTTTTTCTTACTTTATTTGTCTTCTCTTTTTTTAATTGAATGCATATTTTGTTTAACGAAAATAAAAACTAAAATAATATATATATATTTTTTTTTTTTTTTGCTACTAAATGCTGCTGCAAAGAAGTTAACTTATTTTTTATGCTCCTACACGTTTAAGAATCTCAAATGTTTTAAGAAATTTATTAATTAATATGTGTGTATGTGTGTTTGTATATAGTACGTCTCAAGTAGACGGGGCCTAACTTGCATTTTTATTCTTGCAATAGGTTTTCTTTAGTGATTTCAATATATGAATTGAATATATAATTCAACCAACGATATGTAATTTTGAAATTATTTTTATGGCATTCTCAGATAATTTTTAACCCACTTTCCAGAACTTAAATAATTCTAGTAAGAATTTTTAATCAATTTTTATTTTATCAAATGTGACAAATGTGACAAATGTGACTATTAGTCACATGTTGTCATTTTCCCTAAAGTAATCTGCCAAAAGCAATTAAAAAGAATCATCAAAAATCATAAAATATCACTTTTTCGCTATCTTATTTTAAAAATATTCAAATATGCAAAACGAAGGAATTTCTATGTTTTTAAAAGTTTTCTTAATACTTTTTCCATCATGTTGTACTTTATTTTGCTCAACTTTAAAGTTTAAACCAAATCTTGAAAGAATTTGTGTTATTCGGTTTCCAAACTCGAAACCGATTTTAAGTATGCTTCTAACTCTTATGTATTTTTAAAGCCTCCTATTACTCTGCATTCAGAGAATATAGCTCTTATAGATAATTTTAATGGCTCAACCACATCTGCATATTAAGTTTAAAATTAATTTAAGTATTTAGTAAGTTTATTATTTATTTTTCTTGGGTTATTTATATCAAATTTAAAAAGCTTTTTAAAGGGTAAGTTTTGTCTCTTTTTAAAATTAATTTTTCATTTTTTCTCTTTTTATTTATTTTTATATCACGTGCATGCACATTTTTTATTACATTTTCTTTTGCTTTCTTTCTTCTCATGCCCAACAATTTCTCTTTAAAGCTCTAAGCGATACCACTTTTTATTATCTATAATTAAATTATAATTTTTTTTTTTTTTGATATTTACAGAAATCAAAGCAAAGAGAAAACCTACGGGTAAGAATTACATTTTTTAATAAAGTACCCCACAAGATTTATCAATGCGTAGCAGCAATTTTTGTTGCAAAAGGTTTTTTTCAAAAAATTTAATAATTTTTATTCAAAAACGGCAAAAAAAATACAGTGTTTATAAATAATTCTACACCGACAACATTTCCGTTAAAGAATCACTACATGATGGAGGATCGAAGCTTGCAATTTGTATGATTATAGATAAAAAGCTTTTCCGCTTCGAACATTTAAAATATTTCAAGAGAAGTTATTTTAATAAGTAAATATGTACATTTTTGACTACAATATTTCTACACACCTTATCTAATTGACTGCACATACCAACTTTGTTATTTAGCCAGCTTTTTATAGCCGGATTTATAGCTTTACTTATAGACAAAATTTCACCAGACTTTGCGTTAATGGCAAATGAAGAGAAGCACAAAAAACATATGCTACAAGTAGATGAAACATACAACATTCAATGAACTGTTAAGGAATTCCACAGCCATAATAAAACTGGCTTAACATTTATAATAAAAAAGAAAAAAAAATTAAAATGTATTATATAGCAGTCGATTAATACTTGAGTTCCATTGTAAGATGTGTACAAAACCAATCATCTGGATATAATATTATTATGAATTTTTGAATTATTAATTTTTATACATTTGAATGTGTGTAAATGGCTATAACTGTTATAAAACACAAAATTTCTAGACTTTTTTTAAATAGCACATACAAAAATTCTCATTTTGCAAAGCTAAATGAAAACGTAGTGTAACTATTGCTCGAGGTCTAATATATGACTCCGCCACAATAAAATATAGCATGCGGACTAACGTGAATAACGTGAATAAGTTAGCGTTGTGCTAATGTTTTGTTATACATACGACAGTGAATCTTCCGTTACTGCATATATTAAAATTCAATGTGTGTTTCAGCCGAAAAAGATTCGGGATTCCTACGGATTGGCTCTTTGAATGTGCGAGTGAAGAAAACGACCGAAGCATTCAGCAACTTCTTGGGAGTGGGCAATGGTACTGGGAACACGACACACTCGCAACACCATCACCATCCTCACTCAGCGTCAACAGCAAGTCATCTTCACCAGCGCTTTCACCGTCACCATCATTATCCACATCATCTTCACGCTGCAGGTGGTATGATGCGGAATCAGCATCATCGTCATCCGATAATGATGAAGCATTCAGCAGCTATGACAATGAGGAACCCACAATCATCGATTAAGTTGAACTCAGCAGGTTCACGAGGAAGTGTACCAATTAATGCATCAAAATACGACATGTTACACAAATCTTGGGGCTCTGCTGATAATATAACACAAAATGGCATAAATATCTCTAAAAATTTACAAAGCTTTAACAACGACTACGGCGAAGATGACGAGGATGCTTTAATGCCTCCGCCCAAAGGCTTGGACACTGTCAAGAAACGTCAAAAGAATGTACAACGTTCATCTGTATCATCAAATGCCACAGATTCACCAAGAGATTCCATATCGTCAACATCAAGTTCAAATTTCAATTCCGGTTACAGCAGCATGCCAACCACACCTAATCAATTACGATCGCCCCTAGCCTTAGGTGTTCCAAACAATCCAGCAGCTGATTCCGATTCTGATTCGGCTTGTGGATTCGATTCAAATTGGTCTATAAATGGTCGCACTTCATTAAGTAGCGGTAATTTAAAATCTACAAAATATTAATATTTAATAATGCAATTAATTTACAAATTTGTATACAAAACTCATTTGAAAAAAAATCCAATACGGATGTAAGTATCAGAGATCTATTTGAATACAATTTAAGCGATTTACTTTTGTCTTTTCTTTAGCACTTAACATTATAAAACGCATCACACAAGCATTTTTAACAAGAATGAGAACTTTATTAATTGACGTTATGATTGCTTGCTTTGTTGAAAAGCTCTCCTATGAATCCAAAAGCAAAGAATTCATATAATTGTTTTGAATAGCTTTCTAAAAGAAGATTTTGAAAATGAAGGATTTATAGAATGTTTTATAGGAGTTCGATTTTAAAATATAAATTGTTCAATTTGAAGTCTGTAAAAGTGAAATGTCTATACGACATTTATCAAATTCATTTTCTCTCGAATATTAAATTATTCTTACCAGAATATTAAAAATGCACTAAGTATATAATCAGTATATGAGATACTTCCTGTGCAGTTTTCAACGCATGCTAAAGCAAATATTCTGGGAAACCCTAACAAATATTAATTTTTTTATTCTTATTTACTTCGCTTAATAATATTATTTCAGAATATATTAATACAACATGCATACACACATATGTATGTATACAAGCAAAAGATCATATCCAAACTGTAAAATATTATTTTTATCAAAAAAGTTTTTGTGTAAATTAAGCATTTTCCCCCAATTTTTTTTAAAATGTGCAATGTTGTGATTGCACAACGATATCGTACCAGAGAAACTCAAAAACCCTAAAAATTCGGTAATTTAAGATATAAAATTAAGGTGACTTCCACAAGAAATAAAAAATTTTTTTTTAGTAATCAGTTATACTATTATTAACGCTTTACATAATATAATGTAAAAATTGTTTTATCTTGTATCACTTTGTATAATATACAGTCAGAAAATGCGAAGTATATCAATTATAATAAATAAAAACAGTCAATGTTAAAAGCAAAATTATAAATTTTAGAAAAACAAGGACCTACTAAAAATCTAATCATCGTAACCTATTATTCAATATAAAAACGATTATTACTTTCTTGTTTATGTATTTATAATTTCCAATATAATATACATATATTCGAATAAATTATTACAATTAAATTATAAATGTTCATATAAAATGATGTATGCATTGTACATACACTTCTATCAAAACGGATTCGTAAGGATCCGATCATATCTTCAGCTAAACCGTCAATTTCTTTTTTTGTTCAGTTGTATGCGTTGACCCGCGTAAGATAAATTTTTTACACAGTACTACCAATTTTACGTAAGTGAGATACATTTATTTTTTACAGAGTTGCAAATCGCGACCATCCCCGAAGAAGCGAAAATTCATTTATAAGCGCGTGAACGTTGTTATTGTGAATGATTGATAACACAGTTCTTTAACACCAAAAATAACATACGAGTAGCATTAAACTCGCCTTGTATCCATACGTGAAATAAATGTAAATTGCACGTGCAGTTCTTTAATTTTTACAAATTCATTCAGTGTATTTGTGGAAGTGTTTAAATTTGAAAAGTTTAAGTAATTGACAAAATTAAAGTTTAAAATGGGTAAAAAAGATAAAAGCAAGAAAAAAGGCAAAGGTGCCGAAAAGACCGCCTTAAAAACGGATAAGAAATTGGCAGCTAAACAGAGAAAAATGTTGGAAAAATTGGGAGAGGTAAATGGTTCTATTTATGTCATACATAAATAAATGTTATATATCAAAATTTGTTTTCGCAAGGCCGATATTGTCGAAGTGGTGGCTAAATTAGAGGCGGAAGAAGCTAGACAAAAAGCTATAACGGAAGAAGTGTGTACGGCGCCTTCTCCAAGATCCAATTTTACATTTGTGGCCCATCCGGAAAGAGAGGAATTAATTCTTTTTGGTGGTGAATTTTTCAATGGCCAACGTACCTGCGTCTATAACGATCTGTACTTTTATAATATAAACAAAAACGAATGGAAGCATGTTAAATCACCTGGTGGGCCAACTCCCAGAAGTGGGCACCAAATGGTTACAGTTGGCACGGATGGAGGACAGTTATGGGTAAAGTAAATTTCTAATATTGTTTGTTAAGTACTGAAAATAATAAAAATGTTTTTTTTAGTTATTTGGTGGCGAATATGCAAGTCCATCTCAAATGCAGTTCTTTCACTACAAAGATTTATGGATGATGTGCTTAAAAACGCGTAAATGGGAAAAAGTAAATGCACAAAATGGTCCCAGCGCGAGAAGTGGGCATCGTATGACAGTTGCAAAAAAGAAATTGTTTGTATTTGGAGGTTTTCATGATAACAATCAGTCGTATCGTTATTTCAATGATATGCATATATTTTCTCTGGAATCTTATACATGGCTGCAGGTAGAAATCACTACTCCAATTGTACCTCCACCACGATCAGGATGCTGTATTGCAACTAACTCTGAAGGAAAACTTTTCATATGGGGAGGTTATGCAAGATCTCAGATTAAAAAAGATGTTGATCGTGGCATAACTCATACTGATATGTACGCCCTAATACCTACCAGTAAGTCAAAATCTGTGTTATTCTTATCCTTTATAAAACAATTTTAATTAAATTTTCTAGAAAATTCTACTGGTGCCTCAAAATTTCAATGGATGACTGTAAAAACTTCTGGTTATAAACCGTTACCCCGTAGCAGTGTTGGATATTGTAGTGCACCGAATGGCAAAGTTTATTGCTTTGGTGGAGTAATGGATGTTGATGAAAATGAAGAAGACGTTCGGGGGCAGTTTGGTGAAGAGTTATCATCGCTTGATTTGTCATCTTTATGCTGGCGACTAATAGAAATAAACAAAAAAACAAAATCAGATAAAAAAGACCGCGGTGGTGCTTTAATGGATGCGGAAATGCCTAGCGAAGCTACAATGGCTGAAAGTACCACTAAGACTCATGGAATTTTTACAGTAACTGTAGCTGGTCCAAGCAGCTACGCTCCCCCGTTATTAAAAGTACCTAGTCTATTTCCACAAAGAAGGCCAAAGAATGTACCACCTCCTAGAATGAATCCCGGTATGTGTGTTTGCAAGGGTATTTTGTATATATATGGAGGTTTAAGCGAAGAGGATAATAAGCAATACACCTTCAATGATTTTTATGCTCTTGATTTACATAAACTTGAAGAATGGAAAGTTATAATACCAAATGATATAAATGCCCATGATTGGATTGAGAGCGATAGTGACAGTAGTCATTCAGATGAAAGTGAAAGTGAGGATAATGAAGATGAAGACGACGATAGTAATGATTCTGAAATGGAAACCGATTTTCATTAGTAACAAAAATATATATAGCATATACTTTTTTTTTATATATGTATATTTAAATGCATTTTAAATTGTTTAAAGTTTCAACAATTCTGTTAAAATTCTTCTAGTGTCATTGGGCGACTCCACTTTATGCGAAATAGTACGCGGGTCGGTAAATATTTCGTAATCATTGCCTCCAGGCTCAGTTTTATCACCAAAGAAATGTATTTCCTTAAATTTGTAGTTTGCTTCAATGTAACGTAATGAGTACGTTTTATCCCAACCCTTAGGAAAGACATCAAAACTTATTTGGCCGCCGATGCTATAAGTCAAGTCGACACCAGAAAACTCTTGCTTTAGTACTTTAATCATTTTCTTACGTACATTATGCTGCTTATCGTAATCAGCAAACAAAATACGTTCTTCTCGAGAGCACTGACGTCCCACTGGGCATACGTTCATCATACCATTTCGAAATTCTAGAAAAGTTCCCCTTTTAAACGGCAATTCTAACTCAGCTATATAACGGAGTACGAAATTTACAAAACGTTGTATTGTGTCTTCACCTAAATGCTGAATGATATTCTGTTTCCCCATTTCCTTTCCCTTTTCTATTTGAACTAATCCATTTTCCGGAAAAATAAAGTCAAAATGTTTCAAAATTTTTTCACCATTTAACTGCTCGTACATTTTTTCCAAGTCTGAACCGCCGACAATACCAATTGTAGCCAGCGGCTTTACTTTGTTATAGAAAAATTCTTCAAAGTCTGGATCTACAGTAGACCGAGGGGCAGTCAGTGTTCCATCCACATCAAAGAGGAGCAAAATTTCATCTCTTTGGAGACTGATCATTTTTTACTTAAACTATGCACTGCGTGACTGATTTTTAATTTTCTTAACTTAAGAACATCAAGGAGTTAACCGCTTAAAGTTCTAATTCTCTATAACACGTAAACCAAATTTATCACTTATGCCCACAATCAAGAAAAGAGCCCTCTTCAAAAAAATTATTGCCGAAACGTTTATATTTTCATATGAGAATCGACACTAAATAATAATTTAATTAAATTATTGTCAGCCGGTTGGTATGATAAAAATGTGGCAGGCGTATTCTGAAGTACCAGATTTTATGATACGATGTTTAGAACATGTGATTTGTAATACGTGGCACACGATTTACTAAAGATAAACGATAACACCACAAAGAAAATAAGCAACTACTACAAATTCTACAACAAAAACATATACATTGATTAATAAAGTATCAAAACAAACAAAGTATAAAGTAGGTCAGCGACAAAGGGTCTGCCCTTTGACAGCAATTTGCGTATATGTCGCACACTGATGCATTTGAGAGGGATGCTTGAATTTATAAAAAAAATTTGACCATTTCAGTGTGTAACTAAAAATCAAATGGTTTAATTTGAAGCGTGTGTATTTTATTATGAAATAAGTAGTGATATATTTTTTACGTTTTCGCATACAAGAAAGAAAAATAAATATTTTAAATTTAAGTTGAATCTGTTTCAAACAAAAAAATTAACACGTTCTTTGTTATTCCATGGTATAGTATTTAGTTCCTTTCACAAGTATTTTTTGTATTTTTCAGCCTGAATGTATGCACGTAACGTCTTCTTTATTCACGAGGATGCAATATGTTTTCTATATCATATCATTCATAAACTATTTACAAAAATCTCACCTTGAAAATATTCATATATTTAATAATATACAAATATTTTATATTACAAGACCCATTACGGAAGGGATTATGAATAACAAATCATAAAATGGTCCTTAACTTGAATATTACGATAGTCTGGTAGCTTCAAAGTATACGTAGATAATGGTTTGGTAGCACTAAACATTTTCATAACATCTCTGTTTCTCGTTGTTTACCTTTTTGCATCCATTCTGTCTCATTCTTATTTAAATTTTAATTTGTTTGGGCGTGCCTAAAAATAATTTATGTTGGGAAATAGTACGTTTATTATAGTTTAAAAAAAGTGCAAAATGAAAGAAATCTTTATAATTACAGTGTTATTAATAGGTTTTTTACATGTACGAGGTAATTATAAAAGTTCAATTTTCGTTGAGAATATCTAATTCATAAATTCTCAGCCTCATGAATACATACTATCAAGAAACATACATGTATATGGATTCATATTCTTTACTTTTAGCCAAACATCACTTCAGTGAACAGAAAGTTACCGATATTGTGTGGTGCACAAAAAATCAAGAGGAACAATATAAATGTCTGAATTTAACAAACGCTATTGTAAGAGACAGAGCATTGTTTGATGATGCTTTATTGAACCTTAATTGTTCTATGGCGTATAGTGCGGACGAATGCATTCATCGTATCGATAGAGAACAAGCTCACATAACAAGTCTAGATGCTGGCGATGTTTTTGTAGCCGGTCGTTATAATTCTTTAGTACCATTGCTTCAGGAAAAGTTTAAAGGAGGTTTTATAAATTATAATGCCGTAGCAGTAGTTAAAAAAGGTACAATACCTGAAGTAACAAGTATAAGACATCTTCGCCAAAAGAAAGCATGTTTTCCGTGGGTGGGAAGCATGGCTGGGTGGATTGTCCCCATATATATGGTATTCATGCGTTTAGTTACTCTATTAAGATAAAAATGAATAATTTTAACACTGATGATTACAATTTTTAAAGCTTCAACGTGAAGGAGGAATGGAAGTTGTTGACTGCAATAATCAAGTGAAAACTGCCGCCAATTACTTTAATAATTCTTGTGCTGTATATTCTTTGATTGATAAATATAACCCAATTGGAGATAACTCAAACAAGTAAATCCAATTTATTAAATTATTAAATATTATGTTATCTAATTTACTTGATAGAAATATCTTGGGATTTTTAGAAAATTTATAATTTTTTTATATTCAAATCAAAATTGTTAAATATACACTTACGTCTGAAATTCATACATAATCGTATGTGTGGATGGATGTTTATTGGTGTATAATAATAATTGGTAATTAATCATAAAAGGAAATTTATTTTAGATTATGTACTTTATGTACTGGTAAAATACCTGGTGGACGTTGTTCGTCTTCCGATCCCTACTACGGTTACGATGGCGCTTTTCGCTGCTTACTTGAAGCAGGTGATGTAGCATTTTTACGTGATTCAACAGTATTTGAAATGTTGGGAAATTCTGAATTTAGTGAGTTCATAATGACATAATTTTATTCTAATGTAATTTAAAATATTTCTGCTATTATCTATATATATAGAAAATATATCTCCTGAACGTTTTGAACTTTTATGCACTGATGGCCGTCGTGTGCCTATAGGAGAATATCGTCAATGTAATTGGGGTCTTATACCATCAGATGCAATTGTAACCTCGTCCGCTCGAAATATTGTTGAACGAAAAAGATATCAAAAATTCTTGATGAAAATAGTTGAGTTATATTCGGATGGCTTAAAAGATGAACCCGAAGGACATGGTTTAAATGGAAATAATAATTATAGAAATGGTAACAATAATTTTAACGATGACCATGTCAATCCTTATGGAAATAATATATTTAAATATAACTCTGATGGTTTTGGTGCGAATGGTTATCGTAATGACCGTTTGGACAGCAGTTTTACTACAGAACGTCTACATCGTGAAAATAGAATTAACGATAGTGTCCAATATGAAAAATTTCGTGTATTTGAATCGAATCGTTATGGCAAAGCCAATTTATTATTTCAAGTAAGTTACATTTTATTTTATAAAACTTTACATTCACATGGTTTATAAAAATATTTATATTTGTAATACAACCTAATAAATTTGCTTAAGTCTTATTGATTTCTTTTGTATAATATGTTTTTGTAGGATGCTGCAAAAGGTTTATCTGTTATAGACGAGGATGATCAATCATTTAGTAAATATTTACATAAAACTTTAGATTTTATTTATGGATTGCGCGAATGTCCAGTACCGAGCATGACATTATGTGTAACTTCAGAATCTGAATTAGAAAAGTGTATTAAAATGAAGGTAGTAGATTTTTAAAGAAAAGAAAAAGTGAGCACTATTATGCATGTGTTTGTTTTTTAGGTTGCATTAAAAGCACAGATCTTAAAACCGGAGCTTATTTGCAAAAAAATGCATTCCCATATTAATTGCATGCAATGGATTCAATCTGGGAAAGCAGACATTGCTGTTTTTGATGCCGGAGATGTTTATACAGCTGGCCTTAATTATGATCTAGTGCCGTTTATGTCTGAAGTTTATAATCTGGGCGAACCGGAATATTATGTTGTGGCTGTCGCTAAAGAGGAGGATCCTGATACTGAATTAACATATTTAAAAGGGAAATACACTTGTCATACCGGCATAAACACAGCAGCTGGATGGACTTATCCTATGGCGCATCTCTTATCAAATGGATGGATACGCCCATACGGATGTAACGCTATAAGAGCAGCGGCTGAATACTTCACTAAATCGTGTATACCCGGGGCAATAAGTAATGAATATAATACCGGCGTTCCTTACGATAGCATGTGTGATCTTTGTCATGGCACTAGCTATCGTTATTGTAGGCGAGATGCTTCCGAAGACTACTATGGTCATACAGGCGCATTCCGTTGTTTAGTAGAAGGTGGTGGGCATGTTGCATTTATGAAACATACAACGGTTATGGAGAATACCGGTGGTAAGAGAAAAGAATGGTGGGCCAGAAATGCTCTAAATGATGATTTTGAATTATTGTGTACCGACGGTACACGTGCTGAGTTACACGATTACAAAAAATGCAATTTAGGCAAAGTTAAAGCCAATGCTATCGTTGCACGTGGTGGAATTAACTATAATGAAACACAAATTAATGCATACATAAATTTATTAACGTATTCCCAACAGCTTTACGGCCGAAAAAATGTGGATGCATTCAGTTTTAGCATGTTCTCATCCCCCACAGGTTTCTATGATCTTATCTTCCAAGATGCCACCCGACAGCTAAAGGTAATACCACCTAGCAGCCGTCGTTATGATATTTATTTAGGAAGCGATTTTATGCGTGCAAGACGTATAACCGACTGTCATGCTGGCTCTAGCCAGATGACAGTATCATTTTTAATATTTTTATCCCCAATGATTACAAAAATCTTTATTTAAAACCTATTTTTCTGTATTTATTACAAATCAGATTCTAACATTCCAAAAAAAATTTTATATATACATATATACAATTTTTACTTTATGAACAATCATAATTCTAAACATATCTCGAATAATTAGGTACAAACTCGTATACATAAATATTTATTAAAGCACAAATTAGAGGAACATCTAAATTTTTATAACATATACATACTTATATTTGAATAAGGTATTTTGTATTTATTGTATTTTTTATATTCTTTTTTGCAAATGGTGTAGAATATTTAAAAAAAAGTGCCTTTATTAGAATTTTACTTAACCATAAATCCGTCCAATCGAAATGTATAATGTCGTAGTAAATAAATCTTTCCAATAAAGTATATGTGCAAAATAATCTAAATTATTTTTGTGGGGCGCCAATATAATTTTTGTATATTGTATCCAAATTTATTTCCTTATTTTGAATTTGGTGACGAATAATTGCAGTGATATTTAATACTTCTTAACGGTTTTATCAAGAAAAAATTACGTGGCAGCACAAATTTTCGTGGTATTGCTTTTGGTTTTCTGATGTCACTGCAGTAAACAATGCAATACATTCCATTTTCTGTCAGTTGATGTGTGGTTACCCTGTGTAGGTGTGTTGGAAGCACAAGCGTACAAGCAGCTCTTAACTAAACTCCACTTTCTCCTTAATAGAAAGATAACAAAACAAAATAACACCAAACTTTAAATTTTTTTTATTATTTCTGTACTTAAAATTATTTTAAATGTCTATTAATTTAAGAACTGTGTACGCCTTCGCTAGGGAAATGTACCCCAAGACATCTAGCGAGCTTATACAATACGGCACAGCTGGATTCCGTGGCAAGTAAGTATGCATACATGTTAAGCTTTTTGTGGGCGTAGATTTCATCGGTACTCCAGTGAATTTTTTTAGTGCTGTTTATTAAACTCATATGCTGACCCAGCAGCTGCTCATCAGTACAATCTATTAATAGAAATTGATCAATGAAGATAAAAGTTCTCGTTTTGCAACTATGTACATATACATGAGCAATCCTATTAAGAACAAATTAGTACGGCATATATATACATACATATCTATACATGTAGTGGTCTGAAACAAAAGTTGCACATCAAAAGTGCATGTGCAATTATTAATACATTCCAGTATTTTATTTTAAATCAGCTTCATCCATATTAAAAAAAAAAACATTTTTAATTCATACAATTACATTTCAATATGAGCCTGCGCTTACAGTCAAAACATACATGTGCACATATTTTCTGCCACATGAACAAAATACACCTTGTTTTTAAATAATATGTATTTTATTATTACAATTACCAGCAGTTTAAAGAAATATAATTTTGTCACCTTTTATTATACAATAAAAGTATTAAAGATATGCTATTAAATGGTGATTTTTATGAATCGAACATTAGTGTGAGTAACCTTTCTAATTTTATTAAACGTCCGCAAACCGCCATAGCTTCAATTTTGAAAAAGTCTAATACACAATACACGTTTTAATATATTTATATGTACGACCATTTGTATACAATTTCATGTTTGTGAAAAAATTGGAAACCTATGATATTTCAAGTCTTGGCAATTATATTTTAAAACGAGTTGGCTAGTAGTTGGGTGTTAAATTAAATGGAATTTGGATTTCTTTTGTAGAAATTTTTGCTTTGTAATGTATTATTAAGTAAATAAATTTGATAATTTTGTAATTTAATTTTAAAGATTAAGATACATATGTTCTTTATGTTGTTATTTTTAATTTCCGATTTAAAAAAAAAATTTCTAAAAATTTTACTAATTCTTCGAAGCTATTCAAAAGGAAAGACTTTTAGCAGCTTTGTTTTTAGTTTTTATTTTAGCTTGTACTTGGCGATGAAGAAGAGTCAAGAAAATACTGGGGTCATAGCTTAAATATCTTTCCCTTCAGTAAGCTATTAAAAAAAAATTACTTGAATTGCTTTATTTTATTTATCAGTGCAGACAGATTGGACAGTGTAATGTTCCGTATGGGGGTTTTAGCAACTTTGAGATCGCGTATATTAGGTGGTTCAGTAATCGGAGTTATGATAACAGCTTCACATAATCCCGAACCAGATAATGGTGTTAAGCTAATTGATCCCAAAGGTGACATGCTTGAACCCAGTTGGGAAGTTATAGCAACCGATCTCGTTAATGTAACAGATAAAGAACTTGAAGAACAAGTTGCAAAGATAATAAGAGAAAACAATATTGATATCGGAACATCATCAAACGTGTTTGTAGGCATGGATAATCGTTATCATAGTCCAAGATTAATGAAAGCTGTAGCCGATGGTGTAATTGCATTAAAGGGAAATGTTAAAGAATATGGAATTGTAACCACTCCAATGATGCATTATTTCGTTGTGGCAGCTAATACTAGAGGTGCATATGGTCAACCAAACGAAGAAGGATATTATGCAAAATTGATTAAAGCTTTTGAGTCGTTAAGAGGAGATAAATTAGAAAATGGCAATTATAAAAATCGCTTACTTTTTGACGGTGCAAATGGTGTTGGTGGTCGAAAAATGTTACAATTTATTAAGAGGATGAATAAATCGCTAAATGTAGAAGTATTTAATAAAGGAGATGGCAAAATAAATTACGAATGCGGGGCCGATCATGTAAAAGTTGGGCAAAAGGTTCCAACGGCGATGCCTATTGTAGAACCAAACACAAGATGTGTCAGTGTAGATGGAGATGCCGACAGAGTTGTTTATTTCTTTACCGACGAAAAGGACGTATTTCATTTATTGGACGGTGACCGTATAGCGACGCTCGTAGCTAATTTTCTTATGGATTTGGTTGAACGTTGCGATTTGGATATAAAATTGGGTCTTGTACAAACTGCATATGCGAACGGTGCTTCGACAGATTACATTGTAAATAAACTAAAAATTCCAGTGGCTTGTGTTCCAACAGGAGTGAAGCATTTACATCATAAAGCGTTGGAATACGATATTGGTGTTTATTTTGAAGCAAATGGTCATGGCACCGCCATTTTTAGTGAATCGACAAAAAAATTAATTTCCGAAGCCGCAAAAGAAGGCAATGAATATGCAAAACAGTTTTTACAAGTGATAGATTTAATTAACGAAACAGTGGGTGATGCCATTTCGGATATGCTGCTAGTGGAAACGATACTTAATCATAAAGGTTGGGATGTTAAGGATTGGTTAAGATGCTATGAAGATTTGCCGAATTTGCAATTGAAAATTAAAGTTCAAGATCGAAATGTTATATCGACTACGGATGCGGAAAGAATTTGCGTTACGCCCCTAGGTTTACAGGACGCCATAAATGAAACCGTTGCAAACTATAAAAAAGGTCGTGCTTTTGTTCGACCGTCCGGAACTGAAGATATAGTTAGAGTATATGCGGAAGCATCAACAAAAGAGGTAAATATTGCTTATATTGAAATGTGTAAATTTACTAACAGTATTAAAAATATTGTAAAATGTTAGGAATGTCAGAATCTTGCATATGATGTTGGTATTTTAGTACAGAAAATGGCTGGAGGCGTAGGTGCGCCACTTGCTCATCCAAATAATTCTCCAAAAATTCATTTCTAAATACGTTATAAAAATTGTTTATGAAGACTAGCAAATAAGAAGATAACTTGCCTGCCTGTAATGTAATAGTTATGTACACTTGAGTTTATTTAGAATTTTGTGATGCATTCATTACTAGTACTAGTATACTTAGAACCGTAAGCAAATATAATTTACAAAAATAATTGAAATTTTGTACATAGCGAGTAGTTTTGGAAACAATAAATTAAATTTTAAGTTATACTTAGTGCAACAGAGTAGACTTTTATGTTTTAAATCACATTTAAGTACTAGAAGGCTATTCCAGAAACCATGTACTTTGTCTCTACAATGGGAGGAAAGCATTACAACTGCGCGGAGTACGGAATTCTACATCAATAAACAGCAAGTCAGGAATTGAAACTGGTGTTATTTATTCATCAGATTGATACATATTGTTAAAATATGTTTACGTTGTTTTTCTTCTTGTTTTCTTGATAAACGACATGTAAAGAATGAAATCGAAGGAAAATACATGTGCTGCCTTTTTGATAGTATGTGCACCTTTTTTCGTTTCGTGGTTTTTCATAGTTACCTGATAAGCGATTTACTATCAATTGCGTTTTCTTTTGATATGTTATAAATTGCTTCAAAGTGCCGCGGTAACTATGATTACAAGGTATCCTTGAAGAATCTGCTGACTGTTTCAGATTATGTCAAAATCTGTTCATCTTTAATAAATATATGTAAGTACATACACTCTGTTAAAAACTCAAAAAAACCGTACAGCATTCAAAACAGATGCAACTGAAGGTTGCATAAGTACTATTTAATAGGTATGGCAAATCTTTTAAAACATAAAGATTCATAACTGCATTAAAAGATACATCATTTTATCTAGGCATAAGTATTTATTATTAAATTTGAAAGCGTAGAATTGTGTATTTGAATTAATAAATTTACATTCAGGTTTTCGATATATTTCCCCTCTTTTTTTTTGTTTATTTATTGAAGTCATGAAATCTTTGTATTATTAAAAAAATGTTATGCTAAAATTTCTTTTAAATATTAACTAATAAAAAAATGAATAATCCATTTAATTCAATTACATTCCCAAATATCATAACTGATATCATAGAACGTCAAAAAATTTCGTGATTTTTGTTTTTGCATTGTTGAAATATTGCACATTGTACAACTAGTGTTGGTCACGATTGCAACTATGTAAAAATTACAAGTACTTTGTGTAAGTTCTGCTATTAAAAGTTGACACATACAACCAAACAAAAGAAAAATTTGAGTTGAGATGGAACATATGATCATTACTACTGAAAAAAGTGCACCTAATGAATTCGCATGGTACAATGAAATGACGTTTGGCGCTTCTAATTTTAATCATGTCTGGCAACTTTATAAGTAGTTCTGCCACGATTTTTCTTCAGTGCTATTTCTTCTGATGCAATACGCGAAGTTGATTTTTTATATTAAACAATAAGCAGAATCTATTGTAAATTTAGTTTAAAAAACTCACTGTTCAAAAATGGAAGGAGAAGATGTAAGTCTAACAAGAAAGAAATAAATGTATTCCAAAAAAATTATATTTTTGTGTTTGAGGTTATGATAAAAGGTGTTTCCTTTGGTAATATATTTTCCTGTTTTTAGTTTGATCCCACACTTTTAAAGAAAAAAAAGAAGATAAAGACTTTCGATTTGGATGCGGCGTTTGGATTAGATGATGGATCAAAAAAGGAGGAAACGAAAGATGTTGCTGCTGATGATGCGGCGGCAAACGAAATAGATGATAATTTGGATTTGGAGAGCTTTGGTAAAAAGAAGAAAAAGAAGAAGAAGGCTTTTAACTTGGATGAGTTAGAAGGCGCTTTACCTAAAGAAGGAGAAGAAGTAGCTAATGAAGATAAACACGGAGAACCAACTGAAACTGATGAGCAAATGGAAGCGGAGCGTGATTCTGATAAAGACTACAGTTATGATGAATTGCTAAAAAGGATATTTGAGACAATATTGGACAAAAACCCCGAAATGGCCGCTGGTCGTAAACCCAAGTTTGTTATGAGACCACCACAAGTTTTGCGTGTGGGAACTAAAAAAACTTCATTTGCTAATTTTCTGGATATTGCAAGAACTCTACATCGTTTACCAAAACATTTACTGGATTTTTTGTTAGCTGAACTTGGTACTAGTGGATCAATGGACGGCAACCATCAACTTATTATAAAGGGTCGCTTTCAGCCTAAACAAATCGAGAATGTGTTGCGTCGTTATATTAAAGAATATGTTACCTGCCATACATGTCGGTCACCTGAAACAATTCTCCAAAAGGATACCCGTTTATTCTTCCTTCAATGTGAATCTTGTGGTTCCCGCTGTTCTGTAGCTAGTATTAAGTCTGGTTTCCAAGCTGTTACTGGAAAACGTGCTGCTATCAGAGCGAAAACTACGTAAATTAACAAAAGTTCATTTTATACTTCATTCAAACAAGTTCCCATCTGCAAAAACAGATATAATACAACAGAACCATGTCATTATTAGAAATGACATTGCAAAGCGAAATTACGGAAGGTTTGTCTTACAAAACATTTTTTATTTTTAAAACAAGCAAAACGGGATTTATTGTAAAAAGCAGTATAAATTCAATAAAATATTTTCTATTCCATAACATTTTATAAAATACAATTATTTTTATACCAATAGATTAAGTAATCTTTAAAATTAATTTCAATGTTTCTATTAGATTTTTCATCCTTAATAAAGGAATAAACATTAAACATAATCTTTCCCCAAACATACGTAGGTTTTCCGTAGGCTAGTATTTTTGAACCTATATTTAAGTCGGCATTGTCGATCTGTTGCTTAGTTTTTAATACCAAATTTTGTAAGCTATCAACAATTTCTTTTCTCTTCTGCGCCATGAGCTCTTTTCTCAAAACTTGTAGTTCATTTTCCATCTTGCAAACTATGTTGAAATCATCTACTTTTTTAAAAATCCTTATGGGTAAAGAATCTGTACCATCGTCTAACGTATATTTATAATCTTTTTCTTTACTAATTATTTTTCCATAAGCCAAGCAATGAGTAAATTGCACACCAGAAAATATTTTTATGGCATTAGTGCCCTTCCAGTGTGCATTTAGATTTACTAAATGTTTACACATTAAAGGAATACATTTAAACTCTTCCGTTGGACCTTTCACTAGGTTACTGGACTTATAATATTCCGCGGTGTCCGATGAGTGTGCTTCTTTATCTTTTCTTACAAAAAATAAATCAATTTCTTCTTCCAAATCCATCATAAAAACTAGAATCAATGATGCTTCATTAATTTAATGTTGCATGGTGTAAAAAAATATAAAACCGGAGATCACTATGCCTGAGTGCAGCTAACCCAGCAACAAAAACATGTTTTTTTTTTAAACTGTTATATACATCCTTAGAAAATCCGATTGTAAGTGCTTTATAATTTCCTATACTTTGTTTCTAATGGTTTTACCTTATATGTTGTTTGATTATGGGTTTTTGGCAATATAGTGCTTCGTTAAAAAACTATTATGTTATTGGCTGGCTGCACATGACAAGTACATATATTAATTTCAAGATGGACTTTTCTATATATTTTATTAAAGGTAAAAACCGAATTGCCCTTGTTAAAAGGCGTCTATAATGTCAGTGGTTACTCTATCAACACGTTCCATTTTATACTCTTTAAAGGAGAATAAGTACTAAGCGTTTTCTTGAACTACAGCATTATTCAGAAACCATAAAGATCAAGAAGAATGAAACTGATTGGTGGCGATTTGTTAAAAATAGATATATTTTCCTTCTGTAAAATGCTTTCTACTTTTAAAAGTGTTCTTAAGTATGATCTATACATACAGCATAACACGAAAGGAATTTGACAGCTTAACTTGACATATGATATAATGTCACTTTACGAATTCGCCTTGATAAAGATTTAACTTAAATCATTTTAATTGCAAAGTATTTTTAAATTAGCTCCACTGACAAAATTCCCTTTAATAAATGTGTGGCATCGCCTGTCTAGAAATATAAATATATATACTGCCTTTGTTTATTGTCTATTCAGATTTTCGGTAACATTGTGAAATTAGGAAATTTTCAAGATAGTATTATAATTAATTCAAAAACAAAGATATAAAAAATTGGTTTTCAAACGAACTGCAATTAAAACGATTAAATCGAGTTATGTCCGGGGGCTCTCTCATAGCATTAAAAGAGGAATCAATTGATGGCAATGCTGCAGCAACTGCAACAAACGCTAATGCTCAGCAGCAATCATCGGTCGCACCGCAACAGAACGTGTCCGGGAATGGTGCTGCACCCGCTGAAGGAACTAGGCAAAATAGCTTGCAGCGCATACAGCAACGGAAGCAAAAAGTTTTCAATTTACCAGTTGCTCAAAAATTAGCTAAGCTTTCGATGTACTCTGCTTGTCAATCGGAAGGATGTCGTTGCACTGGGTGGAAAACTCCTCAAGAAAATCGTCATCGTGATGTAGAGTCTTCATATTGTCCAGAGCTTAACGATAAATGTCGCAATGGCCAATGTCATCATTTCCTTCAAAGTCATATTTCGCATTTGGATGGTATTTCTGGATCCGAAATGAATAATTTACTGGGTGCTATTATTGACATGGAAAATCTTTTTATGTCTATGAACCGAGTTGATGATGAAGATACAAAAAAGGTTTATCTTTATCTCTTTCGATTGTTACGTCAGTGCGTAATATTAAGGCAACAAGCCGTTATTCGTGGACCATTAGGAGATCCACCATTTGAGTCACCCTGTATCGCAAAAGCAGTATATTCCTTTGTGTTTTATAAATATAATCATTTAAGCCCAAATGAATTACAGACTATGACGGAAGTGGCAAAAACATTTTTGAATTTTCTAAACCATTACAATTTTGAACCTCCTTCTATGAGAAGAGCTGATTTGAAAAATGATGATGCTTCAACGTATAAAATTAATTATACCAGATGGCTTGTTTTTTGCCATGTTCCAGCTTTTTGCAATTCTCTTAGACATTGGGAGACTTCGCTGGTTTTTGGACGTACCCTTTTAAGAACCGTTTTCCAGTACATGGCACAGCAACTGAAAAAGAAATGTATTTCGGAACGCGATCGATTTCCAGCGGACAAGAGGTCTATAATAACTCAAATGCCTAAATTTTTAGAAGCTCTTAAAGGAGAGCTACTTAAAGACGATTCTCCAATCTGGGATCCAACATATCGCCCACCCAGTGCCTTTTTACTGCAACAACGCAAACGACAAGATGCGGCCGCAAATGCACCTTCTAGTATAACAAGTAATTTGGGTTCAAATCCTCTAAAAAGACCTAATATTGTAGCGGAGTATGCGCATAAGAAAGCTAAAAAAGATACTATAGAGCGATCTGCTGGGTAAGTTAATGTTAAACTTAAACTTTGATGTAATGATTGTGCAAAATGTAGATGCGTAACTTTTTTATTATATATTTCTTACAATCAGAAAAATGTACTATATGTATTCTGATTTGGCTTTTAAAAGCCAAACTAAACATATTACATAATCTAAAAAAAGATGATTGTTCAATCATCACAGATAGGAGCTGATTCGAATATAAAAAATAGTTAGCAAATTTTTTTATTGATTGGAGCTTTCTTATATTTAAAATTTTTTTATATAGAATAAAAATAAATTGCGTTTTCTATTCTAAGGATTACAGTGAAAGAAATTTAGCAAATATGTACATAAAATATTATTCTTATAATTATAGCGATTCTACGTACGAAGACCTTTCCGACGATACTGTTCTGCGGGCACTTAAAGCCATTTCTGAATCAAAAGCAATTAATAAAAGCGAAGTTCTCTTTCCAGTTAACGTGTCGCGTGATGAAAACGTAAAAGCAGAAGAGCAAAAGCGTGCCATAGAATTTCACGTTGTAGGGAATTCCTTAACAAAACCCGTAGATAAACAAACTATACTTTGGCTCCTAGGGTTGCAAAGTGTTTTCGCGCACCAGCTACCAGAAATGCCCAGGGAATATATATCACAATTAGTGTTTGATACAAAACACAAAACTCTAGCACTTATTAAGGAGAATATGCCAATTGGTGGTATTTGTTTCAGACCATTTCCTGATCAACAATTTACAGAAATTGTTTTTTGTGCAGTAACTATGTCAGAGCAAGTTAAAGGATATGGCACACATCTTATGAATCATTTAAAAGATTATAGTATCCAAAAAAATATACAGCATCTTCTAACATATGCTGACTGCGATGCGATCGGCTATTTTAAGAAGCAAGGATTCTCAAAAGATATTAAGTTAGCTCGTCCAATATATGCAGGCTTTATAAAAGAATATGACGGAGCTACATTGATGCATTGCGAATTACATAAGAATATTGTTAATACTCAATTTATATCAGGTAACATGATAATCATAAATTATAATCAGTTATGTGTTGAAAATATAGTGCATATGAATTGGTCTCTATTTCACAATTTTTTCTCCCAGGAAAATTACTCTATTGTGATATTTGTCAGTAAAAAAATAAATCCTTTCTTTTTTCTAAAATGGTTATATTATAATAAAAGAGTAGACACGACAACACCGTTATAATTTATAATAGGAGAAAAGAGAAGTTATCTCATAAATTGGTATTTATAATACGAGTGACGTTTTTATCACATATCTGATAGATAAACAATTAGATTTTCCAATTACCAAGTAAAATTTAAAACCATTTTATATTTATTTAGTAATAAGACGCCAGAGTGAAATTCTCAAAGAACTTATAGCTCAGCGGCATAGTGAAGTTCAAAAGGTTCGACCTGGATTAACTTGTTTTAAAGAAGGTCTTCCTTCTATACCTGTTGAATCAATACCTGGGTTGCGTGAAATTGGTTGGAAACCTCAAATGCGCCCTCAAAGAACTTCTAGACCTTTGGAGGAGTCTTCCGATCCTGAAAAATTGGCAGCTTCGTTTGCTGCTATTCTGCAATCGGTACGACATCACGCTTCAGCTTGGCCTTTTCTGAAACCTGTAACAGCTGCAGAAGTTCCCGATTACTATGATCATATAAAGTATCCCATGGACTTGAAAACAATGGGGGAACGCCTAAAGAAAGGATATTATGTAACACGCCGACTTTTTATGGCCGATATGGCTCGCATATTTTCCAATTGTCGTTTTTACAACTCTCCAGAGACTGAATACTATCGTTGTGCTAACAATTTGGAGCGATATTTTCAGACCAAAATGCGAGAATTAGGTTTGTGGGATAAATGATGTTGCGCTCTATCCGCCAATTTTGAACCTCCTATCGAAAAAATTGGAAGTGATGGCGTAGACGGCGATGGTAATGGTGAAGATAATACTAAAGAAGAACGAAATGCCACAATTGCTACCAACACTAATATAAATAACTTAACCCAAAGTAATCTTTCAAATACGACTTATGAGAACTCATTTTTAAATGGAAATTTGGGTGTATTCTCTTCCCTCCCTGAAGACATTTTTACTAACTAAATTATTATAACACTCCTTTTATACAACTGTAACATCCCCAAAAAATCTGGTAAAATATTCTTCGAACAATATTATAATAATGTTAATACTATTACTTGAGTAATTTTAACATATTAAGATACCGATATGCATTCAAATTATCTCATCTTAAATTTTTCAATTTCAAAAAAGCAGCATTACATTAATGTTGTTTTTTTTAATATTTCTTCTATTTGTTAATTTCAGAAGTTCTCTTCACAGTCATAATTTTTATTAGTACATATAATTTATTTTTGTAGGAACAGAGGATTTTTCTTAAATAAATTGAATTTAGATTAACAATGTAATGTTGCGAATAATGTGTTGATTCCAAATTCAACTTATTTCTGCCAATTTCCAATTAGATTCTATTCCTTATTTTCTGTAAGTGTTTCTGTGGTTTATAAAACTACTTTAAGTATGAAAACTTTTTTTAAGGGTATTTAGAGTAGTGAGTTGAGTAAATAGAAAAGTAAATAAAGCTATCTAGTGGAGTTTAATATGCAAACATTTTTAATTCGGTTAAAAATTATGAAGTATTGTTTTTTAGTATTGCATATTATGAAAATTGCAAAACAAAAGTTGTGGAGAATTTTTTTACATACCGTTTTTTGATAATTATTTTATGAAACGATGAATATGGACGGTCTTGAAATTATATTATATAATTCGTATATAATTTTAAGTAACTAATTTGATATTTGGTCTTATGATATAATTAGTAACTTTTTGTTCACGTTCATAATGAAAAATTCGAGTGCATTGCTTTGATTTTTTAATTTGAGCTAAAACTCACTCACTTTGAATTGCACATAGGAAATATCTAATGCGGCGAAATAATAAATTTCATTGTATTTTTAATATTCTGAATAATAATAGTTCGGCCTATTACTGTAATTTAAGAACTAACTACTTTTTGATAGTTCTCGTAATAAAATAGAAATTTAAAATCTAAACATGTTTGTACCAAAAAGAATATGGTTTTAAAATACGAAACATGTAAAGCTCTTAAGCAGAACAATCCAAAATTAAACAAGAATTTATTTTTGTTAAGTTTAGTTTATTTTTTACTTTTTACTGAAATAATCGTTTACAAAAAGCATTATGGAACTAATTCGTTTCACTTTTATTACAAAGAAATTTAGTTAATTTCAAAATTTTTTCTTCATAATCAAAACAAATATTGATACAGCTTATAGGAGAAAACCTTGACCTTTCGATGAAGTCCAGCAATGCCGAAAATATGAATCTGTTTTATTTTTCTATAGATATTACAAAATTAATCAACCATTATTAATTAAAAATAAAATCAATAAATTACATATTTAAAGAAATTTGTTATTATTTTTCAAAACTGTTTTGTTAATGGTCTGCCGATCAGTTTGGATTTAACATGAAACAAAATACAAGCATTTAGACTAGCTTAACAACACAATAAACAAAATAAATAACACAATTATTTGTAGTACAAAAATCATTTCATACAAGTAGAATTTAATGTAAAAATCATTCACAAAATCCAGATCGCAATTCTTCCACCTAAAAAAATTTGTATCATAGACTTTTTTAACTGAATGTATATTATCCTCTAGAGCTTATTTCAAACCGGTGATTTTTTAATATTAACGATGTACAATCTATACATATAGATTTAAATGGTTGACCATCTTAATATATATACATATATATGTATACATATATTGCATATTCATGAATAGAAATAAAACATCATAGTGTATGGATCCATATTTATTTTTTTTATTAAACTAGCAAATAAATTTACTTTTTTAATAGCCTTAATTACTGTTGTTTTGTTATAATGTGAATAACAAAAATATACACTGAAATTTTGTGTTCTTTTTCTAAAACAACTGAGATAATATATTTATAATAAACATACATACATGGGTTTGTATGTTTTTACATATATATATATATTTGTATGCATGTACATACATATTCATATTTGTAAGAATGTATATATCATTATTTATTTGGAATAATTTTAAATTTCTTAATTTTAATGGATTTTTGTTATATGTTTTTATTATTTTGGGAACATTTTTAAATTACTTCAATAAAATTGTCTGTATTTCTATAACATTTAATGTTTAACTACTACTTTTAATTTAATAGATTTGAGGACATTCATTTATAATTTTAATCAGTGGGATAATTTGAGTTATTTTTTTTTTTTGCTTTTTCTGTATTAATAATCAATTACTTACTTTAACCATTTTTTTGTTTGTGGTGTATGTGATATCTTGTTTAACTTTGTGGATTCATTCCTGAAATTTGTAATTTATACAAACACAAAATGTACAAGTTTAACTACTACATACTAAAAACGATGAAGCCATACTAAAAACTTTATAATGGCGCAGTGTAACGGGTTTTATATATGATTGTCTTTAATGTTTAGTGTTTTGTTATTTTTGTTTTTGTTATACGTATCTGAACCTCATATACAGTGTTCAAAAATGGATTTCAACATACATATCCACATACAAAAATTGTAGTTTTTTATTGGCAATATATTTAAGTATTACTTTTACTATTTCAATTCAAATCCAATATGGCTTAGTGTTTTGGTTGTGTCAAATCACTTACACAAAATTAAATTATTAATTTTTGAAAAATACATTCAATTTATAATTTAATTATTAAGATTAAGAGTAACAACTGAATAAATATACACAATATTGCATTCCATATAAACAGAAAGTACGAAACTTATGCCATGAACATAATGATAGTTCTCTAAAAAATAATTAATGTTTTTAATTATGAAACGCACGTGTGTTTTGTTTGTTCTGAATGTAGAAAAATACAAAAATTACAACTGCATACAATTATTTGACACTAAAATACTATGTACATATGAAGTACGTGGCATACATACGTATGTATTTGTATCAGTCATTGCAACAAATCTTGGAAATATATATAAGAAGATGAAATGTAAAATTACCGGCAATTTCATTAATAATATCTGCTTTAATTTTGAATTCTAAACTCATTCCTTGGCATACTGCATATAATTATGTCCAGTTCAATCGGTTTCAGCAATTTTGTAAATCATAACGGCATTATATTTTAATGAATTACATATGTACGTAGGTACACATGGCTGTGTTTATAAATATATGTACATATGGCATTGGGATCTATATACAGGCATGCATATGTTTATTGACAACTTAATAGTAATCGTAGATGAATGATTTTTATTTTATTTTATCCTTTTACTAGACGTATACATATGTATGTATGTATACCCATTAGAAATATATAGTAGTTAGTATTTAGATTAATCAGAATAACCAATAAACTAAATAAGATTTCTCAATAGATATTTTTCCGATAGGTAAGTTGAAATTTAATTTTCAGATAGTTTTGAAATACGAATATATGCTACATAATTGCTCGTTTGTAGTTTATTGTATGCCATGAAACTTGGTTTTTTGTTGATATCCGCATGTAGCTACATATGTACTTATACACCAGAAGAAACACATCCAGGTGTAAATGCTTGTATATCAATATTAAATATTTTTGTGATAGATTTGTTTTCCTTATTTGTTATTGGCAAATTTATAAATCTTTACTTTCAGGAACTTCTAAATTTTTTTTTTTTAAATATTGGTAATGAATATTTTATAAAATTAGACTGACTTATATATTATTTCCTTTCAAGAAATACAATTAAATTTTTAAAATTTCATATACTATTTGTAAATATTTAGCTCCTTTTGTTAAGTTTAACCAATTGCGCACAAGTATATACATAAATATTATTTTATTAAAATAAAGCATTACAAAGAGCATATGTCAGTTATGATATTAAAATGGTTTATAGAACTTATTCTGAATATTATTATTAAAATTGTAAAAATTTTTTATGTGGTATTTTTAGCCTAGTTTGTAATATGGCCGCGTGTTATTTCATGCTACAACTAAACTCGTCTGTAGACTTACTATGTATGGAACCAGAACCTTGGTAGGTTATACACTTACTTTCAAACAAAAAATAAATTGAGAATTACGAAAGTAATGTCTTAGCAAGCATTGAAAACCTTTTCCAAAACTACACAAGAAGAACATTTTATTCTATACAACTTCATTCATTCAATTATTCTTTAGCCAGTATACAATTAATTAGCCTATTGGAATTTTAGAATATTCTATTTCGGTAGTGATTTTTTTTATGGTTTTTCACCGTTTTGTAACATTTCAGATTTTGGTTAGGTTAGCACTTTTTTTATTGCTATACATTACTATTTCAGAAATTACTACATATTTAGAAATTTTTATTTTCATTTCGAAATATTACATATGGAAAGGGTTTTTAGATACTCACTTGCGTTATATGTAATAACGTAAAATTTATTTTCAAACATAGTATACCTTAAGAGTTTAAAACTAATTTTTCGAAAGTGTGCAAGTGATTCACACTATTGCAGTGAACACAATTGTAATACAAAAATGGAAACAAATTTGCGAAACCTGTATTAAGAGACCTTAACATCACGAAAGACAATTTCAATTTAAAATTAATATTTCATTGAAATCAGCAGGGAAATTGTAGCATTCGATAATAAACTGTTTGTACTGAAATTTCGATCTATGTATGCAATTATAAGCATATAAAGCTTCATCCACATCCATATATGTATATATATGTACATTAAATGCAGTAAGTGTCCTATAGAGTGTTCGTTTAAAGTGTATAGTTATTCGCTAATTAAATAGTTTTCAATATATATCTATGTATGGATGTAGTATGTGACACATGTATATGGGTTGCAATTTTTTTTAGTCGCCAGTAAAATCTGTCCGTTTAAAAAAGCGAAATAAAATATAAAAAATTTCTCAGCAATTTAGTGTTTTATTTTTATTAATTATTTTCAGTTTATGTTATATATTTCTAACATCACATATTAGTATGCAATATTGATTATTCTAATATTTTAAATATTCTAACACCCATAAATTGTTATGAAAAAAATAGCTGATACACATCCATTACGTACAATATTAAAAACTAATGTAAATATGTAAAGATGTATTTTAGTTGAGTGTATATAAATTTAGTGGGGGTGGATTTTTTATTAATACTACTTATTTTAAAGACAATTTTTGTTAATTTTGTATTTCGTTTGTTTTCTTTATCTTAAAATATTTTCCCATGGAACTGGGTTATAAATCATTTATAGTTTTATGTTAACTCTAAATTCCACATCACAAGTTGAAATTGTATGAAGCTTTTTTATTTATTTCCTTTTTTAACACATATTTACCGTATTATAAATATAAATAAAGCAACATACATAAATATATAATTGAAATAATAGAAAAAACCTAATACCACATTTCAAAAAGGTACTTTCTTCAGATTGAACGCATAAAATCGTATACAGACAGTGTAACATATGAAAAATTATTTTTCGAATGAGTCATCGCTATGTCCAGTGGCATTCTTGAACTAGATTTCATGTATCGACATGATTACATACATATTCCTATAATTTAGGATATGATGCCCATTAAAAGCTTATCATTATAATTACTACTTTTAATTAATCTCATATGTACCTTCCACGAAGAAATAACATTTAATGTGAAATAAAATTTGTTTTTCATACGTGTTTATCAGCAAGTTATTTCTTAATCCTTAAAAAATATTAAAAATTTTAATTAAATTATTATTTAAAGTAAATTCTCATGAGCATGTACATACATGAAACGTACAAAACCAATATTACGAGTAGTAAGATTCTCCTAATAGAGTATTTTATATCAGTATCAGTTTAAAATAAAAACATAATTCTAAAACAATATATATTTGAACAAAAAATCATTTCATACTTTAATTCTTTGTAAAATACTTGTTTCATACATTTTTTTTTCACTTGAAGTTATAAAAGTTTATAAAATCAAAGAGTGTGAGTTGTAATTATTTTAATTAAAAGATGTACTCAGTAGAAAATGAGTTATATAAGTATATGTAGATATATTTATGAATGTAAAATAAAACATTTTGAATGTTCTCTACTTTAAAGTACATACATACATACATAAGTGGCTAAAAAAAACATTGGAGGGTATCACTTTCAATCTGAATTTTAAATGATAAATACATAATTTATTTAACAAAGGATAATATATTCCTTTGTTGAATAATTTTTATTATTTCTAAAACACAAAAATGCAATAATGATAAAAAATTAAATATATTATAATACTACATAGATAAATACTATTGAATGATATAGAAAAGTTATAAAAAATTGCAATTAAAACGAAAGCGTTGTGCGCTTTAATAAAACGTAAATGCTCAACTTTTTGAGCAACAAAAATTCGCGTGTGTAGAACTTACTCAATCCACTTCACATAATCAAACAATTTGTAGGCATAACAATATAAGACTAACAAAACTTAAATTTTTACAGAAAATTGCTGAAATATTGCGATAGATTAACAAACTGTTAAATGTTTCTACAAAAAGTTAAGTTTACTTTTTGTAACAGTGATTAGCCTTTGTGTAACATAGGCTAATCACTTCTGACTTCATAAAAAAATTGTTTCATTTATTAACACAAAATTCTTAAAATTTGTTTTTTAAATATACATATATTTACTGTTCGACATGTTCGTTAAGATAAAATTTTTAGCATAAAATGAAAATTATATTTATGTAATTTCCAGTTTATATAATTTTTTTATAAAACAAGTGATTTATTGCTCTTTTAATAGTAGTAAAATAACGCAGACATTTTTCCCTAATCATTAAAAATAAAGTAGCAGAACCAAAAAAAAGTAATACGCTTGTTTAAAATTCATAGAACTTAAATAATTGTATTCTCCTGTCGCAAAACTCTTTAGTTATACCTCTATATGGACAAAATCGACTCAAAACGATATAAGTTAACTTGACTTACCCAGTCATTTTTATATATCCTTTATATGGGGATACACTTTTAATAGCTATTATTATTTGCAAGTATAAAAATATTAACACTGGCGAACTTAACTCGAAGCAGGAGCGCACATGAATTTCACAACATTATAGATTGCATACGATTTTGTATGGCTTGCATTTTCGTATTATTATTTATCGCTTTCATATCTTTTTCAATTTTTTCATGTCGGCACATTTATAAGAGTTAATATACATACATATATTCGTATATATATTTTTAATAAGTAAAAAAAACAATAAAAATAAAACTTTATATATAAGTTCGTGTTTAAATTAAAATATTTATTTTAAAATTAATACAAAATACAAAAACTAATTTAATCTAACTTAAAAAGAGAAACTCACACATACATATGTATGTATGTATGTTTACAAAATGGTTAAGAAAAATTTTCTGTATTTCTAATAATATAACGATCGATTTTAATTCACATTAATAACTGATAAGATGCATTTTATTTAATTAAGTTTGAGGCAAATGAGTATAAGATTACATATATGTATATGTATGTATGTTTACTTGAGCCTCAGATCTCCATTTTTATACAAAATTCTCATCTCTTTTTATTTTTAAATCTTTCGCTACAATTTGTATGACTTCTTCAGGAAATAGCTACTAAAAATTAATAATATTAAATTAATAACATTAAAAAATTCAGACGCCAATAAAAAAACAAACGAACACACTGAAACCCGGTTAATATGAACTCCTTGATAAATCATTTCCAGTACGGACCTCTTAAAAAATTACAGCACGAACACTGAGATCAACAAAAAAAAAGACAAGCTTATTATTATATAAAAATATTAGTTTCAGGGAATGGATATACAGTTATTAATGCTATGGCAGACCAAGCCAAGTAAAGACTCTGTTAGAGTATTTGTAGTACGAGTAAATAAGACATTTGTATAATCCACATCATATGCAAATGCTGCCAAAAATTCATGATAATAAACATATAATTTGAAGCTGCCCCACGAAACTAGACAACCATAAGAACAATCATAGCCACCTACATCAAGAATCTATGCGAGACAGCACCTTAACACCTATAACCCACGTCCTGAATTTAAACATGTACAAGGATGGAATAGATAGTTTGATGAAGTATAACAAGAGATCTGAAGCTTGATTAAATATACATAGGCAATTGTGAAATAAGAATGATAGACGAAGTAATAAAAAGATAAAATAACAACAAAAAATTTAATATATTAGCTACATAAGACCGAAAATAAAAAAAAAAATTTTACAATTTTTTCTTATTATACATCCATTTGCACATGCACGTATGTACATACATACATATGTAATTATTATGTTTAAATGAATAAGCATTTTACTATTTATCATATACACATGCGTTTATGCATATACATATATATGGATGTATATATTTGTATTTGCTTTTTTATTTAGTATTCAATTAATTAAAGATTTGGTTTTTTTTAATTTATGTCATAAAAAGTTAAATATCTTCAGATGACAATATGGTACATAAATAATTAAATCTTCTCTAACATACTTTTCATTTAAACGGTTGTGCTTTTTATGAACCCATTGGGTTTAGATTAAACTTGTACCACTTAGAACGTACTCTTCTTAAATCATATTTAAACATTAAAATTGTAATAAACAAATTAAAATCATTTTATATATAAAATTATTGTTCTCACAACCAAAATATTGTTATTCTTGTTTGTATTTCGGTTTTATGAAAAACAAAAAGTTAAGTACTGAATAATAGATGGTGCATTAACACTATGGTTGGCAGGTGGAATTTCGTTAAACAATAATTAATTGCTTTGCAACAAAAAGTACGTATGATAAGTGATAAACAGCCCGTTTATAGTTTTGTTTATTTTTAGCAGTAAATAAAATTTACCGTCATTTGTTAAGCTTGAGCTTGAAGGTACTTAATGATTTTTAAGATATTATGATTTAATTAACAATAAAAATTAATTAACATTCATGGTTAGTTAAATTAAGTGTTTGATATTTCGTTTTTATTTTTATTCGTTCATTTTAGTTTAAATCAAAGGAGGAGATACTTTATGTATTTTTATAATATGCTTACGAAATTATTACATAATTTTATTTAATATTTGTGTACATATAGATTTTGCTTTGTCTTTTTAATCACCTCATACAGATAAAAAATTTAGGAAAATTAGAAATCGAAGAACACCAAAATCAGAGATTTACTTTACAATGCAGTTGTAAATAGATTAAAATTGAGTAAAATGATAAAAATTCCATTATCGCCATAAAGTTATAAAACATACATATATGTATATATAGTATTAGATACAAATGCATATGTATATTTACAACACCTTCATCTATCACTATTCGAATGTAACGAAATCTGCGATAAGATTAATGTATTGTAGCTATATTAATACACTAATCGTATGAAAAAAGTTATTCTCAGTGGAAATATGTATATAATCGCAAAATTACTTTTGAAAAAATTTATTAGGCTCGAAACAACATTTCTATATATATATATAAAATATATATGCGTATGCATATATGTATATTATTACAAACAATGGAAGTAATTTGTTTCCAGCAGTAACAAAATGCCATATTAACTTAGTTTATCTTTGATTTAAACCAAAATTTAACCGAAAAACTTTTTTATTAACACATTAATAAGAATAATTATTTAAAAAAACACAACAAACATGCATACATCTAAAATTAGTTTACTTTTTTATATAAAATATGTATTAATTTGACATAAAAAAATCAAGAGCAAAATTTTATAAAAAGTTTTATAACTTTACTATGCCCTAGGCATGTTTCATGAAAAGTAAGCTTAGCTTTCCGATCAAAGTTATAAATAGTAAAGCAAGTAGGTAAAATAAAAATTATTTTTCCTTCATATGAACATTTTAAATTTTTTCTTTTGTATTCATATAAAATATTTTCTTTATAATTTGTTTTGAATTTACCAAATTTTCTTTGAATGCCATCAATATGATGAAAAATTGCAATAAAAAATATTTATTTCGAAGAATTTGAAAAATAAAAATAATTATGTAGTATGCAGAAAAGAAATATTTATACCTAGAATATTTACAATAAAAATTAATATTTACAATTTATCATAAAAAATCTCAGTGCGAAAAACACGTTTTTAAACAGAAATATTTTATAATTTTAGAGCAATAGAAAACATAAAACAAAACCAATATATTTAAACTCCATAGATATTTGGTACATGCATATTATTAGTACATATCGCTCATTAGTGGTGTTAAGAATTGTTTAAATTGTATGTATTTTACACTCGGATAGCATTCCCAGATATAAGCGGATGTTTATTTTTTAATATTTCAAAATTAAAAAATTAAGTAAACTTATAGGTAAAGTTTTAAAGCTTCCTGAGACGTAAAAATAAGGACATGTAAAAATTGCATATATTTATGTTTCCTCGTGCATTTACATTAGGAGCTTTTGTAATTTAGGCGGAAAAGTAAAAACTAGTATACTCTTAAATCTTGATAAATTAGTTATCAGAAAAATCATAAAACGGAAATGTTTTATTTGCGCGTGATGAACTGATTTTGATTAAAGCATAAAGGTGAAAATGAGGCTAATAGGACTACTGAGATCAAAATGAGAACCATACTGTAAATAGGCAATACATTACATTTTTTATAAAGGAAATACAGTCGAACTTCCATAAGTAGAATTTTCTATAACTCGAACCGAATCAAGAGGCAGTAGCGTTTGGTGCTCAACTTAAAATAAAAAAAGGCATGTGCCTTTTCTAACTTGAATTTTTGGTAGAAACAATCCAACTTTTTTATTGTTTTTATTTTCTCTTTATTTGTGGAATCCCATATTTCGTCTAAATTTTAAGAGTAAAGAAATATTTATTTTATTTTTAAGTTACTCAAATTCTTATTTTTTGGGGGAATCCCAGTTTTTGCTTTCGAGTTTTTGTATTTTTTTGGGGGAATTCCTTCTTTGCATAAAAGTTTTTAGATTAAGGTGAATTTAAGAACCAATGAATATGTAGCTGCGACTTATAACTACAAAAAATGTAATATTTAATTTAAAGCAAAAAAAGGGGGAATTTGTACTGTATGCATGATATCTTTCAATAAATTCGTAAACTTTGAAAAAATTCTCTAACTCGAAGTGTCCATATTTCGGTGGATAATGGAGATTCGACTTATAGAAGTTCAACTGTACCTTCCAATAAAGATGTAATAAGCAAGTCGGATATTGTAAATTAGATAGAGTGAGCATTGCTATGTTAGATGCAAAATTGAGAACTTTTAAACCCAGTTTCAATTAGCCCCAAATACATTGAATATATGATACGCCCAGACTTTTAATCCTTATGACACCGTGGAACTGTGATACCTGAGCCAGTGAAAGAGATGATTGTTACAGTTAAAATTGTAACAGTGGGAAACGAGCAAAATCTTATTGTCGCTTTGACGTCGGAAATAACACGTGCATCTTATATGCGTACATTTCATAACAATTATTATTTACTGGCGATTATTTGCAATTGGAATACCCTTGAGAACACTTAAGAAATAATGCTCGAAAAGATCTTAAAGTATACTATAGATTTATTATAATTTGAAACATTTTATAATATTAATTTGTCGTTGAACTAAGTCATTATATTTACACTTTTCTTTATCCAAACAAACGCAAAAATATATTCCAAACTTAAAATATGATATTTATCACAATCATAATTATATACGTACATACAGAGCACTTTATTTCTAAAGCTGACACGATAGCATTCGCTGCTAAAGATAAATGACTGAAATTTTGTGTTAGAATTTTATTCCTGAAGATTAAATAAACATAATAATACATAATAGTTTATATTATGCAATTGCAGAAACTGTTACATGAGCGACATGTATTCACAATTTGAATTAAGGTTCTAAATAATATTGTTTTATCTTTTTCTATTGCCTAAATTATATTTGTATAACATAAGCTGTGTAGTGCATTGTATTAAAATATTTAATATGTACATATGTTATGGTTTTAACACAACACAGTTAATTGGTTACTTATAATTTAAATATAACGTTAAAAATAATATGAATAAATAAATGTAGAACTCAATGTAAGCACATGTAAAAACTCATGTGTACTTACAATTTAGAAGCATTAGTTATTTTTTATGATTTATTTTTAATTTGGTTTAAATATGTATAGTAATCATACACAAGTAAACGTTTTAAATAACTAGATGAATTTTTTTGAATATAATATGAAATATACATACAATAATACCATACCAAAAGAATTATTGAGGTTTATATTTTGTTTTAAAAAAAAATTTCTTTTACTTTTTGTAATTGTTATTAATATTATATTTAAGTAAAAATATATATAATAAACTGCTTTAGTTCTTCTTTATTAAATATATCGTATGTATAATAGCATGTAATAACATATAATCGTTTCGATTTTATAAAAATATATTTATATAAAATTTTACAATTCTCATTTCGTCAAAATAAAAACAATAGATATTAATTAACATATTTGTATCATAATGATATTAATAATTTGTGTATGTATAGAGTTTAAATAGTAATAGTTAACATCCGCAATATAGCGTAATTTAAATTTCTTTAAGAAATATACTTTAAACAATTTTTGTTATTATTTATTCGCTTGTTAGTAATAAATTTATTTGTTTCATTATCTATGTATTTAGTAGTATTAGCAAATACGTGTGTATACAAAAAACAAAATTTTTTCAATATAATCTTTATATTCCATCTTGAGATTGTTATAAGGGCGATATTATTGACACATTAGATTTAAAAAAATAAATAAAAATTATATATATGTTTATACGAAAGCATTCAAGTCTTGAGAGCAACACGGTGTGAAATGTTATTGGTTTTCAATATTCTCACTAGGAATAAGAAAATAAGGCGTACCAGACGATAAATATTACACAAAAATATACAATATGTATGTAATGAACATGTCCTAATTCTACAAGCCTAAGAACACAAATAATTTTAATAAATTATAAATTTTACCTAGACATATACGTGAACAAAAGTAGTCATCAATTTACTTCTATGCCCTAAAAACACAAATACAATTGGAATTTAAAACGGATAAAGGTGGTATTCAATGCAATCACACTTGTTTACAACATTATACCGTGTGAATAAAAAAAGCTAATATATACCCTCAAAATCAAGGTATACTCTTTAATATCTCTTTTTTGTTCTCTTAAATCCCCAATGGTGATTAAAAATCATTTAGTGAATGAGAGTGACTGGTATGGTGAAGAAGGCGGTCACAGATGCCAACAAAAACAAAAGACAAAGAAAGGGTTATCATATGGACGTGTTATCAGCATGTGAATTGTCCTGAGTTTGATAGTTCCAGAAAATGGAATAAGTGTATTAATTACTACTCTCTTTTGTAGTATGAAAAGCTTTTCGGCAACATTATCTTATATTTTAAAAGAAACAGAATATATAATGTTTTGAAAAACAATAAATTTTGTTAATAATCAACAAAAGTAATATAACTAAAAAGGTCATAACTTGCTTAAATCCAGAAATAAATAATTAAACGATTTTGAGTACAAACAAGGATTGAAAAAATGCTTTAAATTGTGTCTAAAAATGTTATACATTAAAATGCTTTCAATATATGCAAGTTAAGTATGCAAACAAGGTTAATATAAAAAATAAATGGTATTTTCTTTACTTAAAATAATTTTAAATATTTCTCTTTAGACAAAGCATATAAAATGAAGTAAAAATTTTGTAAAACAGGAAAACACACCATGATTGATAACAAGAAATAATGATATGGGATATTAAAATATTACTAAAAATGTACTACTTATAAAATTAAACCTGCAAAAAGTTCTACATGTAATAAAACAATAATGCTTTCAAAAAAGAAACATTTCTAAATGTATTTCATATATTCGCAAATAAAAAGTGTTAATTATTCTTTACAAGAATTTTTGGGAATATTTTAAAGATATACATATTTTAAAATTTCTATGTTGCGGTAGCTAGCAACAAAATCACAGAAATACATAAGTAAGAATACTAACATATTTCATATCAAGCCCTAACATCTTGATACGAAATAATTTTTTTAATATTTGTATCACCACCTTTAAAAATTAGCTAGAAGAAATAAAAGCTAAACTCCCACTTATTCGTATCTTGTATGCACATATCTACAAAAATATGCATACTTATATATCCATATGTATACATAAATTTTTTTTTTTGCAATTTTCATATACAGAGATTTTTTTTCTGCTAAGCGGTGTATGTATATATAGATTTATATTCTTACACTAAAATAGTAATATAATTTTAGTTATTTTTCTTTACCTTATTTTAATCCAATTTTATACCGCTATCGTCAACATAAGGTAATATTTTATCAACGATTTCACATATATCCAATTCAGTGTCGTCTAATTTATTTGCTAAACAGGTTTGCTGTTGATGTGCTATATGTCGATTGTTGCCCATTAGAAGTGTTGTTGATGATTGTGTTATAGTTGGGGCAGCTCTTGGATTATTATCACTCCAAAAGCTATTTAATCCTAAGTTCATAGTTGAATGTTTTGAACTACTGTTGTTTTTAACACCTGAATTATTCCACAATAATTCATCATTCTGAAATGGAAAACATGAATAATAATAAATAAAAAGTATACCCAACACAAAAACCAATCGGTTATCATAAAACCGCATAATTTCATGTCTTAAATATTTCGAATAAATTCTTTATATTGTCTTAAAGCCAAAGTCGCGTTTAAAAACATTATAATTGATATATATATCTTTAATTTTTGCCTTTCTTGAAAAAGTTTCAAATTCATTATTTCAGCTAATTTAAATTGACTGAATGTCTCTTTCAAATTTTATAAACGAATACGATAAAAAAAAAATTAGGATAGAAACGTATTAAAGTTTTTCTGAAACACACCATTATTTTTATACTACATAAACTTACCTTACCCATATCAGCCTGATAGTGATTTATGTCCATAATATGTTCTAAAGGGTTATAATCGAAATGACTTAATTGTTGCTGATGAGAGTTCTGCTGTGAATCACCTCGGCAATTATTGGCAAAATTTAATGATACATTTGAGAGGGCAGCCTCCATGCTTTTATAATTATCAAATGCTGTTGTATTTTGAGATGGAACTGCAATGGCAGGAACTGTCAAATCTGAAGAGTCCGATAAATGTCTTTCAAATTGCATATTTATTGTATTTTCATTATTTCGTAAGAATACAGATAAATCTTTAGGATTATTGGATGTAATGCATTGTTTGTCATGCTCTTGCGAAATTAAAGCATTCCAGGAGCCAACAAAAGATGTGCTGGCATTATTAGGTGATGCTGAAGAGTTCAGTCCTTTGTACATAGGACAAATAGGTCCGAACTTATTACCTAACGCAGATGTTGAAGTAGGTGCTACATCAAAAGTGGCAGCATCGTCGTCTAGTATAGAATCAGAACGAACGAAACTTTCTCGATCACGAAATAGTGAAGACGACGTAGATGGTTCAACATTTACTGCAACATTATTCGCTAAATTTTTATTATTGCTAATGGGATTTCCACAATTATTATTATGCAATGCAATCGAATTTTCAATGTTTGTATTATTCTGCAAATTGTTTGTATGCCAAAAAATATTTTGTTTTTCACGTGGAAAGGATAATTTAGCATTTTTGTGATCTTTTGGAGTATGACTACTTGAATGATCCACAAAGTGGTGTGATGTGGTTTTATACATAAAGTTGGCATTAATATGGAGTGCTGTATCGCTCAAATTAGACGTAGGAATTTTATTTAAGTCTAAGTTTCTATCAAAAAATTGTTTGGACTCTAATGTCTGATTGCTTGAGGCTGGCAAAAGTAAAAGATGATGTGGGTTGTTTGTTGGATAATCCGAAGCGTTAAGCATTGATTGGCACTGCTGCTGCTTATGTTGCTGAGAGTCCCATAAATTATTTATGTTTTGAGGAGAATGAGTTTTCTGCAACTGGCTTTCAGGAGTGGGATTTCCAAAATATGAGGGAACAGTATTGTAATAATCGCTTGGTATAGTTGAATTACTGTAAAGGTTGTTTTTATGTAGAGGACTCGAAAGAGGTTTATTGGAGTTTGTGCCCTTTAAGTTCGGTGGGTTTACAACGGTGGTCAAATTCAAATTGTTATGCATTGAAGATCTAGGAGAAAGTGATTGCAACTCCCCACTGCCAGTATTGTTGATTGGAACTCTTAAATTGGTCGGACATATTTGCTGCAGTGGCGGTAAGGACATTGCCATATTTGGCATTCGTGCAAACTTACCACTTACATTTCCTGCACTTCCGAAAGTTAGACTCCCAAATGTTATATTTTCGTAGTTAGGACGCTGTTGTAACGGTGGAACATTACCTATAGGTGTCGGAACATTCAAACCCAAAATATGGCCAGGGGGAATGGGACTCGACTGTAGGGCATTTAATGATCCCTGAATATGTAACGGTGAAGTTGTTTTAGATAAACCACCAACGAATGTGCCATCCATTATGTTTGGGCGCATAAGGTTGCCATTACTTGAATTATCATTTGTAGTAAATTTTTTTGTTGGAGATGTTTTATGATTTACGGTAATTGGCGATTTCGCCAAATCTGTTGGACTATTTTGCAAGTGAGTTAGTGTGTGATTGTGATGATGTTGATGAGTGTTATTAAGGGATTGATTTTGTTGCAAGCTCGTATTAGGAGAAAATTCAGTTTTAATATTTTCTGTGGATTGCGAAGTACTAACTCCTGACACTCCAGGAATGCCCGTAGAAACGGTCGGTCGTGTTACCGTCTTTTCAACAGTTCCTCCAGTGCGCCGATGCTTTGCACGATATCTCTGACGTTCCTCAGCCGAATGGGCAAATGTACAATTCGTACCACGAGGGCAAGTTTGCCTTTCGGTGTAATCGCGACACAAACTGATTTTATATTTTCCATTTACATTGAGAGATGGAACCGTAAAATCTTGCACTTTTCGATTATTTTGAAATTGCATAAATTTAACCAATCCCAAAACAACGTGACGTACAGCATCTAAAGCTTTTTCAACATCCATCCACGACGGTGAGGGGCCTTCTATTGACGGATCAATGCTAGCCAAATGCTTCAGGTAAGGGCGTAAATTAGATAAATTTGTTGGATCTCCTGTGCGCTGCAAGGCTAAAACCAGCTCTTGTATGGATTGAGCAAACGATGAAGGTGTTTGAAGAGTATCACATATACTCTGCATATGTGATTTATGAGTTGTATTGCCATATAACAATGATGACCACTGATCTGGAGCAATTCGTAAGCCAGCTTCAGTAGCTATTTGTACAATCTGAGCATCATGTTCTCGTCGCAATGCTTCATAATCTCGAAACTCTTCCTTAAGTTGCATCAATGACGAATCACCATCTCGTTTAGAAACTTTAAAACAACTAGCGCGATATAATAATTGTACTACATGACCTATACTTGTCTTTGAAGCCGGCAAGAACTTATCAAGTAAACGTTGAACCACATACATGACCAGAACTTTTCGTGATAAAGCGTGCCCATTTTCCAAAGCTTGTAATACCAGTTTCAAAACTTCCTCTTGCATAGAAGGACCCAGAAACTGACAGCCGCGAGAACGCACTGCTGCCCATAGACATAAACTTAATTGCTGTGGATTTTGATGCTGTAAAAGTAGTTCTATGACGGTGCGCTCTCCAAGAAATCGCGATGTTCTGACAACACGTATACGACCTTCATGTTCTACCAGCTGGCAATTAACCAAAGTTACTAATTTTCGAAGCATTGGACGTGTCAGCAAACCAGATCCACTATTTGTAACAAACGACTTCAGATACTGTGCAAGTTCCTCTATGCATGTTTTTGAAAATTTGTAACATTTTAAATCTTCTGGCTTTAAATTTCGAACAGTGGGTGGCATGTTTTGTTCCCCAGTTGCAGAGTCATTGTCGGCTTTTGAATCTATGTTTTTACTATTGCCGGTAATAATTTTGCTGAAGCTAATGTCAGTTTTATTGACACTGCTGCTGCTGTTGATGTTCTTGGTATGACAAGTGTTATCATTAGCAGAAGAGGTATTATTAGATGCTTCATTCCCATTTCCATCCCCTGAGTTAAGTATTTGGAGTAAAGCATTATTTATCGGTAAATTATTAACATCTGTTGATATATATGTCTGAATAAGAAATCAGAAAAAGTAGTAAACAAATTTGAATTAAAAAGTAACAAAAAAATGTATATACTTCTTTATGTTCTTTTTAATCATATATATATTTTTATTTTGTTTCTTAAACATTTAAAATTATTTTTTTAGGTGTACTACTGTACTACATATAAAAGAGATGCATTAAATGTGGTTCATTGTTATAGACATGTACTTAACAAATAACATTTTTTTATTTAAAAATATTTTATTCATTTATTAATTTTGAGTTAAAATTTATAATTCCTGAAGAAGAAATAAAAATAATAGACAATAAAACATGATTTACATAAAATAAAAAAACCATCTTATATCTGAATAAAACAAAATAAAAATAAATAAAGTCCCAAATAACAATAACTTTTGCTATTGAACGATAAATAATATTGCAGCACTTGTGATCTGCTAAGTTATCATTTTTACCTAGTATGATTCTTCTTAGTTAAAATTATACAGGTATGTGATGTATAAGCATATCCACAACGTATATTGCTACATACCCCAACACATTGACTAGTTTATTTAATTATTTTTGGCTGAGCAATTAACAGAAATTCATAAAAGAATTTTAAAAAATGTTTGCGGTGCAAATGGTAAACACTTACGAAATAACACATATTTATGTCCAAAAAGTCGAAACTTTTGTGGAAACTCTTTCATATTTAAACTTACCTGATCAAATGGACATTGACGATTATATACTGTAGCTAAACACAATCTACATATTGTATGACCACAACCTAAACTTATGGGCAAACGTTGATTTGTGGAGAATTCGTTTTCACAAATAGGACAGGTATAAAATTCCGTCCAAGAAGGCGCCTGAAACGGCATACTAAAAAAAAAGAAATTATTAAATAAAACTGAAGTTCTACTATATTTTATAATTCTGCTATATCTATGTGTATACGTAATATATACATACGTATGCACAAGAAATTTCAAACCTGTAAACTCAAATAAAATATAGTTTTAGAAAACTGTATAAAATGGTATAAATGTATCCTATAGATTAAAATTCCCAAATCTTGTTTTCAGTTCTTTTTTTCTACTAAGTCGACTATTAAAACATAATGTAAGATAATGCTTCAGAAAAATATTGTTCACACTTAGTTCTGCAATTTTAGTCTATAGAATTCATATTATTCATATTCATGCAATTCATATTATTATATACAGATACACCAAATCCTTTTTGAGCTATTTATAATTAAAAGAGCAAAATCAACTTTAGTTTCGTTTTAGTAAAAAAGGTTTACTGTAGTAATAAATATATGTCAGTATAATTTAAAGTCCAATATGTTCAATGACTAATTAAAATATCGTATTTTATATTATACAAAAACCTGTTAAAAACATTTTTCTATATGTGTGAATAAAAATCTTTTTTTAATTTGGAAATTTAAAATTAAAAATCTATTGATAAAAATTTTAGGAAATTAAAAAGTTATTTTTTACGTTTTCTTTCAATATGAATGCACTGAATGGAAAATCAATCGGTGTAATGTTTTATTTTTCGTTTTTTTTTTTTTGTTTTACTAAGCAATACTACTACGATGGAGGTAGTAGCCATTTCTAAAAGGACATTATTTATATATATATATATATATTTACTTCTTTTTCTAAGCTTGTTTCATTTGTTAACATTCACATGTGTGTAGCACAACGAGTATTGTAACTGTAGGTCGAAAAGACCGATTCTGGACTTACTCAACTGTTAATCTTTCCATTATCCTAATCTTTACAATTAAATTGCGAGTGAGTAAGAAATTAGTTGCATTACTAATCAACATACTTTTTATTTTAATGTTAAAGTCATAGAATCCTTAAAAGATTTCTAATCTTACATATTTCTACTATTAAATATAAATTACATATTCCGACATATATATACATATGTATATATCATAAAAAATGCGTAGGAAATAATAAATATATATACATATACATATGTGTATTAAATTGAATTAATAATTGAATTTTAATTATATATTATTGAATATATGTTTGATAAAGATTCCACAAGTAATATCGACTGACTCTATAAGAAATATAGCACAAACATAATTCACTCCAATTGCCAACGAAATATATTTTTTGTTTTATAGAAAAAGGCAACGTCAGCAGCGCAGCTTTACTTTGCGTTGCACTTACTTAAAATTTCACAAGTGCGGAAACTTGTAAGCAGATGTACATATTTTATAAATTTTTCTTGGAACGTTCTTTAATTTAATTATGTATTTTCTGTTTTATGCAAATCTCGTACTAAAATAATGAAAAAAATTGTTGATTAGCTAAAATTATTTACAAAATTTATCCTTTTTTCAACTATTGTTACGTTTCACTTTTGATTTTTTGTCTTTTGTCTGGTTGTCACCATAACTTTTTTTCGACTACACACCTTCAAAATGAACATATTATTCTTTTCTTCCAAATTCTTAACAACTAGACCAGCCAACGGATGTATTTTGGTATTTCACTTTGACAAATGTTAATATTCCATAAATTTAATATAAGTAAAAAAATACTTCTTAAAATAAATAAAATTACAAATGAAAAACTCTCGTATTTAATCTTTTTTCGAGAAACTAATATGCGAAAAGTCACAATGTCTTTCACTTGTGTCAAAAAAATTTAAGTGCTACCATTGTTTTAAACTTAAATAAAATTTAATGTATATATGTGGCAACTTTTCTAATATCAGATTACACTGAAAGGAAATTATACTAGCAAAGCTGAAGCTAATTCAGCACTGGAATTACATTGAGCAAAGCGACACTAAAATGCCCTTCGATGAGAGACGGTGGGTTATGCATATAAATTATATAGGGACAGTTAACTTTCACGATCCAGTTTTATTACAAATAATTCAAAGCGATGATTTGTAATTAATAGAAATATATATTTAATATGTATAATATATATTCCATATTAATTAATTTTTTCAATTTAATTCCCAAGTTAAAGTCCGGCTTTTACGTAATCATTTTGTTAAGGAAATGTCGAAATTAAAAAATATATAAAAAACACATCTTTAACTAAAAAGTAAATTAATATATACATATAAATTTAAACAATTTTTAAGTTTTAAGACAACTGTAGCAATTGAATTTTTTTGGCATACAAGTGAGACCTAAGTATAAATGTATATATATATATACTATTGGCCTTATCAAAACAATTTTTATGGTCCCTCGCAGTAATTATAATTGCAATTAAAGATTTTCAGTTTTTTCGAAAAAGATTGTTGTATATTTAAATCACTCATGCTCCCGTAATTCAATAAAAAAAATTTATTCTCAATCAATTTTGATTGCGCAAATCACGTGAACGGTCAACATCGCTTGAATGTATGTTTAGTTTATTTTTAATTTTCAAATTAAAACTTAATATATAACATGTTTATTTTTTCCTAAACTGTACATTTTTAGCGAATTGTGCTTTAGTTGCTTCTTTGTAATGTACATAATCTTAAATATTTCGTTATCATCTCAGTCACTTTTTGTGCCATGTTTAACTTCAGAACCATAAGCGGAAGCTTTGCTGATTTTTGACATATTTATGGACTTAACCATGAATATATAAACTGAAATTAAAGATAAAATAGAAATGTTTAAATATATGTAGAATGTTTGAGTATTCTAATAATATATGGATCATTTAAGTTAAGAGTTTATTTACGATTTTCACTACAAATATAAACTTTTGAAATTAAACTCCATTTTATTTATATTATGTACTTTACTTTGTGGTTTATGTAATCTGCCCATAATATCACCAAAATCATGAAAAACATATATCTCCGAACTAATTATATGCTATTATATATGATTTTAAATTTGTAGAAAAAATTTAATGTTTCTATCAAAATAGATATATTGAAATAGTTAGATACACTTATAATTATCTCAATATAAAAAGTAAAGATTTATAATATATAATGAATACACAGATAGATATTTTATCATTAAGATAAAGTTGCTGCTTTAATCTCAACTAATACAGTATAATTGCTGGCAGAAAAATGGGGAAAAATTTATTTGTGGTTTTTTAACAATCACACTTTTTCCAAGTATTTGTTCTTTTAATCTTTTGTGTGAGCAAAACACACAACACATATCTAGTCATGTATACACAAAAAGACCTGTGTATACCGTAAACAGTAAAATATAATCGAATTTAATTCGAATTAAAAAATATACTCTAGGAACTAAGATACCAATCAGCCGTAAATAGTTTTTTTTGAAATTGAACAGCGTGAGTAATTATCTCTTAAATTAGAATGACCCATTGTTAGAGTTATTATTGAATTATGTATATGGACTTAGTTTGGCAAGATATTACTTACATGTTGCTAATACTCCAACAGCAATTGACAGACTGATCCAATTATGCAATATTAATGACGAAATTAAATAGTACACAACCAAAGATATAGAAAATATTGCCCACGCTGTAAAATTAATCAGAGTAGACAAACGCTTAGGATAACATTTAGATGGAGTTTCTTTTACTCCAGAAGTTTTAAAGAAACTTCCAGTGGTGTGAAAACTGTCAATAATTTTATCCTTTTCGCGGAACAATTCTTGCAACCATTCGGCAGCTTTTGCTTCATCAGTTGGTACCTTCTCCAATGGTATGCGCCTTACAAATAAATATCCTTCAACAGGCTTCCCATTTAAAAGTGTTGATATTGTGGGAGCATTCTGAAAGTTATATATTTCTATTATTTTTATTGTCGACAAAAATATTTTACATAATGGAAAATATTTCAATGTTAATATACGTATATGTAAATAAATATACAATTAAATTTATATACATATATGTATGCACCTATACGATATATGCAAGTATAAAACTACCAATAATTTTCGTCGAAAATCATATTCAACCTTGACCCTCTTTTCTGGATGTAAATAAAATTCTCTAATTTAGAACGACCATAATCTTCCTTAGATTCACATATAGTGTACATATTTCATTACTAACATTTGAATACCAATATAAATGCCACCAATATCTTAAAAAACTACTCCTTTAATTGCCGTAGAAATCAAGAGTCTGTATAAATTCTTTATACTTTATCATGGTATATCACGATCTAAATTGGTCATCCAGACTGTGCAATGTTACCCTATTCCATTTTCTTAATTACCATGTTTATACCAATATTCGGTAAATATAACACGATTTATTAAAACTATCCATTACGACAGGAATAAAATTTCTACGAAATCTGAAATATATTTGGTTTTTTAGATTTAGAAAGAAAATGCTCTCGATGTAAATTGTTTTTTTAACATTGTGTAGTAATAGATGCTAGTATTTGGTACACGCAGAGTAAACCTAAACTTCAGTTGGGAAATATGATGGCCTGTGTTTGCTCCGAAAAGGAGCAGTCGATCAATACGTGTAGAAAAATTTTACGAAAATTCACCAAGAATATAAAATGAAATGTTTTATTGACAACAACTGTCTTCCTTTTCTGGCAATTCGGTACTTTTGGCGATTTTATATAGTTTTGTATATTGAAGCCTATATTAAATTTTAGTAGTGTTGCTATGGTTGAACAATATGTACTTATTAATCATTTTCATGTAAGTGGAAATGTTTAATAGTATTTAATTTTTCATTTGAATTATTTAAATCACTAACTTCACGTATGATTGAAAAAACAAATCAAATGCCTTATGTGTGCTTACCACATCATCCTTTTTATAAGCTAAATTTATATCGTATATAACAGGACAGCGACCGCGTAGACTTTCTAAACTGGCTGTAAAACCTTTGGTACGAGGTATCAAATGATGCTTCAAGACTGGCATTCCACGTTCTTCGGCAAACTTCACAGATGCTTCGTGTTTTTTAGGTGTGAATCGAGTACCCTCAGCATTTAGTAATAACCAAGTTGGATCTGGATACGCAAACACTTCTTTTAATTGATGCGCAATGATTTCTTTATCTTTATCGAATGAACGTTCCAGAAACACAAATTCAGCAAATTTCCATGCCCAACCTATAACGGGTATATATGCGATAACTTTTTTCGCATACGCTTTGCAATTACCAAGAACACCAACTTTATCGCTAAACATCCAACCAGCCAGCCAATCAATTTCGTAGCTGTGATTCATAATAAGCAAAACGTGTTCCTTGCCAAGATATTTTTTTTCATCATCAGCGTCCATGAAAATATGGAGTGGAGAATTCGCATACCAATCGGTTACAAAAATTAGTTCTGTTAAAAAAAAAGATTTTGTATAAAATGTAAATATAAAATACTTTTAACTTACGTGAATAAAGGGAGTAACACAAATAATACATAATTTTACGGAAAAGAACAACATTTATAGGTTTTAACGTAAGGTGTAATAGTAATTGAACCAAATTTATAATTAATCCAGATGTAAAAAATGTTATGGCTATACATAAATGAATCAGTCTTTGCTGTTTAAGTTTTTCCAGAGAAGACATGATGATGAATACAAGGCTGCCGTCTTAATTGAAAGTTATCTGTAATAGTTAAAAAATAGTTGTAAAAACGGTTATTATTTTATATTATATTTAATCTGAGCTTTAGGGAATATTTTTTGAGATTTATTAACCTTATAGCTAATTACTAACGAAGTATTACTATTTGAAGAAACTCAAATTTTGTCCACCGCATTTTAAAAAAAGACTTGAAAAAATTGGAGGTACATTTGTTAAAATATTGCGATTGGTGGAAAAAAAATATTTTAAGTCTATTTTATTAAGAACAAATATAATTTTAAACATTAAAAAAAAAATTAATAATGAGCTTTGGATTCCGCAGTTGAGGATAAAAAAGAACATTTCGGAAGCCAATTTCATTAAAAGGCATTTTTAAGGACAAAGATTATTCTAAAGATATATTCTTACTTAACATTTCTTAAAAAAGTATCTCTTGAAAACATAACATTATTATAGAATAGAAGTTATTTTATCCTTTGTTGAATTTAACATTTTAAATTGTAATTGCTAATAATAAATATTACTACATTTATATTATTAATTTTATGTAAAATATATACATACTGTAGTGTGATACCAGCCGTGTGTATGACTAGCACTAAGTAGCACAACAGAACAGTCATAATTGCCTGCATTAAATACATGTGGAATACATTAATTTCATTCACACATGTGACGGTCATTTGACACCTTAAATATGCACTTGAAAAGGCACGACACAATTTATGTGCCTGACAATTGTTGTTATGTTTTGGTACTCCACATTAATACCACACACATACACATAATCAAAACAAACTGATGCATTTGCAAAGTACATCTCAAGTGCATCATTAAACATGTTAAACATTCCAAATTGTTTATGATTGACTGTTTGGAATTATGTTATCCAATACTCTCTCATGACCATGAAAACTATAATTTGCCTACCTAAGTTATTTTTGAGTGACTTTAGAAAGTCACTCAATTCTAGGCAACTAATTATATTTTCATAAATTATTTATAAGCAACAATAACAACAAAGTAACAATGTAAAATAGGAATTAATCTAACATTCGCGGGGGCTACATCTGCGCAGCCAAAAGAAAAGAAAATAAAGTTTAGGGCGTCTCTGCGCAAACCGAAAGCCAAAAAAAACTATTTTATTCCTTTTCAATACATATTTATATGTTAATTCATGTGTATGCTTTTATATTTTAACAATCTGTTAACATATTCAAAAAATTTAATATTATTTACAATTTTTATAAACATAGGAACATTTTTTTGAAACAAAAAAAAATGTAGTAATAACTGAGATACTAATATTTTGTGAAGCTTTAGATCCTTTATAAAAACTTCATAAATCTTTATTCGAATTTTCCATACTTCGTTACAATATCTAAATAAATACACATTAAAATTATATACATACTTATATAGATATGTATATACACCAATATGAATATATTCATAAATACTATATAAGAGTATGAAAAACATATTATTTTCTGTAAAATCGTCTTTTTTATATAAGGCATTTATGTAACTAATACTAAAATACAAAAAACCTTCGCATATATTTACATACATACATTTGTATGTAGCTTACTAACTTTAAATGAATAGAGGCGAAACAGTCACCCATTGGATAGCGGTAAACATTATTTTATAACATAATTCTATGGATACATACAGTACGTTATTGAACACTTTTATAAACAGTTTAAAATCTCATTTGTTGCGTAAGAACTCCCATACAAGCACGTACATATGCGTGTATGCATATAAAATCGATTATATGCTTTTTGTACTATTTTCATTGATATTCAATTATTAAACAAAGTTTTGATCAAAGTCCAAAAAAAAATATTGCAGAGGAAAAGATAAAAAAATTGCTGTTAGTGGTATACATTCGCGGTTATGTAAACATTGGTTTTAATACCTTTTGTGAAGTTTATTTAATTCCATGTAAAGATCGTTTTGATGTTAATTAGAAACCAGGAACTAGTTTGTGTGGCATATATGTACATAAGATAATAAAAAAAAACAAGAATTGGTGATGAAAAGGAAGTGTTACACGCATTTAATTCTATTTATTAATCACACGTACGCATGTATAGATAACGTAAACAGATATGTATCTATATATTGGAATGTACATATGTATAACTTCTTTTTTCATTTGTAGAAAATTGCGTTTTATTTTATGGATGGCAATCAACAAAAACAAAAGCATAGGTTAAAGTTCATTTAAAGTTTTTCTTAAATACAAAAGCTCTCAAAAAATTGTTTAAAATGTTGCAGTAGATAATGTTGAAACAGATACATTTATAATACATCTTAGAAAGAATTGTATGTGCCTGGACTTTTGAACATAGGCAGTCCGTTTATATGTCTACATATGATAGAACGACATCAGTTAATTTTTTATGGGGAATACACATTTTAGCTGAAAAACTTTTTTACCTTATTTTTGCGTGAAAAAAAATAAAGCTTCAGAGCACAATTTATAATTTAATTTTTATATGAACAACTTTCTTGTGGTGATTGTGACAAATTATGATGATAAATATGAATTAATTTATTGGCAATACAGCTGATAACAACAACATTGCTGGTTGAAAGTGCACTTAGTATTTCTTAGGCAACTGTTAAAATATACAAAAAAAGAGAGTACAATCAACAACAATGGTATTGTCTCATGAAATTTGCCACCCAAAGTATATAAATTTTGTTGACCACCTTAATACAAGTAAGGAATTACTGCAAATCTCTTACAATTATCATATGAGAAAACGTCTTAATTTAATTTTAAACTTAACATCGGTTTATTTATAAAGGTTTTCAATATTTTTTTTCGATTTTTTGGTTAAAATTGTATATTAACAAAATGGTATATTACATTAAATATTTTGTACAGGACGATCCTGTACTATGCAATACTTAAATAATCAACCATGTATTGAGTATGTTTAGTTAAAATCTTCGGTATAAAATAATTTTTTACGAATTAGTCAAAAATAATTGGAAATTGGAAAAAATATTTGTGAGCGACACTGATACTGGTTATATATACTGAAAATAAGGCGAAAAATTAAGAATTTAAGTATGTTTGAATTCTCGTACGTAAACATTTTGGCAAACAAATAATTTAAAGTTCATATATTAAATAATCCTTTTATTTCAATTGTATTTCATTTAGGTTTCGCCACAAAAGAATATACTAGTCTACCTCCACTATATGGTACTTGTGTTTACGTACGTAATTAAATAAACAAATTGTTTTTCTTATTGGGGTTTAATTAGTCGTACCCTGCCTTCAAAAAAATTTGAAAGTTCGTTTTTGCTGTTAAACGTCGAAAAAGTACTTTTGGAAAATGAAGTCATCGTCGAAGATTATTTTTGCTATATTTATCTTAATAGAACTGGCGGTCGTACCGATTAATGGTAAAGGTAGGCTTTAAATAATTCATATTGAAAAGTTTTAATTTTTCTTTGATGCAATTAAAAAAATACTTGAATCATACATATGTATGATGTTGCAAAATGCAATAGGTAATAATAATATAGGTATATAATATAAAAGATCTATTGAAACCAAAACGATATTTTATTTTGCATACGTAGAGGATATGTATGTGTGTCGTTGTGTGTATACATTACAACGGCAATTCTATATTATTTTATACTATTAAAAAGTATTTCCTGAAGTTTATTTAACAGTTGAAATGGTTGTGTGTCATCTCAGATTCGCGTATGAATTTAATTCATAAGAAGATTGTACATACATACCACTATATTTGCATACGATAGTGAAAACATTGTGAATAAATGTACACATACATACATTCATATGTATATCTTTATATGTATGCGTGTTATAAATATAATATTGAACAAAAATGTCGAAATTCAGAAAATTAATTTATATATTAGGACTATAATTGAAATTCGATCTCCACATCCAAAACAAATCTTAATATTTCTCTCCGTTTTTTTTATATCTCTAATTTTTTGCGTTCGCATATGTATTATTATTAAGTTTCTTAAATAATTAACGCGTTTACTTAATATTGCATGTTTTAATATTTTCTGATATATTTCATAAAAATGAAACTACTAGTATCAGAATACGCATATAGTTTCATAGACTATAGATTAAAAATGTATTTTGATCAAAAGAAAAAATTTATAAGCGATTAAAAATTTTAAAGAGATGAACTTTTATTTTCATCTCTACCAGTCCTGATCTATTAAACCTATGTTAAAAGGATATTTATTAATTTTGTATATATAGTTCACTTCTACTAAAATACTTGCGTACACTTACTTACGTAAGAATATTAGTTATGTAAGGGCCTAATTATACAAAAAAGAACTTGTACATAAGCCATTAACTAAAAGTCACAATGGAGGAATTTTATAGGTAGTTTCTAGCAAATAAAAGAAAAAAAAACTAAAAACTATGTCCACAGTTTTAAAAATTTTTAATCCTTTAATATAGCAAACATTAATTAGGCACAAAACAAGCCCTAATATTTATTTTTATATATCTATTATATATTTAATATAGATGCATTAAATGTCAAGGACCAGCCAACCATAATGGTGAAAGAAAACTCCTCAAACAATGATACTACAACACCTTCAAATACGACTAGTGTAATACCTGACTTTACAACAACAGTGGATCCCGGTACATCAACTGCATTACCTACGAAAATCCCAGACATTAACACTACTACTCCGGCCCCGGAAACAACTTCTAAAGCTCCGGAAACCACCACAACTAAACCCACAACTACTACTCTTACCCCTACAACAACATCAACTGCTACACCTAAAACTACTGCTACACCAGGTACAACGACAGTTGCACCTAATACCACAACTATTGCTCCTTCACCTGCACCAAATCCCCCGTGCAGACATTTTGATGGGCCTTCGTTTATTGGTGGTATTGTTTTAACATTAGGCTTATTAGCTATCGGTTTAGTTGCTTATAAATTTTATAAGGCTCGCAATGAACGCAATTATCATACCCTTTGAGCCGCCACAGCGTTTACGTCTGCATTTAATGCGGCATCCACAGCGGCAACTGCTGCTTCTACTACAATTACTACAGATGCTGAGCGTGTACGATTCGTACAGCCATCAATACCTTTACGTTCTCCACCTTCGCCGCCACCACCACCACCACCACCACCTCCACCACCAAATCAAACGCAACAGCAGACATCTCCCTCAGCAAGCCAAAGGCTACTTTATACATAAATTACAAATTTCATACGAGTAAAACAAATACTCTTTAAATTTGCAATGAGTCTTATTTCCTTATAAATGAACCTCTTAAACATTTTTTTTGCCGAATCATCAAAATTTTCAAACAGTACACATAACGAATATATGTGTATGAATGCACCAATCGAACTTTTAACCCCGCACATTTGACACACCTGGTGGCCTAGAAAGATATTTTTTAGTGATTTAATATATTAAGTTCATATATTGCAATTACGAAAAAAAATAATTTCGACTTGCATCTTTCTTCACCAAATTAGTGATATGTATATGCAATGTAATATCTAACTAAACACACATACATGTTTTATATGAAGCAGATGAATAATTATTACACATAATTATTAGTGCCGCAGGAAAAAATTTAACACGCTCATTGAGAGTGTGTGTATAAATAAAATATATATGAATATTATTATATGCTTCTACTTCCAAAATCTTAGTTTACATTTTTCCGTGTAAATGTTAAAATAGAATAAAGTATAACTACATCAATTATGAATGTAAAATAAAATTTATCCATTGTATTGCTGAAGCTAACATAACAAATAAGAGTTAAAACATATAAAAAATACATAAATAAATGTACTATGTTCCAAAAATGGCATACCAATAATTTAAAGTTCATATTTGAAAATATATATTCAAAAACATTTAGAAATGATAACTACCCTCGTCATACGATCGTAAATTAAATACTGTAATGTAAAACATTTTATTAAAATTTTCTGTATTTTTTATAAACTTTTATATTTAATTTTTTTTTTTTATTTTTATATATGTATGTATACATATATAATTTGTACTACATATGGTCATAAAAATTTTATTCGGCTCAAATGTATTCAAAAGTATACATGTCCATTCGTAAAATTTTTACTTTGTCAAATTAATTTTTTTCTTTAATGCGTTTTACGTTAATGAAATTGTATAAGAGGTAAATGGTGGCAAGGCATAAAAATTAAAAAAAAAGCTTTGCATTAAAAATACTTTTTAGTTTTTTTATGAAATATATTTTATTTGATTTGGCCATTGGGAGTAAAAAATAAATTTTTCTTTTAAAGAACAATGCAATTTACTAAAATTTCATAATTGACACTCATCTTAATTCTATTTGTTAAAAATTAAAAAAAATTTAAAATAAGGAATACAGGATACCAGTATTGAACTCGTTGAATATAAGAAGTAATGGAATATTTTAATTACACAGCCTTAAGTACATTAAATTTTATTGAAGGAACTAAGAAATTTTTTTTAGCTGCAAGAATAAGCTGCAGCAATTTTTTCTTAATATATTACTCAATTAAAAATTAAATTTTAAGTAACTGGAGCCGGAGAAGTGAAAATATTTTTTTGACTAAGAACGATGCAATTCGTTTACAATATCTAATCCAAAAAAAAAAAAAATAATTGTTATGAGAAAAAAACTTTTGCTCAATAAAAGTTCGGTGGCATAACTCAAAAACTAAACTAACTTCATGTGATAAAAAAAGAAAAATAAGAAATAAGACGTTACAAAATACTATATATTTTTTATTTGAGCCATATTCCCTCAAATTGTGCAAACCAAATAAGCGGTTTGAACCTCAAAGGCCTACTTAAATGTTTATACAAAGCACGGCAAATACAAACTAGAAATTGATTAACTTTCGTTTTGCCCAAGAGAGACAATAGTGATATGCTAAATTATTCTAAAGCGACGCGCACGAGTTTGTTTCTTCACATTATTAGCTTATCCCAACAGATTAAAATTTTATTGAAACATCCCATGCAATAACTTCATTAGTCATAAAAAAAGGAAAATTTCAATTAAAAATTTCCTTATAACAATTAAAACTATATCCCAGTTTAAAAATCATGAATTATGTAAATAAATTTCTGAGTACGCACATACACCCATGTGCAGAAGTAAAAAAAATAAATCATTTAGCTCGGAGATGTGAAAGCATTGTGAACCGTATTGAGTTCAAAATGATCAATATTAAATTTAAATAATTACGATCTGTTAGGTCATATATTTTATTTTATGGATCATTTTTATTTTCTTTTAACATTTATATCCTACTTATATAAAAATCACAACGTAGCTACATTATCCACTTGGTACCGATTCCAATTTAACACGTTTTGAAAAGGTGCCGGGGTTACCCCTCTTACGCTTCTTCTTTAAGCTCCTGTTATCAAATTTTATAATTAGTTGTTTGCCTTCAAGAGATACTTTTTTCTTAATTGCATTCCTAGCATCCCAAGTAGTTGGGAATGTAATAGCAGCAACACTTTTCTCTCCGTTTGCTTTACCTTTACCGGGTTTTATGTTGATATCCACAGCATTACTAAACAACTCTCGTATCTGCAATATTGATGCGGTTTTCGGCAAATTTAGTACAACGACAGATGATGTAAAGTTCTGTTCTTTTAACGACTTTTGGGTAGCTTTTTTCAAAAGTAGTTTAGATTTTTTATTTTCAAGCGATTTTATTTTACGTTCGGCCAATTCATTAATGAATTCTGCATTTTCTGTGCGAGGTATATTAACTACGTATTTTTTTAAATCATCATCCGTTTTTATTAATTTTTTCAGCTTCTTTAGTGTTGCATCTCGGTCTTCTTTAGTAGCGAAACCAATCAAACAGAATCTTGCATATCTTTGACGTGGCTTGCTTACTTTTACTGCTAGTGGCATTAGTGTCTTCACCTTTTCTTCTAAAGCTTCTTTTGTTTCCGGAACTTTATGAGGAAAACGTAAATATAACTGTTTGCCTTGCCGATCTTCATACATTAGTCGTACTTTCTCTTTTATTTTTTCTGTTTTTGAATTTTTTGATTCAATTACATTTTCTTCCATAATAGAATTATTTTCACTTTCAATTTCGTCCGTATCAGTGGCAGTGGCGTCTAAGTCAATTTCCTCTTCATCTGTGCCATTAACGCTTTCCTCCTCTCCTTCGTCCAATTGTGAACTTTCATCTGTTTCCATTTGACAGCAATTTGAAGAGTCTTCTTTGGATATTTTGCTTGATTTTACACTAATATTTTTATGCTTCATAACTTTTCTCGAAATATCACCAAAAACTAACAACAAGTAACGCCGCACGTGTTATTTTGTGTTTCAATATGCATTACTAAATTACATTTAAATAGGTGTACCCTGTAGCGAGGTGAAGAAACTACAAGTTACCAGCTGACTTTTTTTTATACTGGATCATAAAGTACGGAATAAATTTTTCTTGTAATTGTTTTGCATACTTTACATATAAAACACATTTCTCCAGCAAAATTTTGTTAAAAAATATTAATTTTTTAAACTGGTTTATTTTTTAATGCCTCAGTTCTATGCAAATACACGTAAGCACAAAGAAAATTTAACTAGGTGATCGAGTTTGTAACTCTGGAGAAAATACATTTATTCGTTGTGTAAAATTAGCTACACTATCAACAAATTTTCTTAACACGGTGAAACATAAAACCTAATAAAACAAAATTTGAAAGTTTGTGTAAACAGAATCAAAAACAAATATTGAAACACTTAAAAAATCTGCTTCTTACTGCCATCTGGTTGTCAAGTCAGCACGCAAAAAACTATATGCATTGAATTGTAAATAAAAATTTTTCCTAAAAATAAAATACTTTACAACACTTCAAATAAATGAATAAAAAATAAATCACAAAGATTGTCGCAACGAAGAAAAATTTTTTAACTGTAGGGAGCACAGTAATTAAAAATGGGAATTGTTGAAAATATAAAGTATTGGTTTACGTCAGAAACTGCCCGTAACAAAAATTCATCTCTTCTTGCTGGATTATTGGTCAGTAATATCAGATCAAACTTTGTTCATACATTCGAATATTGGCGTGAAATATGTTTGTTTATAGTTTTTTGCAGGATGGTGGACGTTAATTGATGCTATGGCGATCGACAAGGAACATCAGATAACTACAGGTCAAGTATTTATTGGAGTCTTTGGGAGCTTAAGCTTTTTTATGGTCAACACAGTGAAAAACTCTCATGTAAGTAATGTGGAATATCCAACGGGATAGTGTACAAAGTTATCTTTTTACTAATAGATCTCAGAGGATAACACATCCGAATCGGGAGCAAGAATTGCAAAAATTTGGCTTTTAATAGGATTTGTCATTGGTTTCGCTTCTATTATTGTGGCAGTTTGGGTAATGGTTGACGATTTCATAAATAACTGTAAGTTTACCATTCAGAAACAATAAAGTCTTACCAAATATTATTTTATATCTATCTACAAAAGTAAGTTTTTTGTTATACATGAGCATACCGATATATGTATATTTTTTAATTTCATACTGGACAACGTGCCTTTTAAAAAAATTGTATGAATCATATTGCTTATGAAATGTTTATATATAATAATTGAAAAAAACTGGCAATCCAAAAGTATGCATACATACATGTATATACATATGTAACAGAAACAAAAGAAAAATTTCAAGAAAAACAAGTGTTAAACGTCGCAAAAAAGTATTTTATGTAGCTTCTGCCAATAAATTTTCTTTAATTTCATTATTTTTAACGTACATACAATAATATTCAATGTTCTTTTAGCAAAAAAAGATGGTAGCTTCGGTGTAGCTCTGCTTATGCAAAATGTGTTGATATTATTTGCAAGTCTTACATATAAATTCGGACGTGATGAAGAAGCTTGGGCTGAGTAAATAAAGGAAATCCATGGGTATAAATATAATTTACTTATGCAATAAAAAATTATTAGTAACGAACATTATTAAATATTGTCCATTTTTATGCGTACATATTGTTAGATAAAATACAGAACTATGTATAATAAAGTTTAATAATTAATGTAGAAGTATTTTAATTATGTTATTTCTTAAATGGTTTTATATTCCACTTAACGTTGTGTAGGAATGTAAACACAAATAAAAGTATCTACATTTATTTAAAGTTTTGGTATCGCCATGTATTTTTTTATTCGCCCCACTATAAAGTGAACTGCAAAGAAAACAAGGCGCATTGAAATGTTATGAATTCGCCTTGAAATAAAGTATCTTTATCGAGGCGAATCATTGCAATTTGAATTCGCTTTGATTTTTATTTATCAAACGCCGACTTTGAGCATATTCGGCGAAGGACTTCATTACATCTGGCTTTGCATTTTCATTACAAAAGATAGTTTGTGTTAAAGCCACTAAAACAGGCCAAGTAGTAAAGCGCTCTATAAGATAAGATTTCTTGTTTGGTTTATCACTATTAAAAAAAATATATAAAAAAAGACAATGGATCCAGCGTTATTAAAAGAACGTGAAGCGTTCAAAAAGAGAGCTATGGCGACTCCAACGTAAGTATATATCTGAGGGTTTCTTTTCATAAAGATAAAATAATAAGTTTACATTTTTAAAGCGTGGAGAAAAAGGCAAAAATAGACCAAGTGCCTGTTCCACCTAAGGAAGAAGTTAAAAAGAAAATGCGTCCTCCTACTGCGCCAAAGCTAGATTCGAACACTTACAAAACCATGGCTGGAAGTTCACAATATAGATTTGGTGTTTTAGCTAAAATTGTGAAGCACATGCGTACAAGACATCAAGATGGGGATGACCATCCACTGACCATAGAGGAAATTTTAGATGAAACTAATCAGTTGGATGTGGGGCAGTCTATTAAAAATGTATGTTAAAAAACTCTACGTAACTATATTGTGTATATTAGGGAATTTATTATAAATTTTCAATTAGTGGTTGGGAACTGAAGCACTAGTGAATAATCCTAAAATTGAAGTAAGTCCCGATGGCATGCGTTTTACCTTTAAACCGGTGTATAAAATAAAAGATGGAAAAAGTCTGTTGCGCTTATTAAAACAACATGATCTCAAAGGTTTGGGTGGTATACTGATGGAAGATGTACAAGAATCTCTACCTCATTGCGAGAAAGTATTGAAAAATCGTGCATCTGAAATTATTTTTATTATTAGACCAATTGACAAGAAGAAAATTTTATTTTACAATGATAGGACGGCCACTTTTATAGTAAGTGTAGTACTACCAAAAATGTATAATTTTCATGAATTTTGAATATTTTCGTATCTTCAGGTAGATGAAGAGTTTCAAAAACTTTGGCGTTCTGCAACGGTAGATGCTATGGATGATGCAAAAATTGATGAATATTTGGAGAAACAAGGGATACGCTCTATGCAAGATCATGGGATTAAAAAGTCAGTGCCTAAACGCAAAAAAATTGCCAACAAAAAACGCCAATTCAAAAAACCCAGAGACAACGAACATTTGGCTGATGTTTTGGAGACGTACGAAGATAACACATTAACACAAAAAGGTGTTAATCCAATATAAATAAATGTTTACCTGCAAAAATTTTAGTGTCCTAAATTATACAATTTTAATGTTTAGTATGTAAAAATAAATTAGAGTAATTTAAGTACCAGACTTGAGAAATCTTTTTCTTATTTATTTAAATTTCGGTTCGAATTGATTTATTTAAATTGATACTATTTTATATTTAAGGGGAACATTTTCAAAAATAAATACGTTGCGAACCGAAGTTATAACACATATATCATATACATTACCACTAAATACATGTATATGTTTTGTGTAATTTTTTGGGGTGTTCTGTGATTTAGCAGTACCTTCATGCAAAAATTTCAATTGCTAATCCGAACTCAGTAGAATTTCAACGGATTTAGAAATGGGTTTTGATTTTTCAAACGCATTAAACAACATCGTCCAATAGGCAGTTCAAAAAAAAATATTAAATAACACTCGGTTTTTTATTTCAACGGTATAGAAAAACAAATGATACATCACTCTTGGATATATTCAATACTGTGTTTGTTTAATATTTTAAAATAACTCCATTGCATTATTTTGAGCACTAGAGGAAAGGAAAAAATAGAGATTTCACTACTTACACATAGGAGTAGGCGTATGTATTCATATATACCTATTTATATACAATGCAATCGAAAATCGCGTTTGGCATCTTGTGTTAAGCTTATGCGAATATGCCTTTGTTTAACTAATAAATCCTCTCCCTAAAGAAAGGCTGTATAAACAAGAAACTTGTTTCTTAAAGCAACCCTACAAACACTTTAAAGTGAAATAATTCAGCCAATGTATGCACATGTATATATATATGTAGTACAATTTTCTGGACGCAAAAAGAACTAAGTTTGGAGAAAAACGAAAATGTATTTTCGGTATTTAATTCAAGTAAGTAATGAATTCTTAGATATAAAATTATTAATTGATACCACTATTATTATTCAAGGCACCAAAATTTTGCTAAAAGCGAAAAAAAGAGCGAAAGCTTCTTTCCTACTCTACCAAATATGGTCTCTGAATTTTTTTACATTTGATTTTGATCCTGCACTCCATGATTAACTCGCAAGTGGATTTCAAGAATGTATCTCTATCATTTCAATTGAAAAAGAACATTTGTACACTGTCATAAAAAATTTCTATCTACACAAATAGTTTAATAAAAAATTAAGCTGAAGAAGAAACTCAACATAGGAAAATTAAGAATATTCTATTGAGTAGAAACATTCAGTTTGAATGAATTCATAGCTAAAGGGTTATTTATACAACTCATAATATCTTAGAATCACATAAAAATGTACAATTGTCAAAAAAAAAACTTTAAAAAAATGAGCTTTATCAGTTAATATAATAACTTTCCTGAAAATATCTTTTTTTTTTATTTTATTTGAGCAATTTTAATAAAAAATGTGTGTAGGGAACGAAGTTGTATTTAAATTTAATTAAAAACGTGTAAATGTGTTGAATTAATTTCTATGTATGTACGTACAGATTTGGGCAAAATTATGTGCACAACATACTTTCCCTTGTATAAAGCATGTTCGCCTTCCGCCGAAATTGTGGCTTCATAAATACATCCATACATATCTTTTTACCTCGGCAAAATAATATGTACAAGTTCGACAATCATTTTAAAGCAGTGATAAGGAATGATAAGGGATTCAAGGAATGATAAATGCACGGTTAATATTATTCCAATTTACATAAGTTTTTGTAGAATCATACTGGTTGAAATCCTAGAGAACATAAAATTCCGAACATTTTGAAGAAAATATCGAACAAATAGCATTATCGACAAGACAATAATATTAACATTAACCCTTTACATGATCTAATGTAAAATGCTTCTTTCGAGTTATTTGACTAAAACATACTTACATACATATTTTTATTTTTTGCCACATTTAAAAAATACACAAGAGTTTATAGTGAAAAGGTAATATATGTAGTTTTTCTCATAATAAAAAAGGAGAAAACTTAATATTGTAAATGTTTGTTCCAGTAGAAAGAGATCGTACTCAAATAGGTACATAAGTACCAACAAATAAGCCAAACGTTATCTACCTGAAAAGCTAAGCAAAATTGAGAATACGATTAGAAATGAACTTTTCATGCACAAAAATTTCTTCAAATAGGCATATACATATTTATAATAATAATAATATAATTCTGTTCGTCTCTGTACGTATCAGACTATTATCTCAGCATTGTGTTGTTTTCAAGCACCGATACAAAATCAATTAATTTTTCTTTCTCTTTTTAGGATGATTTCAGCGAAACTTAAGCAAAAAACAAAATGCGATTAAGTTAATATTTATTGAATATTTAGTATCTGGAGACCTTTCTAACCTGAAGGTATAAATATTTTAGTTGTGGGCTTATAAGAAACACACATTAAACTTGTGATATTTGTTACATAGAGTTAAGCTTTGCATTCGCTATTAACGGCTAAGTGACCTTGTTTTGAGTCCTTAGTTAAGACATACACGTAATGTTAATCGAAATGAGGGAATTGTTTCTATTCATATATTTGTTTTTAGTATTAAATACTAAAAGTGGTTTTGGATCAAGTCAAGAGTAAGTAATTAAAACGAATGTGTATATGTATGTAAAGGTGCATATATATATATAGCATTAATAATGGATTTTTTAAGAAAATTAAGTACTTAGCTACGTATACTGTAAAAGATTTAGTAACAAAAGTGTTATGGTTTTTTACCTTCTTGGCCTAGGTGTATCTAAGAAGTACAGAACCTAACTGGTAATGCGTGCAATAATTTGCGTAGACGTGTTATTGCTGAAAATATGTTTATTTTCGTAGGCTTTTTATTTGAGTTCAAAAAATTTTGATGATTACTTCAACGTAAGGAAATCATTGGATATTTATAAAAGCTATCAGGTGCGATATAATTCCACCGATTTAAAAATAGTTTTTATTTTTTTTTAATATTACTATTATAGGAATATATTTTTAACATCAGTAAAAGCACAGTACTGAGGCCATTGGCTAAATTTGCTGTGTTAAAAATTATAATTTTTTAAGGTTATAAAATTCAAATGATTTTGAACCTATTTTGTATATTTGTTGTCGTTAATAAAGACTAGAAAATAAAATTGATATAATTTGCAGGTACATATGTGCCGTAAGATAGTTTTTAATGTTAAAATTGTCACGACAATGCAACAATGTAAGTCTGATTATCCGAAATAAGAGCCGATGAACCAGCTAAATTTACTAATAATACTTTTATGTGGACTAAACAAAAAAGCCAGCTTGAGTCTATTATCACCATTTTTCTCATTAAAAAAAACTCATTGCTGCTTTCCTATTTACAATATAGTTATTAGCACACAGCAATCTTTATTTGCTTACGAAAAGCGGATTAAAATTAAACGAACTCGTAAAGAATCCTATTGGAGATAACATGTTCTATATGGGACTAAATTTCTAACTTCCATATAATATTATTCTGACATTATATATTTTTTTTTTTTGCGAATTCACCTTTAACTAAAAAACTTCATTTATTTAAATGTAAAAGTTCACATTTATGCGTAAATATATGTATGTATGTACTTATACATATTTCAAATAATTTCTTGCTTGATTATGGCAAAGCTACTCTGTACGGATCAATCAAAAATAAATGTTCCTAAAAATGAATTTATAATTGAAAAAGATAAAACAAACAATTCCATTAGCTCAGCATCTGTTTTAAATTTCCTCAAGAAGCAAATAAAATGTTTAAGTTTATAAAAAAAAGTGTATTAAATAATCATTTTATTGTATATGAAAATAATCTGTTTTTAAGTACACGTTTTTGAATTTGGTTGAATAATTTTATTTTAAAACAGTTTATGTCTGTGTAAGTCCAGTTACCAAATACCCAAAATTAATTTATAAAACACATGCAACTCTAGAACAACTAAAAAGTAGAGATATTATATTTAAAAGTATATCAATTACGCGACATAAATATGAACAATAATAAGACAACAAATATTTTAAATTTGATTATTAATTACACCTTTTTAAATTGCAGTCTAATTTATGGATATGAATGTCGTCAAAACAAATGTTTAAAAGTTGAATTAAACAAAAGTAATTGGGATAAAGCTATTAGTTTACCAGTTTGTCGAATGCTTTGCGATGACACTGTGGGTACATTGTGGCCACAGCCTACTGGCAAAGTGGAATTGGGTTCGACTTTCTATCATATTGATCATAATGCGATTGAATTTATAACACCTCCTTATAGTCTGCAGGAAAAACTTTGGATAAAGAATAAAGAACATTTTATGAATTCCCTTAGAAACAAGGTGCCAGATATTGAATTTATAAAGAATAAAAAAGGTTATTCACTAAAGATCATTATTGAATTAGAAAACCAGCGCAATAATGAAATTCCAAGATTAACATTGGACTCAGATGAAAGCTATAAATTGGAAATTAATACATCAGATGACAATAACATACAGGCAATAATAAAAGCGGAATCTTACTTTGGTGCGCGCCACGGGTTGGAAACTTTAAATCAGTTGATTGTTTACGATGATATAAGAAGAGAATTACAAGTTGTGTATAGGGCCGTTATAATTGATGGACCAGTTTTTAAATGGCGAGGTCTTTTATTGGATACTTCAAGAAATTACTATAGTGTTAAGGCTATAAAAAGAACATTAGGTATGTTAATGATGTTAAAAGTTTATTAATACCGTGATAGTTATTATAGTTATTACTTTTATATATCCGAAGATGCAATGGCTATGGTAAAACTAAATACATTCCATTGGCACATTACTGATTCACACAGCTTTCCAATGGAAGTTAAATCAAGACCTGAACTCTATAAATTAGGAGCGTATTCTTCTCGCAAAGTTTATACTCATGAAGATATTATAGAGATCATTGAATATGGTCGAGTACGTGGCATACGCGTAATGCCAGAATTTGATGCACCCGCCCATGTTGGTGAAGGTTGGCAGCATAAAAATATGACATCATGCTTTAAGGCCCAACCATGGAAGGATTATTGTGTAGAACCACCATGTGGCCAACTAGACCCTACTGTCGATGATATGTATGATGTTTTGCAGGATATATACAAAGAAATGTTTGATCTCTTCAATCCAGACGTTTTTCATATGGGCGGTGATGAAGTATCTGTTAATTGCTGGAATAGTAGCGAACCAATTCGTAACTGGATGAAATCAAAACAAAATTGGAACTTGCAGGAATCAGATTTTATTAATTTATGGGGCTACTTTCAAACAGAAGCACTAAAGCGTGTAGATATTTCTAGCAAAGGACAACAAGTTCCAATTATTTTGTGGACTAGCCGTCTTACAGACGTGCCTTACATAAATTACTTAGACAAGAACCGGTATATAATACAAATTTGGACAACAGGCTCGGATCCTAAGATTAACGACATTTTATCGCGTGATTTTCGCATAATAGTTTCTAATTATGATGCACTTTATTTTGATTGCGGAGGTGCTGGTTGGGTCACTGATGGTAATAACTGGTGTTCTCCATATATTGGTTGGCAAAAAGTATATGAAAATCGTATGGAAACAATTGCTGGAAAATATATACAGTCCGTAATGGGTGCTGAGGCCGCCATTTGGTCTGAACAAATTGATGAGCTCACATTAGATAATCGCCTTTGGCCTCGAGCTAGTGCCTTAGCTGAACGTTTGTGGTCGAATCCAAAAAATACTTGGCGGCAAGCTGATGCACGTATGCTAGTGCACCGTGAGCGTTTGGTGGAAAACGGTATAGCTGCTGAAGCGTTACAGCCAGAATGGTGCTTACAAAATCAAAACGAATGCCCAATTGATGCATACACAAGCAAAAAAAAAGCATAAATTTTAATAAATCCAAAGCAAATTTTTTTTTTTTTCAACAACGATAAGTATCTTTATATTCTTATTATATATTACGAATTTATATACAAATAAAGTAAAGAAAACATTTTTAAATATATTCAGAAAAATATACTGAGAAAAATAAAATAATTTGCAAAATTACATTAATTAATTGCTTTCCTTTTGCTCCATAATCCATATTTCTTTTTAATTAATTAGTTATGGTAGATTATGATTTCATATTTATAACTCTAACCTGAAGATGGTCAAAAGATCATAATTCTGAATGATTAAAATATTCATGTGCAATATACAATATATTTTGAGTTAAAAAAAAAATAAATGCATGTCTTTTTTATTTGAAACAGTTTTCTGTTATGTTTTTCTGCATATGCCAAGATGATCCGATGATGCAAAGTATATGAATATGAATTCACTTACTTTCTCTAAATCCCCACTTAATTTATGAAATGTGAAAATCCCACAAACCCGTTACAATTGTTTTTATATCGCTAAAACATCGTAACATAAAGAAATATACATATGTACTATATATAAAATGGAAACTAAAAAAATTTTACGAAGAAAATAAAAAGAAACGTTGAAAATCTACTGAATACAGTGTGCAATTTTTAATTATAAAAATGTAAATTATTAGTAGCGAAAAACCCGCACGTTTCCCCCTTTTTTTGTAAAAAAAATTTTTAACTTAAGACTTCCAATTGAGTAGATATATGTTAATGTACAGAACATTACAACTGCAGATTCTACACAAGTCAAATTTAATAGTAAATGATCTTGTCGTAACATTTTCCTTAATTAATCGGTGTTTCCGACGAATCAATTCCACCAATCCATATTAAGGCCACTATAATTTGGCTAAAAAAAAAATTTTTTCAGTAAATACGGCGCAATAATGTAACAGACTTATAAAACACCTCAAATAGTGCCCTATTCTAGATTCAATGGTGTTTATACATTCCAACAACAACACTACAGATTATTAAAGCAAATGAGAAAAATTTGTAGTTGGCGAACTTCCTAGTTCCCACGAGGGCACGCTTTAAATTCACAGTATATATTGTAAAATACAAGTGTGTTACTTTCTTAAAAAGTTTAACACTCAAAATGAAAATAAAAAGTAGGATTTCTTATCATTTTATTTAGTAGAATATTATTACAAACCACAATTTTCGCAATTGGCCTGCTTTCAACCGATAATTTAAATCGTCAATAAACTAAATAATAAATTTAAAATTGATAATCAAAATTGATTAATCAACAAGAATGTAGTTCCTTTTCTTATGAAAAATTAAAAAAATGATATAGAACAAATGTATGTATGTACATATATATAGTACACAGGTATGTAATATATATTGTTGTGAACAAAATATGCAGGAAATGTATGTTTGTCAAAATTACACATATGATGTAAATGTGTACCGATAATAAATAGAATTGGTTTTCGTAATTTTATGGTCCACATGTCGGCTCATACATCATCAAGATGGTATAGTGCTTTAAGGATTAAGTAATGTACAATTTGTATAGGCTAAGTAATTTTAGTTCTATGTAATCAACGCATCGTCATCGGTTTATTTAGTTTGCGTAATTGTACGTAATATTTACCCATTTCATAAGAATATTGCTTGTCTAGTCAAAATTTAGTTATTTAAAACTAAAATTGATGCTAAGCATACATATGGGTAGCAGTTGTAGGTAACACATAGATAAGTATTTATGTAGACGTCCGTATATGTAGGAAATTTTGTTTTTAGTTGTAGTGGTAGAAATAGGTCCATGTTTCACTTAAGTCCTTTTCTTTTTGCTCTTTTATCCGTTTTGTATTTTGTTTCCCGTGCTTGTGGTTAATTAATCAAGTTCCGTAGCTGTCAGTTACATTCAAGTAAATTATATGTTTCATTCAGTTTTTGTTTACTACATTCGTTCATTTATTTGTTGTCTGTGAAAATAGAAAATAAAAATTATATTGCGTTATGTTGCAACAATTGATGGTCAAAGTTACAAAACAACTTAATAAAGACTTTCGTGAGTCATTTATGCTAGCGAAAAGTCCATGTCTATGAAACTTTTTTTCGCAAAAAAAAATAAAAAAAAAATAGGATAATAATAATAAAAAAATTCAAATAAACTACAAATTACTTACCTCCCTTCTTTAGTAATACTAAAGCTCCCAAGCTTTGAAATACTTAAAAAAGTTATAAAAAAAACATTTGACAAAAAAAAACTTACGTTTAGTTTCGTCGCATGCGCTTGCGACTTCCGTTATCGCCATCGCCGACTCCACCACCACTATTTCCTCTTTCTTCAGCTTCCATAACCTAAATAAAAAAATTAATTGAATTTTTCAAAATTTAAAATATTTTTCGTGTTACCTTCATTTTGGAACCGCAAATTTCTGCTCCATTTAAAATTTGTATCGCTTTTTGGGCAGATTCTCGTTCTGAATATTTGACATATCCACAATTTTTGTTCGGCAGCAAATATACATCGATCAGACCTTTCCAACAGGCGAAGACATTTTTTAATATAGAAACCGGTAAGTTCTATATTTAAAAAGCATTATTTAAAAATTTTAAAGGAAATAAAAATTCATTCTTTATATTACCGAAGCTAGCACTATAAACAAACGCTGAGCTACTGGAGCATCACTGGGAGCCATTGGCTGCGATGGCGGCAACGGCACGCTGCAAATAGAATCCTTTCTCGTACGTTCTAGAATAAGTTCATATATGAAATATATATATTATATATTATTCATATATATTACTGGGTCTTTACTTAGTGTTCTGAAAACTTATCAGAGTAAAATTTTATCATCTTACACACTTTCTTTTTTAATTCTGTAACATTAACTTTTAAATTATTAACTACCAAACTTTTTTAAACAATATAAATATATTCATTCGGAATTTATGAGAATGTCTTAGATTTAAATATAAACTGAACTGATGTTTAATGATGTTCTAATCATATAAACAGTTGCCAGTTTATATTTTAGGCACAATTTTAAAGTTGTGCTGTATTCATATTCTATGAATACACAGGTCAATTTCAATTAAAATATACATATATATATGTATGTATAAGCATGTAACTATACATTTTAAAACTTACTATCAATAAAAGATGTATCAATTCGTGAAGAGCTCATGCCAGATATTTTTACAATTATACGCTCTCCCACAGGATATTCCAAGCCGTGTAATTTGTCCCTAAATTTGTATATATTGTTTCGATATTATATCATTACTTCAATAGTTCCAAACATACTTAGCATATATAGCAGCTTCTGGGTTATCATATACGACAATGGCTTCATTTGTACGTGGCCCATCTGTGGTGTACAAAATGCAATAAATAACAATAAAGTATTTTATCGTTTAACTTTTCATTTTAAGCAAAGTGTGCAAATTAATATACAACGGTATTTAGGTATATATAATACTTATGCATGTAATATATATGGTTGGGAATAAAATATTTTAATTATAAAACTTATTATATAAAATATTTCCACCGTTTCTCATAATAATAAAAAAATTATTTTTAAAGATTGAAATTCAAAAATTGAATCTTGATTGGTATTCAAGATTATTAACCTTTTTATTGACCCTTTTTTTAATTCTATTTTTTAAATATTTTCTATATTTTTTCAATAGTAAGAAAATGTTCTTTGTATTTCAAAATTGCTAGTAAACAAAAACACTAAAGACAAAGTTGCTTCATTGTAACCAAGAAGATGCAATGTAAAAGTTATATTCTTTTTTTGATGATCGCGCAATATTGACATCAATTACATATGTAACCATTATTGATCTAATAGCCATGTAAAATATTTAATACTCACATTCTTTGGTAATTTGACAATAGTCTAATCCCGGTATTATATCGAATAATCGCCACAACTGATCTTGATTTACACATGTACTAACAATAACTTCCAAACAGGTTGGCTGCGGAACTTGCACATTTTGCATTCGCAAAAATTGTGACATGTCGTTGTTAAAATTATTACTCCAATCATTATTATAACTGCTACCATTGTTAAATCCCCCACCACTTCCGCCTGCACCACTCATGCCCATTCCAGCCATATTCCCGCCAGTGCTGAATACACTCATGTTGTTACCACGGGTACTCATCATTGAGTTATCATCACGCCCACTGTATTGATCACGCGGATTACGCGTATTGGATCCTTTTGGCTCAGCAAATACTGCTTTATATTTGGATGGGCAATTTTCAAATGCTATGGCAGCATAATAGAATTTTGGATAGCGAACGTAACCAAATCCTTTTGGGTTACCACTTTGTTTATCTCTCACCAATGTCACGTTATCAACAGGCCCCCACTGCTTAAACTCCTCCCGCAACTCTTCTTCGGTTGTTGTTTTAGAGCACACTATGAAAAGGCGCACATATTTCTCATGTTCATTATCGGACTTACTTGAACCTTGGTTACGACTGCAATCAAAAAAAAAATGTTCAAAATTTTTCAGTAATATTAAAATGGCTTTTACTCACTTCGCAGCAACTAATACTTTTAATGTGCGATCTAAATTTCCTATAGTTTTTCCATTCATTTCCTCTTGAGCCTTTGCCGCATCTGAAGTTTTTGCATATTTTACATATGCTATTCCTTTATTATCTCCGGTGTGTTTATCCTTTACTACCCAAATGTCTTCTATTTCTCCAAAAGGCGAAAAAGCCTCATGAAAGTCTTCTTCTGTGTGAGCTTTATTGCAGATGATGAATAAGCGGGACATTGGCGGATCATCTTCGCTGTAATCACCACGGCCACTACTACCTCTTCCGCCATTACGGGATTGGGAACGGTAATCTGACATTATTAATTATATTTTGTTTGTTTATAATTATTTATGTTAATCAAGAATATTTAATTGCACTTTAAGGAAACAAAAATGGCGAATCTCATGTGTCTACACCGGCGTTTGCAAAGTGTTCTTCTTGTTGCAAATCCAGTTATGCTGAATAGAGGCGAATTGAATAAATAATTAGTCATAGTGGTGGTAGAAATACGATGAAATACGAACATTGGTATCATAAATGTCAAAAGTAATGTAAAAAATTTGATTTCGTTTTCATACAAAAAACCTATTATTGACAATTCTACAAAAAAAAGTACATATAAGGAGAAAAAATATAAATGTTTGTAGCATTGGTAACAAGTACTTTGCAAAATTACACATTTTAAAAAGGAATATATAATATATAATGCTATGTATGTGATATATAATGCTATGTTCTCACGATAATATGAACAACTTGTTCGTACTCTGAATTTCGATAGCGTATCCTGGTGTTCAAATGGTGATTTTTCTGGTTTCATATTGATTTTTTTGGATTATTAGTTTACATTAGTTCAGATAAAATGGTGATAATTTGTTATCAAAATTGGAGATATGCGGATTCGAACTTTATCAAAAGGAAGTCAAAATTTGCTCCTAGATTCAAAATAAGCCAAGTTGGTTCGCTCCAAGCCGAATTCATTTATATATAGCTCTAAAAAATTTTGTGGCAAATGTTCAGCAATGTTCGCCCGCAAACTATGAATCAGGGAACGAATCCACTTTTTTTGTTAATCGTGTGGACGTGATGTTAGACAACTTGATGGTAACTCAGAACAAGAAAAAATCAATCAACCTTTTATATCTTGATGCGCTAAACTGTCACTTTGTATGTGGTGAATTCGCTTTAGTGTAATTCAACATCATTGTTTTTATTGCACAGAATACTACAATTTATTTTACCACGTGCATATAGCTACAAAGTATAATAAAGTTTCCATAATTTAATTTGCATAAAACTAAATTTAATACATTTTTAAAATGGGGAAAAAGATTCAAAAAAAGAATAAAACCGGACAGCTTGAAATTGTACCTTTAGAGGAAAACTCTCCATTACCACCACAACGATCATCAGATGAAATTATACCGAAAAGGGTAAGTATATTTATAACAATTATAAACTAAAGTAATTATTTCCTATTTTGTTAGGATAAATGGATAAATAAACAAAGAGTATTAGTTTTTGCTGCTAGGGGCATTAGTCACCGTGATAGACATTTAATGAAGGACATAAAATCTTTAATGCCCCACCATAGGCCCGAATCAAAAATGGAAAGGTGCAAAACACTATCTGTCGTCAATGATATGTGTGAAATGAAGCATTGTAATAAATCGGTGCTGTTTGAAGGAAGACGAAAAAAAGACCTGTACATGTGGATTTCAAATATACCTAATGGACCCTCAGTAAAATTTTTGGTTGAAAATATACATACTATGGCTGAGCTAAAGATGACTGGCAACTGTTTAAGAGGCTCGAGACCGTTACTATCATTTGATCCGAAATTTGAACAAATACCGTACTTGAAGCTTTTAAAAGAACTATTTACACAAATTTTTGGAGTTCCCAATCACCATCCTAAAAGTCAACCTTTTATAGATCATGTTTACACTTTTACATTTTTGGATAATCGTATATGGTTCCGAAATTTTCAAATCCTTTCGGAAGACGGCGGCCTAGCGGAAATCGGCCCTCGTTTTGTTATGAATCCGGTTAAGATTTTCGAGGGATCTTTCACAGGTAATACCTTATGGGAAAATCCCGATTATGTGAGTCCTTCTAAACAAAGGCAAATGCTCAAAAAGTCCTCTAATGAGCGTTACGTTAATCGGGTTGAACAGAAGGTTCATTATGAAGCCACATTGCCCAAAAATGCTTATAACGGAATAGAATACGATGAATTATTTGCCGACAATAGTGCGATTGAAACAGCTAAAATTTTAGCAGAAAAGGCAAAAAAAAATACACTTGAAAAAGTGGACAAATTGAAAAAAAAATCATCTAAAGATGCATTAACAAAAAAAATCAAAGAAAAACAGCTTAAAGCAGTTAAGCAACTTATAGATAAGAAAAAATCAACTGTTAAAAAAATTAATAAGTGATGTTGTTACGATTCTTTGTAATTTTTTAAACATTTATTTTATAATAAAATATATAGATTTTTGTAAATCAAAATTAAAAGTTTTTAATGACAAGTACTACTAAGCAAAATGTACTTCACATTTTGTAATGTGAACTTTACTGAATAAACAAAATCGGAAATCCATTATTTATATTGAAATTGAATACGTTTTAGTACATTGAACTTTTGTAATTCACTGAAAATTAATTAGTTATATATATAGATATTACACACTACAAGCCATACTTTCTTCATAGACAGATTAAAAGAACATTGTGGCGTGCATTTCAAATAATAGCGGTTGCATTTGCAACTTTAAGTGTACCTTAGCACAAATAAACTGTTTGTTTACGTAGTCGGTGTTTTTATAAGTAAATTATGAAATATAAGAAAATATCCTATTCTGCATTGACAATTGCATAGTAGTGACTCGTTTGTGGAAAAGATTAATTTTTAGGAAATCAATCAGACTATCATTGGGGGATAGTTATAAACAATATTTAAAGCAAAGTGTTATATTAAGCACAATCGTAATTATAATTTTTTTTTTTAAAAGTAGGTACTTAACGCTTTATATATTTTTCTTTTTTATACCTAGTAAAACCAAATAAAACAACCCGAATGGTATTACTTTTATACTGAATTAAAATTAGTAGTTGATATTTATACAAATTTCAAGCAAACCTATCTATTCATATATACATACGTATGTATGTATGTACATAATAACGTTGGGTAGTAATCGTACATGTACTTTTCGTAAATGTATACATGATAAAATACGTATAAAAATTTAAGCAATATTACATATATAATATTTATATAAATTTATAATAATATTATATATAATAAGTTAGAGTTAAATGACTGTGCACTTTTCACCAAATAATTGAAGTTAAGAATTTTTCAAATATTCCAATTTATAGAATCCAACTTGCATATGTGTTTTTTATGGGTATATTATATCTACCATCTAACTTTCTTTGATTTTATTTTTCGTACGGTTGTTCTATGAATATGATACTTAAACGTTCCTATTGATAATGTAAACAGTCACACTATTTAAATACACAAATTATTTATATACATGTATATGTATTTCAAAAAAATGCTTTGTATTTAAGCAGCTTAAAACATTTTGAAGTCAATAGATTATTAAACCACATATGTACATATATACATAGGTAACTAAACACTTTTGAAATTTCTCGTATTCATAGAACCAAAGCGGAGGAGGAATATTGCTTATTGTTCATAGAATATATGTGCATTCATATATATACATTTTTATCATATCTGCGATTCTTATATATGCATGGATAATCGTATAAATATATTGACATATTTTAGATGTACATGTACATCTTCTCTTAATTACTCTATACGTATATGTATAATCCAAAGCGTGGAATATTTACAATCTAAATATCTTCATTTTAAGCAGTTCTCCTTGTACACACAAATGTACATTTTTTTAACACCGTCGTTAAGAATGTTCTAATTATTCTCTTCTAATAATTATAGTTAATTTCTTCTGTCAAAAGTACATATATTATATATTTACGAATATGTATGTTTATAAATAAATAATGTGCGTAAATGTTAGAATTAGCAAAAATATGCAAAATGTTTTAATATTCATTCGGTTCCACGGCACTATCTGGTACGACCATTGGTTTACTTGCCATACTAAAAGGTTGCTTATTAATAGGCATCATCTCGACTACTTGTATTGGCGGCTCTTCCCCAGGTTGCAATGGTTCTTCGCCAACCAACTTTGCTAAATTGCTTTGTGCCCAACGACCTCCGCGTCCATTTATTGTTTTATCTTCGCATACACATAGAAATAATGTATCTACAACCATCTATAAAAAAATTCGATTAAACATCAATAAATACTTCAGATTAATCGCAAAAACTATACATACTTCAAAAAGTGATAAAACAATGTGAGCAATAAAGAACGAAAATACAATTATCAGAATAACGGGAGCCATGTAGAAATTAAGTCCCGACTTATCTTTTAAGACCAAAATTCCGATTAGCCCACAAATAGCAGCAACAACAATTTTTCCCAAAAACAAAATAAAATCACCCACACTATTGATTGTAGCTACTTGTAAAGCATTTGTGGCCATCGCATTCCATGCCTAAAATTGAAAAAAATAAATCAATAGTAATAATAAGCGGTTAGTGCCAATTGAATATCTTTAAGTATTTTAAAATATGTATATATACATAGATGTGAGTATATATTTACGTGCTGGTAAAACAAATCTAGGTTGATACGAGTAGGAAAAAAAAAAGAACGCGTGCCCTGTATATATATATGACTATATATATTTCCTGTGATCGAAAATATATATAGTCTTGACTTTCTTTGAATAATTTTTTTTTCTTCTTTAATATATCCATATATACTTAGATTTATATGCATGTACGTATTTATTACTATTAAAGCAATTTTTTCCTTTTAGTGCCTACATGCAATAAGTTACTCGTACTATGGATCTTAATAAAACCAATATAATAAAAAAATCTTACTGTCATGCTCTCTACTCACTCACACTCTACATACTGAAATAAGTAGCAATATCAACTTTCATATAATATAACACTAAAAAGCATATTTCGATGCACCAGTTTTTGTAGCCGCAGATGTATTTTCAGTATACGCTTTAGATGTATTAATGCACGACTATAACACGAATTTTTTTATGATGAAAAGTTACTATATATATATTTAGTATTTTTTAAATTAAATTCTATTGATTCGAAGTTGATATGCTTGACCTAAATACAGTTTGACTTAATAATTCCCTGCCTAATTTCGAAATATTCAAATTAATTCGTAGTATAACTTTTTAGTGCATTTATTGCTGACTTAAGTTACAACATAAAACGCGAACAATTACTTGACATACTTTAATTTAATTAAATAAAGAAAAAATTGTAACTTCAATTTTAAGTTGAAACTAAGTTAACCAAGTGTTTCTTTTATATTTTAATACCAAAATAATTTAAATGGCGGGAGAAAAGTGATTTAAAAGCATGTTACCAAATTCATTGTAAAAATGAAAAATAAAAAATTATAATAATGAATGGTAAACAATTGTAAAAATAAGTCTATCAAAAACATACCTAAATCATTGAAATCACGTTAGTTCCTAGAACCTTCTAGGTTCCAAGAACCATACCACTCAATGCAAAGTCATGCTTTTTGATTGAGCATAGAAGTTATGCGTTACAAGTTTTAATTTTGTTATCTAACTTACAATACCAGCAGCAGGACAAAAGTTGATGGATTCTATTGCCACCACCGTGTATGCGTTATGGTTTAAAAAACGTATAAATTTTTCCAGTAACCAAAAACCACATATACAGCATTTCAAACAACAAGAAGCACATTCCGAACCTTTATCATTGCTTTTCTTTAACCTGAAATAAAGAAATTGTAATGTATATATTAATCATGTACATATTCATATTCTATTTTATATGCATGGATGTACATACATCCATATGCATCGACATGAATCTTTGCATTCTTCCACACTATATATGTAAAAATACGTATCCAAATGCATATGCATATACATTTATGATTTTACTCACTTGGTATATAAATACGTTAATATAAGGCGAGGAATTTTAAAAATTGTAATCACAAAGGAACCTTTGGCCACAGTACCCAAATGATACTTTACCAATTTTCCAATTGCATATACTGTAGGTGTACTAGTGGGTTTATTAAAATACCAAAACGCAACAGCAGCAGCTAGGGAAAATTGTTGGCAAGCGAATATAAATTCCGTGGTCCAAATAAGACCAACGACATAAATCCAAAACATGCTTTTAAGTGTTTTGGCCTCAGTGTATTCTATGGGTTGGAAGCCTACAATATTTATAAGGTGATATAGTAAACAATTATAATTATAAAAAATATAAATTTAAAAACATAAGCTACAATATGTAAAAAAGTACTACAACTTCTAATATGCCAAATAGGACGGATATATATATATATATATATATATATATATATATATATACATATATATGCAAACAAATGTGTATTCACATGCGCAAGTGCATTGTATAAAAAACGATATGCGCATACATATGCACATATTTACACAGCTGGTCATTTCTTACTCCCAGTCCACATTGCAATTTTGTTGCAGCAATTTTTGGTTGTTTTAGGTGAGAGGGGTACGGTACTCTGTACCCCTCCTGAAGCGTTTCACACCTCTCACCTAAAACAACCAAAAATTGCTGCAAACAAATTGCAAGTGTGGACTGGGAGTTACAGGCATCACCATGGACAATTTACGTTAATAAATTACATAATATACATATGTATGTACATTTCATTTTGTAAGACAGTTTTTTTTTGACTATTTCCCCAATCTGGTAATATATATACATAGCGTTACCTTAATAGCAAACATATTGGAACAACACTACCTATCCGGCCGATACTCAAGGAAGTATAGAAATATTGACATCAACAACAATATTTGTTTTTTGCTCAGTCAAATTTATAATGTATGTGCATATGCACATACCTTTTTCTTTTGATATTCAAAATTCTAATGAAAGTAATGCTTGTGCTTCTCTTGTACGAATGAGAGTAGTAGTTTCAACCATTTACTTTTAAAGTAACGTTTTGTATGTAAGTAAAATGCAGTGTATATTAAAAATTTATTGAGAAATGCAGAAAAATTCTAAATTACTTTAAAGGACAATCACTTACATATGATGATATTATTTTAACATTATCCAAAGGACGCATGATGTGGATATTATTTAAAATTACAGGATAAACGTACACATATATTTTTACATACATACATATATAAGATGAGGTGGTTTGGTATGTTAGTATGACATTCAGTAATATATTAAACCCTACAATTACTTACTTTTTGTGCCTGTATTTGCAAGAGCTACATTTGTAGTAGCATGAGCTGCAGTATTGTCAAATGGTGCAAAAATCTGTTTGTCTCCGGGAACACTTGCTGTAGCTAAACAGATCACTACTAATACCCAAAACGCTAGGAATATCGCTAAGATCATAAATGCTAATACAGGAGCAATAATCAGCCCTGGCAAATTCATCATACATTTTCCAGATTCTTCAAACAATGCTGATAGGCCGGAAAGTTTATTTTTTAAATAGTATACGATGACTATTAGTACCACCTAGAAAAAAAGCAGGCATGTAAGCAAGTAGTGTAATAAGAAATATATTTAAGTAAATGACTTTATAGAAAATGATGTTTATTTTTATACCATAGTTATAGTGGCTATAACAGCTAGTGCAAAAACCGCTTGCTCGTTACGAACAAATTCTTCCAAATATGAAAATTGAGTATCCACATGCTTTTTATGTTTAATACTATAATACGCATACCACAAGGCACCACATAAACCAATACTGGTGATAATAACTAAAATACATATCAGCCATGACACAATACGCGACAGCCAATGCATTAATGTCACCAAAGCAATAGAAATCACTGAAAGTAAATAAGAATGTATCGAAAAATAATATGTACATATAACTGCATGAATGTACATATATTTTTTTAGTATTCTAGTCCTATACTTGTGTAAATGACAACTTACATATGGATGTAGATTGGTACATCGGTATGAGTGCTTATGGAAAGACTTTTAGATATTCTCAAAGCGTGATTAGTAATATAATAGTAAATAAAGATGACTTGGGGTGCTTGTTTTATATATACATACACATATACATATGTAAGTAATCGAATTAATGTGTGATGAAATAGATTACGAGCGTATGATGTTTGTTCTGTTTTTCCAAAAAATTTTGATATTTCGTACTATCCATTACACTAGTGTAATAGCGAATTCCATTACTGATGTTGGGAATACTAGATGGGATCATCTAAAAGCAAAACTCCATCCCCATTACACCGCGTGCACAACAAAATTCATATGGATAGAAAAAAGGATGTTATTTAACAATTGGCATTAAGAGAAAACAATAACGTAATATTAAAATTTTTTGAATGTCTCTAATTTGAGAAATACATACTTACATACATATGTATGTATATCAGTATTCAAGCACAGGCTTATTAATAAATGATTATAATTTACTATTTGTTGCTTCAATAAGACTTTTCAAATACTTGTGTTATACACAGTTCCTTCACAAGGAGTGAATGGTTGCAAGCTAAGAACTGACATTAATTACACCCACTTAAACCATAATTTATAAGTACACATACATATGTATATATAGGGATCTTACATATCTGTTCTCTTTACACCATGCCACGTTTAATAACGATATCCCCACCTACATATATTGCGTGCCAAATGAATAGTCAAAACATTTTTTTATAGAAAGTTTCCACACCCAAAATCTTAATGTCAACTCGCGTCCTGTGTCCTATATTTTACAGTGCTGCCACACACATCTGAATAGATATCTGCACACACAAACATACACACACATGCATACACATCCATTTTAACTTTATTACTACTTACGAAATGATATTCCACAAATTAAAGCAATGAAATGCCACGTAGCATATATATCACCTAAAAATTGTTGGGCTATATCCCAAGAATTCAACATTTTATATAAATCTTGAACTGGAGCATTTTTACTCTTTGGCACACATCGATGAAGGACAGGAGAACTAATATTATATTAAAGAAAGATACATAGACAAATTTATATGTTTTTTTAATAAGACTTTTGGAAACTTACCTTTCATAGATTGGGAAATCCGGACAAGGACCCAAATAATTAAACAATTTGGATAAGTCGCCCTGTTTATCATTTGCTATATCAGACATGTTAAAGTCATAACGGCAAATGTTATTTTGTGTTTTTAAATAATAATCGTATACATCCTCTCGTTTGCTTAATGTTGACTTTGGACACTCCTTTACACATACTTTTACTGACTCCTTTAATTTCCTAACGTCAAAGTATAATAAGTGGGGCTTATCAAATGTGTTCAAACCAGATAATGGGTAGTTTGGATAATGTTCATTCTTTTTAACTCCACACGTGTTTCCAAAAGAATCATAGCCATTTATAACACGCAACGGGTTTCCATAAACAAACGAAAATATCGCAATAACAATCTACAATAAACACATAAATTCTAATTTGTTTTCTTTGAAACAAAAGTACTAACAGGTGATTAATAAACATACATATATATATATATATATATATATATATGTACATATATGTATATATTTACTTTACTTTAGGCTTAGGTTTATTAAAATTTTAAATACATTAATAAATTGGAAATAATATCATATCTATATTTATTTTGATGATGAATGTTTCATTCATTTCGTGTTATTTTTTCAATGCAAGAATAAGACGAAATGCAACATTCATCATCAAAATAAATATAGATATGATAACAATAAACAGTTTTAAGAATTGTAACCTAACCCTTATGTAAAATAATACGCATATTAACACATATAAAAAATAAAATCAAAATTTCGGATTGAATTGCTAATTACTTGAAAAAAAAAATGTATGAACAACAGTTTTTCTGATATCTATGTCAAGTTTAACATAGTTTAAATAATTTTAAGATACCTATCATTTCAACTATTTAATATAAAAAGAAATATAAGCAATCAGAAATTTACTAATTCTTTTGTTAGTTTCCTTTGGGTGGTGCAAACATATTTAATAGGCAAAATTAAGAATAATTCAGAAGTTAAATTATGTAATTAATTTATTATTTGAGATATGCTTCCATTTAAACTGCAGTGGAACTTTGCGCATAAACTGTATACTTGGAGAATTTTAAATTTTATGTCATGAATTTGTTTGCTGGGTGTATACTTATGTGCATGCACTTTGTCATATGTATGTATCAATAAACATGCTTTCAATAATTTCCTTCCTCGGGTACAAATATGAAGTCATATTGTAGAGTTCCGTTAATATATTTTTTTTTGCTTTGGTACATTTAATTAACATGTGGAATTTCTTATTATTAGGTCAATACGTGCAAAACTTACCAAAAAAAGCCAAAACAATATAAAAATTGCTAACCAAAATGTATCAGTGCAAGTTCTATATTTTGGACGATTTTCTTGCGGTTCTTCTTCCGAACTGGAGTTACATCCCATTTTTTAGCTTTTTGTTATTCGCACTTTTTATGGTTGATATTTTTATAAATAAATCCACAAAAACCTTCAACTTATTGCTTCATTTAGAATTCATAAATAGCACAAAATATAAAGTAAGCAAAAACAACTAAGTAGCTGTTTTATGTAGTTCGGACGCCTTTTTTTAGTTGATATCTATTTTACACAGTTGCCTTTTTATGCACAATTATTGTCAAACATACACATATATATATATTATTGTTTATTAGGAATTACATGAAAGAGATTCTCAATTATTTATTATAGTTAGACCGAATTTACATTGGCAAATTTTAGTTTGGCAAATTCTTCTCCATTCTGTTTTAAAATTTGTTTGCCATTTACACAGCCAAATTTTAGTTTGCCAAATTTTTTGTTTCTTTTCGTATGTTCTTTCTTAATTTTTGACATTTCATTCGGTGGTTGGTTTTTTAGCAAACACGCATGCACAAAGCACACACGCATGCTGTGTAAATGTGAAATGCATAGGAAATACATTGTGAAATACATATTTTTGGCGGTTGATTTTTATTTCAATATTCATATAATATTTAATTTATTTATATTTATTTATTGATTTCTTCAAAAAGGTTTTCCCTATGAAATTAATAAGATGTTCTTCTTGAAAAAAAAACCTTAGAGATATCTTGTAAATTTTGTTCTATTTTATTAGGTGCTACTAGGCACATGTTGCTCTGTGTAGTCTTTTTATTTTGGTAAAGCTTACAAATTGAAAATAGTTTTTAATAGTTTTTTTTTTTTTTTAAACTAAGCAACTGTTTTACTGAATTAGAAAAAAAAACAAAAGGAAATAATCGAAATGGAGAAAAATATGCGCTTTCCTACTTTGACGAAACAAACTCACCCACCAGAAAAATTAGGAAAAAAGTACACAGCAAAATTTTTTTTTTAATATATTTATTGCAAATAAAATTGTTAAAACAACAACCAATTAAATTTTTTTTGTTTTAAAAATTAAAAATATATTTCAGTCTTGTAAAAGTATACATTCAGTTGCTTCATATATGTATATGATAACATTAATTATAAGTTATCACATTAATTACTAGATTATTTTCTAAAACATTTGTTTTAAAAAAAAATATAAAAAACTATGGTATGCGTTGCAAGCGCTTCACCACACTGAAGTTAACTACAAAAAACGAAATATAAAATGAAAAACAATGTCAAATATACAATTTCATCATGAAAGTGCAACTCTATAAAACAAAGAACAAAGCAACTTTGCGAGAACACCGATGTCTGTACCCCCCGCAATACTCTTTTCCTCTCTCACCCTCACTTTAAGAATTTGCCAAACTAAAATTTGCTAATGTAAATTGGGTCTTAGGGTATCCCTTTCACTTTTAATACAATGGATTTAAGGAACATAAATTCTATTTAATGGATACATAAAATAGAATTAATTGATATATGTACTTTCTAATAATTTTTTTCTAGGAAACTTACAATCATATCTAGAGGTCAGACTCGTGTATATTCGGAAGTTTTCATAACTCTTTGTTCTTTTGCTTGCTTATAACTTTTTACAAACAATTCGGCTGCCGCCGACGGAATGTTTGTTGGCTAACCGCCGTACTTCATTATACCCACTATGTTGTTTACATTACCCTTCTAGCCTGTGCCGACGAATGGATTTTGAATTGTGCGCGAATTTTTTTCCTTTAATTTTTTTTTTTGCAAGTGGCATTTTTTGGAAATAATTTTATATGGGTGTAAAAGATTTATGGTGTATTCTGACACCATATGCAGAACGCAAACCTATATGCGAGCTGAGAGGAAAAACAGTTGCGATTGATCTGGCTGGGTGGGTTTGTGAAAGTCTCAACGTTGTAGACTATTTTGTACATCCAAGGCATCACCTAAAGTATGAAAATACATATGTATATCTTTTTATACGTTCCAATATAAATATCTAAAAAATATGTAATTATGTTATTTATTTTAAATGTTTTTTAAGAAATTTATTTTTTCGCACTTGTTATTTGATATGGCAAGAGGTTACTCCTGTTTTTGTATTGGAAGGAGTTGCGCCCAAGCTGAAAAGCAAGATTATAGAGAAGAGAAATGAGATTCAGTTTCGCGGTGTCAAACCGAAACAGGCAACAAGTTCGGATGAATCTTATAAGTCAGATCGTGGTAAAGGTAGAACCAGGTTTAATCATGTTTTAAAACAATGTGAAAATTTGTTACAAGCAATGGGATTTCAGTGTATGCAAGGACCTGGTGAAGCTGAAGCTTATTGTGCATTTCTTAATTTAAAAGGAGTAAGTATAAAAATCATATGCACTTTAAGGAGTTGTTACCATGCATTCTGTTTTCAATTGGCATAGTTAGTTGATGGAGTTATAAGTCAGGATTCCGATTGTTTTGCTTATGGCGCGTTGCGTGTGTACAGAAATTTTTCAGTTTCAACACAAGGTGCTTTAGCAGCACAGGGTGGTGCGGTAGATATATACGATGTGGATAATATTAACTCTAAAATGGGTAATTTAGAAAGGATTGATTTAGATTAGAATAGTTCTTTCAAATTATTTCTTTAGATTTTGGGCAACAAAAAGTCATAGCAATGGCTTTACTTTGTGGGTGCGACTATTGTCCCGATGGTGTAGGAGGCGTAGGACGTGATAGTGTATTAAAACTGTTCAGTAAATATAAAAATAAAGATATTTTAGACCGTATACGTTCTTGGAGACTTGAGAATGATTATTATTCGGCACTGGAAGAAAAGGTAGGTGACAAAACTATTTGTTCCAATTGTGGTCACATTGGGCGCACACAAAGTCACACAAAAAATGGATGTGGTATCTGTCGTACTAATCGTGGATGTGATGAAAGTTTCTGGAAGTAAGAAAATCATAGTTTAAGAATTATAGAAGAAAAATCACTTCAAATAATTTGCAGGGAAGAACGACTTGCATTAAAAGCAGAAATAACATTACGTAAAAAGGCATTACGTGATCCTTTCTTTCCTTCAGAAGAAATTATTGGAGAATTTCTAAATCAACCAAACGAAGTTCCAAAACTTAAATTCCATTGGCATCAACCGAATATGATAAAATTCATTAAACAAGTTGGACATTTATTACAATGGACAGAAATATATTGTTTTCAAAAGTTTTTCCCTATTTTAACAAGATGGCAAGTTTTGAATGCCTCTTGCTTGAATAAATCATCAGGTGTGAATTATGTTACACCGAAGGAAATTATTAAAAAACGGGTTGTAAAAGGTGTTCCCAGTTTGGAACTACTTTGGAATGATGAAAATGAAATTTTTAATGGCTTAATACCTGATAGTCAGTTAAAAGAATTCCTAGATAATAATCCTAAAGGTCTCCAAGATATTTGGTCGACTGTGGAGCCTTTAGAAAATGTAAAAATGGCATATCCAAATTTAGTGGAGGAGTTTTTAAAATCCAAAGAAAAACCGAAGAAGATTTCGAAAACGGCAAAACTAAATCAGTTTCAATATAGGAACTCATTGGAGAATTTAAATACTTTAACCGAAGCTACGAATGATATTGTTAAAAGTCAGAACTCACATAGAAACAGGAAGATGAAAAGATGTGATTTAAAGCCGCGTTTGCAAATGATTGATCGATTCTTTAGGACAGGTGTGAATAATGCATGTACTGGCAGTAGTATACAAACGGTCTCAAATTCTGTTCATAAATTCGCCATAGAATCACAACCATGCTCTACTCCAATAACTAAGTACATACCGTCAGATATGGAAAGTGATGCTGATGGAGATGTCTTCAATATGTCTGATATAGTTAATGGAATAGTTAGTAGATCAGATAAACCGTTTGCATTGACCTCTCTTAAGGGTAAGAAACTTTGCTATGAAGCGAAAATATATGGGATTGAGACTATATTAGGGAAGAGTACTACTTTTAAGGATGGATCACTTGATGATATCAATATTCGCAGTGAGAAACGTTTGCTTTCAAGTTCTTACAAAAATACACATAAAGACGCTAAAAGAGTATCATTGGATGATAGCTTCGATGTGCTAGTTAAAAAGGGTGTTTATCCAAATTTGAAGGCTTCTGAATTGGGGAAAGTCAATCGTACATCCAACTTTATAGATCATTTTAAAGCAAAGCAAATGAACACTTCAATAACATCTCAAAACCTTTCCGTAGAAAAAAATGTAAGCTATTTTTTTAACAATAGTGTTCAACTGGAGACTGATGATATTTTTGAACGGCTTATGGAAGGAAGTACAGCAAAACAATCTGATTTAAATGAAAATGACTTTGTAATTGTAAGTGATTAATATATTGTGGTTTAATAAGTTAAAAATGTACACGAAAATTGAGAAATGCGTATTCGATTTAGAGCGTGGTGAGTATATTTAGCCTTGGTAAGGATTGGAAACAAGTCGAATTTGTTGCGGTTAGTCGGCAGCCATAAATTTACACAAGGTTTTGGTTATTGCTTTTGGAATGAGATGTTCTAATGACCTTCCAAATTTGAAATATTCAAATAATAAATTCTCTCTCGCTCAATGCCCTCTTTTTTATATTTAATAATTTACAATTTTATTTCTCCATATTTCGCTACTTTTTTGAGAAACTAAAAAATTTTTAATTTGTCATTTGTTATGTGCATATAAACATTAAAAAAAACTTTTTGTGAAAGTAAAATCAAATTTACGGTTCTATTACTAATGTAATATACATACATACATATGTATATTTTTTTGGAGAAGAAATTAGATAGTGTAAAGACATTTTAGAAAAATTAAATAATAATTTTTTAAAAAAAGATCTAAAGCTCTACTAAACATTAAATTATTCAAATAACTAAACCAATTCGCTTCTGGGAAAGGTCTACCCGAGAGATAAGTATTTTATCAAAACTAAGAAAATATACCGGTATCTTCTGATTAATATGGTTCAGGCGGAAAATGTAATTAAATAAACAATTTAAAAAATACAAAAAAAACTTTTAATCGTGTGGATAATTAGGTAATATTAGGTTTTCCAAATTTTAAGATAATAATTATGCATATTCCTAGTTACCTTACACTTCCAGAAACTTGGGGAGGGGTACAGAGTTTTTATGTTTTGCAATTCTCACTAAGAACAAGAGAAAAAGGTATAAGAAATACAAAAATTGCAATACTAATGTGGACATTTGCAATTTCAAAGCAGAATTTGAAAAAGAGCAAATTGTGGGCGGGTACCAAGGCAACCGAACCGCAATTTCTGATTATGAATGGCAACCTAAAAGATTGCCGTTTGCATGGAGTTGCCAACTGAATATCTCAGAGTTTTGTCAATTGAATCTCAGAATTTTTTCAGAAAAAACATGTATATTGTGGGAAAATATAAATTGTTAATTGTGTTCAAAGGGAAGAAGTTGAAAACGAATCCACAGGTAATTCGACTGTTAACCGTTTTCTTACTACGTCATTAATATCGAATACATTGTGAAGATGATGAGGATGATTCCTTACAGAGTATGGAACGAACCTCGCGTGCAGCTTGTTTTCACACAATATAAATACTGTCGACAAAAATGGTACTTTTTAGGGCAGAATGCGAGTATACATCAGTATGTACATCTAATTCGTTTTTTTCATACAAATTTACTTCTCCTGAATATAAAGTTAAATATTTTTGAGTAACATTGTGTAAACACCGTTTGTCCTAAAATTTAAGAATTATTAAAAAAGATGGGAAAGTGGTGCAATACTAAAAGTATTATTTATTTGGATGCTATAAATTTATTGCCTACAAATATGTATCAGTTGCTGTAATATCAGAGTAGCAAATACATTACAAGATGCAAAAGAGAAGCAATAGATATTTAGTGTTTCATAAATTTGATTACATTTGGGATAAAAATGTATTTTATGGTTTGATATTAATAATAAATTAGAGAAATTTTCCATTCGCACAGAATACTGCATATTCCCATTATATTTCACATCAAATTTACATCGGAATCTATATGAATGTGGTACTGACACTTCTTTAAATGGTTTGATAATTCCACATCATACTTATTTAACATAAACCGATACTAATGTTTAGTTTTTATTAGATCGAAATCGTTCTATTAATATATTCTAGTTATAAGTATATGAGTTAACACTTGAATTCCTAAGACAAACTGCTTTTTTATATATCTCTTTAAGTACGAATTCTACAAAAAAAAGGCGCAAAATCTTAATTTTGTGTGTGTACTCCAAGCATTTTTCGCAGACAGTCTACCCTGTATCTGTGCTACAAAATTATAGCGTGGCGCGGTGTTTGTAAAGTTTGTGTAAACTTGCCTAATTTGTTCATAAATTATAGTTTATTTGGAATAAGTTTTCTTAATATGCATCTTCCAATATCGCCGGAAGAGTTTACTGACGCGGAAAATTCCACATTTAATAAACTTCTTGAAAATCCGAGAGAGTGGTGTAATGTACCTCTGCTCAATTACACACCATTGCATCTTTTAAAAGATCATACTTTAGTTAGATTTAGAGGTATGATACAGGATATGTTAGAGCCGGAAATATATTTGGAACGATATGAAGTAAAAAAGTTCGATGGATCCAGCAAGCGTGTACAACAGGGTAAATACAGGGATTGCTTATTGATAAACAATGATGAGGAGGTGTGCTACGAATCAACCTTAAATGTTAAAGGCGAGAGAAGAACTTTGTTTGTTGTATCAATACCAGGCATTAATAATTGGGCTACGGATTATGAAGAAAATTGTAATAAGCGTAACTTACCTCAAATTGTTGCGAGAACTAATATAATCACAGAAGCAATAAAGCGATCACCTCCAGAGGTGGACGAAATGCCATTTGAATTCAGTGAAAACAAAACTGTAGTAGGAAAAATATCTGAAAATAGGACTGCATTTTCAAAACGTCAAAGATGTGACACTGAAAACCAAGAAACACCAAAAGAGTCACTCTTAAATGTTGAATATTTATTAAATTCTCCAATACCTGGAAGACCAAGCAAAGCGTGCATGATTAAAATTTATAAGGATTTTGATTCTTATATTCTAAATTCAGTAATTGATGTAATTGGATTCTTATCAGTTGATCCATCACTTGACGCATCTTTAATGGAAGTTGATAATTTTGATAATAATAATGAAATACAAGCCCAAAATCCACCGCCATCCTTAATTCCCAGGTTGCATGCTATAGCCATTCATCACTTACCTCATGCTAATCCTTTGATGGATGCTCGTTTAACAGAAACCACGAAATGTGAAACTATAAATATAGCAAATGTACAACAAGAATTACGTATGCTTTTATCTTCTTGTTTGTTTAATGATGGTTTGGCCGCCGATTATCTCCTTTCACATCTTATTTCAACTGTATACAGCAGATGCGAATTGCAAAGCATTGGTAAATTTTCTCTTAATATTTTCAATATACCTAGAGAAGTGCTAAGCGATTACACCAAGCATTTATATGAAATATTGGAGTTACTTATTCCAGCAAGTCATTATTTACCAATGGCATTAGATGTTATGAATACGACAGCATTTGTGCCCAAGTAAGTATGGATGTTAATTAGATTGAATTTCTCCCTGGAGATGTGCATACTATTACCAAAACAAGAAGTAAATAGATTAATGTATATTTTTTTTTAATGTGCCACTTATACATGTATTTAGCTTGTAAGGCCTAACTTCTTTTATGCCAATAAAACTAAATTTTATTGCATATTTCTCCCAACGTTTCGTGGATTTTTGTCCACTTCATCAGGGGATTGTCTAACTTATTAAAAACAAAAATTAAGAACAGGTTTACAATATTATTATTACAATATTACAATAAAAAAAATAAAAAAAAAAAAAAATTATTACAATATTGTAAATCTGTTCTTAATTTTTGTTTTTAATAAATTAGACAATCCCCTGATAAAGTGGACAAAAATCCACGAAACGTTGGGAGAAATATGCAATAAAATTTAGTTTTATTGGCATAAAAGAAGTTAGGCCTTACAAGCTAAATATGTACATGTGTAAGTGGCACATTAAAAAAAATATATACATATATTTAAAATAATTGGCCAATAAGGAAAGGAATTTAGTAAATAGATTCATTTTTTAAAACGTATGTATACGATATTTCATGTTTTCAGTTTGGCTTTCTCTTGACATTCAAATTTAACACTTCGCAGATAAATCAGGCAGTATTTTCGTTGGCCTTTAATTGTCATATATTTCTTTGCCAGAATCGTTTTATTTGTTTAAAAAATAATTTATATGTATGTGTTTACTTAAAATTATTTACAGAAAAGATTATGAAACAAATAAATTAATTTCTGGTTTATTACAACTGGCACCACAAACCCATTTGGTACTTGATGAAACGCAAATGCAACAAGGAAAATTAGAAGCTAATGGTGTAATGGGGATACAAAACATAGCTAACCTTATAAATAATCAACAAATTAAGGTTAGTTTTCAGTACTATGATATTGACTATAACGTGGATATTCCTGTGTTGATGTTAAGTGAAGGAAGAAGCATGTTACCGGTATGTAATTTAAATGATTTATAGAATCCTAATAATATGGAATATGGTTTTATAGACGGATATTTCACTACCTCTGGAAGCTGATGGTAAGTCTGTACAACTGATAATGGGAAATTTTAAAGCTGCTCACATTTATATGAGACAGAATTTTCGCTTAAATAAATTTCGACGCTTCTTAACGCTGTCAAAGATTTCACCATTTACTATAAACCCAGAAGATACTGAAATGATACAAAATGATTTTGTTGAAATGCGTAAAGTAGACCCAGCAATCAATTCAGATGATTTACATTCTTTATTGGTGTTATCTCGTCTGTTAGCTATTTCCAGCGGCAAACAAATACTCGATAAAAAATCTTGGGACTTGGCAAAAAAAATGGAGGAAACACGTCGACTTCGTCTAACTCAATTACCTAACTCTACATTGCGCTCTTAGTTGTATTTATTTTTAGTATATTACATATAAGGAATATGTAGTATGTATTATGTGAATAGTGATTAAATGAATTGGCATTCTTTACATACATATATATGTATTTTTTTTTTTATGTGAGTTATTGAAATTGCAACCAGTTGTGAAGTGACTATTAAGGAACATAAACTTATGCATTTCCAGTGCTCGACTAATTTTGACATTGTTAGTATCCAATCGGTCCCCGGATTAAGCATTCTTATAACTTTATTGGACATTAATAATAGGCTTTGCTCCGAGATAGCGTTATAAAACGCTTTGTTTGAGTCTAGGTAGATTTCTCCAATGCCAGGAAAATTAGAATTCAGCACAAGCAACGATTCTTTTTATGGATATAACTAACATATGTGCAAGCCAATTTCAAAACGAAAAAATTAGCGTTTTGCACGTGCAATAATGTCGCAATGCCTTCCTGTTTAACGGCACGTATACCTACCATTGATCGCAAAAATTCTGTGACAGAAGTATTATTATATTTAGGATTCCAAAATACAAAAAGTTTATTAAACAATTTTAGTTTTATATAACTTTATTAAATATTTTCTTACAAAGAGGCACCTAAAACAAAAATTTAATGAAAAATCCATTAGAATTCAGCTTTCGTCGCAGACATCTTTTTCATTCTGTAACCGCAAAAAAAAAAAAAATTAGAGCCACGAATAAAAAATACAAGTAATTAATTTTTCCAAAAGAAATCAGAGTGGATTTGTGTCATTTATTTATCAAATGATGGGGAATCCGAAAAAAATTTCATCATTTAAATTTCGAATCTGGATAGCAACCAAACTTATTTTAATAATCGGTCGACAAGAATATATACGCTAGAAAAATGAATCCTACTTGCGGCTCGCGATATTGTACACAACAGAAGTTTGATTGATATCCATACATCCTAATTTATTTATTTTTGTTAATATTAATATATCTTACCTTCAAAACTAAAATAATCACCCAAATTTAATGATTTGAAGTATTTCCTAAAAAGAAAATGTAAAACATTTCCAATTAATTTCTTAAGACAATTTTATATATATGCGAAAGTTTTTGAATCACATTCAGTATGAAGTTTGTATCATTTATTGATCAAATGATGGGGAATCCGAAAAGATATCATCAATAAAAAAATAATTATTTTATGACGAAATCACAAAAGACAATATATTTAATAAAGTTTATAACTCAAGAAAAAGTAGTGAATTATGTCGGTGGAATTTGTGAAATTTTCTATGAAAAGTCTTGCATTTTTATTTTTGCAATAATTTATTTTTAGTGATTTCAATGTATGAACTGAATATATATTGATATTATAATATTATATTGACATTACAAAAAAAAAAGTGTGTTAAGACCTTTTTACTTGATTGCAAAGACATATACATTTGTTATGTAAAAAGAATGTTTTCCAACATCATCCACGTATTCGTACCTCTCGTTTTGAGGAAATAAAAAGGTAATAGAATGGAAAAATTACTACTTGTGTGCCGAACTGGAAGGATTTTTGATGTTCATTGTATGCACGTATCTGATTTTATATGGTAGTTTTACATATGGAAATTAATGTTTTAGTATTCGTGTTAACAGAATGTGTTGATAAGTGTACAAAGCTCTGAAATTATATATATTTTTTTTAAATTAAATTGGTTTAAAAAATACTTACTTTTTTTTAAATAGTACACATGTGTGCATATCATTCACCACGTCGTTTTACGAAATTAGAATACCATCTGTAATAATTTTTTTTTAATGTTAATAAAAAAACTTATGATTCTATGCATATAATATAATTTTAAACTTAATCAGCACTTATAATTTGCGTTGGATATGGGATAAATTCTCTTCATGGCTTATCAAAGCGAGCTGGGTTAATGTTTTCATCACTTAAATCAAAAACGTAAAATATTTTTTATTGTCACATTTACCTGATTAATATCGGCTCTCTCTCTAAAGCAGTATGTATCTTGGTATATCAACGAAATCAAAATTCTCCATCAAGCTATTCTGTAATAACAAAAATGTTTACTATTAATTACATTGAATAATCGGTATGTGGATTAAATTTGTTTAAAAAATTATCAGCAAATATAATTTGCGTTGGATATGGGATAAATTCTCTTCATGGCTTATCAAAGCGAGCTGGGTTAATGTTTTCATCACTTAAATCAAAAACGTAAAATATTTTTTATTGTCACATTTACCTGATTAATCTCGGCTCTCTCTCTCTAAAGCAGTATGTATCTTGGTGTATCAACGAAATCAAAATTCTCCATCAAGCTATTCTGTAATAACGAAAATGTTTACTATTAAATACCTTCAATAATCGGTATGTGGATTAAATGTGTTTAAAAAATTATCAGCAAATATAATTTGCGTTGGATATGGGATACATTCTCTTCATGGCTTATCAAAGCGAGCTGGGTTAATGTTTTCATCACTTAAAGCAAATACGTAAAATATTTTTTATTGTCACATTTACCTGATTAATCTCGGCTCTCTCTCTCTCTAAAGCAGTATGTATCTTGGTGTATCAACGAAATCAAAATTCTCCATCAAGCTATTCTGTAATAACAAAAATGTTTACTATTAAATACCTTCAATAATCGGTATGTGGACTAAATTTGTTTAAAAAATTATCAGCAAATATAATTTGCGTTGGATATGGGATACATTCTCTTCATGGCTTATCAAAGCGAGCTGGGTTAATGTTTTCATCACTTAAAGCAAATACGTAAAATATTTTTTATTGTCACATTTACCTGATTAATCTCGGCTCTTTCTCTCTCAAGCAGTATGTATCTTGGTGTATCAACGAAATCAAAGTTCTCCGTCACGATATTCTGTAATAACAAAAATGTTTACTATTAATTACCTTCAATAATGGGCATGTGGATTAAATTTATTTAAAAAATTATTTGCAAATATAATTTGCGTTGAATATGGGATAAATTCTCTTCACGTCATCATTTAAAGAAAATACTTAAAAATAAAATTTTTCTCAGGGAATATATTTTTTTTTATATATTTTTCTTTCACCACAGTATATATGAATATATATAAAAAATTGCAAATCGTATCGGTCAACTTGCTTATTTTTTAGAAATCAAACATATTGAATTGTTTCAAATATGCTCTTATCTAAAAAAAAAAAAAAAAAAAAAAAAAAGGAAAAAAATAATTCGAGAAATATGTATACTCCGATTATAGGTATATCCAAAACATGATATGCATAATCATTTATTCAGTTCTTCCGGTCAAATGAAATTATTCAAATTTTTTATGTTCTATTTTCTAAAATCATTATTTCTATTTAAATGCAATCATTAATTAGCTACTTAATTATCAAATAAATAACTTGTGAGAATCCTTTTTATGTAAAACAATGCATGGTTACTATTTAACTTATTTAGATATGATTCACTTTTTTATGTAAAATAAAACTTACATCAACTGGAAATCGTATGGAGTTAGAGTTACCCAATTGAGAATTCTTAACCTAAAACAAGAAAAAAATATTCATTTTAAAATTTTTAGAAAAGAATATAATAGAAGTTTTTTGAAATACAATCAGAATTATATTTCATCAAATATATTCAAGAGTAGCAAATAAATAAAATAAACATCATAATTTACAAATTACAGTATATATACATATATATGTACATATACGCAGATAATTATTTAATTACCTTCAATGACTGGAATTCACTTTTAATTCAGAGTTGTTCGCGCCATTTATTCTAAAATTAAAAAAAAGTTTCAAACATATTACTATAAGCATTATGATTAACAGTACTTAATATTGAAAATATTTATTCAGATTTATTATATCATCAAGCCTTATTCAAGAGTAGCAAATAATATTTACACATCATAAAAGAGTGGCATAATTTTCTACAATAATATATAAAAATTCACTTACATATACTGAAAACAACAGAAATACGTTTACGAAATGGTTTTGGAAATCAAAAAGTTCTCCCTTTCGTCCTTTTTGTCAGGTCATAAACAGAGCTAAAAATAAAATAGTAGACCCAATTACTTTTTTTTTGTAATTACAATTTTTTTTAAGTGCTTAGTTTTGATGAATCAGATAAAAAATCGTCATCAAATTATTTTCAGCGACGAAAAATAAATAATCATCACATGCAAATTATTGTAAATCAATTATGGATGGCAACTGAGTTTTGGGCTGCATATATTTAAGTACTGCTTTGCCACACAGGTAGCCCAACACAAGTTGATATCCATACTATGTTTAGTACTAATAACACCAACTTACTTTTATTCAAATGATGTTCATCCTTGACTTCAACCATAGCTGCAAAGAAAATGTAGAAAAAAAAAAAAAGAACAACTTCCCAATTTAAAAACGCCTCCCTAAATATGCTACTGATATCTATTTGATTAAATAAACAATTTTTTTTTGTTTCCAAGAATTATGATTTTTATAATCCTTCGTAATTTAATACATACAAAAAATATTGTAGAATTTTTTTGATGCTTTATACTAAAAGTTCTCTTAAACAGATTCTTGTACTGGAGGTTCGTAGCCCTCGGGTCTTTCAATAACAGCACCCTCTGCTGAAACAACAGCTTCAGTACCTTTACCACCGCCATCTCCGTGTAATTCCAATAACTTGGATAAGTCGAAACGAGGCTTTTTCAATACCTTAACTTTTCGAATATATACATCATGTAATGGGTAGATGCGTTGGCAGTTTTTCTCAATGTCCTTTGCAATGGAATCCAAAGCCAATTTACCAACCAATTGTTTTAAGTCGGAGTTCGTAACTTCTTTTGTAATTATTTCGCGCATCCTTCCACGTATTTTACGTACTTGAGAATGTTGGGCGTAACAAGTTTTGCGTTGGGACTGCTGGTCTTTTGCAGTGAAACCAATGCAAAAAACTCGTAGCAAATATCCATCTGTGGTTTTAGCTTCAACAATGCCTTCGATAAGTGTTTGCCATTTCTTGACCATTGATCTAATAATAAAAATAAAAGCTATTACGATACACACTTTGACGGAACATTGCTAAACAAAAGCCCAAAATATTCTCATTTTAAAGTTTTTTAAATCAAAATTTTGTTTAGCTTTTATTTCACTCATGTTTGCTTTTGATTTTCATTAATTATTTTTTTAGCACCTTACACCTTATACACACAATTTGTTGTCGCATAACATTACCTGTATTTATCGGTGGTTAAATCCATACCATGGAAATTGCACAAGATGTTCCTATCCTGTACATCTTCGGCTATTAGACGGAATTTACGGAAGGAACGTTCAGAATCGTTATCTTTTTGTAAATCACCTAAAGCTACTTCAAACACACGGCCCTTTAAGTAATCCGAGGCGATTTTTTGACCCTGGGTACGGTTAACCAAGGTTTTGCCAATTTGGCGAGTAGCAAACATGTTAGGTGCTTTAACATCGTACCAATCCTTGCGAGAGAAGGGATCTATAACCTTCTTTTTACCACCTTTCTTGCCTCCCTTAGAGAGACCTTTATTTTTACCGACTGCCATCTTCAGAACTCAAAGCGGAAAAAGATCGAATCACGTTGATGACAAAGTGTCAAAGAAAGGAAACTGAACATTTACATGTGAACAGTAATTATTCATTAAAATATGACAGGTTGGACATAGGGATGCCATATTAATGATAGTAAAGTTTTCAAGCACTTTTTACAATCATATATCATAGGAGTGGAATCAGTAAGAATTATCATAAAAATATGGCGGCTGCCCTTTAAAAATTGTTTTGCAGAGAACACACGTTAAATGCCATCCCTAAACAAAAGCAGCAAGCGTTTTTTATCTGTCAAAAGTTCTCATGCCCATACTTTTTGTATGAAGCATACCGAAAAAACTCGCCGTAACGCTTTGCCAATGGAAAATCTGATTTTAACAGAACGTTTTATAGTGGAGTTAGGCGAAGAAGAAACCAGTTATATACAAAAGATAAAAAACAAGAAAAAAATTTCTTTAAAATAAAAATACGGAAGGGAGATAATATTTCCAATATAATATAAATAATGTATATTTTGTTTTAATTTTCCTTGTAAATTTAGAATATTAACGAAGAAACTATAGAGCTAATGCATGAGAATTCATGCGTGTATGACGAAAACCTGAGGAAATTGTGAAGTACTGCTGTTGCTAAGAAAACAAAAATATATATTTCTATCTTTTCCTTGATATAAAAGTATTAAAAGAACGGTTTTTTGCCTCTATTGAACATTTTTGAATAATGAGGGTCGCTATATTGATATAACGTGGCCGTTTTTGTTTAGGTATGGCACTTTAGCGGCAACGGTAAGCGGAAAAAAGTGTTTCGCCTTCCGCTTTTGTTTAGGGATGGCATTAAGTGTATAACTAACACACTTAAAATATGACTGTTAAACAAAAATACAAAATAGAGAATGAATGCTTGAGAATATACTTCGTTCTGGAAAACTTATACATTCTTCAATAATTAATTTTTTATATTAAAATAAAATTTCGGTAAAAGCTTGTCCTATTTATATAGTTATATGAGTTACTATTTTCTATCTGGCCACTTTATTAAGTTAAAGCTTTTGAAAATTTTCCGAACACTTCCGTAATTATTGATACTGTAAAATGCACCACTGAATTGGTACTAAGGATATTAATTACAGTAATAATAGTATAGTAAACAAAACATAAAAACTGATGAAGGTATAAAAAAGATTTTTAAAGCAATATAGTTTCGAAATTCATTAAAATGTTGAATTAAAAAAAGTTCAAAAGTAAAATTTATTTCAAAATCTTTAATATTACCGAAATGTCTCAAAGTACTGCTGGTACTGGAGGCGTCAATAGGCGTGAAATAATTGACCACCCAGTGGTTGGGGTAGGAATTATTAATACTACTATTAGTGCTAGATATGCAGCAGGTGATACTGAGTGGGAGGCACGCGAAGTTAGTAATAGAAAATTTATTATGAAATCGAAAAATTCAACTTTTCTAATCCTAGTCTCAGCGGCAGAGGGAATTGGAAGAAGCCCGTGCCAGAGCAGCCCAAATGGAAAAGACAATGAAATGGTGGTCAGATTGTACAGCTAACTGGCGAGAAAAATGGAGCAAAGTAAGTTTAAGCCGAGTGACGAACACCAGACTACCAGACTACCAGTATAGTTTTGTTTGGTAACCAAACAAATACGTCTATGTATAGTGGTTGTCTGGATAACATGTTTATGAAGAAATATTTTATCGATACACTACAAATACAATTGGTTTTGCTCTGGTCATACATAGGTTCGCAACGAACGCAATAAAGCCAGAGAAGAAGCTAAGCAACTTAGGGTAAATCTTGAAATCGCCATGAAGGAATCTAATTCCTACAAACGTGAAAAAAGTGATCTTGAAATGCAAATATCTCAATTGAAAAAAGAAATGGAAAAGGTACACTCGCTAATGATGAAACATGCCGGACAATTTCATAAAACTGGGTACGTAATATCATATTTAAAATATATCTAATGTGTGTACATATTATTTTATATAGGATGGCTGATACCGGTGATGAGAATGAGGCGAATAGTAGGGATGCGAATTGTTCTCCGGATATTTCTTCAGATGGTTTGAAAAATATAAATAGCGAGGATGGGTTAGTCATAAATGCATTAGGTGGTGGTGATCTTAAGGATCACGATATTGAAGAATATGTTTTAAAAGGAGTTGCACATAAAAACTTATCTGAATTGGGTAACTTATATATCTAAATACAAAAAATAAAAATCTAGTTTTTTTTTTGCACAATTTCTAATATATTTTTTTTATGTACATAAAGATCTTTTCGACCTTTACTTTCATTGGAGCTATTTTTTCCGTACTCAATAACTATATGTACTTTAATATTTGTTTTATGTACCTTGATATTTTAGACGATGTTTCCGCTGAGGAAAAGCGTTTAATACAACAATTATCAAAAGATGATTTTGATGAAGATTATTTATTACAAAAAATTTCAATGTTGCAATTACGTTTAGATGAAGCTCAAAAAACCTTACAAGCGGAAAGAGAGTAAGAACATATTATAACAATTAAATTGAAATAACAATACAATGAAATATTTGGTTTAGTGAAAAACATGTATTACATAAGAATATTGAGAAATTATCTGTGGAAATCCAAGAAGTAAGAGCACGTCAAGAAGAATTGCGTTCAGCAAAACAGGTAACTTAAATTACTGCTTAGAGCAAACAATTTTCAGAACTAATACAATTTTTAGGAAGCTGTACGTGAATTACTAACACTTCAGGAGTCCCATCGTGCTGAAATGCGAATTGTAAACAATTCTTTGCAAGAAGAAATAACTGCTCGAGAAAACCTTGAACGACGATTAAGTGAGTTGCGCACAGAATTGGAACGCTTGCAAGCTGAAAACGCCTCAGAATGGGGAAAACGTGAACGGTTAGAAACGGAAAAATTGGCCCTTGAACGTGACAATAAGAAATTACGAACAGAATTGAGAGATTTTCAAGAACGATCCGACAGAAAAGGACGACCATTGCAAGCAACTGATGCTGAAAATAGAGCACTACAACAAGAGTTGGCTGACCGCAGTAAGGTTTGTATTCGTATTTATGAATATATGTACATACACATGCGGATTTATTATTTACTTATTATTTAGCGTCCTCTCTGTTTATAAAATTGAAAATTTTTTTTTTTTTTTCTTTAAAAAACCTAGGAACTAAGTGAACTTAAAATATCACATTCCAAAATTAAAAAACTATTGTCGGAGACAAATACTGAATTAGGTCATGCAGTACGACGTGCAGAACAATATGAAGCTGAGGTAAGTTGGTCATGCAATTAGAGAACTTTTGTTTATAATATAGTTCACAATATTGTTGGGTTTGGAAACAATATTCAATATACGCACGTGAATAATGTGCAAGAAGAGTTTCATGTATTCAGATTACTTAAACGTAATTTTTTCTGTAAAATTTCTTTAAACACTTTAATTTCTAATTACTATTCACTGCATATTCACTGCAAGTGAACGGAATTCAACCGTAAAACTTCTGTAGAAGCAATAGTACAAAATTTGGAATTTTTATAGTATTTATGTAAGTTTCATATGTAACATTTTTTCTGGTTGCAAATATAAATGTATGAGGAAAAAGGATTTTAAAGGATATACCTACATATGTAATGTTTTGTTTATAGGATATATATTTATGTACATTAAAGAAAACATGTGTACTAGTACATCCGTATATACATCAATGTATACATGTATGTGTGTTTATATTTTTTAAATAACCTGCGAAATGTTATAAATTTCGATTTGGTACTTAAATAAGTATGTGAATATAGTGTTTCCTATAAAATGAATAATACACTAGTTAGCAAATGCTGACATTCCGGTAATGGCGCGACCCAATATTAATGCATGAATATCATGAGTGCCTTCATAAGTATTTACCGATTCAAGGTTCATAACATGACGTATAATATGGTATTCATCTGATATTCCATTTCCACCTAACATATCACGCATGTTGCGAGCAATTTCCAATGATTTTCCAGCACTATTACGTTTAATCATGGAAATCATTTCTGGCGTATGAACCTTTTTATCTTTAAAGCGACCAACTTGCAGGCAGGCTTGTAGAGCTAGAGCAATTTCAGTAGAAGCGTCAGCAAGTTTCTTTTGTATTAATTGATTTGCTGCTAAGGGTCGTTTGAACTGAATACGATCTAGAACATATTGACGAGCAATTTCAACACATGCCTCTGCAGCACCTAAAGCCCCCCACGCAATACCAAAGCGAGCGTTGTTGAGACAACCAAATGGACCTTTAAAACCTACAACATTAGGCAATAAATTTTCTTCTGGTACATGAAGATCATCCATAAGAATCATTCCAGTTGCAGATGCCCTTAAAGAAAACTTTCCTTCAATTTTGGGAGTGGCTAAACCCTTTGATGATTGCCCACGTTCAACAATGAATCCGCGCACTTTATCATCTTCCCCTTTTGCCCAAACGATAATAATATCAGCAATAGGGGAATTTGTGATCCAAGTTTTAGATCCATTTAAAATATAACATTTGCTTTTATTATCATATGCTGCTCTCGTTTCCATACCAGCAGGGTCGCTGCCATGATTAGGCTCCGTAAGACCAAAAGCACCTAAATTTATAACAATATTTTCAGTTTGCTTGTGCATGGATATGTATGTATATGAACGCATGTATGTAAGTTCATTATGAATCTGCATTTGCTACAATATTACAAAACTAACTTACCAATTAATTTGCCCTGAGCCATTTGTGGTAAATACATCTCTTTTTGTTTATCTGTACCATAATCGTAAATTGCTCCCATCGCTAAAGAACTTTGGACGCTCATGGCGGATCGATAAGCAGAGTCAACTCGTTCAACTTCCCGCGTTAAAAGACCGTATGCAACATTGGAAACACCAGCACATCCGTAACCGTTTAAAGTGCAACCTAATGCTCCCAGCTTACCAAATTCTTCCATTATGGCTTTATCAAATAATTCGTTCCGATTTGCCTTTATTACTCTTGGTAGCAAAGTAGCTTGGCAGTAATTACGGAAAGAATCGCGTATAGCAATTTCATCCTCGGTTAATTGTGATTCCAAATTTAAAGGATCTTGCCAAATGAACTTTGGATCACATGTTTTGGTAGCAAAAGTTGCTCTTGGCAGCGTTCCCCGCAATCTACTTAAGAGATTTTTTGCAATCATTTCTAATTTAATTTATATTTGTTTAGATAGGTATCCGCTTTTTAACATTAATAAAATCAGCTCGAACGCCTTCAAATGAGCATTCCTATTAAACTTATGTGGGGAGAGTGCGAATTGTGGTTATTTTGCAGATTTCTTGTTTGCTTTATTCTCGCAAACATGATGTAGTTTGTTTTTGTATTGTTATCAAACTTTTTTTTAATCTTCTATTGAAATATTTCATTTATTTGTGTATACGTAACCAATGTGGCCAGATGTTTTCCAAGAAAACCGGCATCGCGTAGCCAATATGGGGAAATCTATATGGGAAGATTTGGAACATTTTGGATAACTTATATCTATTTTTATCTATAAGTTTTTGCCAATTTTCTTTTGTAAACATAAAAATATTTATAAGGTTGATAATAATAATAATAATAATAATAATAATAATAATAATAATAATAATAATAATAATAATAATAATAATAATAATAATAAAAATAATAATAATAATAATAATAATAATAATAATAAAAATAATAATAATAATAATAATAATAATAGTAATAATAATAATATTTAAAAAGATCGTGTCGATCTAAGTATGTATGGGAATTCTAAAAGTGAATTCTATGTATGAGAATTCTTCAAGATGAAACAAAGAAAGTATAATGAAATAAATGTTCAAATACAAAGAATGATTATTAACTGCATAACTTCTTAAGAAGTGATAATAAATATTATTTGATATTTTGGGAAGGATGAAAATGTTATTCTTTAAAAATAGCTTCCAATTACGGAATGTATATTTTTATGTTTATGCCGTAAACATGAATGAGTTCTTTTAAATTTCTCAAGGTTAAACGATTGCGTCAACGTGTTGAAGAGTTGAAGCGAGAATTGGCAGCAGCTGAAGATGAATTGGATTCAGCAGTTAACCAAGTTCGTCGTTTACAGCGGTCCAATGATGAGTTGATTGGTCAAAATGAGGGGTTGCAAGTGCAAATACAACATTTACAAACCAGGTTTGATTAGTTTATATTGCATATACATATATATATATATTCATATTTAGGTACATGAATATATTTTTGAAATCAAGTACTTACACATACATATGTGCATATATCGTTTGCTTAGTCGGCATATACTCGTATAGAATGTAAATTCTTTTTATAAAATTTTTCAGTAGGAGCAATATTCCAACTGCTCTACTTTAGTATGTTAATTTTTCTTATAGTTATAAACGAATTTTTTTTCCTTAATTCCTTGCTTTTTTACTATTACTATTTATTGAATCTTGTTGTATTACAAATTATTTAATATTTTGAAACCTGTTTTATAATATATCTTAAAATCCGGTTTTCCATAAAAGATTTTCTGGCTGGGCTAACGATATTACTTTTAAAATATATTTATGCACATAATGGTTATATACGCACATTTACATATTAATACATATGCAAATAATAAATCATATTTAATTACTAATATTTGGAATGCTGCTAAAACTGCTATATATTACAATTATACTAAAATTTCTTACAAACATTGAATCATTAAAAAGGCGCGCACTTAGCCCGCAAATGCGTGGTAGTTTCAATGGTGTACAATTGCGCAATAAAATAGCAGTTGAATTGCCAAGTGATTGTTTGCCAAACATTAATGATTTACGTCAGATATTCGATGATGGTTCTGCGCAAGGTAATATTGGACTTCGTTATTCATCTGGTGCCGAACCATCATCAAAACGTTCCAGTCACACGGAACGTACTCTCTTGCAACAACAACAAGCTAATAGTTTTTTTGACGCTAAAACATCACATGTTGAAGAGAATATATTTGAATCAAAAAGCCGTAATCTAGAATTCGAGAGGGCTAAACAAAAATTTGATAATCCAACGCATTTGCAACATCAACATCATCACCACCAGCGCGAACAACGTGAACGTTCATCGGGAAGATATGGGCTAAGCAGTAGTGGTGGCATTGGCACTGGTAATGGTAGTAACGGTGCCAGTGCTTCAAACCCATTACCTACATCTAGTAATAGGGCAAATCTGGTTTTACCTTTAAAATCAACCACAGCTATATGTGGCCAAAACAGTATTAATTCTAATTCAAATTTGAATTCGAATTCATCGAATCTTTCCAAAGACGATATAAATCGACAGTTGTTTGAGGATCATTCACGTTCTTCGACGGTTGGTGGTAGCGGTGCTAGTGCAACAAATGCTGATTCAAAATTTTATCATAAAGATGATACCAATATTACAACTGGTGGTGGCAATTATTCCAGGAACAGCATAAATTTGGATGGGCTTAAAGTATCTGATGATGAGGTAATATTTATACGAACTTTTCAAAATGTACAGCTTATTCGTTATTAAAAATTCGTAACTTTTTCGTTTATTTATTTTCGTTTTCTTATTACTATTATTTCATACGATTAGTTTTTTATTTGTATATTAGGCATATATTTATCACATATTGCTTATCTGATCTAATATTTGTAAGTACTCCGCCTTTGTTTTGTATGTTCACAAAATAAACTTTATAAATGTTAATTACATAATATAAATCTTCATAATATTTGGTGACCATATATAAATATGTATACGTATTTTTTTAATTGTTTGCTTAGACTCCGTAATTATGGTTCAACTAGTTTGCTTCTGGACGAGGAAACTGAAGGCAACAGTGAATAAGGAGCTATGAAACACGTAAAAACTCCTCATACATGTACTGCATATTATTAGTATTAAGAATCCTACATTTTCATTATCTTATAAAATAATTAGAAACGTACCGATATATACAAATACTACATATAATAACATAAAATATTGATATAAATACAACATGTAAAGTAATCTATATTATAATCGTAGCAATAAAAGCATATCTCTTTATTCAGTGGCGTCAAACAACTCCACTTTTGATGGTTAGTTAATTATATGTGAAAGGATGGTCAACAAGGGTGGGCCAATATGGGAATAGCATTTAGTACGCGCTGGCTGAAATTACTACGGTGACTAAATATTCACTATTTTAATGGCCTGTTGCTTCTGCACATTATGTACTTTTCTATTATTTTTTCAAATAGTTATTTATTAGAAAATGTCTTAAAAATATTGGAAATTTCTTTAACAAAAACTTACCATTTAATACAGTATCAGTTAAAGTTTTTCACTTCTGTACAATATAAGAACTACCGGCAACTTTCGGAGTGACACTTATTTATCTAATGGATACTTCAAACTAAGATAATGATTTTAAGCAAAAATAATTTTTTGAATTTTTATTTAAAAATACCATGCAGGGGAAGCGGAAAACTATTTACGGCGCCAATATTGATCAATAGTTAGAAAATGTATATTGATATATTGGTTGGAAAGTGATCTTGTGTTTATGTAAGCAAAATATAAAAATAAACCTATTCAAACTGAAAGTTCTCCAAAAAATCATTTATATAATTCTTTAATTCTATACTTATAAAAAATGAACTACTGGTATAGAAATCGATAGGTTCTTACTTCTAACATGAACTTCTAATGCCATGGAGTTTATAAATTTTAAGATTACACTGAACTTGTATTCACTTCGTAACCCTCTTAGCGGAGCATTTATTTAGTAGCAAAGCAAGAAAATTTGAAACGATCCAAAAGTTGCTTTTTAAACTTTTTTGAAGTGATTGTAAAAGTACATAATTATATACATACATATATTGACCTATTCTGTGACAATGCCACGTACTTTTCGTACAATATTTTTATTTATTAATTTTTTTTCATTTGAAATATGCAAAAGTAATAAATATGTATGAGTATATGTACACACATTCACATGCATATCCATATATATATTTTTATCATCGTTGCCTAAACGTCCCTTGCTTCAAATATGCTTTTGCAATCTATAAACGATTTTAATATTAAAAGATGTGAATCTATTAAAAAAATTTAATCTTTTTTTATATATAAATCCTTATAGCTGTTTAGTAATTTGATTTTAAAGCCAGTACGGCCTTCAATTGCAGTAAGTTGTTTTAATAGCAATTATGGGCTAAAGAAAACCAATAAATAAAATCATTCGTAAGTTTTCAACAGCTTAATGGCTAATTTACCAATATGGAAAAAACAGATTATTGGAATAATATTCATATGTTTTCTATATAAAAATAATTTTGAATTTCATCATGAGAGCATTTTATCTCTGAACAACAAAAATTAGTATGATTATAGTAGTGTAAGGCCCAACTCTTTGATGAAACTTATAACTTAAAAATATATGATATTGATTTGAACGGGTATATCATATTGACATATTTTATGGTATTAGGCAGGCCATTGGTATTTTTCAGGCATCGACTAGTACATGCTGCTAATTTTTTCTTTAATTTTTTATGTCAAAACCTGCATACATGTATATGTATGTTTCATAAAACTGTGTTCCCGTGTATAGTAAGATATATCTTTCATTTCAAAACTAATTTATCGTACTTTTTTTTAATTTTTTGTTTTTTAAGACTCTACATTTTACTTTGGAACGTAACTCAAATTCAAATCAAGGTCTATTTATGCTGAGCATACTTATGACTACAACAGGTATAATATTTTGAGAAATCATTGGATAAACCAAAGTACAACTGTGTGAATAATCAAGTATTTCCCACGCTACAACAAACACATTGAAGTTTAACTAATATTTGATATTAATGCCAACAAGTAGTATACTTTTCAATAATTTGTAATAATAATACTTGGTTTGTATTTCTGAAATGTGCAGTTTTATATCATGCATTTGTTATACAGCACAAGATGAAAATCATAAAATGAAATGACATTTATAACAGTGGGAAGATATTTCAAATATTGCTAATGTAAAATAAGAATAAACAAATTTTTAATTGTCTACAATAAATAATGGTATCAAGTAAGTGAAAAATATTTTTTTAATATATTGTCCAATTTTTCATAAGTTCTTTATTAAATAATAATAGGAGAAGTTACATCTATATATATATATATGTATATTTTAAATTTAATTATAAAAAACGGCATATAAATAGCGATGCCAAACGGCAAACACCATGGTTATGATTTTTTCCATTGCTATGTAATCCACTCGAATTTCTATCGCTAGCCGAACAACTTTTTTTTTTTTTGTATAACTGCATCCAATATAATAAATTCTCTTCTATTGCCACTTACCTGTTTTCTTTAAAAAGGCTTGCAACATTTTTATTCATGCTTATTTTATTTCAGTTTGTTTTGTTATTTATTAATATAATAAATTTTTGGTACAAATTACTTAGTAAAAAGCTTTAGCACAGTTATGAAAAATGTTCATTTCCGATGGTAATTTATCATAATTTTTAATTTAATTCAGAATAATTTTATCAGTATTTATATTTCGTTTTACAGACTACTATTTTTATAAAATCAAGCAGATAAACATTTTTCTATCTTGTTTTTGTGTTCTGCCAAATCATTGTTTGTAATTTTAAACTAGATTGGAGGTACACGAGTAAAGAGAATTAAAAGAAAACTATATAAAGGGAAATTGTAACAGGTTGACAATTGGTTGTAGAACGCGTATAAAAAGTTAGTATTCGTTTTTCTTGATCTTGAAAACTGGATGATTCCTTTGTTAGACTGGCTGGCGTGGCAGTGAGTGTTTTTTAAAAAATTTCACTGGCTACAAGTTTTTTAAATAATTCTTTAAGCAAGCTCCGCACAAAAATTATAAACAACATTTTGATGATAATAACTACATATGGCAGATAAATTTGGTTCCATTTTTAATGCAGAGCCTGACAAATAATTCTCATTCAAAGCGAATTGGACTTTTTTGACGCTAACTTAAAACATGATTGATAATTAATCGTCACTAAAACTAGTGTTTCTATAAGTATACATATATTTGTTCTAAGACTTTTAAAGGAATTAAATTCTGTGTTTTTTTAGAATTTAAACTTTACTACGTCACAAAACTGTATGTTTAGTTAAAAAATTATTATAATTTTTTTTTTTTTTTTTGCATTTAATGTTACCTTACATATGATAATAGCCAACATTGATTAAACTCGCATTTCGAGGTCCTTTCTATACTAAAATTGTTCTAATTTCAAATTCATCTACATAATTAATTCATTTCTTATCTGTTGGTCCACTATTATTTTATAATCATAGACCAGAAATATTTTTTTAATTTTTGGAATATTAATAAGGAAAATTGCTCAAGTTTTACGAAGTATTGGAAATATTGTTTTGTTTTCTTTATAAAACTGGAGTTTTTGCTAAACTTTCTTTTAAAGGTACAGTTTATTTTTTAAAATGGTTAATTTGAAATGCCTTATATTGTTAAGCTTAAACATGTATTGAAAAATTTCTGACACAATTTACAAAAGTTTGGTTTGAAAAGTTCATTGAGATTATTTTGCTACACTAAAATTTCTAATGTATTCTTCATGTTAATTATATTTTATAAATTACATACAAATGTACAATTTTAATTCAATAGAAACTATAAACAAAATTTTACATTTTAAGAAACAGGTAACGTTAAAGTACATTATTTAAAGTTATTGTTGATAGAAATAGGAAAATATTTATAAATACATTTGATGCATTGCCGCATAATTCTATATTGCTTTCCTGGAAGGGAAACAGAATTTCTTTTATATTTGGCAAATTTAAATATACATAAAATATGTATGTATGTGTGTATATCATAATATTCACAAACATATAAGCAAAATATGCGAAAAGTATGCATTCGAAAAATTAGCATTAGCGGGGTGTGCAGTGCAAATTCTGTTGCTAATTTTTCATTTATACATGTTTACAACAAAAGTTGCTTCATGGATAGGTTTACATGAAAAGGATCAGAGATATTTATTCAATATGAAACTGCTGCAATAGACTCCGAATTTAATGCGTTACATTGGTAGCCTGAATGCATCAGCATGCATTAATTATGTTTGTGAAAAGTTTGATTTGTAAGTAAAGGAAATCAAATAATACTTACATTGACGTGCCGGCTTATACAGCTAATAGGACGTACTCGGGAAAATTCATGATCTCTTTTAAAACATGCTAATGTTTGATTTTCCTCCAATGGATAGTTAATATCCATTGGGTTGACAGTAAGTATATGTGTCACATCGCGCGGACACATTTGATCGATAACTAATAAAATTAAATTGCTTGCTGGTATTGGCAGAACGACAAATGGCCTTTCACAACCATGTGCTGTCATGTTATAAACGACATTATCCTTTTCATTATAGAGTGTATAAAGATCACGTTGCATGTCACAAGGTTTCAGTCTAGTTCTTTGCAGTGTTACTAAGCGAACCCATTCGTTATTTTTAACATTCACTAAATAATCGGTCATATTTTCGTCCACATAATGTTCGAAAAAATCTGCAGCCACAGAACTTAGCTCGATTAAGTAAATTACGATTGTGCTTATTAACCATTTAAATACTTTGAGGAGGTGGAATAGAGGCTGAAATTTTTCATATGTGTTCGCATTTGTTCGCATTTAAATAATCAAATTAAGAACTCTAAACTTACCGTTAAAATATAAGATGATGAATTAATATCACCGTCTGGCACAAAACAAACAGCCTGGTAATCGTATACTGTAACACGTTTATAAACATTTTCCTCCACTAAACGGTGCATTATGGCACCGTTGATTTCACCAAAAAATCTACCAGTTTCGTGGCGACTTGGCGAAATGATTATAAAACCATTATTATCTAAAACATAACAATCTTTATCATCAACAGCACAAGCCTGAAACAAGAAGTGATATTAATAAGTTTTTTACAACCAATTATGAGTCATACATTTCCAGTTGTATTGCGAAATAGCTTCAACAAAGCACTATGCTGAAATTGAAATCCCACGACGGCAGCTGGTGCAGATTTAACTCCTTCAGTGTGGAACACGGCATGACTGGCAGTTACAATTGTTTCAGCAGCAGTTTCTCCTGCATCAAATGGTACAGAATAAACAAAGCTTTCTTCTCTCACAAAATGTTGATCCACAGCTCTTTTATACCAGATTTCGTCTATGGCTTTGTTATTGTGCTCACTAAAAGTCTCCCTATTTAATAAAAAATGGGAAAAATTACTATTTATAAAAGTTGTAGTCTAAATTATTTACTAACCCTGCCCCCAGTTCTTCAGCCATATTTGAATGAAACTCCTGCCAGCGAGTCAATCCACTGTGTGTGGCTATGAATGCTACTGTTATGCCAAAACGTTGTTTAAACTCGCTCCTATTCGGCGGAATACAAAAATATTTTAGATTAGTAATTTCAAATAACACTTATTGACATTGAGTTCAGAAAATTCAGCATTATATTATTTTACCTTGGCAACAAACCCATTAAAACTGAAATGGGGTTTGATGCACTTGAGCTAATATTAATCCAATGAAAAAGTTTTAAATCAATGAAGAAAACATATAATAATGTGCAATTAAATTGATGAAAATGAAAGATATTGAATATGTTGCATTTTCATTAAAAGCAAAAGTTAAAAATAGAAGGAAATAAATGGAAAACAGAAATATGTGCAAAATAGAAAAAAAATTATTTTTATATAACTTCTCCCACCTGATTAAATTAATTATAAAATATTTATTTAATCTCACTAAAATAGGCACAATTGAATTCGTTATAAATTTTTATTTCAAATTATTTGTATCAATGAAATAATGAAATTTATCAATTAATCGATCATTATTAACGTCTCGCAATCAATTCATTGATTACTCGAATATCTCGTAGTAGAATCTAAACACATTTAACACGCGTAAAAGTTAATTGGTCCGATAAATTATGGGAGTTTCAGTGTTCACATTTCGATCTAAAATGTTGACTTAGTAAGTTAACTTTCTGTTCTGTGAACTTTTCTGAGTATACAAGCCAGAAAAGCCAGTTTCAGTTTGTCAGCTCTTAAAATAATGTCTATATCATTAGAATTATTAATAAGTTGAGGTGTCAACGATCATTTTAATGATAACTCCTGGTAACTTATTGAGACTTATTCATCAAAAGAGAGTGGTCATCCCTCATCACTAGTCCAAACAAATTAATATGCATTCAGTTAATGTACACAAAAAAAAAAAAATGTGCATGATCGAGACTCAAGGTGCATTCGCTACAATGGGTTCTATTCTCTAAACTGAATTAAATTAAATATTTTGCAGACCCTTTTAATTGAACATTTGAGATCTTGATGTTTTTATTAGTCATCAATTTCCCAAGAAATGATATACATAGATATATAAGTAGGAAAATAATTTTCCTAATTGTTAATAGAACAGTTTAGTGCAAACAGTTACAACTACATTGAAGAATTTAAAGTTGCGCTTTAAGGTAGCATTTGGATTTTCGGACTTTGTAGACAGTATTTTTGAAACCAGTGATTTCAATTTCCATGCAACTTGCAGTAAAACAACTTTGTGTCACATTGAAGGAAATTGCCTTTTGCCGTCGATAGCCTTAGAACAGCATCTTTGTACATATACCTATAATGTGAGCTTTTTAGCTTCAAAGCTTACATTTTTTTTTATTCGTTTGTAATCATTAGGTAGTTTTTTGCAATGACGAACTATGTAAATACAATAGATATTATCCATTAAATAGTGTAAAAGCGCAATTACTAAAACCAAATTTCCAAATTCAAATTACTTAACATCAGCTACCGTCGATACTTCTCAATAAAAAACTTTATAAAATTTTTTATAATTTTTTTTTCCAAAAAATTTTGACATTTTATTTTCTTATTGAAAATGACTTGAATGAGTATATATTAATCGGTTTCAATATGGAAAAATGTGAATTTTCAACAACAGATTTTGGGCTGCCTTTTGTTGATAACCATTCCTTCATTTTTTCAATTTCCAGTTGGGTTCCCTCTATTGTTCCTTTGACAGTGCCATTTGAAGTATTCATTATGCAACCATGCAGCCCCCATTCTTTGGCTTTCTTTTCTGTATGCTTGCGAAAAAACACACCTTGAACTTTACCGAAAACCTCAAAATCGCAACCGTACAATTGCCTGGAACCCATTCTCTTCGTTTTTTATTTAAAATATTTTTAAAATTTTAAATTTATTGGTTTTTTCTTTGTAAATATAAATACTTTTTGAATTCAAAAAATATATGTATGTGGGTGTGTAGTAAAATTAAATCAGATAAAAGTCAAATATATCTAAACATTATGTAAAACTTTGTTTTACAAATCAAAATTTCATTGCCATAGTGAACAGTGACGTAGTATAAGCGTTATAAAAACCGCTAAGCCTTAATTGCGAGCAAGGACGTTTCTATAACTTTTGATTTTCTAATCTAATTAATGACTCCTAATTGGCCAAAAAGTTGCTAATTAGAAAGCAATTATAAAAAAATACTAAATACTTTTTATTAAAATTTGAGATATTCTTTGTAGTAATAATGCAAAAACAGGCATCTTATACGTACATACTTTATATACACATGTTATTAAAATAAAATATACATCTATATGTGTATCGTTGGTCCCAAGTAGAAAGGCCCAAAACAGACTGTTTTTGCCATGTATTTTTTTTTGTGATTTCAATGTATATTCAGCTCATAAGCTTTTAAAAAAAAAGGATTACAGTTAAGGCTTCTCTGCCTGAGACTAACGATATATATAAATAAAACATTAAAAGTAAAAATCGGTAAAGGCATTTTTCCTATAGCGCAAAACTTCGCACAAATGTTACTTTCTCTACGTTTAGAATAAGTATGTATATCCATACACGTTTTTAACAATACGGATAGAATACCAAATACAAGTACTCATTCATTTATATCTCGTCTCTCTGACGCAGAAATAAATAAAGATAATAACACTTAAATTGTCTGAATATCAGAAGATATGTAAAGCTTGCTAATACTCGTATATGAAATATTCCTCAATTGGCTCAGTTGCACGAAAAAAATACATATTTAAAAGTGTTTTTGTGAAAACATGAATCTTTACATATTTAGAATTCTCATTTCATTCTTGAGAATTTTTGTAAACTGAGCTTTGAGTTTTGAAAAGCTTAAACTATATGGTTCTAGGATATACTGATGAATTGGCATAAGACCCAATAAAATGCTGCATACATGTAGTTTAGATAACAGAATAAAAAGTAACTTTTATATAGAGAATTAATGTAGTTTATAAATGATAGGGGCATAATATGTACATATATAGTTATATTTTACTTACCCTTTATCGTCTTTTGAGTTGAAACTAGTGTTTTTTGAAAACCATTCTGTAACTCTGGCATCAAAGACCAATGACTGCATCAGTTGACGATCACCTGAAATCATAAATTGTGTATAAATTAAATCAATAATTTATCACAAACTGAAATAATAATATATCTTGTAAATGTTATTAAATTTTCTATAACTGTGCTCTTCATTTGCTAAAAATTTGAGAATATGCCTTCATGCATTAGATAATTAAAATGATTTTTTTTTATAAAAATGTGCCACTCCTCAGCTAACAGTGCGCTATATGTATAGAAGTGTATATATATTATTATATATGGACCCAGTACAGAAGTACGTGTCTATTACATTTGTGGGTAATCTTTCTCCAAAGTTTATATTGTAAATATCTCAAAATTTGTAGTATTTAAAACTTATAATATGCATACTAACATACATACGTATGCTCACAAATGATTAAAATTAACTATAAAATTTTTATTTCACAGTACTGCCTAAATATTTTAGGCGATATTAAATCAAATCCTCTTACGATTCTCTATTAATTTTATGACCAGCAAATATAGAAAAAAATAGAGAATTTTTAATCGATTTTGTTTTTCATATTTCGGCAGATAGAAAAATTCGGATATCCTGATTGGAAACGATAAAAGTACAAGAAGGTTACATAAAAAAAATATTCCATGACTCAAGTAAAAAGTTACAAACTTTAATCTGAGCTAGTGATTTATCTAATTTTTATGAAATATTGCCAAAAAAATTTATTAAAAGAACACTTTTGTTAAGAAATTTAAAATTTTTACAATTTAATATTATTACATTATCCAAATACAAAGATATTGCATTATTTTTTGAGACTTTAGAATCGATTACCCGATTAGTTGATCCAGCAAATATTTCGAATATAATATTTTTCGAAATATCACCTATAAAAGAATATGAACTGATTGTGTAAAATTCACGTTTATTTGCAAAAATATAAAAAATTTTGTTCATAGTTTTATAACAATTTAATTGTATCTTATGGATTTAACTGCATCTTAAAGAAAATTTTATTATTTCCATATTATCGATAATAGCAGGAATAAAGGTAAAAATAAAAATTTGTTCATTACATATATTTTGCAAAATTCATGTCAACATAGTATGCGCTTACGTATGCATATACTTACATATATGCGTATTTTATGTACATATTAGGCTGGTTCGTTTGCAATATTCTTGCCTTATTGAAGATTTATAAAAGTAATTTTATGTAGAAATCGGTTTTATAAATCCTTTTTAATAAAGCATTATATGTAAATGGAATAAGAAATTTTTTTACACTTTTTTAATATTTTTGCTAGTTTACTATGCATATGTATTATGTGCTTACGAATATCTAATTATGTGCGTATGTGTAACTATATTAAAAGTGAATGTTAAGATTTTATTAAGTAATTGTAATTTAGTGCAATTAAGTATATATAAGTAGTACCAGTACATAAAATAAGTATGTAATTTTGTGAAAGCATTTTCACATTATGAATGTTACTCACAATAATAATTTTCTTTGTCGTATGATGGAATGCGGCCAGCAGATGCGTTAGCTGTGGATTTGCAATTTTTTTTTTTTGATAATGAATGATTTAAACAGAAAACATTATTATTGAGCCACTCGATGAAACTAAACTTATTCTTGTTTAAAAGAAGAGAATATCTTTTTCTATTTTCAGAACATTTCACTGAACATTCTTTTAAGTTAAAATATTCTTTCTCGATGTTTAACATGCATCTGTTTATATTTTATTATTTTTGTCATAAAATACGTTTGCAGTTCTTTATTGAATATTGAATTGTAGTCCTTTCAAATTTATTTCCAATGAGGTTAGAGCACATTATAGTATAATTATTTTTATCTGTTAGTTACTATAATGTTTTGCAAAAGAAAGTTTACGATTATTAAGCTGACTGTGCATAATTTTTGGTGTCAGAACTGGAAATCTCCTCTGCTTATTATTAACGAAAATGATTCCGGCAGGACAAGACGGGCTCAAAAGCATCTAATACTTGTCTCTCGACAGTACGAAAAATCTTCACTGGCAAATTTATTTTCAGAGGAAGAAATCTAAAATCGTTTCCAATTAGTCCTGATTTAATTACTATGGCTTTTCTTTATAAAAATAAATTAACTTCTGTGGTACTCTTTTATTGATATCATATTTTATAATTTAGCGCCTCGCGGAACGCCAGCTCTCTTTTCAGACCCATTGGTTTTAAATAAATATAATTTTGTACTTGTAGCGCTTTTGCAGCACATATTTCAGCTTTATAAAACAGCAGTAAATTTAAAATTATCAAAATTTGAAACTAATAAAATTCTTTATCAGTTTCAGATTTCAAGAATATATTTTATTTTCTCTGATACCCAGATTAGTATTAACTAACTAGTTTTAATAAATGTTTTTGCAATTTTTCTCGAGTGGCTTAATTTCCAGAGGTTATGCTACGTCAAAAATATATATATATGTATATGTATGTATACGTATATTAAATGGCAGCCAATTTTAGAGCTATTAAAAATTTTAGAATGAAAGACGGTTTTGTGTAAAAAAAATTACAAATTTATTAGAAGGTATGTAAGCTAAAGCTGCCAATTAATAATGTTGTCTGTTATACAACTATGTATGTACTTTGTTCTATAAATAAATATGTATGTATACTTACAGTACATGGCAGCGGTATGTTCCGGAGGCAGAGCACTTCTACTTGATGGCCACTTCCATCCTGGCTGCGACATTTTACCCAAAAACCATAAAAGCTCTTCTTCGGGAGTATCAAATGTCATATTGCTGTGTTTGCAAAAGAGCCTAAAAGACACCTGATTTATAAAAATTATTTACATATAAAATATATTAACTGTATTACCATTTTGGATGGATTTTCCAACTCTTGCCTGTAAAGTAGCTAAGCGTATTGCTGCCTTTAATATTCATACGATGTATTTCATCTTCAGTTCGTATTTGAAGACGATAAACACCGTATAGCTCGGGATATGTTACCACCAAAGTAAACGGTGTATTTTGTATGGCAGTCCAATAATATTGGCGCTTTATCCGAGCAACACGTTTCTAAAAAAAGATAACAACAATGCGTAATGAACCTGCAGTAAAGCAATTGCTAAATCACGAATTCTCTATTACCATTTCATCAAAATGATTTTTAACAAGCATCCATTTGCTACCAGTTGATTGATTTATAATGGAATCTCGAATCTGAAATAATACAGTTTTAATGTACTACATCCATGTAAAATAATTGTCCTTATTATATTTGTGGTTTAAAACTATTTTTAAATCCAAATTTCTTTTGTAACTACATATTGCTTTAAATTCAAAAGCAAATTATATCTTATGCAATTCACTTACATTTTCAACTATTATTAGGTTGTAATTTGAAAAAATTTATATTTTGTAAATACTCTATAATGCTAATATTAATACTAATGCAAGTAACGCGAATGAATTTAAAATTGGCAGGTGGAATACTTACCGTTAGTAGCACCGGATTGAAATCTCTGGGTGGTCTATCATCATCCAATAATTCAACTTCTATCATATCGACACTATTGTAAGCTGGCTTTAATATGTATCGCTGAAACTGTTGTTGGAAAAAACCATTAAAAACATTTTTATCTTATTATTTAATGACAAAAGCTGGGTTTTACTTACAATTGGACGAAAATCTGGATGGAATAATATGTAACCATTATTGGTAACAATAAACGCATATCCATTAACTCCCAACTAAAATTAAAATAACCAAATTGTGAGTTAATAAAAATATATGCTGATAAACTATCAAGTACATTAGAAGAATGGAATAAATCCAGAAAGTTTTGAAAATGTTTTGATTAAAGCTTAGAAAATACCGAATTCAAATTTGAAAAATCCATAATTTATATTTTGATCGAATTTCCCTCAACTGAGATGTTAAATAGTATTTTATTTAGTTTATTCTGCTGATTGCGTTATTTTAAAATTTAAACCTACCAGAAATGGAGACAGTAATTTCTTTATATCTCGAATGGGTACATCCGTTCCTGCTACTCCCAATAAATTGGCAATTTTTGTCTGTATGGAAATATTAAAATTGAAACAATATAATTAGTTATAAGTATGTACGAATAAATATAAATTTTTCTCAACATTCTGCTACAATTCGAGTACAATTTTTAACATTATTATTAAATTTACTTTTGCAAATTCGATTCTAACGATTATATGATCACAAATTTATAAGTATTTATAAAGAATATAAATGTTTTAAAAAATACAAAGACATGTGTGTATATGGAATGTAAACTTTCAATTTGACTACAATACAATCTATATATCAAAACTATTTACAGAAGCTAAATTATGGTAAACCTTCCGTTTTTCCTTGACATTATCCAATTGCAGTTTCTCTCTCCACTGCTTTGAATATGATTAACTATTAAAAGTGTATGTATGTTAGCTTTAGGAGTTCTGAAGTTATACCTATATATTTATTATCTTGCCATTAAAAATACTTTTCGTGTAACCAAGCAGTTAAAAAATCATAAAAAACTCTTATTTTTTTTTATTTGATAGTTCCAAAAAAAAAAAAAAAATTAATGTGGCCTAGGGAAAATTAAAAGCGGGGAAAAATTTTCTTAGCAACTTTGAAATTATTTGAGTGTAGATGTACATGTAATTTTTCATGAAATTTTTTGTTGCGGTTTCAATTCACTTGAAACCGTCTTTAGTTAATCCTTCGTATGACAGTTCAAACATGTTGGATACAGTTTGCGAATGAATTGGAATATAAATACTTTAATATATAAACAAATGATGGCACATAGAATGAGAGAATTATCTCGAACAAAATTATTTTTACAATAGCAAGAAATATGTATGTATGTGATAAAATAATATTCACCATAAAATAGAAATAAAATAACACTTATCCTTAATTTGTATACGGCGCTGGGAATAGAATTAGGATCATTGTTGCATTATCCAATTTCTTATGGGGCTAAAACAAGGTTTTCAACTAAATTTTTCATATTTTCTTATTTGTAAGCACTTATTACTGAAATAATAAAATTACTACATAATAGAATAGGAATATACAAGTTGTATGTACTAAGGTTTGCATGAAGAGCAGTTGACACAAATTAAGTATTTTATAAATATTTTTAAGTTTCTACAAAAATGAATAAAATGTTTTCTATAGGTTTTGCAATAAAACTTTTAAGTGTTTGTATTATAATTTAATATTTTGAACTCCTTCGAAAATCTTACGACTGCACGAAAATTTTCACAAATTAAACGAAAATTACTATAACCATATTGAAAGATACAGATTTTATGCTACTCTTATTGTTATTGGCATTTTCACATAAATAAGGAAGAGTGTTGTGTAATATTTATATGTCTATGTGTTAGTGTTTATGAATTAAATAACCGACAAAAATAAATTGGCTAATGCAGTATGAAATGATTTAAGAACAAGAAGTAAATAATTTTTTTGAATTAATTTTCTGTGTATTGCCTACATATATTGTATATGTACATATACATATACATATATTGTAACTGATACGAAATTTTATAAATAATTGGAAAATCCTTTACAAGTGAACAATTATTTAGTAAATAAAAGAAAATTACAAAAACAACATTTGACACGATAAAGACATTTAGATAATTTTTTATACTCACAAACTTAGATACATTTATTAATAATAGTTGAATATGAATTGTTCAATTCGCAACCTATTGTAAAAGTTGTTTATTTTATAAAAGTTGTAAATGTTTTGCAATATACCCTTTACATTACTTGCCTGCAAGGACATTTGTACGGCAGTTATATGCGCAGTATGAGACAACATTTACATTTTATTGGGAATTGAATACTTAATGTGGATGTAAGATATATTGTCGCTATTACAAAAAAAAGATATATTAAGAATGTATTTATAAATGGGTATAAAAATACATACAATATATATATGGATGTATGTATATGACTAAGCTATGTATAATTCTATCTATAAGTTAGCAAAATGTAATTTTTAATTACTTATGATCTAAATGCGATTACATAGTTCTTGTTTTTGTTAACTCCAAAATGTTAACTACTCATACATATATAGTATGCTATCTATTGTATTTAGTTGATGTTGTTTAAGGATTACGTATTATGTTCTGTTCGATATGAAGCGCTATAACAAAAAATTTATTACGGCATAGTAGAAATGTTTTCTTCTCTAAACTTTATAATAGTTTGGCAAACGTTTATACTTTTTAATGGTTTTCTTAATACCTCACGTGTTTGCAATTCCCAAAGTGCTTCATTAATTAATACCAGTTCGGTGATATTCTGTTAGAAATTCGTGAAGTTAGTATTTATATTATATTTTACAATACATGTTAAAAAGAGGAGGTCATTTATATTTTAAAAGGACGGGACAACATACATTTATTCTTTTTCTCTTTACTTATACATTATTAAATGACCAGTTTACAAATGAGAGAGATTAGTTTACATTGTTGAAATTGTAGGGCATCATGGTTTACAAAAAATAATACTTACCGCATTTTCCCTTCTATCGTAAACGGGCATTGAAATGGTTGTCATGAAATGATAATCTTCCGATTCAGTTGGTTGGTCCCAAGCCTTAAAATAAATATTTTTCAATATGAAATCTATTCTGCTACCTTTTTTTTTATATTGTTACATGTGTATTCATTTGGTCTTGGTCTTAAAAAAAGAAATAAAAAAATTATCATTGTACCAACATTTCGCTACTTCTTTGTATAGATCCTTTATCATGCGACACGCCTGAGACATTCTTATTGCTAATATTTTATTTAATTTTTCGACATCAAGCAAATGGGCTCCAAGAAGGAAGTAGTTGAAAATTAGGAGTTAATAAAATTTCCTTTTATTGTTTTTAATCAAAATTTTTATCTTAACTCAATTAGTTGTATATGTATATTGTTGGAAACTACATAATTATTCCAAATGTGGTGCTACTTTTAATTATAAGTTTCTACGACGAAATTCTTTTACAGGCAAGGCAATTTCTATATTTCGAACCTCTTTATAATAAAATTACAAAACTGAAAGTATCGAGTAGCTACTTTTAAGTATTGAATAACAAAAAACCAAAAAAAAAAAACAAAAAATCGAAAATACTCGAACAACGTTTAGTATTAAATATTTTGCTACTTTAGGCTAGTGGTCTATTATTTGGATTTTGAAGCCCTTTCCTGCTCTGCTTCCTTAACTTGTTTTGCAATATGCAAATTGTAATATTTAAGTTACTAAAATTTAAAATAACATTTTTTTTATATCTATAGAAAAAAATTCAAGTTATAACAACCTGTACATTTTAATATTTTTGAAAAGAAAGTACGGACGTTGTACTTGAAGTTGTTTTTGAAGAAGAAGTTTGCTTAATATTGTGCCGATACCTGCGGTTCCATCAAGTTTGTGATGCCAGAAGCTAAATTCTTTTTCCAAACTGTGATGCTTCTAAGTGGATCAAGAATGTAGAATCTCTATAATAAATCAGTCTTCCTTGAAGCGGGTATTCATGTCTATTTATTAACACGTAATTTATTTTTTGATTAAGAATTTATAAGAAACCAAAACTTAATTTTAATAATAATTGTAGTGTTGAATGTACAATTTTAATTAAAATTTCTTATTTATTCTATAAAGCTTTTATATATAAAAGTGTGCATGTATGTATGTGTGCATGTTTGAATGTTTCTATAGTTAAATTTACACACTTACCTTTCTCATTCGCCTATACTCTCTCCGTCTTACTTCATCCGGGTCTAACATACGAAAACTTACTCTTCGATATTCCAATATATTTTCCTTTTGATCAGCATTTTGTTCTAATTGCCATAAATAATCTGACATTTCCATATCCTTTAATATACATCATGGATTATAATAATATAAATTAATGATTTAATCTCAGGTCATGTATAAGCTTTGGGCTGGTAAGGCTATACACTATATATACACATACATTTATTTATATGGATGTGTATGAATACAAAGTGCGCCATCTTTAATTCAGGCAAGGCAACATTTAAAAACTTTAACATTTTTCGATCAATTACTGTAAGAAATTTGTGAAAGGCCACTATGCGTATAAATCAATAGCGTTTGAGGAATTAGGACTCCTTTCGAACTCCTAAAAATATCAATTGGTGAACGAAAATATTGGGATGGCAAAACTGTTCATAGGAAACCATATTAGCGGATGTTGGTCAATTACTTCAATTATTTCCAAAATACGCTAGAAATTTTTTAATGCCTCATGCAAAATCGTGTACATGCATGTATGCCACAAACAGGAAAAAATGTATATTCGAGAAGTGGACTGAATTAAAAAAGCAATAACACATTTGAAAATCGCTTGTCTTTTAAATTATTAAATTTGCCCTGGTTGATATAAAAGATGGCGCTCCTGCTTTTTTATGCTTACCACAACATCAGCATAAACTTGGGTGAATACCACCGGATGATCGTGTCTACCCAATACCAAAGGTCTAGCCATTACTGGTATATAATTCAAAACCATTTCACGCACTTCTGCCGTATCGCTTAGATGTACATAGTAGCCCTGATTGGCACATGCCATCCATTTAATATCCTTAACATCCGCCACCTCTTTGCCAATTAAATACGTAAATACGCGTACCGGCTTGTAGGGTAAATTTTGCCAATTGTATATTTCGAAGATTTCTTCGTAGCTAAATGGTGCCCCATCACTAACAATCATAATTGCCTGATTACACTGGGCACCATGTTGTTCTGTTTTGAATTGTTCCAAAACCTCAAAGGCTTTTGTCAATGCAGCGGAGAAATTGGCGATCGACACGGTTTTAACTAACTCAATTCCCTCTTTAAGCTCTCGAATGTTACCAAGATTTGCCTTATTACATATTAATACATTGTGAGGGTGTGTATATATGTATTTATTCAATTATTTGTTTATTTGTCAACCAATTTGTTGTATATATAAGGTCAAATTTCACAACAGGTTTGGCAGTGGGTGAAATATTGAGTTTTTATTTTAATTTTTATATTAAATTAATAAAACAAACAGAAGAAGTAATTTTTATTAATAAAATTCTTGTATTGCACTGTAGCATTCTGAAATATAAATATAATTAAAAGGAAAACAAAAACAAAAAATAAAAAAAAATTTTAAAGTATATTTTTATAAATTTAAATTAAGAAGGAATATCTGTATATATATGTTTGTATGTGTATTAATGCTGTAGTTGAAAACTTGTTTGAAATTACCCTTTTCAGAAACGATGCATGGAAACATTTGGAGCGAATACTCCATTATATATTAGAAATAATTAGAAAACTGGTTGCTTGGTAAATACTTTTAAATGGTTGCTCAGCGCTCTATTGTTGTATAAAAGAATTTCATTAAATTGATATTCATGTCAGTTTGATTTTTTACTGAATTTTAACTGAATTTATAGTTGAATTTAGAATGATTTTTTGCAATTCATTAAACTTGCTACGTAAGCGTATCATATTAAAAAAATTATTTAAAAACTGATAAGCGTTTTCAGATTAAAAAGAAATAGACAGCCAATATTACGTTGATGTAATTATTATTCTACCAATTTGAAAATTCCTTCTGTTACCAGTTTATTGCATATTCAGATTCCTTTCAAGGTGAAAGTTATGAACTATTTGGATTAAGATTCCATAAGCTCCAAGATCGATACATACATACGTAATCACAAACATATTTGTCTGCAATTGTTACTTATTTTCCCGGAATGCTGTTCGGCAATCCATGCTTTTGTATCTGTTCTTTATAACCATAGTTCTTTGTATTAGATTTTTTTTGTGGCATTAAAGTGTATACATACGTGTTCTTATGTGCACACATATGTACATATTTAAAATCAGTTCTATATAATATTTCTCATTGCACAAGAAGTGGTAAATGGTTTTAAAAAATATCGGAGAATATAGCGATGTTGATAGGCGGTTACAAGCATAGTTAGTAATGGTCAGACCATACGACCTTTCTTTGGGCTTCCTAATATGTCATTCATTTCTCAATATAAATAACTTTTCATGAAAAAGATAAACTAATAGTTAGTTGCTATTTTTAATTACATCAAAGATCACAAATATTAATATTCAGGAGAATATTAAAAATGCATTGAAATTGATTATTTCGAGATATCCTCCGGTTTTTTTGTGTACATTCTTCAGGGAACCTTCACCCAAATACTTCTTAGAACAACTCAAGATTTAATTAGCAGTAAATATCAGAAAAATATTTTCTTCAGTTTTTAAAGTATTGAAAATTTTATTTTTCGCTTAATAATTTTAATAAAAAATAAAAATAGTGCTAAGCATTAGAAAATAAATTAAATTAAAACCGTAAGTAGAAGAATGTACAATTGATATAATATTAGATCGAGACTCTAAAAGTATGTATTTAAGTTAACGAATAATTTAAGATTTTAATTGCTTAATCGATTAAAAATCATTTCTTAACAAAATCTTAGAACTTTGTAGACTTTCGAATAATTTTGCAATCAATTATGAGCCAATTAATGAAGCCTATACAAAGTTTATATGTTACAAAAAAAATATATTTTATGACATGTAGAGTTACAAATTGGAAAAAAACCAACTTGAAAATTTTTGTGGGAATATATTTGCAAAATATAATAAATTTGAGTATCTAGTACATACGCAAATGTTTATCTAAATGTGGTCAAAAATAATAAGAGATCATATGATCAATATTGAATTCCTTTTGGAAGTAATGAAAAGGTCTGTCGCTCTAAATATTTATAAATTAAAATAAATGTTTGCAAGTAAGTTATTACCTGGAAGTGAAAAGATATCTAACTACATGCAGTTTGTGAAGTAAATGTTTTCAAAATTTCATTACAATTTATTATAAGGCCACTTTAAAATGTATCCACACGGTGTATTGCTAAGGCTGAACTTTGACAAATTATATAAAAAAAATAAGGGAATCCTTCCCATTTATATCTTGTTGATGCCATGCAAAAATTCGTACTTATAAACATATTTGTGTATTATAATTTATTAATTAAAAGCAATATAATTTCAGTTCTTTCGGTTTGGTTTGTTGTGTGGTTAAACTGGCACAGAAAGCCATCATTGCATTCTCAAAACTGCTAGTAGACCTTTAATTAAAACGTCTTGAAAAATAATTTGAAACCATGTAATAATATCCTAATATTCTCAACAATGAATTAAGAACCTCCAAAAAACACAGTCATAGCAAGCTTTGATAAAGTTTTTCAAATCTACACAATAACTAAAGTTTATTCGATAGGAATCTATATTATGTTTCTTTTAGTAGATTCAATTTTTAATATTTTTTTTTTGCGCCATATAAGGATGATGTTTTTAGATGGGCAATTGAAAAGTAGTTTCGATAACAATCGTATATATAGATAATATTGTAAAGATTTATTTGACAAACTGCACATGCATGTGGTATATACAAAAATCACCAATCAGTGTATAGGTCTGTAAGCACGTAGGATTAAAATTAGTAACCGATCTTAGTGTCTATAATTTGCTAAATCTAAGCCAATCTTTTACATTTGCACCTGCAATAAACTACAAAACATATTAAAATAGATTTATATGTTAACTAGCAACACTATCTATTTCTGCGTAAATCTATGGATGTTCATGTGGAAAAGTGCTACTACTCGTTTGTGGGTGGGTAATCATATAGTAGTTTTTATTTAGAACGTATTGTCTGACTATATTTCTATAACAGATAATATCGACTAAATAAATTGATAAGCATTTAGGAAAAGTGTAGGTCTGTGTGTGAATAATTTGTCAGATACCAGACTATTAATGTGAACTAAAGAAGCTGTTAAATGAAAGCGTGTTTCTTAGAACGTATACTTATAATTGTGAAGATAATTAATTTCAATCTAAGCCGCTACTCATATTTAAGTTACGGCTAATTGTGGGAAAAAATTTATAAGTGATAGAAATTAATATTTGTGACTAAATAATAAATAAAATGAGAAAGGAAAATTTAAACGTTTAATTATAAAATAAGCAATTGTGTAAAAAATATTCGAAATTAATAAATAAATACCAAGGTACATATGCATATATGTTTGTATGTATGCACATATAAAATATGTAAGTAAAATTAAAATAATATAATAAAATTGATATATACTTGAACAAGAGTATCCTCAAAACATCCAACAACAGGCTTAACTTTATCGCTAAAGGTGAAGATGTTCACAAAGTCATTTGTACCTAATGTATCAAGTATTGTGTTTACAACATGCTTTGCGATATCTAGCCTCTGCCCAGTCATAGAGCCTGATCCATCCAGTAGGATAATGACATCCTTTGGACTTGTCGCCGCTTCCATAAACCATGAACGCAACCGGCAATCGTATAGATCAACCGGATCCGTTTTCCATTTCGATGCCGGGAATTGACGCATAAAGCCGGTCGAACTACCAAAAAATTGCCACGACAGTGTTGGATCTTTTTTATAATTGTCACGAAATATTTGATCCAAATTCTCTGACCATTCAATAGCTTTAATTGTATCCGATGCTAAATTTTTATGTTTTATTTTAATTTATAAATTTTTTTAATGCATGTTATAAACAATAATTATTTAATCCAATTTCAATTTTTATCAGTTAATTTCGTTAATCATTTTCGAAAGAGATGCAATTTGTACGGTTTTGTGTAATGTTAATGTAGAAAAAAATAAATGAAAGTAAAAAATTTTATAAGTTATATGATAGACGTACTTCTTTTTATAATTTTGTTCTAGAAAAGTGTGCGTTTGCCATTTAAATTATAATAAAAAAGGTGATCAGTCGAATTAAAGCATTTAGAAGCCATACTATGCGTAAACTTTCAACAAAATTATTTACACAATCATTTTTAGTCATCGTTACCTTATTCTCGTAGCATTTTTTTTAATTAGCTACACTTATCTTATTGATCATAAACATTCTTGTGCAATATATTTTGTTAAAAATCTTAAGCTCTGGGTAGGAGCTGTCATTTGGAAAAGTGTGCTTTTAGCATCGGCATAAGTGAGTGAATAATTAAAACATTTTTAAAAGAAAGATTTGAAAAGGAAACAAAAAAATTCAAACCTCTATCGTAAACATTCGTCGGCACATGCACTGAGCTAACAGTCATATTAACTGGTGTATTAAAAAATTCAGCCTTGGGTGTTAGAACAATTTCTTTTGGTTGTACGAAAATTTTTGGTCCTCCCGCATCTTCTAGATCCCTAGGTGGCGCCGTTGGTATTGGTTCATGCGGTTCAATCATTTCTTTGGAATTGTAATATGAAAAATATTTGTCAGGTTTTTCACTTTGATATGTTAAGGCGGTATTTTCGGCAGTATCCATTATACGCTAAATTTCCAAATCAACAAATAATTAGTTTTAATTGCTGCATACAAAAATATTTATAAGCTTAAAAAATTGCCTGTACTAACTAATTTTAAAAAAAACCCCTTTAATGATTTTAACAGTAAATATATTCATTCAAAATTTTTTAAACTTATCGATTACTGTTAATATTAGTGATATCTAGTTGGAGCTCATTTTAAAAATATGAATAACTTACGCGCACAGCACTTATTTTAGAATCCATCATTGTTTTGATTTCATTAGACATGTTTTCTACAATCTTAGCACCTGCTCTGGAAATAACTTGCGCTGGCTTAAAACTCTGAAATTGAAATAAATATTTATGTATTTACGTGAATTTTTGTTCAATATGAAGGACGATTCATATAAAAGAATAAATAATTAATAGCTACCATATCAAAGCTAGTTAAAATTATGAAGGATCTATTAATGTATCTTTATGACAATTTTGCTTTAATTATAAGAGTTATCAATATTAGTCTATATTTGATATTTAAAGCGAACAGAAAAGTTAATATTCGGTAGAATATTAAATTGTAAATTGTTATTATGGGAACGAAAAATGTTTAAATTATCAGAGCAAGAATTACTTCACTCATGCATGGCTAACTCCCTTTACTGTTTAAAACCGCAAAGAAAGAAATGAAATTTACTAGTTCTAATGTTAAGACAAAAAAATTAAAAAAAAAATTACCCATAAAGCAGTATTTAATCTGCCATATGTGTAGATATATATCGTTGATTTTAATTAGAAAAGCTCTAACTGGAATTTTTTTTTTGTTTGCAGTAAACTGTTTTTAGCATTCAGTTCATACCAACGATATTCTAGTTGTCCAATGTGTTATATTTTTACTTTGCTTTATAAATTAAGCTGGATAATAGCAAATTTATACATGCTTCTTTTTATTTGTGGAGCCTTCAAAATAAATGTCTTTGCTTTGGCAATTAACCCACTTTTAATTTCTACAAATAGTTGGTTAAAAATCAATAGTGCATGTTTTAGCGAGAAATTAAAGATAATTTTTATTTAGTTTATATTGGTGTTTAGTTTATTATGGTGGTGTTTTGAAGTTTTTAATTACTACTACATACCTCTTGAACTTCCTTGCGGCGTGTTATAAAATCACCTAAGTGAAATAATTCCATGCCTAGTTTATCCGCCCAAGAATGAACTCTAAAATTTGCGATAATTGCAAGGAAAGAAGGTTGTATTTCATTAAAATTCCTTATGTACTGTTATAAATTTTCCATATTTACAGATTATAATTGATTTTTTCACCAGGCACAAGGTTGGCACCATTTGGATAAAGCACACAAAAACAGCACAGTATTTTAAATAACATGGAATTAAATTTTCTTAAGAACATATTGCAATTTCTTGTTTTAAATTAAATGATTTTTATGCTTAAAAAATAGTGACAAAAAATCAGGCAATCGTCATATCACTTATTTAATTTCCAAAGTTGTGCGTATCAGGAAGCATATTATGTAAACAAACTACATATACATATTTTATTATTATTATTATTTTGTTTTAATTTTTATTCAATTATTAAATATAACCAATGAAGAATTTAGAAAATTAGTAACTGCACAATGAAAATTTTTTCTGTATCTATACTGTCAGTTCATAGAGAAAACTTAGTTGATGAGTTCATCAATGGCTTTGCTTGTGTTACAAAGAGACCTCTAAGGAGATGTAGTTTTTGTGTAGTCTGTGCTCCTCTGCACTTGCGGTACGCAACTGTTACAATATTTGGCGCATGTACTTTACCGTTGTTTTTGTTTACATTCTGCACGTGTTCCGGCACTTGGTTGCACGCAACAGGAATTTGTTTACATCTCAGTCGTAAACAATAACAAAAGTTGACGTTTGCGCATTAACTTGCTTGATTTGATTTTATTCGCGACATTCCAATAGAAAAGTTATGAATGAAGGTTGTTGAAATGGAAAATATCTATGTATTTGTATGCGTAGGCTACATTTATAATTGAACAGTTTTGTTTGTTCACTTTTAAAAATTTTTCACTTTTTATATAATGGTATTCACAACCATGCATATTGAGATTCCAAGCATATTGAGATGCCAACGGGCATTTTTTCTGTTATTGCGTACGAAATACGGAACCTGTAATTTAAAAATTCAATACCGAAAATTTTTATAGTTTTTTTATGTATGCATGTATATATATGTATATATGTGCATACGCAGGCATATGCATATGAACTTAAATTTTTTTTTATTTTCGTTTTTAGTTTTATATAAATTTGCAAATTGAAAATAAATTATTTGGTTTTGAAGAACTTGTTTCAGCACATTTTTTTTGGGGAAAAAGCCACTTTGCTCCGAACATCATATGACAAGTTTGGCAACATACTCCACTAGTCTTCCGAATATTAATACCTGTTAAGCATAAAGTATACAGATTAAAATACAGCTTTATTTTTATTTCTGTCCACCTTTATACCAGACAAGTGTTGTAATAAAATCTAAAAATGTGTTTAATTCCCAAGAAAATATTATGCTTTAGATTTTTTAATGCCAATTACTAAAAAAATTTGAACACTTTGGTTAAGGAGACCTTAATTAAATATTGCTCTTACCAGATTATCCACAACCATTGTCAAGGCCTTTAGGAAAATATATTTTAATTCTTCCGGCTCATAAGATTGCAGAAAGCGATATATTACCTTTAAAGAAGTAATGACATATAACAATAAAGTAAAATGTTCAAGTGTTTAAAATACCTAATATCATTATGTAGCAAAGGTCATGAAAATATGTTAATACAAAAGACTATAAGCCATAGTTGTTTTTGTTGTCATTTCTTAAGTACATCTTAGAAAATAGCAAATAATAATCAATATCAAACCATTTTAAATTTTTGTAAAAAGGCGATTAAAATTTATAACTCTTAACTGATTCACAAAATGTTGAAATATCTAAAGAATATTTTTCCATATGTACATACGTATATACATATGTATGTATATATGTATATATACTTATTTATGTTTAATACTTACAATTGCGGATGCTATTAAAAATAATGGCCATATTATGCTGATTATAAAACGTGTCACACGTACAATTAAATACCATGTTATTAGAAATAAGGCAAGATACACCACAATGGTACTCATTTCACTTGGAAAAGCAACGTTTTTTAAGAACCATTCGTATAGTACGCGGTGCAGTGGTAAATTCTGCAAAAAATTACTTTAATTAGTAAAATGTGAATTTCTTTTACTATTCAAACCCACGGTCCAATTTCGCTCCAGTGTGTTAAATTCCATCCTTATTAATATTTTACAGAGAATTTCGAATATGTATTGAAATTAAATTAAACAATTGTTTGACAACGAAGAATACCTAAAATAAAAATTAAGGAAAATAAAAAATGTATTACATATTTTACTACAATGACTTTGGCAAAATAATAATAACTAACAACCTGCGATAAAAGTGTTATATGTATTATATTATATGTATTATTTATAAATATTTACGTAAAAACAATTTAATTGTTTAATTTTTTTCAAAATATTAACTTTCCTGAAGTTACTCATACTGGTAATAAAATATTGAAAAAAAATTAAGTAGAAATTTTTTTTTTATAAAAAACAATCGAAAATCCAATAAATTAAAAACATATATAAAACCAATTTAAATGTAAACAACATAGATACATACATACATATGTACATCCATAAGCATTTATACATGCAGTATACAATTTACAAATTTGATACATCACTTTTATATTTATTGAAAATCTTCAAATCTTTCGTAATAAACAAATCATTATTTTAGAAAAAATATAATAAATAAAAATATAAAATTCTTAATGCTTTTAGACTCTTTTTCACTTAAACACTTTCAAAAAGAAATAATAATTAGTAAAGAGGAGTTGGTGTATATGCAGCCGCATGTGGTAAATGATACGCAAACTTTGTGTCTTGCAAAAACATTTCTACTTATATGAACACATGTTCTTACATATGTACATACATACATACATAAGCACGTTATTCTTTTTCTCAATCAAAAGATTTGTTAGGCACTGACGTGTACATCAAACAAATAAAAATATATAATATACTTCTACCCGCAGCGAATTTTTTATTATTTATGTTTGGTGCAATTTTTAGTTTGCTATACAAAGCACAGTAAAAACCTAAATTCACATTTGTAGCTGGAAACTAAACTAATCATGCATACTGACTTGTTTATCGGCAAAAAGATTTTGTTATCTCTAAAAGTAAATTTATGGCAAAAAATAATTTTTTGACACCATGAAATCTAAATTTTCTAGTTACACATTTATATAAGCGTGTATAATTTTGTTATGACAATTAATATGCCGTTTCCACCGATATCGGTATAAGGATCATATGCAAGTAAGTATATACATATGTACATACATATGTATGTAGCTGTTTTTACACATGCATTTAGATATGTACATACATACATATGTATGTATGTAGGCTTGATGTCAGTTGGTACCTTCTGCAATAATAATTTACAAACCTATAAAGTACGAAAATCATCAAAATCGGATAATAGAAGAAATAATAACCAAAAAATTATTTTATATAAGTACAGGCAAAAATGCAAAAAAAAAGTCTGAATATCAATCAGAAATTATTTTGTATTAAAACAAACAAATCACAAAGCAAATAACAAAGCGTTGCCAGACACAGGCATTTCACAGCATTTTGTGGTATTTCTTGGAATTTCGCCGTTGGGTATTATTTTGCAAATTATAAAAGGCTTATACTATATTGCACACCTTATTTTTAAATATGTATTTATATATTTAATTTTAAATATTGATAACGTTTTAATATAATATAAATTTGAAGTTACTCATAGTTAATTTTTAACAGCTCTCTTTTAGCCAACATACGACTAAGAAATAATTAAAGTTTTGAATATTTTGCTCTCCTCAGACCAAAATATTAAAAAATTTTTTTGCAGAAAAATATTTCTCCAACAAAGTAATTAATTTCTTTTGAACCATGTTTACTTATAAATTTTAGGACTATGTACAAATCAAAACTAAAATAAAATTTTAATTATTTGTTACCAATGAGATATATGTAGCTGTGGAATATAATTTTAAAGAAGGGTATATAATATAAGATACGGCACAATATAAAATAATACCTTCAGTTGTTAAATATGTATATGTAGAATTGTGGATGAAATTGTCAAAAGATAATCACCGCAGCTTTCGCCATAATTATTAGTACTTAGTACAGTAAATTGGTGTCAGATATGTGCATAACTGTATATATGTACATATATTATATCTGTAATAAAATTAATATTTAGAAATTTATATATTTTACTTTAAAAAAATGTGCTTCTAATTGCAGTCGAACTAAACAATTTTTTAATCAATGATATATCAGACAAGTAGCATAGCAAAACTATATACTGCTATAGAAACTTAATAAATTTTTTTTAAGATATTACCTTAAATTATTTTAATTATTTTTAATTTGTATTAAGCTACTACCGTAGCAGCAACTATGTATATATACTTAAAATTTTAAATCAAATCCCGCATTAAAACCTTTATAAAATGTTCTGCGGTTTTCCTGCAAAATATCGTATTGCGCGATGTGCTGACAAAACTAATGTTCGTCTTAACATATTCAGGTATTCACATAATACTAGTTTTCGATAGGATAGAGTGTTAAACGAACACACACACAGCCATACACATTTTCTTATTAGCAAAATTGTTGATATAAATGGACACCAAACTACCAAATCTTTATGCACTTTCAACTTTTTCTTTATTTATGTATGTATATTACCATATTTGACTTACTTATATACATACATACATATATATTTACATGCAATATATTTTTATCTGTTACATTTTAGAATTAGTAAAACATTTTTTAATTTATGTATTACGGCAGATGCCTTTATTTTTCACACTCAATAGATTGAAAATGTTTTCGTTTTGTCATATTGAATCAGAAATGTTTTCATTTTTGTTTATAATCATAGACACATATTTACTTAATAAATTTCTGTTGCAATTGTTAATAAACATTTAAATTATTTCGTATTCTCTTGTAGCATTTTATCACCTAAGTACATACATACATACATACATATGCACTTATTTGATTGCCTTTAATTTGTATTTATATGCCATAAATGAAGGAACACAAATTAAAATATTTTACTTAGTTGTAATAAAGCCAATGTCAATGAGTAGATTTTGATCCTTCTGGCGATATGCTATTAATAATCTTAAAATATGACATATTTATGCCAACGGGTGATGTGTTTAAAAGTTGTGACAGCAAGTATGTTGTACGAATTAGTACATAACTACGAATGTACATAAATATGTGCACATACATACATATTTGATGGTGTACATAATATTTTTAAAGTAACTACTACCCGAATTATAATTAACTCAGAACTCAATGAAAATAAAAAAATATAGAATGGTAATAAAATATTGCATTGAATGAATTCAAGACTGATATATGTACATACATACATATGCATGTATAAAGACGTAATACATATGCACAACATTTTTAGGAGAAATTTCAATATTTTTTTATTATTACTAATAATATGTTTGCATTTGCTTTTGTAGATTTTTGTAAAGATTACATGTTGTATATTGTTTTCAATTAAAACTTACTTAGTAGTTATTTTTTGCGTATGTATGCACCTAAGTGCAACATGTGTATAATATTTTAAATCAGTTATTGATGTATAATTTACGGTTAAAACTTAAAGAAGATTTTGTGACAAAAATCTATTTGACATTAATTTTTTAAAATGTTTATTACGTATGATTATTATTTATTAGAGGAATTTACAAGGTTTTATTAACTGTGTCATCGGTACACACGCTGCAAAGATTACAAAATAGTTATAGCTTTTGTAATTATTTCGTATTACTGAAGAGTATAAATATATTCTTAAATTTCTTTTGTAAATGTAATACACACCACTAATATTATCCGATTATATTAGTCTACGAAATAAGTGTATTCATATATGTAATAATGATAAATCTTTATACATATATAAAAAAGTAATTAAAAAAGAAATAAAATACTATCTTAAACATAAAAGTAAAATATCGTCTGCCTTGAATAAAAGTTGAGCATATATAAAAAATATATATGTAATATTCTATATGCTACATATATATATATAATATATAGTTCAATATTTTCCTTTGCACAATCCTTGATGTCGGCTTTTGCAGAAACGATACAAATACACGGCAGCCAAATTAGGAAACGAAAATATAACCTAAAAATATTGATATACAAATAAAATATATTTAAAGGAGAAAATCGAAATTTTTGTTGAAAGATTATTCTAAGCTTAAAGACTCTTTAGAATCAGATTGCGAGCTCTCAGTTGCCTTTATAATTAATTACATTTTTTTAATTTGTGCATACTTATATACACACCATTCTTAATTATCTTTTCAATACGAAATCTTTCATTTTAACTAGTTTAATTGAAAATGTAATTGTATGCTGTTCAACTTGATATTAATTAGATTTACGTTTTAATATTAACGGACGGAGACTTTTTATTAAAATATGCTAGAAAGAGATCCCAGCATTGTAAAGAAATGGTGAAAACACTACTAAAATATGTGGATAGACAAGAAGTGACACATTCTTATTATTTCTTATATCAATAAACTGTGGGAATATGAAAACCTAGATATGTATATTTATTAATCGATCTTGAGTGCGATCAAGAATTCTTTTTGATTGATTTTTTATGTGGCGTTTGCCGCAACAAAAAACTAAAGGATTATTCTTTTTTTTTGTTTTCGTGCGACGTTGCCATAATGTTTGTATGAATATAGTATACTATATACTATTTTTATTTTGATAATTTCATTTTAAAAATAATACAATAGAAAAATGTTTATCAAAAATTTACAAAATTATTTATATATTTTTATTGTTTTTTTTTTTAATAATTTAAAAACGTTTCATTACTTATAGAGTTTAAAAATCCTTAACACTTTTGTTCAGCATTTCGATACTACTTTAAATATTTTCTTCCTTTATTATAAATTAGTCTTTAAACTTTTTTAAAATAAAATATGATAATTCAATGTTGTAATACTTACAAAACACACATTATTTTCAAAGAGAAATAACTGCAAACTTCCATTTTTACTTATTAATCGATAGACCTTCAATGCTGGCTAACAACTCGTCAGCAGTTTGGGAAACAACTTGTTCTTGATCATCGCGGGTACTAAGGTTTTGCAATCGTTTTTCTAAGTTTGATAGATCTTCTAGTTCTCGCTGCTGTTTAACCATGTATCGTAGGATTAGAGCAGTTAGCATACACATGTCCTCTAGGATTTTACTAGTTTCGGGGGTAGGACTTTCGTATCTCGTACGAAGTAAACGCAATTTAGCTTCGGCTAGTTCTAGTGGTGACTTACCACTTCGATCAAACATATGAACACTTGCTCCACCCTGGAGGAGCACACGAACTACCACATTAAAATTATTAGAGCTGGCAGAAATAACTGCCAAATGAAGTGGCGTGTTGCCCAACGAATCAACTACATTTGGACTTGCGCCAAATTTGAGTAGTTGCTGTACAATTTGTATGTATCCCCGGCAAGCAGCCAAATGAAGGGGACTGCGTTTATATTCATCTGAAGCATTGGGATCAGCTCCAGACTCCAAAACCCTTGTTAACAGTTCTATGTTATTTATTGAGGATGCATAGCGTAATTTCCGTCCCGTTGATTCGGCAAATATGCTGTTATAACTAAAACGCAACCTACTCTTTAAGCATGTACGGGGGCGCATTTTAAAATTGTGACTGCTAGAGGGCAGGGTACTAGGATGAATGATACTAGACATTAAGTCAGATGATTGAGGTGATGAGTTCAATGGCAGTGGTGGTAAGGTAGGTAACGCAAAATGCTCATCCGAGTTAATATGGAATGCATTCGGATTAATCGTAGGCCACTCATGGGTATTTGGTGACGATGTTGGCGTGGGCGGCATTATTGGTGGTGGAGGTGTTATCATTATACTAGCTGTTACTCCGTCATTGCTATCGTTGCTGGTGTCCACTCCTGAATCATTGGCGGCCATTATAGCGTGCTCCGTCTCCACCTCCTCGGCTTCGTCGACAAGAGATTGTGTCGGATCTCTATAACCCTTAATTTTGGACAATATATTTTGACTTGTTCTCCTTAAATTAATAGCGGTAATAACTTTAATTAATTATTTTTTTATTTTATTACACACAATAATTGTAATTTTTAAAATAAATGAATTGTACTATAATAGATGAAAAAAATTGTTTTGTGTATTTTGTGTTTTTTTCTCGTCTTCGTTTCCTTGTTTCTATTTACTCAAATATACAAAATTAAATGTCAGAAAGGTAAGTATTCCTGCACCGAACAACAATAATAAAGAACGAAGGAATGAAAACAAACAAAGCGAAAAACAAATAATTAAACAGGGTGTTAACTGTAACTATTTAAACTTTAATAATATACTTATAAAAAAAGACAAGCATGGGCGCACATTTGTATGTGTATAAATTATAGGTAAGTTGGTAGGAATTAATTATTATAAACAAAATTTGCAGATAATTATATTTTGTATATTGCAATCTTAAACATACTCACAGAAAAGATCTTTATGGGATTACAACTGTATGCATTAACAGGCTGCGCCAATATGATACCTGTAATCTTGCCGCCACAATAACACCCTGTTTAATTATTTGTGTTCCGGCTTTGTTTTCATCCATTCGTTCTTTATTATTGTTGTTCGGTGCAGGAATACTTATTTTTTGACATTTAACTCGTGTATTTGGGGAAATAAAACAAGGAACCGTTATAATGAAATTATTGTTGAACTTTCAAAAATTTTTTCATTCCTATCAGCTTAGATAGATATAGATGATGGAAACTGATTTTTCTTAACTATATTTTTTGAATTTTCCCGTTAGTTATTACGCTTTATCCTAGTTGTCGTTGATTTAAGACCTTCGGTGCCTGCAGTTAATTTATTTTTTTAAATGAACAGATGTTTTATTGTCTGTATAGTATATTAATTATAAGTTGGAACATTAAAGACAACTTATGTTATCAACGCCGTTCGTGCCTTAAAAAATTTCTTCATCCAACTAGTAAAGCTAAGAGAAATGATAAATACATATATAAAATAATAATAAAAGAAAAAACTTTTATATACTAATATTTACTACGCATATGTATTTAAAATGGAGAATAAGTTTGTAATTAAAGTCTGAATAAGTATCTGAATATGAGTATATATTTTTTTTGCACATACATATATATGCATTTAAGAATATTAGGTTTTTAATACTGAACATTTATATTTAGCTTAAATAAAAGACCGGCGACTGAAAAAAAAATTAAGCAAAGTTATACAGTATCAAGTTTTTGATTTAAGCTAAAAATAATTAAATACACACTATGTGGTGTATTGTTATGCTAATTTATTACAATTAATAAGTAGAATATTTTATATGTATGTATGTAGACACGAATATACTTTACATAATTTGTTATCCACTAATTATACGTAACTGAAAAATATTTTTTAAAAACTAAGTGATGTAAATGAATGATTTAAAGTTAATAAGCATTAAGTCTAATAAGTACTAATAAAAAAATTGTGAAAATAAAATGTTATGTATTATTTTCATATAAAAAAATTTTTTTGTTACTTCATTAGTCAAAAGCAACTTTTCGTGTGAACGATGTTAGAGATGAAATTTCACTCGGATTCGAGTCTGATGGCAAATTGTTGAATTCAATTTCTTCATTAGCTGCGGCTGCTACAATATTCTCGTTAGATTGAGATGTTTCATTCGAATTCACAGAAGGCCACTGCTTATGGCTCGGTGCGTATAAGATTAGCAATGCAAAAATGTAAATATTCCACATACCATACACACCCGTAAGGAATGCTGAAGTTAGTTGTATTTCAATATCTTCGTCCCATTTCCAATGACCTTCTGCTACTTGACCCATAATAAATCCAATAACAGTCAGAGCAGCACATAACAACGTGGCCAACATGAGAAATTTAAAACGATAAATAAGCCCTAAAAAATTTTTAATTGTATTTAAATTTCATAATTTTTTCATGTGAATGGTATTTACAATTACCTTCGTAATGCAAACGCCTAGCTTGTGACATAGATGGCAGCGATGTTCTTTTTGCACCAATATTACGAAACACTTTTCCTACCATAAAGCAAAGGAACAGAAAATAAACTCCTGCAGAAATACCCGCCAATATAATAAAACTTAAGGCAACTTTAGCACCCAAAGGTGTAGCCCAAATTGAATAAAACGGATTTCGCAAATGAACACCTCTTTCACAAATATCAAATATAAACAACGACAAGCAACCAACCACAACTGCAGATAAATGTTTCCAGTACCGCGATCGTATGGAATTTTTTTGTGGCGACTCTTGTATCAGCATATGTTCTCCCGCAAACACCAACCAAAACGATAACAACATGGCATAGAAAATACCTTGGCGTACATCGCTAAGTAGCAACATATATGGCATTTCCATATTCAATGTTAAAAATTCCAAGGGAAGATTTAAGAAAGTCAAAGCTCCTCCTAAATAAATAAGCATGTATTCCAATAAAGCAGGGGATCGTTGCAATATGTGGACACGACGCCAAAACCAAATCATTATAGTTACAATGAAAGGAAAAAGTATGGTTTTTAAGGACAACCATACCTTTGTAAAACCACCATTTTGATAAATAGCTGTCAAAGTTAAATCATGCATGTGGCCAACATTCAAGTTCATTTTTAAATCTGTATCTATGGGAAATCTTAAGTTAAGGAGATAATAATCATGATGCAAGGAACCCAATTCAAAAACAGGAATCATTTCACAGGAATATAAAGTTTCCTGCTGACTCTTGTGTACCGAATGGCAATCTAAATATCTCTGTTCAATAGAGTGAGCATATAATTTCCAATCACTGGGATGATCTTCTTTATCTCGATATGCCAGACGTGCATCAATTGTTAACTGCAAATCTTTTGGAGGTTCGGTAAGGGTGCCGTCCGAAACATAAGCTAAGTCTATCTGCAACACACCAATTAAATTTTGTTGCCATCTGGAATAATCCAATTGTTTTCCATCTCTTGGCAATGGCATTTGAAACAAATAAACAATTGAATTGGCCAATTTAGTCTCGTGTTTTTCGATTTCTTCTTGCGATATAGACAAGCATTTTCCAGCACCGCGGGAGTATAACCAGAATGATGTATCGTTTTGTCGATCCTTCTGATCACGGCACACCATTCCTAAAATATTCTGATGACCGGCAGGTATGGGTGCAAAAAGACCACCCAATAAGAAGCAAGCCACTTGACAAAGCAACAATAAAGCCACCAATATGGACAGCTTGCGACCGCTTAAATTTTCCAATATAGTACCCGCCATCTCAAAGTTTTTTTTCTTAGTAATGTTGATTACTCACGATATTTATTTTTATACAGAACTTTTATTTTTTTAATAAATTACAATATCTACTTTCATTGTTCAGTTTTCCGATACCAAGTGTCTCTTGTCATTGTGTTTGCCGTTGCCGTAACTTTAACACATGCCTGCGTCGGCAATAGATGCCGTCAATTCATTAAATCGGCGGCTTATAAACTTTTAAAATGTATGAAATTAAGTTTTAAGCTATTCTGGAATAAATTATGGCAAATGCCGTTAAAAATTAAATCAATACTAACACACTGAACCAATGCTTATATTTTTCCAGTCAATTCCGTATTTTATTACACACAGCACTAACGGCATTGCTTCACTATCTCTCACAGTATTACCACAAGCCAAATTTGGCATGCATTATGAAAAAGTATTATAGTGTAACATAAAAGTTAAAATTTTTGACAGTCGAATACCACTTGCAAATGATTTTGAAAATTTTTATAAAATTATGGTTTTAGTCTGATCAGTGTTGATTTCACTTCAAGCGGGTAAACAAAAAATTATTCTTTTGTGACGCAAAGCAACAATAAAGTATATTATTATTAATGTTTTGTTTATAGAATAAATTACTGTTTGCTTGTAACAAACATAAAACATATGGTTTCGTAACACATGGATAATATGGTGTAGCCCCATATATGCCATTTTCATTTGATTTCATTAAGTATAAGGTTATGACTCATATCACTTTCGCGTGCAAGAGTTATTATACTGTAATATATACTTTAATGTCATATGATATCACTTTTATGTGAATGAGTCTTTCGACTGTGTACGATAGTGAAACAAATCCCACAACATGGTATCGACTCAGCTTAAATAAAATATTTAAATAAAAATTTTGCATACAAAAAAATAAAATATTTGTGGTGATTACAATCTGGCATTGTGTATAGAGAATTTTACAACTTTTCTTTAAATTGGTGAAATAAATCACATACCCCAAAACATGTTAATTCGTTATTGTATTAGAAAAAACAACGTCACTCAGCAGTAAAATCAAATATAAATACGTACTTACCTTTGCATGCATGGATATGTGAAGCTTTAATATATTATTTTTAATAATTTCAATTGTCAGTTATTTCAATATTCACAATTCTTTATTTAAATTTTTAAATATTTATGGATGGTTCTACTAAGTTGTAACCTAATTCACATATAAAATGTAATAAAAATATGATATAATGAGATGAAAATAACATGTTATTAAGATAGTTAAATAAATTTAAATCATATTTATATTCGAAAATTTAGACCACTGTAAATTAATTACAAATTTGTTGATACAACATAAGCACGAAGTTGAATGTACATACTTACGTACTGCATATGGATATGAAAAAAAAAATTTAAAACAGGAAAAACGATATTTGCAAAATCTTCAGTATAGAAAGCAAAACTTTATAATATATATATCAATGGGAAATAACATATATATATTATATTGTAATGTTTAGATTTTAAACTTATTCTTTACAAATTACTCTCGGCTATTTTTAAAAATTGTATTTTGCCACACGACTATTTGCCAATATTAAAAAGACGCAATAAGCCTTACTAAATAAAATCATTATAAACTTTTGAGACCGAATTCCATACATACTTATGTATAAATAAATGTATATTCATATGAATGTATGTATGTATGTACATATAATATAATGTAAAAGAGCTAGTGGTCTAAATTCGTCTTAAATGTTATTTTAACAAATTAACCATTTCCACAATTTTATTACGATGCGAAAACATATAAGCTTTGGTACACCACAACATATTTATCAATTTTTGATCATTCTTTTCATCCATTGCAATATCTTCTGATAGTTGTGGATTAAATCTGAAATTAAAGGAATTTACAATTTAATCCAAATATATAGAAACATATGTATGGATGTATGCATGCAATTATGCAAAAGTAACGTTAATATAAACTTATTTATTTTAATGATTTATTTCTTTTCTGTAATGCAGAGCCATCTACGTTTAAGAACAATTTACATTTCGAATGTCTTTAGGAATTGGAATTGAACAGACCTGATGATGCCTTATACTTTCTTTTAGAAGTGTTTCTAGTTACTCAAAATGGGCCAGCCAGTTCGTAAGGCATTTAATTTTGAAAGACGAACATTACAGTTTAACAATAAGACGCACTTTGAGAACTATAATGTTTTTCGTCCTTAATAAAACCAGTCAGTGATGTTGCATTATAAATTTGGAATTTTAAAGGGCCACAAAGTTAGGGCAGATAGATCTCAGTATAAAATATGTACGCGTATATTTTTTATATTATATAAAAAAAATTACCTGTAATAAGGAATGCCTATTGTACTACACCAAGCACGCGCACGATCAACGACTCTGCCGTCAGATGCTGTTGCTTGATCGACAAGCAAATTACCTTTGATTAGAAAACCTTATAATTGAAATAACTTATAATATAATAAAATTTTTGTTGATTTTACCAATTGTTGAGATTCCATAGGCTAATTTAGCAGTATCCCAAATACTTTCAGGGCGAAAAACATCAATATCTTTCAGTTCTGTAACAGGATTTAGACCAGTGCCCAGTGAAACAACTACGGATATCTGCAAAAATTACGAATATAAAAATATTTTTTAATTTTCTAAAACTAATTTTATTCCACTGAAAATCAAGTGATAACCCAAAAAAAAAAAAAAAAGAATTAGTTTTAGTAATAAACTTGCCGGTATAGCTTCACTTTCTCGTTCAACGCTACGTAAAGCCATATTATATTCATGGATTTCTGTCATTGCATCCAGAGTTGGATTATTAGCAATGAGACCGCCATCCAAAAATCTACCAAACGCTCTAATAGACAGATAGAAATTATTTCAATTACCTTAACAAACCACACATACTTTAATTTACAAACAAACCTAAAATACGACGGTGCAGCACCTGTTGCTCGGGCTGCACGCCAGACTAATTGTTCCTTAGGGTCGGGAGGAGGTATGCGACGATTGGCTTCAGTAAAATTTTAAAATATAATTTACACAGTATGACCGATAAAACTCATTTATACTTACTTATCGGCGTTACAATCCCCAAAATATCACTAGCAGATGTGTAACTGCGGAATAGATGTAAATCTACTGGTTTGCGATCAGCCATAACACCAGTCACCATAACTTTAGGATGTTTTATATCAGTCATAACGGTGAATTCTCCTAAATTATCTTTAAGTATAGCTTCAAAACTGTCACTGGGGTATGGACGCGATCCAATGAAACATTGTTCTTTCATTCGTAAATAAAGACCCATGCATTGTCGCATTGTCTTGCCACAGCCTAGACCTAATGCCAATATGCCTCCAGTGCTGGTACCTGCTATCCAATCAAACATATGGATAATTGGAGTTTGCGATAATTTCTCAATTTCCAAAAGCATTTGCACTAAGATCAAACCGCGAATGCCGCCGCCATCCAAACACAGTAAACGTCCTTGGCCATACGGCTTTTCACCTTTTTGTGAAGCTGCCGAATGCAATGATGCATTAGATGAAATTGACACGCCAACATCTACAGTAGAATTACTTGGATGTGCATCTCCGCCGCCAATAGAATTCATACTACACACACTATTGCTAGGCGACGCTAAAATAAAAATCAAAAAGGAGGTGGAGTGTTTACTATTTTATGTACTAAATTGTATTTAATACCTTTCTTCGATTCAGCATTAGCATTTGAGGTAAACATGCCCAATAAAGCATCCATTATACTTTGACCTTTCTCCACCTTTTCGGTGTTTACAACGACCGGTGGTCTGTATAAACAAAAATATTATGATTTTTAAAAATGAAGCAATGCTTAACTTACTCTTTATCCTTCATTTCATTTAACACAGAGGTAGCAGCAGCATTCAGAAATCCCATACCACTTTGTCGACTGGTCGAAGCCAACATATTTTCTATATGTTCCCGAGTTTGTGGTGCTTCTGGTGCCTCTGGTGGTATACCATTATAATTGTTGTTGGCATTGCATCCGGGGGGACAATTCTTTTTATCTGCAGAACATCTGGAGAATAAAGATAATGATGATGCTTTATACTATCAATAATAAAAAAAAATAGGGTCACTACATCAGATAATTTAGTGACCTTATTTTAAAACAAAACAATTACCGTTTTGCACCTACTGAATGCAGAATGTAAAGAATTTCATCATTTTTGCTGCCATTAGCTTCGCTACCTACCATATGCCGTGGGGTTTCTCCATTTCTATTTACCATATTAATATCGCAACCAAATACCACTAAGCACTGCACAATCATCACCAGCTTCTGATCAATTGCAATATGCAACGGTGTATTGCCATCTTTATCGACAACATCAATTTCGGCATCATGAGCCAATAGAGTGACAACACATTCAAAACGGTTACGAGCCACCATAACATGTAATGCTGTGCGACCATCAAAATTTGTGGCATTAACATTACAGCCCTGCATTATTAGTTCATTGAGAGTTTCACGTGAGGAACACCAATGCAAGGGAGTACCACCAAACTTCATATCTTGCGTATACAGTTTATTAACATTGTTCTGTTTAAGAAATGCAGCTACTGATGTTGGGGTTGATGTTTTATAAATTTTACTTATATTTTTTGCCTCTATATTAACATCTGCACCAGCAATAAGTAGTGCCTTTACACACTCCGGTTTATCGGACAGACAGGCTAAATGTAAGGGAGTATAACCATCTGTGTTACAATGATTTAAATTAACAGTACTTTTATCAACAAGAAGCTAAAAAAGAGAACATACAAAATAGTTTTAAGGATGAAAATGTGTGTGTTAGGCATTATTTGTTCTTTAAATACTGTTAAATAGTTTTAGAAATATTAGATTGATGAAGCATTGGCAAATATGTTTTAAATACAGCTAAATAGTTTTAGAAATAGATTGATGAAGCAATGGCAAAGAAAAGTGGAACGATTAAAATTATTTATATATCATATCGTCATGTGAAATGGAAAGAGTATTACAAAATGCTATTATTAGCGTAAGTGATTGGATGATACCCCATATTTTATCATATTTACGTCATATTTTCTATTAAATGAAGAAAAAATTTGTAGTTTTGTAATGAATAACAATTTTTTTTTCAGGCGTCGATATACATGTACCTACATGGTTTAAAATGAATGAGTGGAGTACAAAAAGAACACCGTGGAAACATATAAGGGATTTTTCTTTAAAATTTTTTTAAAATTGCTTTTATTTTCAATCAATAAAAAAATTTATTTTGTAAATAAAAAGTCATGTAATAATAAAATGATTTTCCACCACAATTTCTATTGAATTTTAATTTATTTCGTCATATTAACCAATGGCAGAGATCTGTCTTTTAATTAATATACATGACTGATTTGAATGACGTTTTACACATTAAGCTGTGTACATACAAATTTTGTATTTTTCTAGGTTGAAGGGATTTGGGAAAGTAATTGCTGTTGTAAATATAATAATTCATACATACTTCTCACTTAGTATTTACATTTTAATTGCGACTTTTTTCAAAACATTTTAAAAACACAATTAAAACTAAAATTTAAAACTCAGCTTGTGGTTAATCCGAAACTAAAATGTCTACCTGATCATCTAACTTCTTTAGTGTGAGGAAATCGCATGTGCGGTAAAGTTTTAAATAATAGAAAATTATATTATATTAAAATTATTTAATGTATATATGCATGAACTACATCGTATTAGTATGCACTCTTATTAGGTCGATTTTTACATGAATCTTTTAAAAAGGAAGAAAAAAAGTGTGATAAGAACTATATAATAAGAAGTAGTAATAAAGCTAATTTAACATTTTATATACATAAGCACATAGATTAAAAGATTTCTATCTTTGCTTTACTTACATTTAAAATTTCCTTATTAGTACTGGCAGCGTAATGAAAGATTGAATTTTCATTATTGTCTAGATGTTCCATTTTGCAAAGAGGTAAGAGAGCTTTTACCATTTCATAATTTCCACACTTAATAGCAAGCTTTATATACGAAAATTTATGTAATTAGTTATACCATATAATATAAAATAATAAAACTGAATTTTATAAATACCTGAAACGGTGACATGCAGTTATTATGATCGGCATAGTCGATGAGTTGTAATACTTTGGGGTGGCTTATATAGTCTACAAGATTGTAATAGGCAACTAAGTGTGTTATAGACCACGACGGGTTTTCGGTTAAAACGTCGCACAGTTTTTGTAAACCACTAACATTATAAAACTTAAAACACGGATTAAATCAATATTTGGTGGAAAAAGTGCTTTTTCAATTTACCTCTTTGACAATACTAACGAACAAAGGCAAGCGATGTAAATAACAATGAAATTTATCTTCGATATCTTGTTGTGACGGTGAACGATATAAACTGAACGATGTGGTATTCGAGTCTGTGTGGGGACGTTGTAATACTATTTCGTAACACTTTTTATCATTCGAATTGAATGGTGGCGCATATAAAACCATAGCCTCATCCCTTGCTAACACTTGCAACATTCCCAGCGACTCACTTTTTATCTCCAAAACCTTATTCGGTGGAGTGTCCGCCCCCAGAAAACGTTGTAAGGCTAAGTAAAATGTTACAAGTAATTTAACAATACCAACAATAATTAGATAAAAGGTTAAAAATAAAAGAGAAAGGATGCAATCATAATTGTTATAATCATATACTTAGTTTAAATTTTCGAAATAAACTGATTTTTAATACCCAAGCCGGATGAAAGCATTCTAAAACTCATCCATGACATTTTAGGATGCTTATCTTCGTTTGTCTTGATTTTTATAAAGAATTTTATTTGCCTCTGAAGGTCTTAATAATCGTTATTTAGTTAGTAGATTTTAACTTGTAACTTATATTGTTGCATCTGTGTGAAACATGACTACTGGTTGCTTATTGAAGTTATACAATGAGATCTTGAAAAAGCGAAATTATAAAAAGAAATAATTAGCTTCTTAAAAGGTTTTTATAAAACAAAATAATAATTCAACCGCATCGTACGGTACAAATATAAAAATAAATTTAGAATCTATAGCTTATAAAAAACTAGTGTGTTACACTACAATTATAATATAAAAAAGTATATGAAACTAAGGCAAATAGCATCACATACTATGTAACAGTAAATACATATATGGAAGTATATAATTATTTTTTAAATGGTGAGTTTTCCCAATGAAAACGGCCGCATATACATGTCTAAACATATACATATATATATATTGTATTGTGTAGAAATTGCGAAATAGCATTATACAAAAGTAGCATTGGTAATTGAAAAGTTATTTTATTTATATTATAATTGTAAGTACACTAATGACTAACCATTTAACATATTTGATATTCTTTTACGGTTGCAGCTGTTTTTCCCTTTCTATTGTTTGATTTATTGGAATGTTGGCATAAACTTATTCTCTATATTCCTTCAGGCTTAATTACGTTTGTCTAATTTATTTATTTAAAAAACTTTTTAGCGGTATTTTATTATTTATTTGTTATCAGTTTTTTTAAGAAAAATGTTTTTAGAAGTATACTTTAGTTTTTGCGTATTTTATACTTTAAATACTAATTTATCTTTTTATATTAAATTGCTATTGCTGTTTAGTATCTCTATAACGTAGCTGTTTTCATAGTTGCATTTCTAATACACTTGAAAAAATAATTTTAACAAATGGTCAATACACTTTAGGAGTAAATACAATAACAATGTCAAATGGGTGACTAATAATTTTGATCGTTGATGAAGAAAAAAAGGTACTATAATAATATAATAACATTTTTTTTTTATCCTTAATCCATATTTGAGGGTTTATGTTTAATATGTTATCATTTTACACTGAGTTCTCAGCTTGCAAAAGTAATAACAAAAGAGGAATAGAAAAAAAGCAAATGTCAAAACTCATAATTGACTGAACTGTCAAGTGAAAAAATCGAAGAAATAATTTTAAGTGCAAAAGAAAAGGGAGTTGGTGCGATATTATATTGAACGGGTCATAATAAAAGCATAATAATTCACCCATATGTCTATAAATTGATATATTTTTAGGAACAATAATGAACAATTGAAACGAGTGACCAAAACGTATGTATGTATTTATGCATGTATGTAAGTCATTTCAAAATTATGAAATAAGTCACGTTTTAAGAGTAAAGAAGAGAAATTACATTGTTTTCATTCAGCAACAATTTCCAATTTTTCTGCCAGGATAAAACTGATATTTAATTAAAGCGTATGTGAGTAAATATTTAGTATTCACATTAATTTATATTTAACCATTGCCATAATCTACGTGTTATCGAAGCTAATTTAAGCATGCTTATACATAAGTTTGTAAGTATATTTGTTTGTATATATGTTCATACCTATGTATTACATGTGCCCACTTTCATGTATGTTAACATGCATCAGCACTGAGTAATTACGAAATTAATAATTCCCTCTTCTAGTTACAAAAACAACATAATGTGAATATTTTACTTTGTTGGACATTGCACATATTTGAAGAAATTTTCCTTGAAAACATGGCAGATCTGCGAAAATTAGTCTTATATTATTACACTATCTATAGAAACATGTATGTATGTTCTACATATGCAAGAATTTATGGTGCGGCCGCAGTTTACTATTCGGCAATATGCATAAGTACCTTAGTCTTATATAAATGCTATTTTCTATCTGCCATTTGTTTGTTTATGCATGTATGTACGTTTTATATCAAATCCTCATGTAAGAAACTAAAGTTCTTTTAGTGCGTTATACACAACATTATAAAGGAAATAGATAAGAACTGTATATCTATGTATGCATTCATGTAAATCCATACATATTGTAATATAAATATCAATGTTGTAATTGGTTACTTCTAACTATGTACATACTTACATACATAAACTCGAATTTCCGTAAGTCGAATCTCTATTATCCACCAAAAAAAAGTTCGACTTATGGAGACTTCGAGTTAGAGAACTTTTTCAAAATATACTAATTTATTGAAAGACATCATACATGCAGTAGAAATTCACATTTTTATATGCTCCAAATTAAATATTAAATTTTTGCTTTTACAAGTGCGTTTACTCTTGATTGCGTTTATTCTTGATTTGGTTTGAGTTATAGAAAATTCGACTTATGGAAGTTCGACTGTATATACATATCATACAGTCGAACCAAGAAATTGTATTTTCCTTCAAGCTGTGGCAGTGTTATCTCGTAATTAATTCGGAAACACCGATACATAACTGATTCTACTCAGAGATATTATAATTAATTTTTTAAAAAAATTAAATTGTGCACTTAAAATATAAGCAACAGGCTTGGAGTATTATACCTATCCCTAATGTCATACAAGTTGCATTTCAAAAGTGTTGCGTCGGAAAACAATTCAAGAATAATTTTGAGCAATTGCATGTAGGAATTTATGAAAATACACTGATGTTTTGAATTTTCACTATCCCACACATACATACGTACACAATATTCACATAAATCGCTCACTCTCACCTCGTACCACCAGAAAGCACAATACCTTCACGCCCAAAAACCTACGAAATTAAAGGCTTTTGTATTGCTTATATAGGAAAAATACTAGCATGATACTAGTAAATGGTACTATGAGAAGCGCGTAGTAGTCACGTTTGCGAGCATAATTTATAAGTGTTATAAAAGTGATCTAAGAATAACAAAGTACCAAGTATTGTATATGATTGCAAACGTTTTGTTGTGTAGTTCTCAAAAATATATAAATTTATTTAGGTTCGTTTAATTCGATTAAAAATATTTTTAAATGAGAAATTTTTTGCTTACTCTACCAGCGGCTTAATAACTAAACATTGACATTTTGTATGATTGATCTAGCTTATTATTTATACATTTTTGCTGTTACCTGAGACCAAAAAAAAATTAAAAAATTTATAAAATTTAATTTATATCCATTTTTGTTTCTAATTCTCGTTATTATTCATTATTTAATAGTACAAATAAATTCATATTATGAGTAAAATATTTGCTATCAAGTATTTGTGGTCGTCATACCACAATACAGACATCGTAACACCTCCAGAATAATATTAATAAATATATTTTTTTCTTAAATTGATTTAATTTTTTCTTTTACGTATTTAGATTAAGTGAAATTACAACAAAATACATACACGTGCCGGTTGTCATTGTCTGCAATAAATGAAATAAAAATACTGTGAATTCATCGTTTTTATAAAGGTATCAAATTGGAAAAAAGGGGACAGCAAACCGAAGAGACTTTATAATAAAATTTTGTGATTAAACTGAAACTATTTTAACTGTTTAATTACACTAATTAAATTAACAAGATGCAAAGCGTTTCGAATGGTGGTAATGCTGAAGGTGGCGGAGGAGGAAATAGTGCAAGTGGTGGCGGTAAACGACCAAAAAAGGGGATTTTGAAGACGTCAAGTAGTTTTGATCGTACTGGCGCCAGGTAATTTCAATTACATATAATTATTTTAATGTTTTTCAAATAAAAACAGATAATTTTATGACAAATCTTAATACAAAAATATAATAACATGTAAGTATGCGAATTAATTGCATGAATATCTTACGTAACCTCAACAACAAATCGGTTCTTTGTTAATTTCAAAAGAGAAATAACGAAATTTGTTTTTCGTAAACCGATGTCAAATAAAAGAACAGATTGTGAAGAGACATAAATTTTTATGTTGGAACTGATTTTCATATGAATTTAAGATAAAAGCGAATAGTCAGTTATATGTTCTATTTTCTACTATTTTCTACTTCTTGAATTTTTTTTTATTATGGCCCCGTTGGATTTTTTTATCCAAAAAAAAAAAAAAAATATTTAAAAATGGAAGTTTATATCTATAAAATATGTTGATTAAAAAAAAAAATCCTGAGTTATATTAAAATAGTAATCCAAGTATAATAATTTAAATTTTTATTTGCATTATTTTAATCGTAAAACGTATTTATTAAATTGGTATTTTTTCTACAATACTACAACTTACATAATTGTTGTTTTTCATGTCTTGTTATTCCAATAGTTGTCGAAAAAGTGCAAAATTCGATGAACTCAATGTGCTTCAGACCTTTCATCCAGCTGATAAAGACTATGGTCATATGAAAATTGATGAACCTAAAACGCCATATAGTTTAGCGGATCCAAATTCTCAACGTGATCAATTAGATGCTGAATTATTAGCAGAAAAGTAAGTTTTGTGTTGAAAATAATAAGAGACCAATACTTGATATAACATAAAATTATTTGGTTGTCATACTAGATTGCGTATTGCTGCTAATACACAAACGTCTTCATTCGATGATGATGAAGTGTCCGATGAAGAATTCGAAGAGACACCCGAAGAAAAAGGTATTGAAACTATATGCAATAATTTTTAACTATATGCAATAATGGAAAATCGTATAGTATAAAAAAATTATATCATTATCAATGAAGACCTACTTAATTTTGCGTGTTATGTTAAATTAGTGACCCTTTGCGAAATTACTAACATTAGCACTGGAATTCAATAGTAATTCGAAACTGCATATTTGTTTTGAAGAGGCCAAAGTAATTTTTAATAGAATTAAACATGAGACAATACATTAGGGTGCCTAGGAATGGTTAAATTTTTGTCATTTAACTTGCAATTTCGAAACAAGCTCAATTTTATTTAAATAAAATCTTCATCAATTTTAACGTTAAATTTGCATTCGAAATAAAGTCGAACCTCAAAAACTTGGGTTTTTATGAAATATATACTGCTGCGACTAGACGATGAATATATGTTTATATAATTATAATTAAATATTTTCTTTTGCCAAATTTCGTTGTTTATACTTTTATATGAAAAAATTTTGTGTTAACGAATGTAGCTTTTATAACACTACAATACTTTATGTGAATTCACTTTTCGTGAACTATTAAAATCGTTCTAAATTTAAAAATGTTTTTAAGATTGTACAATGGGTATATATACCAAAAAACCAATTAATGCTATTTTACTATCTAGTGTGAAAACCGCTGCTTCTTTTTCCTCTTAAATAGTACTTTTGTATTTTTTTTTTCAAAAGTTTCTTTATGTTTTATAAATGCATATACATGTTTAGGACTACTTTATTGTATAGCTGCAAATGTATGCCTATCTAAAATTAGTTTTAAGAATACAAATACATATTACGCTATTGGCATCGTTTAGTAATTTAGATGTGTGCGAGGTAATTTCAAATGGCAGCCTTCTATTTTCTTGCCAAGAAAATGTGTTGTTGGCAATATTGTAGTAAATTATATATTATTTTTAGAACAACTATTAGATAAATTTTTAATACTATCTATTTAAATATTTGATATTTAAGCTCGTCGCATAGAATTTGAACGGCGTCGTAAGGCCCATTATAAAGAGTTTGAAGCTGTGAAATTAGCACGTAAACTAATAGAAGAAGAACTAGCTGATGAGGACGATGAAGGTGATACAGTAAATCTGGCAATTAACTTGGACAAATCACAATCATCTAACTCTGCAGCTGAATGTACTGCTCAAACGCTTGAAGAAAATCTACCAAACTCATCCAATATCCGACAAATGGACGTTGATTTGCCAGTTGGCCATTCCTGTCAAGGCGAAGAGAAAATTTAAAATATTTTTAATGCCAGTTATTTAAGTTTACATCATACAAATAATATATATATATATATATAACTGAAATTAATAATTTGGTAACGTGATCTTGATTCTTAAATAATAATAATAACATTAATAATATGTATTAATAATAATAATAATAATAGTAATAATAATATTAATACTGATCAATTAAACTTAACTAGAAGAGAGCAAATATATATAGTACTACATAAATCAAAAAACCAACATTTATATATAAATATATCATTCAGGTTAGTAGATGTAGAGAAATCGCTAATTTGTAATTACATTAACAAATACATATTTTTTTTAAAAAAGTATGTTAAATTATTTAAAAAAAAGCTTAACTCATATTTCAAAAAAGAATAGTAAACCTTTTCTGTTTTAGATATACAATATTTTGCATTTATGTCTAAGAAAACCACCTTTTTTAATCTTTTTCACTTTGATGTTTAATACCACCAGTAATATATATATATATATATATATATATATATATATATACATAATTTTTTTTTTTAATTTATTACTTGTTATAAATAATTATACGTCCTAGTTTTTATTATCAAATGTAACCTGCAACCTTATGTAATCGAAAGGTGTAATTAATGATAATTTAAGTGCCACATTAACTATTTGATTGAATTTCATTTGCTATTTACACATATATTTAACAAAATCTTTTGTTACTATTGTATTTTATTCCTTGAGCAGTTTTATTTATAAAAAAATTGTATGCTTCCGAGCCACTTAACACCAATCCATAAACAAATAAAATACAATTTTAATACATAATTTAAAAAATAAAATTTTGTTTTAAAATAAAAAGCGAGTTGTATGTTATATATATTTTTTAAAGTAACGATAAACTAATTTCGACTGATTTATATTTTTTTAATAACGTTTATTTGCCAATAAAGCATATAAATGAGAAATGGGTTCAATAAAATTTGAAATAATTAATAAAATAATGAAAAAACTATGGAACAAAAGATTTGCATAAATAATCATTAAGTTTATGTTAAATGAAAATATAAAAAATAAAAAAGCAAGTCTTAAATAAAATATTTTGGAAAATTTCTTTTGCTTGCGAAATCAAATTTATGTAAGTTTACAATGACAGGAGTTATAAGATATAACGATGCAGTGCGTTTCCCATCTAAACTATGTAGAAAAAAATCATTTTACGGAATCTCTTTTGAGGATTTATAGAAAAACGCTTGATAGGTTAGTGGTCAACAACGGTTATACATTTTGGACCTCTCATGGCAAAACCACTTCCACTGTAACCTCTTCAGTCGATTCGGTAATGATACAAAAATAGTTTAAAGTTGAAACCTACATATATGTATATATATGTACGAGGTGTGATCAAAAAATAACTGTTAATTCCAAATTTCGGAGTTACGTATGTTCGATTTTCGCATATTGTTTTCTGTTAGGTTGGTACACATGTCTGTTACATATGTTGGCAATATATGCCAGTTTGTTGGAAATTGCGATTTTTGTAATAAAATGATTATTTTGAATACATTTCTTAAAAAATTTTAATACTTAAATATTTTTACAAGATATTCTAGGAAAGTTTGATTTAAAAAAAATGCGTAAATGATTAAATTTGAAGCCTGTCTTCCCCCCGAATTTGGTCAAATATAGTACATATTTTGCTTTTTCTATTTTAGGGTTTCTTATTATGATCAAAATTGTCAGGAATATTGGATAAAATTTCTTTGGTCTGTATATTTGAAAGTCTTTCACAAGCCATGTTATTATGGTGGTTTTAAAGTCTTCAATGGAATGTGAAGAATGTGGGCATATTATGATTATTTATTTATACAAAAAAGTTTTTAGCTTTATTTTATAATCAAAAAATATAATAAATATCGACAAGAAAAATACAGTCATTCACGTTTACAAGAGGTACACTGCAAAAAATGTCATTAGCAAAAGTTGTACAATATTTTAGTAAATTTTCTTTAACTATGTAAGCTTTTTAAAACGACTGCGCTTATAAATTTGTCCAAAGCAATATTATATATTTTTGTATATATTAGCTAAACAAATATATGAAAACAAATTAAATTGGAAGAGAATTCGCAAGTGAGGGAGGTCTAGTACAAGAAGTAGGACAGTAATTTTTATTTATTATTAATATCAATCCATTATGGTAGCAAATTATTTTCATGCACGAATGAAGTGCTAAATTTTTAGCTTGCCGTTTTCATATTTACCAGCGTAAAAAAAAATTTGTATAAAAATTTGCATTTAACCTAAAATAAATAATCATAATAAAAATAATAATAAAAAAGAAAAAAAATATAAAACCATTAAATTGAATTTGTTTTTTAGACAAATTGAATTGTTTTTAATCAATAAAAAATGTTTATTTGTTCAGAATTAAGATCGTTAAATTGAATTTTTCAGTTACATTATCTATTTAAACATAAATTATAAAGGATGTATTAATTGAAAAAACAATGACCAAATTTAAATAATAATACAAAAAGTTATGAAATATAAAATTTCAAGAAATAATAAAAAAATTGTTAATATTGCATTTCGCTACAAGTTTGAGAATTGTTTATTGCAAAATCAAAACAGTCCATTAGAAGTAAGTCAAGTAGCTTATTAGGGATATTCGCACAAAAGTACAAGTATGTAAATCTAAATGACTATCCCAGAAAATCTGTTTTTAAAACGCTTTTGAATAAACGCATCTATACTTATTATAGTAGTATAGTATTATATACTCGTAGGTACATATATTTGTTTAAATAAATACATATTAGAAAAAGTTTTAGTTTTTGCGTTGTTGTTGCAAAAACATAAATATAATTAAAATAATTTTCATTTATGCAATGAATAATTTTTCCTGTTGATGTTTTTTTTTTACTTTAAAGGAAGGATTCAATAAGTAGTAGTTTTATAAAGGGGAAGTATCTTATATACCATATCACAAGCTAGTAAAAAATTTCAACTGGGCTTGTAATCAATGTGCATTATAAAATTGGTGGGTCACTGATGAATCAGTGAAATTTTAGTCATAAAGAGTTTCATTATTTTATAACTACGAGCAGAAAAGCAATAAATAGTTTTGCGTCAACTTCTCAACTGGTCGAATGCACTGCTAACCATCTTAAAATGATGGCAGATAAATTTAATTCTATAGCAATAAATAATTAAATGAAGAAAGTATTTTTTTTTTTTTAAACAGAGGCTGAAATTCCGAATTAGCCAAATTCAAGTAAAAAAAACAATTAAGACTTTTTATAGCTTTTTGCTGTTTATTTAGAAATCGCTTTTAAGTAAGTGTTACAATCAACTTAATTTGAAAAAATGTTTTAATTCCACATGATTTTAACAATAACTAGTACAATGAAAGCTGTTATTCATAATACGCTTTAAAAGCGCATATACTAAATATTGCATATTTATAATTAAAATTATAGTTGTAATAATAAATCAATTGTTTTTAATAATATAGTATATTAGTTAAAGACACATAAATTGCTCGTTTTTAAGGTCATATATTTATCAAATGATAGTGGTTTTGTAAGTACGTCTGCTTTCGTTCTTAATCCAGCCACTTAAAGCCAAATTAAAATTTGAAATTATGGGCATCCTCTCTCTCTATTTTTATGGTGTTAAAATAATTTCAAACAATAATGTGTCAAGAAGTGGTTGAATTAAAACAAATTCAGAACAGCTTGCAATTCATAGCATTTGAAACATAATGCACTTTATTTTTTGTTCTCACGATCGTTTGATCTCATGACGATCGTTTTAGTTTTTTTCTTTTTTTTTTTTTTTTGCTTTAAGAATTGGTCTTCGTATAAGGCATTATGTATAAAGTACTATTGTCTATGTTTTATTGGATTTAGTGTTCACGTATAAAATTGGTGCATTTCTCTTGGCATACGAATGCTTTTAGGTTCTCATTTTGTTCCTTATAATTATTGAAAATATATATTTTATTCTGCATATAACGATTTTTATGTACATAAATTTAATATATATATATATATATATAAATAGTTAAAGTTAAAAGTTAATAATCGTTTAAATAACAATTCATTTAAAAACATTAAAAATTGCGCAAATAAATAATTAAATAAAATTACGTAATATATTTGTGTTCGTTAATATGGTTAATTAAGTATTAAAAATTAAGAAGAAAAAAATTATTTTACTTTGATCGTAACTATATAATCATTTATATATTTTTTTTTTTTTAGATTTTTTTTATTCAATATTATAATAAATATTTTTTTAATATACATATATTTTATCTCTTGCCGAAGAACTTTCATATTTATGTATACGTATACTAATTTATTTATTTTTAAATATATTTTATATTTTATAACAAATTACACTACATCTTGTGTAAGTTATTGTGTAATCCATTTTTAACAAACCTGATTAAAAATTAAAAACTTTCGTTTTTTATAATATATGCATTTCCAAAAGTGATTCCAAAGATGTTAAGTGGAATTGCATACTTTTAGGCTGGTTGGGGGTTTAACAAATCTATTCTATTTTGAGTAATAAATTTTTTAACCGAAAAGCTGGTTTGAGTTTTTTGTTTATAAATTAAGCCTTAAAACTATGAAGTGCATAATTTTCGTTTTTTTAATTTTGATATTTTTGTTATTGCAAATATTTTGTTTTTTAATATTTTATTTTTATTGGATTTTTCAATCAGTTAGTTAGTTAGTTAAAATAGTTTTATTTTGAATATTTCGCAAAGTTTTTTTCTTTTTAATTGTTTTTCTTTAATTACTGGATTTATTTAGTTGCTTTTGTTGTGAATAATCATATCCTTGGTGTGCTGTGGGAGTTCCGTCATCGGTTGGTACTTCTTTCAATTTTATTTGTTATTTGTTTTAATTAATCATATGTTGGGTGCCTGGAGGAACCTTGTAGCTGGGATAATGGTGGCTAAGAGCATTCTTGGCAAAGAATGATGTGTAGTCCTGTTAGGAATTAAATTTATCAAAGAACCTCATTGCATTTACATTGAATTTTTGGTAATTTTTTTTTTTTTTTTGTTTGAGATTAAGTAATCTAAATTGTAATGCTTTAATGGGAATTATTAAAATTAAAGTAAGAAGAAGAAGTAAGCGAAAATAAATCTAAGCAAACAGCCATGAAAACATCGTATAAGAATTAAGTTACCAAGAAAGTAACTTAAAGGCAAATTGCCGGTTGCAATGTTACGTTACTTCGTTGGATTGGTTCTGCTCTTTTGACAATCCATTTTTTTAAAAATTATCATGAGGGAATGCATAGGGATTTATGGCGATTTCATTTATCAACAAAAGCTAGAAACAACATTAATATATTTTCTCTTAGAGAGGACGTTAAGTTTCGAGAATTGAAAACTTTTTAGCAAAAGCTTTAGTTTAAAAGTGTCATGATGTATTGCAAGTGACACTACATATTTTAAATGCTGAAATTTTGATAGTTCAAATCCCCAGAAGGATATTGAATACTAATTAATTGTTGGAAATTGATGATTAACTGATGAATTAGTTTATATGCAGACCGCTCTAATGCAACACATACACGATACAACCGTTGCTACAACTTGAGCAGGTTGTAATCAAGATTGTAACCTGTGTGGGCTTGTTGTATGAAGTTGTGTCTCGGTTGTATGAAAAATCAAAATTTTTTGATTTTTTGCAAGTTATGCCAACGCGTTGCAACGTGTGTGGGCTAGTCATGCGACTAGCCACACACGACTAGTCACCATTCTCATTTGAATTTTGCGAGAGAAAGCCGTGCCGTCTGTTAATTTGGTTTTCAAAAGCAAAGAAAACTAACGTGAATACTAATTAAAAATGGAAGACACAGCTGAAATGAAACTAGAGCACAGTTCTACGATGAATTATTAAATGTTAGCCAATATCAGTAAATTATATAAATATAATTATTTATTAAAAATCTTTTAGATTGAAAAAAATTTGAATGTCAATAAATATTTAATTTGCTTAAAGAGCTTTCAATTGTTTTATTGCTTCACAAAATTTAAGCCTAATTTGTTTTGCTTCGTGGGATGCGTGTTTATTATATGATGGTTCCAGTTGTAAATTGTTTGCAAAATGAAATTGTACGAAGAGGTTTTATCGTTTGTGGGCACAACACACAACTTGATTACCAAGCGAGTTATACCAATAGTTGTATCGTGTATGGGTTGCATAATGCATTTAATATGAAAAGTGTTTACTTACGCGATTGACTTTTCTTGGTCTGCATACAGGGCCCAATGCCAACTTGCGACGTTCCTCATTTTCTTTGGCAGCAGCTTCTTTGTATTCAGGCGGTGGCCATTTTAAGTCGCCACGCATGCTGGAGCCTCCTACAGAGTCGATAGAAGATTCTTCAGATCAGTGTATGGAATGACCAAACAACTAATTAATAAATTTTTATACTAACCTCTAAAACTGGTGGCTGCTGGCTGAGCAGTGTAAATGGGGGCTGGTTTTTGGGTAATTGGTGCCTCCTTACGCAAAGTTATAATGCCGGGACTAGCGCCTCGTTGATTCTGAGATAAATGGGGTTGGCATTGGTTTTGTTGATCGACCTGGTCGTGCGACACTGTGTGTGGCTGTTGGTGTGGTTGGGGCTGTGAATAAGAATTAAATTGTTGTTGATTGGCTTGTGGTACAAATTGATTTTGTTGTAATGGATATTGTTGTTGTTGCTGATGATGAGGTGCTTGATTATATTGATTGAAAGGTTTTTGATATTGAGATTGCTGCTGCGGTTGCTGGCCCTGTGCTTGTTGCATCCATGGTGGCTGTTGGTATTGCTGTTGTGGGTGTTGCTGATGTGGCTGTTGTTGTGGCCAGCCTTGTTGTTGAGCTGGCGGTTGATAGCATGAACCCGCTTGCGGTTGGGGTTGATATATGTTTTGTGTTGCTGGTGGAGCCTGACCTTGATATTGGCCTGGTTGTGGATATTGTTGCTGTTGTGGATATTGTTGATAATTATCATACGATGGTGCACGATATTGTTGCTTTATATCGTTAATTGTGCAACAAAGATCAGTGTGCATGCATATGTAGTTGCCGCATTTACGGGGTTTTTAAATGTATAGGTGGTGCATTTGTAGATGGGATTGGTGGAGATAGAAATATGGAGATAAGGTGAACACAAGTGTGTTTGTATATGGGAAAGAGAAAAGAAGACAATACCAGACAAAGATTAGTTTTATGTCTTATGGTAGTTGTATTGGTTAAGGAGCTACATAGATATGTATGTATGTAGTATATAGAAATTAATATTTTGTAGTGTTATTGTAAACTTTTAAGCTCGCTGTAATGGCTGAAATTTTTAGAAGAAAACAAAAGCAAATTTTTAGCATTAAGTAGTAAAGCAGAACATACTTCATCTTAGTATTTTGTTAAATTTGTCTTATTTATATATTATTTTATTTATTATTATTTACATATTTACATGCATGTAGGGATATTGACGTGGAAAGAGGTTTAAAGAATTTATGAACATTTGACATGAAGGAAAGTGTAAAGAAAAATTTGTACATTTGAGTTCAAAATTTAGAATATGATAAAGGATGTTAATAATTTTATAAATATTTCCTAATATTTTGTTTTACTTAAGTGAACATACGTGTGTGTGTAAATTTAAAAAAATTTTTAGCAGAAATGTTAATAAAGCTTAATATATAATGGATTAATACTTTCAAATTTTATCCAACTAAAAAGGATTGAGTTTTTTCTACAATAATTGATGATTAAGTATATCTAATCGATAATTTCAAATGATAATTTTTTCTCAAACATTTTGTCCTTACAGGTTCATTTGAGGAATAAAAGTTTAAAAGCTGTCGTAAAGCTTACAACCTGATGAAAGTTTTTGTTGGTAAAGGAATCAACTAAATATTACGGTTGGCTTTAAAAAAGCTTCCCATATCTATTTAAAAAGCTTAATAATATTTATCTAAAAAAAAAGCTGCCAACATTTTACGTTTTCTTTTTGTTTTATATATTTGGCAGTACCTGTTGGTGTGTTGGTGGTAGGTGATAATTTTGAGATTGTTGCTGAAAGGATGGGTGGCCTACAGAGTGAGTGCTTTCTCTAATACCGTTAGAGCGTGTGAACGAAAGCTCTGACTTAACTTGGGGTGGATTGGTAGGTTTCCTACCGCAGATATGTTGTTGATTATATTCGTTTTGGTATTGGTATTGTTGTTGCTGATGGTGGTGGCTCTGAGAAACACTATGTTGAGTTGCTTGGCGCTGTTGCTTCTGTTGATGATAATTTTGTTGGTTGTATAAAGATTCTTTGGATTCAGTCAGCCGCTGTTGAGAAGCTTGGTGTTGCATTGCTTCATTTTGTGGCTGTTGGTATTGTTCAAAAGGTATATTATTTGTTTGATTGTTTTCCTGAGATGGCAGCCTACTGAATTGTTTGTCTTTTAATATAATTGGGGTTTCTGGGGTTTGTGGAGGAAATGCTTCATTGTCACTTAGATTTGAGTTTTGGATAAGAGGTAGGCTTAATTCACGGGGAAAATGATTAGTGTTATGCTGGACATTTTTATAAATCGGATTCTGAAATTGTTAAGGTCAAATAGCAAATTTTTGTGGTTTAATATGCTGGCTTGAAAGAATGGTTAAAAAGAAAGGTATTCAATCGAAAGTTTAAAGCATTTCTAAGTGAATTAAAACGTTGGTAATTTGTAATATTCTTAAAGTTTATTGCAAGGCTTTCATTTAAGTGCCTTTGCATTTTCTTCAAGGACTATTTAGTTTGTTTTGGAAAATTTTGTTTTGCAAAATATAAAAATCATTAAAATATTTAGTGTGTGTGTGTTTTTAAATTCCTAATATTAAATATTCTGTAATATTATAATTGTTTTAAAGCTTTCGCTGTTGCAATTCTAAATTTGAATTCCACGAATTTTCAGTCCTCTCAGGCTAATCAATATTTTTTTTCATTTACTTATACATTTAAATAAATTAAAATTAAATAATTCCTGAAGAAGTTACTAAAAAGCGATAACAAAAAGTTAAAAATATAAAACATTTTTTATAAATAATATAAATAAATAATTTTTATAAGCAACCAAATCGCTGGTTCTATTCAACTTATGAAATAAATCATATATAATTAAGTGTATTGGAATTGATGTTGAATGAAAAGAAATAAAAATATATAATAATTTTATGAAATTTCTGGTAAAGTTTTACAAATCGTATGCATTTTAAGAACAAACTGTCATAATTTTCTTGTAGACATATCGAGTTTGAAATATCGAGCGATTGTGTAGGATAGTGTATCGTGACCTTAATGCTGGAGTTAATGTCGACGTCGCAAACGCCGTCTGAACGCTGAAATTGTGATGTTCCATATTTAACTTCATTTTGCTGTTAATGTCAACGCCGTACACGACGTTTAAATATAAACTGTTAATTTGAAAATTTATTTACTGAAATATTTGTAATTAAATACTTATTACTTATTTTTTACCAAATCTCTCCTTTAAGAGCTGTATTCTTATAGTTCTTGGAGAATTTGTTATATAAATATTTTTTAATATTTAAATATATTTGTTTTTATAGGGAGATATTACCAAATTTTAATCATTATATATATAAAAAATAAATATTATCCCTCTATAATATCTATATTAATAAATTGACCTCTCAATTGTTCGTTTTCGCGAACAGCATTTGTAATTTTTTCATTTAATGTACTATATCCGAGCTCATTTTAATTAAAAAAAAGCAACAGTTTAAACAAGTACAATAATCAGATAATTATATACGTATATTGCTTTGACATTTCATTGAACGCCGTACAAACGCTGAAAAAGTTGAAATCGATTGAACTTTTTCAGCGTTTAATTTCAGACATCGTTGAGATTAACAGCTTTCATACAATTTCATACGTTTCAACTTTTTTTTGACAGTTGACGACGTTCAGACGGCGTTTTCGACGTCGACATTAACGCCATCATAAACAAGTACAACAATCAGATAATTATGTATGTATATTGCTTTGACATTTCATTGAACGCCGCACAAACGCTGAAAAAGTTGAAATCGATTGAACTTTTTCAGCGTTTAATTTCCAACGTCGTTGAGATTAACAGCTCTCATACAATTTCATACGTTTCAACTTTTTTTTGACAGTTGACGACGTTCAGACGGCGTTTGCGACGTCGACTTTAACTCCAGCATAAATGATAGCTACAGTTTCCCCCTATGTCTTAAGTATGTATCCGTAAATACATACATACGTAGATACAAGGCACCACTGATAAATTCTCTGAACATATTTTCTTGTCTTATCTTCTTCTTATGACGGAACTTTTGTGTGCTTGAATTGATTTTTGACAGTATAGACAGAGTTACATATTTAACAAAACTGAAATGCCTATTAAATATTTGTTTGCTTAGCAAACTTTATTATAATTATTCTCTATATATTTTTTAGGACATTGAAATATAGAATACATAAAGAAGAGAATGTTTTTTTTTCTATAGTAAAATAACATGGCGAACTATATTTATTGTGTTAACATTAAATAAATAGATAGACATGCATACATGGTTACAACTAACTAATTTAGTAGCTTTTTATTACAAATGTCTTGTTACAAGTAGATATTATAAAAGAATTATCTATAAATGACATAAACACAAATACATTTAATGGGAATGCGACAAATGTTAACTTCCAATAGATTATTTCTTATGTCTGCTTCTCACGATGTTAAATAAATAGGTTGCAAAATAATGTTTCTATATGCACATAAACGCATACATACATACATCAATACATATGTATGTATAAAAAGAAATCGTTATGTGTTGAATGTATTCTTTTTGTGTGTGTATAAGTAATTCCTAACTAGAAAGTTCAGAGTAATCATAACTTAGGAATGTAAAAAGGGCAAAAAGAAGAAGTAGAAGAGGCAGAAGAAAAAAATAAAAGTTAGTTGATCATTAAAGAAATTGTTGTTATTGTTAAAAATTAAGTTAATTTCCAATAGCGTGCAACATGAAACATTAAAGCCTACAATACGGCTGCAAGCAGCCAACACATTTTACAAACATCTGCACACACACACACACTCACACACACCCTGTAGAAAACTGTTATGGCACATACTTTTTGCATTAGCAGGGCTCCTGACCACTTAAAGATTAAAAAAAATTTAATAGGAATAAATTAATAAGAAAAAAAAAAAAAATACAGCACTCCCCAAAAATGCTCTACTGCTTATTTCTGATAAGCGAACCGAATAGGTCATTCGGTATGTTAGATGGCTTGTACAGAACTCCTTCAACCAAAATGAGTCATAATCATTCCTAAACATTTTTTGGCCCTTGAAAATGCCTTTTTAACAGACGTAAAGCAATTGATTTTGATCAAGTGATATTATATTCGAGCTTTCGAGAAGAATTTTGGCGTCTCAATGAGCGACTGTAGTTAGTTTTTAATTTGATAGTAAAACTGTGAAATGATTTTGGTAACAACTAACCAAGTGAAGTAATGTTTTCATATGGCGGTAGCATGTGTAACACTCTGCCTACATTGCTGTTTGTAGCGTTACCCATTGCCTACATTTTCCCTTTTTCTATTTCTACTTCTATTTCATTTCAGTTGTATTGAAATATTAACGAAGCTTTTCTTTTGTTTATTCATTTGATTCATTAATTATTATTATTATTATTATTATTATTATTGGAAGATTTTTAATTGTAATTTTTTTCCTTAATATTTTGGTTCCCGCCTATTGTACTTGTTTCGAGGAAAGTAACTTATTTTCGTATTGGCAAGGAAAAAACGAATACAACTAACCATATTTGTTGTTAACTTTAAAAAGCCTTCAGATTAGTAACAGGCGAATATGCTAAAAATTTTAGATTTTCTGGTAGTAACAAAAATTTTAATAAAAAAAATAAGTAGAACATAAATACACACATACCTATTACAGTCATAGAAAAAAATATGTGTAATTATATACATATGAATATTTTAAAAACTATTCACATTCACAAGTACATACTATACGTTTTGAAAGAAATATTTTTGTTAAGGACCAGTTTGTTGGTTGTTGCTGGGGGATATTAATAAGAATTATTTAAAATTTAAATATTTATATTTATTTATTTAAATTTCTTATTTTTTTTTCTTTGAATTTAATAGATCCCTTCCATATTTGCGCTGATAAAACTGTTATTTTATCAATAATGTAGTCACAGACAGGCGCATATGCAATCATTTTTCCAGCACGTTTATTACGGATCACATTTTCCTTCATGCAAATCGATTATGTAATTTAAAAGTTCCAGATTTATTGCTAATCAATTTAATAATTATTTTCTTAATAACTTTTTTCAATTCTATGCTTTTTCAACCTTTATTTATTCAAAAGTATATATTCGATTTTAATTCGAGTAGTAGGATCTTATTTATGTATCTTGTTCTTTATCTTATCTCTTCCCTTTGGCTTATCTCTTTATCTTGTATCTCTTCTTCTTTATGTTATTAACATAAAACGAAATGGGAAATGTAAATCAAATAAATGGATTAAGTATGCAATAAATTACAAACCGGAGAAAAACTACGAACAATAAATTTGACTTCAATAAAATGATAATTGGGGCTATTCTGCGTTTCGATTTGAATCGAAATTTTCTCCGTCTGTTAACTTTGGTATTCTGCATTTCGATTCCGCTCAGTTTCTTTCGATTGTATATATTCTGCATTACGATCGGAGCTCCGTTTTTCTCAGTTGAGTTTTTATTAACGGAGGAGTTTTTTTTATCTGTGTTTTTTAGTTAAAAACTTTAAAATTGAAAAAAATTTAAGTAGAAAATGAAATAAAATGCTCAGAAGCTATTAAAAAAACACTTAAAAATATTTTTAATTAATTTATTTAATTAAATTAATTATTAATAATGTTACAAGTACAAAACAACAACATCAGAGCAGTATGAAGTAAGAAGTCATAGAATTTTGCTACATCTCACGAGAAAAACTGTCTCTCAACCTTACATCCTACTCTGTTTATTAACAACTTATTTTTATTATGTATAAATAAACTTTTTCCATTAAATCAAACATTTTCTTTATGAAAATGATAACAAACTTACTTATTTTAATATTTCATTTCAACATTCCACAGTGATGCTATTAATTTTGTAAACATTGTTGTCTTCTTCTTTTTCTTTCGATTCCGTTTTTCTTCAGAATACCAATTTTCGATCGCAACGGAACTGAATGCGGAGACTAAATCGAAACTCCGAATAGTTGGTGAATAATGATGATCTTAAGCGAGATCACACTACTCTTGTAATAAATAAAAGATGCGAAAGGAAATGGATATATATAATAGCCACTCCAACAGTTTAAAGAATTTATTATTGTTAGAAGAAATTAGAATATCATAAAACAACTTTTCTAAAAACGTTTTCAGATTATAAAAGAATTAAAAACAAAATAATAAATAGAAATCAAATTTAAACAAATTATTTGTTCCAGTCCATTTTATTGTATTTCATCAAAATCTACAATTTATTTGCTTTTGTAATGAATTATTGTAGAGGCAATAGAAGTAAATTAAATAGAATAATTAAGAAGGAATAGCCCATTAGTTTAGTGTATTTTTTTTTCAGTGTATCACTAAAATTATTTATTAAATGTGTTGGCATAACTTACACAAGTTCAGCTTGTTTCTTTAAAGGCGTAGTGTTATGGCAGTTATGGTTGATGTTGTTGTTGTTTGGTTTGAACTGAACGAGAATGCTTAGCACAACAAATAATGATGGTTTTGTGTATGTGTGTGTGTGTGTGTGTTGTATCTGGTGTCGTTGCACAATATTGGTTACAAGAGTTGAACGTCATATATTTTTAAAATACCTTAAAATTTTTCTTTTACATTTTTGGAGTTGATTTTGTTGTTGCTTGGTTTTATTGGTTTCATGAAGTTGTAAAATAACAGCAACAACAATAACAGCAACAAAAACGAAAAAATGTAAATGAAGATAAGCCAACTGCAAATTACTTTAACCCCTTGCAAGGGCCACATAATGTGAATATAAAGGCAAAAGGAGGGAAACAAAGGCAATGCAATAACAACAATATTGGGTGTTTATTTGTTAACATACACATTTGCTGCTGTAAAAAGTTAAATTATAAAAAACGCACACTCATGCACACACACACTACACACGCAAATACACGTACACAAATAAGCTAACACTTACTGAAGGAATAAACAACTTAATGGAAAATAATTCACGTCTCGGCTGTTCCATAGTGTTCACATTTATGTCGCACAGTGTAGCATTTTTATGTAAAAGCTAAACGCTAATTAAATTTGCACTACTGGCTTACATTTACAAAATGAGAGAAAAATTTAAACTGGCAATATATATTTTAAAGGATTTTTAAAGGATTTTTAAAGGAAAACATTTTTTAGACTGTTTCTAAAACTTTCGTAGAATCAATTTGCAATAAGACTACAGTGAACTTTATTGCAAGAACTTAAAACGAATTAAAAGCATACAAAATGACTGTATTATTACATTTTCCTGAGATCAGCGCTCAAGGGAAAGCCCTACTCTAACAATGCTTTTTACAGAAACTAGGAAAGGAGATGGTGAAGTGGCAACTAGACAGGCCAGTTCTTCAGAAGGAAGGCTTTTTATTATTTATTTATTTTCATTTATTTATTTTATGCTCAACGTTCCATACAGAGTTTAATGGCAAGTGGTCTATAGAGACAATTAAATTTATTAGTATCACATTAAACTTAATATTGAATATTCCATCTAAATATATTTATAAGAAATATGAATAAGAAATAATATTTAAGCAAAAATCAATCAGAGAATAGTTTAACGAATAAATTGGTTAAATTGTTCTAAGCAACTTGAAAGTTGAATACTACATGGAATTGAGTTCCACAGAGAGGTCGCTTTCACTTCTTCTCCCTTTACCACTACATTTTCCGCAAATGATATTAATTTTTGTTTAAAAAATTGTAAGTAATCAATTAAGCTTTTATTACCTAAACATTTCATCAATGTAAATAAAACTTAAAAAAAAATAAAATTGTAAGAATTTTGGAGAAAAAATTAAAGATTTAAAAAATGATGCGAAAGAGCTATTACTTATCGGTTACTTATCTGCTATTACTATTAGCTTATCTGTACCAAATATAAAATTGAAACCGTATACACAAAAAGTATCAACTTCCATGTTAATTATAAACTAAACTTTTTTTATATAGGAATAAAAAAGCCTTAAAAATGATTTGCTTTCATTTCCTTGATATAGATCATCAGCTAACATATGAAATAAGACAATAAGGATTTTTTTCAGATGTAAGGATTTTTTTCGAAATAAGACTTGCCCCTTAAGGTATAATTACTAAGCCAATGCTGAAAAAACAAAAGCCTTATTGTAAACTTCTTGGCAGAAAGTGAGACATATTGAAGCCTTGACTTGACATTATATTCCTTTCTAAACTGATATGAACACAATTTCTTAGTGTTATTAAAATTTCAGAAGGCATAATACAATAAACAAAATTAAGGATAAAAACCATTTAACCAAAAATAGTTAAATGTTAAAGGAATAGTGTTGAATTTAGAAAGATGGCCACAATTTTTAAATAAATATTTTTGGCGGTTTTCAAAGTCCTTTATCTTATCCTGTATTATATTGTTTTCGAGGGGCGATTATTTATTTTTTTAAAAAAGGACTTTTTGGTTTGTTTAATTTTTCTTGTACTATTAGATAATAAGTTTCATAAGTTCTCGAGTTATTAGCATATACGTCTGCATATCCTTTTAGAATTAACTGCAATAATTGCAATATATTCTAGAAAGAATCGTTAAGAATCGTTAAGAATCTTTAGTTTGAACAGTTTTTGCCGCAGTTTCAACATTGTGCATAATATTTTTCCATAAGTCCGTTTTAACACTTAAACAAAAAAAAAAAGTTAAAATGGAAAGAAATACCACACAGCAACAATAAGGATAATAACAAATGTGCAGAAAATTATAATAATAAAAAACAATACAATAAAGAGTATGTGTTGTTATACTCATTAAAACTTCATTTATTTTCCTTGAAATTGCCTTTTAGCAGTTTTAATAAAAGTTATGTTCTTTTCTTCTATTTTCTTTATTATACGTTCACCACCATTTCCCACCAAAGCCGAACCCAATGCGTTAATTCATGCTCATAAACGTTTCTACATAAATATGAAAAGAACATTTATTTATTCATTTTTTTATCATGTCAAAATTTTTTTTTTTTTTTTTTTTTTTTTAGCTGAACTTTATACTGACTTTTCTAAAGAGCGCACGTTCTACTCCCGCTTTTTTCCTTTTTTTTTATTTTTTTTTTATTTTTTTTATTTTATGTGCAAGTAATTCATATTGTTCTTAATAAAATTTTAACGATTTGGAGAGAATTTGTTTATTCAGCACACAGATTTAAATAATCAAAAATAAAAATATACGACAGCAATTTGAAAGGATATTGAAAAAGTGTGTGCAGGACATATTTTAAGAGCAAAATATTGCAATTAAATTATATATATTTGCACTTACACAAGCCACACTGTTTGATAAAAGTGTGTGATTTAAGCAGATTTTTATATTATGCATTTTTATATTATGAGACAAATAAAATATTTCTTCTTCTCCGATTATCTAAACAAACGAAATTGTTCAAATCTGAAAAATAAGGTTTTAATTACAGGGGAGATATTCTAGAGAATATCCTTTCTAACCTCATATTGTAATGTGTAGATAACAATATAGTATATTTTACAAGCTTCAAAAAGGACACTATTGCCAGCTTATTGATAAGTCATAAACATAATAAGTTGTATATAAAACAAAACTAATTTATAATTTTTTTTTTAAATTTTTTTTAAAATTTTTTTTTTTTTTTTTTAACTATATTATACGATTAGGTGAAATAACATGCATGTGAAATTGACTTGAAATTTACAACACTTCCTTGACAGCCGCTTTGGCAACTGCCGCTGATTTCGCAAATTCTCTTAAACAAATATTCAATCCTTCATCATACTCAGATATACACGAGCACGAGTATGCCTCTGTGAAAATATCTTCTGTTTTATTGTCTGTTTTTCGTTTGTAATTATATGTTATTCCTTGGATGCTTAAACATGAAGGAGAAATATTCATTCATATTCATAAATCAGTTAAAATCAACAGATGTTTATGATTAATGAGATCAGGACTCGTTGCATACACAACACTTTCGCAAATAAACATTTATGAATTCATGAATACAAACAAATAAATAAGCATAACTGCGAATATGAAGCGAATACGAGTACACACATTGGTGGAATAGACTTCAAATAAGAGCACATAAATTATAGTCTTATTAACATGATTTTGTTTAATTAAAAATATATTAAATATTAAAATTATATTGGCCACAGAATATTTTATTTGGGCCTTTCTCAACTCTGAATGAGGATATTACAAATATTGCAGTACAGTTGATTCAAAATATTGAAAGATCAGCTTGCAATATATAAAACAAATTTAAATAGAAATAATCCCTTTCGAGTCGTCTGGAAATAATCGAAATATTTTTAAAGGGATTTGCTGGATATCAAGGGGCGAACGGCATATTTTTGTTTAAAAAGTAATTAAAAATTTATTATTTAATAAATTAAAAATTAAAATTAAAAAAATAAAATAAAATAATTAAAAATTTATTAAATATGTAATTGCAATTCACATAATAATTAGAAAAGTTATCAAGAATATGCTATATGACAAATCAAATTGGTTGTCAAATTGTTTAAATGGCTGTTTAGTTTATAGCACATAAGCACTGAAAATCTATATACATATACATATATATATAAAATAGTGTGTAGTTCTCCAAATACATGATACTGACTTTTTTTATTTCATAATTAGATATATGTATATACATGAATAAATACAAAGTAAAATTGTAATTATTATTATTATTATTATTATTATTATTATTATTATTATTATATATATATATATATATACAAATAATAATTATTTAAATTAATTATATTTGATTTTAAAATAAATAATTTTAATAATATTATTGGCACAAAAATGGGGACAAAAATTATCCCCATTAAATATATATATATGTATATATAAATGACGTGTGTAATCGTGATCGATAAACTCAAAAACTGCTGAACCGATTTTGGCTAAATTTTATATACATCCTCTATGGGTCGTGAGTAATGTTTCTGTGTAGTTTAAAGTTCGTCCGACAGATGGTGCAATATTTAGTTTTTTTGCGTTTTTTAGCGCGATATCCCTATGATCTGTTTCGCTGAAAGCATTGGGTGCTTTATCGGCATGCAGCTGCGTTAATTAGCCAAATACCAGATCATACCAAACCTATTTTCGTAACAAAAAATAAATTAAAAAATGAAGTTAAAAACGTAAATAAATATCTCTCATTTTTAAGCTCTATTTACGCCATAAGCCTCTACTTTGTTTCGCTGAAGGCATTGGGTCCTTAATCAGCGTGTAGTGGCATTAATTTAAAACTCTGATTTTGATTTTCTCAGATAGGTAGTTTAAAGTAAAAGAAAATTTTTAGGGTCATCAACGCAGACCGCACCACCTAGTATATATAAAAAAGTTTCTATAATTAAAAACTTTTCGGTAAGTTTTGATACTGCTCGTGAAAGGAAAACACGTTCAGAGCAGGCCCAACTTAGACCAATTCTTATTAATTACATCAGACATATCAGTCGATACTAATTTTTTTTTTTTGTAAGAAATTCACAAATACAATTCAGAAATGGGAATTGTATTGTGTGGACCTCTTGCTACAACTTCTATATGGTGGAAATGTGGCACAGACAAAGGTTCATACAAAAATTACCAAAATCTTCGAAAGTTCGCCGGTGTAATATATTTTTTATATAATTCTCTAATATAATTTAGATTATGATTTTGGCTGCTGTATACAGAATATTATTTTTGATTCAAATTGTGCTACTTTTTTCTATCTATAAATGCATTATATTTTTATATCAAAGACTGAAACAATACTAAATCTATTTGATGCTGAATATGGATATACCATTTTTAGAGTGATAATATAAAAGAAAAAATATTTCACTACATGAATAGAGTTATATACCTCATCGTTGAAATGTGTTCGAGCTTAATCATTTAAGGTGAAGAACTTCGCATTCAGTTGGTTGGAAGATATTCATCATACTCGTATAATTAATTTATACACCTTCCCCATATATTGTCATTTAAACCACATATGTATTACAGCTTTCTTTAAGTTCATTCACTTCTGCTTTTGTGTAATCATATGTGAGTTTGTGTGTAAATATATGTGCGCAAGTGAATATAAAAAATTAATTATAATTGTAATGAAACAATGCGGTGCCAAATGGTTTGTATATTTTATATTTTTTTTATTGATAGTAAAAAAGGAATTAATTCAATGGACTGTTAAATCTGACGTTGTCATGTAATTTAATTAAAATGATTTTTTTTGTAGTCAAATCTACAGGTGATAACATTCCAAAAGCCAATGGTGTGGCTGAAAAAAGCTGGGGCGACTATAAGTTTCCCTATAGGTGTAATATTATAGATAATCATTTCAATTTTACTTTGTATTTATTCATGTATGTACATATATCTAATTATGAAATAAAAAAAGTTAGTATCATGTATTTGGAGAACTACACACTATTTTCTACGACTGGCAAACATCTGGATTAATTAAATAATTGATTAATCATAACCAGCAGGAAGCCAGTTCAAAGCCATTTCTAAGTAACACTAACATTCTAAGTAACAGCACTAAATTAATTAATGTGAAAGTTATTTTTGTATGCTTATTTTGTATTTGAAAGGATATAATGAATATAAAGAATAATCTTGTTATATTTCCACAATGTAATAATTTACTTCTTCATAATTTTTTCTTAATAATAAAAATGATATGAAAATAAAAATAAGTGAGTAAGCCAAAAGTTTTGCAGCCTGCTTTTTTTGATAATAAATTCTAGAGCCTAAGTCCAATTATTAATTTCAATTAAGACGTATAAAGTCTGAAAATATACATAAACAAATTTTTTAAGCCTGTAATAAACTGCTTCAGCATTGAGTGCAGGAGACCTTTGATACAGAATATGAGCAACACGTAGAAAGGAATTGTGTTAAAATGTGACAGAGTTTAAAAATTTTATTACTCACTTTGTGTTCATTCAGTTATAAAAATTAGCACTTTGTAATTGTCACTTGCAAACTGAGATAAATAAAACGAGTCTGCTTTATATTTCAACTTATTAAAAATTTCATCAAATTTGTTTTTGTAGAAAAAGTATCATTTCGGTCACAAATAGGGTTAAATTACAGCTTTTAATTGCCAATTTGCAATACTTATTGCCTTTTTCAAATACTTTAAAGTTAATTTTATTGCTAAGGCCAATAATTTTTCAATTATCTGCAGTTGCTATATGGAATGTTTATTTCCATCATTATACATATTAAATAAAATAATTAATATTTTATTGCATATGGAAAATAAATCTATTCGAGTCTGAAATAAATAAATAATTGAGCATCGAAAAATTTTCACTTATACATATCTATGGATTGACAATTAAATAGTTTATTAGCAATTAAAAGAATGACAAACTAATTCTAATTATAATAATTTATATAGTTGATGATACACTCGCAACCATGACATGTTTTTATTTAGTGTTATTAATAGAGTATACTTTCAGTAAAACCAACATCTTGTTTCCTGATAATAAAACAATAAAAAAATTTAATTATAAATAAAATTTTTCAGCTATTTGAAAAAGTTAACGTTAATCATTTGATTTTCTAAATTTTCTTTTGCGATATTTTACTCATATAAACGCACTCCTAAAAGTAGGCTAACCTAATAATGACTCTCTACTTGAAGGATATTTAGCAGAAGCAAAGAACAAATAACAACTATTATTTTTTATGTAATAATATCTCAACAATATTTTTTTTTTTAAAAGAAAGTTTATTTCTTCTAATTATTGTAGTTGCAATTATAGTCTCACAAACACAGACACACCCACACACACCTCTTTCTGTAATGCAAATAACCGATAACAATAAAAAACTTTTACACAGCTTAGACGGCATTATGAAGCGCAAAAAGTCCTTAAACAAAAAAAAAAAAAAACAAAATAATACTCGTCTTCTAGAGAAATAAAATATTGTAGTTAATGGCGAAAAACAAAACTGGAAAATATCGAAATCAACCTCTTCAACACTCAATTTCACTTTAGGGTGTTTTTCATGCATAAACGGTGAAAGAAGCATACATACATACACACAAACATGTATAAGTAATTGGCAATGTGGGGCGTAAAAAGAGAACAAAAATTAGAGGCGTTGCTTGTTATTGTTGTAATCATAATTTTCGATCAAGAAAAATTGTATAATAATCGTTACAATATAAAGACAGACAGACAACAATAACAGCCAAGAAAAAAGAAAGAAAGAAGAAAGAGAAGAGGAATATGAAAAAAGTTATAACAAACTGTAAACAAACACAAAAATAATGAAAGCAAATAACAAAAACAACAAAAAAGAAACAAAAAAATGCCATCAAAGCAGAAAAAATAAATAAATATAAAATTATATTTTTTTTTTTTATTTTATGTATTGTAAGGACACTAAAAGTATACAACAGAATGGTTTATGCAATTGTCGGTCTAAATATATCTAACAAAAGAACAGACAAAGCTAAAAAGTAAAAGAAAACAAAAAAAGAAGAAAAAAGTAACCAAATAGGGAGGAAATAAAATAATAAGAGAACTTGTCATCAGTGCCATCAAAGAATTTATTATTACTTCATTGCTTATTTCGCTTAAAGATTTTGACTTTATTTCTATAAATGATAATTTTGCTTTTCTTTTCAGGGAATTTACTTAAATAGATTTTGAAATATTTTTTTAGGTAGAGGTTCCTCTATTTACTTTAGTGTTTACTTTAATTCTATTACAGTTTAAATGCGTTTTACTATCTGACCAATTTGTTTGCTATACTCATTTAATTTTTCTATCCTCAGTTTACTCCACTCCTTTCTCCCGGTTCCTGTACGAGGCCTTATTTGAGGGCTATACCCTGACTAGGAATTATAACAAATTAGTTAACGTTTTTTGTTGTATGGAGTTCCTTAATATATTATATTATATTATATTATATTATATTATATTATATTATATTATATTATATTATATTATATTATATTATATTATATTATATTATATTATATTATATTATATTATATTATATTATATTATATTATATTATATTATATTATATTATATTATATTATATTATATTATATTATATTATATTATATTATATTATATTATATTATATTATATTATATTATATTATATTATATTATATTATATTATATTATATTATATTATATTATATTATATTATATTATATTATATTATATTATATTATATTATATTATATTATATTATATTATATTATATTATATTATATTATATTATATTATATTATATTATATTATATTATATTATATTATATTATATTATATTATATTATATTATATTATATTATATTATATTATATTATATTATATTATATTATATTATATTATATTATATTATATTATATTATATTATATTATATTATATTATATTATATTATATTATATTATATTATATTATATTATATTATATTATATTATATTATATTATATTATATTATATTATATTATATTATATTATATTATATTATATTATATTATATTATATTATATTATATTATATTATATTATATTATATTATATTATATTATATTATATTATATTATATTATATTATATTATATTATATTATATTATATTATATTATATTATATTATATTATATTATATTATATTATATTATATTATATTATATTATATTATATATTATATATTTTTTTATAATACATTATATAGAAATTTTTTCCAAAGTTTTAAATGAAATTATTTAATTAACTAATTTTAAAAAAATGTTTATTAGTACATCATATATTTTGACAAAATATATTTAATAAAAAAAATATTTTTAATAAAAATGTAATTCTTTCTTTGTTTCAGTTAATATAAAGAAACAAACCGGAATACATTTAGGTTTTCAATCTGTGCAAAACTTTTGCTTTTTTTTAAAGTAACTGTTACAGTGTAAAGATATTTTTAGTGAAAACCAAATAATTTTTGAAAATTAAACTTCAAAATATTTGCATTTTTTGAGTTTTTGTTTGTAAAATAAAAAATTCAAACTTATTTTTTTTGGTCATGGTTTGAAGGATTTTAGTTTTTTAAAATGTCAGATAAAAAGATTATCTGCCATTATTGACAGGAACAAGATCATGTTTTTCAATGATCTTGTTGTAGATGAACAATCACAGATTTTTTTCTTTATGCTTTTAATCATTTATGTATAATACGAAATCATGTAATTTTTAAAAACAATTATTAAAAAAAAAACCGATATTTTTATCACATAAGATATTTTTATATATATTTTTTAAAATTGAGAAATTTTTTTTTGTTATAATTATTATAATTATTTGTGTTAAAAACAAATATTTCTATAAAAAAACTTTTTAATTTTTAAAAGAGTTTATTCCAACTTTACTTCTCTACATTATTTGCCTTCAATAAAATGATTAAAAATGATTACTTGTTTCATTTAAATCTAATTTTATTTAGTTAAGTTTAGGTTCAAAAATAAAATTAAGGGGAAGTAAATAAATTTGAATAAATTTTGCAAATGTAAGTATGATGCATTAAAATTTCAATTCAATAATGAAAAAGACCACTGAAGAATATTTTCGATGCAGAAACTTTAAAATATAAATTTTTTGTTGCGATATGAGTAATTATATGCCACTAAGAAGCGATATTTCAGCAACGTAGTTGGATGCTCTGCTGGCTATAAATAAAATGATGCTCTTAATAACGATGTCAACTTGAAACTCCTCGAGAGTCCTTTAAACACACCCATATTGTTTGTGTTGTGTGTGGATCGTTATGTAAATATACACATGTAGGACACACCAATTCGGCTGCATTACTTTTAAAACTACTACATAAATATAAAATACATATTTTATAAAGCATACCTTGAGGATGAATTAATCATTTCAGGTGCTGCACATCAATCAGACAGAGGCAACCAAAAACAAAAATCCTAAAATAAACTACAGCAATACTTGAAAATTTATATTGTTTTTAGTTCTCGTTATTGTCTCCATCATATGGCTATTGTATTGCATTGCACTGATATTTTTAAGACTTTAACATTCACCAGTTTATTTAAAATAACATTTATTTGAAGCATATGAAACATTTTTATGTTTTATTTAGTAACATTTTTATATTCTGTTTCATGTTTTACTTTTTTCTATATAAATTGAGAGAAAATAATAAAATTATTTGTTTTCATAATCTTTTGTCTCCCAAAGTTTAAATTTAGTTTTCTGTTTGCAAAACGTGTATTAAAAAATAATTGTCGCTTTGCCAGCTCCTTATTGGCATAACACATACATACATACAACTTAAAAGCGTTAGATAAACGTACAAAAAAAAATATAAGTAAAAGGAACAGTTTGCAGGAGCGGAAGGATTTTTAAAGGTTTTGCTAATCTAATAATTTCTAACTAATATATATATTATTGGAACGAAGCCTACATAATAATCAGTAATTGCATTTGCTCTCCTTGATAGAATTTTACAAATTTTTAATTGGTCATCATGTTTAGAATTTGTGTATTTGTAAATAAAGTGGTCTCAATTACATATTTTTATTGGTTATATGAAACACACGAATATAATGCGACATAACCAAACAAAAGTTATACATTTTGTGCGTCTTTACTGGCCAGCCATAGACGTGATTATAAAATGTGTCCATTTTGGATGTTTTTTTTTGCTTCTGGAAAATTCATTTGGAAATAGGATTGGGCTCGGATGCATATATATAATTTATGGCTGGAAAAATAAATACATAACCGCAAAGATTTATTTTTTCCAATTTCAAATTAAGCCAAATAAATAGAAATATAGATATTGGCAAAGTTCGTACAGTGTTTGGCAGCTTTTTAGTACAACACTTCATCATCTCATCAATAAAAGAAATACAAGTGTATGAAAAACTTGTCACTGAGTCAATACGATGACGGTGTGATGCATGCCATGGTTGGTTACATGTTCAAATTCACATCCGTAAACTAGCATAAAAATACATATAAAAATATATATAAATATATTTGCCATTGCATGCACACATCCACACATATTCATAACTATGTGTTTGTTTAAAAATATCGTTAGTTTTTACGCCATGTATGTTTTTTCTCAACGTCCAATAAACAACAGTTAAAAAATATTTCTTGCCTTTTTTTTTATAACTTTTAAGCAAAAAGCGAATAAAAAACTAAAATGGCAGTCATCGTTCAATATTGTATGAACGATATTTTTATAGATCATTGTATGCAGTAATTTGAATTTTTCCCCAACGTAACTTCACTTTTTATTTATTTTTATTTTTATTTTTATTTTTTTTTATAAATATTCATAGCGATTTATGTTTGTATATTTTTGGCATATTTGAGTAAAATCTATTTATTTTGCATAAGTGTATTAGAAATAAAGTTAAAACTTATATTGTTTGGATTTAGAAAAAATATGTTTTTTCAAATAAATATTGAAACTGAAATTGACTGCAATTTGAAGTATAATTTTTATAGTTTTTAAGCTGCAGCGAATGGTTTGTATTCTATTTTATTTATTAACAATTATTCACAAAATGTCTATAAAAATTTTATTTATGGAAGACAGATGTTTCAAATATTAAATTATTATGGAATATTGCTTTAATTTGAATATGATATTCTAGAAGAGTTGTAACACCGGAAAAGGATTTTGTGAAAATAGTCAATAGGATTAGTTACAGCATCTGGTTCATTTGCTGTCCAGTCTTCACTATTTTAGGGCAGGGCTACGAATCAGGTAAATTATATATTTAAATCAGAGGTCATGCACATTTCTTGGAGCTTTTAAAACACTTTTAAATAAGATGAATGTCACGTTACACTACATCAGTCAATTTAAGAAAAATATTTGGTGACTTGCTTCTCAATCACTACAGGCTCTAAACTCTATTAGTGTGTTCTATTACACTAACTACCAGTTAAAGACACATTTTCCTAATATGTACACACTAAAAGCAAAACAAAAAAAAAAACAAAGTATTTTATGAATTGTGGCCACGAGGAAGGTCCTTTGAATGGGAGTTAAAAAGATGCAAAGGAATAGACATACTTTTTTTTCCTTTACTTTCTTGTATCCTTTCCTAAAGCAAAATTTTCCGCAAAATAAAGCTAAAGCTGTGAGCTCGGCTAATCATGGACCTTTGATGAATTAGCGCAGTCTACCTAAATCAAATGCCTCTGTAGAGAAATGAGTAGTTCTAGAGATTTCTAATTTATAGCTTTAAAATAAATTAAATAATAATTTAAAAAACTTTCCTTTTACATGTTTATAAATCAGGAATATTTCCCGCAATTAGAAACTAATTCACATGCCAGCAGAAGGTAAAATAATTATTAGCAAATGAGACATTCAACGCCAACTTTAGTACACTTGAATATGTTCAACTTTGCATTAAATTAACGATAATGTCACTTAAACAAAATTAATAGCGATACATGAAACACTTCATCACCTGAGACTTTTTTATTTGTTAAGTTTTTTTATTTTTTTTTAATGTAAAAAAAGTTCTTAAACATTAAGCGTTTTAATTATCATAATAAAATCTATTTTTATATGTTTATTTAGCAGAACAAAAACAGTGTAAAAAAATTAAATAGATTTTTTTTGTGAATTAAATTCGATTATTTGCCGGTACTACTTGTTTTGTATGTTTTTTTACAATATAATTTACACACAATTAATTACATTTTTGTTTACTCTACCATAAGCTCTATTTTACAGTGACTATTAAATCGTATTATTGTGTGGATTTCATTTGTAGTCGTTATAATCATTCACAACCCCACACGGACACACCCACACACCCGCACATCCATCTATATATATTTATATACATAAGTGTGTACATGCAACGAAATGCGCTTTTTAGCTTTTACACACATACTTTTACACGCGTACTAACATAATCGTACTTGTGAGTTATACAGACGTACATGGTCGTACATATGCGAGCATGATTTTTTATATTAAAATGTATAAATATTTTGTATAAATTTTTTAGCGTGCTCGTATTTTTTTTTTTCGTTTTTGTCTGAATTTCCGTTTTTGTAACGGAAATGCCACTGTTTCCAGCTTCAAATAAAGCCAAATTGCAAAAAGAATATCATGAATAAAAGACAGACATATGGGCAAATATATAGTTGGTAGTGAGTTGGTAGTGGTATACAATTTAATATTTATTTGGAAGTGTGGGCGGGGGTGTACGTGGTTTTCGGTGTTTAAGAAAAATCTGAAAAGTTCTCTTAAAGTTGAAAAAATTTTGAATCGAAATAAAATGGTTTACAAAAATTCTTATTGCCATTTCACAGGATTGGTTCTGAAGGATGAAGACCGATGATAAGTAACATTATAAATTGATGTTTCTCAGAAATATAAGCCTCTGTCGAGCGGCTTGGTAGCAAAGTAATGCATCAATAGTTTTAAAAAATTTGTGCAAAATTATCTCTTTAGGTAATTTTCTTTTAAACTCAAAACTTTTCAAAATGTTTTTAAATTCTTGTGTCTGTGTAAAATTTAAAAAAAAAAAAAATTTTGAAGCGAAATAAATTTATTTACAAAAATATATTCATCTTTTAGTTTTAGAGAAGAAAATTAAAGTATTGAAAAAAAAGATATTGTCAAAATAAAAAATTCAAAGCTTTTTGAATTGAGCTTCTTTGAATTAACCGTGAGCCTGGCACAAATAATATATAATTATATATCGATTAAGGTCGCAGAATAATTATTACACACACATAACCTCTGATGTAAATCTTTATATGATAATTAAACTTTCCCTGCCCTTCTTGCCATCTAGGAAAATACATCCTTCCTAAGCTTTAAAGCTGTAATTTTCTTTATTGCTCTACAAAATTATTCCATACATTAAATACAGTTATTAGTAAATTCTTATTAAATAATTAATTATTTTAATTTTTATATATTAATTTCATTATAAATATTTTCTAAACATTTTCGGTGGTTTTTTTTGAACCCGTTTTCCAAAAGCTTTTACTCAAATTTTTTATTTCCTTTCTGAAAACTACACATTAATGCAAAATTCCCCATTTTGACTAGTGCAGAAAAACCAATTTGAAATTTTAAAACTGACTCCTTTTATATAGTGTTGTGTTTTTAAATATTTTTTTTATTAATTTATAGATCTGCTTGTCACTGAAATACGCAAACTTTTTATTAATATATTTTTTACACATGAACAAACATACGCACGTTTTACAACGACTTCATTTTGTTTTGCCAGATAAAATGCTTTAAATATGTGCAGCTGTAACTGAATAGTCGAATACAGTATTGGATATAAAAAAATTATTTGGCTTTATATGATCGTTTAGTCATAATTTTCTTAAAACGAGTACTAAATAATTACAGTGGCTTCTAAAACAGTTGAATTACTCGTATATTTTAAGATGTCAGCATAAAATAGTCAGTTTGGCAAAACACGTGTATACAAATAGAACTGTGTTTGGTCTGTATAGAATTGATTTCCATCTGCTATACTTGTACGAAAAATGATTATCAAATGGGAATAAAAGTGTAATTAGAGCTCACAGACACTAGGACTTGGGATGCTAAAGTAAGTTCATACTAAATGTTGCCTCTATTACTTCCAGCGCTTAGCTGAGTTGAATTACTAAATTTATTTCAAATTTCTTTTGTTTTGCCAAAATTGTAGCTCGCAAGTGTATTAATTATTTAAATTGGCTGTAACAAAATGTTTCTCCTGTCATTAATAAAAAATATAAAATGCATTATATCGTTATTGTTAAGCGTTATTTGAATTTTCACAACACTTTTAAATAGGAAAATTCTATTCGCATTGTGGTAAATATTTTACTGCTTGACATCTACTGCAATGCATATTTCACTTGTCTAATTATATTTCATTGCAGCAAAAAAAAAAAACATTTTTTAAATCGTTACTTGACCTTTTGCGTAAAAATATATTGAAATGGATTTTTGTGCGCTTTATCAGAAAGCTTGTAAGTGAATTTTACTGTGTACAATTGCATACAGATGCTCGCTGATACGCTTAAATAAATACTTTTTCTTTCCAATTCATAAAACAATCAAGTATAAGATTTATTTCTCCTTTATGGCGTGCAAGCATTCTACAGACGACCACTAACTGATGTCCTTTCTAGTCCTTCTTAAGTGAGTTTGAAATTCAATATATTTATAGAGGATTTATTTAAATAAAAAAAAAAACACAATAATTTCGTTTGCAGTTCGAAAGCTTTAAGAACTAAAGATGACTAGCAAATAAAAATAAAATAAGAGTTTTTTCTAGGACTGGCACTCATACAGTGCTCTGTGTTGGAATTAAGAGAAAGATACATCTGCAGCATCTTTACTGCCACAGAATTAGTATTGCTATCGTTGTATATGGTTTTCATGAAGATAGTTTATAAATATCTACAGCAATTAACACAAGAGATATTAAACCGCTTGAACAAAATTCATGAGAATTTTCATATATAATGACTGCCAGATATAGGGATTGAACTCACAATTTTAGGCATTTATAATCGACAAGATTTCTAGTCTAGCCGACAACATACTGATAAGAATATATAAAAATTTTGGAATGGCGCGGGCCAGAAGATTTGTAATTAAAATAGGTTTTTTCTCCTTAATCCCATTCATATGAGCTCGTCATATGAGCCCGGCTCAAAAATATATTTATTTTTTATTTAAAGTCGAGTTTTATTATTTACTGAATTATGTTTTCAATTATATTTTATTTTACTTGTATATTAAATATTTTGTTTCATGTTGTAACGAACTACGGGTGCTTTCGTAGGCGTATGAATAATGTGCAGCCTACTAAACCGGAGGTAGCGATTTCGATTCCTGGCTAGACTGGGTGTTCTCCTGTAAGCAAGCCGAAAGCTTTAAAGGTTAACTTAGTATAAATATATATAAAAATATAAAAAAAAAATAAATTATTTGATATTTTTCAACATTAAAACCTTTTTATAAAAATTATTTTTATTTTTTCAATATTTCTTTATATCTCGAAAATAAAAATAAAATTAATTTTTATAAAAATCTTGATATATATTTTTATTTTTTTTTGGATTTAAGATTACTTTTGTTATATAATTTTTTTATTTTTATATTTTTTTATTTTTAATTATTTTTTTTATTTTTATTTATTTTTTTATTTTTATTAATTTTTTTTATTTTTATTTATTTTTTTTTATTTTTATTTATTGTTTTTATTTTTATTTATTTTTTTTATTTTTATTTATTTTTTTTATTTTTATTTATTGTTTTTATTTTTATTTATTTTTTTTTATTTTTATATATTGTTATTATTTTTATTTATTTTTTTTATTTTTGTTAATTTTTTTTTATTTTTATTTATTTTTTTTTTTTTATTTATTGTTTTTATTTTTATTTATTTTTTTTTATTTTTTTTTATTTTTATTTATTGTTTTTATTTTTATTTATTTCTTTTATTTTTATTTATTTTTTTATTTTTATTTATTTTTTTTATTCTTATTTATTTTTTTTATTTTTTTTTATTTTTATTTATTGTTTTTATTTTTATTTATTTCTTTTATTTTTATTTATTTTTTTTATTTTTATTAATTTTTTTTTTATTTTTATATATTGTTTTAATTTTTTTTTATTTTTTTATTTTTATTTATTTTTTTATAATTATAATTCCTAAAGAAGTCAACTAAGGAATTGAGGAAATATGGAAAATAAAAATAGAAAACTTTTTATATAAAATAAAAAAACAATCTTAAATCAAAAAAAAAAAAAAATAAATATATATATATAATATATAAGATTAAAAGAAAATAAATAAAATATCTTGAGCTTGAAAAATATTAAATAATTTGTCATAACAATGAAGTGAATTATAATATATTATTATTTTATTTATGTGTTATGTTACTAAATGAAATTTAATTTTAGACTTTCATTGGTAATGTAGAGAGTAATACATTTTTCAAGTACTTAATAAAAAGGAATTTCTTATTACATGATATATAAAATAATTCATAATTCTTTCCAACCTTTTTCCGAACAATCAAAAAACAATTAAATAAATTTAAAATAGATTGCACAAATATGATATGGGGCAGAGTAGCCAGTTTCCTGTTACGCACTGTACCTGAGTGGCTGAAATAAGGCTAACAAGCATGACTTGAATTTAAGTTCGCGGTTTTATGCAAATTTTTGAAATTAATCTTTACACACAAATAACTTTTGATGCCATTGTGTTGCCTTAAATTGTTCCACGTGATAGCAAAACTATTAAATAGTGTTAATAATTGACATGAAGTCTCTGTTAAATAAAACAAGAACTGTAATTACATTAAAAACTCTTTTTCAGTTTTATTTAAAGCATAAATATATTATGTGTGTATGGTATGGGAATACTTTTACACATGAGCTCATTTAAAATATAAATAAAGTAAATTATAAAAGCTCATTTACAGCAAAGTTCCAGGTCCACCTCAGTTTTCAGCAAGTGAAAACTCTTCCTCGTTATTTAAAATTTAATAAAAATTCATTTCAAATTATATAATGGGAAAATGAATGAATAAATTAATGTCTTTAACATTTTATTTATAATGTTTTGCATATTATTTTTAAAGGCAGCCTTTTATACCTGTGGGAAAGGAATAATGCAAACAGGATAATTGCTTATGTAATTGCTGAAGGCACGGCAATTTTTTGAACAACTTCAATATATTACGCTCTATTAATTTCTAGAGCATTAACTTTTGCTCCAGTGTTATTTATATAAAGTAGTGTTTATATTAAGAGCCACGAATATCCTTGATGACTTAATTAAAGCCAATTTAACTTTTTAGCTAATAACAATATATTGTGTATGTGTGTGTGTGTGTGCAGCTTAAAAAAATTTGGTTTTTATTTATCAAGAAGCTTGAAGAAAATACACTTAAATTTTTTATTTATTTTTAAAACTTTATTGTTGGATAGGCCAAAAAAAATTAAAAATTAAGTAGGAGGATTCATTTTTTTTATCGTTACCAAAAAATATTTTTAGTCAAACCGAGGAGATTTTTAATTCAGTTATGCCTTTATGTACTCTAGAAGTTTTTCATATTTGCTTTAAGCCATTAAAAATTACTATTTATTATGTTGGAATTCCGTCGGAAAGGAATTTCCTGCCAGTTTAGCGTTAAGGCCATCGCTTTCTAAAACAGGACATTTAAAGTAAAACGTGAGAATATAAGTGAATCATTGAAAAAATAAACGATTATCAAAGAACCAACAGCAGTTTGCGGCGAATTCCTTACAGCCCCTACAACATTTTCTACACTTTCACTTTTCTGTTTTATTAATTATTTTTTGTTTTATGTTTTTTGAACAGAATATTTAAAACTCCGACCTTTAAAATAAATAAATAATTTCTTGTATTTAATTAAAATAAAGAATAATTTAAAAAATTAAAAATAAATAAAGTCCTTTTAAAGTCAACAGTTAGTTGGGATCTATAGGCCAACCATGACTGTAGTTTAATGACAGTTAAATGATTAGTTAAATGACAGGCACGAAGATCTGACTGATCATAGAGTGTTTTTAACAATAAGTAATTTTTAGAAATTTAAAAATAATTTATATGAAAGCAATCTGAGCTTAAAATTGGCTAATTATAAATCTAAACAAAATCATTTTCATCTAAATCATTTTCGCTTCCAATACAATAAAAATCTTATAAAACTTCATATATCGTTTCTATATGACAGTTTCCATATGCTAATAATTGTTGGGAAAAATTTCTTTGATTTGTTAATTTTGTAATAAAATTAATAGAAATTAATACAGATAAATACAGATAAGAATGAATAGCCTTTTCTGTTGAAACTTATTTTAATGTCAAATTTTTATAGTTCTATGTTAAATATTTGCCAAAATAATAAATTAATAAGAAATAATAAATTCATAATTTTACTTTTATTTCTTGCAGGCTTAAAATCAATTCTTAATTATTTGTGACCCCACCCCTGCCAATTTTTTTTTACTTTCTTTAATTACAAAATCTAATTGTTATTTTTTTTTTTACTGTGCATACCCAGTGTGCGCCAGTGAATATGGAAACTTGTAATTATATGAGATTTGCAGATTTAAAATTCTTAAAATCAGCAAAAATAACTTTTGTGCCATCACTGCATTAATATAAATTAGACAAAATATTAGTTTTTAGTTATCAAACGCACTCATACACATGCACACGTATGTGTATACGACAATATCAAGGCGTTTGGTGATGTAAAGCAATCCGTATGCTTCAAATATTCCGTGCAATATAATGAGAAATTAAATATTCAACCATAAATTTTTATAGCAATGCATATTCATATGGAAAACTCCATGTGAAATCATGAAAAGAATTGTAGATTTTGTGCAGTTTAAATTTATTTTTTGTGTGTCTTTTTTCCATTTTACACATGCACGTTATGCGGACTTTTATTTTGAACATTTTCTCATACGACAGGAATACAAATGACAAATGGGGGTTATTTTATACGGAAGTTCACATGGTCTCGAAGAGATTTCATTTCCACCTTTCAACTCTACTTTGACTTTTAATTTACTTAATATGTTCGTAAGCCTCTGAAATATTGCCTTTAAAGGCATTAAGAGAAATGTTACGAACTGTAGACCAATTTACATGTAACAAAATAATAATTAATAAGATATATATATATATATTAATATAAATTTATTAATTTATTCTATAAATATTTAAATCTTAATCCGCTGAAATATTGCCTTTAAAGACATTAAGAGAAATGTTACGAACTCTAGACCAATTTAAATTAACATTAATTGTTATAAACTTTTTTTCTATAGACATATAACAAAATAATAATTAATAATATATATATATATCTTAATATAAATTTATTAATTTATTCTATAAATATTTTAATCTTAATCCTCTGAAATATTGCCTTTAAAGACATTAAGAAAAATGTTTCGAAGTCTAGACCTCGTACCTCGCTTGTTTCTGAGCAAGTAACACATTGAGATACACAATTACATACATATTAAAGATTAATTAACTTTTTCTTAAAATTTCCTAATTAGCAAATTGAAATGGCCAGTGTAAATGCCACCCACTAAACTCTCTAGGAAGCACTTAATGTTGCGACAACTATTTTATAAATATAAATTGTATTTCAATGTCTTTTCAAAATAACTGCCTTTCCTCCCGAGCATGTACTTTTTATGAAATTCCCCTGAAACATTTCTTTTATTTTCATTGCGCTTTTTTAAATTTTTATTGTATTTATGTGCATCAACTCACTTATAAAGGATTAAACTCATATTTTCACACGCAGAAATGCTTTTGCTCGCAAAACTTTTCCATGTGTACTTTTGCATGTGTGTGTGTGCTGTTAATAAACCATATAAATTTATTTTTAATGTAAATAGTAGATACAGTAGCTAGCACCATTAAGTACACTTTAGCATTTTATTAATTTATATATACGAGTATATATTGCAAATACTATAATTTAAATGTTTATAAGCCCTTTCACATTAAAAGTAAACAGAATTCAGAAATTTTTTAAACAAAACTTTCAATTTTCAGAAGAAAAGATCCGATATTGTTTATAAATTAGGCAAGATAAGCTTTTGGCGCTAATGCAAATGAGAAAACAGTAGTGGTATTCAGTATACGCTTTGCGTATGCAACTATTTTGTTGTAAATAGTAAGTGGAATTTTTTGTAAAACCGTAGCTTGACCTTCAAAGTCGCTATGAATCACTCATACTCGTTATGGTAATTTGACATCTCTAAACAATAATTTGAGTTTAGAGTAGCCTATATGTTAAATTATTCAGTCATTCATAAAAGTCGCCTATTTGACATTTCTTCTATGACAATACGTAATAACTAATAATAAGTATAATAAACATAATTGGTCTATTAGGAGATCATTTGGTCACTTTAGGAGATCCACTTGCATATGACTATAATCCTTTCAAATGTAAAAAATAAAACTAGTGTAGAGCAGACTACAGTTGGAATAAGCATGGAAAAAATATTGCAGAAAAGTGTCAAAGTTATTATTATAAGTATTATTATAATTTATCAAAGCAAATGCAAAAGTCAGCTGTTCTAATATCAGAGTTGCTAACGCCATACTTGTGATATAGAATATATAATAGACTTTTTGAGTTGGAAAAAAAAAATTAATTGATTGGAATGCAATAAAAAAGCAACAATATGTTGCTTACGCACTTACTCAGCCTATTTGCACCAAACAGTGAATACCGCTAATATTAATTTAATATTAATTTTAAAATTTTATCACCAATAACTCAAAAAAAAACAATATAAATATTTAATATATCTTAATTATATTAATTGGCTTTCGAAATATTTAAATTTTGTTTACAATTTAGTTTGTACATAATAAGTAAGTAATAATAAGCAGATTAAGTAAAAGAAATATTTTAATGCCTTAAATTTGTCTGCCACTGTCAACAGAAAACCATATACAACAAGAAAAAAATATCAGCATGTAAAAAGATTTTCCATTTGCCAGTAGTGTAGAAGTAAGTAAGCTTTTTTATTGGCAATTTGGTGTATACGTATCGCTGAGCATGTACATACTATACATACAATACTAGTACATACCAGCATATATTTATACTGTGGCCTAACGAGAGCAATATTAAAAGTTGCTTAAAGAAAACCAATGTTCTTTCTAAACTCAAAAATTATCCCCTTCGTTATGATTATATTTTTCTCAGTTTACATCATGTAAATTGCAATCATGTAAATAATAGTTTTTCTTGTACCAGTTTATGCAGCAGGGGAGTTCCAATTAGAAATCAAAATATTGCCAATATGGGAGAGCATTTCCGTAAAGTAAGTTTGAAACGAAAACCCCCAATTTTTATACTGATACATATAATATTTATAAAAAATATTTATATGTCACATTGGCCTAAATATTTTGGGCCTCTTGATTCTAATAGTAGAATATAAATACAGTAGCAAGGCAATCGGCTTAAAAACTAAAATTAAAAAACTAGTTTTGTGCATTTAATTAAACTTTAGATCTGTCTTTTTACACTTTTCACCTCCACTGCTATATTTTTCATCTAATGCCGGTACCAATCATTGCGGAATTAAACACATTTCCAACAGCAGGCGTAAATGAAGATTATTATTTGCACTGCAACTGCACGGCTACAATGCTACATGACTTTTGTTGCCACTGTAACAAATTTATATTATTCTGTTTGACATCAAACAAAAAAAAAAAAAAAAAAAAAATTAACAAAATTAATATTATAACTAAATTATCAATCCAGAAACATTTTTTTAGAGACGTTAGTATGCCGTAAGTATTTTTAAAATAAATAATTGTATTTTCTCAAATGAGAAATTTTTCAAATAAAATTGTCGTTAATTTATTACTTCAAGTGAAACGTGGGGAAACATTGAAAGAATTTAAAATTAATAAAGCAGTAACCTAAGAAGAAGAAGTTGTCGCGTGAACACATAGCTGTTTCGCACTTTGAGCCGACTTCTTTACAGCCTCTATAACTTTTTCCTTAGTTTGCCGTTTTGTTTTTATTAATTATGTGTATGTCTGGTATTATTTTACGTTTTAGGTTTTTTAAACAAAATATCAAACACTAAAACTTTTCTGATTAATTTTATAATATTATTTTCTGAAATGAGAATTTTGTGAGAATGCCATCATATAAATACTCAATGCCAACTCTTTATGCTGACGAGGCCTCTCGCAAAATAATTATTTAGATGGCTACGCAGCTACAATAGTAGCCTTTGGCATTTGCAGTTGTGCATTCGTGTGGCTTGTTGTGGCGAATATATTTAGTGCTTGCATGGATTTGGTGTTCTCTTTACCATTTTTCTTCTCCAGCGCTGTTCCTTCCTCTTATTGCCGGCATCATGCATTGCATGAGTAGGGACTATCCCCTGAGTGCTGGCCTTAGAAAAAAATGCAAAAATAACTGAACATGGCCCGTGTGCCATGCGGGATTTGTGCTAGAAATTTCGTGATGCCAACCATTGTAGCACTTTTTGAACTAAACTGTTTCTCTTGTTGTTATTGTTCCAGTACAAATAATTTATATTATTTATATGCCACGTGCTGTCACAGTAGATTAATGTGCGGAAATGGAAACGTCTCGTATGTATTATTTTGTTTTAACACAATTGCTGAGAACTTTTATCTCGCAAATTTCACGAAATTAAGAATTTCAATAATATTTAAAAATATACGTTACGTAGTCGTTTGAATATGAAAATGGAAACTTAATATGAACTGAAGGATACATATGTTAATGAAATGATTTGTTATTTAAATTGTATACATTTCCCGTCTTAGCAGTTTTTTAAAATATTTATTGAGCGTTGATTTTCCCACTTACAGATATTCTATAATATTGATATATAATATCATAATTGATGTATATACAGACATATCTGTGCAAAAGTAAATCATATCATTTATGTTATAATTACTTTGATATTAATTCGATGGCAATTGGCATTAAGGGAATCGAAGTGATAGTTGCGAGCTGATGGTTTTGTTTTTGTTTTTGTTTTTAAAGTAATAAAAATTAAATTTTTAAATGTTTCATGCATTTGTGGGAAAATTAATTAAAATTAAGGCAACGAAAGAAAAGTTGTTTTTCTTCTTTACTATAAATATGTATATATTAAGGATGGATTTCATTAAGGAAACCAATCTTTTATCTCACTACAGTGGAGCGGATTACACAAATAAGGAATATTACAGTAGATTATAATGAATATGTTTGCTACTTGTTTGGGTATTCTTTAATATTTCTCTTATTCACTTTCATTTACCTTAATTAATAAGATAACTCACTGTTATTATTATTATTATAATTATTATTATAATTATTATAATTATTATAATTATTAAAATGGTTGATGGGCTGGAATTCCACCCTAGGTTTAGACTGCAAACTCTTGCTGTATAAAGCCATCCTAAAGCCTATCTGGTGCTACGGAATCCAAATATGGGGTACTGCCTCTGCGCCAAATGTGCATAAAATTCAAAGACAACAGAACAAAATCTTACGAACTATTACAGCAGCGTCCTGATATATTAACCAGGAAATTGAAATTGAAAGTTGAAATTTTTTTTTTTTTTTTTTTGTTTATTACAGTACTTTATTTAAATTAATTACATTATAATTAATTAGGAAGATACCTAAAAGGTTAGAAAAGCACCCCAATATTTTAGGCCGTAATATCCTAAGCGATAGGGGATATACGCGTTTGAGTAGGAGGGTCCTGGTTGCCGTTAGCCAAAGCTAAATAAGTAAAAGGATACAAAAACAAAAATCCAGCGCAACACATCATTTTTTATCTAGCAATGGCTGGACATAATACATATTAATTTTTTATATGTTAAGATTTGAATAATTATTGTGATTTCAATATTTTGAAGATACATTAAATACATCATGTAAAAAAAAAAAACAAAAAATTTTTATAATAATTATTATTATTATTATATTTATTATTATTATTATTAGTAATTATAGTTATAGTATATTATTATACTATATATATATATTATAGTATATTTAGTAATTTATGAACTAGGAAAGTATACGGACTTGATACGATGCAACTCCTTTGGAGATTTGTTTGCGAAAAAGGTTGAAAACTCTGTGGCAGTGGAATTCAACGAGCCGAGATACCTGAACCACAACTATCAAGCAAGAAGAAAAAGCGAAGGAAGATGGAGAGGACGTGAAATTCAAAATGAGTGTGGCAGAAACACTCTCAAGGTTGTTCTACCCTGCCGCCAAATGAAATCGAATAAGACAACAAAATCAACTTATGAAAAAGTATTTCGAAAATATCTTTTATCTCTGAACAAGTAGAATATGAATCTTTATCTAATATAAATATATACATATATTTGCGACAAGCCATATAAAGTAAATAATTTCAATGTAATCAATAATGATAAGATATTTACATTTACATTTATGAGTATTCTATTCTGCAGACAAGCCAATAAGGCTTCGCAAGATTAATAATGCTCAGATGAATTGTAATTACAAATACATAAATGAATAAATAAATGAAATGAAAAAAAAAATTATAATTATTATTATTATAATTATTATTTTTATAATTTTTATAATTATTGTAATTATTATTATAATTATTATTGTTATAATTACTGTTATTATTATTATAATTATTATTTTTATAATTTTTATAATTATTGTAATTATTATTATAATTATTATTGTTATAATTACTGTTAATATTATTATAATTATTATTTTTATAATTTTTATAATTATTGTAATTATTATTATAATTATTATTGTTATAATTACTGTTATTATTATTATAATTATTATTTTTATAATTTTTATAATTATTGTAATTATTATTATAATTATTATTGTTATAATTACTGTTATTATTAGTATAATTATTATTTTTATAATTTTTATAATTATTGTTATTATTATTATAATTATTATTGTTATAATTATTGTTATTATTATTATTATAATTATTATTATTATTTTAATTATTATTATTATTTTAATTATTATTATTAATAATTGAATTACCTATATTATTTCACATTTCTTTGCCATTATGAGCCAAATAAACAATAGAGAGCAATAATGAGCAATAATTTATATATTAAAAATTTATTTTTTTAAGTATGCACACTCCTGCATATCTAATATAAAACTAACCTCTAAATCCTGATGAAAAGAAATAATGCAGTGCATTAAATTTTTACACGCCTGAAATTATAAAAGTTGTTAATTCATATCAGCTGATATTTATTTTCAGAGACTTTCACACCTCCATTAATTTTCTTTTCTAATGGGAAGCTTTTATTGCCGGAGCCGAAATTATTAAAGACACAGTAGGGCCCATTCAAGACAGAACTACACTTAAAAAAAACACTTTGGTTATGAAACCGTAATTATATTTTTGAATAAAAAATTAAAAATTATATATATATAAAACTTCCTTTTCACGAAACTATTTTTCTATGTTTATGTTGTATTATTTTAAAAAAAAAAATTTGAAATATATAAATAAATAATAATGTGCTAAAAATTATTAAAAAAAATTATACGTTTTGAAGAACATTTTTATATGTTTCGTATGATTAATAATTTTAAGAGTTTTATAAGTTTATTATTTTATTTAAGATAATTTTATTATTTATTAAAAAAAGTTATAATAAAAAATATACTTTGTGATAAAAAATTCTATTATAAAATAATAAAAATTTTATCAAATTTATAAATCTATTACTATATAATTAATACTAATAATAACGAAATTATTAAGTATTCTAAGGTAATACACGTATATGCGAAAACCAAAAAAATATTGTTTACGAAGAGAACTTAAAAGATATTTAGTGATTTCAATTTTATTAAAATTAATAAAGAAATAAAAAATAAAAATGTATTAATACAATTAGAATTGAATTAAAAATAGACTTTGTGACTTATAGATTTTTTTCTTCGAGAATACATTCCTTCTCCTATTTTTGGCGTTGTCTGGATGACTGCCATTTCATACATTCAGTCTTATTGCTTATGATTGGGAGGATCTTTTAATGCATCTGTTGAGTACTTTCTACGTTTTACATTTAATTTTTTAAATTATTTAATAGTTTATGATGTAAATATATTTTGCGGTAATGCAATATTCTGTTTTTTTTTTGGATTGTGAAATTCCCAACGAAATAAATTATTTTTCACTTAAATTTTTTTTATTTGTTTGATGCTTTTATTAACTTTTTTGATGCTTTTTAGCTAATTTGTCTTATTGTTTTGTATAACTAAATCTTTATGGTTTTTATTATTCTATTATTTCTGACATTTTGTATATTTTGTCTACATTATCAAGAGATTGTAAGTATTTGATTTATTTACTAATCCCATCCCTGGCGACTATAGTTAACTGTGGTCTTATTTTTAAAATCTTTCCAGACTAATTTGAATTTTTTCAACTTTCAACTTTTTAACTATTCAACTTTATTTGCATAAAATAATTATATTCGATGCACTTTTCATAAGCTTTTTCTACAAAGCCATAGACTGTGGCTTTCATTTAATTTTTTGTAATTAAAAAATAAACTTGTAATACTTATTGGCCATGTCATCTACTTATTGCATTTATTCCCTTTAATTTGAATTTACATTTGCATGTATTCGTTACAGTCCTTTTTTTTTTGCTTGATTGCGGTCGGCATCATCATCGTCATCAATATCGTTATCATCAATAATTGACTGAATTTGTGGGAATTTTTTTTTTTATTTTTTCATTCAGTTACGAATAAGAAAACATTTTTGTTAAAGTTTTTGCAAACAAAACTGTCTCATGGACCACGACTGAGGCGATAATTGTTTTGATTTCTTGGTTAAATGTGTAATTTACATTTATTGGTTGGCTTAAGAGGTCTTGAATATTTTTATTATTTTTTTTTCTTGTTTTTGGTTTTTACAAAATTTAATATTGCACAAAAAAAAACTTCTTTCTTAACAATAAAAAATATTCTTATATTCTTATCTTATTGTGCTTTTACGAAATTAGTAACGTTTACCTAAGACAATATCTAAGGCAATATATTTTATTAAAAAGCCATGTTAGTTAATTTATTTGCAATTAAATTTCTTATCAGCTCTTTTTGGAAACATTATTTGTATTCGCACATACGTGTATTGCCTTAGAATACATAATAATTTGGTTAATCTAAATAAATTTATGCCAGAAATTAGTCTTTGTACAAATAGTTATAATTCTACTGGCAAATCCCACGAGGCATATTTTGCAATAACTATTATGTTGTATATTTTAACTATAATAAATGACAAGATAACAAATTATTGTAACTAAAGCAATGAGTGGCGAAATAAAAAGTATTCTACTCGTGTAATTACATGTGAAAATTTTTGCAAAAAGGAAGAAACGACAAAATAATTATAAGTATAAAATAACAATTAATCTTATTATAAGTAAGAATTTGTAAGTGAATTCATCCAGCATTAAATTAACAAATACAATCTTAGCTGAGAATATTAAATGGGGGGTACAATCTGCGTAAAAATGGTGAAATGTTGGCTGACAGTGTGTGAAGCATTTAATTTTTAATGGAAGAAATGCCTTTTACGGAAGGAATCCTGAAAACTGATCCTTAAAACTGATCCTTAAAACTGATCCTTAAACTTGCATAACAGTTTATTTTTTGGAATATGATTGGATATTATATTTATAAAAATTACACATTTAATTATCTATTCATTCCATGATTAGCAATTTTGAGTGGCCAGTTTTCTCTGAGTGAAAGAAAGTTAATTTAACAAGGATTACCTCCAGTATTTTTTTTTTCCATTTATTTAAATTAAAGTAAAGTTTCATTGATATTATAAAATAAATTAATGGCACGCAGTAGGGAAAGCATTTCAAATCAAATTACACTTTTGGGCAATACAAATGGAAATACAGAAATTTCGTTACAACCGGGCGATAGGAAACATCCTTTAATTTCTGGCATTTGTTAACAGATGTTGTTGGAGACTCTTTTGTTTATCTTAACGCATTTAATTGCTAGAAACTAAAACTCAGTGGAATAAAGTGTTCTATTTATTATCTTACTACTACAGTTCATGCTAATGCAAACGTTCGTAGAACCGCTGAAGATTTAATAAACATTTTATTAAAAAAAAAAAAAAAAAAAAAAACTAAACAGTTTAACAAAAATCAAAATGGAAGAACTTCATTGTCGGTTTAAAAGCCTTTTTTCCTTATACTATTCATTGCTATACTTTTATATATCCTTTTCACTTAGTGGCTTTAAAAATATCCTTTTATATGCTTAATTTCTTAAAAGTTTTTATATACAGTCGAACTTCTCTATAATGAATTTCCATGGGAGCAGAAAATCATTTCATTATATAGAAATTTTATTATACAGAAGTTTATTTATGCACACTTTTATTTAAAGAAATGCGGTATTTTAGATTGAACTATACTGTTCCACTTTTCCACTTTTCCACTTTTCCACCTCGTTAATTATTAATAATTATTTTTCAAGAGAACTGCTGCTTCGCTCCGCCATGATGCTTTGTTAGCGGATCACGGGCAACTGCTATCAAAATTGCTATTCATGTGAGTTTTTCAATTTTTTGTTACATGTTTTCAACTTCTGGGAATCCCCTATTTTTATTTTACTTTGTTCTCGATAAATAGTGTTATTATTATGCGAAACAGAAAATAGTTTGAAAAAACTCATTATATGGAGACAAAAAATCATGATAGTTAAAAAGAACATGTAAAAAATTTGTTCATTGTATAGAATAATTCACTATATGGAAATACATTATAAAGGCAATAAAATACACTGAAACTGGAACCAAAAAAATTTGTTTTTGAAATCAATTCATTGTAGGGAGAGCTTCACTATACAGAAGTTATGTTGTATATTTTATTATAGAGAAGTTCGACCGTAATATACACAACAGTTTGAGATTTGATAAAGTATTTATAAATATGTTGTCATGAACCGGCGTAAGCATATATTATTAGTATCTTTTTTTCTGTTTGACTAAATATTTGACTGAAATATTATAACATTTAAAGTTTTATTGTATAAAATTTCTACAGAATTCATGCATATCATAGTAATAATTTTTCAAATGTTCTAACACAAGCCGTTTCGCTTTATTGTCACGAAATTGCATGGCTTTTGCTCGAATTTTAAATATCTCTTTACATGTCTGGCAAAAATGTTTGTTGGGTAGTTGGTTTGTTTGACTGTAATTGGGTTAGTATGATTGATATTAAATTGAATATATTTCCTCATTACTCATACGTTTGATGATAAAAGTTTTGTTTATAAAGCAAATGTTGAAGCATACTTTGGGGAGAGCTCGCAGCATATGATTGATATTTAATTACATTAATTGTGTTGTGAGTAATATTGCTTGTAAATGCAATATTTATTTTCCGCTTGCTATATTTATATATTCTTTGTCGTTCGTTATGTTAATAAGAAGGTATTTTACTCGTGTGTGTTACAATTTGAAAATGCATTATAAATTTCGATTGTGCTCAAGTTTGTCGTTTAAAATGAATTTAAATATTAGACGAACAAAGTTTTATTTATTCGTATATTAAATGAAAACTAGTTTGCTTGAAGAGTACACAAAATCTAACTTTTTACCACACATCTCTGAAATACATTTGTATCTTTATAATTGCAGAGTTTTTCATTTGAATGTTTTTCTTTCTTATATTTTCTACTATTTTCTCAACAATGAAAAAAATATAGATATGTATATTTTTTTGAGAGTTTTTGTTTGTTGCTTTTGTCTCATCTGTATGTTTTTGTTTTTGGTGCGTAATTTTGGTCATATTTTTCTATTTAATGTTGCCCTTGAGGCCTATTTGAGGGCTCGTTAACTTTCATATGACCAACTAGTCATTTACTTGCCATAAAAGAAATAAACACAAAAGGCCGAAAAAAAAATCGACTCACGCATATATGTAAGGTTGTTACACAATCATACACTCACGTATACACTAAAATTAACTTACTTTAATTGCTTAAAGATTGAATTTAGTTATTTCTCTCCTAAAAAAATTACTATGTGATATTAAATATTTTATTTAATCTTCTCAAAAAAAAAAAAAAAGAAAGGAATGAAAGGAAAAATATAAATTTGAGAAGAGTTAACTGCTTAAATGGCACCGCCCATACATTTAATTAAATAATTAAAGGTTGAAAAATATACAATTGATAAATATTACATTGCAGTGCATGAATTCATTCATGGGAATGCACAACAGTGTTAACATGAATGAATCTTTGTTTTTGTATTATCATGCATGTATGTGTATGTGTGCATAAGCAAGAAGCAAAGTAATTGCTTAAACCCAGGCGAAGTGGCGTTGAACCTGATGAAAACTGATATTCGGTCAATGACTCAAACTCAAAAAATCGGTCGACTGTCTTGGATTTCGCAAATGCGAAATCAGCTGAATATTGAGAAAAGACAACTAGAGCACTATTATGATACACTCATGTTCTAGTTGTAGGGTATTGCCAAACACGGAAATGCCTGATGGAAAATAAGTAGCTAAGCAATATTTGATGGAACATTTAATTGGTTCAATCAAACCTAAATGATAAGTTAGAAATGTAAGAAACCATAGAGTTAAGTAAAATTTGTAAATAAAAATCAATCATAAATCTGAAGTCAAGCAGAAAACACGAAAAGAGTGTTTCATTTAAATACTCAGATCCACAACCGATCATACAGAAGAGTACGATCACTATAATATACTTGTTTTTTGTGATTCTTCATAGGGACAGCCTAAATATGATTAGACATTTGCAAGCGAACAATCAAAGGTAACTTTTGCACAATAATTTTTTGTATAAACTCAGTATGACGGCTTAGAATTAAAATATTATATACTTTATTATCTTTAATCTAATTAAAATGCTTTTGTGAAAATATTAGCTCGAGTGTAAAATGCCAGTGTGCTGTAATGCTATTGCAGCCTTTCTGACTCATTTACACTTTTTTATAATGGCATTATTTATGTCCTCGTGCCCAGTGATTCCATTTGCGTACTTTTATTTGCTCTAGCAGAAAAACAAAGCTCCGCTCCCACATATACTTAATAGTCTAGACTTTTTACTCTAAGTTGTTTGGTTGTTTTTAGTTCTGCGGTTTGCTCATTTTGAATTTTTTCTTCCTTCTCAAATTAAGGTTGTTAAATGAAAGATTGAATGTAAATTTTATTGAAAATAATTGGCATATACAATTAACTCACACTTTATCGCAAAACAAGCGCATTAGCAGAAATCTTTTCATACAAATACATAAACTAAAATACACTTCAGTCTTTTAAGGAAAGTAAATAGAAGACTGAGATAAATGCAATTGATGGATAAGTTCGAAAAGGAATGAGCAGTTATAGCGCTGAATCACTAAAGCAGAAATAAATTTTAATTCCGTAGCTTAAAAATATAAAAGACACTGACATAAAGACATCATATATAGAAGGAATATGAATAATGGCATTAACCGGTTTGACTGATGGAAATCCTTAAAGCATATGCGAGCTACATTTTTGCTTAGAAAGGACAAAGATGTGTGAATAAATTTTGTATTGTTTATTCAGAACTTACGGCATTAAATAAACATTATATATATTTCCCAAAAAACTTCATTATACATACGACTATATACGAATGTCATGTACGAGCATGTGGCATATTTCCATATGAGAGTAGTAGAAGCACATCTTCTAGTAAATATTAAATACATACAATAGTATATATGTGTTCACGTATTTAGTTCTTGTACTGTTTTGCTTTGTTTTGTCAGCCACATTACAAAAGGATTCCTTTGTGGTGTGAATTTAAAGCTTAACATATTATTCTGCTTGGCTAATTGTTCAACATTAACCACAAAGGAGTGTTTTTGTGTGTAAAGCTTATTTCACACTAAAGTTTTGCTAAAGGATTCATCTACCCGCTCCACCATAATCCTCGTTCACATGCTATAACAATTATGCCACAGCAATTTTTATGTCTGTGCCCGGGCTTGTGTGCGTTCAAACGCAGGCATACGCTTACTGGTACAAGCCATAGCGTAGGTATGACGGGCATAATGGGTATGGGCATGGGCATGGGCATGGGCATGGGCATTACCATGTCTGGTTTTATGCACATTCAACTCCAGGCATTTTACTCTCTTTTTTATTGTCTGATTTTGGTTTCTTTTTGGTAGATTTTTTAGGTTTGTTATAATTCATTATATTTTGTTGCTCTCTATGTTTTGTATGAGAAAGATTTTTGTAAACGCCTTGCGTTTTATTTATTCTGGACGGACAGACATCTTTTTGGTTATACAAGCCGACATACATACATAAATACTATATCAAACCGACTTCGACTACATGCATGCTTGCTTAATTATTATTAAGTGCCCAACATATACATTTATGAAGTGAAAATATAATTTATGAGCAAAGTTTTCAACGTGTGTGTGTGTGTGTGTGTTTTTTCTATTCTAATTCAAAAGAATAATATAAAAATATTTTACTTAATCGGTTTTATACATAATTGAGTTGATGAGTTTTTCTTTATATTTTTTATTTTATTCAACTTTTTTTTATTTTTTTATTTTTTTTTGTTTATAAAAGTTTTGCTGTGTTAAATATTCAGAAAGATTACGATATTGTTTGACATAGAATTTGCTATTTAGGTAAAAATTATAATCGCATGACTACAGGAGATTTTATTGTTTTCGTATGCAGAAGGTTTATTTAGGCTACAAAAGCCAGTAAAGTAATCAAATAATCCGAGGATTATCAATTTTTTATTTAGATGTTTACCAACTGCTTTTCAGTGCCTTGCACAGCATATCATTAGGAAATTTCTAAACCATCTAAGCAAATGTTGTCTTAGAACAAGTTGAAGGCCAAAAACTTGAAGGCTAAGTGTATGATAAAAGTAATTTCTTTAAACATTTTTAATGCTTTTAATGCTACTGCGAACTTCAATGCAAAATGAACTTACAACTCCTACTACAACAAGCACTTCTGGGCGAAAAAACTAACACGCTAAGAAATAAGTAAATTTAAACTATAATAAAAGATACAAACTATTACAATAATAAACAAAATTTGTGAATCATTATTTTCTTTATAGTTTATTAAAATTTGATCAATTAAAAGAGAAAAATATCATATACCAACCGAGATGACAGTTGCAGCGAACACATACATACAAAAGCAAAAGCTTTTCATTTCATGCATATTAGAAAAAAGATGGAGAAAAAGGAGAAGGAAAATATCAAGTCTTTATGCTCGATACTTTTGCTTTTAATGTTCTCATAGTCGGAAGAATGCATGCTTAAACACGTTTTTTTTTCATATTAAGATAACATTTGCAAGTAGGATTAAATGTATTAAATGTGATTAAAATTATTAAATTATTTATTATTATTATAAATGTAACTTATGGTTTTTTTTTAATCTTATATACTCGTATCATTTAAGAACTTTGTTTATTTATTTTCGATATTTCGTCAGCATTGTGGTTGAATAGTTTTTATATTTAATTATTATAAAAATTAGAAAAAAATTTTCCTAAATAAACAAAGATCCTAAATAAATAAAATAAAATAAAAATAAATAAAATAAAAATAAATAAAATAAAAATAAATAAAATAAAAGTAAATAAAATAAAAATAAATATAAATAAAAAAAAAAAATAAATAAAATAAAAATAAATAAAATAAAAATAAATAAAATAAAAATAAATAAAATAAAAATAAATGAAATAAAAAAAAAATAAACAAAAATTAAATAAAATAAAAATAAAAATAAATAAAATAAAACTAAAAATAAATAAAATAAAAATAAATAAAATAAAAATAAATAAAATAAAAATAAATGAAATAAAAAAAATAAACAAAAAATAAATAAAATAAAAATAAAATTTAAAATAAATAAAATTAAAAATAAATAAAATAAAACTAAATATAAATAAAATAAAAATAAATAAAATAAAAATAAATGAAAAAAAAATAAACAAAAACTAAATAAAATAAAAATAAAAATAAATAAAATAAAAATAAATAAAATAAAACTAAAAATAAATAAAATAAAAATAAAAATAAATAAAATAAAAACACATAAAATAAAAATAAAAATAAATAAAGTAAAAATAAAAATAAATAAAATAAAAATTAAAATAAATAAAATAAAAATAAATTAAATAAAAATGAAAATAAATAAAATAAAAATAAATAAAATAAAAATAAAAATAACTAAAATAAAAATAAATAAAATAAAAATAAATTAAATAAAAATGAAAATAAATAAAATAAAAATAAATAAAATAAAAATAAATAAAGTAAAAATAAAAATAAATAAAATAGAAATAAATAACATAAAAATAAAAATAAATAAAATAAAAATAAATAAAATAAAAATAAATAAAATAAAAGTAAATAAAATAAAAATAAAAATAAATAAAATAAAAATAAATAAAACAAAAATAAAAATAAATAAAATAAAAATAAATAAAATAAAAATAAATAAAATAAAAATAAATTAAATAAAAATGAAAATAAATAAAATAAAAATAAATAAAATAAAAATAAAAATAAATAAAATAAAAATAAATAAAATAAAAATAAATAAAATAAAAATGAAAATAAATAAAATAAAAATAAATAAAATAAAAATAAATAAAGTAAAAATAAAAATAAATAAAATAAAAATAAATAAAATAAAAATAAAAATAAATAAAATAAAAATAAATAAAATAAAAATAAATAAAATAAAAATAAATAAAATAAAAATGAAAATAAATAAAATAAAAATAAATAAAATAAAAATAAATAAAGTAAAAATAAAAATAAATAAAATAAAACTAAAAATAAATAAAATAAAAATAAATAAAATAAAATAAAAATAAATAAAATAAAAACACATAAAATAAAAATAAAAATAAATAAAATAAAAATAAATAAAATAAAAATAAATAAAATAAAAATAAATAAAATAAAAATAAATAAAATAAAATAAGAGTTTTAAATTCACTTTAAAAATTAAATTTCATAATTTTATATTAGAAAATTATTAAGTACGCCCCAAATAGCTTTCATACAGCTTCAGAGTTCAAGGCCACTACAGTTAACACTTTCGTCTACTTGATCTTGGCTATAATAATTACAGTTGTAAGTATTATAATATTATAAAATATTATAAAATATTATAATAATATTTATAAAATAAATATTTGTGAAAGAAAGAAAAGTAAAACAAAGAGAAGAAGAAAAATAGGCGAGACAGTGACAAAAAGCTAAAACAAAAACAACTTGGAATGAACACTGGAGGAGAATATAAAATCCTATCAAACAGTTTTTTTTTTCAATTTTAACGTTAATTAAAATTTAAAGGAATAAAAAAATTTATGTGGCATAATTATTTTATTACTTATTATAAATATTTTCTAAAAAATTTTAATATTATTTTGCGTACTTTAGATGACTGCGATGACTGAAGTTTTTTCGAAATATTTAATAAATTTTATTTATTTTTTAATTAATAACTTTTTTATCACGTGTATTTAAACTATTTTATTTACCAACATTTTATTGGTTATTGCAAACGAATAACTTCTGAAGAAACCAATTGAGAATCACAAAAGTAAGCCTTGAAAAACTTATTCAAAACTATAAATTTACAATCTTGTAATATTATTGACTTCTTGTGATTTACTTAATTAATTTCACATGAAATAATAAAATTAATATACAGTAAACTTAAAACATAAAACACACACACCTAATTTACATTTTCATTAATTACAATGGTACTATTCTTTAGAACAACTTAATCTATTATAAGCTTATTGGAACTACTCAGGGCTCTATATAGAAATAATAGTATATTAAATATTAATTTTGATTAAAAACTAAATATTTTTATTCTTTTTTTATTCCTATTAAAATTATAAAAACATTTTTATAATAAGAAAGAAAAAAGTCAACAATGACATCAACTAAATCAGTAAACCATTTTTCTGGTCTCATGAATAATTCAAAGCTCTGTTTCGTTATTAATATTTGAAAAGTATATAAAAATATTTAATACGACATTAAACAGTAAATATGTAAAAATTACAAAACATAAAAAAAACAACATAAATTTTCAATAAATGAAATCCAAAAATGAGTGGAATGCATTTTCAGTTAATGTTTAATGTTACTGTTGTAAATAAATTGAAAAGAAAATTGATTGTAAAATGTGAAGGAAATATAAATAAAATGTGCATTATTAAACTGCATAATAGATACATTAGACTGACTATATAAAACAACAAAAAAAAAAAAAAATTTTTTTTATTACATTTTTTTTCATTTGTTATCACGTGTGTCGTATGTCTCTTTAAAGCAGAGATGGAAATTCTTTTGTTTCTGTTTTAATGCTCGCGAAATAATATTCATCATACGTTTAGCAGAATTAATTTTTTTTTGCAGAAAATATAGTTAATTTAATAAATAAATAAACAGAATGCGGTAGATAACATTATTATTATTTATTTCAATATTATTTCAATAGAATTTTTGTAGCAAATAAATTTTAAATAAAAAGTTTAGAGTTAATTGTGTGATATGTCGAATTCAATTTAACTTGGATTAAAGATCGATCCTCTCTATTCATTTTTTAATTGCTACTTTTTTTCAGTGCTATTAATGGCACTCAGGAGAAGATCGCTATACATATATATGTATATAATGCACTCTAGCGGAAGATGTAATTTAGAAGGCATGGCGAAAAAAGAGTTTAAATGTTTATTTTTCAATGTCTAAAGCAGAATATCAGATCATATTGGGCTAATCTAACCGCGTTAAGGGGATATTTTTTTCCACTCTGACTATGTTTGATAACTGACATTGCAAGGATATATATTTACGATGCCGTAGCTTTCCGCTTATTGCATAAGAAAACTAAGAATTGTTTTTCTAACACCAGCCTACTCATGCAATGCACTAAATTGGATTAAAGAAAATGGAGTACTGAACTCGGAAGTTGAAAAAGAAGATGTTGGAATGGAGTTGTTTTTCTAAGACCAGCCTATGTTGGTTTTCTAAGACTAGCCTAGTCATGCAATGCACTGTGCTGGATTAAAGAAAATGGAGTACTGAAGTCGGAAGGTGAAGAAGAAGAAATTGGAATGGGGTTGTTTTTCTAAGACCATCCTACTCATGCAATGCACTGAGCTGCATTAAAGAAAATGGAGTACTGAAGTCGGAAGGTGAAGAAGTAGAAGTTGGAATGGAGAGATAGATAAGTTTCATAGCAGACTTGCTATTGAAGTTGGCTTTGTGAAGATGTTTCTGGTAGTCAATCTTATTAATTCGCCACTGAAATATTGCTGCGGAGGAATGGCGAACTACGTTGTATGTAATCACCAGTATAATTTAAACTTTAAGGGTGACTGTTAAGTGATAAGTGAGAATGTCTCCTCAAGAAAAAAATTCATAATATAGTGATAAAATACATAAATTTTATCACTGCAAGTGATAAGGATTGAAGCTGCCACCTAAGCCTTTTGTACTTGATAAACTGGTCTACCTATCGGGAGTTGCAAGCCAATATTTAAGTAAACGCTGAAGCCTTCTAGACAACTTAATTAAAACAACTTCATTAGTAAAAAGTTGTACAGATAGAACAGGCTGCGTGACTCCTAGTCATGATGAATAAGTCCATATCGTATTTAAAAGATATATGGTATTATTTTAATAATAAAAAATTTCCTTAACTCCTTAAGCATTCCAACAATTTTAGAAAAATATATGAAACTTTTTTTTTATATATATAATCATCGTAGAAAGTGAACACATTATTCTTGTAACGTACAGCCAACAATACCCCGCAAGGGAACTAAAATAAAACTCGGGGCCTACTTGCTTTTCACCTATTAATAAAATTAATTTAAATTGCTAACAATTCCTGGCCAGAGTTGGCTGGAAATGAGTGTCAAAGTTTGATGGTTCGAAAATACTAGAGTTGGCTTTCCGCAAATATGTTTGAAAGGTTGCATGCTTATATTTAGAGGCAAAGCAAATGAATATTTCTTCTCGTAAAGCGACTGTTTATTTTTTCCATGCTAAGGATGATGCCTATGAAGCCCCATAGCACTGGATGCATGTTATTTCTATTTCAAAGTATAACTTTAAATTAAATCGGCCGCTAGGGAAACTGTATGAAATGCTATTTTTTAATGCAAAATTGCTGAAAGCTGCTGATACATTTCCGAAATAGCTGAAACGGACAATAAATATATCTTTCCATATTAACAACGCTAACATTCTGAATAATTTGTTTATTAATTAATATTTTTTTTATTTAAAGCCAATATAAGCCAGTCTTGAAGTATAAGTATTAAAGCACAGATTGCTGGCCATTTTATTAAATTAGAATTAATCTTTTAATATCCTTTTTACTTTGTTTTAAAAGTAATTTTTTAAAAGTTATCGAGTTATATGTTACATCCTAATGTAAATTTATGCAGTTTGCCAAGCAATATTTACAAGGATACTTTTGTGTGTAAAGAAGGAACATAGAAATGTGTTTGTTTAAAAAGTGTTACTGTGTACGGCTGATTTTAATATAATGAGCGATTTTCCTTTATATACATGTTGGCTATTATGTAAAAGAGATAAATTAAATATTTACAATAAACTTAACTAATGTATGGAGTAAGAAAGAACTATTAACCATTAAGCAAAACTATAAATACCATCATAGTACGAGTATATACAACAAAATGAAAAACAATGTTTTTTTAATTTATAATATCTACAAATTGTAATATTAAATTACAGTATACAAGAGGAAATACAAAGAAACAACAACGTTTTTCTTTTCCGGTTTTGCAATATTTTTTTTTTTTTTATCTTCGCATTCAAACAGAAACTTACCTGAGTTGGTGGCATAGCCGAGCCGGTGGCAACAGCAGATGGCTGGTGTTGCTGATTATAAACTGGCTCTGGTTGATATTGAGTCTGAGGTTGTGGTGTAAATTCGTGTACAATTCTTTCCTCAGATGCTGGTGGCCAAGCTACACGTTTATAACCTGCATTAACGTCGTATAGTTGCAGGAAAAGGTTTAAGAAAGAGAAAAGAAAGAAAAAGAAACAATTTTAATTAATAATCACATAAATAAATGCTTGGAAATAAAGAACAAACAAACATTTGATTGTGATTTATTAAAGCTAAAACAAAAACAACTTGGAATGAACACTGGAAGAGAATATAAAATCCTATCAAACATTTTGCTTTTTCAATTTTAAAGTTAATTAAAATTTAAAGGAATAAGAAAATTTATGTGGCATAATTATTTTATTACTTATTATAAATATTTTCTAAAAATTTTTAATATTATTTTGCATGCTTTGAATTACTACAATTTTTGAAATTTTCTTTTAATAAAATTCTAAAAAGGGGGAAGGCCATTAAATAGAAGGAATATAAAAGCACAATGTTAATTAAAAAAAAAAATAATTGAATCCATTTTAAGAAAATATGTTTACATAATTAATCTGATTTTGATAAGGATTTTTTTTTTTTTAACCAACTCTACCTGCAAAGCTTTTAGCTTGTCCGCAGGAAAACAGCCAGGGTCTAGGCAGGAATCGAACCCGCAACCTACGGTTCATTAGGCTGAGCATTATTCACTTGCCTACGGAGGCACCCTAATCGGCTTAATAGAACTATTCTCTTGTGTCAGTTACAATAGTAATTAAATTGCATTTTTCAGACGTTGTAAAAGCTGAATTGAAAAATTAATCATGTGAAGGGTTACATTCTGGAGTAAAACTTGAATCAATTAGTTCATTGCAACTCACATAAAACCAATTTTTAAAATTTTTATTGTTTATGGAATAATACAATTTCAAAAGTTTTCTGAATAAGACACAAAAAAAGTCTTAAGTTCTTTAATAAAATCCATTAATAATTATATGTAATAATTATATGCCTCCGTAGGCGAATGAATAATGCGCAGCCTACTAATTTGGAAGTCTCAAGTTCGATTCCTGGCTAGACCCAGTGAGTTTTCCTTCGCTCAAAGGAAACTCTTTGCAGGTTAAATTAGTTAGAAAAAACAATGTGTAGTATAAGCAGTAAATAACTTTAATGAATTAATAAATATTTTATATTCAGCAGGTTAAAAAAAAAATATCTAAATGCTTTATCTGAAAACTGTTATATTTATATTATCTATATATATATATATAAAAATGAATGCATGAAATGTGTTCGTAACCGCTAAACTCAAAAACTACGGAAACGATTTTGACCAAATTTTATATACATGATCTACGGACTGTGGGGAGTGTTCGCCCGGCAGATGGCGCAATATTTAGTTTCTTTGCGTTTTGCCCGATAGAGTCTGGCACGATTACCCTATCCTCTCTTTCGCTGAAAGAGTTGAGTGCTTAATCGGTGTGTAGCGGCGTTAATTAGTACTTTATTATTATAAAAATTTAAATTTTTGCACGTTAAAATATACAAAAAAAATAAACTGTCTGCGTTATTACAATTTGGATTTTTGAATAAAACATTATTTTCTATTATAAATAACTAAAAACTTTGAGTTCGATTTTCTTCGAGAAATAGTTTAAAATAAAAGAAAAGTTATATTAATATAAAAAGTATATTAATAAATAATTTATTTTTTAATTTTTTCTTTTTTATAGTAAAAAATGCTATTGAGTCAGGATTACTTGATTAATAGTTTGTAAAGTTTTCCTGAGATCTGTATTTGGCTGCTATTGGTAGAATTCATTCAGCTGGAGGTATGCGAAAAATATATTGTAATGATATTTCTCGATAGCATTTTGTTAATCTTTTTGGCTTTGCCAAGGAAATACTCCTACAGAATCACACGAAGCATACTCGGATCTAAATTGCCATTCATTGTTCCTTAGTAAATGTCCAGTGACTACTGATAATGTCTTACAAGAGAAGGAAACTCACGATAATTAAAACATACTAGCATAATTCATAATTAATTGGCTGCTTATGACTGCCACTGATGTGAATTGAATTCGTTAGCTTTCCGATTTATAGTTGCCACATTTCTCAATTAATTATTAAAATGACAAAAAAAAAAAAAATTGTTAAGAGTGAATTAATAATTTATGCCTCATCCTTCTAAACACTTTATTTCTCTCCACCAACAATTTTATTTCAATTTTATTTAAATGACTTTTAAGTGGCAGAGTGAAATGCACACTAGCTTATGAGAATTGATTATGAGAATTGCCTAGTAGGCAGTTTTATACAGCTAAATATTATTTATTGAATTATTGAAATATACGAGTATCACTAGAGAGGTGATGAAGTTTAATATTATTTTATTTCTGGGAAATTTTATAATTTGTAATTAAATTTTACCATTTTTTCCATTTTAAATAATTTTTAAAAAAAACTATTAAATACAGTATGCAGTCCTTGGAACAGCTTGAAGAAAGCTGCGAGTGCTAAGACAATTCAAACAAAATTTATTACTTTGCTTTATTCACGGCAAACAATAGAATTTTTAGTTATTTATATGCTAAGATGGAGGTAATGCAAAACTGAATGTTTTCTAATGATGTGCATTAGATGCATTAGATTGTAATGAAATACGCATAAGAGCCCGAAGAAATAAATTTCAATTCTGCTGAATATCATTGTTTTTTTTTTTGCAATTTATTGCTTTTAAATAAATTGCTAAAGAAAGAATTGCTAATCCTGCATTCAGGATAAAACTTAAAGTGGCTTATAAAAGATTTTTATGCGTGAATAAATAAATTTCGTATAAATATTTATATTATAATTGAATTCATTTTTGACTTTGATGAATAGCATATTTTTTTCTAATAAAAACAATTTTTTTTTTTTATAACTTTTAATATGTGCACACATTTCTTCTGATGTTACAAATTGCCAGCTTGTCCATTTTAATAATACTGATACAAATTTTGCATTTCCATTACATTTAAGAACTGAATTGGAAATCTTCATTTCGATATAAAACTGGCTCTATACCTTTCAATATGGTTGGGATGCCTTTCCCCTAAAGCTGGAGAGCTTTACAAATACAAAGTAATTTTCTCAGTTTCCTTGCAATTTCAATTCTAAGTGTCCAATAAAGAATTATTTATTAAAGGATAGGGGAATTACGTACGTGATGAGCCGGGGTATGTTTGCTTAAAATATTAAAGTCCTAAGAAAATATTTCTTTGCCAACAATTATATAATTTTTAAGCTTAAAACCTGTTTGGTATATTTTTATAAAAAAATAATAGGTGAAATAATAGGTGAATGAAATATCGAAAAAATTATAAAAAAAATATATAAAAAAATTTGCTTGAAAAACGAAGCACGGAGTTAAATTAAGCCCAACATATACTCTAGTTTTACTATTTCCACTTTTTCCCAAAAAAATTATTAGAGAATCACTGCTGTTTGTTTTTGCCCACTAAAGTAAATTTCTTGCCGCTATTAACTACACTAGCCAACGCACACGTTTCAATTTAAGCGATAAAAAAGGGCAAAATAATATTTGTGTGCAAAAATATATTTTTGTTTTTGTCCTTTTTTTTTTTTTTTTTTTAATAAAGAATTATTTATTGAAGGATAGGGGGAATAAGTACGTGATGAGCCACTGAAAGTTTGGTTAAAATGTAAAAGCCGTAGGAAAAGATTTCTTTGGAAAACTCCTTCTAAAAATGATTACTTCTTTGCACTGCTACTTAACTGCGTTAAAGTATGTTTAAGTACTTTAGAAATAAAATATGAATGTATGATTTTTCTTGAATATTAAACGCAAAATGGTTATTAGTTTTATGCGTATTAAATCATTACTTTTTCCCAAAATAAAAGAAAAAAGTAATGGAAGGTAATGTTGCCCAGGAATTATGAAAATGTGAACATTCTTCATTTGTATACTTATAAAGAAAATTTATATTGTGAATTTAGTTGTTTGGATATTAAATAATGATTAATATTGCAAGGACGTGACTTGCTTAGAAAATTGCCTAAAAGTGTTATTAATATATTAAATTAAATTTGTCATGGAAAGAAAAACTTGTACGCTAGAAAAATATAATATTTTACCCTTAAACTTTGATTGATTGATTTTTGTTTATATATACGGCATAATTATTAGTTTAATCTTTTCAAATAAAGTTAATTTTTATGCTATACTCGTAGCATTGCTTACTCAAAAAATATTTAGTGGTTAATAAATCATTATCAATCCCTAAAAGTTTTCATTATTGCCTGCCAAATCGATTTCTGAAAGCCACATTAAATCAGTACAAAAGTTATTAAAGTTTTATCACAGTGTAGGAAAAGTCTATTGTATCATCGTAACTACATGAGAGTACAATTGAAAAAGGGAAACCGTGTTTGTGAGAGAGAAACGCAACTAGAAATTAATATTAATTTAAAAACTGACTAGTTATGCTACTCCCCCATAAAAGAAATGCCCATAAATTCCAATACTAGTGTAGCTTTTAATCAAATAAAATAAATCAAGTTAACACCTTTTTAGTTAAGGCGTATACTGCTATGTATGCTATGTATGCTATGTATGTAGCAGTGTATGTAAATATACACTTGCCTACAGATATCGACATATAAATAAATGTGAGGAGAAATAAGCGAAAGTTAGAATAAGAACAGTAAAAAGTAAAAAGTAACACTTGAAAAATGATAACCGAAAAGTACGGCTAATAAATGTTCATACCATAATTTACAAAGCCCAATGCACACGTACACACACATACCCACCTACTCGTAACCGGTACTGCATACCTCTACAAATACATACAAGCCATAAAAATTACAAAATAGGTATTTCATTGTCTTCACATAATGTGAGAGGAGAACCAACCCACTTTGAATGTTACAAATATATTCTAGATAAATAAATAAACAGTTCGACAAAAATATATTTTCACCGATATTTAGCAGCGGAAATAACGAGGTGATACAAGTGCTTTCTAATTGACTTGTCATCAGGTTAGATTGTTGCTTTGAAGCAAGACTTTAGAATATTCAATGATAATTTTTAAAATTTAATTTTAAAGTACACTGTATGCCAGAAATTATCAGACCACCCCAACATATTCTTCTCTATAGTTATAGTTAGCCAATAAAAAATCATTCCTAATTTTTTAATTTTTATTATTAGAACTTACAAGCTGAGATGAAATTATTTGAAAATCTGACAAAAAAAAAATTAGCTAAACTATGAACTATGAGGAAGCTGAAAGGAGCTCAGTATACCTTACCGAGGCTTATAGAAAATTCAGCGTTACTACTACATGTGTATGTGTAGTGAAATATTATTATTAACAAATTTTATTTATTTACCAAATATTACAATTATATGAATATAATTGCAATATATATAGAAGCACTGGCTACTGAGGCCTTTGGCTTCTGGCTCCTCGGGGAATTGAACGCCTGACACCTGCGTAACAGGCGGCTATACTAACCGTTATACCATCGAGGGGCTTAAAGTATATTAAAGTAAAATAATTTTGTTCGATTTAACTAAAACTGAGAATTTTGTTCTGAAGTATACTAGTAAATCTTATCTATATATATATAAAAATGATATATACAGGGTGAGATAAAAAAACTGCAACCAACTTCAGACTGCTGTCATTTCTAAACCACTCGTCCGACAGCTGTGAAACTTATTCCAGTGAAAGCTCATTATATTACAAGCGTACAAAAGCATATTGATGAGAATTTTCCAGAAAAAAAGTTATTCGTGATGGAACTCAAGCGTGATAGTGTGATATCTTTATATTTGCCCGGAAAAACACAAGTGGCTATCGTTAGAGCACTCCAGCATTTAAATGTGAATAAATCTTTTGTGTCTCGTACCAACGCTCGTTACCGTGATACTGCTAGCGTAGCCCTACGACAAGGAAGTGAACGGAAGAAAACAGCAACATCAGCAGAAATGGTTCAAAAAGTAAAGAAGCGACTTGATCGAAATCCGCGTCGCAGTGGCCGAAAAATGGCTTGTGAGCTGAATACATCGCAATATTCCATTCGGCAAATATTGAAAAATGATCTCCGGGTAAAGCCATTGAAATTCCAAAAAGTGCAAGAACTTACACCGCAGCAGAAAGAAAATAGACTCAAAAGAGCCAAAGGGTTGCTTCGCTTGGCCGCAAGTGGTGAACTGACGAATTTGGTTTTCTCCGATGAGAAAACATTCGTTGTCCAGCAGTTTGTAAACAAACAAAATGATCGTGTTTACTTGCCAAAGAGGTTAACTGAAAATGTGCACCTTCGGTTGGCCACCAGAACTCAAGCGCCGGCCATGGTGATGGTGTGGCCTGCCATAACAGCCGATGGTCGCTCTCCGCTCGTATTAATCGACCGTGGCATCAGAATAAATGCCCAATATTATTGCGAAAATATTCTGGAGGGTGCATTGAAGCCTTGGGCATGCAAACATTTTGGCCGCCGACCTTGGACATTCCAACAGGACTCAGCAGCATCGCACTCAGCCTCGCGCCACCCAAGAATGGTTGCAAAATGTGGTTCCTCGCTTCATTTCCAGCGCACAATGGCCACCAAAATCTCCGGATACCAATCCGTTGGCCTATTGTGTCTGGAGTATTTTGGAAAGCAATGTTGGCACTAAAAAATACCAAAGTGTCGATCACCTCAAGCAATCGCTTCGCCGAGAATGGGCCAAAATACCGCAGAGCAACATTCGGCCAGCGTGGGACGGTTTCATTGGCCGTTTGAAGGCCATAATTCGTGCCAAAGGTGACCAATTCGAACAAATCTAAACTTATTCTAAAATTTGATGCTATTTCCGACATATTTTGCTTTCATTCAATAAAATTTAAAAAAAAATTAAAAAATTATGGCGTTTTACTTTGTTGCAGTTTTTTCACCTCACCCTCTATATGTATGTATATATAAAAATTAATCGGTGTATAGCAGCATTAATCAGCCTAATACACAGGGTCATATCTAACCTATTTTCGTGAAAAAACCTCATTTTTATATATATCTTATCTTACCTATATCTATTTATCTTTTATTTTATATATATATATCTTTTATTTATCATATCTAACCTATTTTCGTGAAAAAACGTCATTTTTATATATATCTTATCTTACCTATATCTATTTATCTTTTTATATATATCTGACATATATATGTATATAGGTATATCTTACCTATATCTATTTATCTTTTTATATATATCTGAATATATATATAATAGAATATAGATATAGGTAAGATAAGATATATATAAAAATGACGTTATATATATATATATATATATATATATATATATATATATATATATATAATGCTTTATGTATGTTCCTGAGTGATAAACTCTAAATTAACTGAACCGATTTTAACGAAATTTTATATGCATGCTGTATGGGCCGTGGGGAGTGTTTCTGTGTGGTTTAAAGTTCGTCCGACAGATGGTGCAATATTTAGTTTTTTTGTGCTTTTTAGGGCGATATGCTCTGTTTCACTAAAGGCGTTGGCTCCGTAATCGGCGTATAGTGGCGTTTATTAGACCGATACCGGCTCAAACCGGTGAAAAAAATAAAGTAAATAAATATGCCATCTTTATTTTGGTAACCCCCCATCATTATTCGTACTCGCTAATGAAGGGAAAACCAAAAACGTAGTTTATTAAGAAGCATTGCAGCAAATATATAATTATAATTTACATAAAATATGTTAAACAAAATTTATAATTATAAAAATTTAAATTCTTCTATTTTAAAATATATAAAAAATGAAAAATACAGTAGAAGTCGTAGTAAGTCGTAAGTCGGAGTCAGACCCTTAAGGCGGCTCCCGGCAATAAATTAATACTAATTAAACAAGTTTTAAATATACTTCGTTTGATTATAAAATAAATGCAATCGTAAATACTTCATGGCGAAACTGTGTATTATTAGAATTTGGATTTTTGAACTCCTGAATCCGAGAGGCGGTACAAAATAAAAGAACATTTTTAGGGCCAGCAATGCGAAATGGGTCCATCTAGTTATTTATAAAAGGACTTTTTTTTTATATATAAAGTCATCTTTGGTCATCTTTATGGCAAATGCAAATTTTTTTCTCCTGGCCAATCTCTGGCGAAAAGGAAATTTTATTAATGTGGCATTCATTGTTGTGGGGACCATTTGGAAAACTAAAATCAGTGAAATTGCAATTAAAATAAGCTGAAGTCAAGGCGAAACTAGCTTGCAGACAAAACATTTTATGATTTCTTACTATACACATGACATACATTTTATCCTACTTGGGATAAAAATATTTTAAATTTAAAATTTGCTTTCAAGTCACAAAAAATAAATGCCCTGAATGGAGGATAATTCCCCATACAAAACTTTTGCTGAGCATGTTTTGAGTTTGTAGATTAACTTTTCTTAAATTTGCATGTTTTGGATTAAAAAATGGCAGCGAAGAGAAAAAGAAAAATGCAAGAGAAAAATTCATTTACATGGCCGCGAATGCAACTTCCAATAGGAACAAAGTCTCAAGATACAAAATATTCACAGCGTGGAAGGTGTTTTATTTCTAGCAAAAATAATCGATATGGTGCGTTATGGCGACGAACTACAGCCCACAATCTATATATGTATAATTTGAAAGAAGTTTCTTAAATATTTTGAAGTAAATTTATTATAATACTCGTACAAACTGTACGCCAGAAAAATTGATAAAGTTAGAGAGTCGTATCAAGGACTATAGAAAATTCAGGCTGACATGTTAAATTATTGTATCCACTTTAACTAAAACTGAAAACTTTTTTGTTAAGTATACATTTTTTAAAAAAGAACTTTTAAATTTCTAATCCTCTGGCTTATATTAGCATTTTCTTGCTAAATCGTTTTGTGTATAGAAAAATCACCTTCATATGGTTATTACTATACGAGAACGTATATGTTAATATTTTATGATTGAAACTGAAATTTTTGTCAAACAAAAAACAAAACAAAGTTTAAAATATTTGTTTATGGTGAAACTTTTTTGTGTGGAATCAATGTTGACTGAATTTCACATCAATCCATATTAATTTCCTTTAGTAAGAAAATCAAACGAAACAAAAGCAACTAAAACGGAAGTAGAGAAACACAACCGGAAAACTAAACTGATTTCAAAGAATAAATTTATAAAAGCCCACACACACACACACATAATTGTAGAAGTGTGAGTACAACATGGATCACAAGGCATTCAGCCATTGCTTATTTAAATGGATTAATGTCGTATAAAAAGTTATACAATTTAATAAAGCAAATTTGAAATTTCAAAGGATTCTTTGCCTTTAGTTAGGAATATGTTTAATAAAAATCGATTTTCAAAAAAAAATAAATTTTTACAAAAACGTAACAATTTCATAATACTGAAGTTGACTCCTGAGAAAAGCCAAACAACAATAATCCGAATTTACATATTATTTCTCTTGTATTCTTTATTTTATTTAAATATTTGCTTTCAAATCATATTGATTAATTTTTATAAAAAATACAAAATTAAATATAAACGAAAGAAACGGCCGATTTAAACTGATTTGAAATTTTTAGCAGTCGTTTCTTTATTAGCTTTCGTCTGTGCCTGCCTTGACAATAAATCAACGTATCAATCAATAAGGAAACGTATAAGAAAATTAATGTATTTTACTTAATTGTGAAAAAACTTATATGCACAAATTAGGCGAGTCATGAATAATCAATTACTTTGCATTCATAGACAAAATGTTTTTTCGAAATAACATTTTTTATTTTTTAAACGTTTATGGCGTTTGCAATGACTTGCTACACCGCCTCCTGCAAAAGTTCAATCCTCAGCCTTGAAAATTATGGCTGGACATGATTCAATATATAACTCAAGGTGCATTTGGACATCGGATAAGAAATTAAAATTTTTATTTCCTAACGAATATTCCAGTGTTTTGAATAGATTGTAGTTTAACGGTGCTGGGAGTGGAGAGTGTGTAGGGTGGTTAAGAAGTTCACAGCTTAGCTGCTTAACTTTCACTTGAGTACTCTTCGCTACATAAGGACGGGCCATTATCTCGTTGGAGGGTCATAAATTTTCTGTTGAATAAAGTTTGGCTTTTTTCTATGAGTGCGAATTATAACGATTGCAATTCTTAACAATAAAGGTCAGCAGTAAAGGTACCCCCACGTTCTAATAATTCGTAAAGCACTATTACTGAAAAATCCAAACAAACAGCCGATAACGCCTTAGGGGTTGGAAGAAGTCTCTCTTTGGCAGATGGCCATTGTTTCTATTGCCTTGTTATTACAAAAAATCCATTCTTCATCTACAGTTACAATACCAGATAAAAATGGATCCCTGCCTAATCTAGTGAGCTTGGAATTACAAATATCTTTATTGGCTTCAGACAACAGGCGTATAATCTATTTATTTGCCAATTTCTTTTATAGCCTTTGTACGATGGACTAGGTAAACCGAAGGCTATTAGATCGTTCCTTTATATTATACTCGTAATAAGAAATTATATCTTGCGAAAATAATTCACTAATTATGAGTACCCCTATTATATGATATGCATTAGCACATGGGGGAAGGCGCATAAAAGGCAGCTGCTTCCCCCCACCAACATTTAATATACGTGAATTCTTCAGTAAAAAAGTAATATGATGTAGAATTTTTATTTTGGAATATTAGTGTGATTTAAATATGAAATAAAGGCTACTGTATCTAAGTCTTATTAATATACAGATTTCAAAAGAGGTACAGAAAAAAGAAGTTGGTCTTTTAAACGAGACATGAATTGAAATTGGTTTTGATATTTTTAATTTTATTTTATTGCGAAATAATAAAGAAAATGCCTTTAGAAAAGTATTTAAAATCATTTAATGATACTGAATAAAACGACTTGACATTTTCTATAGGATCACTGATTAAAAAGTTGGCATTCGGAATCAAAGAAGTATGCGAATAAAATTTCTCTCCGCTACAAAAAAAAAAAAAAAAATTAAATAAAATAAATCTAATTATAATTTTAGTAATACAAGATATTAATTTTGCCACTTTTTACTGGTACGTATACACGTTGTAGTTCTGTAGTTGTGTGGCAGGCCGTATTGAATGTGTTTAGTTCAGTATTGTGGGGCATATGAAAATATTACGGCTGAGATTTCCAGAATTTTTACTACAAGCCATTAAAACGAAAATAATATTTATTCAATTTCATCCAAACTTGAGCATTATTTTTCATAAAAGTACTTAATACAAGAGAATCATAAAAAAGAACCATGATACCATTATAAAGCTTCTTACAGCATAAAATGTATGCATCCGAGCAGATAATTACATTATCAAAATTTCATCATAATAAAATGAATAAAAGTTTTAAATCTGAATTTTTGATTTGAACAACTTTGAAATGTTCCACATGTTACTTGTGTTAACAGAAACCTTCAGAGAGGATGTCTACAAAAAAAAAAAAAAAAAAAAAAGGAGAGGAAAAAATAAACATGATTGTGAAAAGATTGTAAATATGACCGGGTGTATGGAAGTACTGCTTGTTGAATGAATAGGAATGCTTAATAAATATAATGTTTTCTATTAAATTTTTAAACAGCATAAAAACAAAAATGTTCTTATAAACAAAAAAGGTGGATTTTATTGGATATTTTATGATACTGAACCAGCAAGAAATGAACAAAATTCTTATATGGATCTGCTTCAGTATGTCAGCATTATGAATGTTTGAATATATTATTTGTATAATGTATAAACAAAATCTATACGACCTTTAGCACGTGCTTATACTCTTAGGTGTTTCTTGGCTAGGCATAAGCCTGTTTGTGGCACAATGCAAAAAAAAAAAGAAAAAAAAAAGAAAAGGAAAGTTAAGGATACTAGAGGGAGAGCCCAACAACACACTATATGAATCGAATCCCTTTATGACTTTTGTTTAACCAATTTTATTCGTTGGCGTACGACTTCGGCCATTTACTTTTGATTATTTAATGGAAAAAAATTCTGAGAAGTATCATGTTGGTAATAAACGGTTTTACATGAAAACCTTTTAGCGGAAGAGCTCTGAAAAATATGTATATATTTTTTTTAAATGTGTTTGATTTTGTTAAATAATAAGTGGCATAATTGCATTTCCATCTCTGGGATTTCGGAAGTAGAAAACATTTCTTTTAAGCCAAAAATATATAGGAAGCAACCCCATTTTAAGTAATATGTTACATGTGGGCATAGGCTCACAAATTTCCTTTCCTGGCTGCAATAAAAAGTTATTTGAGCACTGGGAGATAAAAGCACAATTTGAAAGCTTCTAGCACTGATTTACAGTGCATAGTTAGCCAAACGCAAGAGTTTTAAAAATTTAAATTTGCATTTTATGAATGTTTAAATAGAATTAAAGACAAAGAATGCACTACTTATTTTTGTGTATATTTAAGACTTTGCAATTGCCAGCATTTTCATTCTTGAAAAAGTTATACGAAAATATTATATTTTTGTCAAAGTCTAGTCGAAAGGGCAGTTCCAAATAGGTAAAGGTATTCTTATAAATATGTAAACTTCTGCTGCTTTCGCGCTGAAGAAGGCTTGGTTTTTGGTAGGCATTTTGTTGATAAAATTCGCCTACAGAAGGCAGCCCATTATCCACTAACTGCACCTTCATTACTTAAATATTCCAACAACAATTACAACAAGAAGCAGGCAGCTTAGAGTTAAGAAGTTTGTACCGCTTTTATGCTATATACTCTTTCCTTCTACACAATATTATATAAATTGTTTAGCATACTTATAATGCAATCGTAATATCGCCGGTGGATTGACCATGTATATACCACAATTGATTTGCGTTCTCATATTTTTAGTAAAAAAAGTGGCGGGCGGAAGAGGCTAACCTACTTGCCATCACGCCAGGAATAGGGAAATAAAAGTATTTTCCCGTTGGATTGACCACATATAGGCCATAATTGATTTGTCTTCTCATATTTCTCAATTAGGTTGGCAAAAGGCCAACCTACTTGCCACCACGCCAGATATAGGGGAATAAGAGCATTTCCCCGTTGGATTGATTATGAATAGACCACTATTGATTTGCCTTCTCATATTTTTAGTAAAAAAAAGTGGCAGACGCAAGAGGCCAACCTACTTGCCATCACGCCAGTAGTAGGAAAGTAAAAGTATTTCCCCGTTGGATTGACCATATATAGGCCACAATTGATTTGCCTTCTCAAATTTTTATTTACTTGCAATTAGGCCAACCTACTTGCCATCAGGCCAGGAATAGCGAAATAAAACCATTTCCCTAAGGCCACACAAAAAGAATTATTAAAAAGCATATTTAATTCCTAAACTTATCACTTTAGCCTCTGTGTTTATTAGTGTTTGGTATTTCAAATTTTCATCACACCTGATCTAGCATGAGTAATATTTAAATCAAATAATATTTAATTACATTCATATTTGCAGATGTGTATGCACACAAGTACACACTTCTGAGTATTTATACTTGTACTCGTATGCATGTCCAAATATCTTTTATTTAATTTTCATTTTAAATTTAGCATAAACTATTAACATGAATATTTTTAAATTCACATATGAAAACACTAAAAATTGAGAAAAATATTTTTGTATTTTTATACTTGTTTCTCTATGTATGCATGTACGAGTATGGGCTCGTACATTTCTAAAATTTTCTCTATAAAATTAAATTTTTTTTTGTATATGAAATAAAATTGTTGTTGTGGTTGTAGTTGGTGCTGAATTTATTCACTTTCACACTTTTATATGTATTTGTTGAAATAGAGATGACTTGGAATTTGGTACTTTTTAATTGCAGTACTAATAAAAACTAATTCTTATTTATGAAAGGCTCTTATGTTTAATGAAGATAAAAATATTTTTTTGTTTTCAAGAGAAAAAAAAACTTAAAGCGTTTTATTAAGAAATAAAACGTTTGCATTGTTAAATTAAAAAAAGTAAACAGCCAACATCATACGTTTATTTATCTTTTATTTATGTTTTTAAATGTTTTAAATATATTTTTGCTAAAAATAAAAGAAAAATTTTTTTTGAGATTTGGGGTATATTTCAATTTTTGATAAGGGGGTATCCTTTGCATTTTTGTGTAAAAATCGTCATTTTTTGAAAACGCCCGTTTCTGTATTTTTTAATGAAAAACTTGCGTTTTTATTGCTTTTGTAAATTCATTTTATGTTTCCAAATGCTTAAAATATATTTTTGCTAAAAATAAAGGAAAAAAATTTTTTTCGAGATTTGGGAAAATTTGCGATTTTTTTTCATTTTTAGCCAAAAATCGTCATTCTTTGAAAACGTCCGTTTTTGTATTTTTTAATGAAAAACTTGCGTTTTTATTGCTCTTGTATGTTTATTTTATGTTTTTAAATGTTTAAATATATATTTTTGCTAATGATAAATAAAAATTTTTTCTTTCAAGATTTGGAGTATATTTTTCATATATGTTTGATAATTTTGATAAGGGTAATGACTGGACAATACGGTAAACCGCAAAGTTTGCCACACTCACCTACTGGTTGCTTAATAGAAAACCATGATTCCGGCCTGGAAAAATTTTAAACGACTCTGTAAGCAACACGCCAGATGTTATAACAACTGTGAGTGACAATAAATTTTTTACAAAAAAAATAAACTTAAAATAAACCTAAATAAATAAAATAAAACTTAAATAAAACTTTTTTAAACCCTTTGAAATATAAACTGTCTGAGTAGGAATGGATTTAGCAAACCATAAACTAGATTTATTTTGTTGTACCTCAACAATGGACCTGGAGGAGTTATGAAGTGAATTTGGCTGTTAGGGTACATTTTCTTTTACAATTCAGCTTATAATGTTGAAAATATAGTTATCTTAATATCGAAAATGTTCTTAACATGGAGAGAAAAGGGTATGCTATTTTTATATAAAAATACACAATAAAAATTGTCTAAATATATCGAATATATACTGTGATTTTATTTATTGATTTTGGTTTTACTGTCGTTTCCTATTCATTTTTCGATGTTCAATAAAGAATCCGTAAGGCTGTTTAAATATTCAAATAAAATGAAACAAATATTTTTTGGAATATTTTTTTTTGTTTGTAATTTTAGCTGATAATTTTAATTTTGACGTTAATATATAGCCTGCGAAAGCTTATTGGTTTGTCGGTTACTTTCAAACTAGAAATATATAAAATCCTTCTGAAAAGTGCTGGAATATAAGCCATCGTGTTGGATTGTGCCCAGCATATAAAACATTGCCGTGATTACGGGTTGTTATGTTCGCCATGGACGTGGGTTGGATCCCTACAAGTGCCACTTGTAAAATTGAAAAATCATGAATTCCTTTCATAACATGGAGGGCATGACATTTACCAGCAAACAATTCATATCGATGATAAAATTCAGTAGAACATGCTGTACGAATCCTTGCGTTTTACCCTTAGCAGTATTTAATAAGCGAAGCAAGCAAAGCCAAGTGATAAAATGCTATCAGCGAATCTATTATCAGCACTTAGTTAACTCGAAATAACTATACTGCTCCTACTACTGCTTCTTGTTTTAAAAATCCCGCACCACACATCGCTTCAGGGGGGTTGTACCCCAAAGCTGATGGTTTGAAAAAAAAAAGAAAAACGAGTACAAATAGAGCACCAAATAAACTGCTCATCACTGTTTCTGAAATAGAATCAACCTACTTAAAAATTTCCATGTATGAGTTCATTTTTGTAGCACAGAGATGGGGATGTGGATATGGAGCTATTAAAAATTTATATATGCAAAAAAATGTTTTTTTCTGTTCTTGCTTTAAATTGAATTTATAGTACAAATGCAATTGCATATGTGTGGCTGTGGGTGTGTCTGTGTCTGTGTGTGTGTAATGCCGTATGTATGAATATGTATTAGATGGCCAGAAATAAATGCGAGTGCAAAGAAAATTATGTGAGTACATGTGCCAGTATGCATCTTGTATCGTTTCATTATAAGAATGTTTGCCTGTTTGCCTGTTTGCCAGTTTGACAGTGTGCCTGTTTGCCAGCTTGCTTGCCTGAATATTTGCACAAGTATTTTATCTTGTCTGTATACTATATCTGTATGTTGTCTGCCCGTAGGTATAGAATTTAGCTTATTGTTTTTATTTCTTTGTTTGTTGTGAACTTTTTTCTTGTTTATATTTTTAAAATATTTCTCTTGTTAAACTTTTGTTTATTATTTTAACATTTTTATTTAATTTTACTTTCACTATTGCCATTTAATCTTGTCTATTTTGCAGATTAAAAGTCAATGACTTCAGTTTACATTTATAATTTAATTGAGAAATGAAACTTTTATAAATTTTATTTAGAATAAAAGTAAACTATACAAGAATGTGCATACACATGCTTGACCGAAATTCATTACTATTAAAAGAAATTAATTAGTATCTGTTTGATGGCACTGGTGGCACTGGTGGCTGGCCATTTATAATTGGCACAAATGAAATTATATAAAACAATGGCTTAAGAGACAGTTTGTTGCATTCTGTTGCAGGAATAAACGAATCTTGCTTATGTGGCAAGATTTGTTATTTGTGGCCAAAAAGGACCCTTCATTTTAATTGACATCTTGTTTAAATAAAATGAAAAAGCATGTATGTACGAATTGAAAGTGCTTTGAGATTATTTTGATAATTTAAACTGAAATGCAGTTAACTTAGAGAAAGCAACAGCGTGTACAAAAGCTTATTAAAAGGGACCGTCACCTCTGAGCAGATCCTCAACTAAGGCCACACTAGAGGTAAATGAGAAAGTTGCTCTGCATATTCGGTTTACAAATGTGCATTTGTTGAGCTGCTAAAAGGCAAATATAATCATATCATGACTTTGCTTATCCATTAGGGATCGTAAAGTATTCAGTTTGCTGAACTTGTGCCATTTTCCATTCCAATAATAGATTTTAATTTACACAGTTTGTTTAATACAATCTGCAACAGTGCAGAACTTTATGTTGCAATTCACCTTCTCTAGAGAAATTATTATGCAACTATATCGCAATTGTTTATGCTTTTTATTCGTGGCTAGTTATTGTTTTTGCTTCTAAACTTTAGCATATGAAGATTAGACGAAAGTTTCGTTAGCCGATATCGTTTTTTTAAAGAATATTTATTCCATTTTAGTGATATACAAATTTATTGGTAAATAATTGAGTCAGTTGAAGAGAATTGCTTTATAAATGAAGGCGCGTTTAAACTAAATTGCTCGTTTATAATATCGCATTGTTAAAACATTTTGCTTGATAATCTTCCCTTGCAAGCACAAAAAAATCTTAGAGAATATTCAGAAGACTTACTAAATGCTTGCACTTTCTGCACAGAGCAAGAAGATTTCAACTAGCGGCAACTTGTAGTAATGGGCATATGTAATTATAACAACGTATTTATTTAAGCAAATATATGTAATTTATATATGTAAGAAGTCAGTAATATACTAGTAATAATAGTATTTACTGTTTATTATTATATTAATGCGTATAGAAATAATAAATAAATAAAAATACTATAAAATAAAATAAAGAAGTAAAATTTATAAAAAAGTCTATAAGATAAGCTGGTAAAATTAAGAAGAAAACCTTTTTGAAAAATTTAAGAAGAATACCTAGTAAAATCAAGAAGAAAACCTTTTAGAAAAAATCAAGAAGGATACCTAATAAAATCTATAAGTTTTCTTTTTGATTTTTTCAAAAAGGTTTTCCCTATGAAATTAATAAGATGTTCTTCTTGAAAAAAAAACCATAGAGATATCTTGTAAATTTTGTTCTATTTTATAAGGTAACTACTAGGCACATTTTGCTCTGTATGTATACTGTGGAAAGTGTAGGTGACTTGCAACATGGTTAATATGCAATATAGGTATGGTCATTTGCTGCCTTTCACTTATTTGCAAATTCGATTCCTACCTTCGACACTTCTAAGACAATTTAAACATTTCACATTTAATTCCGCATTTCATGGGTTAATTGTTACTGGTCCGCTAACAGTTAACAAAAATTAAACTCATTTCATAACACTGATAATGTTTATATAAAGGAAAGCTTGCTCATCTTCAATATCAAGAGATATAGCAATATTGCCTTAAACATTATATCTTTTATCTTATATCTTTTATCACCTCTCTTACGTTTTATATTGCCCCTATTAGGTCGCATATTAACTGAGAATTTTTGATCTTAAAAAAATCTTGGCAATTGCGAATTTTGAGAAGTGCAATTGTTTTCCGAAGCTCGTCTACATTAGCTTTTTAATCCAACATCTAATTACGAACTTTAATTAGTTTTCTTTAAATGTATTGTTATCGTTAAAGCTCAACGTATATAAAATCTAGATTCTTTACTAGAATCTATTTATTTTATAATGATTTTGAAAGCAACTTCTCATTTTCTATACGTATAAGTTATGATTTAATTTCCTAAATTTAGAGAATATTTTTTTGTGTTTTTTTTGCTAAAGTAAATTCCTGTACTTCTTAAGAAAAATAATTTAATTAATGGAAAAAAAATAATTTTTATATATATATTTTTCTTTTAAAAAGATAAGGTATTATATATTGGAATAGTAGAGTATCTCCACAGGTGAGTAATAGTAACCAGGGTGAGCCAGCGTGTTTTGTGCAAGCAAGCAAGAAGCCTCCTGCGGTTTCTTCAAAAAAAAAAAAAAAGTCTGCAATTAATTTCATATATTACATTTTCCAATTTTTCCAATTTTTCCAATTCTTGTAGAAGAAGAAAATACGACTAACCGTTTTATCTAGCAAAAACAAGACGACAGTCCAAAATGGCTGATATTGCCAACATACATACATATGTATATAACAGATACGTGTAAGAGAAAAAAAAATTGCCACAATCGAATCTACATAACTGACAAAATTTGCAAATAGCTGTTATTTTTTGATCGCACCTCGTATAAATTTGTTTCTTGTAAGAACTTAGTTTCGCCCAGCTTTCCGATTAATTGTAGTCAAAAGTTGCTTCGAAATAGCACGCAGTGAAAGGTGAACAGGTGCTGAGTAAACCCCGCACAGTAGTCCATTTCAATGTATTTTTAAGACAAATCTATTTTGATTGCGATTTTTTAAAATAAAACAAGGAGAATCTTATAATAGACTTTTCAATTGTAATAATAAAATAATGCAATAATTTTTTTGTTCTATGAAATTAAGATTTTATGCTATTTTCCACTCGTCATGAGGCGAAATATCTGCCATGTACATGACAATTATAGCAACGAGAAGAATTGTTGTTTAAAACAATTAATGTTTAAGAATTTTAATTACATTTCAGACTTAAACATTTTAATTGGTATACGAATGACAAATTATTCACGCGTTTTCTTCACACAAACAACCACATGTTTATATACACGCATATAAATAAATGATATGCAGCCATACGTGTACGTGGGTGTACGTGTACAAAAATTGGAAAAGCCTTTTATTCAAGCAAGCAAACAAAGCCTTGCACATGCCCACGTACTAGTACACACACACACACACACACATTTACATGTTATTACGATTACCATGGCAACTTTTTCGGTAAAAGTAATTTTTTTTTGTTTCATATTTGAACGTTTTATCTTTTTGTAATTGTTATTGTTTGTGTGGATAATTAAAAATTATCGCTCAATTGATTTAAATGGTTATTGGTGAGTCATTATTAAAGCCTTGACTACACAGCAGAACAATAAATAAAACTCTGGTGCAGAAAGTTTTGGGCAGATGACAAAGTGGTAAAAGATTTCATGTAATAGCAACCAGTAGTGTTCAGTTAATATTGTATTAAATATTCGCTTTATTATTGAATTATTATTCTTTCTATTCTTTCCTTAAAGAATTTTGGTTTGATTTGCATTAAATTTTTTATTTATTCAAATTTCTTTGGAGGACCTTTACCAAAAGAGGATCACGAAAAATGTAATTAAAAATTCTTAAACCTTAATTGTTTTAAACAAAAATTCTTCTCGTTGCTATAATTGCCATGTACATGACAGATATTTCGCCTCATGACGAGTGGAAAATAGCATAAAATCTTAATTTCATAGAATAAAAAAATTATTGCATTATTATATTATTACAATTAAAAAGTCTATTATAAGATTCTCCTTGTTTTATTTTAAAAAATCGCAATCAAATTAGATTTGACTTAAAAATACATTGAAATGGACTACTGTGGGCGGTTACTTCATTACATAGCAAATCTGTTCAGGCCAAATCTGTTTCTGAGGTAAAATGAAAATCTGAATTTTCATTTCCTGTTCAATCTGTACTATTCTCGTTAAGTTTTCCTAATTAAATATTTTGTCATTTTCTTTGCCTTCACCTGCAAATATCCTGACGAAGCGTTGCCGTAATAATTTTTTCTGCTGTCCAAATAATTTTAATCAAAAGGTTTGACATTTAAATTCTTTTTTTTTTTTTTTTGTTGAATTACAGCACATCATTTCAAATGAACTGAAGCAGAAAAATATTTTTGCAAATTTTTTATGACAGTAAAAACATTTTAATATTTTATGGAAATAAAATATTATTTTCTATTTATTTTCATTTATATGCTTGATCATAATTTCGTGCGAAAGTTATTAAATTTCACTATTTTACAGAAAATTATTTGTGAAAGAATGAAAATAATTTGTTTCGTTTCCTTTCTCTGCATTTGAGAATATAAGCAGTTAAAAAATGTTTTAATTTTCCTTTTTTTATTATTATTTATTTATTTATTTTTTTTTTATGATTAATTTTTTCATACACAGAATTTGCATGAAATATTTATCAAACAGCAAGTAAAATTTTTCTTGAACTAGAAATGCAATTGTTATTGATATTGAAAATATTATATGTAAAATATTTGTTACTTATTTTTTTTTTAAAAAATATTGTATTGTTTTGCTACACTGAAAGATTTTTCAGTTCAGTTCAGCGTTATTTTTCAATATTTTTTTCTTAGAATAAAATTTTTTTTCACTTCTTTTCTTAATTAAAATAGTTTATATTTTTTGCAATATATTTCCTGGAAATGATAACAAATTTTAAGAAGATGTTGGATTAATTATTAATGGATTTTATAGGGTTTTCATTTGAACACCAAATTCATACAATATGTTTTCCAATTCAAATTTTATTTTTATGTGGAGTTAATACTTTTTTTCTAAGAGCAGCACATGGAGGATAATTCCTAATCCTTTTTGCTACTGATATTTAGAAAATAAATATATTTTGCTTATTTATGCAAATTTTAATTGTTTTGTGAAAAATGAGCAAATTTTTTCTTATTAGTAAAGATCCTTATGGGCAGTTTATTGAAATTTTCTTAAACTACTAAAGTTCTAGAAGATAAATTAAATTTTTTTTTCTCTAATTTTGTTCATCTAAAACAATTTGTTTCTTAAATATGTTAAGAAAAAATTTTAAATATGTTAAGAAAAAATTTGTTGCTTAAATATGTTAAGAAAAAAATGTTCTTTTTTTACAAAGAAAATTAATTAAATTAATGATGTCTTGTGTTACATTAGAATTTTCGAATGTGGAAATAAAATTTTATATGAAAGTTTTGAATTTGTCTTAAAAAATTAATGTCGCATATTTTGTTTCAGTTGTGCTGTTTAGTTGTCTGTTTTTATAAATAAAACTCATTAGAAATCATTTTTAATTTGTTATTTAAATAACTAGACTCAGGAGAATAAAATTGGCTCTGTTTGATTTTAGTATGAACAACTTGGAAATTAATATTTTATATTAATTTTGGCAAAAAATGTTTTATTTTAACAGAGGAATTTTAAAAGCTTAAAACTAAAACGCATTCCCATAGACACTCATATTCACACATACTCATATACAATTAATATAAAATTACCGTCTAGATTTTTGTAATTTCTGTTAATAACTTTCCACTCGGCACCCATTTTTGTAGTTTATTATTAAATATTATCTGTTTATGATACGTTTATTATTTAAATAATTTCTTTATAAAAAGTAAAAACAAATTATAAAGTTTAACTGGATAATCGCTTTTATTACCAGAATTTGTAAAGTAAGTAAATTTATAATTAACGATTTATTATTTAATTATTTTAAGACGCGAAAGTAATTTACTAATTTTCTCTTAAGAAATATTTCTACACTAATTGCATTCGTTTTATAAAATATTATTTGAGTTGCTTTTTAAGCAATTATTTTAGCTTTTGAATGTTTTATTAAAAATTCACTTTTGTTATACAGGTTTTTTTTTTGTTTTTAATTTTTTTTTTAATTAAAAGTGAGTTTTAGTTAAAATTTGTTAAAAAAAAAGAATTTTATCTCAAGTTTTCTGTTTATTCGTTATTCGTTTAATATAAATATAATTTTAATTTATATTATTTCGTATATATATATATATTTTTATAGCAATTTTGTTGCTGTTGTGTAAGTAAATTTTTATAAATTTTTTTCTTCTTATATTTTTAAAAAAGCTTGTATAAACAATTTTGCTCAGCGCGTTTATTTCGTTAGTCGAATATCGTTGAAACTGACGTTTCGAATAATGAGGTGGGTATTGTGAAAATTGTTAAGAACTCAATTGGTCATTAATTTTTCATTTCGTTAATATATTTTCTTCAGATATTTTTGCAGTTTTTTTTTTTCATTTTGCCTGTTTTTTATTTTCTTCAGCTGTTTAATGAGCTTTATTGAGAATATCAGCAACGTGACGTTGTATGTTGCTGAAAATGAAGAACTCATGTTGTGTTTTTGCAGTCTCCTACTGTGAATATGGTATTTATAAATATACATATGAGTATATAAATACAATCGAAGAGAAAAATTGAGAACTGCTAAAAAACTAAATTAAAATAATTGCGAATTTGCAGCGAAAGCAGATGAACTACTCAAATGTCAATATCAAACTCAGAGACGCTGCTATTTTCCACAAGGAATAGTGCTAAGCTCGATGGGAATATGCAAAGCGAAAAAAATCATTTTTTTCTAATGTGAATATTGAGCAGGTAATACTTGGTAAAATGGCAATATTTTAAGGATTCTTTATAAGTTAAAAAGTTTTGAGTTACAAAAAAATTCAGGAGAAATTTTGGAAATTCTATAAAATTATCTATAAAATTATTTTATAACGAAAATGCCGGATGACGAAAACTTTTGAAAAATTTGGAATCAAGTTTGAAAGCATTTGCAAGTCTTTAAATATCGATGTAAAACTTTTTTTTTTTGTTTTTTCCTGCCCACTCTGGAACAAAAGTCAACTGAAAACCTTTTCAGCATCTCTTATAACTACGTCAAGTAGAAAAATAAACAAACTAATGAAAAACTGCGGTATGAAAACCAAAGAAAACTCATAAAAACAAAATGCTAATTGTATTCTTGATAAAATAAAAGAAAATGGCTAAGCCAAATGTTAAAAAATTGGGGGGGGGGGGGGGTCACATTGAAGTTCCACCCACATGAAGCTGTCAACCCAATTAACATTCACCGCCTTCTTACCAATTGAAATACAATTCAAAATTGATTCAAGTATGTTCGTTGCCATAACTCGTTGCCTTGCTGTATAAAAGCAATTTAATTATAAGCTTTATAGGTATGGCTTCGGCATAAATGCAAAAAAAAAAAAAAAAGAAAAAACATTTTCATCTTTATTGAACAAATAACATTAGCGGTATTCCTTAAAAAATCATTTCAGTTCTGGTGATTATCTCCGCATTAAATTAAAATATAATGAAAATTGCGAAAGTGTTTAATTTCATTACAGGAAGCAGCTGCTTTACAGTTGCTTTTTAAATTTAATTTAAAACTTCCATATTTGCATGCATATATAATATGGGGAGCGTATAGATTATCGTAGATTATCATCATAATAAATCAATAAATAATATTTAATTTAATGAAATTGAAGAAAAAAGTTATCGTGAATGTATTAAAAGATAATAACTTGACTGATAGGTTTATTAATGCAGTTGTTTTTCTCATTTAAAAGTTCTTAAAAAAAAAAAATAAAAGCTTTCAAGTAAATCTGAAGTAAAAGCATTAGTACAAGTATCTGAAGTATAAATATGATAATAAAAATGATGACATTTCAACAAGCATGTTTAATGTAGTAAGCAAATTGTTATTAGGATAAAGGATACATAGATGAAATTATATGAACGGAAATGGAAATGATGTGAACGTAAACGTGAATATATTGAAAATAAGTTGGCATGGATTTTCATTCCTTTTGTAATATAAAGTGGAACATAAAAAGTTTCGTGGCTTGAGTGCTAAAACTAGCCAGATTAAAAGCGGCATCTGAAGCTAGTAAATACTGCCATGAGAGGATACCTGCAAAGCTTTGTGATATTGTTTTGCTAAATAGCTTTGAAAAAAACAATTTTTATATCTTATAGGAAGTATACAAGTTTACATTCTACAAATATTAATTTCTAATGTTCCATCAATATGTTCCATCTCAATTAAATTAATCTTAAAACTTTCATTAGTTTGTAGTAGATCGTCATCCTCTTTGGTTTCGCTATTACAATGCCAAAGAATGAATTACTGTGAGCAGATAAATTATTATCGTTATCGGTAGAGATGCTCTTAAGCCTCCTAGCTAATTCAGCTAATACTTTTTTACTGCTTTTAATGCTTACTTGCTTACTTTAATGCTTTTAATGCTTACTTACTTTATTTGAGCTAACAAAGCATAGGCCAATAAATAAATGGCAAAGGACAATGAAATTGATTGTTTGTTTGTTTCTGATTATAAATTTGATTTGCCGATTAATTGTAATTAGAAGTTGCTTAAGTCTCCGGTGGTTTTAAGAAAACATTTGGGTAAAGGTTTCCCGATGATCTGCTTTTAGCATGCCAGCTAACCATACATACAGCTAACAATTCGAATGTATTTTTAAGTTAAATTTAATTTAATTTTTGTGAAAATTTTAGTGGCCTTTAACATAAATTAATTAATTAATTTACTAATTCATTTTCACAGCTCTGGCTTGAAGATAGCAAAATCCTAAATATTCCAGTTATCAGCCTTATATAACTCTAATCTTTTAAAGTTTATTAAAATTTAGTTCAATAACGAAAACTGTACTTTTGATCCTGCATTTGAAAAGGATATCTGGCCCATTTAATCTCTTCTGTATTAAAGTCACATGATTAGGTGAAACGATTTGAATTGAAATATCGTATGCGTAAGTTTTCATCTTCAAACTGGATAATATTTCTCTAATGGTGGGTATCCTGAAGTCGTTACAGCCACTTCTAAGGCTTCGACTTTTTTGTGTTTTTTGTTTTTTGTATTTTTTAAGTTTTTAGCCAAATTAAAAGAAAAATGTGCAAAAAATGTATTTGTTATTTATTTGCTGGCACACTATTTCCTTTTAATGATCATTTACGTTCTTTAAAAAAAAAAAAAAAAATATTTTTTATATCGCTCTCCTTTATGTGAAGTGCAAATAAATAGTAAAAGAATAAGAATAAACTCTTCAGAAAGAAACCAAGAATAATTTGAAATTAATTATTATTTGTGAGGGAATACTCAACGAGTATTTGAATTTTATTAATGTGCATATACAATTGAGTTATAAAAAGGTTGTCTAATATTTTTTTCTCTTTTAATAAAAAATATTCACAGAAAGTTGTCTTCGTATATAATTTTCTATATTTTCTGTTCTGTTCTGTTCTTTTTATTTTTATTTGTATTTTTATTTTTATTCTGTTTTATCTCTGCAATGAGCTGAAGCGTTTTATTTCTTTTTTTTTTTTCTCTGGCTGAAATTAATTTAGGAATTTTTTTAGATACAAATTGTATGAAGGCAACTGGGTGTGACTGTGGCTGTGACTGTATCTGCACGGCATTTGAGTTACATTGCATGTGTCCACCCACAGTTTCTTGATCGGTGTGTGTATGTATGGCTATAATCATATGAATGAGAATGTGAATGTGAATGTGTGTGTGTAAATGAGTGGTTTTTTCGTTAAGATGTATTAATTTGTTAAGGTAAGAGAACGAATGCTTTATATCCAGGTGCGAGATTTATTTTAATTTTCATTTTTCATTGTTGCTGAATAGTTTAGCAAATTCGAGAACACAAAAAAATCTTATATCCATATATACATATAGCTGTATATACATACCCACACACATACAGCCACCTTCATATAGAATGCTTCATATTGATGGTGCAAATCAATAGAAGGAATTCCTCAGTGTTTATCGTTCTTTTTGTTATTTGCATTCATTGTAATGATTATGGAATGTTTATTTATAAATTTGAAAGTCAATTTATTTAAATCACTGGCTGTAGTCAGTCACTTTAATAGATATAAATTATTTATTTATATGCGACTTATTTATATTTCTCTATAATTTCTATACTAGTATAAATCGTTTGTTTTGTTACAAGTAATAACAACTGCTTTATGTTTGATGTTTGAGATTAAAACTAATATATTGAAGCAAGAAGCACAAAATCAGATACAAGTAGTTATTTTCTCTGTTTCGTTATTTTGCCTTCAGCCATTTTTGTATTTATTGCTTTACATGCATTGTTAACAATCTGATTTTGGGTTCATGGCCTAAAGCTGATCTAAAACTAATTCAAATTTATCAAAAAATATCTTTCTTAATAAAATACTGTCACGAAATTTAACAACTTTAATTATTTACATTTTGAATGATGTTAAATTGATTCCAGCTAGAACCAGAGAAACACGAGAATAAAATTGAATTGCGTGATTTTTTATTTTATTTGTCGACTTTTATATATGTATGTATATAGTTTTTATTTCTACGTGGCTATAAATAAATTATTGTAGAATTAAATATATTTTGTTAAATTGTATTAATAGTTATTTAATTAAACTTCCGCTCAATTTGATTGCTGTACAAATATTTCGGTTTTTTATCTCGACACACTTTGGTTGACTTCCTCAGGAAATTGTAATTGAAATATGTTTTTGTATATAAAAAAGTAATTTAAATGAAATCTCAATTAAATTGAAATCAATAATTTAAACGTTTTTATTTTTTAAACGTTTTTTTTTTTATTTGTATTTTAATCATAAGGTTTTATCATTCTACTCTACTCGCCAATATTAGAGAAGTTTAATACTCTTGGTAGAAATACGAGGTGGGATCGAAAAATAACCATTATTTCCAAAATTTCATGAGTTACATATGATCGATTTTATGTATATTATATGTTTTATATATTATATGTTTGCAATATCAACCATTCTGGAATGACAGTTGATTTTTGACTGGTAAAAAAGTTAGCCGGGTTTTGATGTGCTCTTTGATTTTTTTTACAATTTTTTACTAAATTTTAAGTAAACTATCCAGTTTAAGTAAACTATTTTACTATTTTAGTAAAACTATTTGCTTAAAAAGGTCATAACTGGAGACGAATCATGGTTGTATGGCTTTGAAATTGAAACTAAAGCCCAATATTTCCAATGGAAGCCTGCAGAAGAGCCAAGACCGAAAAAGGACGACAAGTTCGGTAAATTGTAAAGCCTTTGCTCAGTGTTATCCTCCATAGTAATAGCTTGGTGCATTATGAATTCTTGCCACAAAGTCGTACGGCCAATAAGGAATACTACCTTGAAATTATACACAATTTGCGGAAAGCAATTCGTCGGAAATGCATAGAATTTTGCATTTCAATCAATTATGGATTTTGCACCATGATAACGCACCAGCTCAGACATCGATGCTTCTACATCAGTTTTTGGTCAAAAATAAAACCGTAGTCAAAGCTCAACTACCGTATACACCGGATTTGGCCTCCTGACTTTTTCCTTTCTCTAAAACTGAAGACACAACTGAAATGAAAGCGTTTTGCTACAATTAAGGAGTTAAAAAAGAATCGAATAAAACGCTGGCATAAGTGTATTATTATCTGAGGGGTATTACTTTGAGGGGACAGTATAGTTATTGATGATTGTACACTTTTGGAAAAAATTTAAAATAATGGTTATTTTTTGATCACACTTCGTAGTAATGAAATGGCAAATAGATAAAAATCTCTAAGGGAAAAGGATAGCATACATGTGTTTATTATATAAATCGTACTTGATGCCAATATTTGCGATACGATCAATATAATATCAATGCTATCAATATGTTGGTACAGATCGCTATATAGAGCAGAACAGAAAACTCTATACGTACTTTTATATTAAGCAATGAATGCACAATTGCATATGGGAAAACTGATAATGATGATATTGCACTATCGCATATACATAGAGAGCTTTTAATAATTGAGAGCTTATCAATGTTTGGTATTCAAATTATTCAGTAATAAAATTATTATAAATTATAATTTATTCAGTTGTAATTATTTCTGAAAAAAACTTAAACGCATAACAAAAAAATTTCTCATGTACAGGAATATCTCCTGTTTAAAATCCTGCTTGAATACTTAACTATCAAAGACGTTGTCACTGGTCACTGCGCATTTGAAATTTAAATTTAAATTGGCTATTTTGTTGGCCCTGTTTCATCGATTAAATGAAGAATATATCAAAATTGCTATAAAGCATTTAGACTTATTTATATTCTCAGTTAGATGATATTTTTTTATATAGATTCCATTTCAGAAAATGTTCGAAATGAAATCGTCATCTTAATTGTCTGGCACAGTTATTATACCCAATCATTTTGTGAGTGCAGCTTTTATTACACTTAATGCAGTTGAAAAGTTCGCTCTAAACGCAAATTTAAGTTTCTTCGTTATTGTATTTATATTTTTTAATGTGAAGTCATATAACATTGAACAGTAGTGGAATAATTAACCATATTATGGTCTGAAATTCAATAAATTAATGCAGTTTTTTGCAGATTTTGAATAGGGCTTTAATGGCTTTTACACTTTTTAATATATACTTATCAAGTTGTGGGGTTACTTAGCCACGCCCAAAAATAATAAATAAAAAATGAAAATAAAAAATTCAATCTCAAAAAGTAATGCAATATTTTTGAAAGTAGTTTGTTGGGTCTTGAAAGGGTTAATATACCGCAAATAAGTATTATGATATTTATTTAAATATGAAGTCAAGTCTGACGGCATATTTCAAGTAAAATGCTGTATAAAAAAATATTCATATCAACTAGTAGTTTCGAAGTGGAATTATAATGAAAATTTATTAACATATATTAACATATGTAGTAATTAACAACAATTAATTAATATTATTGAATAAATATATTATATTTTTAGTTTGCAATAAATAATTTAAGGCAAAAGAAATCATTGCTTTCGGAGACATGATAATCTCTCAGTTTGTGGTTATTTAGTTTCAAGTTAGTTATTTTAAATTAAAAATAGGCGATGCATCCCAGCCGGAGTACCCCAGAGATCGGTGCTGTCCCCATTGTTGTACTCACTTTATATTTCTGATTTCAAATCACTAAGAGGACACGACGTAGCCTTTTATGCAGATGATAGTGCATTTATATGCCATGGCAAAGTTTCTAATGCAATTGTGAAACGAATGGAAAACGCTTTAGGCTCAGCCAACAAATATTTTTCTAAATGGAAAATTCGGATTAATGATGAAAAAACACAAGCTATATTGTATCCTTTTAATAAATCTCCAAAGAGAGTGCCATCTAGACAATTGTCAGCTCAAGGTTGCATTATTCCTTTAGCAAACACCATTAAATATCTTGTAATAAAAATAGATAAGAGTCTAACATTTAAGCAACACCTTGACTACACCACCTCAAAGGCAATAAGATATGGCAGAGCACTATTTCCACTTCTGAACAGGAAGTCAAAATTAAACGTAAGAAATAAATTACTTTTATATAATATGTGTATTAGACCAATTCTCACATATGGTTGCCAAGTATGGGGTAGCTGTGCAAAGACACATAAAAAAAAAACTCCAAATTATTCAAAACAAAAATCTGAAAATAATATAATTAATTTACGACAGTGGCATCCTACCGCCGATCTGCATCGCAAATCCGGACAGAAGACCATTGAACACTGTATAACTGCTCTAACTCTGTCATTTGAGAGTAAATGCAGAAGTTCAAACTATACGCATTTGAGAGGTTTAGTCTCACAGTAACTAAGAGATCTATATTTATCCATATAGATAGTGTTAGTAGCTGTCTTATAAACTTACTCGCAATGATGTACAGATAGGTTTTTAACTACCTTTTTTCCTATAGAATAATTAGACATAAGAAATTGATAGCATTTTTACTCTAACATATGGAACATTTGGTGCAATATATAATACATATAAAATCTCAAAAATTGTTACTATTATAAGCTGATATATGGTAGAACAATAAATAAATAAAAAAAAAAAAAAAAAAAAAAATTAAAAATAGTTAGAAAGAATTTATGTAAATGAGTAATTAAAAAATTTTGCTTATTTAGGAATTCTTTTTATTTTCCCAATCATTAATAAATATTATTTTTTTTTTTTCACGCTAAAATAATTAAAAATCTCTCAGATTTTTATGAAATATTTTGTGAAATGTTAATACATTGAATTTACTATTCCAAATTTCTAATTGTTTTTGTTTCGCTTAAATTATATACTTAATAATAGAAATAGAATTTTGCCGTTTGGGATATCATTAGAATTTTTTTTTATTATATTGTAATTTTTTTTTTCTTTTTTATAGTGTTTAACAAAAAGGTTCACATGTAAATGTGTGTGTCAATTGTGCAATCTGAACGCAAACTAGAAATGTAAATTAAATATTTAAAATTCTGAATATTAAATCTGTTATTGATATTTAAAATTGCTTACTTTTATGCATTTACAATAAATATTTTTTTGCAGAGTTACCAGCATAATATCTTTTGCCAAATGTTGACACTATTTTTTTATATTTCTTACTCGCTCATAGTGGTTTTCTTTCTTTTCTTAACCTCCGTTTCATGTGGTTTCGCATCGACAGTTATTGAACATGATTGGGATTTTATGATCTGGCAATACCGGCGCACTTCGGATTTTCTCTTTACGTATGAGCAATATTAATTTATATGTTTGCATTTGTATACTAAATATTAATCATACGCTTCATTAGCAATACATGTAATATATTTAAAATTTGAAATTAACGAGCCCAATTATAAATTAAAGTGGCACAACAGCTCGCTTTGAAATAGAAAGAGCGCAAATCGCATAGATACAATGTTTATTATGATATTTATGCTTTATTATTTTCAGTTGAGTGATTTACGTTATGGTCGGTTCGTGAACTCAGGCTATATGCGCAGTTTAGTAAATGAAAATAAACAACTTATCATATAATATATATATATACACTTTTCAAACGATGACAGTGTAATATTAATCTTTCATCAACAAGTTTTTGCCCTAAAATTACCACATAATCATTTTAAACAAATATTTTTCATGTGTATGTGAGTTTTCATGCACGAACACGTTTTTAATGTGAGTTTCCTTTTTTGTTGAAATATTGTGTAATATAGTATTTAAATTTTATATTATACTGAATTTTAGCCAGTTGTCTGTATAGGTATGTGGGCTTTTTTATTTTCCTTTTTGTCAATATAAATGAGCTTAATTGCAACTAGCCCGTAATAGTTGCCAAAACCATACGTGATAATTATATGTTCCCGGTCACTCTATTCACGATATAGACTCAGTGTCAATATGACAATATTTCATAGAAAATATGATGAACAAAAGATAATTTTTGAATAATTAAATATAATAAAGATTTTTAGTCTATTGTTATAGTAGGCGATGTTTGGAGGAACACCTAACTAAATTGTGACCTTGTATAAACTAAGTTTATCATAATATAAATAGTCTCCGAGAGATTGGCTGGTCAAACATAAGATAAGTGAAAGTGCCAATGAAGTGATAAATTGCTCTAAAAAATTTTAGGTGACAGAGATAATATGAATACTTTGATACCACTTTCATTGATATCTATTACTTAATATGAATATTTCTAGAGGAAAGAAATGAAGAGCAGAGTAGATAATATTACTTATATCATATTCATTTTGTGTCTAACTGCTACTAAGTCGATGCTTGTACTCAGATGTAAGTACTAGATCATATAACTTTTCATTCAACGGTTTAGTTTTGGTATTGAACTGTATGAGTTTTGCACAGGTGCCTGACAGAATCTTCTTGTAATTTCATTGTGTAACATTTTTTTAAGTAGTCTGAGAGTAGCAAATTCAGGACATCGAAACGAAGCTCTTGCCTATGATTCGTGAGTTATTTTCGCATAATTTTGTGGTCTCCCCCTGTACGAGAGTAGTGACAAAAGCTTAATGATACTAAGATAGCTGCCACACAACATAATCATTGTTATCATATGAACATAATATAACAGCTCTATAACAAAAACGAATAAATCTTTTTTAAGCTCAAAATATATTCAGTTTGTAATAAAATAGTCATATACATTTTTTATAGCCTTTGTATTACCAAACCTTTAAAATATTCCAAACAGCCGATGAATGTTCAGATAATTTTTATTTTTATTTAAGTAGTTAAAAGCTTGTCGTAACAAACTCATGCAAATGTTATCATAATTAAAATGAAACAAAAGTTTTATTATTTGTTTCTTTATTCAGTTTAATGAAAAGTAAAATTAGTTATTATGAATGTTTAATATTAAAAGTGTACAATAAAATATTTTTATTACATTTTAATATTCTCTGCTACTTTAAAAAATTATACAAAGAATACATTTTTATATACTTTTGTGGTATATGTATGTATATTTTTATACTTTACGAGCTTTTCACTATCGCCATTTGGAGGGGCAAAATAAAAGTGTACTAAAAATACCAATCAAGAAAATAAAAGTGAATCATCGGTCCACCTTAAAGACTTGATAAATTAACCAATTTATAGCTTTTTATTTATTACAGAAAAGTAAAAGTTAAGAAGGTGTTTACAAAATGGTTCATTGATGATCTCTTGTGAAAGCTAGTGGAGGCCATAAGCCACCTGTAGTTAGCCTGGAGTCATTATTGATAGTATTAACCTCTGGGTTGGATACTGAAGTTACACTTGACAGATGAGAATAATTACTGAAATTGGCACTAATTTCTTATAATTTTTTGCCTTCATTACATTATTTTGGAAAAATGATACACAAGTAATTATAATCCAGCTTAAGGATAACTATTTAAATTGCAGACTTTAATACTTTGGAAGTGTTTTAAGAATTACTTCCAAAACAAGTAATATAAATATGGAGATTTATGAAAAGATCAATGCTTTTGAAAATATTTCCTAGAACTATACAAACTGTTTATTATATCGCTTTTTGATATTGTCTGCTATATCTGTATGCATAGTTGTAGTATACCAGTTTCCTAATAAATTGCTATATTAATATCATAATAATAAGCCTTGAAAATGATGTAGTCCTTAGAAATGTGATGCAGTCAAGTATAAGTCCATATGTTAGCCAGCATCGCTGAATAATGGAACTGACTACAATGCGTTCCAGTTTTTAAAAGCATATGACAAATCTATTTGCTTTTATATAATTACATAAATATTAAGAATAGCTTCTAAATCGATTTTTATAGACTTATTGTGAAAGTAAAAAGTAAAAAATCTTAAATTATCTATAATTGTCATGTACTTCCCCTTCATATTTTAATGAACTATATTTAATTGAAACTTAACTTAGTCTTTATCTTTTTTTTTTTGTTTTTTTTATTTAATTTAATTTTCATTACAATTTACACTTGATATAATAAAGCTTTATGATGTATAAAAGCACATAAAATGTTGGCAACTGTATTTCTGTAGCATGCCAGATTATAACTTGTAAATTTCCTTATTAACGAAATGTTCCTCGTAAACACAAACAATATTTCTTAAGAGCATAGAAGAGTTAAATGCTTAACTTTAATCATAAGTATGCTATTTTAATATACTCATTAAATTTTGCATGATTTAAATGTTGTAGCTTTTTTTTTATTTATTTAAGGATATACTTTTATTTGTTAAAAAATTTCATGGTACAAAGTTACAAGATTTAGATGCATTTGCTTTGAGAAAATAGAAATAAAAAAGTAATAGAAATGAATAACAATCGAATAAAATTATTGGCGCTTTTCAAAACAAAAGCATATCTTAAAAGTTCATTGTTGGCTGATAACAAAGGAATGTATACCACATCAGTGCTTTTACCAGAGAAGGTAGTTTTATATGTGTACAAGTTTTAATTACTTTTAAACAGCAATAAAAACAAACTAACAACTGTTGGCCAAGATTTCTTTGGAAATAATATTATAACTATAAATAAAGTAAATCGTTTTACTATCTTTAGGCTACCGAAACTTTGAATACTTTTTATCTCTAAACTTTATCTTACCAAAAAAAAAAAAATTTACCGAGAATATTGCAAAGCTTAAATGATGAAAACATATCCTGTAAACAATTTATAAATCTGAAAACAGATGCCATCTTTCCCTGTTCATTGGCGAAACAAAAGAATTAATAAATTGACTATCTAAAAGAATTTTTTTGGGTAATGTATTATATTATCTGCGTAGGGCCAGCTCCTAATGGCTTGCCTTAAAAGATCATGGTGAAGACACGTTTACACGTTTATGGTTCAATGATTAGTATAATTTTTTGGCGGTCTTCTACAAGATTATACTGAGTTACTGCACATACGATTCATTCTTAAGCAAAAACTATATCGAAAAATGTTACAAAGCTAATCCTCAGTATTACGCACACCACAATTTGGTATGACAGTTTGGCTTAGTATCTTAATCTGATTTTATTTTTTAATTAGCACTGCTTTTATAAATTTTTTTTTTTTTATACTTTTGGTATAGATGATTGTAATCAGCTTCAAAATGTATCGACAAATCAAATGCAGAAAATCTTATTTTTATTCCCCGTACAGACAACCAGCCGTTAAGCAGGAATAGAATCAGGATAATGAGTAGCAGTTTCTCTCCTAGTGTAAGGACATTTTAGATTTTCTATACGTGAGTAAATCCTATTACATATTTCAAATAAACATTATCTGATAAAGTTTGTTCAGTTTTCTTACATTATTAATCTCGACCGTATGACCCCAATTGCTTAGTATTGCAAATATGTATTTTCGATAGTGATTCTTAATTATATTTTAAATTCATTTAATAACTTCTGTAGAATTTTTTTTTTTTACAAAAATCTTGACGAAAGTTTTTTCTTTAAAAAGCTCATTATTACTTTTAATAAAATAAAATTTTTTATTTACAGTTTTATTTTAATTATAAGAACTGTCAACTAATAATTAGTTCTTAATTACACTAATGATTCCTAATTGACTTTAAGAGGAATTGGTAAGAAGTCCGAGAGAGTTGCGCTTTAAGGGGCAGTGAAATGCGCATGGCAATTAGCTGATGCCGCGAAATATTTAATTTCAATGGATTTCTAATATTCTGCTGAATAAAAAAAAAAATAGTGAAAAAAATCTTTATATTTTATGCATGTTGTAATTACAAATTTGAAAAAGTAAAGTATAAAGGAACTATAATAAATAAATATTAAAAATTAAATTTGTATATACGAAATTAGTTTAATACCTCCGTTATTTGATTAAATTAATTAAATGTTTGGCGTATAAAAATTTAAAGAAATGTTTACTGTGCATTTATAAAAATAAGTTATGACGTGATGTGAAAATAAATAAAATTATTTACTGCTGCCAACTAAACAATATATTTGAAATTGTGGCTTATTTGATTCATGACTACAAATAAAGAGGAATAACGAATGACTGTATAGATTAAGACAACATCTGTTGGCTAGAACTCGTCATCTCGACACATGGAATTAATTATCTTAAATCTTCTACTAAATACAAATGAAATTAACATTTGTTTTGTTTTGATTTCGTTGCACAAGATTTGAATTGGGATTTGAAAATATATGGGATGAATCAACCAATTTCTATTGGCCATCTTTAAAAGATGAACTTACCGCAATGTTAGTCATTACCTGTTGAACAATTGCCAAACAGAAACAGATGCCACTCACATGACGAGTCGTTTCAAAAAAGTAGACACAAAGTCATAAAGAAATTTATTTTTATAAAAATGTTTACTTGTTGCTCCTGCTTTTAATTTTACAAAAGAAAATTTAAAATTGTGCTATTAAAACTTAAACATGAAAGTGAATTTGATTGTGAGCATTCAGTGCGAGATATATTTTTCTTTGGCTGTATGCTGAGGTTTGGCTGCTGTTTGTGAAATAGTTTAAGAGTTCACTCTTTGAATACAATTAGCACACTCACAAGTTGTTGTAAATATTATGGTTTTCTTAAATTTCAAAAAATGAAACGACTTTCCTAATAATTTTCTAATAATCACGAAACACGCTTCGCGGGGTAATAAGAAGACGTACAAGAGAAATTAAAGATGAAATATAAGATGATATATAATTTGTTTACAAGTAATTATTTTCTCTTAATCGTTTACAATAGGAAGTAACCTACAATAACTGGCCCTGCCACATAAGAAAAAATAACTTTTCGAAATTAAGGCGGCCTCAAAGAGTGATATAAAGAAAGTTGCAGTAATACGAACTAATTAATTTCAATTAATTTCATTATGCATTAAGTCCACTCGGAAGGCTGATTACTTAGACGTGCCGGGCTATTTCTTAATCCTACAACAAGTGTGTTTTATTTTATTTTACTAAAGCTTACCGATTTATCAAGTCCTAAGCTGTGTCCTTTTGTAACTTAGTTTAGCGTAATTATAGGACAAAAAAAAAAGCTTTACTGCATTTTAACATCTTAATTTGCCAATAGTAACTTATTTTATTTAAAAAGGAATTACGACTTTTTAACGAACATTTTATTTGTAACGTATAAACTCTTAAAATTCAATAGGCTGAGTTGAAGATATTCAAACGAAACATTTTACTTTGTAGCAATTTCCGAGAATTACTTCGATAATTAGGTTTCTGGCTATATATAGATGACTTTGTATTGTAACAGGTTTAGGATAAGTCGTACAATTTTACAATGTATTTCATATGATGAAGACTTTTTTAATTAATTTTAAAATTTTTTGTTTTTTAAATTATTTTAATTTTTTTTTTAATTTTTAATTAGGTTTCTGGATACATATAGATTGAATTTGAATTTGTATTGAAGATAACGGTTTAACGAACCCTGACAGGATGCACTCATTCTCATGCGAAATGAGAGGATGAGTGACTTTGTATTGTAACAAGTTTAGGGTAAATTGTACAATTATACAATGTATTTCATATGATGAAGACTATTGGAGCCCAAGTAGATCTTGTAATTAATAGTGCATTTGAAACTCATGCCATAAGCCGGACTTTCCTACCATTAATATTGCCTGAGATGTAAAGGTGGAGCAGATAAGGTAAAAGAAACTAACGTCCTCTATAGATTTATTGCATCAAAGGCAACAGGTTCAATATCTGTCTGGGCTCAAAGTACTTTCCTACGGACATTCCGAAAGCTTCACAGTTTCTGTTTAAAAAAAATCTGCCAAGTTCGTTTCGTTTCAGTTTGATTACACGGCCAACAATTAGTTTTTGTGTTCCACATACGACTACTTTCGAAATTAGCAGTCTATAGACAAAAACTTAAATTAACCAACTTCCTTTTCCTATAAGGAAAAAGCTTCTTATCCTACAATAATAATAATAACAAAAGAAATTTTGTGTTCATAAGAGTTGTACAATTATTTTACATACTCGTAAATGTGAAAGCTTTTTTTTATAAACCCGATCGGAAAAAATTCATCAATTGCGTTAATTATATAATTATTATTGAGTGTGAGACAAAAATGTTTCTATAATATTTCACATATTTCTTTTTATATTTTTGAGCCAAGTATTTGCAGTCGTCCTGTCAAATTTTCTCTTGAAACTTTCGCAGTCTTCTCATTATTGTTGACCTTAAGAATGCCTCATACATCAAGGTAATTATAAAATATTTCAAATTTAAAATTTATAAAAAACAAAAAAAAAAAATTTAATGAGACGGTAAAAAAATATTTCTACATCGGCAAATAATTTTAAAAGAATCTGTAAATAATAATAAAAAAAAAAACTACTCGGCTTTCTATAAAAAGATTGATGTGTTGTTAACAAAAATATTTGTGTGTCCTTGCATTGCGTGAAATGATGCTTTTTTTGCTAAAGACGAATCAATAAATTCATTATAAGTTTGGGGCATTTTTAAATATTTTCAAAGCTTTTTTTCTCGGCTATATGTATTTTTCATTTTAATTAGGTTTTCAATTAACCAAAAAAAAAAAAAAAAAAATTAAAAAAAAATAAATAAATAAAATAAAGTGTATAAATTAAATTAAGTACAAGTTTATAAAATTTATTACACTCATTCATTTAACATTATTGTACCAACAAAAAACTGGGCTTCATAAATCTTTTGAAATCATAATAAAAATCCATAAATTATGGCTAATAATATTTAGTTTTGCAGTTTGTATTTTATATGCTGAATATTCTCATAGTAAAATATACTTCTAAATATTTGTAGTGGTTTCTCTTCCTTTATTTTTATTTCCTTCTCGCTCTTTCTGTACTTTCTTGCACGGTTTCTCGCATTTTAATTTTTCTGTGTGGCTTCTTCAATAGTTGCTAACATTTTAAATGTTCGCTACTGTGTCTGTGTTTCATCCATTTGCTTTAAATAGTTTTATTATATTTGGAGTTCAAATACAGTTTAAGCAACTTGTATAGAATTGCAGGCATTACCAACATTGGCGGAGCCAGTGTTGCCGGTTACGAATTTTTGGCAAATCCCTTTTATAATTTAAAAAAGAAATTTATTATAGTTTTATTATATTTTAAGTTTAAATACAGTTCAAGCCACTTGAATACAATTGCTGCCATTACAAACATTGGAGGAGACAGTGTTGCCGGTTACGAATTTTGGGAAATCCCTTTTATAATTTAAAAAAGAAATTTATTATAGTTTTATTATATTTTGAGTCTAAATACAGTTTAAGCCACTTGAATACAATTGCTGGCATTACCAACATTGGAGGAGCCAGTGTTGCCGGTTACGAATTTTTGGCAAATCCTTTTATAATTTAAAAAATAAATTTATTATAGTTTTATTATATTTTAAGTTTAAATACAGTTCAAGCCACTTGAATACAATTGCTGCCATTACCAACATTGGAGGAGACAGTGTTGACGGTTACGAATTTTGCCAAATCTCGTTTATTATTTAAAAAACGCAATTTGAAATTGCAATATTAAGAATTACTAAATTTAAATGCAATCTTTAATGGCAATCTATTAAGAAGAATATCAGTAAACAAGAGGGAAGATGTTTTCAGGATTATCGTTAGTAACTGTATTCACAGGGGCTAAACTTACACTAGCCTCAGCCTCAATAAGTACGAAGTTGAGCACAGAATCCAGTAGCTAACAAAAATCTTAAATGTTCAAAGAATATTATTTATGTACAGGTACTTTATAGGGCAGTTATTATTTTCCAGTATCACTCTGTATAAGAGGGTACGAGAGATGGTGCAGGAAAAATAAACCGCCAAAAACAACCGCCACTCTCCTCATTAGCGTTCTTTCTTTATAAACAAACTGACAGTAAGCAAACTGTGCTATTAATAAAATCTCTGACAGTGTATTGGCAAGACTAAAGAAGGATTCATTGTACAAAGTTAAAATTTTTCTGGCATGTATGGGATATACGAGGGGTTTCACATTTTTACATTACTTGGCCAAGATTATATTATATTAAAAATTTCCCAAAAAAAATTTTCTTTACATTTATTTACTTAATATTACAATTATATGAATATAATTATAATACGGCTAGAAACACTGCCTGCTGAGTCCATAGGCTATTGCTTTTTAAACGAAAAATATCTCTAGTTATTATTTAAAAAGTACTTTCATTTACATTATCATGTTTACCTCATCCCTTAGAAAGTAATTACTTACTGTTACCGAAAATCAATAATAACATCAAAAAGCTTACCTGAAAAGATAATAAAGAAATTTTTATTAAACATTTTGTTTCTAATATTTGTCGACTGATTTACAAATTTCAGACTATATCTCAAATAGTAAATTTGAGCAGGCAAATTTAGGTCTGAATAAATGAAATTAAAAGAATTAAAAGAATTATATATGAAAAATCACTAAATGTAAAGAATTTTTAATTTTTGATTTAATATTGATTTTTTTTTCTGCACACAAAAAAAAAAGCTTTGAACATATTTTAAATGTGTCAATGTAGAGTAAAAGCTAGTTCAAATGCTGAACATTAATATCAAAACAAAGCTTAGAATAGAACATTAGAATATTACTATAAATAACAAAATATTAACGATATGGAAAATACACATAAATACAAAATATTTAAAAGCTGAATATTTAAAAGCTAAAATTAGAACTCAACAATCGTTCGTATTTTTTGTGTTTTTTAATAGAAAAAATAAAATATTTTTAAAATTGTTGCTGTTGAAAGTACCTGCTACTAGTATATCTGACGTCAAAAAACTATTTGCTGGTTAAAAATTTAAATCCCATAGTTCTTGTAAAGAAATATTGCTAAGCAATACTTGTTTATGAGCATGAAAAAGACAAGCATGTTTCCGCCCCTAACAAGGGGGATATAAATTCATTTTGCGATGCACTAAAAAGTTTTACTTGATGTGTATTCCATATAGCTATAACGCAAAGAATTGATTCGAATATTTACTTTGCAAATGTTTTCTCGCCAATCTGCAATGCATTAATGCTTCTGCCAAATTCCAAATTGAAAAAAAGAAAAAATCTTTTAATTGCCTCAGCCTCAATAAGTACGAGGTTGAGCACAGAATCCGGTAGCTAACAAAAATCTTAAATGTTCAAAGAATATTATTTATTGTTTCTGATGATTGCACTGTACATTTCCATTATATATATATATTAATATAAAATTTCTTTATAAAATGTTTCATGCATACAAGATAAAAAAGAATTAAAAGAGGCGTAAGAAAAATGTGTGCAATCATTCCGCTTCATAAGTAAAATGTGTGTGTGTGTGTGTGTGTATGTTTTAGAAATAAAATGTAATTTTCATAATATTCTCTACATTATAAGCAAAAGTAAAGAGAAATGATAAGGTAACGATAATATTTTCTAATAAGCCTTGGAACAGTCTCGTCAAATAGCTTTTCGTATGGCTAAAACTTTAGAAATATGCCGGCTTAAGTGGAAGATGAAACACAAGAAGCAAAGGAGAAAATTAATAAAATGTAACAGTAAAAGACTGCTGCTTTTATCAAGTCATTTAATGCGGATATTGTACATTATACGCCAAGTAATGAACACTAGCAACAGCTAAAGTGACAAACATGCCACCACCATCATCGTAGCAGCTCACCAAAAACCTACCAATGCCGCTGTCATCAACCAATCATCCACAAACGGCTGGATGTAGTGAAGAGATTTTAATATTATTATGATAAAAAATGGAGGCTGGTAACCGACACAAAGACGGAAGAGCAAAGTCATTACAATAACTAAAATTAACGTTAAATAAGTTGCGTACAAGTTTTATGTATAACAAACGGAATGAAATTAATTAAAATTACATGCTAATGAAATTTTTAAAGCGGCTTTTAATGGAACGGAAGTCTTATTCAGCAGCATAAAGTTACAGGAAAATGCATAATAAAATAACTCTGATAAATATGCATATTAAGTTAAAATACTTTATATCGCTTTTGCAGCAAAAACAAGAAAGCAAGAAAATCTGTGAAATATATCGAGTTTGGTACTGATACATCAATAATAAATAAGGATCGAGTTGATTTTAATTTGGAACGCTTTTAATACTCCTTGCAAGACAAAATTGTCTTTCGGCTTGAAAATTAATAAAAGTCGTAGAAATTAGGAAACTTTAAACGTTACATTAAGTTTTTAAAAAAAATACTATTTTTTATTTAATCAATTAAAGTGTTGAATCATATTAATTTTTATGTTTAAGTATTGAAACTAAAAATGAGAATATTCATGTTTTAGGAACATTCTTTTTTTATTCATTTTGAATGTTATTTAATTATTGAAATTTCTCTTGTATTTTTAAAAAAATTTTTTTTTTAAGATTTTTATAAATTTTTTCCACTCTTGAGCGGACATATATACATGCCTTAAACAACTGCGGACACTTTTTCACAACCAAAGGTCATCTTAAAGCACTGCCACAGTCCTGTTCGATTTACTCTCCTCCACAGTCTTACATCTGTGAATAACTCAATTGCCTTTCACTCGTATGCTTATGGTGAGGCTTTAAAATAAAATAATTCGAATATTGTCACAGTGACATACATACATGCATACATACATAATACATTGCTATGGATGGCATACCATATGATATATAGCCTACTCCAATGAATTAATTAGGGGGCCTCGTTATGTATACGCTTATGAGGGAGTGCTCTCTTCTATTGTTTCTTTAGTTGAAAATATTTATTTATTTATGTTTATGTTGTTGCTTTAAAATAAAATAATTCGAATATTCTCACAATAACATACATACATACATACATACATACATACATACATAATACATTACTATGGAAATGATATATTGATACAAAATGATATATTTATTATTCCCATGAATGGGCATCTTTAATTAGGTGACCTCGTTATGTATACGCTTATGAGTGAGTGCTCTATTCTATTGTTTCTTTAGTTGAAAATAATTATTAGGAATCGGATTATAAGTTGTCTTTTAGATTACTTTCAGTTAAAAATAACTCCAGCGATAGTGAGGAATATATTGAGCTTGAACATTTTTCGCAATTGCAACTTTCTGGTAAATAAAAAGTTATCTCTTTGAAAATATGCCAGTAGCGTATAGAAACTGATCATTTTTATCATGTCTTTGCTTATACGAAAGTTGTTGATACAATTTTTACTGCAAAGTTAATGTTATTTAAGTGATATTAATTGGCAAGCTAGAAAAGCTTAAAGTAAACATACAAGAATTATCTGATGAATGCCATAGTCGTAAAGGGCCCATTTTTATAAGGGGCCTTTTTATAGTAAACTGTATTATTCATACATTTGGAAACCTTCCGTATTGAAGTTCCTTGAAGTTTGTATTGAACGTGGTAATGTTAATTCAATTTTGGTCTTGAATTAAAAAGTTTGTGGTCAGTATTTTTCTACTAAATAACATTTCAAATGCCATATTTTTTTTCAAATATTTTTTTTAAAATTTTTTTTTTATAATTTTTAAAAATTTTACTTTGAAAGACATTTCCTGTACATTTCCAAGTAACCTGAGTATCAAGTAGAAATTATTTTTTAGTTTTATTTGAGGTTCTTCTTTTATTAATTAAAGTAATAAATTTTAAAGCAACAGTATTTAGCGATTCAGAGAGTAATGCTACAATACGACTTATTAGTTGAGAAAGAAGACATTTTAAGGATTTCAGAACAGTTTAGTTTATGTGCATTGTCATTATAGATTTGGAATAAACGAGCAATAAATTCTCCTATTCTAAATAAATGATCAGTGTTTGTCTAAACTGGCAGCTTAAATATATTTTCCACAGAGCATATCAAAGTGATATAAGAAAATTTAAACTAAGATAAACATTTATATATTCGTGTAGCATTTTTAACTTTTCCTTAAACTTTAATAAGTATTGCTTTCAGGTAGATGGTATTACGCTTTGCCGCCATTGTTTTTGCTCCTGCTAATAGAAAAGCGTATAATTCATAATTCTTACTATGCCGTTGATTTGCTTATTTTTCATGCACACACACACACACAGATGTGTGTACATTTCTTATTATCAAGGCTTAAATTACTTTTTTATTTCTCCTATTTTTCATTAATAAAATTTTGCATTTTTCATTCAAATATGTATCCATGTGGGGATGTGCATCTCTGTTTGTATTAGTGATGCCTTTTCTTTGCTTTGGCGCAATTTATAAGAGAAAAATGATACAAAATATTTATAACTCTACGTTATGTTTTTGTGTGTGTGTGTGTGTGTGTGTGCGGGTGTGTGTGTATGGTAGATTGTGTACACGACTTGAAAGTTTGTTTGGAGAAGATATAAAATGAATAGAACAAAACAACAAAGAAAAAAGCTTGCTGGTAATTAATGAAAGTTCTTTGCATTAAACTTTAATGCATGTTTGCGTTTCATTTCTTTTGCAAACTGCTGCAGATAATAAGAATTTCTAACAAATATTTAATTTAGACAGAACTTCGTTTATATATTAAAAAGTCGAAAGAATTTTATTAGTTTGGATGCAAGAGGCCAATCGTTGAAAACAGTATAGAGAATCAAAAAAAAAAAAAAAAGTTTTTATAAATTGGCCAATTTTCCTTTTTTCGTAAAAATATTAATTTGTGATAGATTATAAATTTATGAAATTAATATTATATTTAAATAAAATATTTTATTATGTTACTTTTTTAACGTTTATAATTTTATTCATCATGATTATATATAGTATAATTAGGCTTCAGGCCTTTTAGTTTTTTTTCATTAGGAAAAGTAACAGAGTTTGATCGAAGAAAAATAAAAAAAAAATAAAAAATTAAAAACAAAAAATAATAGTTTTTATTTTTTTTAAAAATAATAATGGCGTTTTCTTTTCTACATTAAAAATGTTGGCCTGTGAAAAGGTGTCTTTTTAAAATGTTTTGCCCGCCCTGTGAAAGTGCAATTTTTTATACAACGAGAAAAGAACACAAATTAGAAAAAAGTGCAATGCCTTTTTTTTAAACAGCTGATAAAAAACATAGAAATATGTAAGCAAAAATGTACAGTTGCCAGATTGCTAATTCATCTGCTTGAGAAAACAATTTTTTTTTTAATATCTCATACAAATAAGCAGCCGCATAGTGTGGTCTTTTGTTTGTTTTATACGATACAAAATATAAAAATAATTATTAAAATCTAATTTTGTGACTCGTTCAACTCAAAAGACTTTTTTTTAACATTTTCTGGTAACGCTGTGCAAGAATAAAAACCATGTGTTTTACAGGGCAATTTCTGCCCTGCTGATTTGCTCAGGGCAAAAGTGCAATGCCTTTTTGCAACATATAATGTTTTTTGTTATATTATTAAAGGACATCTCTTCGGTTTCCGCTTCAGTAAAGAAGTATTTCGCAGTTTTCTAGTATCTTTTCCATATCATTAATATAAACTATAAATAGTGTAGGGCTACCAGTATTGAACCTTGTGGTACTTCGTATTAATTTTCTATCGCATCAGATTCTGTATTATTTACTTTTGTTTTTTGTTTACGTTTAGTTTTACATTTTGAACCATTTTAACTCTTTGTCCTGGATACCATAAATGTAAAGTTTTTGTAATAGATTTTGTGGAATTTTCCGCTTTTGAAAAATTTTTTTTTTTTATTAAATGAAAATGTTCTTCCCCTCTAGAGAATGAAAACAACCTGCAGTTCACTAGATTAAATTTTAAATTACACAAAAAATTTATAATTGAAATTAAATATTTATTCACATAATCTGCAGTTGTGCAACAATAGTGTATTAAAAATGTGTTGGAAATATTCAATGGAAGCGGAAAAAAATAAATAAATAAAATATTGTATTCGAAGCTAAAGTAGAATAAAAATCCTCAGTTCCTTTTTACTGCCAGAGATAAGCTTTTTTGGGCTACTTTTTTTTTCTTAAAAGTCGACATGGAAACTTTTTTTCAACTCGTTTTTTTAGGCTTTTTTTTATATGATTTTATTTTATTTTATTCTTTTACTATATTTATTATTACTAAAAGGAATCCACTCTGGAGTGGAATTTAGCTTGTACGTTCTCTAAGAAAAATATCTGCAAGGGCCAGGAATAAGGAAAATGTATCAAATTCATTAATAAATTTATGCTAATTTTTCTTAAAGAATTAAAATAATATTCTTAAGAAATGATGTCTCATAAGTTGCTCGTGCAATACTATACTAATTTTAGATTAGGAAAATATCTTGAGGCGGGGCTCCACAATGTTTTTTCTTTTTCATTGGCGCAATTACAAAGTATATGACAATAATAATGACAGTACCGCAGTTGTCTCTCTCATATTAACTGATGGCAGGTCACTAACAAACGTTTAAATGGGATGGTGTAAAAGCTTAAATACAAAATATGTTGTGCATGCGTGAAGGAATTTCGAAATTCATTGCTCCACTTAAAGCAATTTTAATATAATTATAATTTTATATATATTTTTTTTTTTATAATTTATTTATTTTTTATTTTAATTTATTATTGCAATAAAGCAAATTTTTTTGCAATCAAAAACAAAAATAAATAAATTTTATACAACAAAACTGATTATCTTGTCATTACATAAAAGAAGATATATAAGAAAGATACTGATTGTCTTCTCATTACATAAAAGAAGATATGAAAGAAAGATACTGATTGTCTTCTCATTAGGTAAAGAATATAATATGCAATGAACTTGAGCCTACATTGTTTTAAAAGAATAATTATAACTGAATTATAGTCGTATACATTCGTAATACAGATTCATGTAATACAGAATGCCATCATGAGCGTAATCAAATGAGATGAAATGAGCAGGAAAGTGTGCAACATGTTGTTTCACATTCACTGGAAGTGTGATGAGGAATTCATAGATAAAGCAAATTATATTCAGTTTAATAGAAATGTGACAAAACCCACAAAAACAACGTTGATGACATTCGTTCATTGGTGTTTGTAAATCTCGCTCAGAAGCATTCAACCACGCACACAACAGAATGAGCATTCCGGCAGGATATTTTTGTTTAACACTTAATTATTGTTTTAGTATATTTGATAATAGTCATACATTTATTAAAACAATTTCTGTGAGATTTTGATGCGGTTAGACGAATTCCATAACGTACCTTCAGTTGAGTTATATGGACGCGGCGAGACATTATCGAATGAGCGATTAATAGCAGATGTTGGCAGAGGAATTGTAGAAATGGCCGAGTGTTGAGTATCAGCGTCACCGTCAGGACCATCACTGCCACTGCCACTGCCAGTGGCGCCCCCACCACGAGTAACATATATGTCCGGATTTCGTGGATGCTGCCTGTCACAATTCTGCTGCTGCTGTTGCTTTTGAGGCTGGTGTGGCATTGTTATATTTTTTGCTGTTCCACCTGTGGTATTCAAATTATGCATTTACGGTTGTTTCACTCTAATAAAATATACATTTTCAAATAAAGTTGTATGACTGTCGTTTGCTAATGAAGTGTAAAACTATTCGGTTACATGCATTTGAAAAATGCATATGTTGTGTTATAAATGAATGAGTCTTGACGAGTGTGGGTGCAGTTGGCAGTTGGTTGTAGTGGCGTGCGGGACGGCTGTGTAAAGTTTTTCTTTCATTGTTTGTATTGAATATTTAATTTTGTGCGGAGTTTAGAAAAATTATTCAGTTAGAATTTCACAGCACGTACTTGTTATCTGTTTGGTGCATGAAAATTGTTATTGATTATGTTGTTGTGGGTGTTGTTTAGTTATAATGACATTTGTTATTACCTTGTGCGGTTAAGTCAATTGTATTAATACGTTGCAATTCATCATATGTCGCATCATCGTTTTTGCCAGCACGTCCAATATCATTTACGTTGCAGTACTTATTGTCAGTGATATTTTTGGTAAAATCGTGTGTTTTATTTGCAGCATTTATCATTTCTGTGCAGTGAATCGATGATGCATGGATGGCATCTGTGTGGCGGTAGGGGGTAGGAGTGGTGGTGCGTACTAGTAAGCCAATGTTGTGACCTTCCACCTGTGGCACATAAACGAGTGCCTTTTTGCAACTGTCACTGTTCGTGGATGGTAATTTGAAAAACTTCGCGTCATGTATTGCTTGTTGACGATGGTGTGGAAGAGGACTACGTATTGGCGAAGGCGTGCGTTGATGAGATGTTGCCTGTATGCCATATACTGCATTTAAGCCAAATGGCGAAGCAGCTCGCGTTGGTACGTGTGGTTCAATTAGAGATGCTGGATATTTGCGAATTGGTGATGTTGGTTTATCATCTGTATGCTCATCATAATACTTTTGTTCCTGCTCATTATCGATGGCGACCTCTACCTGATATGCTGGTAGTGTTGTTGTGGCTCTGGTTATGTGAGAAACGTCAACAGGATTCAAGCCAAAGGGTGACGCAGATCTGGTTGGTATATGAGGCTCCGCCAATGGTGCTGGATACTTGCGAATGGAGAATTCTTCAACGGTTCTAGGTGAAATGCGCTGTGTGGTCTTAGTGCGTTTAGGTGATGTTGAAAGTGAACGTTTAAAATTTGTCAACTCAATTGCGTTCTGACCCAATGGCTGAGTTAATGGTGCGGGATATTTTTGCATAGCTGACAAAAATTCCAGCCTTTTAGCTGGAAGCATCATTGTGGCTTCTGAAGTTTTTGCGCCAAGTAAAAGTGTTGGTGAGGCGGAAGCTGAACGTTGTTTAAAGGGAATTTCGACTGGTGACGTTACACGCTTTAGTAACTGCGAATCGGTTATTGACAACGGGTATTTTCTATACTCATCTGTTGTCTTGTTCTGCTGCGGTTGCTCTATTGTATTTTGTAAGTGCGGTTTTGTAGCTTCCGGTGATTGCGTTGTAATATGAGCACTTGTCATGACCGGCTTTGGAGCTGCCAACGCTAAGGTCGTTGATGCCGGCAATTTGTTACATACTTGTGCCACTTTTATTTCATGCTTTGGCTTGATAATGTTTGCAGATTTTGTTAAAACTGTAGTTGTGGCAGAATATTGTGCATCTGTTTCGTGTGGAAATGTTTGTGCAGCCGCTGATGGTAATATATCCTCCCAGGATATTTGACGCATGGTTATATAAGGACTAGGAAGTTCATATGAGGATTTATTAGTATTACTTAACTCACTGCCACTACTGTGATTGCTGCCACCTTCTTCCTCCTTTATTTTAATAGTTTTATCATCGTCATCAAAATGATGCTGTGAAGTTACGGGTTTATTAAGCAGTTGTGTTTGGCCAGCTACGGCGTTGTTATATTTTCTTTCGTTGTTGACCACATCATTGATATTCCCTGTGGATGGGTTGTCATATTTTTGAAATTGCTTATCAGCTTTTTTCTCAGCAAAATTCTTAATATGCAATTTCAACTGAGATTCATTACCTTTAGTTGGTTTTGAGACATTGTCATGATTGCAGGTATTTTGTGAGGCGGAAATGTTGCAATTTTGCATTACTGAAGCAACCCTATCCCTTTCCATGCTGTTTGTTAATATAGTCATTTGTGATGATGTTGTATGTTGATTTAAATTTGATTTGATGTACTCATCATGTGGAGGTACGTGTGTGTTAACTAGTTTGTTTTTCGTTTCGTTTTCCAACTTTCCGAGCGTGTCAATAACTTGCTCGACAAGTTGCTGCTGCTCATGTCGTCCTCTTATAAAGTCAAAAATGTAATTTTTATTTTTATCTTCAGCTGCAGCATCTTTATCGTTGCCTTCTGCTGTAGACACTGTTAAACGAGTACTTTCTTTTACTGTGGGTTGATGAGGTAACTGTTGAATATCTTGCTGGCTTTGTGTTTGGGCTGTTATTAGCTTGTCAGTGGCCAATAATTGCTTATCTGCATCGTGTTGTATTTTTTCATGTTGTTTCTTTTGCATTGGTTTTGTTGTTGGCACTGGAGCGGGTGTGATTGTGGGTGGTGAATGCAGTAGTAGCGGTAGTGGTGGTGGTGTTGGTGGCGCTGGCATGGCTTTTTCACATTCCTCAGCATTTGTTTCTGTTTCCATTAAATTGCCCACCTCTGATGCTGATGAAGTAGGTCGTATTTCAAATTTTAAATCAAGTTGTTCTATAATTGGTTTTGGCTCTTCAGTTGAGGTTTTATTAAATTCACTTAAATGTTTGGTCAACATATTTAGATCCATTAAAACTTTATCCACTACGGGCATATTTTCCTCTCTATCGTGCTCTGTGGCTTTACGTATTGGTGGCATGCATGTTTCTGGTTTGGTCTTTTCGTTCCGGTGTAAAGGTTTCACATCCTGTATCATGTAAGTGATTTTTCTTAAAATTTCCTTTAGAGGAGTTTCGATTTCAGCGCTTTCTAGTTCTTTCTGTTCCAATTGTGCACTAAAGTTGCATTGAGGGTGGTTGGAGTGTAGTTGTGTCAATGACTCAGGCTTATTCTCGAATGCTATGGTAGATTTTAAAGCCGCTTTAGCATTTTCAATGTAGGTATCAATTTGCCTTAGGTGTTCGTTTATGGATTTTTGTATATTTTCATATTTTGCTGTTAGATTGGCAATTTCATTTTTATGCTGACTTTTTGTTTCCGCTTCAATATCTTTTTTAATTTCAGTTGGATGCTGTAATTGTTTACATCTTTCTTGCTCTTCAGCGGGCATGGGGTGTATTGTGGCACCTGCTTTTGGTGTAGCATTGTGGTGATCAAATGGTCCATACACATACTCACCATCTGTATAGTATGTGCCTGCTTGCTGAGTTTGGTAATCATTTTTTACAATTTTTTTACATTCAGCTGGTGTTTCATTTGAATGTATGGCTCCGGGGGTTCTAGCTTGGTGTGCATAGTCGTTCATTGGTACTTTAGCTATCAACTGTTGGTTGGAGGAATTCTTGCTGTCTGCGTTGTTATTGTTATTCATTTGGGTTTTACGTTTAGTGCTAACAGTTGCTTGACGTGTAAGCTCTATGCCATTGGGTGTGTTTGTCAAGCGTGTTACATGTCTGGCTGCTTTGGCATCTTGCTTATCATTTTGCGGCTGGTGTTGTTTCTCACTCTGTTGGTGTTTAATGCCTTCTGGGCTTGATACAGATTTAAAAGTATCATTCTTTAGCTGTGCTACTGAATTTTCATTTTTATTCTGCAAATCATCTGAGGCATTGCTTCTCTCAATATAATTAACTGCTTTAATATTGGCCTTTAACTTACTGGATTCCATCCAGTTTTGCATTAATTCCTTCGTTGGCGAAGGTACAATTGTTAAGGCCGCTGGTATATAAGCTACTGTATTATCCTGCAAATCTACAGAACGCAAAAATATACAAGAATCATCATAAACTTCTTGGTCTTTAAAATATTGTTCTATGCAATTAGAATTCAATTGGGATTGCTGCTTATCACTTTGCTGCACATTGCTAGGAATTTTATTACAGTGGCTTGGTGTGGCGGGTAAGGGTATATGCTCCAAGTCATCTGGAATAGTAGTTGAAGTTGAACTTAAGCTGGGCTTGGCCGGCTCTTGGACATCGTTATTGTAACAAATTTGCATTTCGGTGGATAATTTCATACAACGTCTTTGTAATTTGGGCGAGCTCCGCGGCTTTTGCGGTGGCAGTTGCTTATGTTGTCGCGCCTCTCTTCCTCTTTCAAGAGAGCATGCTTGACGATTGTGACCAGCTTCAGCCAAAGCTCTCTTGGCCGCTTTATCACTGCTTAATGCATTAAGATTGTCATAACTGAGCCATTTATTGCTGGAATTAAATTTCTCAAACATTTGCCTTTTAGGCTCCACCAAACCAATATTCTCGTCAGCTGCTTTTGTTTCGGGATGAGAAAATCCCCTTGCCTTTGGTACAGTAGTAGTTTTATACAGTTCATCTTCACTAAGCCGTTGAACTGGAGATTCGCTGTCACATTTTATTTCATCTGACATGGTAACTGATTGTGGTTCAGGTACTTTGATATTGTGTTTTTTGAAATCACTTTTCTCATTTGCCCTTTGGGCAATTGCGGTGCCTGCCATGGTGCTTGATTTATTAGAAGATTTTTTCCTTAACAGCTCTTCATGTTTAACTAAATTAATCATTTGTTTAGGTTTATTCGTTGTAACGCCATGCCCAGTTGCACAACTCTCAGCATCACAACCGCCTTCATCAGTTGTATATGGTTTTTGCTGTTGTGGCTCATGCTTTTGCTTTTGCAGTTGTTGTAGTTTACGTTTTTGCTCCCTTTTTCGTCTAAGTTCCTGTGGTGTGGGTTCAATTATTCTGGTGGGACTATTGAATTTTTCCCGGATGCCATCAATGCCATGGCGTTTACAAACAGTTTCATCAAATTGCAGAGCATTGTCAATAGATGTACTTCGTACATGCTGTTCTTGTTTTAAATTTTTTCCTTTTTTTTCGATATTATTAAACTGTTCGTGAGTGGCGATAGTGTTGGTAGCAGAGCTTTCTTTTGTTACTGGTGGCCAGCTTTGTTCACGTTTATGTATACTTCTTCGTGTTGTCAGGCGATTTATCTTTAGAACTGTATCACGGTCAATCGTTATATCCTGGTAATGACTTAAGTATTGCGTTTTGATTTGCTCCAATTGTTGTTGATGCACCGGTGTGTGAGATTGTTGATATATACGTTGTCTGGAACGACTTTGTCTTTCGCATTTAATGGGTTCTTTTATTTTTATGATTGTTTTTTTTTGGATTGTTTTTTTTTGGATTGTTTTTTTTTTTTTGTATTTTTCAAAGGACATTCACAAACACGTAAAAAGAAAATATTTATTATTTTAAATTATTTCATTTTTTTATGCGATTTGTTTTGGGGAAAATTGCATATTGCTACGCTTTATGATCTATTTTGTTTTTTTTTTTTTTTTTTGGAAACATTTTTTTATTTCCCTGTCATAATTTTTAACGAGCAACATAAGTATAATAAATTTATATTTTGTAAACAATTTCGTTTGCTTTTCAATTTTCTATTATATTATCAAATGTTATTTATATTGCTTAAGATTGAATGGGATTTTTTAAATTTTTAGCTGAAGACACCAAAGACTAATAAAGTTAATGTAATATTTTTAATGGTTTTAATTTCATTGCAAAAAGTATCTGCAATATAAAAATTATTGTATTTTTTTTTCATCATTTGCAGTAAATGCAATAGAGCGCTTAATGGCACTCTGGAGGCGTAACGTATCCACAAAAAAAAAAAAAAAAAAAAAAAAAAAAAAAAAAAAAAAAAAAAAAAAAAATATTTAATTTTATTATATATTGAGTGACATTCAAATCGATTTTTCTAGGCTGATAATTATTATAGAGAAATAAAATTAAAACGCAAAACTGTTTGATAAAATTTGGAAACATCTTTTCTATTTGTAGAGCATTACTTAATGCATTCTAGTGCCATTTAGGAAGGTAGTAGTCCATTACATCATACAGGTAATAAAAAGAAAATGTTGGCTTAGTAAAGCTAATCGGCACTAAAGTGATAAGCCCTACTCAAACAGTGCATTGTGAAGGAATTATGGGAACATTATAATGATAAACCCTGTAAGTTTTTTTCAACGAATGTGGTTTTTGGCTTAGTTTTTTTTTTTTTTTGGAAGCAGTTAATTATTAGCTGCTAGCAAATGTCTAGTGACCTTTAAAACCTTTCAGTAATAATTAGCAAACTGTGAGGCATTAAATCAGTTATGAACAATTTGTGAGAATTATTGTTTCAGACTACGGGAGTTGGGGATTGAACCCACGATCTCACTCATTTGCAGTTTATGAGCTTACTAGCTACTTCAGCGAAGGATATTTGCACAGTATAAAATACATAATATTAGAAGGAAGTCATAGAAGGTTTTTTAATAAGACATTATGCAGAATAAAAATTAAAAAAATCCTTATTGAACATCCTTTTTACACGAGCTGCACATAAAGTTTTAGATAGTTATTATAACGTTATGCTTACCATTATTGGCCACAGTTTTAGTGTTTAAAATGTGCTGGGCAATTCATTGATATTAAATATTTTAGATAAACCAATTTAATAAGAAGTAAATCGAAAAAAAACACTTTCATAAACAATTCTCATTAGCTTTTAATTAATTAAAGTCTTAATTAATTCTAATTAAGCTGCAATTGATGTTCAGGTATTTTTTTTTTATTAAAAATCAAAATTAACGAAATATTATGAACGTTTTCTAATCTTTGCTCAATTTAAACATTAGCAGGTAGATGATCTTCTTGCTTTGGATGTTTGAAATAACGATTAAAAACAGCCAATAAATTCTATTTTGATGTTTAACTAAACAGTAGTAAGTTGTTTCTTATTTATTTTGTAATTGCTTCAATAAATTGAAATTAACTTCCTATTTTTGTGGGTTCATTAATAATTCTCATTCCTCATTTCATTTCAATATGATCCCGACACAGCCTTTTAACGTTTTAAATAAAAATAATAATAAGAAATTATAATAATGAAACGGATTTTCTACTTCAACGCAACTTTTCCGTATTAAAATAGATTATAAAGTCATTAAAAGGAAAGCAAAATGTAGCATGTGCTGCATGTTGTTAACTAATTCGAAGAAAAAAATAAATAAAAAAATTAAAATATTAAAAATCTTATACTGCTCTGTACTTAATTTAAATATTTTGCTGTAAAATTGAAATGAAATTTTCCCCAAAAAACATTAGTTAATTTAATTAAAACTAAAGACGAAACTCAACAATAAAATAGAGTGCAGAATACTCTGCCACACACACCACAATTAATTTGCTTAATAAAAGTTCCATTCTGTGAAATAAGCATTTAGTTTTCTCTAAATTTTAACATAAAAATACGGAGGACATGGACAAGAATGAGAACACATGCAGAGCTTTTGTATAAATATTCGTGTGTGTGTGTGCGTGTGTTTGTGGTCAAAAACTAAAGCCAAAAGCAAAATGTATGATTATTGGCAGGTGTGGAAAGTTCTTCTAAATTCTTGTCATAATTGCCATATCACTACTATGGCACTATCCCTAAAAGAGGAGTGAAGTTGATGGAATATAATTCCAGTTGGGTACAGGAAGTGTTGAAAATTAGAGAGGCTCTAAAAAGGAATGGCTCTCTTTGTAGGAATGAGTTAAAAAAAATATTTTTTATTTTTAACAACACTCAAATGTGTGTATCTTTATTAAAAGTAGTCTTAAGACTGCGTTAATAACTATTACTTAACATCTATTTATAGTAATAAGGATCAGAAGGTAATGAGTAATTATGGTCTCTGCATACTAGACAGTTTTTCATTCTTTTTACCTACTATTGGTTTAGTTAATGTTTATGATCGCCATTATCATTAGTACAATGTCTATGTCTGGATTCTTATAAATATTCGTTATTGTTATTAGTATAATCTCTATGTCTAGAATATTATAATTATGTATAGTTTCTTAGTCTATACCATTATAATTATGTTATGTCCTTTTATTAGGTATGTTGTGCGTTAACTCGCTCAGTAATTTCTTATTTTGCTAAATACTTACAAAGAAGAAGAGACACTTCCAAAGGTCTCTAAAATCGTTTGGTTTTATAAAGATAGAGAAATACATCAAGTTAATTCTCTTGACCGTAAGCCTAAAAACCAATTTCTCTAACAATAATTTCCTTTGGATACATATCACAAATACACGCCCATCCAATACAATAATTTTAAAGAAAAATTTATTTTTTAGTCAGAAGACAATATTAAGCGATGAAAAACACCACATGAACTCACTACTTTAAAGTTCTGAATAATAAAAAATAATATCAAATATCATCAGAAAGCCACTCGTGAACGATAATCACTTCACACTCTGTCTGTGGCACTCACTGATGCTGTTTTCCAGCTATTGGCACATTTAACTGTGCCATGTTGTTGTTGTAGTCATATATGAAAATATTGCATGTATTGTGTTGCTTTCCTCGTTTTGCACTGTATGAAACTTAAGGAAATAATTACCGGATATCATATTAAAATTAGATGTGTCTTGTGATCTGGTATTATTAATGAGGTCGCACCAAAAAAAAAAAATTATTTTAAAGCTCCCAAAGTTTTCAGAGCACACATTCTATGGCGGATATTAAAATTTACTCTATTTCTGTATGTTTAGATTATCTGCATGCTCGTGCATGATTAAGAAAAAAAGATGTGAGAAATCTTAAACAGAATAAGACCGTCGGGCAAAAGGTAGTGAAAGAAAAGCAACTGGGTCACAGTTATGAAAGCGAATTAAAGCAAACTTCAGCGAAATTTCTCTTTATCGCATATTTATTTATTTATAGTTATTTTCTATTTAGAAATATTTTCTGATGGAACACATTTCTAAGCATGTTTATTGGAGTATTACTTGTAAATTGTATGATACACAGATGTCGTCTTGCTAATCAATCTGTCCCATCTCTGTCGATGTGGGCATGAGCATTCGCTGGCTGTATATTTATTAAATTAAAATCAAAAAACAAATAAAAGCAAAAAAAAAAAACATAAATAATTTCTTTCTACGTTTGTCATATTTACGCTTACGAAGAACATTTTAATTCGCAGCTGTTGTTAACGTAACGATATTCTTAAATGCAAATTCTTTCTTTCTTGCTCTATTTTGCTTAAATTTTTGGCATAACTTGTCGGTTGGTGTTGGTTGAAATAAGAATATAAAAATAAAAGATATTTAATAATCAATATAACAACAACTTTATTATAGCAGATAGAGATATACTGAAAAGAGTAGTTATTGCATTTGAAATAAAAGTCTGAAGAGGATTAGCAAGTTTGCTTTGCTGAAAACAAAGTTGGAATCAAGTGTGGCCTATAAATAAAAATGGCTTGTCTACTGTTTATAAAATCAGCGCTCTTTCGCTTTTTAAATCGCATCACTTGATATCGATAAATAATCATCTTTATGTACTTGTAGAGAAAACTTCATATCCTGCTGAGTACATAACATTGGCGGATATGTGGAAGTTATAAATTTTTTTTTTTTAATTCAATTACTGGCAATCCACATGCCATTTAAAGTTATTTTGAGTAAATAAATTTGAAAAGGAAAATATTTAATTTTTCGCCTAAAGAATAATCTGCTGAATTAATCGCTTGATTAATCGCTCACTTTGCGATTAAAATTAAATTGAATAAAATTGAATAGATATAAAGATAAGTGCCGGTAGCAAGCACTGCTTAGAACATTAATTAATATCATTATAATTATAATTTATAATTATTCTTAGATTGGATAGGCAAGTTGCATAGGCAAGAACTAGTAATGTAATTAAAATAAATAATACATAATAAAATAATACATACATAATATAAAATAATATTGAATAATATTAAAATAATATTAAATAATATTAAAATAATACATACATAAAAATTTGTAAAAAAAATTCTATGTAATGGAAAAAATAAGCCTCAATAAATAAATAACTAACTAAAGAAAAAAAAAAAAAATAAAAAAAAAACTAAATAAATATAATAAAAAATAATAAAAAACTATTTGAAAAATAATACATTTTTTTCATTAAAACAATTAAAAAATATCCTCGAAAGAGAAAAAGAAATTGTTATCATCTGGTGAAATAAAGAGAAGAAGCCACATAAAAGCAAGATGTGGTTCTAGAGGTTAGATAAACATCTGTAGGACAATAGTATGATGCTCGGTGGTGAGCGATAGATAGTCGGGTGTAGAGAGAGAAATAGAGAGACTTTTTAGTTTAAAGTTTATTAAAAACATTTTGTATGTGAATAAATCAAAATTAAATTTTAGTATTATGAAAGTTAAAGTTTAGCAATTATTCCTAAAGCGGCAACTTTGGCGAATAAGCTGATGTTATTAATGGATTTGGTTTAATTCTAATTAAAAATCTTCAAGTTAATTATATATTTTTAAAAGAGTTTTCAGAAATAACTGAAATAGCTTTTCAATATATTTGCTTAGAATTAATAAATTCATTTCAAGTAGAAGCAAAGCGTTGAGTGACATATACATATATATATATAGTATGGCAAACAATTTGAAATATTTCGATTTGTCTGCTCTAAAATATTTATAAAGGTGTATAAAAATAAGCCAAAGATTTTTTCATTCAATGTGTAATTTTTGCCTATTTTTAACTAGATGACACACAAAGCTTTGAAATAGAAATTTAATGACGAAAAAAGCTCTCTGCTGGTGTTGTCATGTGTTTGTGAAAAGACAAAATCTATTCAAATATGTGTTAGAGAATTTCTGTTTTAAAAATGAAATAAGAATAAACCCTGATGCTGCACACGCCAGAAATAATTAATTGTTTATTGTGAGATTTTAATCATATATAAACTAAAACTATAAATAAATTATAAAGGGCTGCTTGCTTTTTTTCTGGCTATTAGTTTTTCCTTTTTACCAACGCGTGTTCCATTTTCAGATTTTATGTTTTCTCCCAGTAGTAATTTGTGGCAAGCACGTACCAACAAATTCTGGTTTACGCAATTCTATCTATTGCAAAAATGAAAAGTGAAAAGTGAAGAAGAAGAAAAAAAAAAGAAAAATAAAAACTGGCTGCAGTTAAAAAAAGGATAATTGGTTTCATAAATGAAACTATAAAATTATTTATCTTGTGGGAGTAAATGGAGCTTGTGCACAAATACATAAGCAAGCAAGCCCAACAGTTTTACAAAGCAATAACACACAGACGCTTGTGCACACATACACACATGTAAGCATGTTAAATTTTATATTCAAACTGTGGAAATAATAAAAATAAATGTTGTTCTTTTTAATCAATAAAGTGAAATGTAAATGTGCTGTAAAGCGGTTAAATTTTACCACTATTATTGCTACGAGCCCTACCGCAGACGCATATTTGCGAATGAATTGTGCTATTTGTAGTTGTGTGTGTACATGTGTGTACATATGTACAGTGGTATTTATTCTTACAAATATTTTCATAGTTAAAGGATGTTAAAAGTGTGTTACGGTCATGTTTTTATATGCCGTACACATTTTGCCCGCAAAGCAACATAAGCAAAATACATACGTGTAAATGCGTAGGCATTTTAAAAATTAATCTGGAAAACATTGTGGTGCAGATGAAAGTATTCGATTTTTTAGCTTAACATTTATACTTTATTAGCTAAACAATTTCTAACAGCACAGCTGCCAGCTGACTGGGAATGCTTCTCCGAAGGATAAACAATTCAAAAATCCTTCATTTTTTTATTAAACTTGTAAATTTACTGGGAGTGTTTTTATGTACAGGGTGGGCCAAAAGTCACAATGGGGTTTAAAAATTTAATAACTTTTTTGTTTATTTTTTTTTTTTATTTTTTTTTTAAGATTATGAAATATACAAAATGGAAATTTTTTTACGCTAAGTATGGAAAATAATGTCACTTAAATGACCGCCGTTATTAGCTTCGAAATGATGGGCTCTTTTGAGAGCATTTTCCATAACATCTTTCAACATTTGTGGCTGTAGCCCTCGAATTTCTGCAACAATGTTGGCCTTGAGTTCAAGGATTGTCTCGGGCTTGTTGACATATACTCGCTCCTTCAAATAACCCCAAAGAAAATAGTCGCATGCTGACAAATCTGGCGAACGCGCTGGCCAATTAATTTCTGAATTTCTTGAAATTATTAATGGCGACGATATGCTCTTTGCGTTAAAATAATTGATCGCTGATTTAAGTAATAAAATTATATTATTCTTGTTCTTTGTTCAGTTGTAAATCCCTCCATTATTTATTCTCCAGATGTTATTTATATAATCTTAAAAAAAAAATAAAAAAAAAAATAAACAAAAAAGTTATTAAATTTTTAAACCCCATTGTGACTTTTGGCCCACCCTGTATTTTCAATATTTTCTTCTTTTCCATATTTCGTTATAAATTTAAAAAAAATATTAAAAGTATATAAAAACCAATTTTAAGCTCAAAAATTAAATAAAATAAAATTTACATAAAAATTTTTGGGAATTTATTAAAAAATTGTCATAAATTTGAATTATGAATTTTTGTATAAATCATTTAAATGCAACTCGATAGTACTAACTTCTTTGGAAATAGAGCAGAGAATCTTGGTGGAGATACAGACTTAGCGACGAGGACAATAAATTTTTAATTTAAGAAAATTCTTAAATCTTTCGCCTTATTTTGGGGAGCACTGGCAATATCCTTCTTGTTATATATATCTTCTTGGATATTTGTTAGTATCTTTTTTTTTTCTATTAAAATTTACAACTAATAAACTTGCTACCAAACAGCTACGATATGCAAGTGCCCGACTATACAACGAGAAAGAAAATGATATATATTAATTGGGGGAATACCTTTAATAATAATAAATTCTATGAAAAGCAAGAAATCAACTTTACTTTACGGTACAAGTATAGTGACTCTACTTTAAGTGTCTTCGTCAGGGAATTTATTAAAAATTTTTAAAATATAAATAAATAATAAAGTTAATATTACAATAAGTAGCAACATTTTATATTTTGCTCCATACATACATATATATGAGAATGTATCTGCTTATCAATATATTCTTAAAATTATCTTCACTTCCCTTTCCATCTGTATCATCATCTGATGCAAAATCCAACCTTTTACTGTTGCAACATTAATAATCCACAACATCTCTAATGTAAAGTGACTTTCGTATTGACTTCCTGTGACTAAAATTGAACCGCTTTCAAGATTTTTATGGTGATTTAAAGTACTACTATACGCCTTACTATATTGGCTTACTATATTTGCTTTTTATTTTTTTTTATTTTTTATTAGATTTGGAAAAAGTTTGAAATTTTAGAGAGTAAATAATTTGAGGTCCTTCTTAAATTACAATATTTAAATTAACGATTTCCAGACCTGCAAAATCGTAAGTAGGTATATTATATCCTTTACAGCTACTTGCTTGTAGAGTTTAAATTTTCGCATTTTCATTTTTCCTTTTCTTTGAAAAATATAATAAACATAAAGAAATAATTTACAGAATCGAAAAGCCATAACTGAAATTACTTATACGCAATATATGTATATTTTTAAAAAACTTTTTTAGAGGCAAAACCTTTTTCATAATTTAATGTATCACCAACAAGTCACACACCCTCTCACACAGCCACACACACACGGCTACGTATGTGTGACCGCTGCAGGAAAAACAGCCGACAGGCTACGCATGTATAGCTGTTGTAATAAAAATAATAATAATAAAAATATATGTTCCAATCGTAGGGATATGCGTAAATTGTTGGTTTAGTATTTCATTTATATTATCAGTATTACGGCTCATAAATTATTCAAATTATTAAATGCCTGAATGATTACTTTGTCATAAATTGACCTTCCATTTGAATTCCTTAGTGGTTTTTATTTATACATGCTTTTTTCATTTATTTCTATTAAGGAAATTGATTTCATATTTTTAGTTGAGGCAGCCATTAAAATATTAAATTAAACTGATTTTTTTTTTTATGGCTTTAAAATCACATCAAAGTAAAATTTTTATTATTAAAAACATTAAAAACGTCTGCTTTTAGCAAATATGTTTTATTTATCTGGTTATTTTGAGATTCAATTAAATTGGTAAGGCCAATTAGTCAAACGCTCCTTAAACAGTTTTAGCTCATGTCTGGAATTTTTAGACTTCATATAGACCACCTACTTTATTTCCATTTCATTTCATCAAAGAAAAACTGTCACTTTTGAGCCGACACTAGTTTGAGTAATTTTTATATATAATTTATTTAATATATAAAATAGTTAAATAATTATAGTTAAATAATATATTTATATATTTAGCAAATATGGCCGCAAAAGCGGTTTTAAATGCTTCTCTTATAAATACACGAACTCTATTTTCGTACAATATAAGAAAATTTATAAGATACCTTTTCAGGACCAAAGTCAACTACAATTGGAATACAAAAACTGACTGCCACAGGAAAATTAACACCAATAAAGTTAACGCCTATAAACTATTAGAAAAATATAGACCAAAACCTGTTACCAAGAAAGGGCCAAATCAAAAAAATTAGAACCAGACTTGGCCCTGCTAGAAACTGAAATTCTCCTATAATTGATAAAAACCTAACCGAACAATGTCCATTTTGTGGATTCAACTCAACAAGCATTAAGCAGCTCTTTGCAAACTGGACCCACATCAATACAGATAAAAACACCAATCTCAGTAATGGCCTTGTTTCACCATCCCACACACTCGAATGAGTCATTCACACGAAAGTGATATCAGGTCATAGCTTTATACTTTATGATATCAAATAAAAATCGAGTACATAGTGGTACACCATATTATCCCTGTATTACGAAAACATATGTTTTACATACAAACAAAGTAATTTATTCTATAAATATAACTTTAATAAAATTATACTTTTTGCACTTTTTGCTGCTTTGCGTCACAAAGAAATAATTTTTTGTTCAGCCGCTTGAAGTGGAATCAACCCTAATCAGACGAAATCTGCCACATTTTTCCATATGGTATTTAACTGTCAAAAAAAAATAATACGGTTTTAGGTTACACTGTAATGTTGCATGCCAAATTTGACATGTGTTAATACTGTGTGGGATAGTGAAACAAGGCCTTAATAATGACTTTTCACGATGAAAAAAATCTTTTTAAAATTTTTAAAAAAATTATAACCTTCAACACAAAGAAAAATATCGAGCTTAGGACCATCGCTGCCATATTTCTCGCCTCATTATACTAATAATTTATTTATGAGCATAATATGTAAATAAATATATAAATAAATAAATAAATAAAGAAAGAAAAAAATAATGAAAAAAAATAAATAAATAAAGAAATAAATATTTTTTTATTAAAATTGATAACCAATAAAACCCCATCCTACAGGTATTTTGAGCGATTTTTTTTAGAGGAGTGGCCTGTACCAGAGATTAAATATAATTGAATGAAAAAGTATTTGAGAGTTCAAAAAAAAATTTTATGAATATAAAATGTGAAAAAATATATGAAATTATACAATAAAATACGAAAATTGGAGTAAAAACTTTTACAACGAAAACTGCTATTTAAAATTGTTTCGAAAATAACATAATTGTAGCCGCCCCATACTTTAATTGTGGAAATCTGAAATAAAATATTTTCTAACAATTATTTTTTTATTGCAAAAGTATTTTATTTTATTTTTATATTATTTTCATATAAACGAAAATTTATCAGCGTTAATATTTATTTAAATGTTTTTTCATCTACTTGTTTAAAAACTTTTTAAAAACTTTCAACTAGAATAAATTTAATTAAAAAACATTTTTTTTTTACTATACTGTTAACTGTGCACAAAGTGGGAATTCAACTTGAAAGAACGATTTCTTGTTTACAAGTTTTGAGCGCAATTTAGAAATAGTCTTTCATTTACTGCAGCATTTCTTTTACATTCTAAAAGTAGTAAAATTTCTATGCCAACGAAATAAGAAATACCGCAGCACCAACAAACAAATATGAGATATTGTATGTCGTATCTCTGTACGTTGCAGGATGATAAATTGATTCACAATAAAAAAAAACCAAAAAAAAATTTTAAATAAAAGTAAAATTTTTTTTTGCTTAAAGGCATCTTGTATACGTTTTTTCCTTATTGCATCCTTTTTATACGCAAAACTCCTTTCCAATCTAAATCTTTAGCGCTAAAAAGTTTGAAGTTTTTCTTGCCGTTTACTCTCATGTCTTAAAACAATAGTTTTCTTATTTTACTTTTTATAAACTTTTAAGAATTTTTTACACTTGCACACAAACGCACCAACACACAAACACATATGCACGTGGCACTGTTATAATAAAAGATTTATATTTGTGGTTACGGTTATAAGATTCTCTTGCGCTGGAGGATATTTGTCAGCTAGTAAGCAAAAGTTTACCATCAGCCTGGCAGTTCTTTTTTTTTTTTTAATTGTGGCTTAAAAGGCAACTTTGGAAGTTCCTTTCGAAGAGAACTCACAATATTTTCCTCACCGTATGAAATAGCATCACTGACATAATGTCAATATAACTATTCTCTATATGAGCACAGACACGCGGCAACAGAGTAGAGTCATCTGCCACGACACCACACTAAATTAAATTAATAACAATATCTAAGGAATTAGAAAGCACACATGATCTTTTCTTATTATCAATTCTGTTTCATGCATACTCGTACACAAACAACCGGTGTGGCCTTAAAGTTTAGTTTAAAAATATGCTTCCTTTGCCGGCAGTAACGTGACAGTAAAAAGGTGAACGCTGGAAAAAAACAATCAATTTAAATTATCATTCTCTTTGAAATAGAGGGCTGATGAATATTATTATTTTTGTTTTTAAATAACAAAATGAATTCCTGAAGGATATCAAGAGGATCTTATACACATTTCAATACGTTCCAAAGCAGGTCACCAGAAAACCTTCACTTTCATTTTCTTGCAACAAATGTGGTATCAACTCAAATAACTCACTATATATTAAAGTTATATATATGAACTATAAACTGATCTCAATAATTAATTTAATTACTTTCATTTTCTTATAAAAATTTATCAGCTCAAATGCAAACGTAGAAGGTAAAGAAACTTAATCTAAAAAATAACAAACGATATATAATTGTGTAGCGGTGTTACCAGTGAGATATTTTAAAAAATCGTTTGCTGGTTAATTTTTTTTTTTTTTTTACATAAATTTTAAATAAATTTTTTACAAATTTCGTGGTATGACTTGGCATTGCTTTAGTGGCATTCCAAATTTGAAAATTCAATAAAATGGAAAAAACTTGATTAAAATGGAAAATGTTAGATATTTTGATGAGGAGCTAACATGTCATTATTGCCAAAAATGTTTATTAGCCCACATTCTTTCGTTTTTCTGGAATTCTTGCTTTAGTGGAATTCCAAATTTTTTCAAGGTCTAAGCGGATGAGCTTTAATTTAAAAAGAGAAAAATTTAAAATTGCTAATCAATGATTTAAAACAAAATCCTTTTTTTATTAAAATTACTCGGGCTTGTAAGTAACGAAATTACTTTAAAAAATATGTTTCAAAGGAAAAAAAACTGAAAACTAATTTTAAATTAGACCAATTTTTTCATCTAAACTTTTTTTTGTAGGCGAATGAATATTTCACAGCCTACTAAAGTGGTGGTCGTGGGCTCGATGCCTGCTTAGACCTTAAGTGTTTTCCTGTGCAGGAAAAAAAAGTAAAAATTATTACTAATTTTCTATACTTTCTTATGCCATAAAATTTAGAAAGAACTTTTGTAAAATTCCTTATTAACTCACAGCAAGTCATCAACAGTTGGCTTTAAGTAACATTCACATTGTGCAAACTAAACAAGTCTATATGCAGAAAGGATAAAAGTTTTAACACACAAATATTTTAAACATAAGAATGTGTTAAAAGGATTTAAAATGTTGAAGCATGTATGTGCATTTATGTCGTCGGCATTTATTATGCAGATGTGCACTTGCAATAGCAATATATGCATATAATTCATAAATAAGATATCAACGTAAGATAGAGAGCAGTTAAAATACACATATAGACACACACACATGCAAAAATCGTGTTAAGACTAACTTTTTAACCTCAATCAAACTGCCAACAACATGACTTGGCCATCTAATTCTCTCGTAAATATGTTAGAAGTAGAGTTTATTACACATTATTGACCTCATCATCAAACAGAACAAAGAAAATGCATAACAAAAATAACAAAAACAAGAGCTGGTGGAACTAAAGCAACTAAAGAGAACCAGGCGACCAGTCATTCCATATATCTAACTCCACTATTTCTGTATTGGCCATGTACGGAACATTTAGAACATGTTTATATGAGTTTGAAGTTTAAAAATATTCTGTCGATAAAATTGCTTTTGGTGGAGAGTAACTAACGTGTATGTGCAGAGCCATGCCGCATAGAAAACGAGAAACTTTTATTAATTTGAAATTTAATAAAAGTTTATTGACGTTTTTCATATGTTTTTTTTTTTTTTTTTTTTTTTTTTTTTTTTTTTTTTTGGACGAAGTTTATAAAAACTTTTGGCTCTTGATGAGTTTTAGGGATTTTTAAATATAAATTACTTTGTTATGTTGTACTTTATCACTGTTAATTAAAACATTTATGCCATACATTCATCATTCATTTTAAATATTTTGTAACAAAAAACTTTTTTTAAAATTTCAGAAGCAAAATTTTTGTCACTATTTTCTATATATTATACATATACTTGTAATATAAGTCAGAAAAAACATAATTTTTCGCTAGAGGTCTCAAATCCATCAGCTGGCTTATAATGTCAACCCAACTCCAGATGTCTAATATAAGGACAAGAGTATGAGCAACTATTCTCAATTTACTTTTCTAAACAGAAGCATTATCTGCAAAATATTTCATTGGATAGGCTGATGGGTAATGTTAAAGTTATTTATGGCTCTACAAGACATCCGAGTATTGCACTGCTATTTAATATAAAATGTAACGCGTTGCTAGCTGTTGGTTACGAATTAGTTTTGACGTGACCAGTAAACCGCTTAAAAATTTTTAAAATATAAATAAATAATAAAGATAATAATTCAATAAGTAGCAACATTTTATATTTTTCTCCATACATACATATATATGATGATAATGTATCTGCTTATCAATATATTCCATTTCATTTGATCAAAGAAAAACTATGAACTTCTAAAGGTCCGTATATTTATTTTATATTTTTTCGCTACTGGTATTATACCGAAAAACCTTTCATTTGCTAGCTTATAGCAAGCTTTACTATTAGGCCCATGTATTCCATTCTACTTCTTAAGGGGCTTTTCTTAAAGGACTAAAAGCACGGTCAGTAGTTATAATGCCCCTTGGCATATGCAATAAATTTATTAGTTACATTTATAATAGAGATACATTTAGTTTTGATTTCAACTTTCTAAATCCAAAGGGGAATAGAAAATGTATACGGTGTCGGTGTCTCTACAAATGGAAAATAAATTTTGTAAAAATTCTTGATTATAATAGCAAAAATTTTTATTTCCGTCTACTACCAAAAATTCTTAAAAAATCAGTATAATAATCAATTTGCAACAGCTTAAGCTTTATAATTTTTAAATAAATGAAAATGTTTTAAAATTGAAATTAATCGTAATTATTGGCTCAACTTTTGCTGCCACTCATTTGCTGACTGGTTTTACCGCGCCGTACATTATTGTCCTGTACATGAAATATAACTTTAATGCAAACGTATTACTAACAAATTAAAGTTGTGAGTGAATCTGGCAGATTTCACAAAAAATTTTGAAAATTAAGCTTAAAAGATTTGATGAAAATGATTAAAAAAATAGCTGACTGTGCAATTAAATACTTTGCATAATCCCTATAGGATAATTTATATGCTTAAGCGTTGCACCTCCATCTCTGGTATAACGAATTTTCTCGATTGAATTCCCCTCAAAATGTTATTTTTTTACTACTACATATTTACTCTATAAATCTATTTATATATATAAATTCATATATTTGTATATTAAGTACCTTATTTGCAAACAATTTTAAACATAAATATATATGATAAATATAATAAAGGTAATCACTGTAATGACGTTTATTTAAAAGTGGTCAACTTGTATGTTAAAAGTCCTGACTGCATTGTTAACATATTTAACAGTGATTTGTAACAAAAGAAGATATAAACTACAAGCATGCAACAAATGCATGGAGTATTATCCTGATATAAAATGAAATATATACACACATCCTTAGACGCAAATGCATGACAAGTATTAGCTTCGTGTGTGTTTATGCATGCAAATTTCTTGTTTATATAAAAACGGAGGATACAAGTACTTCAGCTTTTATTACTTGCTAAAGATATCCTTAAACAACACATGCACATAAAGCAACAGTAGGTGGGTGCCTTTTCTTTGGATCATATTTTTAAATATTCTCAGTCACGGAGAATTTTAAAATGATAACATTTTAACTCCCTTTTCATTGTAAAAGTTTTGTAAATAATATTTTTGTTTGTAACTTTTTTTTCTAGACCTTTCAATCGATAAAGCTTTCGACTTGTACGCGAGAAAATAACTAGGGTCTAGGTAGGAAGCGAACCTGCGACCTCCAGGTTAGTAGGCTTTGCATTATTCATTGTTGCAGAATGCAAAATCACTATTGTGAATTGCTGGTGATTTAAAAACGTAAAATATTTAAATGTTTTCTTTAAGTTGTAAGTCTGCAAACCAGTATTTTTTAAATAGAAATTCTAGCGAATTTACTCGTTTACTTGTTGAATAAAACATCTACAAAATTAAGGTTTTTTCTTTTACTTAAAAGAAGTACTGGATGCATATTAATACTGAAATATAGAAATCTTAAATAATCTATAAAATCAGTGTTGAAGAAGATAATTATAGTGTTGGTAAAATATTCAAAAATAGAAAAGTTCAAGTTATTACGTTGTTTATATGAATTTTCAATACTTATAGGAAATCCCATAAATTAATGTACTATTTCAGTGTAAAGAAATGCAAAATAGGGAATTTTGGAACAAGTATAGTAGCCGAGAAGAGGGCCACTTTAATAGCTTCACAAACAGAGTAAATGGTGTCCTTACAAATCATGATATTAAATCATGAACTCGCTTCTTCTGGGCACTCTACTAACAGAATCACAAGTTGCAGGAAATTTTAAATTAGGTCCATATTTGATAAATTCTTATCCTTATACTATAAATAATAATGAAAGGAAACTGAGACTAAGGAATCTACTAATATCCCTAACCACTCTAAAATTTTGCTTAAATAAATGCCACTCTAATACAGAGAAGCTTTTTATATGTATATACAAGTGTGTGGATTTTTATAATCTATAAGTTTGTATTAAATAAGTATTTATATGAAAACTTGGCATGCAAAATATAATAGAAAAAATTATATATTTATACAAATACAATATTTACTTTCTGCATTAGCTTATCAAGTTTATCAGGACGAAAAGCAAAATTTCAGTACACTCTAAAGCAGAATATTATAAATTTTTTATATGAAAATAAACAACTTTTTATGATATTTTGTTTTGTTTTATTGAAGCCTACAAATATAATAATGTTATAATTAATTCTGTCATTAAAGTGTAAAACGATGAATTTTAGTATTATTTGTATTACTAAAGGTATATATAAGGTTTTACTATAGATAAAAATTGTTAGGAGTGCCCAATTAATAAAAAATTATTTTAATATGATTGTAATATTAAAAAGGTTTTTAAATATTTTCTAGTATTTAAGGGTGTCCTGGGCTTTACTAGTGAATAAGTTTGGCTTTACTAGTTAAGTAGTTTGCTCGGGGTCTTTAGCAGCTGAGTATTTACATCTAATTTTGCCATTCTACAAAAGATTTATTTCAGTAGCAAAGTTAAATATATTAATCAATAATGTAGTACAAAAATATGCCTCAAGAGGCACTTGTTCGCTACAAAAGAAATGTTCCCTTTTCTCTGCTATAAGAATTTGATCATAATTCGGGCACATCCATTGATCACATGATTTCAGAGCTTTAAAAAAATATTTATTTTTTTATGGAAAACAGTAAAACATTATAAATAAAAAAAAGTAAAGAGTAATCAGCCTTCTGAGAGGTTCATGAGAGAAATTCGGAGGTTGTAACACATACTTTAAACGAGTGTCCTTTTATTTTACTAATCGATTGAAAGGCTAATTTAAAAAAAAGAAATTATGATAAACAGCTCAAGTTGCATTTCAATGAGGAATTTTGACTCTTTGACATCATTTCTTGCTGAAAAAAAATCCTTTTATTCTATAAACTAGAGGAGTAGGCCAACAAGAGCGAGATAGAAAATAAGTAACGAAACTAGAAGGATACAGAATCAGCTGGTTGCTGTTTACATTTTACATTGCAAGCATACTAAATATTTTATTTCTATAATTTAAACAAAAATGTAATTTCTGGAAAAATTGTTAAGATTATAATATGAATAAAAAATATTAGAAAAAAAAATATATATAATACATATGAGTGTGTGTAATTGATAATTAATTTTAAAACTTGCGTTTGCTCTTTCACTTTTCCAGGAAAGGATTTTTTTAATAACATTGACTAAGTCTTTTATCACAGCAAGCTCATTCAATAAGTTAAACAAAAAGATTTTATATCTTCTGCCTTGGTTTCCTAAACAAATTTTTCTTTGATTCCAAAGCATGAGAAATTAAGTATTAACTATCTTCCTTAAAAAATTCGCAACCAGGAATTTAAGAGTTAGTTGTAATTTAGCTCTCTATTGTGATTTAGAGATCTAAATACTTTTAATCTTCTTCTATATTTTGACCTGAAATTTACTCTCTTTTATAAAATATCAGCCAACCATTTTTGCCATACTTTATATTAGTAATATGAAGTATATCTCAGGTTAATTTCTAATTTTGGTTTAAAATAAGGGGACAAGGAATAGATGAAAACCTTTAAAGGATTTGATATAATTTGAACTTCTCATTGGCCACAACATTTTATTTAATATATGATACTAAATTTTCTTTAGGTTTTCGTATCTGAAAGCAATGAATATATATTATCAACATATACGACACTATTTTTAAGTTTGCTTCAGCCGGTAAATCCCTATTAAAATCCTTCAGCATAATTTGCAAAAAATATTTTAAGACATATAAAACATATAGATATCGATTGTTGAGATTTAGCTAAAAATTACTTTGGCAAAGGATTTAACACTATTTGAAACTATTATAAAATACGGAAGTTTGTAGGGAAATAATACATTTTTTTTTTATTTTTTTTATTTAATTGAAAATATTAAATGCAAAGTATTCGTAAAACTGCAGTAGCACAAATTCTTTAAGTGTAGCAAAAAATTCTGTACACTTTTCTCTGCGCTTTCCCCGTAGTTATAAAATATTGAATTTTAAGTGAGATGGGAATTAAGTTAAGCATGGTAAAAACAAACAAGGATTTTTCAAGGACTATAAACAATATCAGGATTTATATACGAGCAAACAATAGCAAAATGCAAAAATCTTAGATTGAAGACATATCAAGCAATCAATAGCTTGTCATGTGCCATACATATATAGTTTCATTTTTTAATAAATTTATTTAATGCTCTTATAAAAAGCTTTTCAACCATAAAGATTAATTTTTCTTGATAAATGCCTTTTATGCAAGTAATCATAATTTTTGCATTTAAGGCCGTTATTGTGTGTGTGTGTGTGGAAAACCCATACAGACACACCATTTTGCATTAATAATTGGTTTTTATAAAGATTAATGTGAGATGATGGTGTTTTAGACACATATTTTAATTAATAAAAGAAGAAATATGCATATATTTAAACCTGTATAAGTTAAATCTGCCTTTCTAATTGCATTATAGACCGCACTATCACATTTATTCTCTAATTAGACCCTCATTTACAAAGTTTTGCGTATGAAATATGTTTGTTGATCAACAAGTTCATTTGTGGTTTAAAATATTCAAACACCCATCCCCATCTTTTCAGGACAGGACTTTTCATTTGTGAAACATGTTAATTTAGTAGTAGGTTTTATTATCATTAAATGAAGTTTTTGAACAACCGTACTGAAGGGAAATTTTTCGATAAGTGAGGGGCCCATGACAGATTTTACAAAATGATTTAAATGTTCTCGACGCGAGAGCAACAGCAGTGATGAAAGAAAATTACCTGTACTGTTGCAAAATGCTCTCACTTTCCTTTTCAATTGATGATTTTACGTTGAGTAAAATTTTAGGAAATTTATTTTAAACGGGGGAAAAATCTTGAATAATTTATTCAATCATTTCAACCAATAAGTTTTGTTTTTTTTTTTTTTTACCAAAAAATCTTCTTTTGAATTTTCGCTTGAATAAATTGAGATATTTATTTGTACAGATAACAGATATTTTATTTTTATTTTCAATAATATATAAACAGTGGGTATTTGCGTATAGACAAAATCTGCAATTCGTTAGTTTTAGTTGAAAATAAATGCTTTGTATATGACCAACTTTTTGACCACAAAGCACACTTACTGTATAAGAAATATAAAAGAAAGCAAAGCAAAAGCTAAAAGGGACACTTTGTGGAGGCAAACTTTCTTGGCGAGTTGCAAAAAAAAAGTTATGACCAATACTTTCATGTTTAACTTTATCTACAACACATGCTTTTGATGTGCAACTGTTGTGCCACCAGCAAAAAACAAAATCAATACTTTGAGAAGTAGAAAAATTTAACACTATCAGACATCAAGTTACTCGTTCAATAAATGTAGTATAAAATCACAAAAAAAAGGAAATACTTAAAGAGTCCTTTAAGGTCATTATATTTAAAAAAAAAACACCCTACAGCAAGATATCTTTACAATGTAATTTTTAGTCGCATTCCTTTTTTCTTAAATGCACAAACTAGCAGAGAATCGGAAAAAACTTTTCACTTTGTCACTTTATTGTAAAATAAACTCTGAGCAGATGAAGCTGAAAAAAGTGTAGTGACATTAAAAAGAGACTCTTTTTTATAGCTGGTAAGTAAATATGATTTTGAAAAAAAACCTTAACATAAAAATGATACCAATGTATGTGTATCTGTTTGTGTGTATGTGTGTGGTAAAATAAAATGTTAGTTTAAGGAAACTTTTTTCGATATAAAAGACACGAAACTCTTTGACAGTTTGTAAATGTATCTCACACAAAACTAATTGTCAAAAACTTAGAAATTATGTTAGTTGGACCGAAGACAAGCAAAAAATTCTTGACAATTATGAGCGTTAAGGCGATAAAATCGTTAACATGTTACTAACAGGTTTCGTAAATAATTAATTTTTCGATTTTCACTTCTAAATTTATAGTTTTTTAAAAGTTTTTAAATAGGAACAGAACTTGTTATAATTTTGTTTTTTTTGGTTATTCTTAAAAAGAAATAACTGCAAAATAAAAAAAATATTTTTTGAACCAAAACCATTAACTTATTTACTTCTTTCTACTTTAAAGGTTTTTATAGTTTTCTGAAAACTACTATAAAAAGTATAGTTTATTTATAGCGAATCATCTTATACTACTCTAATCATCTTATATACCCTAATTTAGTACTCCAAATACAATCATCATATGTGATAATAGTTTAATGATCCAAATATTTTTTAAAACTGGAAGAGCCCGTCCTCATTTTATATCTTTTGGAATATCATTTTTAATTTTGCAAATTTGTTAGAACATATCAGTTTTCGGATATTATACTTTAGACTTTATCACTCAGACTCTAATTTTACTCTATTGTCAGATTTAATATCCTTTATAATATTTTCAGCTTACATTGTTATTGTATTTCAAGCTTGGTATAGAATATAAGCAGTTCCTAATAAATAAATAACTCTGATTTCTGACTTCAAATTGATAACCGCTTTGCTTAGTATTACTCCGAATCATTTTGAATAACTTTAAGCATTTTGTATAATTATCCCTAATGATTAGTGTCCTTTATTGCTCAGCGCTTTTGTTCGTAAATGAACAACGAGTACAATCTTCAAAGGAAGGTTACTTCGGCAATATTTTTTATAATTCTTTAATTGTTAAAAGGAACCAAAAACCAAATTTTTATAATCCCCACACAAAAATGAATATATTTGTTTATTACAGTCTTCATTTAATAAAATAATTTTTCTATTAAAAAATATTATTTGCAAAATATTGAAATGAAATACGATTTATCGTTTGCTATCGAAATTATTCCTGACAAATTTATCATTACAAATGCCCAATAATAATCAAAAAATTGCATTTTTTTATTTATTTATAATATTGGCCTACCGGCTACAAAAAAAAAAATTATATTTTATGGTTTCACCAGCATTTTAATTTATTTAATTGGTTATTATTTATAAATTTAGCATAAAATAAAATTTATTATAAAATAGCAAAGCGGTTCAAATAATATATATAGTTCACTTGATACGAATCCTTTGAGTTGACTTTTTTCAATTTATTTTATTTATTATTAAAATTATTTATTTATTATTTATTTTATTATTAAATATTGCTCATACGTATAGGTGTGAATAGCACAAAGTATGCTGAAAAGTATGCAACGATTATTAATCAATTATTGTATTCATAGTACGCTTGAAATAAATTCGTATGTGGCGTATACTTAATATTTTATCATACTCGTATATTAAGTGTGTTATAACACTCAAATTTTTTTGAATCTTTTTGAGATATATTGGAGTACAGAACACACTCAAATATTGTAGTCCTGCCAAATTTTTGTAATGCACGATGATGCATGACGGTTAAGCACAAAATTAAATTTATGCAATTCCCTTTTTAATTGATCACAGATAAAAATTTTATATTTTATTCAGAACGATCTTTTAATTCTTGATTTGATTTTCTTCAATTATTCCATTTGGCATTTATTTCTCTTAATATTTTATATATTTATTTATCAATATTTTCTTCGTTTTTCCTTAAGTAGGTAACTATTTGCAATTGAGTATATTTTTAAAGCCAAATCTTTTCAAAGGTATTAAGTTCAAGGGCAGGAAGTAAATATATTTGTTTTTTTTTTTTTAAATTTCTTACATAACTAATTTAATTGTTAAAAACGCCTCCTTATAAATGAATTTTCTTGGTGTATTTCTTTTATATATTTTTTTATTTAATATTTAAAGTTATATCAGTTTTTAATTTATTTTATTTCTATTTTGTTCTGCAAAATAAAATATTTTTCTTTTATTTGTAAGCTAATAAATTTTTATTAGCAAGACAACTTTAAATATTTTTTTTTATATCCATATGTATAATAAACTAATATGTATGTGTATTCAAACAAATAAGTAAAGTTAATATTTTTTTCTATATGTATTCTTATTTAACTAAAACTTTTTCTTCATATTCTCTAGAAATATTATATATTCAAAACAAATTTATTTTCATAACATTTCCTCTTTCTACTTAGTTTTAGAAACTTTATCAATAGTTTATACTTTCGTTGGCATATAAAATTGATAACAAATTGTTAAAGGCTTGCAATGCAGCAATACAGTAAAAAGTTCATCAGGGCTTAATTGAGACTTTATGGCAGAACTAGTTTTCATACACGACATTATATATATAGAAATATATATATATATTTATATTTATATATGCAAACATTTTCGTGTTACTTGAAAGAAGAATTTACTTTTTTATAAAAATTTGTACACTTGCATGCAATAGAGCTAAGTTTTATAAAGAAACGACGGAGGCAGTCTAAAAATATTTTCTGGTGAATCATGTAACAGTAAACTATTAAATGTTTAATAGAGATTAAATGGTTTACCGGTTAACATTTGAGAGATTTACGATCTATTTAAACAAAAACTTTAAAACCAATAATTATATAGATTAGTTAAAAAAAACTTTCATCTGGATTACCATAAAATCTATAAAGCAAAATTCTAGTTTTATATATTATATTTATTTTTTTTTTCGAAAATAAAAAAATATATAAAATATTATTATTAATATTTATGTAAGTGATTTTAATACATGGAAACTTATATTCATTTAAGATCCTTAAATAAAAAAAATTTGAAGATAGATAGAAGATAGAAGAGACAACATTAGGAATAATACTCAATTATTAGCTATTTATAGATTTAATGTCGATTTTTAAGTCCAATTACAAAAGGTTTTCAATTTAAACTCAGAAGAATCGTTCGGTAAATATTGTTAATTTAAGATTAAAACCTTTACTGAAATGTATAAACGTATCCGAAATAGAAATTCATTTTGAAAAACAAACAACAAGAAAAAGAAAAAAGAAAATACAGCTAAACAAGAGATAAACGATAAGTAAACTTGCCTTGCCGACTTTACAAAATTGAGATTAAATACAGTAAATAAGAAAACAAGGCAAAGGGAAACAAATAAAAAATAAAGGAAATTGCACAATACAATTATTTGGTTTTATTTTCTCCTGATCGGTTCTTTTTATTTACTTTCAGATGATGAGCATTTCAAAATGAAATTAATATAAAAGCATTTTGATATTGAATAAATAATATTGTTCTTAAGGTCAATATTAGTGCAATTGCACTAAATTCCTTCTGAATGGTAAGTTGTCCAAGGCCGTTCTGAGGTGCCAGTTGTAACAAAATGACCAACTGATATTATTACAAGTAAATAAATAATAATTATATAAATAAAAACAGCTTTACGAGAAGACTTTATCATAAACATTTTGCAAACACTTTTGAGTCTGCCCAATTTCATAAAACTATTTAGATTTTGCCACACATATTAAGAATACTTGGACTTGATTTGTGTATTGAAAGATAACAAGTATTTAATAAAAGTAATAAGAAATAAACTTCTGGATAAATATTTACATTTTAGCAAAAACTTTTTATGTCTTGTGGAAATCAATGGACACGTATGTATACAAATATATATTTGCACAATGTTTTCTGAAGATTTTCACTTGACTAAAGTTGTTTAGAAAATGGAAAATAATTAATTTGGTGTTTTGCTTACATGAAAGGCAGTCTTTTTCCAAATCTATCAAATAAAAAGTGCTTTTCCGAAGCATACTCAGCACACTCTTCATCCAAAAAATTAGCTAGATAGTTTTAGTTCTAGTTTTGTTCTTAAAGCTATTTTACATTCTTAGTATGCTGCTAACATTTCATAATTACAATAGCAAATAGATTGCTGTATATAGAGAGACTGTATTCATAGTATTTCTTGATCATTCAGTTTAACACTAAAACTATATGAACTCTCTAATTGCAAATAAATATAAAACAAAAATACTTGTTATCCATAAGTTACTAGAATACGTGGCATTTAAGCCACTGTTGCCTTAGAAAAGAATTTTTCCCTCATTGAATTTTTTGTTGGAGAAAATGGGAAAGTTTTAATGTGGGTTACTGGTGCCGTATATGTGTGATATAAATTTATATTTTCTGGTTTCTAGTACTGTTTGGTATTGACTTTATTGATGGATAAGATTTAGTTAAAACAAAAGTTCACAACACAGTAAAACACACCCAAATTTTACATTTCAAAGCTTAAATTATGTTTCAGCAACTATTAGAAACTTACCACACTTCATTTGTTCCTCCTCTTCTACGGCACGCAACACTTCCGAATTGGCCAAGTTTAAGGGGCGACTAATTTTATTGTCAATTTCAATCCTGCAAATAAAAGCAAAATAATAAAATTAAAAGTTTTTTTTTTAAAGTTTTTTAAATGCATCTCAAAGTTATAAGATCATGATTCGTCTTACATGGGTCACGTGAGAAGGTTTAATCAACTTTTTTTAAGTTGATTAAATACTTTTCGAATTACAATTCTTAAAGCAATAGAAGGTATACTAAGGATTTTATGTGTAGAGGGGAGAGTGTCTTTTATCGGTTTGAATGGGGGAATCAATTTTCTAACTTGAAGAATGCATTTTTTACTTTTGTTGAACTATATTAAAATTTTGGAACTATGCAGACTAGTACCACGGAGAGGCCTTGAAATATTGGAATTTTAATACAAGTCGAAAGTCCTTAAAATAGATGTGAAAGCACTAGTTCCTATATGACAGATATACTATTTTCTGAATTAGAAAAATTTGGAGTTCACCACCTACTGCATCACGATGTTTAAAACAAAGAGGAAAAATAAAATCTTGTCAATCTCTCTTTCTTATTAATAGTAAATATATAGTATATATATAAGGACAATTTAATACGTTTATAACAAAAATAAAAAAATTCATTAGGCTTTTTGATAGAAAAAAATGTTTTTAATAACACTTAGTGTTATTTAAAAAAGAAAAAGGTATTGAGTAGGGAAACGTGTAAACGTGTATGCGTTGCCTTTTTCGCAAAAAATGTTTGACCGAAAAGATTAATCGTTTTTGGGTCGAGCTCTTTTCTTATATTTATTAGCTTTGAAAAGATGTTCACCTATTGCCAGCTTGAAGACAAACAACGATATCTATTGTTTCGATTTACGATGCCGCCGAAATCAAGAATTGACTACGCACATATCAATTGTATGGGAAAAAAATCATTTTATGCTATTTTTTTGTTCTCAGTTGTATTCGAAAATGGAAAGTTGCTGTTAGTGTTTCCAGTTTCTCAATCAAGTTGGTACGCCAGGTACGCCAGGTACGCCAGGTACGCCACTTCATCCACTTGAATAAGTAGGCAAAATACTTTTTTCCAAATTTTGCATTCGACATACTAGGCTTTTTATTGTTACCTGTGACATCGGTGTGCTCAGTTTCCGATATATAAATATATTGCTGACCTGATAGTTGCCCTAAAAAGACTTCTTCGCTTGTAACAGATATATATTCATTTGATAGCCATTTCTAAAATAATTTCGTTGCATTACATGGAAAGAATAAAAATTACACCTGTATAAATGGAAGGCAATTATATATATACTTGGTGCATGGAAGACCATATATGTGGCTTCGTTAGTTTTTTACTCTTACTTTTCAGCTATATTGTATTTTCAGTAGAAAAATAACTTCACTTTCTACACGAATATATTATTTTGCTCTATTTTTGCTCTCATATGTTTTTGCAAAATTGCAAGAAATTCATACCAAATATTACTTTTGTTCGGCCACCTGAAGCACTCAAGAAAAACTAACAGAATTATAAGCTAAAAGAACACACTCTACAAATATTAAGCTTTACATTTGAGAATAACAGAAAGCATAGAAGATAACTAATATTATTCTTTCTTAATTAAGTGCTGTCATTATATAAAAATAATGCAATAAAAGTAAAAAGCCATATTTGGCACTGTATACAGTAGAGGGTTAAAATTGTATCTTATGCAACCCATACACGATACAACCGTTGGTACAACTCGCTTAGTAATCAAGTTGTGTGTTGTGCCCACAAACGATAAAACCACTTCGTACAATTTCATTTTGCAAACAATTTACAGCTGGAAACAACAAATAATAAAAACGCATACCGCGAAGCAAAACAAATTAGGCTTAAATTTTGTGAAGCAATAAAACAATTGAAAGCTCTTTAAGTAAATTAAATATTTATTGACATTCAAATTTTGTTTAATCTAAAAGATTTTTAGTAAGCTTTAAAAAATAAAACTTCAATGAACTGTTTTTAATAGCACATAATTTACTAATATTGGCTATTTTGAATAATTCATCGTAGAACTGTGCTCTAGTTTCATTTCAGATGTGTCTTTCATTTTTAATTAGTATTCACGTACATTGCTTTCAAAAACCAAATTAACCGACGATACGTCTTTCTCTCGCAAAATTCAAATGAGAATGATGTACGAAGTTGCATGACTAATCCACAAACGTTGCAACGCGTTGGCCCAACTTGCCAAAAAATCAAAAAATTTTGATTTTTCATACAACTTTATACAACAGGCCCACACACGTTACAATCTTGATTACAACCTGCCCAAGTTGTGCCAACAGTTTTATCGTGTATGGGTTGCATTAGGATATCAATTTTAACTGGTGATGTATTTATATTTTGTTAGTTAGAGGTAACTTTTTTGTTGTATTGGTACTTTAAAAAACCCTTCCTTGTTTTTCAACAACATTTTTCTATTAATTTAATAATAATTATTTAAATATAAATTTTATTTTTAATAAATTCGATATGGATATATTTTTTTTTTTGATGTTTAATATTATTTTGCAAAATTTTGTATTATCTAGAACTACTTATTATTTATAACTGAACTACTATGTCTATCTGGGATTTCCAAGGGGAAAAAACTTTTCTTATCCAAATATTTCAATAAATTATTGGATATGTGGTGGAGGTACTTCTTGGAATGCTTTTATCAAAAGCATTGAACGGAATAGAGAAACCACACAACTGTTGCTTTGATGACAATTTCTAGTTATAATAATTATTGCCTGTCAGTTCATATCACAATGTAAATTACATGTAAATGAGTCAAAAACTAAAAATTTTAAGTAAAATACACTTGGATATTCGCACAGGGGTTACATATGATACATATAGAAAAAACAAGACATCTATTGTTGACAAATGAAAAGATTCCTATTCTAAATTATAAAAATAAATTTCCATTGCAATGAAAGGCTGAAATCACATCTGCTGTTTATATATGTAAACGAGATATATAACAAATTTTTAAAAATAAATTTTTAATCAGGCATGTAAGCAATATTTAAACTTATTTTTAGTTATTTTCCGGTGTAGACCAAAAAGAGATAAAATAAAGAATACAATTTTTAGAACACCAAATCAATTTTAATGCAATTAGCTTTTTATAAATTGGAAATAGAAATTAATTAATGATCATAAATATATTTAGAAATTTAAAGTGCAATTAAGCTGGCAAATGTTGTTCAATAATTTTTCTAAAACATAAAAATACAAATGAAAATCTTTAACTTTTGCAAAGACTACATCATCAGAAAATTCCTCAGAAAATTTTTCCTACTTGATTAACATTAATTACTTGAGCAATTATGAAAAAACCCCATAAATTGTAGCAAAACTATAAATAATTTAACAAACAAGTGCTTTTAAATATGCTGCACTAAAATATTTGTTCGCCAAGCCTGTTTTATTGTTGTATGTTTGTAAGAATTTTTTTTTTTTTTTTTAAACAAATGTTCAATAATAATTAATAGTCATTGATTGCAAAAACAAAAAAAAAATATGAAAAAATATTTCAACTCAATTAATACATCTTGACGTTCATAAATGATTGCATTTAAATTATATTTATGCATCGCGTAGTGCTATTCGTTGTCATAACAATATTAAATGCATTATTTTTATTAGGGTGGTGCCAATTTGTTGTTTCAAAATTTTTGGAATTTATTGTGACTTATAATTTGAAATTGTCATTTTGCATATAAACTTATCACTTCAACATGTTTACATATCTGTAATTCTCATATACTTTTTGACAGTTTTGCTACGATTTCCGGAGATATAGAGAGATTTGTGTGGTTAGGAGGTGGGAGATACACATATACATTTCTTTAGACAAGCCAAAACATTACCAGTTTTAGATTTGATATTCAGAAAAAAAAACCAAACCGAAAGTTCTTGACGTTGTAACACTGTAAAAATCTACTGACAAGTTTTTTGCAATCAATACATTCAATATTACCCATTAAGATAAATTTATATAGACAACAATATATATATATTTTTTCCACATATATATCATGCTTTAGGTGTATAATTATAAAGCAAGAGTATTAATACATTGAAGCAGATCTCAATATCAACGACCGTTAAATGCATTCCCACCATTTCATATTCTCTTACACTATATATCATATAATTTAATATTGTGCCAAAGAACGATATATATTTTTTTTTTAAAAAATTCTGTGAATGTGAAATGCTTGACTTTAAAATTAATTTCTATAAAAAGCTAAAATATTATACTGTACTCTAAAGTAAATAGTGAGCCGTAGGTACCCGCAGTTGTAAATGCATTTGGTGCAAGTGGATGCAGGGTTATACCAAGCCAAAAAAACGATCTGTATACGGTTTTCTAATTAATTTTGGTTTGCAATAAATTTCAATTTTAGTATTTTCTAAAGCGAAAAGCGATTATCCCACATCACATTGGATTGCAGGTTTTTTGAAAGTATTTTTAATTCCTTAAGGCAACATCTTCGTGAGTGTGGCATTAGTGTAGAACTAGTTCAATTTTTAGCCTATTGTAAATGTATATATGCAAATAATTCAGCTTGATTGTACTGCACATAAATACAGTCGGAAAGTTGCTCGAAATCTCATATGTGGTCGTATGCACGCGTACATGGACACTGGCTTGTATTGCTATTTGCAATGATATGTGAGAGTGCGTTCGTCCAATTTATTTATGTATTCAATTTTCATGAATTTTTTTTTTTTTTTGGTGGCATAAATTTATGTAGCCATCGTTTCAAGTACGCAAAGAAAAACAAATCAAAAAGTCGTTACACTGTTCTACCCATAGTAGTACGGAGTAGTGTATTTGGCAATTTTTATTTCTGTTGCTTGACGATTCTGTCATTAGAAGTGACATAAAAACAATATATTTTTTTTTTTGCTAGAAATCATTGGAAATTTTCTTCTGAATTTTTTGATAATTAAGGCTTTTATGTTAAGAGAGTTACATACACTGAAGAACGAAATCTCTTATTCGTATGAAAAACTACAGCAAAATGGAAAACAGCTACAAGTTGCTCTTCCCGTTTTATCCGTTTTCGCTTGAAAGTAAATTTTTGTAACAAAAGAGTTTGGAAAAGGCACTGGAAACGTATTAAAACATCGATTAATTTGTTTTATATACTGAACTTGAAACATAAGAAAGCTCTGTGCTCGACATGTTGGTGAATATTAATTAAGTATAAATTTATTGTAAAGACTTGTGAAAGCAAATCCTTTTTGCCAACTTAATGATTTGGCTTAATTAAGTCAATGAAGATCAATAAACTTTTAATAAAAATCAAATGTCAAAATACATATAAGAAAGCTGGCGAGAACTTTTGTCAGCTATAGACATTAATGATTCTAGCAATGATCAAACCACTATACGGAGGCAAATAAGAAATTAAATAAAAAATAATTTGTTTTTGAGATCATATAATCCATGTTAGCATTTTCAATAGTTAAATAATAGATAATAATAGAGCAATATGCTCTATAAAAATATAAAAATAAATTTTTTTTGCACTTTGTGGGCATAACAAAACTTAAAGTTAATAAAAAAAAACCAATTCAATACGATAAAAATAAACATTTTTTTTTTTATTTATTTTGTATAAAATAAATAAATAAACAACACACGTATCACATAATAATAAAAATTATGGTTTTTCTTATTAAATAAATTATAATGAAAAACATAAAATAAACGGAAAGTTTTGCATTTAAAAATACATAAATGGACCTTTTCAAAGCCTAACGCTAAAAAGCATGTTCAAAAAACGGAATATGTAGGATTTTGATAGAAGTCGAGAAGGCTGTGAATACATTTTTATTATCCGCCTTAAAAATATATATCGGCCCACGATTTTGTATTGAAACTATTTATGCCAACATGCATTTATTTTTACGATTTAAATCCTTGTAGAACTGTGTTAATTCTCTTAAATGAATTTATAATTGAATAATGATTTAAATGAAATTTATTTTTTTCCTTTTATTAATTATGAATTTGATTTATTTGAAAATGATGAGTTTATACCAACATTATATTTTATATGGTTTTCACCTGATTATAATTTATTCATTTTAAAGCCACAATTTGCAGCAAAAATTGCAATTGCAGGAAATGTAGCAATTAATTTACTTTCACTTTGTAAAGATATCTCATATGTGAAGAGGCACATGCCAATACTTGATCTTATATGCACGTACATATATACGCGAACAGCAGCGGTAAGAAATATTGTGCCATCATCACATTCAATAAATGTAAGAGATGTAAAAAATGTTTGTTCGTCCAGTTATTTTATGGACCGACAAAGAAGAATAAAAGAATTAAATTTAAAGTGGTCATTCATAAGATGAAGTTCAGTTGTATCCTTTCCTTTTTAATTAAGACAAAAAGTAATAAAGTGTAACGAGGGGAAAAAAAATGGCAAGTGTGCATGTGTAATTGTATGTTAAGAACACTTGAAGTGATTTTTTTTGCTTTTTCTTTTTTTTTGTTTTAAATATAAAAATCTGGAATATGCTTTCGTTGATATGTAAAAGCTCTTAATGCATTATCCGTTGATATAAATTTTTATTGTTTAACTTAAAGAAATATGAATGCATATGAAAGGTCTAGATTTTAGCTGACTTGGAAATTAAAATTAGGCAGTGGACTGATATTTTTTGCTTAGTGTGTTACAGCCATTGATATATTTTAATATCGCCGCCACCACAGGAAAATACCTTTGCATGTTAGTCCTACCAGAATAAAGCGAAAAGTAAAATTGACACTTGCAAAAAAAAAAAAAAAAAAAAAAATTAAGGTTCACTATTATCGGTATTTAAAAATAAAATTTATTATAGTCAATACAAAGTATGTGCAATATATATCGGGCAATACTAATTGAAGCAAATAATACCTATATAATAAATTTATACAAAAATATTAACTAAAGTATTAATTTCAAATGCTACCAGTCGCTTTAAAGAAAAGATCTTTAAGAAATTGAATTTAAGTAACAAAAAAAAATTTTTTCATTGATTATAAAACCAGTAGGGTGGAATAAAGGCCTCTTAAGAACCCAAAAATAGTACAAAAGTACTCGTTTAAACGTAGCATTGGATGGCTGACTTCTCGTACAATAACTTCTCTTCGCTTTCATTTGACTATTTTTTAGATCATCACATGAGTACAACAATTTAATTTTCATAAAAATCCAATTTTTTAAATATATTTGAAATTTTTATACGCTAATAGTTTTTAAATAAATATTTTCCATGTTAAAGAAGTTAAAAATGCACCAAAAAGTTTATTAAACAAAAAAAAAAAAAGAAATTCAACACAAAAACTTCATTGAATTGGTTTAACCGTGCTTGTATCTCTTGTAGCTCTTTCTACGCATGTATAACAACCACTAACTTTTGGTTTGCAGACGTACTTATGTGATGTATTGACAGTGAACACTTTAACCTCGTACATTCGCCGAAAAGAAAAAACCGAGAGTTATTGCGAGAGTGTTCTCATGTGTGTATTTGGTAGTCTCATGTGTGTATGTGTGGTGCTTCTATCATACAAAAATCAATTGAGTAAATCAAGTTAAGCACTGCACCACATCATGCATTGGCGCCCATTTGCGTTTATGCTGGAATAAAAGTGTGAGTGAACGTGTGTGTGTGTGTGCATTTGTGTGTAAAAAATGCATCATCTCATGCTCGCACACTATGTGGTTTATAGTTCCCGTAAACGGTATTATCCTGCAAATGGATTTATATCACATTTTTTTCCATGCTGTTGCCATATTAAGAGTGAATGGAGTAGAAATTGTTGCAGTACACGTTTGTTTGTTGCACAATACATACATAAGTATATATGTGTGTATGGCGTTTTTGCATTTTATTTATTACAAGTAGTTTCAAGTTGGTACATATGCAAGAAGGAAAACTGGTTCTTCGGTATGGAAAAGTGTTAAATTTTTTTTTCTTTTTGTTTCAAGGGCCTCACATCTGCAAGAACATAAAATAATGTATGTGGTAGAGGAAAACAAATAAGGGGAATAATAAAATTTAAAACTTGTAAAAAATGTAGACAACCATATATAAAAACAAATTTGAATAAACCAGAAAAATTAATTGCAAGTGCCCACCACTTCATGTGTATCTCATGATGTTGCCAAGTGCCGCACTCACTCATCAGGCAACAGAAATATTCAGCTTAAAATATTTAATTTAAGGTAACAATTTTGTGCTCGTATATATGAATTGCATATGGCTCCCTCTCCCTCACACAACCGATTTTATAGTTTCGGTATAATTGAGAAAAATTTCGAATAATGTAAAGTAGAGTATACATAAATCGTAAAAATGGAAGAAAAAAAAAAACAGTGTATCCAGCATTTGGCCGGACACGGCGGTTGCAATTTCGAATGCAAATTAATCGGTTGAAAGAGTGTTTCCTAATTGGTTGTGGAGGCAAAAAATAAATAGCGATACCCAACAGACAGGTACTATCGTGGGCAGGTATATTCGACCTCAATGGCATCCTATAGAGAATATAAGGCATACTGGCTTTATCTTAAAAACTTTCCAAATCTTTCATACAGAACAAAGTACTGAAAATCAAAAATAAAATTGGAAATTAAAAATTATTTCGACGACCAACTACTATGCATTAACATGTATTGTTTCCCAATATTCGTTTTTTATACTTGTACTTGGTCTCTACAAAAATTATTCAACTTTTAAAGAATAAGGATATGATGTGACATGACTTTGAGCTATACGTTTAATCACTGATATTTATAGAGTAAAAGCTATTTACAAAAAAAAAAAAAAAAAAAAAAAAAAAAATTATTGACATGAAATAAAGTTTAAAAGCGCCTAAATAAGCACCTATTATCAGCTCTATTTTCTGCGAAACCAGAATGTTTTGAAAAACTTTCCCATAATTATGTATTTAGCTTTCCCACATATCAGAGTTGTTTATATTAATTTATTTATTAATTAATTTATTTAATTTTAACGTGATTGGCTTAGTTAGTCAGTAAGTTCGTAAGTTGCTAACATCGTTAGTTTGATCCTTACCTTCGTCAGCAATGGGGAGTATATGGGTATATGAGTATATGAAAAGATTTTTGTTCAAGAGCTTTAATGTCTCTTTGTTAACTACATATATATGTGACTCGGAGAAAGAATTAGCAGCGACTTGCACTCTGCTTAGTCCGTTTTCTGTAGAAGTGAAAACAATTCGTAAAATGCTAGCAAACCACGGTTTAGCAACGTATAGCTTGTCATGAGAGGAGGAGCAAAAGCTTATTCTGTTCTCTCCGGCAGAATGAATAGCGTTTGCGATGCGTTAATAAACTAATTTGGTACTCTATAATATGAATGGAAGTATTTTCGCAAACCGTATTGAAAGAGTGGCAACACGGACATCATAAAATCAAAAATGGCAATTCTAGGCTTTCTAAAATGTCAAAATAAATATAAAAAAACTTGGAGGGTAACTCTCGTTTGCAATGCGAAAGCATTTGCGTTGCGTAAGTGAGATGCGTTAATAAACTAATTTGGTACTTTATAACATGAACGCAAGTCTCCGCGCAAATCATATTGAAAGAGTGGCAATACGGACATCATAAAATGGAAATGACAATTCTATGCTTTATCAAATGTCAAAATATATATATAAGAAAGCTGGCAAGAACTTTTGTCAGCTGTAGATATTAATGATTCTAGCAATGATCAAACCACTATACGGAGGCAAATAAGAAATTAAATAAAAAATAATTTGTTTTTGTTCATATAATCCATGTTAACATTTTCAATAGTTAAATAAATATTGCTCTATAAAAATATAAAAATAATTTTTTTTTCCACTTTGTCGGCATAACAAAACTTAAAGTAATTAAAAAAAAGAACCAATTCAATACGATAAAAATATACATATATTTATTTTGTATAAAATAAATAAATAAACAACACACGTATCTCATATAGGATTTAGAGGTTTTTCTTCGGTCGCGTTTAGTAAATAGCTTGCGCAAGATATGTGCGTTAATAGTACAGTTTTGACAAGCGCGCTTTCGCAAACCATAGTACGGTGACACCAGACATGCGCAAATGAGATTCGTAAGAGACATGCGCAAACGAAAAACAAGAGTATCAAATGTTTTATTTTGCGAACATTTTCTAACGCATCGCAAACGAGAGTAAAACCATCTTTTTTCTGAGTGCTGGTACTCTGAAGTGTACTCTATATAGAGAAAAATAATATTACAAATAATAAAAAACAGTTTAGCTTTATTATTTTATCACTTTACACGCTTTACTTAGATAAAAACTTTTGTTGCATTTAGAAAGCACTTAAACTTAACAGTTATCAATTAATGGTGTTTTCTTTTCTACATTAGAAATGTTGCCCTGTGAAAAGGTGCCTTTTTAAAATGTTTTGCCCGGCCTGTGAAAGTGCAATTTTTTATATAACGAGAAAAGAACACAAATTAGAAAAAAGTGCAATGCCTTTTTTTTAAACAGCTGATAAAAAAAAACATAGAAATATGTAAGCAAAAATGTTGAGTTGCCAGATTGCTAATTCATCTGCTTGAGAAAACAAATTTCTTTTTTTTTAATATCTCATACAAATAAGCTGCCGCATAGTGTGGTCTTTTGTTTGTTTTGTACGATACAAAATATAAAAATAATTATTAAAATCTAATTTTCTGACTTTTTCGACTCAAAAGTCTTTTTTGAACATTTTCTGGTAACGCTGTGCAAGAATAAAAACCATGTGTTTTGTTGATTTGCTCAGGGCAGAAGTGCAAGTCGTTTTTCCGTGCGAAAGGGCGACATTTTTTAGAAAAGAACACGCAACCCTTTCACAGGGCAACACATTTTCGAGAAAAGAACACAAAATTGCCCTCCCTGCGGGTAGTGTTGCCTTTTTTTGTGGAAAAGAAAACGCCATAAATTTATATAAAAAAATATATATAAAATACAGAAGTAATCATAAAATTAGTAATTGATAGTCTTCATTCAATCTAAATCTACTGGATTGATCTTTTTTTTTTAACCAACTCTACGTGCAAAGCTTTTGGCTTGTTCGCAGGAAAACACCCAGGTTCTAGGCAGGAATCGAACTAGCGACCTACGGTTCATTCAGTGTATGAACAAAATAATTTTATAAGAAGTTATTAAAATTTGCTTTTGTAATCAAACTATTAAAGCGAAAGCAATAATCATTTCAATAGTTTTAGAACCAGAACCATACAGTAAAATCTTTTAGAAACTATTTAAAGATTTAAAAGTTTTCTTACTTTGCAGTGCTTTATAGAAGGACAAGTACACGATCTTTGATAAATAGCTTTGGTGTGGCTGCCGAATAATGAATTTTCATATTTTATTACAATTTAATGTTCAGTTTAGCAAGGCAAGACAGGGCAAGGCTTTCTAATAGCAATAACAGGCCATTTAGTAATGAACTGAAATTAGCCAGCCTTCTTAGGGAATTTTTCATATCAAAAATAGTTTAGCTTTATTATTTTATCGCCTTCCTCGCCTTACTGAGATAAAAACTTTTGTTGCATTTAATGGATATTTCATATTTTATAGCATTCCATAAGGTTTTTGCTTTATTTTTAAAGTTGTCTTATCCTGTGAAAACAGTTGCTACTTTTACTACCACACACTATGGAGGGCAGACAATTTTCGGTTAGTCACAAGTATACTTATAAGAGCAGATATTAAAACGAATAAGTAAGCAAGCCGGCAGCAGACTTTTAAAATATGCAACTATCATTCTTTCATCCATAAACCAAAACATTTTTACATTTATGTTTTCGGGCTTCTGTTTTTCTGACTGCATATCTTCCCAGTACTCATCTTGTCTGTCCATCTGCCATTCTGTTCCACTGGCCTGTCTCCTAAGTTTGATGTAAAATCTGTAGAACATAAAATGTTGGGTTAAAAAATAAACGAATTTACTTTGTGCATAAATTACCACATTAAACTGGTTCAACATTGTACGATTTTGAACACTCGTTTCTCCTTTAGCTTTCTTGCATTTATTCTTGGCATTTTTAGTACAAAACCGAGCGATGATTTCTTTTAGTTGCAGCTTTTAAATATAATGTATGTTGGAATCTCGTTTTATTACAAACACGACATTTTACTATATACATGGGTATGTAGATATATGCTGCCTACACTTGGAGAATATTAATGTTGCATGCTATAAAAAACTTTTTCCACTTTGTAGCACTGTGTTGTGACTACTTTAAGCAAAGCACAATTACATTACCTTTTTTTTTTTGTTAACATTCGAATAGCAAAAACGAAACAAATTTTTTACCTCAGTGTACTCAACTCAAAAAAAAAAAGAAAAAAGTAATACATCATTTTACGAATTTATATTGATAGTACGGTATAGTAAATGGCTATGGAATATATAATGAAGCACTCAGCGTTAAATAATTTTTCATATTATTAATTATTCTCTCTATCAGTAGCAAATCATAACAAAGTTTACACTCATAGTTCATTTGACAGGTGTTAAAGTTGAACATTTTGCATGAAATTTTAATGACTTGCAGCGCATATTGCTTTTACCAGTAACATTTCAACAATTTTTATTCGCTTCTTCTAATGTTTTTAAGCCTTTAGGGGTCTGTAAAATTGGCGATAGTTGAAGACAATATTAATGTTGCATTAAAAAAAATAAATAAATAGTGAAAGCTGTTATACTTTACAATATTTAAAGGGGACTTATAATGCACTTAAAGCTTATTAAGGGAAATATTCTGCTTTGGGGAATTTAAGAGGGCCCTTGAAGGAGCTTCACACCTTATCGATTATTTATTACAAAGCGGTATAGAAAAATGTTGTTCATCTCATTAAAACCTGACAAGTTAAATTAAGAAAATTAAAATTTTATAGAAATAAATTCAGATATAAATATAAATATAAATATAAATATATATATATAAATATAAATATAAATATAAATATAAATATAAATATAAATACAAATATAAATATAAATATAAATATAAATATAAATATAAATACAAATATAAATATAAATACAAATATAAATATAAATATAAATATAAATATAAATATAAATATAAATATAAATATAAATATAAATATAAATTTAAATATAAATATAAATATAAATATAAATATAAATATAAATATAAATATAAATATAAATATAAATATAAATATAAATATAAATATAAATATAAATATAAATATAAATATAAATATAAATATAAATATAAATATAAATATAAATATAAATATAAATATAAATATAAATATAAATATAAATATAAATATAAATATAAATATAAATATAAATATAAATATAAATATAAATATAAATATAAATATAAATATAAATATAAATATAAATATAAATATAAATATAAATATAAATATAAATATAAATATAAATATAAATATAAATATAAATATAAATATAAATATAAATATAAATATAAATATAAATATAAATATAAATATAAATATAAATATAAATATAAATATAAATATAAATATAAATATAAATATAAATATAAATATAAATATAAATATAAATATAAATATAAATATAAATATAAATATAAATATAAATATAAATATAAATATAAATATAAATATAAATATAAATATAAATATAAATATGAATATAAATATAAATATAAATATAAATATAAATATAAATATAAATATAAATATAAATATAAATATAAATATAAATATAAATATAAATATAAATATAAATATAAATATAAATATAAATATAAATATAAATATGAATATAAATATAAATATGAATATAAATATAAATATAAATATAAATATAAATATAAATATAAATATAAATATAAATATAAATATAAATATAAATATAAATATAAATATAAATATAAATATAAATATAAATATAAATATAAATATAAATATAAATATAAATATATATATATATATAAATATAAATATAAATATAAATATAAATATAAATATAAATATAAATATAAATATAAATATAAATATAAATATAAATATAAATATAAATATAAATATAAATATAAATATAAATATAAATATAAATATAAATATAAATATAAATATAAATATAAATATAAATATATAAAATTAAATTTTCAAATTGGCCTTTTATGTAAACTATTCCAAAAAATATTTTGTATCAAATAAATTAAAGGAAAATAAAACATTTTATTACAAACATTTTTTAAATAATTCAAGTTTTCAATTAAGGAAATTAATTTTAATATTTTGGCCTTATAGAAAATCTGTAATATATATATATATATACACTTAGCTTTAGTTTAGCTTAAGTTTAGCTTTAGTTTTATTAAGTTTTATTTTTTTAATTAATAGATATAATATAAAAATATTTTAAGCCCCTCGATGTTATAATGGTTAGTATACCCGCCTGTTACGCAGGTGTCAAGGGTTCAATTCCCCGGCCAGCCAGAAGCCAAAGGCCAGTAGCCAGTGCTTCTATACATATTGCAATTATATTCATATAATTGTAATATTTTGTAAATAAATAAATAAATAAATAATAATATTTTATAATTATCAATTATTATTATGATTTATTTTTTTTGTTTTCTATATCTTTGGTATGATTTAGAATTTCTTTAGCTGAAACTAATCGTGCTCCTTTTGATTTTTTAATTTTTTTTTGTTTTTATAAAGATTTATATTTTAACAATGTGATTGGCAATTTATAAAATTTCTTATGTAAAAGCTTGCCAAAACTAAATAAGAATTACAAGGCGAATTTTAAAACAATATGTAAGACTAAATGTAATTAAAAAAATTTTAATAACAATGATAAAGTTAAATCTCAGCCAAATAAAATTATAATTATTATAGCTAAATTGAAGAGGGGATTTTTAAATATTATGTGGGAGCTTTTTTTTTATTTGTAAGTAAAGGAGTTCATGGGAAGGTTCCACCACTACTGGAAGAAAACTGCTTGTTACTGCATTAAATCAACATGGATTATAAAAAGAAGTACAAGTTGTAGCAGTACGGTGCCTTAAGTCTTGTTTGTTCTGATGAAATATAATTTACTTTAGTAATTTGCATTGAATAACTTGTGAGATAATCGGTATTGCATTGAATAACTTGTGAGATAATCGGTATTGCATATGAGAGTGCTTAAAATAATATTTTTAAGTATGTACAATTTTTCCAATTCACCTCCTAAATGTCCTTTTCAATTTTAATTTCGTTTTAGTTAGCTGAACATTCTTTTTCGACAGCGATAGGAGATAACAAAGTAATATTTTCCTTTAGATTTTAATGATTTTTTATCTGCTATAAAATATTGAATTGAATGCATGATTTATTATCTGAAGACCAGCAGTCGGGGGATGACCTCTACTCATGCAATGCTTTTTACGGTTTGAGTTGTGTAAATGTTTGTTTGTCTACGGTATCAATCATTACTTGATTTAATTTAAGATTTATATGACTTGCAAAAGCATATAAAACAAACCCATTTTATTTTTGATAAGCTTGATTGATATAATACAAACACGCAATCAAAAATATAAATTCATACATGTTAAATAGCATGCATACAAGTGGGTGTGTGTATGTATGTAAGAAATGTATTCGGAATAAATATGAATATGTATGAGCTGTAACACTAAGAGAAGGCAAAAGCTTATCGATATGAATGTATTTGAAAGTATGTGTTTTCGTATGTGTTTAAGTGGCGTATTTAATCCTATTTGAAATCCTTTAGAGTTTCAGTATGACTTTAAAGTACACAATAGTATTTCCACACTTATTTAATGGGGCATATAAACTGATCAAGCATCAGTTTAATAAGTTTATCAGTAAACTTAACCCCAAAATAATTGTGTAAGTTTAAGGATAGAAATCTTTGATTTCATTGTATTTCCCACTCTATTTATTTAAAGAAATGATTTCTTTAGTTTGACATATTTATTTGCAAGTGATATTACAAATATAGTTTTGCTAATTTTCTAAGAAGGACTTTAATTAAATGCATATCTTGATTGATGGTGTATTGCATTACTTTGTTTGATGTTCAAAGTATAAACGTGGCTAGAAGTTTTAGTGGCCAAAATTTGTAGCTTTCAAAACTGGCTCAAAAAAAAAAACTCGGTTACATGGCAAGCTGTAACGAATTCTATGTAATTTAGCATAGAACTAAGAATAGAGTGAGTTCGCTTAGTCGAAGTAGTAAGCCAGTTGCTGGGTAAGCTAACTGCTCTTCCAAATGAAATTATAGTGAATTGTAAGTCCTCAACTAGTTTTTAGTACGAAATGTTATTAAATGATACTATTCATTGATTTTCTAGTGCGGTTGAGCACTAAGGAAAACATGTCAAGTTCTCTTAATCTATATCATTGCATGCAAAGGAATAGACGCAAAAAGGAAGAGCCATTCTTTTATCATGCTTAGCCAAGATACAGTGAGACTACTTCAATCGAGAGTCTACATAAACTTAGATTCGGCACCGACTCTTTTAATTGAGAACTTCCTTTATTGCTGAAATTTATTTCTATTTGCAACCTTTTCGGAATTGCCTTATTATTTTTTATTTCTTTTTTGCAGACAAATAGATCACCTGAACTACATAACAAACAAAATAATATTTTATGTTTTATAAAATAATATTTATGTTTTTTTAATTTTTAAAATTTTTATGTTTTATCATAAAATTTATAAACATCCTAAATTAAATTAAAATTATTTTAAAATTATTTAGAACGAAATCGAACTCGTACACATTCTTTTCATTTCATGCATTTTTTTCAAAACATTTTGAAATTTTAAGTTTTTTTTTAAAAAAAAAGAAAAACTTTTTTTGAATACATTTGTAATATTTTGTATTTATTCTCTAATGTTTTATAGAAATAAATAAATATTTTGGAATTGAAATAAATTCAAATTACTTTGAAAATTATATTAATTAATTTTTCAATTTATTATGTATTAAAATAAATCAAATGGCAATTATTTCTGATGTGAAATTAAATGTATGCATGTAAATAAATGTAAAATTGTGGTAAATCATCTAAATGTTTATTAACCAGAATTGAACGAGAAAACCAAACAACGTGGTTGTTGCTTTTGCGTTCTTTTAGTTGTTTTAAAAAGATTCATTTTATAAAATTGTGTATTGATTGAAGATTGTGGCAACGTGTGTACATCAGCAGACTGCACATTTACTCGCCTGTACGTTAACAGCAGGGGAAACTTTAAAAAGGCAGTTACAATTGTTTATGTGTTTGTATGTGCGAGTGTGGTCTGCTTCGTTCATTAAACGTTTTGCTTGACACACTTATGTTATTCTCTTTATGGAACTGTAAGCACATCAATAGCCGCTTTGCGGTGGCCGAGTCCTTCGTTCTGTACTTGTGGCTATACGGATATTGAAAATTGTGCTTCGTTGGCTATAAAGTCAAGTGTATGAAATTCGCGTACACGTTCATTTATTAATACATTGAAATGTTACAATTTACTGTGTAGCATATTTAAAAGTTAACAAATTGACATGCCACTCAATTAGGAAAATTATAGTAATACAGCAGTGTTATAAACTTGATGACACCAACTGACCACATTGACATACAACAAACAACAAACAATAAACAACAACACATACTGAAATTATAAACATATGCATTATGCGATGCATGCACACATATCCGTACCTACACTTGGCCTCGTGCAAGTTGTTCTATTTATTCATGTGCATGCTGTGACGGCCAAAAACATACATATTGTGTACAAAAATGTGGTGTACCACATGCTCATCGCTGTCACTTGTTAACATCTATATTTTGCTAAATGTTTATGAGGATTCATATTGCTTTTGCTGTATAGCTTACTGCATGTGTACGAATGTATATCGTGGTTCTGTATATGTTGAGACATTATTAAACCATTTTTGATAAATATAGTTTAGCGTGTTTGGCAATAGAATGAATTGTATATTTTATGGCTGCTCTCACAAGTCCTTCTAATATTTGAGGTTAATATTGTTGCTGGTTTGGCTAAGACTACTTCAATATGAACTTACTCGCTGGTTAGGAACTCTATTTCCAAAACAAAGTCTTTGTTCTTAACTAAAGTATATGGGGAGTTCAAAAAAAAATACTTCAATATCTGGTGATGAGGTGTTTTAGGTGAAGAAAAATAAAAATGAAATTAACGTATTGAATTAAATATATATTGAACTGAGCTGTGGTTATGCAGTGGTTACATACATATAATCGATGTAAGCTATCAGAACAATCGGAAACATAATTGTGATTATTCTATAGTTGTTTGCTTTTATCTCAAAATGCACTAAACAATTAAACTTTACATTGAAATTGCTTGCTGTAGGGTCAAGCTTGCTTTTATCTCAAAATGCACTAAACAATTAAATTTTACATTGAAATTGCTTGCTGTGGGGCCAAGCTTGCTTTTATCTCAAAATGCACTAAACAATTAAATTTTACATTGAAATTGCTTGCTGTGGGGCCAAGCTTGCTTTTATCTCAAAATGCACTAAACAATTAAATTTTACATTGAAATTGCTTGCTGTAGTGTCAAGCTTGCTTTTATCTCAAAATGCACTAAACAATTAAATTTTACATTGAAATTGCTTGCTGTGGGGCCAAGCTTGCTTTTATCTCAAAATGCACTAAACAATTAAATTTTACATTGAAATTGCTTACTGTAGAGTCAAGCTTGCTTTTATCTCAAAATGCACTAAACAATTAAATTTTACATTGAAATTGCTTGCTGTGGGGTCCAAGTATTAACTAAACACGCTCTCGGTTAAAAATGCTTGCTGAGAAACATCTTGTATTTATTTTTTTTTTATTTCCCTTTTATCTTTATATGAGTTGAAAAAGCATCGGCAAATAAACAAATTGAAAAGAAAATTAACTAATTGTAATCGATTAATTGTAATCAGAAGTTTCTTAAATCTCTAGTTGTTCTAAGAAAATATTTTGGTAAAGGTTTCCCATAGGTTTCTATTAGCATGCGACATTTATTTTTGGAAATTTTACTGTATTTGAAAAAAAATATTATTTATTTTCTTATGTGATGCCATTAGTTGAGGGTATACATTTTTTAATTAAATTCTTTTTATTTTATTAGAAGAGAAATTATGAAATAATTATACATAAATTTCCAGATGACATTGGCTCTCGAAACCAGTTTAGTATTTGCAAGATAAGAATATGTATTTAACGATATATTTACACAAAGCAATTTTCCATATGGAAAACATTATTCTATGATGTGTAAAGAGTTTGAATTGGTTTCAGAATATTATTTCCCTATAAGATAGAGGAATTAAACTACTCCTGTCTGCGAAGTAAAATATAAATAAGTTAAATTTATTATGGTGAACATGAGCAGTCTTCTGGTATGGTTTTGAGATTACGATATTAAATACATATGTGTTCATATTTGCTGTATATTAGTAAGGGGGCATACTCGGAATAAAAATTTTAATATTTTCTACAACTTACATTACATCCTAAAAATTATATGTGTACATATAAAAGTTTTATGGTGAATCGAAAATGAAAAATGAATATTTAATAACAGGATTTTTTTCAATGTTATTATTAATAATAACAACATTACTGAGTTCTGCTCACAACAGAACAAGTTTAAAATTCTTACAGAACTCTGTATTGGTAAAATTATGCTCAATTAAGCTTCTGTAAGGATGTTAAACTTACAGCAATAGTAATTACCTTTATGATATGGTAGCACAATAGATAAGCTGTTTTCCAATAAATTTTATGATATGGCAGCACAATAGATGAGTTGCTTTCCAACACTTTTCCAATGTATTCGCAGAAAGCCATTTGCGCATATAAAGTCAAAAGTTAAATAAGTGAAGTAACGTAAAAATTGAAAAAAGTGAAAAAGTAAAGCGAATCTAAGAAAGGAATATCAACAAAATGCCGAATAAAAGACCGCGTACTATTTTTAACACAAAATATTACAATTCAATGAAAAGAAGCAAAAGAATTAAAATACAGAACAACCAAGCGTTAGTAAATTGCATGCATATACTTCAAAGCTGATTTCAGAACTATGTACATAAACGTGTTTCCAAATTTATGCATACAGTGATGAACAACAACTGCAACTACAGCAACAACAACAACTTCAACTGCATCCACAACAACAGCTAACACAACCAAAGTAAGTTAATATTTAAATTATTATTAACCAATTCTACACTAATACAAATTCTATTTACAGTGAAGTGCGAAATGAACAACCCCAACAACAACAACAAATAGACTTACAAGCAATGTAAGTCATTTTATACATTTTGTTATTTATCACAAAATACTTATAAAATTTTTTGATTTAAAAAGAATCATAACAATTCCTACTTAATTCTATGCATTTGTATATATAAATCAATTGAAGTTAGAAATAAATAACGAACTAAATATTTTTATTCCATGGAATCATAAACATCAAACAAACTTCATCTCCAATATATTGTTTGCTTGGTATAAATATAAATAATATACAAATTAAAGCTATAAGCCCAGATTACAACCCTATTTTACACGTTCTAACTATTTTCTTTTTCTTTTCATCTGATCATATTTGAATATCTCTAATAATTTTTCTCATTTCATTATTTCGTTTTTGCTAATTAAAAGTGTTTGAAATTGTCATTTAAATAACAAAAGGATATCAATCAACTATTCCTTGAATGTATTAGCTAAGTGGCATTTAGTTATGGCTTTAGCCATAATTAAGCGCAAATAATTAGTTAGTTGGGAGCTTAAAAAAGCTAACAATTAGTGATTAATTCTAAATGTATGCCATATGAATATTTAATCTCTTTTTTATTATTTTTAGACTTGAATTAAAATCTGTTAAACTGACTTTTAAAAGTTTATTAGTAAAGTATTTTTCTAGAATGGAAAAAATCTTTTATTAAAAAGAGCTGTTGCTTTTGAAAGTGCTTTTTAAAGATATTCCTGTTTAAATGTCAACAAATTATTAATTTTAAATGTTTAAAAAAGGTTATAGAAAAATATATCTTAAAGTACGCTCAGGCTGTGCTTTTGTTCAGGTTTGTTCTGTTTAATTATATTAAGGCATTATACTTTCATTTACAATTATTTATTTTTGCTCTTTTATTTTTATTAGGGTAACATTAAATCACTTTGTTATCGTATAACGATAATATAAAGCAAAGAATTTAAATGGTAAGTAGTTTTAGTAAGATGGACAAAAATCCACGATTAAAGATAATATTGCATAAATAAAAGTGTCAATACTTTTCATTTTGCTTTATTCCAATGCAGTGAGTAATGTATGTCAGTCTAATTATCATGATGCAACAAACATTTAAAATGCTCATCGTTTGTATTATTACTTGCTGGTAATATACATTTATTTTATACCGGATGCAATAAAGCGTAGTGAGAACTGTAAATATGCATTGCAGGCAATAAAAAATAATTATGTACAAGCAATACTGCCACGCATAAAGGATGTCCGCCCATTTGTTGCAAAATGGAGAAAAGAAAATTCCGTATAATGAACCTACTACCACACACATGCACAAAGACGCACACGTATTCATTTATACTCATGCGAATATCCTTAATATGTAGTATAAATATCTATCTAATGGAACCGACTACAACAAAAAAAAAAAAAAAAAAAAAAAAAAAAAACAACAAAAAAAGGAGAGAAAAAAATCCTGTATGGCTACAATTGACATTGGAAGTAGAATGTTCATATAAATGAATGTTTGTTTAGCACAAAAACTATTTTTCCAACTAAGATGAAACTTTTCCATTTTCCCTTGCAGGGAACGGCAGCAATTGCACATGCATTTCAAAATATACAAATAGGGAATTTAGAAGAGTGATTGTGACGCTGATTCTGTGCTGGCGAATAATATATATTTACATACATTCATTTCAACAATTCAATTCTCTGTGAAAATCACGCACAAAATTGCGGTTTGTCATAGCAGGGGAAGTCATTCATAAAGAGCTGTACATACAAATATACGTACGTATGTATTCATATTTACAATGTTAACTAAGCGTAAATGCAGTTGGCGAGTGATAACGTTGGACCAGTTTGCTACTTCACTTATTTATATATCCTAAAATTGGAGCAAATGCTCACCATGTTGCATAAATTTCATTTTAAATTATCTCAAATTTATATATATGTATGTATTTTATCTTCTTAAATATTTTTTTAATCTCTAAAAATTTAATTTATCACAGATTTTGGTTTATGTCATAAAATAACAAAATAATTTAATTCACTTTATTTGATATTTTATAAGGTAGCACTTAACAATTAAATAAACTTTTCACTTTTATTATGCAAACTATTCACTTTATATATTAAAAAGTTATTTTGAATTCCCTCATAAAAGTGTTTGCAGTTGACAACACTGTAAGATAGGAAAATTCAAATGAACACTTACTTGTCTGAAATAAAAGTATTCGAATTGAATGCATATCAGAAGATATCACACTTGTTGCGGCAAGTAGAGCTTTTGAATTTAAATTTCGATATAATCAGCATGATATTGCTTTACGGCAATTCGGCTGCCTGTAATGGACTTACAGTTAATGATTAAATAAAGTCTATACGACATCAATCTAATTTGAGAGACTAGAATTGGAGGAAAAATTTATAATAACTAGAATAAGCTCAATTATAACTAATAAATTTAGGACAAGTGCGTTCTGCTACTCTGAAGTTTAAGCTTTCGAAAGTGTTGCGAGAGCGGATCTGTTTCGCGTTATACTCTTTTCGAAGACACTTCTTAGTGACTTGGCGAAATTTTTTAATTTAAACTTTCAACATTTTTAGGCATTAAAATTTGAAAAAAATCATATCTGGCCGCTTGGAGAAATTCTTCTATACAGAGTGTTATTAGCTGAAGTGTTCAGTATAAATTAGTTAACTGTACATGGCTAAGAAGGTCGATAAAAAGACTGCCGTCAATAGTAATAACTAATTTAAAATCTCATATTGTAATTATTCTTGGAATCATTAAATGGATGATGCATAGGCAGGCGTTAGTTATAGATACTTTGTTCCTCTTAAGAGGAAAAATAAAAAATATTACTAAAATGTTTACAAAAACAGCCTAAAATCATGTATCATTTCGTTATTAATCCCGCACAATGGGCCGAGTGACTAAAAAGATAGCTCAAGCTTATTCTAGTAATTTTGCAGTTTTAACTAGTTTTAAGGTAAATAAAAAATTAAGGAAAAACTTGTACTTTATGCTAACTAGTAAAAGCTATTTTTTCCAGTGTTTGCTTAAAAAAGGTGTGAATAAAAAGTAGTAAATGCTTAAAATTAGTAGTTTATTCTTTGATTTTTGTAAGCAGCTGGTTGAGGTGCTTTTATATTGATAAAAGTGTATTAACACTTACATATACTCATCACGCAAAGAGCAAAGTGCACCGTCTTGTGCTGTTTTAACGGCTGGCAGCTGAGATTTTTTAAATAAAACTTTGTAAGTTTTGAGTATTTGAAAAAAACTACCACTGCCTTTATCATCCATATTTTATTATTTGTTTATAATTTAAGAAATAATTTTAAGTATGTATTTAATTTATGGTTATAATTTACGAAAGATATATATTTGGTTGATTTTAATACTGTTTGTAAATAATAACAAATGTCATTATACAAAGTTGCCACTATGTTGAATTTTATAATTTACTGCGTAAATACCTTTTGGGGGTATTTATTTTGGTATTTAGGAAATACATTTAAATTGCATCCATATATGGACCGAATGCATATTCAAACAATTCTTATGCTAAAACTAGTTGAAAATAGCATAACTATTTCATACTTTTCACTTGCGAGCAAAATATCAAAATCCTGATTAAATTAAAAATGAAAACTTTCAATATTTTAAGTATTTCTGAACACTTAAGTACATTTTTAAAAAAACTTTGTTGGATACTGAGTAGTTATGCTCCAGAAAAGGCAACAAATTATATTTAATTTTCAAACTTTCTATTTTTTTACAGAGGTATAAATTCCGTAAACAATATGCCGGGATTTAAAAGCAAAGAAAGTGGCAACTCTTAAATAATTTCTGCCAGCTGTTAATTTTTCCAGCTTTTGCTACCGCTTTCCAGTACTAGGTATGTGGCAGTGGCAAAGAGTTATTCACACATTTCCTAGTTTTAACTACCAGCTTTAGCTAGTACTGAAAAGAGAATGCTAGTGCTACTACTTAGAACTATGTAGTATAAACTATCTTTTTATTCACTCGGCCCAATGTATTGCTGAAGTAGGAGGTGTCTCTGAGAAATGCTTTTACAAAACCAAAAGAATTATTTGTATATTCAGACTTGAATATCAATTATATATAGCATTTCTTAGTCCTTGGGAAACTTTGATACAGTTTATTATACCTGCTTTCCACTCTTTTCCAGTCTTCAAAACATCAGAATTATATATTTTAAGCGGTACAAGTTTTCCCCCTTAAGTCAAATTACATGTGTAGCACAAGCTTGAACAATTTTTTTTTTTTTTTATGATTTGAAGAACCTTTTTAAATACATTTTTAAATAAAGTATCTTATAGATAGCAGGGCTAAAATTTATTTCAGCGATGTCGGAAGGACTTTGCCGAAATTTTCTTAAACGAAAGTAAATAACACCATAAGGCCAATATATGAATAGTGTTGAATAAAAAAAATATAAAAATACGAGAGGGCTTGGACATCAGTCGATTGCAAATCACTTCATTGAGGTCTAAGCTCAGCAATCGTGTATCTATGCATATTTGGTTTCTACAAAAATAGAATAAAGCTTTTGTGTATAAGCCGAAGCGTTTCCTAGTCTCTTCGCTACTACATTAAAATGCATTGCAATGAAATAAGGCAAATAGAACTTATTCACTAACACCACATAATTCCGTGGTTGATGCACCAATGGAGCTCACTATACATGACGGAGAGAAGCTGCTATTTCGGTAAACAGTTCGTTAGTAATGGAATAATCCTTTTTTTTTTGCAGGGCTACCAAGTTGATACATTCATACCGAATGCTGGCAAATTCTGTCTATAACCTCCTATAAGTATTCCATTTTCATAATTCCATCACAATGCGTTGCTTATGTGCTGGCCAGGCTCTAGAATTGACATCCTATTTACAAGATGTAAAATAATTAAGAAAATTAAAGCTTAAATTGTAAATTTAGAAAAAGCCCTCCATTATGTTTGGTTTCCTTCATATCCAATTTAGTATGCATGACTCAAAGGACTTGAATTATTGTTTGAACTGGGATTTGCTTAGCGTGTTATTTGTGGAAGCATTGAAATTTAAATTTTATAGGTTTTGTTTTCAAAATATTAAAAACAACTTGAATTGAGTTCTGGTTAAAACTTTAATGTTTTTAGAAACTTCCATTTATTTACATTAAAGTTTAATATTAAGTGCTTTACTTGTGCTGAGACATTTCTGCAGAAAGTTTCTCTGATGATATACATTTGCAGCTATGCAGTATTATATATTTACTCAACTCATTGTATTCAGAGGCATTAAACATTGTAATTGAAATGTTTGAAGAACTACCAGTTGAATAATTGCTGGAAGAAATATTTGAGTTTTTGTGTGCACAGTTGCGATACGAATTGTATGCGTTGCTTTGGAAACTCATACGGAAATATACTTACGAGTATATAAAAATGAAATATAAAATAATACTTGCATTTTTAAATATATATTTTTTCATACAAACTCTATTTACTCGAACGCATACATATTTATTTTTTTGTATTTTTGCAGACCGGTCATTCAGTTTAAAGCAACAAAAAGCTCAATTGGTATACAAAAGTATGTTCGCATGAATTGATAACTAAAAGAAAACTTTATGCACGTTGAACTTGAGTTTGTCCGTTCTGTTTATATTATTATTACAGTTGTTGTCGTTGTTGTTGTTGTTGTTGTTGCTGCTGTTGGTGTCGGTGGTTTTTCCATGGCTGGTGTTCTTTATAATGTGCCCCGAAAGTGACATTAAAGTGTTATTGTACTGCACTTGCAACACAATGGAGTGCCATTTATTTTATACAAATATTTACGTTTTCAATTTATTCTTTTGTAAGAATAAAGTTTCTTGCTTATTTGTCTTTATTTATTTATTTATTTATTTTGGCTAGTGAATGTTCATGTATATGTTTGCATATTTGCCTGTTTATTTATTTGTTTTGTTAAATATTTTCGTGCACTTTCATGGTTTTAAAACAATACTGCAAAATGTCACCACTGCTAAAACCAACATTAGCACAAACATAAGCACTACTTGCACCGCAAATGTAAAGCTACATGAGTACTGTGGGGTGCATGTACGAGGCTTGTCACAACAGGTATTTAGCTTGTTGCTTGCAGATACCAGTCAATATTTTACAATTGTCAAATCACTTAAGGAATAATAAAAATTTCAATTCACATAAAAATTTCCCATCATTTGAATTTCTGAAAAAAAAAAATCCTCTGTAATCAAACTTTTGAAATATTTAAATTATAAATCGAACTATTTGCAATTGTTGCTAAATTTCTCTTTAAGAGGTGTTGGAGTACAACTGCTGTGACACAGCCGAAATTAATTTATAATTATTTCTAGCATGCAAAAGCATTAACAAATGCAATGTATGTCTTTTTGTCATAGCTTGCATGCTAAGAAAATGTGCAATGTTGATTATTAAATTTCCTTTTTTTTGGAAAGACTTGCTGTTTCCTGTTAGTGATCAGGCGCAGTTTAAACTCTGCAGATATTCTGTTATGAAACTAGATTTGCTTGTGATATTTATTCTACTTTTAACTTCGCGCAAAATATATTACTTATATTAAATTTTATTTATAGCAGAACAAAAAAGCTCATAATAAAAATGATTCACATGAAAATGGTTGCATTTAATGAAGTTTCGACGGGCAGTTTAGAGCGATATATTAATCATAACGTGAGAATAAAACTTTAAATGAATAAAAACTTTATGCCTGTACACCATAAACACTCGCACATTGCGTGATTGTGTCAAACTTTTCTTCTTAATATGGCGTTTTTTCCTTGTTGATTTTTTCCAGGATGTGACAGTTTAGGTGTTATTTATACTTGTTACTCACTATTCATGCAATCCTGTTTGTATATCTTTAAAAGTATTTGCATAGTGTTTGCTGTAAAAGTTGTGTACTCTTGTGCCAGCGTCTGAAACTCTGGTATTAAAATTTATTGATTTTCCTTGTAAGGAGTAAGGAAATATGAAGAAAGTATTTTTGCCAAATGAGAAAGATATCCAGCCATGAGATATTTCTGAATAAAGGATAAAGGATTTTTAGTACAAAATGATTGCCATGTAAAATCGTAACGTAATCATTGTTACCACTTTGTAAAAGCATGACTCAGATTGAGGTAAATATTTCGCAATATATCAGCAAATAGTTTCACTGAAGGTAAGAGAATTTGTTCTTAGAATTTAGCTGAGAATTTGCCAAAAACTTTTGAAAATTTTCTTCAAATATTGTTTTTTGTCAGCTTTTAATTCAATTATATTAATTTAATTTAATTAAATTGCAGTTCATTCCTATACAATATTTTTGATTGTTACTGAACTCTAATTGCAATGCAAACTCTTCAAAATCTCTGTGTTTAATTAATTACATCATGTGTTTCTGGTTGCGTATGATTAATAAATTACACTATTTGAAATTACTCATACGACACAGTGTACGAGTATAAACACATTGTAGAAATAGAGAAATTTCAGTAAACTTTTAACGCTCAGAAAGGTATTAATATAGGCGCGCAAAACCGGTCAAAAATTTACAGATATATTTACACTGTCGGCGTTGCAACTTATGTCGCTAAAATGGGCGTATTCGAATATTCGAATAAATTTTTGGTGGAATTAAATATTTTTCAGTTATTGTTTTCGTCTCCTTCCCCTTCAAAATAGTAATTTGTAATAGAAAAACAGTAGGATGGGTACAAAATTCGATCTGCAATGCAATTCAATATTCACTATAATTATTTATCAACTATTTTTATTGAATTTTTCGCAATTTTGGCATTTTTCTTTTAGTTTTTATTGAAATTACAGTCCAAATATGTATTTTCTCACAAAAAATAAATAATTTTTTTTGTTCGGTGTTTTTTAAATTCTGTATTTAATTGTCTTTGAGTAGAAAGTAAAACGTGTATAAAAAAATAATTGGTACACAATACACTTGTTCCCCGCTTTACATGGTAGATGCGTTTCTAGGAAACTCGCTTGTGTTGACTAAAATGAATATTTTGCATAAAAATCGGGCACACTACATCCATATATTTAAATAACAAATTACATATAAGCTTTTTGTATGTATTTAAATATATATTTCTTTGAGATGTGTTTTTTAAAATGCAATAAAATGCTTTGTAAAAACATAATATTGTGTTATATAAACTTTTTTTTGTTTTATGGAAAGACTTTAGAAAAAGGAAAAATTAGAAAATTTAAATTGAAAAACATTTGAAGAATAAAAAAGGGAAATAATCAAAGACACGGGATGCCTACATAGGCGGATGAGTAATGCAAAGCCTACTAAGCCGAAGGTAGTGGGTTCGATTCACAAATATTTTAATCATAATGTTTAAATTGGGAAATAATTGGCGGTTTTTCATAAGAAATCTCAAGAGTAGAAATGCTAAATCTATTGGCTGTGAAATATCTAAACATTCATGTTATTCTAATTAAAAATCATTCTTTTAGTAATCTCACGGCAAACTCTTTCTATATTGAAATATACATTAGTGGACAGTCAGCATACAAAAATTACTAAATTGATTCGCATAAAAATGTAAGAGGGCAGAGGTAAGTAATTTATATAGCATAAGCGTTACTGTTCTTTAGAAAGAGTATATAAAATGAAACATTTGCTGAAACCGAAAGTCTTCAATTATCTATTCATAGATTAATTTTTCTCCAACACGCACATCTGCTAGTTACAGATAATAACCAATAGTTATCGGATTGTTTGAAACAATTTGGCTACTATTGCATTGTCTTATTTAAGGATTTTGTTCCTGTAGATCTTTTAGTAAATAATCAACTTTATTTTAATTAATTGCATAAATCGATAGAAAACCATATATCGAATAAATTAGGCTAAAACATTTAAGTAATTTGTATTATAAGCAACAAGTTGATTTGGAATGTTAGCCTTTGAAATGATCAAATTACTATACAGAGTTTCAAATAAATATTTACAATCGTGGAAATGTATTTTTGAAATTGTTGTTTGAAAGCTCTGCACATTTGTAGTGGTGAAAAACTTTAATTTGATGTAAAAAACAATTTTTTTTTTAAATTTTTTTTAATTTTTTTCAATTTTTTTTTAATTTAATTTAATTGAAAATTAACATCAAAAATATCAATTTATACATGAAAGCGGTCCAGTTGAAAAGAAAAAGGAGTGTCTTTCTTTCGAATGACTTTCTTTTACTTTATATAATATTATATTTATTAAAAATTGAAAAAGATTTGCAGAAGATTTATTCTACAAACTGTATTACATAAATAACATTTTCGTAACTTTCAAACTGAAATGAATTTAAATTAATTATAAAAGTTAAATGAAACTTTTTTATGTTTTTTTTTCTGTTTTTAAAGCAAAAGAACAATAGCAAACAATTTTGTCAAACCAATTAAAGGTAAAATGTGACTGCTTTTTGTTAATATTATATAATAATAATTTTATTTGCTTAAGCATTTTCAATCAAGGAAATTATGTGACAGAAATAATTTTATTTGCAAGTAAGATTTTTTATTTCTGATTTATAAATTATTTTTCGCATTAAACATTTTGACAAGTTGCCATTCTTGCAGGTATTTCTTACTTGAACATGATTAGTGAAGGTTTTTCTCTTTGCAAATTAAATCAAAATAAAAAAAAACCAAACTGGTACATTAAAATATATTTTTAATGCAAATATCTTTTATTTAAATGAATTATGTTTTGAATTTTTTGTTTCTGATGGCTGGTGAAATATGAAAAACTGCATCTGATTTTTATGGCCACAATTGGCTGATGGTTGCATGAGAAATCTTTGTCATACAGCTTGTTAAACATACAAGTTGTTAGACAAAAAAATGTCTTCGTAGCTCAATTTTTCAAGTTGATAATGTTCCCCATTAAATATAAATCTATAGTTTTTCTATGTTATATTGAAAAATTGTGTTAAAAATTTACATATACAAACGGGTTTAAAATTGAAATTTATTTATGTATCTATGAAATGATAAATAAAATAGTTCTGCAAAATATGCCTCAAAGTTAAACGAAAAGACAAATCTTGCATATACTCTGATGGTGGAAGTTTAAAAATTATGTGTCTTGACTTATATGGGTGCCTCCATAGGCGAATGAATAATGCATAGGCTACTAAACCAGAGGTAGCGGGTTCGATTCCTGTGGACAAACCAAATGAGATAATTTATAACTAATTTAACTAGGATTATTTTCTTTGATTTTTGGAAAAAATAATCTAGACCGAATTCCATTAACAGTAACGTTAATGGAATTAATTTTTTAAAAAATATGGGCCGATGCAACTAACAGCATGAAGAGAGCACCAAACACTCACTTAATGATTGGAATGGGGTGTCGTGGGGTGTTCATTTGGATTACTTTTGTCTATAAACAGAGACCTTATATGGGGAAATATGGGGTTTTGTCTGTTTTCCTGCGGACAAGCCGAAAGCTTTGCAGGTTAAGTTAGTTATAAAAAAAAAATTTTATGCCCATCAAAATTATCCTTATTCTCAATTTCAAAGCTTCTCTTTTAGCAAAATATATTTTTGAAAAAATGTACAAAATATTTATTTTATAATATTTAGATTTGCTTACAGCTATTCTTCTTCGGTATTGACTTGCAAATTAATCTTATGTCTTTAAAACTTGTATTTTCAAGCCTAATAATAAAAATAATAATATGAATTCTAATGAAAAAGCTGATTTCTTTTTAATCACTTCAAATTTATTGTCTTGAAACATTTTTGTATTGAAATTATAAAATAATTTGCCATGCACTGTATTTTCATAAATTGAGTCTGAATCAAAAATGTATAAATCAGTTTATGGTTTAGAGTTTTTGTTTAAATATTTCGCATTAATTATTATTTTCAAACATTTATTAACTGATAGAAGGCGTGTTATAAATTCTATCAGTAATCTACATCGTTTTCCTATTGTATACAAATATCTTTGGACACTTACAAATATTCTAAATATAAATAATGTTTTGTTTGCGTGAAGTTTAAATAATGAATAATAAATAGACACTAGAACAATCAATTGCCTTATAAGACTAAATTTAAAATTATTTTTCCCTTAATGGATGATGAAAACCAATATTTACTTTAATTAAAGTATTTATTAGGCAAACATCAACCAATTAAAAGTCACTTGAAAATAATATGCATACAAGAATTAAAAATTATAAATATCTTTAGTAATAATAAAAAGCTTATAAATGGAAGTTCTTGAAAAGAGAGTTTAAAAAAGGCAGCATTAAATTTTAGTTTACACGAAGTCATTATTAAATTGCAATAATATCAGATTGAGACTCAGCTTGATTCTTCAGAGACAAGTAAAAGCATTCTGCTAACCAATACATATACAAAAAAATTTATGTGCTTAAGGAATCGCTGGTATATTCAATACAACCTGAGCTGAAAAGGAAATTCTACATACGATGGTATAAAAGGATCAAAAACGAAGCAGAATACCGCAGTGGAATCGTGCTGGTCTTTTAGCTTTTTATGTCAATTAAAAATATTATTTTATTTATTATTATTTAATATATTATTATTATTATTATTTATTTTTATTTCATTTCAATTAAATGTATTATTGCGAAAAGAAAGCTGGTTCGCTCAAAGGATTTTAATCGAATGCCTGAAAAGTTTACATATTATTTGACAATTTTGTAAATATTATAAATCAATTGGCAAAACGTGGACATCAGAGTAGTTTCTGATGCATTGCTTTTTGTTTTATATTAATTATAAATAATTTTGTAATCCTCATACTCAATGACTGTAATAGTTATACAACTTGCATGGCAAATAGTAAGCAAACACATATATTTCATCTGTCCAATTGGGGGGAAAAAAATATGGAAAAGCGCAAATATGGAAAGAAGCGCTTATTTAACTAAGGTAGCTACCTTATGAAAATCGCAATTTTTCATTTTCCTGAGTTGACAGCAAATATAAATGAAATATACGCGTATTCTAAGACAAAAATCAACTAGAAAAAGCAATATAACCCCAAGTTCATCATTAAAAACCATATAAAAAGGCTTTATCAAGAAAAAGCGCTAATATGGAAAGAAGCGCTAATTTAACTAAATCGCAATTTTTTATTTTCCTGAGTTGCCAGCAAATATAAATGAAATAGACGCGTATTCTAAGACAAAAAATCAACTAGAAAAAGCAATATAACCCCAAGTTCATCATTAAAAACCATATAAAAAGGCTTTATCAAGAAAAAGCGCTAATATGGAAAAAAGCGCTAATTTAACTAAATCGCAATTTTTTATTTTCCTGAGTTGCCAGCAAATATAAATGAAATATACGCGTATTCTAAGACAAAAAATCAACTAGAAAAAGTAATATAACCCCAAGTTCATCATTAAAAACCATATAAAAAGGCTTTATCAAGAAAAATCGCTAATATGGAAAAAAGCGCTAATTTTAGTGTGGTAGAATACGAGTATATTTTATTTATATTTGCTGGTAACTCAAGAAAATAAAAAATTTCGATTTTCATAAATATTTTTGTTTCATTTAAAAGCTTTTACTTTCTTTACTATACTTTTGAAAAAATATTTTCTAATGATCTGCATAAGGATTTATTGAAAGGGGTTTGTTGGGCAGCGGATAACTTTCTGTGGAAAAGTTTCAGTATATTATTACATAAAAATTAATACTCTACTAGTTATTAATTCTTAGGGCTTTACACGTTTTAATTATGATAAAAAAATTTAAAAGGTTTAAAATAAGATTTAAATTATTTACATTTCGTTTGCCACTACTTTTTGAAATTGAAAAAACTATAATACGAACTGAAATGTTTATAATCGGTTTTACTGAAGAAATGCAACTTTTACAATGTTTTATTTATTTACGGTAACTGTATTGTTATAATAGTTTATGGTTATTTAAATGACACTAAATCCCTAAAATTTAATATACAGTGTCGAATTGAAAATGAATTTAAATCTATTTCAATTGATTGTTTCACAACAGTGTTGCTAGTCATTTAAAAAATTTTAAAAAAATTTTAAATAAAAAAATTGATTTAAATTTATTATTAAAAAACATTTTCCAATAAAGTCAAGAGAAATCTTTTTTTTTTTTTTTTTTTTTTGTTTTGACTTGTCATGACTACGTGAAGCTTTAAATTATTTATTTATGGTACGTTCTTGCCTTTATGAATTAATTGAAAATTTAATAAAATTTATTTAGTAAATATAAATTGAAAGCAAAATTGTAGAACGTGATTTTTATTACTTTTGTAAGATTATTGTTCGCAAACATAATAATATGCATAAGGCGATACGTATTGGTCATTCAATATTCTGTTATTGCTTCGTCAAGTCCTACAAGCCAAATAGTAGTATAGTAGTAGAGTAGTAGAGTAGTAGAGAAATTGTGTATGTTAAAGGAAATAATGATACGTCTAGAAAACAATTTAAAAACCAAATTATATTTCGAGTTAAAAATTAATTGACAAGATTTCATAACATTTACAACAGTAATGCCTTAGACAGCCACACCAAATTTATATATACACATATTATGTTACAAACAGGATATATCCATATTTTTCCCCCTTTTGCATTAAATTGTTGCAGTGTTTTTAACAGAAGCTGCTTGGATTTGTTTTTTTCATTGATCTTTGAGCTTGATATATTGGCACACTTTGTTTATAACACTTTTAAAAATTTATAATTAAAAGGAAACGCCGGAAAAAGGATTAGAAATAAAATTAATATTTTTCAAAGCCTGAGAGTATGCAATGCATTTTGATTTATGTTAATGTAACTCACAAGTTTGAATTGAAAATTATTGAAAACAAAATAATATTGATGAGGTTTATAATCACTTGTGTTTCTGCTGCTAAATAAAATAGCAAGAAAAAAATAGCCACACAATTTCCTGTACAATTTAAAAAGTTTGACGATAATTTAGTATACAACTAATAACTAAGCCGAATTAGTAATGATAACGTATTATGTTGCCAGTAGGCAATAAAGCTTAAACATGAAATCATAAGCTTTAAATAACGATAAATTCTTGAATAGTGTTCTGTGTATTTTTTCTATAAAATTTATTAATCTTTTTAAAATCACGCTGATAATAATCATTTAGAGTACCTCAACATTCAAAAGTGTCCTGCAGTAGCTTCACAACATACTTAATTTCCCACATTCTACAACCAAAGTTCGACTTCTTCATTTTAGCAGGAGTAAGAAATACTATTTAAACAAAATTTCTTCTTTCTATTTATTAGTATTTAGGAAGCTTAAATTTTTCCATAAATTTATTTACTTTTAAATGATTTTAAATAAAGTAGAAAAACAATTTGGCTATACTTTTACATGAAAGCATTTTCAATATCTAAAATCATAAATTAATGTTGAATTCTTCTGTCTTTACGGGCAATTTGCAGAAACATATATTTTCTGCATTTAAAAAAAAAATCAATTACTGGAATAAAGAAGATAAAAATGAAATTAATTGCTTTATATCAGAATTTAAGATAAATATTTAAATTATTCTATTCAGTAAGCAAAATTGTAATAGTTCTTTTATTTCAAAGAATTTTATATATTTATTTAATTGAAGGGATAATTTTTTTTTTTTTTTGGAAATTATATACATTTATTGAGCTAATATATATTTTTAATTAAAATATCTTTAATTTTAAGAAGATTGCAAGAAATTTATTTGACATTGGTTGCCAAAAGATAATAAATATATTTTTAAAATTGATTTAAATATGAAGATACATATACTCGTATGTTTGCGCCAGCCAAGGAATAATGGAAAACATTTCCTTTAAGCTTTTTTTTTGGGGAAGCCGCAAAAAGGCCACAAATGAATTGTGGTAAGCACATAGAAGTTTGCATATAAATTTGCATGTTGTAGTGATTGTGTTTGCTTAGAAATAAATTATTATTTTCATAAAAAAAAAACAATCATCTTTGTTGAGTCTAAAAACATCTCATAATCTTATATGTTGCTGGCGATAGTAGGATTTCTGTAAATATATTAAAAGCGGCCAGATAAAAATGTAAAATGGCAGACCTAAAAACCACTTTTTAATACGATATATTTTTAATAATATCAGAATGCTCGAATAAATTTATGAAATAAATCCAAATGAAAAGAGCATACAAATTTATAATGTTTTATGGGTACGAGCATTATGGCATGAAAGCTGAGAATTCGTTTTGAATTTTATATGACGAATAATTGTTCTATAGCATCTAGATATGGCCGATTAAAAGTTGGAAATATATATATATACAAAGAACAAAGTAAGTCGAAGGTTTAAAAATATTCCTATTAAAAGTTGGAAAAATATATAAAATGGACAAAGTGAATCGAAGGTTTAAAAATATTCCGATTAAAAGTTGGAAAAATATATAGAATGGACATAGTTAAAAATATTCCGAATAAAATTTGGAAAAATATATACAATGAACAAAGTAAGTCGAAGGTTTAAAAATATTCCGATTAAAAGTTGGAAAAATATATAGAATGGACAAGGTGAATCGAAGGTTTAAAAATATTCCAATTAAAAGTTGAAAATATATATACAATGAACAAAGTAAAAAATATTCCAATTAAAAGTTGGAAAAATATATAGAATGGACAAAGTGAGTCGAAGGTTTAAAAATATTCCGATTAAAAGTTCGAAAAATATATAAAACGCACAAAATAAAATATTTAAAAATATTCCGATTAAAAGTTGGAAAAATATATAAAATGGACAAAGTAGGTCGAAGGTTTAAAAATATTCCGATTAAAAGTTGGAAAGATATATATAATGAACAAAGTAAGTCGAAGGTTTGAAAGTTGGGGAAATATATAGAATGGACTAAGTAAAAAATATTCCGATTAAAAGTTGGGAAAATATATAAAATGGACAAAGTGAGTCGAAGGTTTAAAAATATTGCGATTTAAAGTTGGGAAAATATATAAAATGGACAAAGTAAAATATTTAAAAATATTCCGATTAAAAGTTGGAAAAATATATAGAATGGACAAAGTGAGTCGAGGGTTTAAAAATATTCCAATTAAAAGTTGGAAAAATATATAGAATAGACAAAGTGAGTCGAACGTTTAAAAATATTCCGATTAAAAGTTGGAAAAATATATAGAATGGACAAGGTGAGTCGAACGTTTAAAAATATTCCAATTAAAAGTTGGAAAAATATATAGAATAGACAAAGTGAGTCGAACGTTTAAAAATATTCCGATTAAAAGTTGGAAAAATATATAGAATGGACAAGGTGAGTCGAACGTTTAAAAATATTCCAATTAAAAGTTGGAAAAATATATAGAATGGACAAAGTGAGTCGAACGTTTAAAAATATTCCGATTAAAAGTTGGAAAAATATATAAAATGGACAAAGTGAGTCGAACGTTTAAAAATATTCCGATTAAAAGTTGGAAAAATATATAGAATGGACAAAGTGAGTCGAACGTTTAAAAATATTCCGATTAAAAGTTGGAAATATATATACAATGAACAAAGTAAAAAATATTCCAATTAAAAGTTGGAAAAATATATAGAATGGACAAAGTGAGTCGAAGGTTTAAAAATATTCCGATTAAAAGTTCGAAAAATATATAAAACGCACAAAATAAAATATTTAAAAATATTCCGATTAAAAGTTGGAAAAATATATAAAATGGACAAAGTAGGTCGAAGGTTTAAAAATATTCCGATTAAAAGTTGGAAAGATATATATAATGAACAAAGTAAGTCGAAGGTTTGAAAGTTGGGGAAATATATAGAATGGACTAAGTAAAAAATATTCCGATTAAAAGTTGGGAAAATATATAAAATGGACAAAGTGAGTCGAAGGTTTAAAAATATTGCGATTTAAAGTTGGGAAAATATATAAAATGGACAAAGTAAAATATTTAAAAATATTCCGATTAAAAGTTGGAAAAATATATAGAATGGACAAAGTGAGTCGAGGGTTTAAAAATATTCCAATTAAAAGTTGGAAAAATATATAGAATAGACAAAGTGAGTCGAACGTTTAAAAATATTCCGATTAAAAGTTGGAAAAATATATAGAATGGACAAGGTGAGTCGAACGTTTAAAAATATTCCAATTAAAAGTTGGAAAAATATATAGAATAGACAAAGTGAGTCGAACGTTTAAAAATATTCCGATTAAAAGTTGGAAAAATATATAGAATGGACAAGGTGAGTCGAACGTTTAAAAATATTCCAATTAAAAGTTGGAAAAATATATAGAATGGACAAAGTGAGTCGAACGTTTAAAAATATTCCGATTAAAAGTTGGAAAAATATATAAAATGGACAAAGTGAGTCGAACGTTTAAAAATATTCCGATTAAAAGTTGGAAAAATATATAGAATGGACAAAGTGAGTCGAACGTTTAAAAATATTCCGATTAAAAGTTGGAAAAATATATAGAATGGACAAGGTGAATCGAAGGTTTAAAAATATTCCAATTAAAAGTTGGAAAAATATATAAAATGGACAAGGTGAATCGAAGGTTTAAAAATATTCCAATTAAAAGTTGGAAAAATATATAGAATAGACAAAGTGAGTCGAACGTTTAAAAATATTCCGATTAAAAGTTGGAAAAATATATAGAATGGACAAGGTGAATCGAAGGTTTAAAAATATTCCAATTAAAAGTTGGAAAAATATATAGAATGGACAAAGTGAGTCGAACGTTTAAAAATATTCCGATTAAAAGTTGGAAAAATATATAGAATGGACAAGGTGAATCGAAGGTTTAAAAATATTCCAATTAAAAGTTGGAAAAATATATAAAATGGACAAGGTGAATCGAAGGTTTAAAAATATTCCAATTAAAAGTTGGAAAAATATATAGAATAGACAAAGTGAGTCGAACGTTTAAAAATATTCCGATTAAAAGTTGGAAAAATATATAGAATGGACAAGGTGAATCGAAGGTTTAAAAATATTCCAATTAAAAGTTGGAAAAATATATAGAATGGACAAAGTGAGTCGAACGTTTAAAAATATTCCGATTAAAAGTTGGAAAAATATATAGAATGGACAAGGTGAATCGAAGGTTTAAAAATATTCCAATTAAAAGTTGGAAAAATATATAGAATGGACAAAGTGAGTCGAACGTTTAAAAATATTCCGATTAAAAGTTGGAAAAATATATAGAATGGACAAGGTGAATCGAAGGTTTAAAAATATTCCAATTAAAAGTTGGAAAAATATATAAAATGGACAAGGTGAATCGAAGGTTTAAAAATATTCCAATTAAAAGTTGGAAAAATATATAGAATAGACAAAGTGAGTCGAACGTTTAAAAATATTCCGATTAAAAGTTGGAAAAATATATAGAATGGACAAGGTGAATCGAAGGTTTAAAAATATTCCAATTAAAAGTTGGGAAAATATATAGAATAGACAAAGTGAATCGAAGGTTTAAAAATATTCCGATTAAAAGTTCGAAAAATATATAGAATGGACAAGGTGAATCGAAGGTTTAAAAATATTTCGATTAAAAGTTGGAAAAATATATAGAATGGACAAGGTGAATCGAAGGTTTAAAAATATTCCAATTAAAAGTTGGAAAAATATATAGAATGGACAAAGTGAGTCGAATGTTTAAAAATATTCCGATTAAAAGTTCAAAAAATATATAAAATGGACAAACTAAAATATTTAAAAATATTCCTATTAAAAGTTGGAAAAATATATAGAATGGTTTAAAAATGTTACGATTAAAACTTGGAAAAATATATAGAAAGGACAAGGTGAATCGAAGGTTTAAAAATATTCCGATTAAAAGTTCGAAAAATATATAGAAAGGACAAGGTGAATCGAAGGTTTAAAAATATTCCGATTAAAAGTTGGAAAAATATATAGAAAGGACAAGGTGAATCGAAGGTTTAAAAATATTTCGATTAAAAGTTGGAAAAATATATAGAATGGACAAGGTGAATCGAAGGTTTAAAAATATTCCAATTAAAAGTTGGAAAAATATATAGAATGGACAAAGTGAGTCGAATGTTTAAAAATATTCCGATTAAAAGTTCAAAAAATATATAAAATGGACAAACTAAAATATTTAAAAATATTCCTATTAAAAGTTGGAAAAATATATAGAATGGTTTAAAAATGTTACGATTAAAACTTGGAAAAATATATAGAAAGGACAAGGTGAATCGAAGGTTTAAAAATATTCCGATTAAAAGTTCGAAAAATATATAGAAAGGACAAGGTGAATCGAAGGTTTAAAAATATTCCGATTAAAAGTTGGAAAAATATATAGAAAGGACAAGGTGAATCGAAGGTTTAAAAATATTTCGATTAAAAGTTGGAAAAATATATAGAATGGACAAGGTGAATCGAAGGTTTAAAAATATTCCAATTAAAAGTTGGAAAAATATATAGAATGGACAAAGTGAGTCGAATGTTTAAAAATATTCCGATTAAAAGTTCAAAAAATATATAAAATGGACAAACTAAAATATTTAAAAATATTCCTATTAAAAGTTGGAAAAATATATAGAATGGTTTAAAAATGTTACGATTAAAACTTGGAAAAATATATAGAAAGGACAAGGTGAATCGAAGGTTTAAAAATATTCCGATTAAAAGTTCGAAAAATATATAGAAAGGACAAGGTGAATCGAAGGTTTAAAAATATTCCGATTAAAAGTTGGAAAAATATATAGAAAGGACAAGGTGAATCGAAGGTTTAAAAATATTTCGATTAAAAGTTGGAAAAATATATAGAATGGACAAGGTGAATCGAAGGTTTAAAAATATTCCAATTAAAAGTTGGAAAAATATATAGAATGGACAAAGTGAGTCGAATGTTTAAAAATATTCCGATTAAAAGTTCAAAAAATATATAAAATGGACAAACTAAAATATTTAAAAATATTCCTATTAAAAGTTGGAAAAATATATAGAATGGTTTAAAAATGTTACGATTAAAACTTGGAAAAATATATAAAATGAACAAAGTAAAAAATATTGCGATTTAAAGTTGGGAAAATATATAAAATGGACAAAGTGAATCGAAGGTTTAAAAATATTCCGATTAAAAGTTCGAAAAATATATAGAAAGGACAAGGTGAATCGAAGGTTTAAAAATATTCCGATTAAAAGTTGGAAAAATATATAGAATGGACAAAGTGAGTCGAACGTTTAAAAATATTCCGATTAAAAGTTGGAAAAATATATAGAATGGACAAGGTGAATCGAAGGTTTAAAAATATTCCGATTAAAAGTTCGAAAAATATATAAAATGGTTTAAAAATGTTACGATTAAAACTTGGAAAAATATATAAAATGAACAAAGTAAAAAATATTGCGATTTAAAGTTGGGAAAATATATAAAATGGACAAAGTAATTCGAAGGTTTAAAAATATTTCGATTAAAAGTTGGAAAGATATATATAATGAACAAAGTAAGTCGAAGGTTTGAAAGTTGGGGAAATATATAGAATGGACTAAGTAAAAAATATTCAGATTAAAAGTTGGGAAAATATATAAAATGGACAAAGTGAGTCGAAGGTTTAAAAATATTCCGATTAAAAGTTCGAAAAATATATAAAATGCACAAAATAAAATATTTAAAAATATTCCGATTAAAAGTTCGAAAAATATATAAAATGGACAACGTAAAATATTTAAAAATATTCCGATTAAAAGTTGGAAAAATATATAGAATGGACAAAGTGAGTCGAAGGTTTAAAAATATTGCGATTTAAAGTTGGGAAAATATATAAAATGCACAAAATAAAATATTTAAAAATATTCCGATTAAAACTCGAAAAGATATATACTATGAACAAAGTAAAATATATAAAAATATTCCGATTAGAAGTTGGAAAAATATATAGAAAGTAGGTCGAAGGTTTAAAAATATATATTTTAAATATTAAAATGCTTGTATACTTTTGCGGCTACCTATGCGAGCTGAATATGTTGCGTATACGTTATACGAAAAACAAAATATAACTCATACGCCATAGAGATTCTGAAGGAGTAAAAGAGAATAATTGCATCCTTACAGGCGAAGGAGTACGTAATATTTTTTATAAAATTTTCGAGAATAAATTATATTTTACTTATTTATTACATATCCTTTTATGTTTTATGGTAATTGCTTTTTAGATAAATACAGATAGATAGAGAGTAAGACAGGAAGGTGGTGAGTGGAAAGAGATAGAGAGAGATGGCGAATAAAAGTAGAAAAGAAGAATTAATATAGGGTGTTCTTTTATAAATAAAATCTACATTTTTAACTCAAAATCTTTGTTTTATTATTTTTGATTTCAAGTCATTGGTGTCATGTTTTTTTTTACTTTGGTAACGCAAATATTATTCAAATATATATTGCGAGTTTATATATTATGGAGTATTACTTTCACATAAAAATAACATCTGCTCAATGACAAATTGCTATAACTGTACGAACACAAATTAATTGATCAATCAAAACCCTTAATATCCTGTTCATTAATATTTTGCACAAAATCTTTATCAACATTTTCTGTTGGAAAGGAAATTTTACAATTTCCGATAATATTTGTCACTCATGTATATTATTTGCAGAGCATAAAATTTACCCTCCTGACATGTAGAACTTGCTTGATTTCAATTGTATAATATAATTGTACAAATCGTTGTATATGGCACGTGTGTGTTGGCCTTTGATTTACAATTGTTTGTTTTTCATTTGCGGGCATGTAGTTGAAGTGTGCATGTAGTCGTTTAGGAATTTGTAATGTTATATATGTAGATGTGTTTGTATAATTTTTTGTGTGCGTGTGAGACAATGATAAAAAATACAATTTCCTTAACAAATTTGCTTGGGATAAGAAATATTTTTTATTTATTTATTTAAATCTCATTCATGAATAGTTACGTATCTATAAACGAGTAGTTTTGAATGTGCAACGTAACATGTACTACATACAGAATTATTGTTATTGTTTTTGTATAGGGTCTGCCATTTGGTGCCTATACACTTTAAATTAAAATAAAACAAAAACTCTACAAGCTATCAAGATAAATGTTTTTTTTGTTTTTAGTTGGAAATATGAAAGTACTAGTTTGTGTCTTGAAGGCAATTCCATTCAAATGATTAGAGCAACTTGATATACACCCATTTTGTATTGAAACATTGGGTATCGTATTTATCGGATGTAGCTCATTCTTGGCTGAATGTTTCTGCTAATAAGCAAAAGTAATCCACATGAAGTACATGACAACCCATTGCATCCATTAAGGTGTATATAGTAGGCTCTTCATACTGGTGCTGGTATCGGGCCATATTTTTTTCAAAAATTAAGTAGTAAAACAATGTTACTGTTAATGGAATTCGGTCTAGACCGATGCTAAAGGATTGATTTTTCCAAAAATCAAAGAAAATTATATTAATTGGAGTGCAATTCATTACAGCGGGTTTTTTTTTTAATTAATTTAACTTGAAAAACTTTTGGCTTGCGCGCAGGAATCGAACTCGGAACCTCCGGTTTAGTAGGTCCTGTGTTAATAACTCCCTTACGGAGCTGAATAGTGGCATAGTTTTTGTAATGACTATACTATGGTTCTATTACGTAGAAAATTCAATGATTCATTAATTTCAGTATTTGGTTCACTGAGTTAACGGCCAAGTTCTTGTGATCTAACGCCATTAGATTACCTTTTATTGGGTTAAGCGAAGAATCTACAAACAACTGAGGCATTGGAGTTGAATATTGAACGTGTCATAGTTCAAATAGAAAGGATCCTATGCAGATGTTAAGCGTTGCCGTGGCATAATATAACCATAAACTTGTAGTTTAATTACTTAAAATAAAAAAAAATTATTTCTTTGATACCTTATATAGTTTTTGTTTTATTTAAAGTTATAATTGTGCAGGCACTTACAGGAAAACCCGGTATTTATTTATTATATTTGTTATTATTTAATTACAGTATAAGTGTAATAATTGCTTTCCAGTTTTTTGATGTAATCGTGTTCAAAAATTTGTTCTTTGTGTTTTATGTATTAGAAACTGTTTTTATTAAAATTTAATATTTTGATGCACTAAAAATTATTATTATTGTTTTTTTTTTTTTAGTTTAATTTCAAATAATTGAAAGGAAATTGTGTAATTTTAGTGCAATTTTTGTTAGGCTATTTCATGCTAATTGAACTTAAAGATCGTATAAAGTCGAATCAAATTAATATATAAAACTTTCAGCTTAACTGTAACTGAAATTAATTCGATTTTTTGAAAATGATGTGATTTAAGCCATCGTTGCTACTAAATAAGTTACGATGACGAATAAGAAATATTTGTGTTTAAATACGTATCGTGGAAATCTTATTTTCTTATAAAATAAGATGTGTAATTTATCAAAAAGAAAAAAAAATTTATTTTGAATTCGGTTCCATATTGAATGCCCTTTCTATTGATATAGAATAGTATCAAGTAGTCTCAGAACTAGTTTTTCTGCATTTGAAAGAGTGTTAAAACGATATATATATATTTTTTTAATTAACTTAACCTGCAAAGCTTTCGGCTTGTCTACAGGAAAACACTCAAAGTCTAGGCAGGAATCGTAGCCGCGATCTCCGGTTTAGTCTGCCTACGGAGATATACGTAAAATGAATGCCTGCTACTGAAAGCCAATGAAAGATTCTTGACTTTTTGCTTACTGCAGTGAATACCGTAATTATTTCGTCACATTTCTTTAGTTTCCTGAAGGAATTAAGAAAAGTTTGCGTACGACAAGAAGCAATACAGGATTACTTATCACGTAATATAAAAAAAGGTATAAAAAAAACCGGAAATTGAAATACGAGTCGAAAAGATAATTCGAACTTTTTGATTATGTGTCACTACGTCGAAAACTGCATACGACTGGTTGGAAATTGTAATTTCTGACTAATAACTTCGTCAACTGCAAAATGAGTATAACGTGAAGGTTCCATATCAAGCTCTCGCAGTTATAAGAAATCTTATATTTTTATTTAAAATTTGCTTTAATAAGTTGTGCGGAATTGTTTAAGTGGCAAATGCATACGCGCTGATTTACTGTGATGATAATATACATCCAAGAATACGAGGTGTGATCAAAAAAGAACCGTTATTTTCAAATTGCGGAGTTACGTATGTTCAATTTTCCGATTTAGTTTTCTGTTAGATGTTCTGTTTTGTTTCCTATACATGGCTGTCATATATGTGACTTTATCAGCCACTTTGGATTGTCAGTTTGTCTGGAATAGTTATAAAGGTTAGTCGTGTTTTGGCGTGCTCTTCGATATTTTACTATTCGAAAAAATGGATCAGAGAGATTGTATTAAGTTTTGTGTAAAAAATGAAATTAAATGTGCAAGGACATTTGAAAGGTTGACTTTGGTGAGTCCACTATGGTCGGAACACAAGTTTTATTGTCCTATAGCCGTTTAAGGAAGACCGAGAAGAGGTCTATGATGTTGCTCGTCCTAGAAAACACGAACACATTAACAACCGATGAAAACATTGAAGCAATGAAGAAAATGATTTCGAATAATTGCCGAATCACTATTAGGGAGATTGCTGCTGATGTTGTCATATAGGCCGGCTTATGCCAAGATATTTTGGGGATGTTTTAGGCATGAAATATGCGGAAGCGAAGATGGTTCCGAAATTGCTTACATGTATATCGCTCAGGAGGTGTTAAACATTATCAATGACAATCCAAATTTGCTCAAAAAAGCCAATTCATTTGGTAACTTTTTTTAATCACACCTCGTATACAACCTACTTCGCAGAATGGTATTGTAATAACTGAATAAAATTTTATGAAATAAAAGTTTCAGGCAACCTAAACTAGTATCCTTTCATTCCAGCTAATTTCGGTCATGAAAGTTAAAAAGCTATTTTATCTTAATGTATGTAATAAAATACTTTAATGATATATATCATATTATATATGTATGATAGAAGGACATGAAATTTCGTAATGGAAATAACAGAACAAGAGTTATATATTTTCAGTTTTTTTCTTTTAGATAAATTATTTCGGCTATGAAGTGCTTCCGTAGGAGTATGGATAATGAGCAGCCTACTAAAGAGGAGGTTGCAGGTTTGATTCCTGGCCAGACCTTGAGTGTTTTTCAACACAAAAAAAAAAAATATATATATACTCTATTTGAGAATTCCAATAATCATTTTGTTGTATTTATTAGAACGCAAATTAGCAAAACTGCTTCTAATTTCCATTCCACTGACATTGATTTTTCCTATAGAGATTTGCAATGAAGGCATCCTTGCAATTCTTGTAAGCTTTTTGCTCTCTATTATTAAACAATTTTGACTTCTTACCGATAATTAGACGTCATTATTTATTAATAAATTTTAATATTTTCGTTCGAAGTGATTACAAAGTGACGTTTCTCCCAACTGTAAAGTTTTAAATGCTGTATCTGTTTGAAGCAGTTACTATCTGCTTGCAAAGCCTCTGTAGTGTGGAAAATAATAATAAAAAAAAAATTGGAACCATAAAAGTTTTTCTAATTCCAAACAAAGTTTATTATATATGATATGCAAATAAGTATTAATTTTTTGTACCAGATAATATAGTCCTGGTAACCATTATTTTGTTTTTCTTTGCAATAATATAGACTGTGTGACATATAAAAGTATAATTATTTTTACGACTACTCGTATTACCATGCTAAATAGGAAGCCATTTACCTAAAAGTTTATTAGAAATTTGTTCCACGTAATTGCAGGACGAGGTCAAATTTTCAGACGTTCTATTAATTGCTAAGCAACGCACACAAATTTAAAATCCTTAATTTAGAAACTTGTTGTGACTAATTTGATAAAACCATTTAATTGAAATCGGTTTTAGCAGTTAAACTGGAAACAAACTTTTCGATAAATTGACCTTAAATTTAAAAAGAACTAAAAATAAGCATTGAGAGTAGATTTGTGAAAACTGTAACAAATAAGCGTTCAGTATTCATTTGTAAGAGCTGTTAAAATACATTTTTCTTGTGAGACTTTAATGACTTGAGTATGCAAAAGCATAAAGTAAGAAAAGTTCTTTCCATTCCTCTTTTTGTCAGTAGGACACACGTTCTCTTAAAAGCACACAAGCACACAAGCACACACATGTGTTGATTATAGTCGTCGAACAGTTAAAAAACAATCAAGTGTAACTTTAAACAATAAAATTTCTAGTCGATTTACCAAAAACCAATTGTAAAATATTCATTCGGAGATGTGCAAAATATACGTAAAGCACACTTGCTTGCTTCATTCCCTCTATTTATATGTTTGCTAAGATTCATGCAATACAAATGAATCAGTTACCAAATGGATTGCAGATAGTGGAAAGCAACTTAGAATTGTTTGCTTTCGTGCCAATTGAAATAGTCATGGGGTTGTGCATGTACAAATGAAATTGCTAGTTTGTATTCCATTTAGGTTTTTATTCAATTTCATTTTCATTTACTAAAAAGCTTAGGAATTTAATTTAATTTTTTTCTTTTTTTTTTTTTTTGCTTGCCACATCCTTCTGTTTGTTTCTGTTCCACAAAACGAGTTCAACTAGCATGGTCTTCAAAGTTTGTAGCTACTCTAGGTTACAATATATGGAGTGACGTCATTAAAGCTCGCAGGTAGCAGTTACTTGAAATTACTTTCAAAATATTGAGTTAAAAGTTGCTCTAATTTGGATTGCTAAATTATCCGAAACATTTGCTTTACTTATATATCGATGTAAAGTAAAATCCTTTTCCAAACTTCATTACTTTTGCTTTCATATGAGAGTGGCATTTTGACTACATTTCAATTTTCTAAGAACTTTTTTCTTATTACGACTATGACAGTTATTTTATTCCATTAATTCATTCCATTAATTTCCAGAAGTACCAATAGGGGTAATAGCAATCACTTGTAATTTTAAGATACTTAAGCCATTCTATTATTATATTCTTATTATTAGTTGTGCTCAGGGTTAGTCCCCACTAATGCAGTGCGGCAATAGGGGTAAAAGGAAAGTGGCAGGGAAGCCAGGAGGTGAGGTGATGTAGGGATATGTTTGCTATACAACACTTTCGCCGCTGTCTTACTAATCATTTCATTTGTTATTTTACTTGGTAGATGGAAAAATGCTACGCCAGTATGGCTTAAGGAAATATGTGTGCTCACATGTACATTATTATCCTTCTGAAGTATTTGCTGGTAAATTTTTTTCGGTAATTATGAAATTTATTACAGATTTATAAGAAATTTATAAAGTACTTGAGAAAAATTTGTTATAATGAAGATTTTATTATTCCTGCTGCAGTGACCGCAGTCACAACTTACTAGTTTTGCAAACGATACCAATACAAATTCTCTATTTATTTAATTTCTTGTAGTAAAAATATTTGTTTGTTCAAAAAAAAATAATAATAAATATAAGAATAAAATTAAAAAGCAGTTAAATTTTCCTCAAGTAACAAAACCTGTTTGAAGGCTGGGAAAAATGCAGGGTCTAGGCACGAATCAAACCTGTGACCTCCGCTTTAGTAGGTTGTTCATTATCCTTTCGCCTATGAAGGCGTCCTGCAATTCAGTATTGTAACAATTGTATTGTAAAATTGCACAGGAATTTTTTTAGTTAAAATATCTTTATAAACAGAGTTACATTCATAAAGAAAATATTGTAATATTTCTTAAAGTAAATGAAATTAAATTTTAAAAATATTGAAAAAAAATATTGTAGTGATAAGAACTCATAAATATTTTTTTTTAAAATATTTTTATTTTTCATTTGTTTTTTTTTTTTTAAGGAACAGTACGAAAGATATATTTTATTTATAAGATCCCAAATACCATTCTTTTCATTTGGAAAATTGTCTAATTCGCTTTATCCTTAGAGAGGAGATTTATAGAGGAAAACCTGCTAAAGAAGATATTGCCTGTATTTTAAAAATAGTTACAAGTTTAGGATAAAAGTCATTTATTCGCAGGACGATGACGACTTAAATCATATCGAAATCACCATAAAATTATTAAACTATTGCCAGTGCAATTATGAGTTAAACTTTTTTGGTTTAAAACTAATTAAATAAATTAGTTAAAAAGTTTCATTTAGTAATATCCCCAAATTTTAATTATTAATGTAAGTTAATTTTTAATTACTAATTTTAATTATTATGATTTATTAATAATTAATTATTTATTTATTTAAATATTTTATTTTAAATTATAAAAATTGATAGATTAACTATTAGTATTAATATTATAAGGGGATAATATTTTATATTATAGGGAGAAATTACCAAATTTTAATTATTAATGTAAGTTAATTTTAAATATTTTTTAATAATTTAATGTAGAATAATTTTCAAAAAATTATTAAAAAATATATATAAAAAAATATACAAAAAAAATATTATACTTAAAATAAAAACTTCATAACGAATCAATTAATATTTTACTAGGTCTATTATTATTATCATATATATGAAGTACGCTTTTATAAGAAATATGTAGCCGATGACGTCAGCAGCCAATACTTCTAATTGTATTCATAAAATTGTAATATTAAATAAATAAATTAATTAATTAGTTAATAGAAAATTAAAAAAGAATAAAACTGATTTCTAAAACTTGATTCTAATGAAATGAATTTTAATATTTCAATAACGAATTAATGTAAATTTGGGAACAGCTTGATATCAATTTCATATATCAGTATTATCATATCAAAGATGGTTGCTAATTAAATATAAATATTTTAATGAACATGACAAGCATAAAGTTTTATTTAGTAGTGAATAGTTTTATTGCAGATTAATCACAGTAATCCTTCCGAAACAAGGAATGTCAGTGCTTTGCTTAAGTAAATAAAAATTTTCTTAATTACAACCAGATGACATTTAATATTCTAATTGCATTTAATACAATTAAGTAGTAAAGGAGAACTGCAACTGTATGCAAATAAATATTTATGTTATTCGTTTGCTAAATTATTAAATTGAATCAGACTCCTCTTCGAAACTGCTTCAAAAATTGTATTTCACATTTTCCAGTGAAAAGTGTGTACTAAATACTCCACGTGCAAATAAATGCACAACTGCAGCATTATGCTCATTGCTGATGGTTTTCTTTATATCGTCATAACTCTGTTTATTGCAAAGTCTTGTTCAAAATGTAATTCGGTAAAATCATACAAGCAAATTTATATTATAAAAAAAAAATGTTCTCTTTTTCTAATATAAATTATTGGGAACAACAACTTTGAAAGACGATCCTTTCCAACTTGTAAGGAATTTTGTTAGGACTGGATGGATGAAAATCTGTGACAACGAAATGTTGCCCCCCAACAACGAGCTTCTCTTTAAATATATTTAGCTTTCAGAATATATTTGAATCAGATTTAAATTTTTTTTTTTATTTGTTTAGCTCTTCAAACACTGGGAAACCAATTAAAGTAGAGGAATTTGTTGCAGTGTTGCCGTTTCTGATTTTTATAACAATTAAATCTGTAAAGAATTTCCGCGGTGTTTTAGGTGATCAACATAATTTAATTTGGGAACAATTCAACTCAAATGAACAATTTTTTTTAAATATGCTAAAATTTTTTGTTGATTTCTTGAAATATGGATTGTTGGCCAACACATGCCATGCATAGAAAAGTGTTGCATCATCTGCATTTGTCAAAGATGATGATTTTAGCATAACGTGTACTTCTAGTGACAGATATTTATGTTTTTTGCAGATGTAGACACAAAAGTTGTATGTTGGCATGTCAATATACTTGCGTAACATATTTAAAAGGCTGTTAGAAGCGCTTGTTGGTGCTTCATAGCATATGATTGTATGACATACGGCGATACAACGTGTCAAAGTTTAAGTTACAACAATAGTAAAATTATATTTCATACTAGAACAATTGCCCACATATCATGCTTTTCAATGTTTGCCACACCATTTTATACATATTAAAAATAATTGAGTTGTAAATGCTAATAAGAATGGTAAAACTGGATACAACATTCTAAAGGCAATTTCGAAAACAAGTCCTCCAAGGCAGAACTTTTGCGTTGAACTCTATACATACATATGTAAATATTATTCAAATGTACATTCAAGACTTCAATTCAAGACTTCATATTATAATTATTTTGCGATTTATTACGTTTTATATCAAGCCGGTGTTGCCAAGTTTTAGTTATTTGTTTACAATCTCTGCTAACACACAATAACATTCAGGGTTCATAAATGTATTTACTCTTCAATTGCATTGTCTATATTTGTATGTGCATGTTTACAAACATACATATTATTCTGACATAATGTCATGTATGTACTATATACGAGTACTGTATATATGCGAAAAGTCATATGCAAATGCAGCTTACAACAAATGCATACACACGTGCATCTGTTGCAGCACATGCAAGTACACATTTACACAATATTTTTTGTTTAAACTTGTTATTTAATTAATTTTTTTTTCTGCTGCCGTTTAATGTATATTTTGTATTTAGTAGTTTATTACAAATTTTACACATGTTGTTTTGTTTATTTAATACAATAAATACAATTTTAGAATATATTGGAAAAATGCATTAAAAAAATTTAATTACACAACGCAAGAGGAATTTTTTCGTTGTACTGATATGTTGTACTGATATGCGTATGCAGAGTGGCTGCTTATAAGTTATTTTTAAAAAACTTTTTTTTCATTTAAAATGATGTAGAGAAATTTTAAATTTTACTTTGTTTATATAGTTTTGGTAAATAATAGGACATTTTTATATCCTTATTTTCACATCCTTATTTTTATTGGTGTGTCTCACTGACGAACTACCAGTAAGTATGATGCTAGTGAAGTGTGCATCACTGTTACCAGCTGCTTGGAATTCCGCTTATGAAATGATTCTAAACTAGATTTTCTCTAAATCCTTGATAGACTCATACAAATTATTATGCAATTGTACTAATAGAGACTGAGTTTTGGTATGTGGCAAGTTTAGTGAGCCGTAAACATATACGTATTTTAATATTGTGGCTAAAAGAAATCAAACTGTTAAGCACAATCGCTAATAATTCGCGCTTATTGCTAATGATGCACACATGGAATAATTTTTGTTATCCACTTTAGGTAACCCGAATCTATTTCGCCAAAAAATATCCTTCTGTTATTCAAATATCCTTTTTTTTGGCAGCGAGCTAGCTTAATTATTTTTTATTTTCCATTGTTATAAACATTGTTTAAGCATTTGATAAACAAGTAATTTTATGCAATACGAGTGTATGCAACACAAATTTTAATACCAAATATTTATTATACTCGTACAGTTTTCTGCTATTTAATTTTCAAACAGAAATATCATGTATTGAATATATAATTTTTGAATTTTAATTTTACTTAAAATGGTTGAATAAAGTGAACATAATTAAAATATTATATTTAAAAAATATATAATTAACTTGCATTAAATATGCAATTATTTTATTTTTAGCTGAACAGAAAGTATAAAGCCACAGTCGTTAGTGCTATTTATGTTCGCAATGATTGTTTAATTTGTTGCATGTCTAACTTACAAATCTGCAGCTGTACAATATGAAAGGTATTCAAGGATTTATTGTTGTATGGTGGCTTGCATTTACCCATTCATGCATGTGTAAAATTTTATAAGCCGAAGCACTCACCTGTAAATAAACAATAATAAAAATGTTTATTATATTTATTTGTTGCGAAATAATAAATAAAATATAATATACATATGAAATTAAAAATATACAATTAAGCTTCTGTTGGCAAATAAATTCGTAATTAGAAAAAAACTGTATTTTACTGGGAAAAAGATTTTTATAAATTAAAATGAATTACATGAGTTTCCACGTGTATGCAATTTCTGATTGCAATAGTTCATTTTGTTGCAAACTTGCTAATGAGTTCAACATAATCATCAGTGGCAGAGGCAGTTACTACATGCTATGTGTGGATTGGTATGTGTGCATTGGTATGTGTGTTTTGCTATGCACTCTTCAAAATAATATTCACTTGTTATATTTATATGTGTATGTGTTTTAGGATTTTTAGGCAGTTTTAAGCAAATTTTTCTGTAATGAAATAATTTGCAGAGATGGCGAAATAGGCTCAAAGATTTTGACCTTTAACTTTTTCATGGCTCCAGTAGATTCCCTCTAGATATCCTAGTCGTTGGCAGTAGGCGCTGCAGTTTAATTTAAATATTATTTTGCATTAAGATTTTAATATCTTGTATTTAAGCTGAGTAACAATAGAACACCATACAGGTGAAACAAATAAAATTAAAGTGAAGAATATTAAAAACTTTTTAATACAAATAAAATTTAATGAGAAATATATGAAATAAAAATTAGTTATAGAGATAAATGAGAAGGAAGTGTTTTATATCGCTTTAAACTAATTACAAAAAAAGAAATAAATCCGAAAAAAATCTTGGCATTTTGTAGCTGGAAGAGGTAGCCACTGATTATTAGACCGATTGGAAATAAAAGAGCTAATCTAGGAAAAGTTCTTAACCGAGAACTAAAGTGTTTAATAGATAGTCCTTTTAGGCCACAAGTTTTTAACACAAGTTTAAATTTAAATTAAATTTCATATTAGCATTACCAACTCTGCGATCTAATATTATCAATATCTTCCCTAATAGCTTTCCTTGCTAAAATATATGTGTAAGATTAGGTTGACTATAAAACCGCTGGTGATAGCAACTCAAACTTATGTTAAGGATACACTACTTCCGGTTTGATAAAATTTTAATGATAATGAAAAAAAAAACAAAAACAATTCTTTAGAATTCTATTACTCAGCAGCTTTGGTGGGTATGGTAATGATAAACTGTTCTGAAATCCTTAGAATTTCCCCTTGCCGGCAAGGTATAATTCATGGATACACTACTTCCGGTTTGGCTAAATGTTAATGATAATGGAGGCTTTATACATTACCTATGCAAGATATGTTATCTTTTCAATTGCTAATAATCAGATTGTACGAGATGTTAATTTTTTCAGTTAAGCATCAATGAATTTAGTAGCAGGTGTAATAATCTTGCAGAGCATTTCCGCTCTATTGGAATCATAGAATTCAGACATTCTGACTTGTTAATCATTTGAAAATCACACGACAAATTTTTTAGTGGAGATTTCCATAAGTTTTTAATCTATCATTTAAAAAATTATTTATTTATCTTTTTAAGTTGCATTTGTGTTTATTATATAAATAAATAAATATTTATTTTAAAAATAAATTACGAATCCAGCAGCATCTTTAATTTTAAGTTCTTAAATTTTTCATTAAACAAATAAGAATTCAAAGCTAAATATTTTCTTGTCTTTTGTTGTCAAATATTTAATACAGGGGTTTGCAATAAAAACTTTATGGAAAAATGTTGTTAAAAATTGGAAATTTATGAGACTATTTAAGACAACTGTTTCTTAATAGTTTCCTTGTTCATCGAATTAACTTAGTGCTGAAAGGTTCGCTCCTCCTTATAACTGAATGTCGAGAAGGTAATGCGAATAATGAGAATCTCAAAGACTTTGAAAATAACTAAAATCTCGAATTCTACATAGTCTAAATCTCACAAAAAAAAAAAAATCAGTACTTCTCTAAATAATCCAGTTATTTTGGTAAGGTTTTATACCTAAAACTAATTTTAGAAAATGTCCTTCGTCAAAGAGCAATTTATTTCCTGCCACAAAGTTTGTGCTGCTTATATCCTCAGAGGCATAACGTCAAAACTTTCCTTTAATTCTCTCAAACACAGTTCTTGATGTTAAACCCTTTATAAATAATAAAGGAATAACAAATGAATATGAACTTGAAAATTTTTATATATATCTTTTAAATTTCAAGTAAATTATTTTATAATTTTTATGATTTTTTTTTAATATTTTGATGTTAAATATTTACTTGAACCCACGTAAACTACTTTATAAATATTTAGCATATTAAAAAACTTATTTCCTTGTGAGCAAGAACGATTGTAATAATTTATTTCATATATATTCTTATATATTAGCGGATAAGAAACGATGCACAGTGATTAGATTTATGATAATTGATTTTAAATTTTTTTTACGAATAATTTCTAATGCTGTTATTTGTATTGGCAACCTTTCAATCAAATTCTAAAGTATAATTAATGAAATTTATGAAATTAATTTTAACAGTTTCAGTTTTCTTATAAAAATTTTTATGTTCTGTATGAATTTATAAAATTTATGTTTATTTTACAGTTAAAGAACATTTTAAAAAATTATGTTTTTTAAACGGAAGAGTGTTTTTTTTTTAAAAAAATAATTGCTGTAGTTCTACTAAGGAAAAGTGATGAATTTATTCTTAGAATTGAAGAAAATAAAATTTTATTTTGAAATTATTTATGCAGACTACAGCTGCAGAGTGAAGAAAAGAATTTATTAGGCAAACAGAAGTATTTAACAAAATTTTTTTTTTTTTAATAATTTCACTAAAGAGTGGAAGTTCTAGTGGTCTAGTGGTCACCTGATACTACTATGAGATTTGTCTGGCTGACTCTCTTCCAGGCATACACGTATTTCGTTGCTTGTTTTCTAAATGAAATTTTTTTAAATATAATGTTAGTCCTAGATGGACTTAGTCGGCCATTACACTTGACACATTTTCGATTTATAGACAGTAACAATAAAATATCACTTCAAAATTGAAATGTAGAAAATTAATAATAATTCATTTGTTTAAATTATTTTGCTGACAGCCTTTTTTATGTATTTTAAATTCAATCATTTTGCCAGAAAATATAAAAATTTTTAAAACAAATTGTGAAAAAAAAAAAAAAATTGTAGCCTTTCAAAGATCAATGAAATGAAACTTTTAGCCTTCATTCTTCACAAAAAAAAAAAAAAAAAAACGGAAAATCGGCCTTAAACTTATTTGAGGCATAAATAAATACGTACGCACTACATCACACGCTGTAAACTTTTTAATCTCTTTGCTTATGTCCCTTGAAACTTTAGACCATTTTATCCATAAAATATAATAACAATATATCACTGTATTTATATGCCTGGAAATATGCAATTTAAATTAATAAAACCAATAATTAAATTTATATTTACAGAAATACAAAATACTTTAATTTGCCATATACTCGTTTATTTAAATTAAGGTGGCAAAATTTGTTTGTCAACTGCTGATAAAATCGATTAAAATTAAATTATAAATAAAGTATAATATGAAATCTGGTAACCTGTTGATGATGGCAACAATTTATATTTAAAATATTGCGAAATTATATATAAACATTTTTATATTCACAGATTTTTATATTGATTAAAATAGGCAAACTTTTATTTTAACTGAAGTCCGTTGAATTTCATAAGCTGGTAAAATTTTATTTTGCTGCCTTTCAAGCAATAAAAGAAATTGGAAATTTAAATTTTAAAAGTTTTCTTGCGTTAGTGGAGACTATAAAAATTTTCTTATTTTGGAGCTTAGAAAGTTATATGTGGCTAGCAGTTATAGCATTTAAGACCTCTTAAGGAAAAATATGGTAGAAAGCAAGCAGAGTAATGAAACTATTTATGAAGTCTCTAGAAACAGTCTTAAGAACTCACTTGACTTAATACTGCCACACTTATAAGAATATTATGGAATGTTCCTTCAGACATTACAAAGATACAAAAGGATATAAATTGCTCCATTAGACTTAAACTAGTCTAAATATTTGTATTTAGTAGAACTTTGCAATATATGCAATTTTATAAATAATTTCCTAAATTTCAGCTCAATCGCATAATATTTACGCTTTACCATTCATATTAATACTGTAGTAGATATTGGAAACGCTTTCTGAGTTTCCCTATAAGATCTTTATAAGCTCTATTTTGATCAAACTTCTTTATATAAAATGTGCATCTTGTTCTTTATTCGATGAAATTGAATGAATTTATTGCAAAACTAAGAAATTCTTTATTCTGGTTTTTCAACTTCAAAATTTTCTATTAATTTATTTTTAAGCTTTTAGTAGCAACCGGCATGCAAGTTAAACAGATATTTTAAGGATACAAGATCTTAAAAAGCAAGTTAATATGAAGCCCTTCCAGATAGTAATACGTATGTAGGGCATTCAAGATAAGAACTGAGCATAACAAGTCGATTGAGCACTTTTTGCGCCATTGGCTGATTTTCTCTAAATATCAGAAACTTAATTTATTTTTGTAGTGGCTTAGATGGCCATGTGATTCTACTTTCAATACAACGTGGCCTAAACAAAGCTAAACTATGGAAATATTTTCTTCAAGCAAAAAGTGAACACCAATCACACAATAAACCTTAATCATTGTTCCTTGCCTACAAGGTCTTTACATACTCTACTTTACATTTTTTGTTTTTCTTTTTAACTAATTTAACTTGCAAAGCTTTTGGCTTGACCGCAAGAAAACACTCCTCGTCTAGGCAGAAATTGAACCCGCGATCTTCTGCTTAGTAGGCTGGACATTATTCATACGCCTACGGAGGCAGAAACTATTTTATTTTACATACTATTTTAAATATAAATTATTATTATTAATATCGAGCTGTTGATTTAAAAGGAAAACCACCTTGACCTTGAATTTGTTATTGCAGCCTTTTAGGCAAAAAAAGCGAATATTTTTGCCATAACAACAACAATACAGACAAAACCATTTCATATTCTTCTCATGTCCTTTTTTTTTTTAGTATTTATTTAATTCATATTGCAATACCAAACAAATTTAAAACATTTGCAAAATTATTTTAGAATAGAAGAATAGCAGAAACATTTCGATACCAAAATGAAACGAATGGATAACATAAATTCATACTCAACTGTAACATCGAAATTGTTTTAGAGCTTTTATAGATTTTAGTTAGGTAAATTTTATATTTTCTATACATATAACTATATATTTATTTTCATTTAATTTCAAAGTTATACCCTATAATTGGTATTATTTTTACCTTGCTCTATATTACATAAGTAGAGAAAAATTGTTTATAAAAATTTTTCTAATTTATTTCATATATTTCTATTATTTTCATTTTAAGATATAAAATTATTGTTACAGGAGCAGAGAAAATTAAAAAAAAAAATAATTTAAGTTATAAACCTTAATGGTTTTATAACAAGTAGCACTGTGTTAATACTCTAAATAGGAGCTTCTTATTCTCTTTTTTTTTTTTTTTTTTGGCAAGTACATGGTGGCTGATCTCTAGGTAGGCAGTGCTTGGTGAGGAAGTTGTGTTGTATGCAGCTCCTTCTGCTTATGTGGAACAGAGAAGTAATTTAAGTGTAGATACATTTGCGCTGTACTATTAAAGAAAATACGAGTATTTAATTTCAGTCAATTTAATATTTCGTTTCTTAAAACTTCTTTATTAAATTTTTGTCTCGAATTATGGCGAATTTTTTAATACAAGTTGAATAAATTCTTCTATAATTATTTCACCTTTTTTTTTTTTTTTTTTAAAAAAAAAACTAATTAGGCAAATAAAATGCTTCTTACCATGCAGAAACTATTGTATAAATATATATATAATTTTTTTTTTTTGGAAAATATTTATTCACAAAGTCATTAAAATTGAAAAAAATCTAGCATTTTAAAATTGAAGTACACTTTATCGTACATCAGGATTTACGCTTCTCTGTTATATTTTCATTAGCGAAGCTTACAACCTGTGTAGGGTGTATGAGGTGCTTTTGTGCCTTAATTCCAGCTCGTATTCTTTATGCCTTTTGCATGTAATAAATTTTTCTTTTTTTCTTGATCCATTTTGTTTATTTTGAATCGTGCTTTTGGCACTGATCCATAAACTGCTGATTTGTTAAAAAAAAAATCATTTCATTTTTTAGTTGTTATTTTGTAGTGATTTTTTTTTCTACTTTTTTAATAAAACTACAAATTTTGCATATCCTTGTTCAAACTGCTGTGTACGTTGACATTTTTCACGATTTAACACTTTTGCAATATTAGTTGTTGAATTTTTTCTAAAAAAGAAAAAAAAAAAAATCCGCTGTGCTAGCAAAAACGAAATTGAGTTTAGTTACTGTAGACTTTTTTTCAAAGCTCGTAAAGCCTTAAACAAAAAGTATTCGGAAAATGTATTGTTGCATACATGGAAGAATTTATTAAATGAGGATTAGGCGGGGAATGGTTTCTATAAAAATAATTCACAAAGAGCTTTCAATTGGGGAATATTATAAAAAATGATTGAGCATTAGTTGCTTAAAAACTGAAAGTGTTTTTATTTTTTATTAAAATTGTTTGCATTATAAATTAAATATATTTAATTTTTTTTTTTTTTTTTTGATTAATATTGATTTAACTGGATTTGGAAATTCTTTGCTTGATAAATCAGCTTTCATGAAATTAGGATGAAACTTTGTGGTCTACATATAGGATTAGATAGCTAAGGAAGACCGAGTCGGCCAAACACTATGTGGTAAAGAGTTTACAGAAAAGTTTTATCTTTTAGTCCCATTTTCTAATTAATAAAATATGAATTCACACTTTTTGTCAACCTTTTCGTCAAATTCTTAATAAATAGATGCTGTGTTACTTCAAGAGATCTCATATCTTAATATAACATTATTTTAAAAAATCAAAGTTAAAGCAACAAACTCATTCAGTGAAATTTAATAAATCAAACGACTCCTGTAGTCCTGGGATACAAAGTTCTGTTTCAAAGCTTTTTCAATTAATTTCCTTTGCGAATATTACGGCATACGACAACCATCTGCTTAATATTGTTGTTATCAATTCGTCCAAAAGCCTTTACATTGACATACATTGACAAAAGAAAAAAACATTTTGTAATCATGATAATCTTCATACCATCGGCTTTGCCACCGTCTTTGAAAGTTTTAATTAAATTTTTTACCAAATAATAGTCCCGCTAGTAACTAAAGTAAAAGCTAAAGTAACGCGTACACATAATAGAGCTTTGAGGAAACTATGGAATTTTTTCTCACAGCCTTTAATGTATTCAGCGATGCAAAAGCATTAAACGCCTTTTTGTATTGAGTATGTGTATTTTGAGATTATAGAAAAGTAATATTGTTCAGTTCATTATAATGAAAAATAGTTAAATGCTTTACAAATTAATTACAATAGAGCTTTAATAATAATAATGGATTAAAATTGTTCTTGCTTCTTTAACAATGTTCTAGAATTATGAATATTATATTTATAGAGAAAATCGCCTTGATGTGATATCTTGACTTGGATTTTGAACAAAGAAGCCGATCATATATATAAAAAACCATTTTGGTTGATTGAGTAAATTTTTTTTATATTTAAGTTTATGGCGTTTTCTTTTCTACAAAAAAAGGCAACACTACCCGCAGGGAGGGCAATTTTCTGTTCTTTTCTCGAAAATGTGTTGCCCTGTGAAAGGGTTGCGTGTTTTTTTCTAAAAAATGTTGCACTTTCGCAGTGCAAAAGGCATTGTACTTTTGCCCTGAGCAAATCAGCAGGGCAGAAATTGCCCTGTAAAACACATGGTTTTTATTCTTGCACAGCGTTACCAGACAATGTTCAAAAAAAGACTTTTGAGTCGAAAAAGTCAGAAAATTAGATTTTAATAATTATTTTTATATTTTGTATCGTATAAAACAAACAAAAGACCACACTTTGGGCTGCTTATTTGTATGAGATATTAAAAAAAAAAATTTTGTTTTCTCAAGCAGATGAATTAGCAATCTGGCAACTCAACATTTTTGCTTACATATTTCTATGTTTTTTTTTATCAGCTATTTAAAAAAAAGGCATTGCACTTTTTTCTAATTTGTGTTCTTTTCTCGTTGTATAAAAAATTGCACTTTCACAGGGCGGGCAAAACATTTTAAAAAGGCCCCCTTTCACAGGGCAACATTTCTAATGTAGAAAAGAAAACGCCATTAGAAAATATTTTATAATTATTAAATTATTTTACAGTACTTTTGGCATGAAAACCATAATTCTTAGAAGTGTAAATGTTCAGGTAGCAGCGTATAAGCCAAAGGATAAATACAAAATAATTTATAGAATACAAGAGATGGAGCCTTTTTAAAAAGGGTAAAAGGATAAAAGTTTAGGTAGTGGAGTTAAACAGGTGAAGTACACAAGCACACCTTATTCGTGTCGGCAACAATTATTTCGCAGTGAAGTTATAAAGTTCCGACCATAATTTTCTAATCATATCATAACTTGAAGTTCTCTTACATTAAACCATTTTTCTTTATGTCCTTATCAATGCCAAGACTTTAGATAACCTTCAGATAATCTATTTTTTTTTGTTAAATTGGATCTTTTTGACATATATATCCTTTCATCACACACACCGATGAGAACTGACAGGCAAATGCCATAAAATTTTGCTTTCATAATTAAGAGTTGATTTAGATCAACCCTGTAGGAGGGGCTGTTTACTTGCCAAAAAGATATTGCTAGCGCAATTGAATAAGAAGTACTGCCCAGGAAAATATATTACTTTGAATATTCCATTTGGAGAAATATTTTTCACCGTGTAACTATACTTTTCTTAAATTTTTCTTTTATTATACTCGTATGCTCCTACCCTCGTAAACGCAGAATAATCGTGTATTTTTGTTTTTTTTGGGAAAAAATATTTTTATTTAATTTTTAAAAGAAAAAATAATTTTTTTTTTATCAATAATGATAAAAATTTAGAAATAGTTCTTAAGTAAAATACTGAAATATCTGCAAAGCTATTATCGCAATAATGCCGTACATTATAAATTTTCTTATCTTCGATCATATATATACTGCTTGATTTATATCAAGCTTTTGGCATGCACATATAAAACAAATTCACATAAAACAACATTCTTGTAAAGATGATTTTATCAAATTAACATTTTATTATTGCTGGCGATCATTTAAGTTGCTGAAGATGTTTTAATATATTTATTTTCCAACATCTTCTTCCAGTTGTGCCAATTAAAAAATAATGAAGCTTTCTATTATGCTTCGCCTGTGTGGCTGTGTTGCCTTCAGTCTCTTAAAATCAAATTGCATTTGATGAATTATAAATGTCTGTCTCAGCATTCTCCAGTAATTATATTATATTTTAGGTTTCCTTGGTACTGGTTGAAAATTTGAAATACAAACGGTTTCTTCTGAGATAAGTATAAATTAATTCTTTGTGAGCATTAGAATTTAATAGAAATGTAGTTTTATTGCAGTAGACGTAATTAAACCCAACAAACACAAATTTAAGCCTTTTAAACGATTCCAATGCATTCCTTTATTTTTTTTAAAAAGCATTTGAGGAAAAAACATCACACTGGAGTAATTAATTATTAGGGAGTGTTTCACTATCCCAAATTTGGCATATGCTATGAAAAAGTATTACAATGTAACCTAAAACGATACTATTTTTTTTTTGAAATGTTAGATTTCGTCTGATCAGGGTTGATTTTCCTTTTTTTTTTATTTTTTTAATATTTTTAATGTATATACCAAAACTTGTAATATATATTTTTTTTATCTTTGGAAATATACATTTTTAGTCCACCTTTTTCACAGCACCCAATAGAATAAATTACTTTGTTCGTATATAACAAACATGAAACATATGTTTTTGTAATACATGGATAATATGGTGTACCACCATACGCCATTTTTATTTGATTTCATAAAGAATAAGGCTATCACTGTCGCAGTCTGGAGTGAATGAGTCATTCGACTATGTGCGATATTGAAACAAGGCCTTAATTAGTAATGAAGTTTAAAGCATTTTTCCATAAATAATTATTTTGATTGATTCATTGATTGATTGCAGTTCTCTGTGCTGCTAATTGCGATGTTTTCAATTCACATGAAGCGCATTATTTTCACTATATTACTGCTTCTAGGAATTAAAATTTTACTCCAAATAAACAGCAATATTTGCTGGGAATGGGTAAGTATAAATTGGAGATGGTACAGTGAGTTTCTTTCAGTTGCCACTCATTTATATTACTGTATTTGGATCTGAAATAGATTAGTCACCTTCATGAAACTGGCAACATATTCAGACACATATATGTTTGAAAATCTGTTAAAACATTTCTTTTATTGGAAAAATAGAATATTTAAGTTTCAATCAGATTAAAGAAGTCCCAAAGGAATTATGGCTAACTGTTATATATATATATATATATATATATATATTTGTAATTATTTCAGCATTATCTATATCAAGATTTGAGTTTTTCCTTGAAGTTTGTTTAGAAAATAAAGCCGATTTAGTCTAATTCAAATTATCTTTCCCATCATAACATACAGTTGTTTCTTAGGGAAATCTTTAAATGGGCATATAAACCAAATTATATTCTGAAATCTATATCTAGATATATATAAAAAAAATGACGTCTATGTTCGTGATCGATAAACTCAAAAACTCCTGAACCGATTTTGACTAAATTTTATATGCATGCTCTGTGGGCCGTAAAGATTGTTTCCATGTTGTTTGTAGTTTGTCCGACAGATGGCGCGATATTGAGTTTTTTTGTGTTTTGCCCGATAGAGATTAGCGCGATACGCTTATGCTCTGTCTCGCGTTGATTGGTTGATCGGTGTGTAGCGGCGTTAAAAATCCAATACTGGATCATACCTTAACCTTTTTTCGCAAAAATACGTAATGTTTATATATATCTTATGTTACCTATATCTATTTATCTATCTATCTGTCTACCTATATATATAAAAATGTCGTATATGTTCTTGATCGATTAACTCAAAAACTGCTGAAGGAGTGTTTCTCTGTAGTTTGAGCTTCGCCCGATAGATGGCGCAATGTTGAGTTTTTCTTTGTTTTGCCCGATAGAGATTAGTGCGATAACCCTATGCTATGTTTCGCTGGTGCTTAATCAGAGTGGTAATAGGCTAATACCGCACCATATCTAACTTATTTTTGTGAAAAAAATGAATTAAAAATAAAGTTAAAAAAGTAAATAAATATCTCTAATTTTTAATTGCTCTTTGCGCGATAAGTCTATAAGCTTTGCTTCGGCGAAGCCGTTGGGTTCTTAATCAGCTGATTTTCATTTTCTCCGAGAGGCAATTCAAAATAAAAGAAAAATTTTTGGGACCAGTAACGCGGACCGGGCCCAGCTAGTAAATAATAAATGTTAGTGTGTGGTTGTTACTTTTCAGGAATTGGGTGCAGCTAAATTAAGTAAGTTGATTTTGTAGCCTCTAAAAATTTTTAAGAACATAAAAATTATATTAAAGTTTTAAATTGATTTGGGCCCTTTAATATCTCCTTAGTAGCTTTTCGTGCTAAGTTTTCCACGTTTTTAAAGCAATTGTTCTTAATTTTAATCCAGCTTTATTTTGCTTACACTTCGTATATATTTCAGTGTATTTATTTCAGTCTAAGCTTTACGGCTTAGCTTAGCTTACTTGAAGTAACAAGAGTAACAAATATTAATTTCGCAGTGGAATATTTTACATCGCCGAAAGTCCCCTACTACTGGCAACGGATATGATTTCTCATTTTTGTAAAATAGCAAAGCAATTAGTAAACTTTTGCATCGCTTTAAAGGACATAATTTACTCAATGGCCTAATTTTCTTTTCTTACTTCAAGCTTTTCGGTACACGCTTCTGCCGACATGATATGATATGAGCACAGCTCATCTCTCGTATCATTTCTATTATAGAAAATATTTGAAATACAGAAGTACTCATTTATAACATTTTTGCACTAAAAATGTCTACTCCTGCTACTTCATCTGATTTTCTACAACATGGAATTATCACTAATAATTACTTATGAAAGCTTCTTTTACTTTTAATATTTTACCAGAATTTTACAACAATCTCATTTTAATACACAATAGACAAATATTCTTTAGAATATTAAAAGCACTTTACGGAAAGAAATATTTAGCACAAAGTTTAATTCTGGTTCATTTCTGTTAATATTCCTTACAAAGTAATTGCAGAGAGCTGCTTGGCAATTAAAGCTCCTCACAGGCATTTCTGTTCTGTTGTGTTGAAAATAATTTTGACTTACTTTCCAAATGCCTGTACAATATGAGTATTAAAAAAAGTGTAAAAAAAATATTTTAATTTATTTGCTGATGATTCTTACTAATTTGGAGTATATAATATTATTAGCCCGCCTCTATTGCATATTTAATTAAAATTGTAATAAAAACGAAACAGACTAATTTATAGTTGCAAAGCCATACTAGTAATTCCTAAAATTTTCATTTAGTTGCACAGCCATTGTCAAATACAAATCTTGGCCTTGTAAAGTATTATGTTGTAGCAGATGATTCTGTGCTCAGGGAAGTCCAATGTAATTTGAAAAGGCTGCAGTAAAGTAATATAGTTTTTTAAGAAAATGCTTTGTGTTGTGATTATATTTTGTGAAAGGAAGAAGGTTTGCATTTGTTAATTCAAATGAAAATGTCACTGTAATTTCAAATAAATATATAAATTTTTTAAAAATTAGTTCAAGTTAATAAAATTTTGCAGCTATAAAATTTATAATTTTTTTTATAAATTTTTTTTATAATTTATTTATATCTATTTATCTTCTATCAGATAAACAGAAACATTTCGTGAATTTTTTTCTCTGGCTCATAAAAATATATTGATACTCTTTAAAAAGCTTTTGAAATTGGAAGTAAAATTAAATTAATTTAAACAAATTAATCGATCATTGTTGGCTTAATATTGGCAACATACTTTTCGTGTCCTGGTATTTTAAAAGGAAGTGAGCTTGGAAACTCACTTTCGAGAATTACGGCACAAACCAAATTGTTAATGAAATTCATAATTGCAAATATGAAATTAGACGAGCTTTTTATTGATGAGCAAGTTATAATTTAGTTCTGAACTTTGATATTAATAAGTGGCCATGAAAATATTGCTCCTCTTTAGCTTAACGCAACGCTGATAGGCTTAAGCTGATAGATTTGATTATATTGTGATAACGGACGACTAAAAGGACTGATTGATGGTGAGCCGAATTTTTCCAAGTTTTTATTTCTTAATTTTAAACATTGTCCTGTCAATGCAGCACATCATTGATCAGGGAATAATTAAGAAGTTTGCATTACCGGCTTTAAAAATATCTTTAAGGGTTTCAAGGTTGACATTTGCCCTCTATTTTTATTTCAGTTATATTGCCCTATTGCATTGCTACTTTTTATCTTTGAGATGCAATATGTGAGTATGAATATTGCTGCGGGCATGAGTAGATTCAAACACGACAGCCCGTTTTATTTTCCTTACTGCACTTCCTAGTACCTATGGGTTATTCCATATATTTTCCACTGTTCGGCTCATAATGTAATGTAGGGAAAGCATTTTTATAATACATAATTTAATAAATGCAAATCATGATAATAGTCACTTTTTCTTGGCCTATTTTAATAAATAAATTAAATAATTTTTTTGTTACACGGAGCGAAATTATTTCCGATACCTGTGATCAATCTCATTCTTATAAGCATTCACGAAATTTCTAATGATTAGGATCAGCATGATTTCAAAGTTTTGATATTTTTTAAGCATAAAAATTGGGTGTCCGACAATTCCATTGTAATCTTTGCAAAATGAAGTGACATTTAGTCACTGACCACCGTCTTTGATCTAAGACAAATACATTTTGCTTTGGAGATAGTTTTACTTCTATTAGTGCCCATGAAAATATTGCTCCTCTTTGGGTTAACGCTGATAGGCTTAAGCTGACAGAGTTGATTATATTGTGATAACGGACGACTACATTTTTTCCAAATTTTTATTTCTTAATTTTAAGCATTCTCCTGTCCTGTTGTATTGTCGTTTCTCCTGTTTGCATATTAATAGCTAGACAGCAGATACTATTTAATAAGCTGACGGCTTAATTTCCGCATATCTTATTGCTATTATCCAATAGGAAGGCCTAACGAGCAGAAGTTAATTGTTGGCAAGTGTTATTTACATGTTGAAGAAAATGTGTATTGAAATTCTATGCATGAAAGTGTTTGAAATGTTTAAATTATAATTCGCTTATTACGTTTGCGATATATCATAAATTTTATCCTTTTTTAAGTAACTGAACTAGATAAAGCCCTATGCAAAATATATATTTTAATAATTGTTTATGATTTATATTTTTTTCACCGGAATGTAAAATATTTAATTTGAAAATACTTTGAAATTGATTGCTGGGTAATTGATAGCGACTAATGAAAATTGTCAGCGATAAACGAAATATATGTATGTATATAATAGGTAATAGAATTTGCGATATTGTATGAATCTTATATACTCTTCTTTAAGTAAATTTAGTGAAAATTTAGTTACCGAATCCACTTTCCAAGAAATTTTATTTTCCTTTAACTCAACTCTAAAGAAGAGTTCTTGCAATATTATAAATTTAAAGTTACTATTAATAATGTCTTGAAGAAAACCGGTAAACCTTATCTATTCAGTATATATTTTAACTATTTCTTTTTTTCTTTGTTGCAATAAGCAGCAAAAAAAAAATCTTACAAAAACTTACAACAATAAATAATAGCGAAAAGCCGCAAACAGTAAATTCTAAAATTTCATTATACTTTCAGAGGCCATTATACATATATATGCATCAGAAATAAAATATTAATTTTCTTTTATTGTATTTTCTTTTCCAAGCATTAAGAATGAGCAAAATGCAACAAATAGAAGTCATTTTTCCTTTTAATAATGCATTTTATTATCTGTTTTATATGAAAACATATTTTACATTTCATTTCTATTTCAAGAGTAAAGAAATATCTGTAGCAATAATAAGAAGACATTATATTAAAATATGTATATATTATTTCGTTTTCTGTGAAATCACTGTACTTTCCTTCCTTAAGGAAAATAATATATAATGCAAGAAAATTATATTGTATAAAATTACGTTTGCCTGTACCAGCAACCACTAATGATAACAGTGTAAGTCATTAAAAGTTCTGAAGAAGTCATCAATTATAGTTATAAGCAAGTGGACTTCTACTTTACAATATTTGCTTTTTCAGCCTGCAAAGCAAAAACACAAAACAAAGATCAAGTTCGGCGGGGAAGTACATTGCAATAGTCTGAAATTGATTCTAAGATTATAAGAAAAGTGTTTAATTGAAGACTATTTAAATATTTTGCAAGAAAAGCATGTGAAAGCATGCTTGTATACGAAGCTATTTTCTCACTTGCTGCCTTTGCCCTAATTTAAACTTAAATCCTGGAAGTGCAAGTAGCTTCTAACACATATATCTGTTCTATTGCTTCTTTGGATATAAAAGAGAAACGTAAAATCTGTACAAATAAATAGTGATGAATTTGTAAATAAAAATCGGATACAGATAAATGGAAAAAAAAACAAAGAAACAGGCTCTCGTCTCACACTAGACTTTCTTCATCTGCCACTTTGCTTTAAGACAGTCCAATGGATACATGATATATGTTTTATGGGGCAGAAGTAGAATTTTCCAATGATACTGCCATCATTATAAAAAAAAATATAAAATGTTAATAAAACATTCTACAATATTATTGAACGGTAAAAGTTTTCTTTTAGAATTTGTGGTAAAAGTACAGTGCAGGGCATAAATCATTCAGTTGGTGCTTTACAGTTACATTTTCAAAATTCCTTGCTAATTACAGTGCGATATGAATGAATAGAAAAAATATTTTTTTATGTGGAATTTTTTATCTCTAATCATTGTCAAGTTGTTTTCTCAAGCCATATCATATTCTGTTTACATATCATATTATATTTGCCTTAAGTAACTTACTATTTGAGTTAACAAGTAATCACATAGATTTATAAAGCACTGTAGGGTGTTGGTAAATTTCATACATTTTATTATTGTTCATACAACAACTGCAACATTTAACAAAGATATTTCCTAATTTTTCTTAGCTTTATATTGCTTTATTATTGATTGTTACAGTTAATGAACTTTTCTTAATAGTGGTCATCGTCTCCTACTTGGTTACTTATTGTATGGAATCCACTTTGCGTGAGCACTCTGCTGTTCGCCTTAACTTTCTATTGTTTAATTAAATTGCAAAACTTTTGTATTAAAATACAAGTATTATTTTACGCTTAATTGATCCCGATAAATATGAAAATAATAAAACAAAAAAATTAATTGAGAAACAATTCACTGTGAAAGTATCCACTCATCATTTAATTTTTTTTTTTTTAATAAAACTTGTAATTGTCTTGGTTAAAATATTCATTAATACTTAAAATTCATTGTTTTCTTTTTATTATTAAAGTCCTGCCACAAAAAACAAACAAACTTGAATCCCCCCCCAACATATATCCTTTTCAAATAAAATCTTTTTTCTTTCCGCAAATCACTATAAATTTTTTTTTTACTTTATAATTGGCAAAGTAAGTCATCGTAGAAATCTTAGCCAAGTTGTTTAGTTTGCTACCATCGTATTTACTAAATTTTAACACTGTGCTTCAAACAAATAATTGATGAAGAGAAATACAATTGAATTGTAGAAAAGTAAAAACAGAAAAACAAACTGTGGCCAAGAAACCAGACTCATAATGAAATACTTTTCGATGAGTGCAAATTCCTACACAAAACCTTTTAAAAACGAAAAAAATTGTAAAGTTTTTTATCTCTCTTAAGATTACAATAGAAGTCGGAAGCAAATTTACAATATAAGCAATTTTTACACTGAACTCTTAGCATAAGAAATGAAAAATCTCTCAGGAAATCTCGAATGCAATCACCAGTTAAGTTAAAGAAAATGCCAGACAAAAATCAAATAACACGTGATTCTCAAAATTGCGAAACGTGTCAGAATCATATAAAATAACCATTCTTACTTACACAGGGAAAATCTACGTTTAAAATAATCTCATTTTAAAGCACGTGACACTTTTTATTCCTTAACAAAAAAATCGTCACTTTATTAAAGGAAACAAATATACATGCAAAATTACATACAAATATAAAATTTGTTGCCTTAAAGTAAATGTACGTGAAAACTACTTAAGAATTTAGAATTATTTACAGGAGTATGCGAGTATACACTCGAAGAAAAGTGTAAAAAATTTAAAGAGCTAGAAAAATGTAGGGTATCTGCCGGGTAGGTATACTACTTTGTTTTGTCGCCATTTCGGTAAACATTAGCCTTGATAATTCATATTTGGGAGTCCTGAAGTAGAGACGTCGCAAATTTATTATGGTAAATATTCAGTACACGAAAGTGTTTTAATCGTTTGTTTCAATGTCCTTAAAAGAGCTCACATTGGTAAGACTAACAGAGGCAGACATTTAACTCATATTGTATTTCATACACAATATATAAGCGCCATTATTTTTCATTTAATCAAAAATTGTAAACAAACAAAGTAGCATACCTTCCCCGCGATCAGCCTGTAGTTAATCGTTTGTTTCAATGTCCTTAAAAGAGCTCACATTGGTGAGACTAACAGAGGCAGACATTTATCTCATATTGTATTTCATACACAATATATAAGCGCCATTATTTTTCATTTAATCAAAAATTGTAAAGAAAAAAGTAGCATACCTTCCCCGCCGTCAGCCTGTAGTTAATCGTTTGTTTCAATGTCCTTAAAAGAGCTCACATTGGTAAGACTAACAGAGGCAGACATTTATCTCATATTGTATTTGATACACAATATATAAGCGCCATTATTTTTCATTTAATCAAAAATTGTAAACAAAGTAGCATACCTTCCCCGCCGTCAGCCGCTAGTTACTAATTTTTATAATTGCATTTTAGCTAATGGATAGGCATTCTGCTATAAGCCTAAGCTAAAACACAGAGTACACCACATTTTCAATATAGTGGTATCTAATAATGGTTTTTATTCCATTACAACTTTCATTGTCACACCAATCCTCTACAGTTGATAAGAAACATTTCAAGTATATCCAATATGTGTCTTAAATAATTAAACTAGTCCAATTTATATTCCAAAAAGTCGAAAATTCAACTGGTTGTCTTGATACCCAGCATGTTTAGCCACTTCTTACGCGCCAGCCTTCTGTAGCATAACTTTAAAGGCAAAATAAAACTGCTCCACAGTTAGCAAATGTCTAAGGTAGCAGGAACGCCAGAGCAGCTTCCACCGCAAATACTTTAAAAATACGTTTGTCTTATAAGAAAAGATTTAGCCATTTAAACTGAGATAAAAACTAAACACTGATTGTAATTTAGATGAACAAAATTAATTATGCTTTTCATGACATACACTAAAATATTTATTAAAACTGTAACAAAATTAAATAATTCTTCCAAAATATATAATCCAATTAAGTTATTGTTTAAACTGACGTCTCAATTTGTCAGAAATAAAAAAAAACATTAAAAATACTTTAAGAATTAAAAAAATTTATTAATAAGAATAAAAAATTAACTAAAATAAAAGCATTAAATATGGTTTTACATCACTTAAAGATGATTCACAAACTGTGATTCTTAACTAAATAAAGCTAATTATTCTTTTCTTTTCTTTTCTTTACTCCATTATTTTTTTGAGTGTAATTAGTGTTATGCAAATGAATGTGAGCTTACCCGACTGCTCAAGGCGGCATATAAAACTAAAGCTAAAGTTCAAATTTAGATCTTATTTTAAAACAAATAAATGCAATACATCAAAGGCAATTATGAGAGGAGCTGGTATTGTGACCAATTTTTTATTTCATTCCTTTAGAAACTTTGTAATCTTTTAAGATGAAATATTTAAATAAATACCTCCGCGCCAAATGTAGTAACACGAAGAGGAAATCTTAGCACAGATAAAAGGATTTCTTGCTTTTCCGTATATTTAAAACCAATACGTGGTAGCAGCATTAAGTTTCAGTAAAAGCGAATATAACGTTTAAAAGGTGTCTTGGAATATTCCAGAGAATTTCTCTATATCAAATGTAAAACATTATCGTAACTGCAGCATGAATAAATTGGAAAAAAAATACTTGCAATCAATAAAATCTAAAGAAAGCACTTTATTAAATATTTGTTTGAAATTTAATTAATTTATTTTTATACTTTTAGTTTCACGCCAATGCATTTATTAGAAAATTTATTACCTCTACTTAGAATTGTTTATAGCTTGTGTACAGTAAACAAAATTTTAATTAATACTATAAACATATTTTATTGCAAATAGATATTCACATTAGCCAAATAAATGGATTGCAGGTTTCTGCTAATAAATTTAAAAAAAACTTTTAAAAAACACTTTGAGTTTAAATATGCTAAGCAACCAATTAAGATTGTCTAAAATTACACTGTTTAATAAAAAAATTTATTAATTTTGATTATTGAATTGTTTAATTTTCTATAAAATTTTTATGCTTAAGGAAATAACGAGAAGTTGTAAATTTATTAATATAAATTTAAAAGATGAATTGATAAACAATTAATTGCAAATAATTAAATTAAGTTTTTAATTTGATTTGCTTAATAAATTTATTTATTAATTCTCAACTATTTCATGTACAATTCACAATAGAAACAACAACTCTGCAATGAGCTAAAAAAAAAAACTTATCAATACTGTGAACTATAATCCATTATTCCATAATTTTTACTTTTTTTATACCGAAGCACAAATATAAATTTTATATATGCCATCTCGAACGATGACAAAAAAAAAAAAAAAATAAATAAAATAAAATAAAATGAAAAGAAAAGAAAAAAACAAAATTACTACCTCGAGTGTACCAGTAAGCTCGTATATAATCTTTTCCAAAATCATATAAAAGTTAATAAAATTTTTCTCGCCTATCAATTGGACGTGTTTTGCATATAAATTCACTATTCTTTTGAAAATCATTTTCGCTGCCACAAATATATCTAAGAGAAAAAAGATAAATAAAATTTTGAGCGACTAAAATGTAAGATACAATAAGAACGCCCGGAAATAATCGTTTCTATGTATGTATATATAATATTTCGATTTAAGAATTATTTAAAAATCAACTTTTATCTCACACATTTTATTGTAAACACTGAAAAGCCATTCATGTCACAATAAAGATGGAAAATCTTTTCAAATACATGTAAAAGTATATCAAATATTTGTAACAGCTTTTTAAAAGACATTTTTATGATTATTTAAGCGAGTAATGTTTGTGCCATTTTCTCTAGTAGTTTATACACAACCCCACACACACTCGCAAGCACACAAACACACACACCCACCCAAACGTATGCATTATTACTCAGTTTTGTTGGAACCCTTCAGTTTAATTTTACTCCCGACAACTGCACTGCATGTTAATTTTTTCACAACGTTTTTATAAATATCTTTGGTTTTGCTGGTGCGTTATTACTTGTCAAACATTTACAGATACTTTTCCCTTAATTTGAATGATTTCGAATAAACCTGATGTTACATATTGATTGCATTCATTTTCCACAATTGTTACATTTACAATGAGCAAAAAATTAAAAACATTTTATATGACTCTTCAAGCGAGAACAATATTAAAAATAATAGCGAAAAAACAACGTAATCAGAGCTCTCATAAGGATTTACGTTTTTGCACTCGTTATCCTTATTTCATTGGTTATTTTGATTCCATAACAGCAAAGTTTCATACGTACTCGTACTGATATGTTTGCACGTCATTATTAATATTAAATACTATATCTTGAGCAAAGCTGATGTGTAAGTCCCTTTTGGTGTTTCTGTTGAATAATTGTTCTACACATTTAATTTCAAATACGAATCTTCATAAACAGTTAGTAGGAGGTTGACAAGACCAGCAAAATTCCAAAAAAAAAAGGTTTTAATTCATGGGTTGCGACCCAATCATGGTTGAAAGGACACGAGTCCTCATATACAATTTTAAAAGCGAGTCAGCATGGTTTACTTTAATTATTGCTTTGAATTCCTAAATCACAAAATGTAAAGATTGCAGGTGTTTGCCGATGCACCAGAGTTAAATCCCCTTCATATAAAGCAATTGGAATTGCTTCGGTTGGATGTGTTTTTTCTTTATTGTGTTTAATTTAATTAGCTATTAATTTATTTGCTATCAATATTTTCTTTTTTTTTTAATTTTATGAATGAAGAGCATCTATCGAAAACTAGTATCTGGAATAATATCTGGCGAACTTAAAGCACATTCTCTGGTCTGAAAAAAGTCTCTGTTCTGATTGGAATACTCCCAATATATTTAAATACTCTGCTTTTAATAAGCAAATTAAATGCGCCACCCACATGAATTAATAAAGATGAGAGAACATTTTTTAAATAAAATTTTAATTGGCTTGTTAATACTTGACTGTTGGCTATAATTTATCATTAATATTTTTTTTTTTTTTTTAGTTTGCTTTTTCTTTTGTTAATTAATGTATAAATATCTCAAAGATATTTTTTAATCATACAAAAGATACGTAGTAAAGAAAATTTTAATTTTTTTATTATTATTAATAAAAACAAAAATATAAATTTTTTTAAACAAAATTGCAAGATTTTGCTGAATAGATGTCCAAACTCTCAGAAAAAAAATGTATATCCATATGTATGTGTATAAAAACAAGTAAAATTGCTATATTCGACCGGGCCGAATCTTATCTTCATGGATATATTCTCTCAAAGAAAAAGAAACAAATAGGCGAACTTAAATTTTTCATATGTTACATTATAATACGAACATATCGCATAGATCAATAATCACAATAATGTTCATGTATGCAAACACACTCGTGCATACATTATTTCGTTTTATCAACTGTTAAATAATTACGAAGAAACACTCAAACACAAAACACAACAAAACTGTTCTGCCTCTCTTACAGTATGTGAGTATGTGTGTATATGTGCGTATTAACCTCAGTCACATCTTTCTCTCATCAACATGTACAAAATGCTTAAAAAAAACTATGATGACCAAGAAAAAACTTTATATTCAAATACTTTATATGCATACATATAAAGCAAAGCATCCATATAAACACACACACATAATTACATGGATTCATCAATCTATGCATGGCTACATGCATACATACATTCAAAACAAAAGATAAACATAGTCAACCAGCAATCCATACAACAATATTAATAAGTTAGGCAGTTGCAAGACACAACGCTCCTGGGTTTGATGCGTTGGTTGGCTAAAAAAATATAAAAAAAAAATTTAATTGCACAGTTCTTAAAAGGGTAAATGCTGGAAAATGTATACGATTATGCGCTCAGTGAGGTGTTGTGTTATATAATACAATTACGTTTTCTTTGATTGATAGCCCTTGAGGTTTCAGCGACGTATTTTTGCAATTTGACTATAAATGTACGAAATAAATTTTTTTATTTATCACGCGATATCGCTGACTTTTTTCTTTTCAAAAACCAGACGAAAATAGATGTAGAATGATTTTGAAACTTTTGATTTTAGACAAAATTTAAGTTCGATTTGACCCGCTGCAAAAATAAAGAGGGCAGGAGGACTGACAGACAGAAAAAGCTTAATCAACTTTTTTCTTAAAAGTATACAGAATATACATATATGAGTATATACTTTATGGTTTTTTTTTTAACTAACTCTACCTGCAAAGCTTTTGGTTTGGCCGCAGGAAAACAGCCAGGGTCTAGGCAGGAATCGAACACGCGACCTCCGGTTCATTAGGCTGAGCATTATTCACTCGCCTACGGAGGAACTCAATCAATATTCTAGAACCTCTTAGTACACGTTCACACTTTTTGGAGATGGGAGTTTACTTTGCTCGTCATACATAAAAACGTTTCCAATATCCGTGTAGAGGCATAATTAATTATAACCAAAAATTTGCAAACAACTTAAGACGATTTAGAAAAGGTATAATGAAAAGTCAAAGAAAAAACTTTTATTCTTATTAAAAGATATTAAAAAAAAAACAACAGTTAAAGTAAGAAATTTATAATTAATAATTTATTTATATTGTTTATAATTTATATTTTATTTATACTATTTTTTAGAAGCTTTGAAATCCATTTTTTTTTTCAATTTAATATAACTTTTAAATAAGAAATAAATTAATTTCAAGAGGCTCTACGCATTTCTTTACCTCTGAAAAAAAAAATGATTAATTTTGTAAATATTGATATTGATACTTCGCCATGAAAGTATTGAAAAGGAGCTAAATAATTTTTGGTTTCTCAAAAATATTATCAGCGCTATAGCCAGAAAGAAAAGAAAATTATCTGAAACCAATTTCAGATAAGTGTACTCGTAGGCCCATTGTGCAAATAAAGTGAATAATGCTGACAACACAATGCTGACAACCGGTAGCCTTTAAGTATCATTTTTAGCACGCTATACGTATATATCCGTGATATTTAGACTGGAATGACTAACAGTTTTGGTGAGAAAGATCTATGAGAAGCCTCTAACGATTTAAGTACTTCTCAAAGAATTCTCCAACTCAGCTTTCCAATCTGGCTTGTGAAATGAGATCTACAATTTTCGTTAATATTTTTCATAAAATGTGCGACTTGAATTTTTCATTAGTGCGGTTATGCCAAATATAGAAAACTTTCATCTTATTGTGTAGTGTAAGCAGGGAGGGCCTGCTTTTTAACGATTTTAAAAATATGATCGGAATGGAATTTGAAAATGGATACGATTTTAGTATAAGAATGTAAACATTTTTAGTAGAACAAAAGGCAACTGCTTAAGCATAGAATATTTGAAAAAATATCTGAACGATTTTATTATTATTTGTTCATTGTGTATATAAAGATAATATTTTCGTCATTTAACTCAACGGCTCCGCATCAAATATATATTCAAGTAGATGATGCACAAGCCATACGAGTGCATGTATAATTAGATGATGATTTTATAAATACTTTGGGAGCGGCACAGATAATTAATATCAAAAAAGAAAAGAACAAAAAAAAAAAATAATAATATTAAATTAATTTATTTATGCATAACAAAATAATTTATGTTATGCATAGAATGCAAGAAAATTATGAATCTTCCTACGATTTAATAATGGCTTTCATTAGTCAACGGCATTGGGATTCATATTTATTGCACATGACACTAAAAATAAATGACTTTGAATAAAATTTTTAAATTTTAAATGTTTGTATTTATTTTTATTTTTTTTTATTATTTTTTTTTATCAAATGTTTTCCTACAATTGCTTACATCAAGTGTACTTACATTTTAATATTTTTATATTTTTGTTTAATTGTTGTTTACTGGAATTTGCAGACGACGATTAAATAACAAAACAATAATGAAATGTTCAGGCGTTGTCTTTGGCGTTGTCTTTGGCGTTGTTTTGCCAATGATAACAGAGATAAAACAAGATTCCAATTAAGCACACTTGAATTTGAATAATGAACTTGATATTGTGCTTTGTGAAATTTTTAATTCTTTTATGTACTCGCTCGCTGCAAAATGAAAAATTTCAAGCCACTTGCTTTTTACCTTTTGTATAATTTATAAATGTATTAATTTCTATATTGGCTCTTTTGTTTTGGAATCGTAAAGTGATTGGACCAATTAGGAAGCAAAGTGAGCAACTTTACTTTTTAACAATTACACTTTATATTTAGTCGCGCTTGAAAATTTATTAGTTGACAACGTTTTACCAGCGCGTTTAAGTTTTCCACATAAAAACACAAAATAGACTAGAAAAAAAAACCTGTTGTCCGTACGGCTGATACAAAAGGCCGCTGTAGTCGTTTGTCTTAGCGCAATCTAGCATCTACAGATACTCGTTCGTACATAAACGTACATTTAATTCGCTAACAGTTTTAGAGTAGCAGGCAACATCTGCTGCGGATATCAACGTTGGCTGCTACCAGCGCCGTAAAGGTGAAAATATCTATTTATGTGAAGGTAGAATAGTCGTACACGTAAAGGTGATGACAACAGCAAACGTTGTCATTGTTGTTTGCTAATTTGGTCTGTCTCTTGTCATTGTTGTTGTTGGTATTACTGGTGTCGGTGTCGGTGTTGATGGCGCTGGCGCTGGCGATGGCGATGGCGATGGCGCTGGCTACGCAGCTTTCATAGCCACAATTAAATGTTCAAACAAACAATTAAGCAGATAATAGATACAATCAAAAAAGTCACTTCACTTTTGTTGTTTTTATCTTTTTAAGAGAAAATATCTATTGTCTGTGTGGTTCAGCGTGAATGGAAAGCGGGCGGGGAATACATTTGATATAAAAAGGCAGTTGTTGAATTGGCAAAATTTATATCTCTGTAAAAGCATATATTCATGTTACGATTATGTGTGTGCTTCAATGTATATATACATACATATCTATAGATGTACAGATATACATATATATATATATATATATATAGATATATGTAAATATGAACAGCTTCCAACTGCTTTATACAATGTAACAAAATTCAATTTTGTTTCATTTTGCATTGCATATTTTTCTCTTCGTTTTTACAGTGCTGTGATGATGCATAAAACAATTTCATTATATTACGTAGAGATTTTCTTTGCATTTCAGTTAATGCAGCTTTTAGTGTGCGTACCCACATATATGGGGCATTCCATGTAATGTAATTAAACACTTTATATCATTTTACATGAAGCTTTAGCACATTCATTGGCTAAATTGATAATTACTTAAAAGCAATAGATGTAACTTCTCCTGTGTATCATTGAACAATTGTGAAAATTATAGAAATCAGTTCTGAAGTTATATTTGAATCGGCATTACGCATGACGATATCCAAATGAAATAGATTCTCGATTATAAAGAAAAAATCATAAGAAAGCAGGAAAAGAAGAATAGAAAGCTTTTAGTAAAAGTGAATACAAAACAATTTTTTTTATTTTTATTTCTTTTTGGTTTAAATAATTAAGAAAATCCTACTGAACAATTAATATAGACAATGTAGATCTTTTGAGTGATCTTGACACAAAATTAATTTTTATATTAAAGGTGAAATTGTTATATCAGTTTAAAGCCATTAGAAGTATTAGAATACAGTTTTGCTCTACAAACTCAATGAGACTTTTTTATTTCCAATTTTTAATAACCAGAAGCCATTATGGTTCAATGGAGTGGTTTCCAATTTGAAGGTCTGTTTCAGCAGCAAAGCAAAGGTTTTACGTAACTAATTAAAGTATACTCACAACATAAGCTTAATATTTATAGCTTTGGCATAAAAAAGAAAAAAAATTATATACAAGTAAAAAGAGTTTGATATTATTAATTTGACTTTGACTTTAAGTACAATTTATACTTAAGACTTGCCTATTTATTTAAATTATTTGTCGCTTTGCTAGCACGAGTTGTGAAACCCAATAGTTACAGAATATCGAATTTGCGACAGATTCCAAATAAAAAATTCAACAGATATCGAATGCTATAATCCATCAGTCACCTCAACGAGAGAGGTTTTCTAAACCTCTTTGAGAAATATGTTAGTGGAAAGAAAATTTAGTCGACATATTAGACCCAGTAAAAGGATAAGCAGAGGGGCCTTTAGATTTCAGTTTATGGTTACGTTATTAATAACAATTTCTTTAATTTTACTGGTTTTAGTAATGAAATACCACTAAATAACCCAACCAACTATTGTTTACCTATCCGTTAAACAGATTTGTTTTTCCCCCGTCTACTTGTTTGCGCTCTCTTAAGTAAACACATATTTTAACTAATTTAAAGATAATAAATTAGCTGAGATAGTGAAGCTGCTACGTTCAGTTTAACTAAAGCAGAGAAAATGCTTAAAGACAACAAAAAAAAAAAAAAATGTGGAGAAAAAAAGTTATATTTGTTTTATAACAAATGTTGGCTACATTTTTATCTTTTGTCACTAAATTTATACGCACAAATTTTTTACTACACACAGAAAAAAATCATTGTTTAATTTTTATAAACTTTAAATAGTAATTCAAATTTTAATAGTAATAAAATTTAAAATAAAAATTAAAAAATTAAAACAAAAAATCCTCTTCTACTGGCAATCAAAAAAACAAAAATGTTAATTGCAAAATAGGAAAAACAGTAACATTTTTATTGCCGAGCTGCTGAAAAACGAATATGTTTTAGGTTTTTTCTAAAAATAGAATATTAAAATTCATTAGTTATCCTTGTAAAGAAATATATACCCTGTATGGGAAAAGTTATTTCTTTTTATTGGCATTTTATAACGCCAAAACAACAATGCGACAAGGACATCCTTTGCAGCAAATTATTATGCTTGCAATAACTTTTATAATAAAAATGAGTGAACTACTGCAGAACCAGCCAGGGGCTTCCATGCTATTCCAAACTCAATTTTTTTTTCCTTAAAGCCAGTACTACGGTTACATTTTTCTATTGTGTTATTTCGCAGATGAAACGCAGCTTCTGGCAAAGGAGGGCGTGTGTGGTCAGTAGAACGATTCGGAAACTTTTTTAAGGCTAATAAAAATTTTTCATTTTCCCAACTCAGCAACTTTCCAACGCTATTCAACACTGTCTTTAAACACCCATCACTGTCCTCCTGTAGTTCACTTTTGAACCATGAATATCCTACTGCTGATCTAAAGAAACAATTACAAATTTGAAAATAATATTTTACTAAATTCCTTTCCTTATAGGCCAATTATTTTTAATATATGTATATTTTTTTAAATGTGCCACTTACACATGTATTTAGCTTGTAAGGGCTAACATCTCTTATGCCAATAAAACTAAATTTTATTGCATATTTTACCCAACGTTTCGTGGATTTTTGTCCACTTCATCAGGGGATTGTCTATTTTATTAAAAACAAAAATTAGGACCAGGTTTTACAATATTATTATTACAATACTTTACTTACAAACTGGTGTGATCGTCTGATAACTGTACTGTAAATGGCCTTACAAGCTAAATACATGTGTAAGTGGCACATTTAAAAAAATATACATATAATAATATTTTACTTTTCATGCTCAAAATTAAACGCATCCACACTAAGCGGGCGTATACTTTATTTAGCCAGCGAAATTACTTTTGTTTTTGGGATCCTGTTTGTGTCCTGTGATTCCAAAATAAATTAAATGGCGAGTAGAGATGTTAATAGTTCGTTACTGGCCCATTATAATACCGGCTAAATTACAAAATTTCTAAATATCGTCCTGCAGTTAAACATTTTCATCGATATAATTGTTATCTCGTAGATATCCAGTTCTAGAATGTATCTCAACTAAGTTAACTAGTTAAGTCCTTCTTTACAAAATATTTATTTCAGAACAGGCTTTATAAAAAATTGCTTTAAACTCTGTGTCCTTAACAGATAGAAATATTTCCTAAATAATTTAATGCCATCAATAAAAATTGTAGTTTTAAAAAAACTTTACTTTATTAGCCATTTAACTTAATGTAATTAAAGAAAGTGTGGCAAATTAAATCATTTTCTTATTGATTAAACAATCGCAGAAACGTCTTGTCTCTACAAATGATTTTCACTCTGCTTAATTAAATAAAGGAGAAATGAATTTTATTAACAACAAGTGCTGAAGTTAAATAATTATGCTACCAACACATTACATTTCGTTGTCATGAATATATTTTCACTGTGTACTTGCACAAATACAAACTCACATCACAGATACGCTTCCAAGTCGCCGCTTACTGTGAAAACCGAGACGCTCAGTGTTGGATATTTTTATATATAAACTTCAAGGGTATTCACTTCAACAGTTTTATTGAACTACATTTTTAAACAATTAAAATCATTAATCAAACGAAATTCTCAGCTTTATTTTTAAGTGGCGGCATAAAATCAAAACTAAAATAAAATAATAATAATTATTGTCAGTGACGTCTAAAAGCGATTACGTGCTTTTAAATTAATTAAACTTTATTTATTGGGTTACAGAACAGCCAGCAAATTACTTTTGGTAAATTTTCAGAAAATCTTATTTTCAGAGATCTTAATCGCACTAGCTATACTATAAGACTTTATAACGGCGGGAAAAAATTCAAATTTTGGTTGATGTTTTTTGTTTGAGGAAATAAGAATTTTAAACATGTTACTCTTGGAGTTCCTCATGTCAACCATCTGAATACACATAATGTCTAGTGCAGTTACTTTGCTTTATATTTATTTCAGGTTTTTGCACATTTCAGTTTGCACTTGTCTTTGTTAAAAATATATAACATTTTTCTTCATTACTTTACTTATTAAATAAGAGTTTTAATATCGAGTCTCCACACGCTAAGCATATCATTTAACGTTATTAATATTAAGGAAATGAATTTTAATTTTTGATTCAGTGGAAGGATACTGTCAAAAAACGCCTTTCATTTTATCTGTTGGAATTTTCATTGGAAAGTGAATTGTCAAATAAAGAGAATTGTCAAATAAAGTTAAGAAGAAAGCAGAAGAAAGCGAAAGAAAGAATTTCTATTGTTCAATCTATTAAAAGTAAATTTTTTTCTAGCTATAGATGTATTGTCCTTTCGGTAGAACTTGATGTCTTTTTTTTGCTTTTAAAAAAGTTAGAATTTTTTAATTTTCTACAGTTATAAAAAAATTATTAAAAATATATTTACTAAACACTTGATTAAAATTAATAAAATCTATATATACAAAATAAAATGTGTGTTTGTTTATTTGTTTGCTGGTACCTTATAGGAGATCAAACCTCTGAAGCAGAGCATTTAACTAGGACTCTGGCATGATTAATAGGGTACTTTTTTCGACCATGCCCACTTTTAGCCCCTTTTTTAAAATTATGTAATTGCTCTCATATAGTTTTTAACACATTTACTTCAACCTCATAAATACCTCGCCTCGATATATATATATATATATATATATATATAGAGGCAAGGTGGAAATAAACATTTCTTACGCCACGCCTCCTTTCGCGCTATCATCCTTTTTCGAAATATCAAACCACCACGACTTTGCAACAGAACCAGACTTTCAGTGAAAATAACATTTGAAGACAAAATAAGGTTTGCCGGTTCAGCAAGTTTAATTATAAAATGAAATAAAGTTAAATTTTGTTAAGTGAATATGAAATTTTTCAAAGTTTTTTTTGTTTATGTTTAAAATTACTCGAAAGAGACATTCGAGTAATTTTGTTTATGTCACAAAATCACTTTAAGCATTAACATACTCATACCAACCGACTTCCGACTGCATGTGTCACATGTTTATGTGAGAACGATTACTTTAACGACCACACAGCTACATGACTATACGAACACCGATGTCGTTGCCCACCATTTAAATGTACTCGTATATCCATTTTTATGAGCAATAATCCAGAAACTTTATTACTTTTTGTGCAAGGATATCGTTGACTGAGCTATCCAGCAAGTGTTATAATTATAACTAGATAAGGTCATTGGCTTGATACCCACCTCTGGCTGTCATAAAATAATTCTCATGAATTTCTCCGAAAGTGTTTCAGGGTTGTAAATGGTAACTGTTGTTAGACTATTTAAGCAGCGTGGGCATAGTCAGTGGTTATTTAAAATATACCAGCAAACAATTTATAAGCAGAACAGTGAACACATACAAAGACATTCGCTTATTCTGTGGCAGTAAAGTAATGGATAAAAAATGATAGATAAATGGCGCTCACCTCGGTACCAGAGTTACTGCAAAAACCATTTTGTTAATAAATTTTGGAAAATATTTCTATTATGTATGTTAATTATAACTTTATCTCAATTATTAAAAATTCAATGTAATAGAAATTTAATTTTTTTTTTTAATGTGTAATTAAATTATTTCTATAAAATCCACTTTTAAAGAAATCTTTATACCACTTTAGAAAATTTATAATTAATCAAAAAGAATTTTGAAAGTAGAATACAAATCACGTCATAAAAAAAATAAACGCTTTTGTGCGGAATTTCAATTTGTATAAAACTGGCCTTCCCTAAGTTTTTCCTAAGTCTGAGCATTTTTTATTAAAATTTTATTTCAATTATTGCACAATTAATCTGACAATATACTAAATTGTCCGATCCCGACTAGATTGCATATTTCTTATAGAAATTAAAAGAACGATTTAATAGCCTGCATGAGCAAATCAGCAAGGAGCTTTAAAAAACTTACTTTTAAAATCTTTTTTCTTTTTTAGTTCCGGGAAGAAAAGCTGCCATAAATATTGAGGTAAAGCAAATCCACATATACACAGAGAAAAAATGTATTTTAAATAAAAGCCTTATACGTTTATTAAAAAGAACTGTATGGTATACGAGTATTTTAACCAAACAGATAAAATGATGTATCGATCTAGTTAAAGCTTTATACTGAAACTGAGTTAAGGTTGTAGAGGCCGATAATCGCAACGATTTATTTGGGGTTTCCCTTGCCAAATGCCAACACGTGTAGCATAATTTTTAATAATACGAGTAAGTATGTTGCATGTTCAGGTCATTATTTCAAAATGTAATCGCTTTAAATGTAATCGTGAGTCAAAATCAAGACGAACATTGGCTAAATGCTTCAACTTCTGGCTATAATATCTCAAGTAGCAGTTGGATTATATCCAACCTCATTTAGAGCAATTTAATTGTTGTTAATTGTCAGCGAGCCTGACAGATACAATTTCTTAAATTCATTAAGTGTACAACATTTAACTATAAAATTTATTTGCCGCAAGTTTTTAGTTGAAAACAAATATCTACCTTTCGGCTTCTTGCATAAGTATTTTATTTCGAGTTTAGCAAAAACGCAAAACTTTATTAAGTTATTTGCATTTGTTTGCAGAGAGAAAACTAAAATAATTTTGCTGCATGCTGGTGCTGGTGCTGGTACTGGTAGTGGCACTGCTGTTTTGGTAGCGTGCAACACGGACATTAATAGAAACATTTAAACGCACTGTGCAAGTGTGTGTGTATATTGGAGTGTTTTATACAGCTCTTCTTTCTCTTGAATGCAAATAACAGTATGCAACAACAATATTTGCCGCCATCTATTTAAGTGGTAAACACGTTTCGTAAATATTTGTCAAGTCGTACAACATTTGCCTTTTGACTAGTACAAGTCTTAGCGAAGTCGCTTGTTTTCTGTTCTATGAATTAATTCCTTTTTATTTCTTTTTCCTGCAGGCGTTTATTTTGACAAAAAAAAAAAAAAACAAACATGACTACGATAGCAGGAGCTGCAACAAAAAAAAATTTTTTTGTATTACTGCAAGAATTTTTTACTTTAAACTTGAGTTTTTAATCAAAACAAAAAAAATTTTTTCAAATAAAAAATTTTTGAACTTGCTAATATCTTTATAATGGTTGACCATCTATTTGAGAGCTTAAAAATGAATAGATTACAAGTTTTATTTAGCAAAAAAAAAAAAAAAAAAAAAAAAAATTAATTCCTCGCGGTTTGCTAATGCCTCGCACTACGAGTATGAGAAAATGCAAATGTAAATAATGAATAAATTCACATATTGAAATGAGAATATAAAACAAAGCCAATTAAAGCCAAATATGATTGAAAAATTATTTATTAATACAAATTGTGACTTGTATATATATACGGATTGTGTTGCTTAGACAGCAAACTGCTGCAAAGAAATGGTTCAAGGACTCTTAAAAGGCAATTATGTAAAGCGGCCCAAAGCTTAATAGAAAAGCGCGAAAAATTTCAACACAGCTTAGTAGCTTTTAGAACAAAAACAATTGCAACAAGAATAAAATAAGGGAAAGCTAACATGGCCAAGGACTCCAGGCATGCCACTCTTGATTAAAGTCCATAGTTGATGTTAATGTGTTGCAGCAGACTGCAGAATTCTCTAATTTTATTGGATAAAGTAAGTGGTTGTACGTGGTGTTGTGAAGTATACACTTGAAGTCATGAATACGCAGCTGAAAGAACTCGCACAACGTTCTTTATACGCAATAAAAAAATTAAAAAGCCCGAACTTAAAGTAATGAAAATAAATTAAGGCACACCACGTCGATTTCAATTTTTTTTTAAAAATGTTATTTAAGCGAAAAAAAGAGTCTATTGGAAATGTTTTTCTGCTTTAATGAAAAGCCCGAACTTAAAGTAATGAAAATAAATGGAGGCACACCACGTCGATTTCAATTTTTTTTTAAAAAAGAGTCTATTGGAAATGTTTTTCTGCTTTAATGAGGATAATCAAAAGTAATTTTTTCCCCTCCAGCTTTTATTTACCACCTATTTTCCAATATTCAGCAAATTCGATAATTCCATTAATTTCAGAAGACAGCATATCATCTGTGTTATTAACAACAGAAAATTAATAAAATATATACAGTCGAACTCCCTTAAGACGAACTCCTATAAATCGTATTTTCTATAATTCGAACCAAATCAAGAGGCAGTAGCGTTTAGTGCTCAAACTGTACACAATTTTTTTTGCATAACTCGAACTTCTATAAGCCGAATTTCTCCATAACTGAAATGGAAAATAAAGCCACATGCCTTCTCTAAGTCGAATTTTTCATTGAAACAATTAAAATTTTTTATTGTTTTTTTTTAGGGGAATCCCATTTTTAGGGTTTTTTCAAGAGTACAGAAATATTTTTTTTTTTTTTAAGTTACACAAACCCTTATACTTTGGGAGAATTCCCTTTTTTGTTTCTAAGGTTTTTTATTTTTTAGCAGGAAATCCTTCTGTGCATGAAAGTTAACTCTTCAGCCCCAAATAACAATATATTTTAACCACTTGTAACTGGAAAAAATGTAATATTTCATTTAGAGCAAATAAAAATGTGAATTTCTACTGTATGTATGATGTCTTTAAATGAATTAGTAAATTTTAAAAAAAGTCTCTAACTCAAAGTCCACTTAAGTCAAACTTGTTTTGGTGTATAATGGAGATTCGACTTATGGAAGTTCTACTGTATATGTCACTGCATACGTCTGTTAAATATACATAAAACGCCTAGTGTATATAAACATCTGTATATGTATATCTCTAATACATGAAACCTATTCAGTCATTTGTCGCACCTAATAAAGAAATCGCCAATGGGATTTGTGGTCTCCTTATCTATTTACACACCCGGAACTAAATCCATTTATTTCACTTTAAATAAAAGGTACTTATGGATCTCTATGGATTCCAATGTCGGTCATAAAACATGGAGCGTCGCAAACACGCTATAATGTTTTGGTCATGCCCATAAGGGGTTTGAAATTACTTTATATATTTTTATTTATTTCTCTAGACTAAGTTGACACTTGCTTCGTTCTCATATTAAGGTAATTTTTCTTATGTGTGTGGAAAGACCCATGTGGGACGTAAATGTCATTTAATATTAATATTCTTTAATAATAAGAACTAAACTTTACGATTAAATTGCACAAACAAGCAAATCTTTTCATTATAAAAAAGAAAAACTAAATTTGAAAAAAATTAATATTTGTAGCACATCGTATATCGCAATTGCTTATTGAGACGCAATTGAAATATGCATTTTATATATTGAATATTTTTTCTAAGTGTAATTTTCATATTTGCATAAATTTTGATTTTTGTTCCAAAACTCGATTATTCCACAACGAGATGATTCTTTTCCACTTCAATTTGAAGTTGGAATTTGCCAATAATGTTAATAGGTAATGAGTTGTAAGTCCGTTTTGCTACTTTTGCTCATCTCAGTCGGCAGATGCTGGGCTTGTTAAGGAAACTTCCTTAGATGGCAAATAAAACTTTTCCATACATTGAAATTTCATCTCTCCACTTAACCCCTTCCTGCCAATTTCCTTGCCCATCCATGACTTCACTTTCCATTCGTTTAAAATTAAAGCAATTATTTACGATAAATAATCTTCTCTTTAGAGTTTTAAATCTTAATTTTATTACTTCTATTTCAATAATTTAAAATTTGTTTTAACACTTTAAAAATAGTGTAGAAGCAAATTGTGCGAAATGAATAAAATAAAAAGAAAATCATATTTCTAGTTTTGAAATGGAAAAAGTTTTAAGCGTTAATAAGAAAAGTCTTCTTCTCAATTGCCTGCTATTGCTCTCCCCAATGGATAGCCAGACAAAGTCCTTCTTTGTCGCAGTTTTATTTCGTTTAGACTATTAAATGTATTTATTTTTTAAACGAGCATTTGAGTTCTTTTTCTAATTTTTATTTAGTTTTGACAGGAAAAAAATTATATAAAGTTTATTATATAAACTTGATGCAATATTTGTTATATAACTTTGAATACATAAATTTTTGTACTCAATCCAGCTGGTTGTACAGTAGTGAGCAAAAGTATGTGCCTATTTATTTGATGTTATCAGAAATGAGTTATATTATTTATTTTATTTCTTATTTAGATTTTAATAATAAAACCGCATACAATTTAATCGAATTTAAATATTTTACGAAGGCTGGTACCTTCTGGTTAAGACTGATATTTGATATATAAAAATAATATATTATATACATATATATGAATAAAATATTAAATATATATATATATAAAATATATAAAATATTTGCTTATTTTTCTATTTATTATCTATTTATTACCTAATTACCGAATTTTAAAGGCTTTTTTGAATATTTTTTTTTATATTTAACAAGCAACTGTTGGATGTCGAAATATTTTAAATAAATAATGTATTATATAATATATTGTTAGAAAATATAAATATATTAAAACAATATTTATAAGTAAATGAATCCACGATGTAGTTCAATATTTAATTTATTTTTATTAACTAAATAATTATTTAATTTATTTTTAATATTTTTAATAAACAAATTAATATTTAATTTATTGTTAATAATTAAATCATTAATCAATTTATTTTTAATAAATAAATTAATATTTAATAAATAAATTAATATATAATTTATTTTTAATAAACAAATTAATATTTAATTTATTTCTAATAAATAAATAAATATTTAATTTATTTTTAATAAATAAATTAATATAAATAAATAAATAATATAAATAATATAAATAATATAATTTAATATATTTATATATAATAATAATTAATATAATAGTAATATTTAATTATTTTTATTAAATAAATTAATATTATATTAATATAATATTTAGTATAAATATTTAAAATATTTTTAATAAATAAAGTAATATTAAATTTATTTTTAATAAATAAATAAATATTTAATTAATTTTTTATATATATAAATTAAATTAATAAATTAATTAAATTAATTAATATAATAATAAACAAATTTATATTTAATTTATTTTTAATAAATAACTTTCTCTTTAATTTATTATTAATAAAAAAATCATTATTTATATTTAATAAATAAATTAATATTTAATTAATTTTTAATATTTAATAAATAAATAAATATTTAATTATTTTTAATTAATGAATTATTATTTAATTTATTTTTGATAAAAAAAGTAATATTAAATTTATTTTAATAAATAAATAAATATTAATTTATTTTTAATTTAATTAATTTTTTAAATTTAATTAATTTAATTTAATTTAATTATTTAATAAATAAATTAATGTTTAATGTTAATGAATAAATTAATATTTAATTTATTTTTAATAAATAAATTTCTCTTTAATTTATTATTAATAAATAAATTTGTCTTTAATTTATTATTAATAAAAAAAATCATTATTTATTTTTAATAAATAAATTAATATTTAATTAATTTTTAATATTTAAAAAATAAATAAATATTTTATTATTTTTAATAAATAAATTAATATTTCATTTATTTTTGATAAAAAAAGTAATATTAAATTTATTTTAATAAATAAATAAATATTAATTTATTTTTAATTTAATTAATTTAATTTAATTTAATTTTAATTTAATTAATTAATAAAAAAATTAATGTTTAATGTTAATGAATAAATTAATATTTAATTTATTTTTAATAAATAAATTTCTATTTAATTTATTATTAATAAATAAATCATTGTTTAATTTATTTAATTTTTTTTTAAATGATTATTTAATTTATTTTAAATAAATATATTATTATTATTGTATTTCTTCTTAAAGTTTAATGCTTGAATTTGTTTCCGCATCTCTTGTAATTCTCGAGCTTTTCTAGACGTTGTACCAACAGACTGTCTAAAAAAATTTTTTTTGTTTAATATTATAACACTACCAGGTAGCTTTCGAGTACATTTTTAGCCTCCGTAAAGTTGTGTTCAGATACACTGCAAATTATTAAATCAGGTAGCATGATAGTCTTGTCTAATTCAAAAATCTTTCGAATATTTAGAGCCGATTCTAACTACAGAAACAATATTTCCTGTAAAAGCAATAAGAAGTTCTTGTTCCGCACAGGTCGACATATTAAATTCAAGCATTTAATTTAGTTTCAATTCCCCCTCTTGCAAATGCATTTTAGTTGATAAAATCTGCACTGCATTGCCAAATCTGTAAAATTTTTGCGAATGTTCTATAGCAGTAATCATGTGACAATGCAGTAGAATAATTTGAATATAAATCTTTGTGTAAATAAATGCATTTATTGCAAAGTGATGCAAATAGAGCCTCTGCGTTGTGCTAATAAATATGCTGCAAAAGCAACCAGAACAACTAGTTAACATTACAGCAGAATTTCAACAAAAAAAAAAAAACAAAAAAAATCAATTGAAACCTAAAATTGTTGTTGCTGTGGTATTAGACAACAAAGAATTAAGCGATGATTCATGTAAACTATTTGATGTTACAGTTTATATTTACATGCTCGTATATTTAAATATTTTACAAGCACATCTATGAAGACTACAATGCTGCTGATGTAATTTTTTCTTTATTTTTATTTTCTTTAATGGAAATCTCTCAATGTATGAGTGCATAAACAGTTTTCGTTCAGACGATCTCTTTTAGGTAATAAATGTAGACTATTCATTACACTCTACAGACAAAACATTTATATGGATCATTCATGTAAAAGTTACACTCTCTGAGGAAAGCAAAAAAATAAGAAGGGGGTCTTGTGATTGAACTATTGTTTTCAGTGTAACAAAGAAACTCAAATTATTTGTCACTAAATGTACAAATTCTGAAAAAAAATCACTTTTTAATTTATGGTTAATTTTTTTACCAAAGTTTATTTTAATAAATTTAATTAAATAATTAATTAAAATGATTTATTTAACTAATTAATTAATTAAATTATTTAAAATTAGTTATTTAACTAATTAAATTAATTAAAATTAATTAATTATTTATTTATTTAAATTTATTACAATCAATAAATTAATTATTTAAATTAATTAAAATTAATTAATTTAAGGTAGAAACTACTTATAATCTAGAGACATATTTTAAAGCCTTAGAAACATGAGTTGTAATTTCTTAACTTGCAGTTAATTCGTAACTGTTAAAGGCAGCAATCTAAGTGGAATAACGAGAGGAAACACGTTCTTATAAAGTTTGTATTCAAAGTTCTTCTAAAGTTATTCTAAAGTTTTATTCTGAGTTATACATCCATCTTTGATTGTAGAATGTGAGCCCGATTCTATATCAATGTAGCAATTAAATGAAACAAAATTTAAATTAAACGGCTTCTTAGAAAAAACTATAATCAATATTGCCATTTAAAATCTACAAAATTTTCCAATATGAGAGATTGTTTTGAAAATTTATTACTGCAAAAAAAAAGGACTCGACTCGACTCCAAGTCGTGGAGAAGGTTTTGGTATTGAAAATTCGGTATTTGAAAATTCAAATGTCTTAAAACAGCTTGACACTCAAGCTTGAATCATTCTGCATTTATGAGCACAATTTGGTTTTATAAAAAGGATCACTCTTCTTCTTATCCATATACAACAGGCGAAACAAATATTATAGAAGCCAATGTGGAAAATCTGTAGTACGGCTTTTTCGAGAGTCAAAAAATTCCACAATTTAAGAAATTCGTAAATAAATAAAAAAGGCTTTAATTTGAAAAATGTAAGTCTCTCTATAATAAACCAGGTAAAATATTTCTAATTTTCTATTTCTATTTTTTGTTAATTTATTTCTGATTCCGATGTTCACATGTTTCAGCTACAGAAATATAAATTTTGGAACCTTTGGTAACAGCCAGAGTAACTTACTTTTTCTTTGGATTTATCTAGAGTACCCTTAATTGATCTACTTAATTTATATATTCTCTGTTTAAACCGAACTGGCTCTACAGACAAAAATTTTTCAGTGAGGAAAAATAATTTTTTTTCACTTTCAATAAATTTTTCCATAAGAAAAACCATTTTGAAATAATTTTTGAAATCATCCCAATAGACAATGTGGGACTAGTGAATATTACGAATACTTCACATTTGAGTTGTTGGTTGCGCAGTGATGATTATGATTTCAATTTGCATTCTCCAAATACGAGAATGTGCTTCCAGAACAACATGTTGGCCAAAAAAAAAAAGAAATTGTCTTGAAATTGCTTAAATGGAATATTTAAATTCATATAATTTCCTAATGAAAATGATATATAGAAAAAAGAAGTTCTATAAATGTTTTCATAAAGATGTTGTTCATATTATGAGAAAGTCGTTCTTGATCGACTATTATTTTTATTTATTTTATTTGAAGTCAACAGCCCTTGTAATGCAACGAAAAGCATTCAATTTAAAATACATAATCATTATTAAATGAATAAAAGAAAATGTTTACAAAAAGTCTAGAATAATAAGGCGAACGAACACCTGCTCCTCATGTTGCACGCTTGAGAGAAAAAGCCAATTTATAAAAATATTTGGCAAAAACTATATTCGTGTTATGATGTATTTTTTTTTTTTTTGGTTTTTTTTATCTAGAAAATTTTTTTTTGAAGGGCAGCATTTTACTTTGAGCTTTTTGAACAATTGTGGTTCACTTCAAACTTGAGCAATTTTTCATAATTTCTCAATGCTAGAAATTCAAATTTTATTTATATATAATATATACTTAATACTTAATTATGCATAAGCAGATCATGTAGCATGTAGCATATATAAAATATAATAATAGGCAGATTTTACTGGAATATGCGAAGTATTAATTTGGAAAGCTATACCAAGAAAGCGCCACTATGATTGGGAAATTTCTATCTATTTTCTCTTACCTCTTACTATAAGACCGATCGAAGGCGAAACTCGCAAAACATAGAACTCGCAGAATAGTCGTCTTAAATTTTACTGAATATACAAACTAGGATTACTTTTTTTTTTTTTTTTTTTGTTCAGTATATAATTTTTGTTTATGAGTATTTGTATAATGCAAACCGCATTTTATTGCCACCGCATGTAGACGGGCATTGTTTGTTGTTCAAATTTTGCCAACCCATGCATGAATCAGCTAAAGGAGGCAAAAGAGTAGACCTTAACAAATAAAGCACAATATGCGCCAATGTCTGGCTGTGCAATTCATCTATTTATGTCTGTGCAGTTTTTACATTTTCGTATTTTCTACAGCGACTAACAATGAATTGAAAGACAATGAAATAACTGAGTCTATGACACACTGCATACTCGCACATAAATGCCAATTGGGTTTTATTTATTTTTTGTCAAATGTTTTTCTTTTGTAGATTTATTTTTGAATTCCCATGCGCCACTCAATATTTGCATCTTATTGTCAATACAGATGACTCATGATTTATCTTATGATTTATCGTAGAATTTCATTGGCGGAATAGCCAGAAAGCATAAAATGAATTCTGTGTATTTAAGTTGCATAAATTATATGCAATTAAAAATTAAATAGTGGTGGCCATAATTTGAATTTATAAATATTATTTTTCCTTGTTAAAACTGTCAGCAGAAGAAGAAGGAGCCATAAGTGTAGTGGTTTGCCCCAACAAAGGTGATATGATCTTCATGGCAATTGGTACTAATGATGTAGTTGTAGTTTGACCGGATTATTACTTATCGTCTCCTGTCTAAACGAGGACAGATTCTATGATGCAGATTCTGGTTATTTCCTTATAATTGAAGCACTTGAATTTAGCGGAACATTTTTTACTGAGCAGGACTTGAAGCTTTTTCATTTAGCATTAATGAATTGATAATCTTCACATCCGATTTATATTCTTTCTCATTATTATTTTTTAAATGGCAATCAATGGCGTTTTATTCCCTATAAAAAAAAGTGCAATGTTTTACACAAAAAGGGGAATTTTATTTTCTTTTGTCAAAAATGCTTTGCCCTCATAAAGAGAGGACATGTTTTCCTTACTCAAAACGAAAGGTGTTGCAGTTTTTGTCCGGTTCAAATCGACTGGATAGAAAATGCTTTTATTTTAACTTATCGCCACCAGACAATGATCAGAAAAGAGACATTGTTGAGAGAGAAGAATCAGAAAATCGGATTTTAATAATTATTTTCATATCTAAAATCGTATAAAGCCAACACAAGACAATAATACTGCTGCTTAATTGTATGAGATATTAAAATAAGAAATTTTTTATTTTTATTTCATTTTTATGTTTTTTATCGGGTGTTAAAAACAAGTCAAAGCACTTTTTCTTTAATTTGTGTTTTTTTTTTCTTTATATTTAGACTGGCATTTTTACAGAGCGTGTCCTTTTCACAGGACAAAATTTTTATAGTGGGAAAGAAAACGTCAAAAGGTTTAATTTTTTTTTTCGTTAATTTTTTAAAATATTTATCACTAAAATATTGCTTACTCTGTATTAACTAAAAACACTTTTAGTTAAATTAAATTTATCAAACTTAAATTAAAATATATTACAATAACCGTGCAAGCTTTATTGCCACAAAGCTTACCACATTCCTACAAGTCTTAAGTTTGAAGGTCTTTAGAAGGTCAAAGCATTATACCCAAATTATGTCTTAATTAAACGCCATTATTTTCAAGTAACAGAAAGTTTATGAAAACATAATTATTGTCTGATTCTATTAAGATCTCCCGATTAAATATATTTGCAGCCGTCGAAAGTAATTCTCTTTGAGTTTCTTTGTTAAGCATATCCTTGGAAATAACGAAATTGAAAAAAATTGCAATCTATTTTTATTATTATACACTTCTAGTGTTTTTGCCTTTTTCTAGCTTTTTTTCGTAATATAAACAATTTCTGCAACAACGAATCTGGAATTTCGTACTAAATTTTTCTTTTTATTTTCAGAAAATATTAAATTTATAAAAAATAATAGAATATAAGAAAACCAAAAAAAAGGGGGAGAGAGCAGAAAAACAAAATGCAAAGAAATTGTTATTATATGAATTTCAAATTACATGAATTCAATTAACTTTTCAATTTACAATTCAATTGGTTGAGACATGATTCTTGAGAGCACGAGTTCAAGTAATGCAATTTATAGTTTCGTACTGCTAAAAGGAATTTTTTGGTAAATTGAATATGTTTATATACTTAATTAAATACGTATGCGACCATGTCAACACATTCTGACGCAGAAAAAGAGAGAGAGTAACTCAGTCGCTAGTTGAGTTTGAAATAAAAGTATATTTTTAAAAATACATTTTTTAAGCAGCTTTTATGACAAGCGTAGTACTTTCCACTCAGTACACACTCCTGGCCAGCACTTACTCAATTCAGCAGCTGTTGCATGTGTTGCATGTGGAACAAAAGTTATACAATCCTTGTTGGCATATAAACAATTGTTGCATTACTTAAAACTTTTTTCTATTCTCGCATATTTGTGACTTATTTGTTGCATAAATGGAATGGTGCTACAAAATCTCATATATTTTTTACTAAAGAAAAGAATTGCAAGTATATAAACGTAGCAGAGAATAACCAGAGAATAATTTTTTTTAATATAAAGAAGTAAATTTTAACAACACCTATTTAAGATAATATAAATTAAAAGTATTAACTATTAACATTTTTGTTTAAACAAAGTTTTAGAAAAACAATTAGATAAAATAAGCAAACAATTCTTCTATAATCGGCGTATATCCACTATTTTGTTTTCGAGAAACAAATAATGGAAATGGTGTAAGAGAGTCGTGAAAAGTATCTGTATTTGCTAATCTTACGCCAGAAACTACACTGTTTGCGTATCAAATAAATACGAACGAATTAAAAATATTTTTCGGTTCTTAACCTTTAAGGAGTCCTCCGTCATTGTGAATGGTATGCTTGATATTCACAAGCCAATTATCATACAAATATCTCGAGCAGTTCATTCTCAAAGGTCCCTGGTTCTGGATATACAACTTTTGCCTGGTGCATTAATTTATATTAATTTATATAGAGAGCCAAGTTTTACATACTGTTCGACATATTGAATTAAATACACTCGCCACAGTTAAGTAATTATTTGGTAAGCAACAGCGACAGCTTTAAGATTTCATAATTGAAAAAAACAAATTTTTTTTCTAACTAACTTAGCTAGCAAAGCTTTCGGCTTGACCGCAGGAAAACACTCAGAGTCTAGGCAGGATTCAAACCCGGTTTAGTAAAGTGCGTATTATTTTTTTGCCTACGGAGATAGCCGGTAGCGGTGTGGTCTTCAATGTAATCATTCTCATACAAAAAAGCGGCATTTTGCGGTCGTTAGTGTGCTGTGATGAATGTGTTTAAGCATATTATTTAACAAAAAATCGTTTCATCGATACTTTAAAGTTACTAAGTTTGCATTTACTATAAACATGTTTAATATAACTTCAATTGAAGAGTTTTATCGTTACAACTGGCAGCTGCCCAAAAACGCTTAACAATTCTTATCCTATAAAACTTGTGCTGCAAAACAAGATCGAAACGCTTTCATTACGTTAATAACTTAGATGATTCCTCGATAATATTCATTTGTTGTTCTTGAGTAAAACCTTAGTTCACTTTACAGTGTATTTTTCAACTTCAGAATGTAGTCTATGGCAATAAATCGCTTATTAAATTTAAAAAAATATTGTATTGTCTTATCTGATATTTAAATACTTCAAAAACTATTTAGACTCTGTATATGGTTTTTAATTTACACTCATAATTTTATTCATCTCTGCCTTAAGCTAAGAACTGGAACTTGGTGGCAACAACAGGGCATACAAGGCATACGTTGTTATCTGCAGATGTCACTGTTTCCAGAAATCTTAGAGATTGTCATCATGGTCATCAGTTAGTCGCTATAAAAGATTATGAATCTTTTCTTCAATGTAAACTCCAATTGTCTTGCAGAGTTAATTAGTCCAGCACTTGCTTATTAAAATTATTCTTATAAACAATATTATTTACCAAAAAAAAAAATAAAAAGTTATTTGCCATATTTAAGAATAATACAATACTAACACTTGCAAATAATTAATATTGCTCACGAATAAGTAACTCCAAGTGTATAATTGGCCTCAATTAGATGGAAGTTCTTAGAGCTATATAATGTAAGTAAACTAATATTAAATAGAGCTGCTTATATGTTGCAACTACTTTAAACAAGAGCCATTCAATTGAAGAAACTACATTAATTACTCTGTGGATTTTTGTGCCCAAGACATGTCATTCACAACTGAAACGACCACCATATTTGCTTTAGCTAAATTAATTATAACCGACTTTTGCCAATAACATTTTTATATGCCGCTCCGCCTTTGTTATAAAAGCTTTCATCAACTGACACAAATTTTTAGCCAATTTATTAATCATATAAGATTAAGTACGAGAAGGTTTGTTTACATCATTTATTATATAATTAAAGAACGATTTTGTCAATTTATCATTATTTATATATATTTGACAGCAGAGGGTATTATTCAATCAGAAATAAACAACATTTAAAGAGAGAATTGCGGGTTGGGGGGTGGCTTACATTTGTAAGCTAAATAGATGAGTAGGGCGATACATGTCGAATCATTATATTGATCTATCTTAGCAATTTGATTCATAACTTTTTCCAAGCTTTAATTTAATACTTAATGCAGAGTTTCCCAAACGTTTGTGGTTTTTCGTTTATGAAAAGACCAATCAGACGAAAGATTGAACCAGATTGAAACCAACCACATAGAAATCCTCTACTAGTACTATACTAAACGTGGTATTAATGCGTATTTATTTTCTTAAATATTGTTAAATACATAGTTTACACTAGACTTATAAGAAGGGGCACCACAATTTCAATTTACGAACTCTTCTGTGCATATAAAGCAGATCATGAGCATACTTTTTGTAGTTCTTGCACAGTAAAAGCAGACTTTCTTTAAAAACGCAGGCAATTCAATTATACATAGGCGAATGAGTAATGTTCAGCCTATTAAACCGGAGGTCGCAGGTTCGACTCCTGCCTAGACCCTGGCTGTTTTCCTTCGGTCAAGCAAAAACCTTTGGAAGTTAAGTTACTTGAAAAAAATAAATAAATCTGCCTAAAAGAAGTAAAATGTATAGTTTTTAATATACAAATAAAAATGTGTGTGTGGCTCACACCTTTTGACTCCATATAGATTAGAATGGATCAAATGGCAAATGCATATGTTTTTTGGCTGTTTTGACAACCAAACTCGCCAACAATTTTCCACACATTTTCATAGTTTTCACAATTTCCCTCTAACCAACTTGAATGCACTTAGTTAAAGCTATATCGTTTCATAGTCGCCTCTATATCTGCTGTACGTGTGTATGTGCATGCTCACATGTGATTTTATATAAAAATTTATAAATTAATTGAGTTTTCGTTAAATTTGTTACCATCAATCAACCTTTTACTCAAAGCCAAAATGTCTTCTAAGACATTTTATATTAATTAAGTTAATAAAACAAAAAATAAATAAAATATTTTAAAGAGTTTGCACTGATTCGTATCTTGTTAAAATTGACTTAAATATTTAGGTTAATTTTCATCATTATTTGAAAAATTAATAATTCACAAACATTTTGCTACGTCCTTCAGAATACGAAATTGAAATTGATAGAAATGCCAAAGACGCGTTCATTTATTTTTGATGAGATTGAAAGAGATTTCGGGACCATCTTCTTAAATTGTTTTCAGAGAATCTCTATTTACAGAACCATTTTCGGGTCGAATCCTTAGGAGTTTTTCAGCACAACTTTCTTAATGTATAAATTGTTAGACATTAAAAAAAAAATTATATATATATATATATATATAAATGATAAATGATAGATATATATAAATGATATTTATATATATGATATTTATATCATTTATATATCATATATATATATATATATATGATATTTATATCATTTATATATCATATATATATATATATGATATTTATATCATTTATATATCATTTATATATATATAAATATTTATATCATTTATATATATATAAATTTTATATACATGCTCTATGGGATATGAGGAGTGTTCCTGAAGTTTCTTCGACATATGGCGCAATATTGAGTTTTTATTTTTGTTTTCCACAATAGAGATTAGTGTGATAACCCTATGCTCTGCTTCGCTGAAAGCATTGTGTGTTTAATCGGTATGTAGCCGTAATAATTAGCCCACTACCGTATCATACCTTAACCTATTTTCGTGAAATATGACATTTTTATATGTATCTTATGTTACCTATATCTATCTATCTATCTATCTATCTATCTATCTATCTATCTATCTATCTATCTATCTATCTATCTATCTATCTATCTATCTATCTATCTATCTATCTATCTATCTATCTATCTATCTATCTATCTATCTATCTATCTATCTATCTATCTATCTATCTATCTATCTATCTATCTATCTATCTATCTATCTATCTATCTATCTATCTATCTATCTATCTATCTATCTATCTATCTATCTATCTATCTATCTATCTATCTATCTATCTATCTATCTATCTATCTATCTATCTATCTATCTATCTATCTATCTATCTATCTATCTATCTATCTATCTATCTATCTATCTATCTATCTATCTATCTATCTATCTATCTATCTATCTATCTATCTATCTATCTATCTATCTATCTATCTATCTATCTATCTATCTATCTATCTATCTATCTATCTATCTATCTATCTATCTATCTATCTATCTATCTATCTATCTATCTATCTATCTATCTATCTATCTATCTATCTATCTATCTATCTATCTATCTATCTATCTATCTATCTATCTATCTATCTATCTATCTATCTATCTAGCTATCTATCTATATATATATAAATGACGTGTATGTTCGTTAACTCAAAAACTGCTAAACCGATTTTGACCAAATTTTACATGCATACTCTATGGGTCGCAAAGAGTCTTTGTGTGTAGTTTGAAGTTTCTTCGACAGATGCCGCAATATTGAGTTTTTTTTTTACTTTGCCCGATAGAGTTTAGCGCCATAATCCTATGCTTTTTATCGCTGAAAGCTTTTAGTGCTTAATCGCTGTGTAGCGGCATTAATTAGCCCACTACCGGATTATAACTAACCTATTTTTGTGAAAAAAATTAATTATAAAATAAAGTTAAAAAATAAAAAAATATCTCTAATTTGTAATCTTTATATGCGCGATAAGGCTATGCTGTGTGTCGCTGACGTCATTGGGTGCTTAGTCGCCGTGTGGCGGCGTTAAGTATCCTGACACCAACCTATACATAACATTTTTTTCTGTTATAGGTAAATAACTAAATAAATCAGTGTGATTTTGATTTTCTCCGAGAGGCAGTTTAAAAGAAAAATTTGCGGCCAGCAATATAGAACGGTGCCAACTAGTTATAATATAAAGACTAGTTATGTTGTTGTCTTTATTTATTTTAGCTGTCGATCAGATGGAAGACAGTTGGGTCTTTATAGCATATCTTTGAAATCCTTCTACAAATTTCAAATTTTGATTAAAGCTGAATTTTTACAATGTTAAAGATATTCAATGTAATGGTTGAGAAAAAGGACTCTTTGCAAAATACAGCAAATGAATAATCTTGTGGATAAAAATTTATGTTTGCCTACACTTGCATCGTATATCCTTTACAGCCGCAATTGGTGTCTGCTTGCAAGAGCTTTTAGTCCGTTTATAAACAGGTTTCTCGTTTTAGTTTGTGTGCGCTGCCTAAATCGGTACACGTAGCCATTGCCAACTGCATGAAATGCTGCACGTTTGCCATCAGGTAATTTAGAGCCAGCTTCGTGACCCATTGCTAATGCAGTACTTTGTCAAAATATTATTTTCATAGATTTGCTTTCTAATATTTGGCCCAGCATCTTTAACTCTATGTGCAGGAAGATGTCGTTTAGAAAGTTTATACGCTGAGTTTTTTGCTTTAGTTTGTAAATGAGTTTTTCATGCTTTAAAATAGCGCATGAGAGCCAAGGCAAGGTATGTTGTTTTGGTTTGTGCATCGAAGTCCTCCTTAATTTATTATAATGACGTTTTATTTTTCTGTTATGACAGACCACTTTCATTTAATTTAAGCCAAGAAATAAGTTTTACCTTTAAACAATTTATTTATTAATTTATTAATATAAGTTTAATTGTACACTAGTGTAGCAATTTTTCTATGAAAGGTCGCATATTCCATAACAAGTGCTATAACTTGCTTTTTTTGTACTTTCACCAGTATTTATTGCAACTGCTTTTACGAGCACAAGCAATACATCTAGTAAAGGAATTTGTATCACATGTCGACCCTCCCAGCAACAGTATTTACATATGCCATTTTAAGAGGCCGATAATTTCTGAAATTTGCTCATATATTTTCTTTGAAGTGAATTGCATGCAAATACATTAAATAAAATATTTTACTATTTTACTAGTTTCTCTGACATCCTTCTTCTTAGTTGTTCTTACATTCGATGCAAAACCCTGTTAAAGCAGCAAAATCAAATCCTGCTAAAACACATTTTCTTCTGTCGTACATGAATTCAAAATATGATTGCTGGAAGTTTCATACTATGGTCTCAGACTCTTTAGCGGAAAGCATTATGGAATAATTGGTAAAATTTGAAAAAATCGACTAATGAAGGACTTTTTCACATATTTTTAGAGAAATGAAAGGAAGAACGATAGTAACAGCGAACGTTGACAATGGAAACCAAGTATTTATTTATTTATATTTCCAGAATTTTAACTCGAACTTGCGCCTAATTAAATTACTATAAAGATACCTTATAAAGGTTAGCATTACTCAATGTTGTATTAATTGCATCCTATTAGGGATAATATAATTATCTTAATAGATTAAAGAGTAGGATTATAAAAAGGATAGAAGACATTATGTCGAGAATTTCAGGCAGGAATTTAAGGGCTAATAGTATTATACAGTTGGGTATTGATATAATATACTGGTGGTATTGTTATTTGAGACATTCTTTAGTGTCCTAAAAGAAGTCTTTCCAATATCTTTATCTTTTAGAAAATTCTTTACAATTTAGTTTCAGGCAATTTAGGGTTTTCTCAGTTGGTGATTAGATTAAAAATTTTTGCTGTAAGTCCAAATTATTGATGTTGAAGTTCGCTGATAAAATAAGTAAAAATCTGAATGCCTCACTGCCGGTTTTATCTATTAAATAATTTATAAATAATAATAATAATAATAATAATAATAATAATAATAATAATAATAATAGTAATAATAATAATAATAATAATAATAATAATAATAATAATAATAATAATAATAATAATAATAATAATAATAATAATAATAATAATAATAATAACAATAATAATAATAATAATAATAATAATAATAATAATAATAATAATAATAATAATAATAATAATAATAATAATAATAATAATAATAATAATAATAATAATAATAATAATAATAATAATAATAATAATAATAATAATAATAATAATAATAATAATAATAATAATAATAATAATAATAATAATAATAATAATAATAATAATAATAATAATAATAATAATAATAATAATAATAATAATAATAATAATAATAATAATAATAATAATAATAATAATAATAATAATAACAATAATAATAATAATAATAATAATAATAATAATAATAATAATAATAATAATAACAATAATAATAATAATAATAATAATAGTAATAATAATAATAATAATAATAATAATAATAATAATAATAATAATAATAATAATAATAATAATAATAATAATAATAATAATAATAATAATAATAATAATAATAATAATAATAATAATAATAATAATAATAATAATAATAATAATAATAATAATAATAATAATAATAATAATAATAATAATAATAATAATAATAATAATAATAATAATAATAATAATAATAATAATAACAATAATAATAATAATAATAATAATAACAATAATAATAATAATAACAATAATAATAATAATAATAATAATAATAATAATAATAATAATAATAATAACAATAATAATAATAATAATAATAATAATAATAATAATAATAATAATAATAATAACAATAATAATAATTATTAATTATTAATTAATAATTATTATTATAATAATAAAATTATTTAAATTAATTATATTTGATTATAAAATAAATAATTTTTATAAAATTATTGGCACTTATGTTAAAAATTCGATCAAAAATTATCCCCATTAAATATTTAATAAATAAATTAATAAATTTATAATAATATATATATATCTTATTAATTATCATTTTGTTATATATCTATAGAAAAAAAAGTTTATAACAATTAATTGAATATATATATATATATATATATTAAACATTTATTAATTATTGAATATATAATATAATTAAAATTTTATTAATTATTTTAAATAATTAAATTAGTTGCAAATTTAAATTAATTTAAATAATTAATTAATTAATTGCATTGCATTGAATCTAATTTTGAATACGTCTCAGTGAGGATGCTTTATGTACAGGCTGCGTTAAAGGTCGAATTAAATATGCCCTTTAAAGCTGACAGCGAAGGTTTTTCGTGACTTCTAGAACCCCTTTTAACAATTTATATTTCTAAATCATATTTAAAATTTACATTTTCTCGTATTATGGAAACACCAGTCTAGATGCGGCAAGTGAATTTCGCAAGAAATCAGAATACTTTTTTTTTTTTGAGCATAATTTTATTAAGAGTCGTATAAGTGCTTTTCTCCTTTTACAATATTGTGCCGTTTGCTATTTTGTAACATCAGCTTGTGAAAGTTCACGTGGTTCTCTAGACATGCTCTCATTTTATGCCTTAACTGAACTGAACTTCACTTGTAATAAGTATACTTCTATACTTATATATAATATATGTATTTATATAATATACAAAGAAAATTTTCACTTGTTTCTTTATTCCTATACTGCAAGTTATTGTTGCTTGCGGAGCTTTATGAAATTATAAACATTTATTGTATTAAATTTCTCTTGTTGTCTGACATCGTTGTGTAATTTTATGTTGATAATTTAATGGTTATTTGATATTTTAACATTTAATGTTGAAAATCTCTTTATGATTATCTGCTTTAAAAAGACTTTGTTGTCTGGTGTTTTCGCTACCGCAAAACTGCACACATGTTGTTCAAACAACCTTGTATGTAAGTCGAGTGCGTGCTCATTTTACAACACAATGTTATTGCCGACACACTCATGCTTACATGCCACTATAAGCGAATACGTAATGTTTACCTGTACTGTTGTCATACGTGGTGTTTTATTCTTTTTTCTTATGTATATATTTTTGAGTTATAAGTAAATTTACTTTCGAGGCCAATAATTGTGTGGCAGTGTCGTGTCACATTTTCAAAAGATGTTACATAATACTCATCTTCAGGAATTAATTTTTAATAATGCTTGTTATTATACTACGCTTGCAGGTGGAGGGGGTAAAATTAAGAAAAAAAAAACGACTTTAAATAATGTTTGGGAAATTTAAAATTTATGTAACTTAAGGGCTAGTGAAGAATGGGGTATATGTGGAGGGGGTTGAAGTGGTAGAAAGTGTAAAGGTCTCGTTATGCCGCAATAAATATTTATGTATAATGAATAATAATACAATGCATTTACTCGTTGCAAGTCTATGATCGTAATGCAGCAGTTGTGCAGTTCTCTCCCACTAGTATCAAATACTGGAAGGCTGCTCTTGGCATAAATGGCTGTATACTCATACAAGTTATATTACGAGCCAAATTTGATTAATTTTTCATAATTGATTTGTGGCTCAAGTCAACTAATTGTAACTCATTTAAATTGTAATTAATTAAATGAGATGGAAAAGTATCGCCAGCTGCAGGTCAATTACTTCACTCACATATTTTAGTTTATTTCGCCATACCTCTGCTGTTCACTAGAGATTTAATGCTAAGAAGTTCAAACGTCAAGCGTTTCCATTAACCAAATGATTTATTTCACAAAAATTATTTCAACAATATCTATGAAACTGACAACTTAGATATAACATTCTATTCAAATAAATCGATATTAATTGCTGCCATTAATGTTCATTCGCCTGTGACGTCGCTACTGCTAATAGAATAGCTTAATAACAGTTGAATTGCAAGCAGCCAGTATAATATGTACTAGCACAATAGAAAACTTTGCTATTTTTTTTATAACTTTTGCTTAAGATAATTATAGTTAAATGTGTTATCTATTTCAGCCTACAGGCTAGTTTTATACATCCGTCCTTATTTAAGGATTAATATTTGTATTACTTTGTTCGCACTAGTTTCTCTAGTTTAATCCATTTTCCTTTTTTTTTTTTTGTTTACTAAATTTTCCAAAATGTTTTCAGCCAACTTCTAATTGCTTCTGTTTATTGGTAAAACCAACTATAAAATACACAACTATTAAACAATTGGAAAAATGATAATAATAATTTTCACCAATTCATAATTCACAATGTTTGCTGAACATAAAAGTTAATTTTTGTAATAAAATTGGGAAGGATGCCAATAACAATTTGTGTAAATTTCGTGATAATTCTGACGCCTTTGGACTTTTAATATTTTTCTTAACGAAAGAACTTTTTAAATAATCTAATTACATGTATAAGTAAAATTGTCAAGTATAGAGATAATAGTTGAAAGCTTTTAAGTACAGCATGTGAGTTATTTTAAATGATAAGCTGGTATTTGCTGGCATTTTTTTTTAAATGGTTACTATTTTCATTTTATAATTTTTTTTTTCTTTTTACTTTTCTCTAACTTTTACTTTTATTTACATATATGTAATTTTATTAGTTATTTTTATTTTATTTAAAAAATAAAAATTATAAGTTAGAAAAGAAAGCTCTGCTTGCAATTGTCTATTTGAAGGAATGAATTTGTTTTGCTTTGCATTAGAAAATAATTTTTTTTCTTTTTGCTTATTAAAATATTTTAACAACAACAAAAACTGTTTTTGAAGCTCATCACTTTAATGCCAATTTTTATTTAAACTCTGACTATATATGAATTTTACAAACTGAAAAATTGAATTTTTTTTCCGATTGAGCAATTCTACAATTTGTGGAATTTCTTATTTCCCATTTGCCTGCCTATACATGAGTGTGCACGAATGCATATTGCATTCAAATAGATCCTGTGGTAACTACTTATTAACTTGGCACTGTGGGAATTGTAAATGTATTTGTGTATTGCTTATAATTTGACCGGAAATTATAATTGAGCTTAGAACAGCTTACAATCAAAAAGTTTTCCCTTTAATGTGTCTGGTGTCTATAAATTATGCATTTTATTGGAATTACACAATCCGGAGTAGAACTTGCTTCCTCTTATAATATTTTTTTTTTTATTATTTGTTATTTTTTTTTTTTTTTTGTTGTCTTTGTTGTCTTTTTTGTTTTGCTTTTGTTGCGATAAAACGACAAAATGAATTTATTTGATAGCAACTAACAAACTGTTAAGTAAACTTTTGTTAAAGTCACACATAGACGCAAGCACGCACACACACATACATACATATATGTATATACACAATTATACAATGCAATATTTGTTTTCTTTTATTTTGTGTTTCAACAATAACATTTTCAACAGCAACAACAGTTTCCTAAATAAATTTTTCTATTGATTGGCCTTAATTTCCCATTCAGTTTTTGTTTTTGGCCGTTTTTCGATTTCAGTTATTTCCATTATTTTTACTTTATTTCTTTGCATTTCTTTTTTGTTTCATTGTTTAGTTATTTATTCATTCATTTAATAGCGCCATGGCGCCAAAGGCTCTTCAATTCAATTATTTATGCGTTATATTAGTTTTTGCCGTTCGTACTATTATTGTTATTATTTGGTAGGAAAAGTTAATACTCATTAATAATATGAATAGAACGAAAGTTTTAGTTTTTATTAAATATTTTGTTTATAGTTTTGTGATTACAATTTCGATCGGCTTGATTAAATTAAATGCCGTGCTTAATTAAGTGATTGGATATTTGTTTTATTATAATTGTAATATAATTTATTATGTATATTTTCACTCAAATCAGCAACAATTTGGAATAGTATTTTAGAATTCAATTGCTAAATTTGAATCAACGAAATTGGCAGGATGTAAGATCTGATTACATAATTTATATTGATTTTTATTATTATTATTTTTTTTTTTTTTTTGATATTTACATCTAAATCTATTCTGTACTTAATTCGATGCGGCAAACAAACATTTAAGCAATGACTTTCGAGATAAATTAGTAAAAATATAATATGAATAATGGTGCCTGATGAGAGTTATTATTCCTTCCATGCCCCTTTACTTTCACTCAACATCTTCTTGGATATCTAGTAAGACGTCCTGGAATTTAAAAGTGTAGTGCTTAAAATTAAACTAATTACAAAATGTCCTGTTCGATGGCACATGGCATACCGTACAAATTAGCAAAGTGGTGAGGGGTAAGAAGAGGCTTTTGTTATTTCTAATAACTTAATTTGTAATCGCTAATGAAAAATTTAAATTTCTAAGCGAGTTTCATTAGTTTAATCAAAGAAATATTAGCTTGAAAATAATTGAAAGTGTTTACAATGGGAAAGGACATTGCTAAGAAAAAGGGGGGAGATAAAAACAAATTCCTTAAAAGCATTGCCTCAATGTGATTAGAAAACCCGTCTTAAGAATTTGCTTAATAAATTTTAGTCAACAGTGCCAGTGCATAATGGGCCTACACCAACGTGAAAGTGAAAACATCACACCTTGAAGTCACTGCATTCGTACTGGTAAAGTGATCAACCTGCAGAGCAAGTCTGACTGCCAGAAAGTTCCGCATGTCTAATTTTTTCTTTGAGGTTTTACAAAGTATAACTGACTCATGACTTGTTAATCCTCTGTGACAATGAATTTTTGCGCCGGCTGTATTTTAAATTGTTTTAAACAACAAAGATCTTCTTCTTACATATTTTACTCTTCAGCATCCCTTTAAACTATGGGCTTTTCCAAATATGTTTTACGTGTGAAAAGTATGAAAAGTACCTGTAGCTTTATATGGGTCACAGCTTTGGAAATTGTTTTTCTACTTTTCCTTTCTCCACTTCGTTTAGCGTTTCGACCTTTTTGATTTTCAAATTGCAAGTAGTAACACAATAACCAGAACTAGTACAGGAAACCAGTTGCTTTATATATTAAAAGCTTTCCGATTTAGTTACGAAAACAATCAATATTTTAGAAGGAAAATTTCTATTTTACAGTTGCAAAACTCAGCTCACATAAATTAACTTTATTAATATCGCATATTGTAAGCTGAACTCTAAAAATATTTTTAGGTCGCATCTAAGAGGCAATTAATCTAACATTTCTCTGTAGTAGCACACTATTTATGAAGTAGAAAATACTTTCAATATTTTTGTTAAAATAAAAGCTTTTCAAGTCGTTTTCTAAAAGCAATTTAAACCAAAAAAAAAAATATAATGAAAACCAAACTTTTGAAAAATAAATAACAATCTATCAATAAAGGACTGAAGATCTCTTGGAATTATCTTGAGTAAAACTCATGTCTGTTAATTTTTTTTTTATTAAAAATTCATAAGAGTGAATGTGAAAACCACGAATAAATCTAATTAAAACAACATAAAAAAAATAAAAATAAAGGACTAGCAATTAAATAGACCAACCACAATAATATTTCAACCATGAAAGCCACAAAGCCATAAAAACAAGTTACATTGTATATGTGTATTTGCCAATCGTAAATGTATATGTAATCTAGAGGATGTTGTTTTTGACATTTACACAAGTTTAAATCACAGCAGTCAAATTTAAGCATGATTTCCGCCATGAAATACTAATTTTGTGAGATCTTTAATAACTTTTCTAATGTGGATGCGAGAACCTATTGGATTATCTCTGGTTTATTGGTGTAGGCAGAAGATTTTAATAATCCAAAGGAGTAAAACTGTTCTTCTAACAAAAGTAGTGCCCTGAGTTGCATGTAGCTCCTTCAGCAAGATTAATGCCAACAAATTGAGTTGGCAGAAAAAATGTCTAAAAGTTCTTGCCATCAATGCTTTCAAAGGCTTCTGTGCATACGACTACGCCAGGCCATAAAGTATACCAAGTAATAATATCCTGTGTTTCGACGAAAGAATTTGCATTATCTGCACTCTAATTATGACAACTTTCAATGGAACTACAATATAAATACATATTTGCGGTTTAGCTCTTTTGCAAACGTTTATCTAGAGGAGCTTAAGCCTTAATGATATAATAATAATAATAATAATAAAAATAACTATCAGCTCCTAAGAGGGTTAAGTAAAAATCGGGAACCTCTAAAATAACCCCCTGTATAAGTATGCAAATGGCAAATATTTTGGAAAAAAATTTTTTTCATTTTTATTTTTTGTTTATCTCACTGTAAAAATCACATTCCTTTAAAACCAAAACTAAAGAATAAAAAAAACTTCAGTAAGAGAATACATGCGGGTATGAACCGGAAGTTGTATTTGAAGAAACAAGAAATTCTGTTTCAATTACACGTTCAATTAAATCCAAACAAATAATCAATGACGGGGACCGGCTTCAGCAAGTTTATGCTATTTGGTCGAATATGTAAAACAACAGATTTAAAAAAAAAAAAAAAAAAAAAAAAAAAAAAAAATGCAAATCAGTTTTTTAGCTTTTGTAGAGCTGTGCCGCTATCATTTTTTTTTTCTTTTTTCATAATGAAGCAGACTATTAAAACGTACGAAAAATTTATAGAAATATTTAAAAATATGTTTTAAAGTTTCTCATTTCTGCTGGATCACACATGTGGTGGTGTAGGGGAAATGTTTGTTGGTATGCTGGTTCTATGAAGCTTTAAGGGTATTTAAATAGCACCTTTAAAAATGTAAGTTAATTCCTTCGCATTTAATAGTCTTCTGTATAGACAATAAATTTTAAGCTCCTTCTAAAATGTAACAACGCCTGTAAAATTCTTGTCATAACAACACCCATAAAACCACCGCCACAATCTTCTCAGCCCATCATATTATCTTTATTACGTTCACGAGCAAATGCGGTAGAAACGTTTTATTATAAGATTTAGTTAAAGTGAAAAGTGAAAAATTAAAAAAACCATGCTAAATAACTTTATCTCGGGCTTATTTAAATTTTCCCAAAAAAAAAAAAAGAAGAAAACTCAAGACTTTTTATTTTATTGTTTTTTATTTTGCTTTATAATGAATAAATATGCACAGTAAATATCACAACGAGGCAAAGCTTAGCAATTGCCTATGCACAGTATTCATTCACCCAACTGCTCTCCCTTGCCAAGGGCGGAGACAATGGGGTCAGTTTTAATTAAGCGTATACAAAACGCCTTTTCTTTAAAATTAAGATGAGAACATTTCTGTGTGTTTTGTTTTAAGCATTATGCAAAATAAATTTTTCCACGTAAACGTAATAAAAAGAGGCAAGAAAAAGTTTATTAATCGGCTGGAACGAATCGTGTGTACGCTTCGCTATACGAGCCGGCATTCATATTTGCTTTTTTTCTTTTGTTGTTTAATTTTGGATTTAAGAAAATTCTAAGATTACAATGTTTTTGCAAAAACAGCACTAACACAGCATAGGAAAGACACGTTGACATCTTGCGCGCTTTGAGGCACGTCTATAACTTTCAGATGGAATGTGAAGACAACTTTTCATTGTTAAATTTATCTAAAAAAAAAAAAAAATTAATGTTGGTTTGATTTCCTATTTTTAATCAACTGCTGAACGTAATTTCAAAAGGTATTTTCAATTAGTATTTTCTTACAAGGAGTTCAATTTAAATTATTCATCGCTTTGCCTGTACAGCAGGAAAATTTTAATATTCCACATTTAAGAAATTTCATTTTGCCATAAATAGCTAAACTGTAATACCACACCTTAAGAAATTCTCTAAATGCAAATATACACATATACGTACATACATAAATATATACATACAAAGGATATATTCATTTGCCCATTTACGTTTTTGTGCCATAACATCTTTCTGGCATACACTTCCGTTTCCGTTGCAGTGTCGGGATATTTTTCTTCATTTACAAGTGTACAACTTTAACTTTATTATTTTTTTTGGCAGAAGCTTAAAAACCAAATTCTTAAAATATAACAAGTATTGAACATACTCCCATTGTCAATAACCTTGAAAGCTCAACCAGATAGTGGGCATGCCTTATAATAATTATTTTTATACTTTCACTTTATTTATTTTGTTTTATATTATTAGACGTTATTTATTATAAATTTATTATACATTTACGGTATTAAATATACTACAACGTTTATAAATAAAAAAGCCATATTGAAATTAAAGTTAGATTACAATGTCGGAAGGAAAAGGAACGAAAGGTTATACCGGAAGTATTGTAGTTGAGAACTGTAGTTGTAAAAGGAACGAAAGGTTATACCGGAAGTACTGTAGTTGGGAACAGTATTCCAAGTATATGACCTCATGACGCCGGATGAGTGTTCATAGCTTTGAAAAATGTCATTGAAATGGATTAATGGTTATTTCCCGCCTCCCAAAAAAATAGCATACACATACACACACACACAAACACAAACACTGAAAAATTATGAAATTGTAGTGAAATTTTTAACAATTAATTTGTTAGTTTTATCTTTTCAATTACAAAATTAAATTTAAAATCAGAATGATTAAAGTTACTATTTCTGGTCTTTACAGTTTAACACAAATTATAAAGAAAAATTATAAATTATAAATAAAAAAAATTATACACAAATTTTCTCCATAGGAAATTGATCGTTAGAATTTTCCAAACAGTATGTTTGTATGACACATTAGAAATATTGAAGCTAATCATTGTTCCAACGGTATAGAGGATGATAATGTAAAATAGACTCTTAAAACCATAGCGTTGGGGATTTTTTGATATCCATTTAAAGTTCTAAAAAATGATTTAAGTTTTCCATTTTTTAAAAAATTTTACATTAAAAGAAAGAATAAGAAAAATAATTTAAAAATGTTATAGATTTAGATCAAAAATAAAAATATATTAATTTATTATCCTGAGGAAACTGCACAACGAGTATCAAAAGAAAGAGGGTTACAAAAAATGGTACAAAAAATAGGTGATGAAGTACTAGACAGATGTATTTATTACTATCCTTTACATGATTTGCTATACAAAGGGCAGAAGAAACAACTGCCTACTAACCAGTATTCCTTCATGACATAGACCTGCTAACAATAATTCAAAAAAACAACTTGAGGATCCAATAGAAAAATTATGGAAATTTGCGGACGAACTCACTAGCTTGCCAATTAAATTTCCTCCTTCTATTATATCCTCAAATCTTTAATCTGGTAACAGAAAAACGAAAGATTGTTCAAATGCAGCAATACCAAAGAATTCATTATCTTAAAGCTCTGCTAGTATTTATATCGGTGCGGCTTCTTTATGAAAATGCGTTTGCAGCACGATGAATTTCTGGCATTTCTCTTACAATTTGATTTTCTCATTTCAATATCTACATTTGCTTTATTATTGGAATTGGTATAAGAGAGTTGCACACAATTGTAATAGCCAGAGCGCTGAATTAGTCAGAAATTTGTGGAAATTTAAAACCCAGCAATATTTTGGAGAGACTTATACGATTATTTTAAAGATTTTTTATTTAGCATTTCTTTTCTATTAAAACCGCTAAAAATTTAAACTTTTATTATGGAAAGTGTTTTCTGCAAGCTTAGCTGGTAAGGCCCTTCTTTTTATATGTCAATAAAAACAATTTGTACAAAAAACCCCCTCCATACCAAATATAAATTGGCCAAAAAGAGAAACATAATAAAATTAAAACTTTTATGTTTTATATGCAACTGTTTATTTCTTTCAGTATATGAAAATTTTCCTAGAAAACGAATTGGAATTTTATAAAAGGAATTGAAAAAAAAAGTATTGGAATTTCCAGCATATAAGACATGAAGAATTTCTTTAATAAACTTTTTTGTTTCATTTGCAAAATAAAAGAAAAATTATTTAGTTCCTGATTTCCCAGACTGTATAGGAATTTGAATTTTTTAAAAATGAATTATCCTTCGAACTAGATAATAGTTGATACTGCTACGGAAGTTAAAAGAATGAATTCAAGCTAAAGTAAACGAAGTAAATAAGATTATAGAATTGAGTTTTCTCAAATTTATTAAGAAAATTTGTTAACTAAAAAAATAATTCCGGCCAATTTCTTTGTCTATTATTTGTAAGAAATATATATTATATTTATATAGAAATATTTTTGTTTATATATATTTATTTATATATTATATATTTATTTTATTTTATTTATATATATATATAAAATTGTACTAGAGGGTCCTTAGAAAAATATTTATTTTTATGTTAATTCAGTTACGAGTATCGCTGAGGATTGGATTTGCTTCGTTTTTCCAACCTAAAATGCACATTGAAATGGTTGTATGGATTTGCACGATACTCGTATTTCTGTGAGAGAAATTATTTGCCTCTATTCCAATTAAAGATCTGTCCTTGAATACATTTTGATAACAAGTAGGAAAAGTACGTGTGCCTACTGGCTGGGGCGCACACCTCCAGTAACATTTAACATGTGAATGAATATTTTTCGCAAGCAGAGTATTTTTGAAGAGTCAGATTATACAAGTTAACATACAGTGGGTTAGAAAAGTTTGCATAAAGCTATTAAAATCTAATTTAAAATAAAAAAGTATTTATAACACTGAAAATTATTTGATACTTTAAAAGATAAAGGTAATATAGTGTTTAAATTATTATTAGGTAGCAGACATGAAATTAGGATATTGACAATGCTTTGTAAGCATGTATGGAACCGACATTAATTAGGATATTCACAATGCTTTGTGAGTACATATCGAGCCGACATTAATTAGGATATTCACTATTCTTTGTAAGTACATATCGAGCCGACATTAATTAGGATATTCACAATACTTTGTAAGTACATATAGATTTAGTTGTTATATCTTAGTGTGCCGCTCATAACGTTTATTTTTAAGCTTGGGGAAGGAATCCACTCTCTACGCTTTTATGTGATATGATTTATATATCACAATATAATATATATATATAATATATCTTAATCAATTTAGTTTTAGTGCACATGGCTGCGCTTTGAATGATAAAACATTTTTGAAAATTATAGGGATAGTTGCTCTTAAGCTCCAACTATTTTGAATGATGGATTTTTCCAATTTTAATAGCGTAAAAGAGAAATTTATTTTATTGTTCATGCACATGAAAAATTATGTAATTTAATTTAATAATAATATAAATAATTTTATCATTTAATATAAATTAGTTCTAGCTAATTAACTTTTAGAAGAATTTAATGAAATTTAATTAAATTAAATGTTATGCAATACGCGATAAAAAAAAATTTTATAAAAATATAAGATTAATTTTCTTTCTCCGGGTTGGTTTTGTTTTTGTTTTAAAATTTAAAAGTTTCACGATTATTTTTTTTATGATTTTTTTTTTTGCACTTTTAAATATCAATTACGGATATTAAAAATTTTTTCTGAATTTCTTATATCAATCAATTTTTTTTTTTTTTTTTTAAGGGAGAAAATTATATTTAAAATTTTTTCCAATTTAGTAGTCAACACTCTCAAATGAATTTTGAAATTGTGAATTTAGAAATAATTTATTTTACAATGAATTTACTTTTATAATATATATATTTTTTAAATTTTTGCTGCTTATTAAATATTAATATGATTCACACATTCAAGACATTTTCATATCCCCTCTATTTCAAATAAGTTTCAAAACTATCACTCTCTTAGCTTTCTTAATTCTAATATCTTTAGAAAGTCTTTAGAAAACGACGTTTCTCAATCCAGTGAATGGAATAAATTCTGGCATTTGATGTTCCTTCCCATTTTTAGAAAACTTATTTAAACAAAAATGAAAAAGTGACTATTTACGATGGCAACATAAACACCGATTCTATTGGGGTCTTAGTAAGGGGTCTAGGAAAGTAATCAGTTAATTCAACTTTATCGATTTTAGTTGTGCCACAGATTTTCTGCTTTAATATTAACAGTATGGCTGCTTCTACTTTCCAGCACTTCGTTTTCATTTTGCTCTACTATATATTGTATTTTATTATTATTTGGCTAACATAATATACGAGTAATATGATACGACACTTTACAATATATTGGCTTGAAGTTAAATGGATATGTAATATATAGTATTACTGTTACATGCTTCACTGTATTCTCTATTACATAGAGAATTCGCTTGTGTTCTATTTTCTTTCCTTTTGCTGTTAATGTCACACGAGTAGGAAGACAAGTCAACAAATTATTATTGTTGTCACTAAAATGTCTACGTTTCTCTTTATTCAATTTTAAACGTTCTCAAGTAACATTTCATGATATTAAGGGAAACCATTTAAAAGCCTTAAAATAACGATGAAAATATATTTCATCTTGTGTCTGATTTAAAGCTGATTCAATGAATTATGCATTAAATATTACAAACTTTTAATATCAATTACCGTATTTCATATAAACTTTAGTACAGGAGTTGCTTTAGGCACCAGATACATTAAATGTATTTAATTAAGCCAAATAAAGTATTATTATATACAATTATATGAAATGAATTGAAAGGAAATTTATTTATATTCACTTTCAAAGATTGAAAATTTAATTTAAAAAAATTAAATAAAGGCAATTTTTTACAAAAGCAGTTGTGAAAGCAATTTGTTACACGCATGTCCTTTTTATTGTACAGTCAACGCATTGGGAGCTCAAACGTGTTAAGATTTAAAAGGGTTTTCATGCGAAAGAAATTTATAAATAAGCTTTTGTTAGTTTTATTTTTTCTGATAAAATTCTGCATTAGAAAGCACTGATTGGTGTTTCTGGGGTCTTGTGAATATATTTTGGTTGTAAATTTAAACATTTATTTTTCAAAGCATTTCGTTAAGTAGAAGCCAAACTTCATGCGTGCTTTACTTTTCGCTTTGCAATAAAAAAATATTCGCTTGTAAAAATTTAAAACAAACTTAGAAAAAATAATGTGTTTGCTTATAAGAATTCTTTCCGATTCAACTTTGCCTCCAAATTAAGTTTTTCAAATATTAAAACTATGCAAATGAAATAATATTGTTTTATTTAGCAAAATAGAAATATTTTTAAATAAAAATTTAAAGGCATATATAAATTCTTATTCAAATGTTACATGTTTGTCGCGCTTTGCTGGTGAAAAGGTAATTTAAGAAAGCTTTTTTAAAACACTTGATGTGTGGAAAAGTATGTCATCCTGAAATTAAACCCATTATTTAGTCATATTTGCATTTTTGGGCAAAAATCGTCAAACTTTGAAAACGTCCATTTTTGGGCAAAAATCGTCAAACTTTGAAAACGTCCATTTGTGTACTTTTGAATGGAAAACTTGACTTTTTATTGCTCTTGTATGCTTATTTTATGTTTTCAAATGCTTAAAATATATTTTCGTTAATAATAAAGACAAAAAAATTTTTTCCGAGGCTTGGGGTATTTTTCGATTTTTCATAAGGTGGTACCCTTTGCATTTAGTTTAGTTGTCACTAAACGTTTTAAAATATACCCTCTTAACAACTTTCGTATGGCTGATGATGTTTAAAATTTGTATAAAATTCGATCTAATTTTTTCATCAGGATTCTCTTTTGTTCTGTAATAAAAATATTCTGTTGAAAAAATTCCAGATGGATTTTAATTGCATAATAACATAGTTTCTAATCAATTCGCGTTAACAAAACTATCGAATAATATTGATCACTTTCCAATTTCATATCTACACACGGGGGGAAAATAAAAATATATAATTAAAAACTTTTCCCAGTTTTTCTAGAAAACGATTGTATCATGTTAGAAAAGTTGATTTAAGAATTTTACGTAAATAGTTATCGGTTAGTTCATATACGAGTATATTTTTTATAACATTTTTGCAGTAACAAACTGCAACAATGCAATATATATTTCTATTTTCATTTGATTTGGTTTGCTTAAACTTTGAGTTGAAAAAATGTTTTCTCTATTACTTTTCATTTTATTCTCGTTTTGTAACCTGTGAAAAAAGTAAAAGAAATGACTTTCGAAGATTGATAGCAGTGAATTGAAATTGATATTTTAAGTTCACTTCGGGCTTAAGTTGTTACAAAGTATATAAAAATGCAGTTGAAAGGGAAGAAGGAATTTGTAATTGTTTAATAAATCAGAGAAAATTTGGTTGTAGCAATAAAGATAGTGGACAGCAACACTGAAACAGACGTTGACAAATTATTGTTAGCTTGATGTCGAAAAGCACTGATGATCTTATCATATGCAACTTTATCTTATTAACTTATTGTTAACTACTTCCTCTCCAGCCACTGATACTTCCGAAAGTACCTATACCCCAGGGGGAACATAAATGAGCCTTGTTGTATATACGGCAGCATTATAAACGATGACGCAAAGCACACATTTTTTGATAGCGCCGGTAGGATCGCACAAAGAAGAGAATTAAAGGAACATATTGGTAACTTCACTCCTGAAGACATTGTTAATAAAATGCTGAAGTACCAAGACCAATAAAACGTGGCTATATATTACACAGAGTGCATATTGCGCAGAAAAGAGAATGATCGGGGCCTCAGGAAATAGGATGGCGGTACTAACAATATGAAATGATTTAGTTACACAATATTACTAACCTAGAAGTACGAAGCCCTTTAGTTAATTAGAACGTTATAAAGTTTCTAATACACCTGAAATTTGCATCAAAGTAGTACCGATAGGTCATGTAATTAATAATAAATTTGTAGAGTGCTGACCCAATAACACGTAAACTTAGCCAACCGACGGTGCGCTACTAAAATGATGGAACCACCCGATGAGTGCAAACTAGTTTCCTGTATGGGACTATCAGTCATCTCCTTCCCAAAGTAGTATAAAAAGCAGTTCCGGTAAGAAATTTGCCTAGGAAAGAGAACGGATGGTTTTCAGTGGAATCACCACACGAAATAGTTATTAATAAACGTTAAGCACTGGAAAGTCCGAAGGGATTTTTTAACCCTCCTCATTGTCAAAAAAAAAAAAGTCTTATTGTCTGTGAAATAAAATTACCATTTTTAATTTGCCTTTCTAAAATGATAGGCATCGTAAAACGAAATAAATTTATTACACGTTGGCGACACATTGGTCAGCAATACGACTCCTAAGTGCCTCTTGCTTAAAATATGTAGAAGGACTTTAGCGATGGTGGTTGTGGTCAGCTGTATTTTACTTTTGTTCGTATATTAAATAAAAAAAAAAGTAATTAATTTAGAGACGAAATTTTTAACTAATGCGGTTGAAATGTTTCTATTTTAAAAAAAGTTATTTTAAAAAATAACATTTTTAATTTTATATGTCGAAACGAGATTGGAAAACAAACATTTTTTTAGTTTGTATTTCGTAGCTATTAGAGGAAACTTTGAAAAGAAAGTCTTAATAATATAATCAAGTTACTAGTAAGAAATGAAATAAATTAATTCTTTTGTAAAGCTCTGTAAAGCGAAAAGGCTAAATAACTTTTTATCTTGTAAGTAAAAACAAAAAACCAAATTTATATTAAATTTTATACGCACCTTCTCTATGAACTTGAAAGCTTTGATTACGAATGAAATCATAAGCCAATGGTTTTATTATATATCCATTATATATATTTTTTTATGTTATATAATGTTTTTTCAAAAATTCTGATTATAATTTCTAATTATTCCATGGAGGAAATAATAATTAGAGAATAAAAAAATAAATCAATTTTTTTGAACTCCGGCTCAGGGCTCATCCTTAAAATTTTATTTTTTTGTTTAATTAGCTAAGAGTATTTCGACATTCTAAGGGAATAACTTTTGTCAAATAATTTTTATAAACCAGTTAAAAAAAAAAAGCTTAATTGATGCTTAAAAATCACTTAAAAATATTCCAATTGAAATTGTTTTCATATAAGCATAAGAGAAAATATTTGAATTATGTTCTAATATTTATTGCTTATGCAATGTGCATATATTTTATTGTAATTTTATAATAATTTTTTTTTTTTTTTTGAACAACATACGTTTTAAGGAATAAATACGTGTATACTCGGATATAGAAATAAATAATAAATTGAAGGGAAGAGATAAGAAATGTGAAAATCATCATTTGTTAACACGTAGCTGGTGGTACTGATATTCTGTGTCATACAAGACAACATTACGTATACGTATACAGTACTTGTAATTGGTATATAAATTTGTAGCATATTTTAGGGGTGCATATGTGATGGCGTATACTCAATATAGAGCTGCATTTCATATAAAGTATACGCCTCGAATTCCAATATTTTTGTTCATATCATACCCTTGAATTCTATTTATTAAAAAAGATTTTTTTTCGCCCCACTGTGTTGATAATTGAATTGCTGGTTTGCTTTGTTTTCGGAAGCAATTTCTTAGATAGTTTGTAGGTTATTATTTTTCTACAATTTTGCTGAATGTGATAGAAAAAGTTTTACTTTTCCTGGTTTTTTTTTGTGTGCGGAAAGTAGAAAAGTGTTCGTTATTTATATCGATTTTACTTTTATATTTTAGTTTTATATATATAAAACAAATCTACATTAAAGTTAAGTTTCGTATTATATTTTTCCTTATATTAAAAAATTGATATCAGTACCAGTAGTGCAATAAAAATTATATTTCAATTAGAAAATCCCATTCATATAATATCTTGATATATTATTTGATTTAAGTGACAAAAATTTTACTTATTTTTTATTTTTTATTTTTTATTTTTTTTTGCTTGTAATATATAATTTGCATAGTAGTGTTATAATCATATAAATATAATAAATAATATATTTACTTAATCAAGCCGTACAGTGGGGAATATATATAAAATATTTAAAATGTTTTAATTTTTTAATTTTCTTTTTAAAGTTTTTATTAAAAATATCTATTTTCAAGTAAGATTAATCTGTTGTAGATTTATTTATAAACTTACTTACCCCTGTCTGCCAAAAGCTGCAAGTTCACGATTTAAAGTTTCCTTGACATTGTCCTGGGAATACAAGCCAATAGGAGAATTGAATTGTTTATGTACCAATTTACGTTCAACGGATGCCATTTTTGTTTACAAATATTTTTACAAACTTATATAAATAAATGTTCGAAATTTGTATAGCGAAAATTATATTCAAATAATTATAAAATAAAGTTATCTTGAAAAATTGTTAATTAATTATTGACAAAAATGTTTCATAACAAGTCACTGTAAATTCCTTAACTAATAATAATATTTATTTTTTAATCTTCAATTAGTGGAGATTTTTTGTAGATCGTTATTCGTCGTGATAATTGTTCTGGAAAAAAAGAATAAGAAGAAAACATGAATTGTAATAGTAGTTCTTTTATGATAATAGGTTTTCTATTTCTTCTGTATTTTTTATACACTCGCATTACACAGAAATTATAGATTTTTGCGAAATTTTTTATTTAATTTTACGAAAATCCCCAACTGAGATTGAATGAAAGTACATATATTGCTTTATTTTTTTCTATTATTTCTTTTTCAGCCCTTATTTTCCACTTTTTCAGAACATAATTTCTTATTTCTTACTTTTATATAAAACATATGCATTTTAAACTGCCCATTTTGCTGAACAAATTAATTTAAATAGCCTTAACGATGGTGCCCAGCAGGTTACATTGTAATTGACAATTTTGTAATCATTAGATAGAAAACTTAATACAACAAATGTTACACAAAATTGCCACAGGCGATCTCAATTGCATAGATATTTAATATGGTTACCAACAATGCAGTTATTGAATAAATATTGCATGCTTTTGTATTGAATGTGTTATTATCAGTGCTGGATAATTAAATTTAAGTGAACAATTACAGCGAACCTGTTAGTTTCAGCAATGAAAATATACATTTTACTTTGTTTACTGTGTAAATACACTCATAAAAATGTAGCTGTCATGGGTTAAAGATATAATTGAAACGAAAGCTAATTTAATGATATACTTTATACCATTATACTAAGGGCAGTACCATGAGAGTGGCCGCTTTCAGTTTAATAGTACAATCAGACGGCTGTTTATAATATAATAAATTTACAATATGTTTTATAATAAATTCCAAATATGTTTTAGTTGAAAAGATAAATATAAACTGAAGAATTATGTTTACAAAATATCATAGAAGAAAATCTTAAATGGGGTCATACACAATTGAAGAGCTTTCAAAACACTTAAAAACAATAAGTAATCTAAGAATACCTACAAGATTTAAAGAAGATATATTTCTTAAACTTTGTAATAACTCACTTCACTTGATTCTGTTATCAAGAGCTATAGAGTAATACTATATAGTTATCAGTTATTAAATTTAAGAAGTACAAGTATCAGATTGGGGTGCTTAAAATGTTTCTAAAAACGTTTTATAAAAAAATATATTCCCAGAGAAATAATTAAAATTAAGTTATTGGATGAAAAAAATGAGCAATCAGAGTTAGTCTTGGCATTGGACAAAGAAATACGATGCATCTTTTTAAGTGTTTGCTTCCTTAAGAAAATATCAGCGTAACGCCGTTAGAACAATGAGGCAATTTGTTAAAGCCTTAGTATTATATGCTGAGATTAGGATTATATGCATCTAAAGTAATTAAAGACTCTACTAAGAACAATTTAATTGCAACTCATTTGTAGCAGTCGCACAACGATTGCCTGGAAATTGCCAGGCTTAGAACTATGTAGAATTAGTTCACGAAATACTATTTGACTTTAAAAATTTAGCCTCTAATATGGGCATAAAAACCGATTATCTCTATAGTTATACAGATCACTTTCAACATAATTCAGGAGATAATTCAGAGATACTCATATGATACCAGGCACGCCTGCCCATATTAATTTCACTATAGAAATTAGAATAGAATTAGTTGACGAAATACTATTTGACTTTAAAAATTTAGCCTCTAATATGGGCATAAAAACCGATTATCTCTATAGTTATACAGATCACTTTCAACATAATTCAGGAGATAATTCAGAGATACTCATATGATACCAGGAACGCCTGCCCATATTAATTTCACTATAAAAAATCCCTTTAAAGACAAATATGCCGAAATCTAAAGTGTTAATGGATCGATATTTCTTTGGATTGGTTTTGCCAATATCTTGTAAATTACAGCTGATACAAACAATTCAGTATTAGATTAGATATCCCGTGATAAGGCGTACTCAAAATTAGGGCCCAAACCTTCGTATAGGTGATCGAATGAATTCGATTGAAATCTATTATTTTGGGATCATGGCATTCGATTACGAGTTGTCGATCGAATGCCTTCTCTCGTAAAGCTTTTCGATAGTAAAAGAGCTTCCGTAAATAAAGAAATGTGTTTTTATTAAAGAAACTAGAATTTGCCTTGTGCAGGATAACCAATACGAAGTTGTAATTTTTTAATAAATTGTTTATACTTCAATAATAACAACAATATAAAATATCTATGGATTTGTTTAGGACAATTTAGAATAAAAGAAACGGCAGACAAAAAGAGTTAATGGCCGAATTCATGGCAGCTCACTATAGCTTGGCACGAAATATTATTTCCAATTATAAAGATGTTTTGGGAGGAATTGGCAAATGGAAAAGATGTCAGCTTGACGTAACATATGCAAATATGTATATATACATACAAAAAAAAATTACAAACTTCAATTAATTTGTAGGTTTACGCAGACCAAAAGCATAATGATTACCAAAAAAAAATTTCTTTTAAGAAAGAGTCGAAGAGAAAAAGCTGCAGTGGCCGGTTTGTTAAGCAAACATATGGTTTTGATCTACTACAATGAAAAAAAATCTATTACCTTTTTTAACAAATTTCGATAGGAACGCTATGAAATGGCGCGATCCGCTTATTCGATATGTCACGAAATTATATTTGATAAGAAAGCTTACTCGATCACCTATACGGCGATTTGTGCCCCAGTCTCAAATGCCAGGCACCAAAATCAGTGTTGGCCTGTGTTATCAGGATCTTGGTATGCAAACAACTTGTGAATATATGTAAATGCATAGCAAAAAAGTCTGAATAAACAGAAAATATTGAATAATATATAAAATTATTGAAATATTGAATAAAATATTGAATAAAATTGAATTGAATAAAATATTGAATAATATATTGAAAAAAAAAAAATAATTATATATAACTCGTATTGTTCAAACCATGTTTCGGCTGTTCAAGCCAAAAGGAAAATGTACAATAAAAAATGATACCAAGCATAAATTTAAAAATAAAGGACTTGCCTAAATGCGATGTAGACCCCAAATCTGATAAACTAATACCAAACAAACTTACAATTCATTCAATTTTTTACGTCTAAAAGTAATGCTGCAACTTGAAAGCAATCCTTTGAAAATGTGAAATATAGTATGCCTTCTTTGAATGGTTTAATTTATTTCTTTTTTAGGCCGCTCCTTTTATCACAGATTTCGAGATTTGTTACCCTTTTTTAAGTTTAAAAAACTAGTACACACTTTCAGAGAAATATATTTCGTCAACGATTTTGAAGGGAAAAAATTCATTAACTTTTTCCTGCTCTAATTTTCGAGGGTAAATGCAAGCCGATATGCTGAAATGTTAAATGCAATACAATTTCCTTAAAAGAGTGGTCGAGATAGAAACGTGTAAATACTTTGTGTTATAAAAGTGTTGTTGCATGTCATGTGTCTATCAATAAAATAATATTACACGTATGAACTATTTTGGCAGTACTGAACAATTCCACACGTACACAGCTCACTCTATAGTATTCATACAATCGCATTGACATATTCATACGTATGGAGAATGTGTAGAGCCACCTGTTGTTAATACGTTTTTCTTACAAAAACAACAACGCTTTTACATACAATATATATTCGATATAAAAGTATATGCAAGAGCGATATAAAAGCTGCAACTTCAATAGCTGTGAAATGATCGAATAGGGGGGATTTATTTAATTGGATACAGCTGTACGAGTAGTTTTAATTGAATTTATTTTTCGTTATTAAATTTTATTATTAACAAGAAGGCTACAGACCGCCTACACGAAATGAATTTTATTCAATTAACAATTTTATATGTTCGCATGTGAGTTTCAGCTCAATATTGGCATCTATTTCCATTCAATATTAAAGACGACTTGGGCTTAAAATGAAATGTTAAATTCATTTGGAAAACCAGCACTGAGATGAAATTGCAATTAGCCAGGTCAAGTTATCGGCTAAAAGCAATAAAGAAAAAGTAATTAAAAATTAATATTGTTTACCGATATAGAAAGAATAATTGCAAGCAACTAATAACATAAAACCTTTTTGTAGTTTCGCAACAAGTGCAAAAAACAAAACAAAAAAAAAAAAAATAAAAAAATAAAGAAAATAAAATCAAAGCGAGTGATGTTAACTAGATTAAAGTTCAAAAGAAGTATTCTGGAAGTCAAGCATTTGATTAAGACCAGGAAAGCTTGAAATCTGTAAGCAATAGGCAGCTTTTGATTAGGTATTTCGAAGGCTTCTTAGTTAATTTCTTTTAAGTTTTAATTGTTTTTTTTTAAAGCGGGGGTGATGTTAACTAGATTATAGTTCAAAAGGACTATTCTGGAAGTCAAGCAGTTGATTAAGACCGGAAAAGCTGGAAATCTGTAAGCAATAGGCAGCTTTTGATTAGGTATTTCGAAGGCTTCTTAGTTAATTTCTTTTAAGCTTTTATTGTTTTTTATCAAAGCTGGTGATGTTAACTAAATTATATTTCAAAAGGACTATTCTGGAAGTCAAGCAGTTGATTAAGACCGGAAAAGCTTGAAATCTGTGAGCAATAGGCAGCTTTTGATTAGGTATTTCGAAGGCTTCTTAGTTAAGGCTTCTTTAGATACAGTTTTAGTTCTGCAACAGAATGTTTGTGGTCACTCGTTTCCTGTCTGCGCCAAGTCCGTTTAGCGGTAGTAAAAAAAATACATCCATTACCAATTCTTAAGTATTACATTGGAAAGAGGTGACCTAATACATGGATAAAGTCTTGGCAGTTAATGTTTACCAGAAGTAAATCAACTAAAATGGATAAGCCAAGTGTAGGCAAAGCTAAAAAGTGAAGGAAAATATAAATAAAGTACGGAATATGTGACGAAGAATGCCTCCAATTGCGTACAACCTAAATGAGAAAGATAATAATTATTTCAAAATTCCTAATGAATTTTGAATTGCGTACAAACTAAATGAGAAAGATAATAATTATTTCAAAATTCCTATATATGTATATAATGACATATATATGTGAAAAAATGTAAATTTACAAAAACATGTAGCGAATGTTAAAAGAGTAGGGAAGCAGCAGGTTAGCAGTATGATCGGCATACGAAGTCCTAGTGAATAATAATGCAAAATCGTGTGTAATAGTTGCTAATTGGTGTGATTGGCTTGTGATCTGAATTCATTTTTTATATTTTTTAATAAACGATCATTTTAAAAATTAATAAAGTATTTTTATATGCATTTCTTTTAAAAATATTTTTGTATGCATATAGAAAACAGAATGCAACAATCAAATATACTTGTAGATAGTGATTTACGAAATTCAAAATTCATTTCAAAATTCATTTCAAAATACATTTCAAAATTCATTTCAAAATGCATTTCAAAATTCATTTCAAAATGCATTTCAAATATGATTTAAAGACAAGATGATGTTGGAGTGATATTTAAATATGTGTGGAAAAATTGGATATGAAAACAGTAGTCTCTCGTAAAACTCATTAGATTGCTGAAACTTTTTTGGAAAAAAAGATGTTGATATAGAGCAATTTTGATTTCAGATTTCATTTTGTTTGGACTCGAAGTTTAACAAAATATCTTAATAAGGTAACACGACACTACACATTCTAAGGTAGCAGGATATACAAGTTAGGCTTTTTAAAAACAAATTCAAAAGTACGTCCTACATAGTTTGTTTGCTAGATTTTACTGCGTTCGCAGATTAACTGGCACGACGAACTAAAGCCGGAATTGAAAATCAAGTTCCAAAAAATGGACTGAAATTTTATCAGAAATATGTGTTGCCATAACACCGCGCTGCTATTCACCTATACTAAAATATTCCACATGCACTGAACTGCATACATCCGTCAATGAGGGAGAGCAGTATCCGACGTACGAGTCAAATGCGAAGGTGAAATAATTATATCGCTCCTGGCAGCAATATTAAAATATTAAAAACAAATTATTAAAAATTTTAAAAAATTAAATTTAATTTAAAGTATTAAAAATATTAAAAACTTTATTTAAAGTATCGTTATTTAAAATATCGTTATTTAAAATATCGTTATTTAAAATATCATTTTTAAACTATTCGTTCCATCAATTTAAACATTAATATCTTCTTTTAAGAAAATATTATGCTGTTGTTATGCGCCAGCAAATATGCATACTTTAAACACATAATAACAATTTACGTAATAGTCCTTTAAGTCTTTTCCAACACTTACATTAAAAACAAAAAAAAATAAAAAAAAAAAATTAAAAAAAACAATATATAAAAAAGCAGAAACATTAAAATAAACACATGTAGCTTTTTAAATGGATGTCACAGTGGTTGCATTAAAACATAACCAAAGGCAACAGTACAATAGAAAAATACTCTTCAAAAAGAAATAAATGACAATAGCTGTAAAATAACAATGCACAGTGTAACGCTTAGGATTAACATTTTGCATATGTGAAGGGATTTTCATTAAATATAAATGAAATGTATTTTCAGTGCTGAGTTTGCATATTTTTCTATAAAAATATACTTTTCGATTATTTTAAAAATTAATCTGAAAGTTTTCGTTTTCAGCTATCGAATCAGTCTAATGGATAAATCTGACTAGTTCCGAAATCTTAAAGATTATGATGAATTCTAGATAAGTTAGTTTATATAATTTTTACTGAATTCTCCATTAATCAAAATGGACTAAAGTATGTTGCTTTAGTTGTATTAGTTAATTAAAATAATAATTGTTATAATTAAAAAAATTAATCTTAAACAATATAATATAAAAACAATATAATATAAATAAAAAAATATATAAAAAACAAAAATATAGAATAAAAAAAAAATTATATATCATGTTTCAATGCGTTTAAAATGGAAAAAAAAAATAAAAACAGCGACAATTTATTCACATTCTTAATAATACGGGCAGGTACTAGTGATGCCAGGCCAGCCATTATAAAAAAATTTGAAGGAAAATATAAAGGCAGCAAGCTCGAGGCGGATAACTTGGGATTGAATGATATATATTTTGCTATTGCAAGTCCATTATGAAAGCTTCGCCAACAGCACTGTATCATGATTAGTTGAAATGCTTGAGATCACTTCAGCATGTCAGAGGCTGCCACTGCAATGTTATGTTATTATAAGCCGTATATGTAAGCAAGGATATCGGTGTATACATCTGAGTAATTTTTAGTCTCTAATAATTTTATATTTTATATTTAAATTTTATATTTTTTTATAAATATTTATACATTTATATTATGTTTATATTATATTTATATTATATTGAATTTAATTTTATATTTAATTTATTTTATATTTTATTTTATTTTATTTATATTTTATTTTATATTATATATTTTTAAATATTTTATATTTTTATATTTATTTTTTAATTTAATTTAATGAATTAATTTATTTAGGTGCAATGTCTCAAAAACTTATGCTCAGCAGAATATTAATTTTTTATTTACAAATATAGTATATTGAATGTATTGACCACATGGATTTACCAGACGAATGTTTTTATTTAACTATTAAAATTAATGCTTAATTTAATTGGATGATTTTCTAGAATTTTATTTATGGTTGATTTATTTTCTTTTACTTCTAATTGCATTTATTACAATTGTTGCGTTTATATTTATTTTCGTGCTTTCGTTTGCATTTCAGCTGATAAATTCTACTTGGTTGAGAAAATAAATGCTTTTCGATTAATTATTAATTATTATTTTACTTTTATTTTTAAACGAAAGCACTAAAAAAAAAAGTGTACGTTTAATTTTATTTTATTTTTCTTATTCACATTTAATTAATTAATGGTCGGCAAAATTTTTTAAAAAAAAATTTATTTATTTTTTATAAATTTTATTATGAAAGATAATAAATATATACTTCCGAAAGATGAAATTTTTCTCTAAAGAAAAATAAAATCAAATATAATAAATAAAACTTTACAAAATGAATGCATTTTTAAAGAAAATATTAATATTTTACAGAATATTTAGTTTCAGGGATTAAAACTATATCAAAGATATCAAAGAAATAAAATTGTTGTTAAAACCGTTTTACTGTACAAGAAAAAGGAACATGATATAAGCATGCAGTAGCATGTTGCATAAAAATGCATAAAGAAATGTGTTTGCCAAAACGGCAGCTACAACGTGAAGGCCTAAATGGAAGAATGTAAAAATAATTATTTTTATAATGTTTGTGCTAGTTGAACAGCTTACGACTTGAACCCAACAATTTCGTTTTACCTTGCACTTAAGTTCAAGCAGCTTAAGAATTAATAATAAACTGTAAAACCTCAAGAAATTAAATAAATTGAATTTTATTTAACAAAATTTACTTTGTAGGACAATTTATTTCAGCTGATGATTTTAGAAAAATCTTCCAATAACTTCTTCTGGAAATGATGAAAGAAATTTTTTTTCATACTAACTCAAATTTCTTTTAAAAAATTCCTTTAAAATAAGTTCTGTAGTCTCTTGAATCGCATCCAATACTTTTCACAAAGGAAATTTAATTAGTAATTATAATATTTGCAGCAAAGATAATCTGAATTTATTTACTTTAAGTGGCAGTATTAAGTAAGAAGTATGGCCCAATATATTTATTATTTATAATATTTATTTAGTTAATATAACAAAAATATGAATATAATTATAATATGATTGGAATCACTGCCAAGAAAAAGGCCAGAAGAAACATTCTGGTATTTATAATTTTTAAATAGAATTTGTAGGAAAAAATTTTGAAATTTTTCGCAATACGCCGGCATTGTAATCATTTGTGTGCCGTCACATAGCAGAGGTAATAAGGAATGAAAATGGAAATATTGCCAAAGACATTTGTTTGCACAAGGATGCATGTTGCCGTACGTATGCATGCATAATATGTGCTGTAGTTTGTTCTTTTCCGCATTTTTTTTACAAACATTTTAAGATTATTTTTCTTGTTTCAACATTTTTTTTTTATTGCTTTTCGGTTCCTATATTTTGTTTTCCTTCTATATTCTGTATTTGTGTATTTATTATTGTATCTTTTTAACCCCATAGCTGTAGTAGGTCATAAGTTAATTGGCTCGGCAACACTCTGCTATAAAGTATTTTTTTTAATACACAAAAACACAAACTTTCACCACATCAGCATGTAAATGTGAACACATTCTATTAATGTGTGCATTTATACATTTCCCCAAGCAAACATACATGCTAACATACTCGCTCATATGGACGAGTATAAGGACACACACATACACAAGTCGGAGTATGTAGCAGCTATGTGGTAATTATTTGCTTGCATACGAATGTTTGTCTGCATGCATGTGCCTGCTAACAGCTGAAACAGTTACTGCAATGTTTTATATCGCTTATGCAATTGTAAACATTTCCGGTTTATGTTTGATATTGACAATAAAGTTATTTTTGCTAAAATTTGTTTTATTTTTCTGCTGCTGCTGTTGCTGCTACTGTTGTTGTTAGTGGTTTGCATTGAGGATGTGTAGCATTTTTGTGAATAATTTTACTAGAAATGGATAGTTTGCTGTGGAGTATTAGCATAACTAATTTAGTGCACTTAACCATGCAATATGCGACTGAATTCTGCAAAATAATTCTCTTTTACGAATATTTTAAAATATGCATTTTAAGATTTTTATGCAACCGAAGGAGATCATTTTCGTATTTAAAATTAATTTACTCCTAATTTTTTTTTTTTTTTTTTTGCAGGTTAGAAACTTAAAAGTACATAATCTTCGTATTTACTGGTTTTTTAAAAAAAAAAAAACTTAAAAAAAAAACTTCTGTTAAAAAATCGGGATCTAATGAGAAAACTAGAAATATTTTAAATCATAGATAAGAAATAATTCGTGTTGTATTAATCAAATTTTGGGTAGAAAAAAAGTTTTTAAGAAAATTACAAAATTTTGCATTTCATTATCAGTGAACAGGTTTGATAAACTCCTTCACTAATAAGAGGACGAAAAGTTAGTTTAATTTAATTGGGCTCTATGGCGAATCAAATTTCCGATATTGGGCTTTTGCACAGTTCGGAATTTAAATCGATAAAGTCGACAAATTCAATGTAAATCTAATTAAAATGCTTGACTAATGGAGCATCATTTTTTTTTATTTGTATTTATTTACATGTAGGACGTGGAATATATTATAATTCTTTTTTATTTACTCCAACTTGAATAATTGGTGTAATCATTTTATTTCTAACAATAGGAACAGCTTTTATGGGATATGTAATAACTTGAGGACAAATATCATTTTGAGGAGCCACAGTAATTACAAATTTATTATCAGCAATCCCATATTTAGGTATTGACTTAGTTCAATGAGTATGAGGAGGATTTGCAGTAGATAATGCAACTTTAACACAATTTTTCACTTTTCATTTTATTATACCTTTTATTTTAATTGCAACTACATTAATTCACATTATATTTTTACATGAAACTGGATCAAATAATCCATTAGGATTAGTATCAAATACTAATAAAATTCCTTTTCACCCATATTTTTCTTATAAGGATATTATTGGATTTATAATTATAATCTTATTATTATTATTATTAGCATTAATTAATCCATACCTATTAGGAGACCCAGATAACTTTATTCCTGCAAATCCATTAGTTACACCAATTCATATTCAACCTGAATGATATTTTTTATTTGCCTTTTTGTTTAATAATATTTCCATCTTTCTCTAAACATTGTAGTGAAAAAATTTAATTTTCTGTTAACACTATGCAAACCATTGACAAGATGGGATGAGAAATTTCCGGCCTATATAAGATTAGCCGGAGATAAGGCGTTTTTTAATTCTATAGCACTATAGTTATATAGCACTTTTCTATATTTCACTAGTTTGTGTTAAAATTTTCTAATCGTTTGTTTCATTAGTACATTTAGTACATTTTAGTACATTAGTACATTAGTACATTAGTACATTAGTACATTAGTACATTTGACATCTGGTTAAAGACGATACTTAGATTGATTACGTGAAGCGCGTCATTAAATACTTTTCTTTCAATTTCCTTTCAAATTAAAAAAAAGGTGGATTCCATACTGAAATACTCTTCGCCATTATAGGCAATAGTTATAGTGTTTTCACACTGAGGATAAAACCTGAATTTAAAAAAAAATTTGGTTTTAACTTTAAAATAAACCCTTAAAACCTGGTTTTACCATACAAAATAATTCTCATAAAACCATCTTAAAACCTTTTTTGAATTGGTTTTAAGTAGATTTTATAATATACAACCTTGTTTTATTCAGTGCTACCAAGTTAGAAAGATTGAAAACAGCTGATAATTCATTCACAATTCACAAATATTCATTCACAAAATGTAAAAACATTTCAATTTTAGATACACATTTTTAAAATTTATGTTTTATATATACAATAACAGCTGTCGTACAGTTTCTCAAATAAATGTGGGAAGAATAATTACCACAAACACAACTATTTCTTCAAAAAATATATTTTATCATTAACAAATTTATTTGGCAAACTGTATTATAAAACCTGATTTTATAAAAATTGTATGTGAATACAAAATCAGCTGTTTGTAGGTTTTAAGTTAAAACCAGGTTTTAACTTTAGGTGTGAAAACACTATTAAACTGTGGTTGTCCGAAATTACGAAAGTTCGAAAAACTACTAAGTTCTGGACGAGATATTGAGATGACAACTCCTGAAACGATTAAAAAAATTCATAAAATGGAATTGCGGACCTCATTTTCAAAATGAGTGAGATAGCTGAGATAGCTACGATGTAAATTGACAACCAGCGATTACTCAGTGACTATTATATGTAGTTGCCTTAAAAAATGGCTGCTCCTAATGAGTAATTCGATTCGATTGCTTGACGAATCATACAATAAAAATGGCATCACTGCTTAAGAACAACGCTATAAAAACTGTATTAATCTAGATGGAGATTATGTTAGAAAATAACAACCATAAGTTGTTTCTCTTTACCAGACCGGAAACTTTTCATCTCACCCTAGTACTTCTAATTTGTCACCCAATTAAATTTAAAAACATTTCTTGTTGTTTTATTATCTTCATAATTTTATATATCCTTTCCTTAATAAAAACAAACGATTACGAGCAGTAATCTTTTATGTTCAAAGTACAAACTTTTTTTATTTTTGATTCTACTCTAAACTTTTTGCCGAATGAAGAATTTAAAAAGAATAAGAAAATTATCATACAATTTTTAATTTTGCTGTCTTTGTGAAAATACTACCAGAAAGAAACCCATGACTTGCTGGAGCAAAAAAGATTACCTGTATGATTTTCAGTTTGATCAAATTAGTATTTAAATAATATATTATATTACGAATAAAAAGGTAATTAGTAAAAAGTATACGAATAATTCTGCTTTTAATTGGTAGAGTCTTCAGAAAAGGTCAAGTGCATCCCCCATTTCAATAATTACTTCAAATTCGTATTTTAATTCAAATATATCCGAGCCATGCTAACATTGAGATTATTAGTCCTGTAGACTGTAAATGCAGGATAATTATTTCCGTAAATTTTTGATTAAAGCGCAGGCGTTTTATTTAATAGGGAACATATTTATTGAAACTCTTGCTTGTTTTATTTCACGCTATTGGTTTCCAGATTTTACATATAAGCTTAATAAGGACTAAGTGGAGCCACTTCCTTAATACTTAGAAAAAGCAATGTGAACGAAAGTGGTCATGATATCATTACCTAAAATAATTTTATTTATTTTACTTTTTTTACTTTAATTTGTATTGAAAAATTATATAGAGGCTTCAAAGGAAAAGCTGTGCCACTGTGCAATTAATAAATATTTATATAAAATGTGACTAAGAACAAAAACCATTAGAAACAATTACTTGTAATTTGAAAATGTATATGCGCGAACAGATATTTGAACATTTAATGTCCTTTTCTACAAGTTTTAAGACATTTAGCAGTGATTCTTAAACACTGGACCGCACTGTTGGGAATTATTCAAATATATTGAGATTTTTTACGAATTCAATTTCATTATATCAATTAATTTGATTAATAAAAGTAATCTGAAAACATCTTTAACAATATAACTTAATTATTAACTTGGCTTGCATTCTGACCCACTAAATGCATTTTGCTTGACGTCATCAATATTTTCGAAACTGAAGGTCGTTGCATGCTCTGGTTTCAAGGCCAACATTACTTGAGTTTACTCGATAAAAAATATAAACTTTAAATTATTAATTTTAGTTAATAACTTAGAAATTTCAAATATTTTACTATATTTGCCAATAAAAAAATATTAAAATGTATAATGAAATAATTGAGTTTTTTTTTTATACACGGGCGCATAAAGTAAACAATATGAATTTGCTTTAAATTTATTTTTTTTTTTTGTTTTTTTTTTTTTTTTTTTGGTTTAGAGCAAACAGTTTTTGTATTGCACAATCGCGTCATCAAAATCTATTTTGAAATATTGCTTTTCAGTGATATTATTGTGTAAAACAAAAAATAAAAACCATCACCTTTTTTGCTACAAAATCACTACTGTCACACCTTAATATTAATTGAAAACTGAAATAAAAGAAATGTATTTTTATATTCAACAAATATTCACTCTCTTTAGCTCAAAATTAAAAGCAGAAAAAATTAAAACGAGAAGGCAAAAATATTAAATAAATCTAATAATATTAATAGTTTTTTTTTCTTGTTTTTATTTTCGTTTCGGTAGTCTTTGTTGCGTCTAAAAATATCTACCTTTTCAAATGGAAGTGGAAAATATTTAAAAATTTTTATTCCGCACATTGATGTTAGAAAAACAGTCTCTCCGTCCACATTTACAGCATCAGTCACAGTCATAGTCTCAGTCATACTGAAGAAAATTGTCACATTTTATTTTTGGATTGCATATTGAGGCAACAAATAAATAATATTGGAAAAAAAAACAAAATTATAAATTTCATTTCAAATGTTTTTTGTTTTATGTGGATCTAATCGAAATAGCAACAAGTATAAAAAATATTCACTGGATGTGAAAAATTTATATCAACAACAAAAAATTTATACAAAAATTTATACAAAAATTTCATTCAAAATTGAAATGTTTTCCTATAGATGATACAAATATCTCAAGATAACCAAAATATTTTAATTATAAGATTTTTATAAAATTATTATTAATATAACAAATTGTTTTTACATAAAAAATTTTGTATTAATTTCTTAAAGAAAATTTCATTAAAAATAATTAAATTAAATTTTCCAGCTTTTTCTCAGTATTAAAAAAGTGACTCCACTCAGTCAACAATAATAAGTGGAGTCACTTACAACGTGTGCCCTATTGAGTAGAGAGACTGCATTTCAATAAAAATTTTTGGGAAATAATTATCCTGCATTAATGTGTTATATTTTATATTTTAATAAAAATACCAAATTATTGACAGAGAAATAAATAGAAAAAATAAAGTAAATATTAAGCAGTAGCACTTTATATATTTTTAAAGGTTACTGCAGTATAACCACCTGTAAACTAAAATTATCTTCTTATTCCAATATTGGGTTTAACATTTCCCGAAAAGACGAGAAATCTGAAATATACAAGTATGAACAGGAATATATGATTTTTTTTAGCTAACTTAAGCTGCAAAGCTCTTGGCTTGACTGCAGGAAAACATCCAAAGTTTAGACAGGAATCGAACCATGGAGCTTGGTTTAGTAGGCTGCACATTATTCATTTGTCTAGGAAGGCAATGAGATTCCTTTTTTTAAATATTAATTTGATATTTCAATACTGGAATTTTGAATTAACTGAACAATTTTTATATTCACTTGTTGGTAAAGCAATAAAAATAAAACTTTAAGACTTCAATTAAACTTTACAAATCTGGAACTACTTTTAATCATGTCTCTGATTAACCTGAAGGAGATCTGAATTACCAATTCTCTACACTTGATAGAGCAGCATCAGCATCAGCATGAAAATAATTTATTCTATACTCTCTGCAATGACAAGCATAGAACTTGTAGTCATTTTATATATTCATCATATTTATTTGAAATATATTTGGTTTGAGGATTTATTTTCGGTTTAAAAATATTTTTGCTAAACATTTTGACGCCTCTGTATGTTGCTTCCACATTTTTACTTTTATTTATCTAATAGGTAAGAGAAAGTTGGAGAAATTAAATGTTTGAAATATTTTAGCAGTAGAAAAACTGTAATTAATATTGCAAAATCCACCAAATACTCTTCGAGCTGTTACAAGGAGATTTGCGAATATAACAGCGCTAACCCGTTCTAAGGGAAATTCATACATATTCAAATAGGCTCATTAAAATGCAGAAATACAAGGATAGAAATGACGCAAATGCCAAGATAAATATCTACAATCCATCCCTTGCAAGAAATAATATTGAATTTATACTATAAATAACGATTCCAAATGATGGAAGGTATCATTGTTATTTGATATCAAACGCAAGACGTGTTGCGTTGCAATAGACAACCAGAAGGAAATAATATTGCGAAACAGTTGCATAAAAAATTTTCCAAAAATAATTATTTTAAGCATGATATTTATTAAAAATATTTTCTGCGGCTTAGTCTTACTTTTAGCCTTGACTCATTTGTGTTCCGGTTACAATACAAAAATGTGTGGAGTGTCTTTGAATCAAGCGCTTGATGTGCTTTGTGTAGACGGTTTCAACTACAAAAATCTCAGGTCTAAAAAGTCTGGTGAGTTTACATTGAAAAGTATTCATTCGTCATTCATATTACATGTAGTTCATATTACTGATTTTAAAGACATGAATGTTAAGGGGATTGCTGAACCCTCAGCACTTTCAGCATTGCTTATGAATGGCCCTTATGCTGATTACAATAATCTGATGGCCAAAACCCGTCGTCGGCGTTTTAATGGTATTGTTGATGAATGTTGCCTTAAGTCTTGTACATTGTCGGAGTTGCTATCATACTGTCTGTAAAGACGGTTTAATTGGAAGAGAAGTTGTTAAATAATTTCTTTTATTTATTTTTAAAATTTCTATTTGACACAAACCCGCATACAAAATATACACGTACATATGCATTCTTAGAATAATAAAATTATTTATAAAAATTCAAATATTCAATATAAAATATATTTGTGTTTTTCTAAGGGGAAGAAATTTAGGAAAATTATTAATATTTATAATTAAAATGCGACATATTTGCCAAGCAAAATAATGAAATTGGAATAGCATTGCTTTACAATCCTTTAATAGATGAGATACCACTAGTAGAAGATCTACAGCCATCGTAGCAGAGTATTGAAAACTCACTTCGTGATCGAAAGGACAGAATATTTGGAAATAAAGCAAATTTTTCTTACCTTCTCAATTGTGTAATATAAAATAGTTTATTCAATGACAACCGTGATGGCAAATGTTTGTCTCAATACACAACCTGTACACGAAAAATTATTATTGTGCCGTTTTCTTTTCTTCCATAAAAATGTTGTGCTGTGAAAGATGCATTTTAAAAATATTTTGCCCACCCTGTGAACATGTCACTTTTTATTTAGCGAGAAAAGAACACAAGTTAAAATAACAGCTGATAAAAAAAAATGTTATGTATATTTTATGAAATATGTAAACAAAAATGTTCAGTTGCTAATTCATCTGTTTGATGAACTAAAAAATTGTTTACTTTAATTGTTTAATATCTCATATAATTAAGCAGCCGTATTGTTGTGTTTTGTTTGTTTTATACGTTACTCGATATTAAAATAATAATTGAAATCTAAATTTCTGACTCTTTCCACTCAAAGGGCTTTTTTTATGAAAATTGCCTTCTATCGCTGCGTAAGAATAAAAGCAATCTGGCTGACTGGACATTTTGTGCCGATTTGTTCGGCGCAAGAATACGCAACATTTTTTTGAGAAAAAAAAAACATTAAATTGCCCATTTTGAGTGTAATGTTGCCTTGTTTATGTACAAAAGAAAACGCCATTAATGCAACGAATATTGAGAATTCACTTTGAAAGTGATCCACCTGTGAAAGCTGTATTTCCTAAAGGAGAGAACATTTGGAGATAAAATAAACTTTTTGCCTCAATGGAGTAAAAAACGTTTTTTTAAGAACGGTACAATAAAGTCAATACTAAAGTGTTTAAGAAAATGATGACTGCTGAAGTTCAAGGCAGCTTGCAATTCACTCTGAATAAAATTATAAAAATTCTTCGTTATCTTATTATTTATTCTGAATATCTCAATAGGAAGAAATATCAAATTTCGGTACAATTTTTGAAAAAACTTAAGATTGTAAGTATGGAGCGAACTACTTGCTGGCTGCTGGAAAATTAAAACCAGTATTGTTTCCAACAAAACAATTATTTCATGAAAGCATTTTCACTTTTGCATTTTCACTTTTGTTCAATAAATTTATTTTTTTTTTTTATATATTTTTTAATTTATATTTTAAAACACAACAAATATAAACCGTATAGAGCTAAAGACGAAAATTTTTCTGAAGCAGCCTTAACAAATTAAAAATTTTGTGTGAAAATCTAAGAGGCTGGTCACAGTGTTTTCTTTACGTTGGTTTTCCTCCTGCGTAAAACAACTAAATGCTCTGAATGGAATTTTTTAGGAACGATATTTTTTTATTATCTCATTAACTACAGTTTCTCTTCTTATTTATGCCACTTAAATTGTGTACCAAATTCGAAATATTTTTACATTTTTTCAATATGTTGTATGTATTATCATAAAGATTAAGTTTTTTTATTATAAAACTCTCCCCCGCCTATGCCGCGTAGAAGCAGAAATAAAAATTAAATAAAATATTTCGTATTGTTGACGGTCTTTATGTTCATGTTGATTGTACTTAAAAAATGTTATGACCAACTTTCGTTTTCTTTGTGTAAAACTTTTTTTTGTAATTTATTTTCATTTCTTGAAAACGGAAAAGGAAATGTTGTGTTTATTTTGTGACTTTAAGAAAATTTATGGTGAAGACATTGACCAGATAACACATTACATACTCTGATTTTATTTAAAACTTCATACCCAAATCAGGTACTGAAACAGCAAGTTTGGCTTTAAGATTCGATGGCAAAATATTTTTATTCAAAATAAGGTCTAGACTAGTGATCGATATAATCGCACTTGCAGCATAAATATTTTGAATAAATTCTTTATTGCATTTTTTTTCTTACTGCCAGACAAGGCATGGTCTGATGACTTATTGTTTGCTGGGTTTTCTAAAAGAAAATAATTTATTTCGTGCATTTGGAATTTTTTTCAAACAGTGAAATTTTAGTGTTAAAATTTTATAAGAACTCCGTAGCACCGCATGCTCATAATTACACTTATAAGATCAACCGACTGTTGGTGTGAGGAAATGAAATTGTTGCAATAAAACAAAAAAAAAAGGAAAAGAAAAGAAAAGAAATTAAAAAAAGTGTCGAGACTTGAATGGTGTTTATGAAAAACGAAAGTTCATTTCAAACGCTTTGCTAATTTCTTTCCCTCAAGGTGAAACTTTAGGTTTGAAATCACAATTAAATTAAAGCTGGCAGCCACTTGTTTTAAAAAGATTATTTGAAATTCGGGAATACAATATTTTTCCGGTGCTTGACTTTATTTAATTGGCTAACAATCGAAAGTAAATTCTGCCATCTTTGGCTAATCTTGTTCCCACTAGAAGTCCATTATCCTACAGGTATTCTTTATCTTCTAATTGAAGTTTGTTCCCCCTACTCCCTCGCTAATATCGCATGAAAGCAGTTTTATGCATAATTTTATTCAATTATTCTCTCAACAGCATCCAAAAAGTTTTTTAATTATTTTTAAAACTTCCTTTTTCGTTCTTTTTTCCTTTTTTTTTTTTTTGTTTTGTCTTTTGTAGAATTTAAACAAATAGATATTAAAACATTTGGAGCCCCTCTTAACTTTTGCATATACGAGTGTTTCTCATGGTGTTTGCAATTATTCTCCCCTTAAACAATTCAATTATTAGTTATTTCATTTAACTTTATCTTTTTGTTGTTCAATGATGCTGCTTTCGAAAACTAGCAAAAACTAATTTGATTATAATGTGCTTGTAATTCCATTTACTTTTTTTTCTCAAATTTTTTATTGCATTTTTGACAAAAATTTTTTATACAAAAAATGTGTGCAAATTATACGATTAATTCTTTTCTGTCTGGTTGTTACCGAAAATCAAAAGGAAAACAGAATAACGAGAGCAATAATGATGCAAAAACTCTGTAAAAATAAAAAAGATGGCCAAACTAACGGGCAAATAAATTCAAACACTAAAACAATTAATTAAAAAAAAAAAAGGAGAAAAGAAAAAAAAATGAAAAAAACAAATGTTTGTTAGCAACAAGCATTAGCAAACAAACTACAGTATCTCATTCAGTTTTTGCCATTAAAAGGAGAAACAGCAAATGTTCATCACAGTAGTTGTGGCCCATGAAAAGGACTCATCATGTATTTTAATTGACTTTTTTTCGTTTTCATAAGCTGTTCTTAACTACGCGAATTTAGCAGTTGGCGAATAAAAAATTGCAAAATTTTTGTATATCTCACTTCATTAAGTAAATTATAGAACTGTGCAACAAATTCATCTTTATCATACAGTGTTAATGAATAATTGCTTTATTTTACATTTACAGGAGTCATGTTGTCCTTTTTCGTTAATGCACATTTCAATTTCATAAGCTTTTGCCTCAACACATATGTGGAAATATAAAATATAAAACTAATTGTTCATTTATCCTGCAGAAATATCCTTAAATGTTTATTTAACACAACTGATTAACTTCATTTTCAAATGTTATAAAAGGCTTGACCTTGATATGTGAATAATACCATTTGGAGCTCTCCAGCTCTTCAGAGTTCAATTAAAATATTAACAAATCCTTTATTGCTCAACAAACCACATTTTAAAATAGAGCCAAATTAATTCTCGTAGAAGTCACTTTGTGTATAAAATATTCTTAAAACCAATTTTAAATCAAATCCTTTACTTGAGATAAACTTTTGCCGCTCAATCTGTTATTATTTTTATTATTTTCTTTTTTGCTTAAAATTTAAAGCTTCAAACTGATTAAAGAATGGCAAAGCAATTGCAAAGATGTTGGCAATACGGACTTACAGTTTACTATTCCAGTGATTGATAGTACAAAAAAAAAATATATAAACTTAAATAGTATAAATAATTCATAATCTTTTTTTTGTAGCAAATGAAAATATTTTAATTTTTTTATTTTATTTTTCTTAATTTAATTCATTGAAATTTAAAAGAAATAAAAAGTTATAGACTGATACCAGCTAGGGAGCTGATACCTTGGGACTGATATCAACAGCCACTTCGGCAAATATTTTTTCTAAATTTAGTGTTCTATTGTTTTTATTTTTCCCCTCTTTTTCCTTTCTTGAATAATTTATATATATAATCAAGTTTTATATTTTCTCTTATCGATATTTCTTTATTTATTTATTCCACATAGTGTAAACTGTAAAGTAATATCGAAAGGATATATTAAATAGAATTAATTTATATTATAATATTTATTATTATTTTATTTTTATTATTATTTATATTTTTTTTTAAACTTGAGTTTAATTTTTCTTCTAATTTATTGATACAGTTAATAAAATATTTCAAGAATTGAAAAAATTTGTTTTCAATCCAATTAATTGCAATTAAATAATTCCGAGCCTTTCAACTACAGTGCACAATTGAAAAGGGGGAAAAATAACACACTAGTTTTAGTACAATACAAAACTATTTAGTGTGCCAAAGAGTGAAAGGGAATTAAAAGGAAACTGGAACAAAACAAAGTCCAATGAAATTTATGAATAAATAAATATTTATATGCTACCGATAATATGAGCCAAAAAACATGTCGGACCTAAAAAACGAAAAAGGATTGGAAAATCCATTTTTTCAAATAGCTGCCTTTAAAGTAGAAAACTCCATAATTCTCCTTTTTTTTCTAATATTATCTTTCCTTTTATTGCGTGGAGTGCAAGATAACCAACTTTACAACAATTTCAAGTTTTAGTGTCGACAAAAAAACCAAAAAAAATTGGGGGGCACTTTCTTTTTAGTGAAAAAAATGGGTGAATTTAACTGATAATTGCTGAGTTCTTCGAACTAGCAAAGGAGGCCAAGGACCCTCATTACACTTTCTTTACGAGGGAAAAATTATAAAATACATGTAAACTTTAATTTGGCAGATTAATTTTTCACATCCTCTTGAAGCCTTCCGGAATAGTCGTCCTATTATACGTTCACCAAAGAAAAAGAATATGAATACTAATATTATGAATTACATCCTGCAATGTGTCAGGCATAAGGACATAGAGACCATATCTAAGCAAAGGCATACCCACCATTCGCTTTTATACCATAGGATACCAGGTTTTTCCAATTGATTATGCCCGCGAAGCACTAGAGGATTCCGTGCTACTGCCAATTACTTGTTTTTTGCTATTTTTCAATATTTCCGCTTCACTATCAATCTCTTAAAATTTTTCTTCAATATAAATTATAACGAATTACATTACCACAGTTGGTCATCTGAAGCATCTTAGGTGGCATGTCCAATTGTATACATTTCGGTGGCAGACAAAGAGTTGAACGATTGAGCAATACAAATATTTATAGAATTTCATATTTCCTTAAAGGAAAGGCATTCGAAATATCCATTTAAAGGAAACCCCTTATAGTAAATTATCACTTTTATTTTTTATTGTATTCTAATCTTCTATCGGTAGGATGCTTTGTGGAAAATAAATGACTGTAACTGATTTTTTAAACAAATAATAATTTTCTCACTATAATGCAAAAATATAGTCCTTCCTTGCAGTTTCTACAAGCAGTTTCTACATTGTGACTTTAACTCTGGTGAAAGTTATACTCATTATAGATTGACATAGTAAGCTCAATGGCAATAGAATAAAAGATCGATTATCGTGGTAATAAGTTTTTAAGCTACGGGTTGTACGATAAATTCAATTATCAGAACAGAGTTTTAAAGTAGCATCAGGAATCAACTGCTATTAGAAACGAATTGCGAAATACACTCATAAAAATAAATTCGTTAAATCTATTATAAACGAATTGCTTAGTACACTCATAAAAATAAATTCGTTGGAGCTATTAGAAACGAATTGCTGAGTACACTCATAAAAATAAATTCATTAAAGCTTTTAGAATCAAATTGCTTAGTACACTCATAAAAATAAATTCGGTAAAGCTTTTAGAAAAAAATTGCTTAGTACACTCATAAAAATAAATTCGTTGAAGCTATTAGAAACGAATTGCTTAGTACAGTCATAAAAATAAATTCTTTAAAGCTATTAGAAACGAATTGCTTAGTACACTCATAAAAATAAATTCGGTAAAGCTTTTAGAAACGAATTGCTTAGTACACTCATAAAAATAAAATCGTTAAAGCTATTAGAAACGAATTGCTGAGTACACTCATAAAAATAAATTCATTAAAGCTTTTAGAAACGAATTGCTTAGTACACTCATAAAAATAAAATCGTTAAAGCTATTAGAAACGAATTGCTGAGTACACTCATAAAAATAAATTCATTAAAGCTTTTAGAAACAAATTGCTTAGCACACTCATAAAAATAAAATCGTTAAAGCTATTAGAAACGAATTGCTTAGTACACTCATAAAAATAAAATCGTTAAAGCTATTAGAAACGAATTGCTGAGTACACTCATAAAAATTAATTCGTTAAAGCTATTAGAAACGAATGGCTTAGTACACTCATAAAAATAAATTCGTTGAAGCTATTAGAAACGAATTGCTGAGTACACTCACAAAAATAAATTCGTTAAATCACATGGCCGCTTAATATAATGCATAATGAGTGAGCATTCACTATTTTGCTTTAAACTTAACTTTCTTATATTGTGATAAAAAATAAATTTTTTAAAATAAATTTCAAGACCCCCCGTTTGATTCCTTCGTAACAATAATTTGTAAATAAAAGTTGAAGAAAACTTTAATATCCTGTATGCAATAAAATAGATAAGAAGATTCGAAATCTTCTTTCGTAATTAAAACTAAGCGGCCAGTATGAGTGAAGCTTTAAACTACACATATACACATACCTTTTATTCTTTAACATTTTCGGAATTTTTAATTATATTTTTAATATTCCCCGTACATACTTACAATAATACGTTATTAGTTACGAAATTATTATACAAATGCGTAAGGATATGCAAATAAGTACTGAATACAAGCCCATTTATCATGGCATTGAGCGCAAGAAGTATCCTCAATCAGATAACGCAAAAATATGACTAACTTTTATTTTATGTAAATTTTTTTCCTTTTTGTTTTGTTTTTAGTGTTTTAAGCTTTTTTCCTCTTCTTTTCTCAATGACTGCGTGCTTGTATCCTTGAAATATGGCCCACGTCGCAAGCAAAAGTTCAACTTTTGACATGGATGTTTGTGTTATTAAATTATTATTTTATATTTAAAAAGTTAAAATAAGAATTTTACCGCTTATGCTTTTATTTGGTTAAGGCTTATTAAGATTGAAGTCATAAAAGAAGATATTAAAGGTAACCAAAAGAAAGAAAGAAATTTGTTTATATCATTAAAGCAAACAGTGTTAAAGAATTCTTAACAAAAAATATTAAGACAACAAAAGGAAAAAAAAGTGGAAATTATGTTACACGGAGCAAATGGGTAGATCACTGCTAAACATCGGAATAACTGGATGGCTGAAAAATGGCTGGGAAACGTCAATGCTTAAAAACTATAAGAAAAATTGGTTGAGTTGGATCAATTATGTGTTAAGAAAATATGTCTACTCTAGTCTATTTGTTGCACTACGCCATCTACTGGGATGAGCGTAACATCAATATTTTATAAATATGAATGTATGCCCTTTGCATCCCTACGTGCTCATAATTTTTTTTTTTTTTTTAGTCAGAGATGAATATTTTTTTTTTTTTCTACGAATGTAAGTTAAACGTTAATAGTTTGACAACAAAATTCACATTCCTGCAAGTTCATCTGTGTTGCCTTCAGTAGAAATTGACTTTGATGCCAGTAAGCAGAAGAGAATTTCAATTCAGTACAAAGAAGAGCATGAATTACCAGTAAAAAATTTTATTTTTTTTTTTTCTGCTTAAAATGTCAAAAATATTTTTCAAACATTTATATTGACATTTTTTACTTACATGCATACATACATAAACACATACTTATAACCGTAGACACGACAGCAACAGCAATAGCAAGAGCAACAGCAAACACTACTTAGAAATTTGTGGTATGCACATGTGTGTGTGTAAGTATTTACATGCACAAGCCGCTTATAATAGTGACTAAGAAGGCAGGTAATTTGGCTATGCCGTGACGAATTTTTGACACCCAAGAGTACCAAAAGTAAATCCTATTGCTCAGCCAAACATAATATGAAGTCTATAAAGCTTTTTATGAACTTACGCCTTACATATTTACTTACATATTTTGATGCTTAGGTCCTTCTTAATCTGCTGATAGGGAAGCTATCAGCAGATAGCTAGACGTTTGCAACATTTTCTATTTAGCAATTTGTCTGCTTAATTTTTTGCTTTGATGCATTGCAAGTGAAGTGATGCTTGATATGTACCGCATTTAAATTTGTACTGCACTATACTAAATATAGTCGTATATCGTCGTGGTTGTGGAAATATTTTATGAAATCGCAGACAAGAAAAAAATAAAACAGTCGATAAAATTCGCTTAAATGCAAAATATATTTCAAAATTAATTGGTCGATGCCTGCATTTCATTTCGTGCTACAACTAAACTCATCACTACACCTACAACGAAACAGTTTTGAAAAATAAAAGGCAAATGGGAAGTAAGCCAACCAAAAAATCCCCAAAATCCCCAAAATTTCTATTCAGTAGAAATTTATTTTACTTTTCTTATAGTCATCCACTGTTTGATAATAGCAGATTCTTTTAAATAAAAGTGAAAAGCAAAATCCTGCTTAAATTGTGTATTTAAGAAACTATTAATTTTTTTATTCCACTTCAGAACATAAAATTGTTGCAGTAAAATGAAATGGAAAAAGCAAGCAGAATGAATATTGAACTTATTTAAATATCAGTTACTGTACATATATGTATAATGAAAATTTATCTGAATATTGACATGTATTATGACCCGTTTGATATGCTTTGTAGATGCATCTAATACAAGACAGACCCAGTGGTAAAAATAATAAATTATTTTTCTTAAATTCCCTTAAAAATGCAAAAAGTCAAAAATTATTTGAAATGCTTTGAAAATGATTATCAGAGATAAAATTTCTTCTGTCGGCAATTAATCTGCTTTCATTTTAGACAAATTTCAGTAATTTTATTAACAGAAGATATCCTTTCCAATTGGGTTTTTATTTCACTGGATCTTTATTCCAACATCAAACTTTTCTGCGAGCGCGCTCCTTGAAAGGTAGTAAAAGACAAACCCACAATATATACCAACGTATTTCGGTATGAGCTCAACATACATAAAATTTTCTCCTGGGCATGTCATGTTACTGACAAATGCTTTAGATGACAACGAATTCTAAATAAGCAATATTATTATTTATTTTTATTTTTTATTATTTTATACAATTTAAAAATAATCCGTATTTGATATCCTAACAAAACTATTACTGTCTTCTTAAACAAAAAAAAAAAAAAATAATTAAAATTATAATTTTAATTAGTCATTTTGTTACAAACTAAACATTAAACTAATTAAGTCCTTGTAGCCAGTAATAGTAAAAGATATGGGGCGTATGTGGAAAATATTTTCCTTGCATTGATGTGAAATTCCCAGCATTTTCATGAGGTAAATCAATTGAATTTTATTGGTGAGTTTTGAAGGCAAGAAGAAACACACGTTTGACAAAAACCGCATACAGAGACATTTTCAACTTTTCTTCCTTTTTCCTTTTTGTAAATATTTTTATTGTGTATCAGTAACTCACACAGTCAAACTAACACACCTGCTTACGTTGTTTTTATTACAAAAATATATTTGGAATTAAAAAATATTTTTGCATTTGGTTTCCTGGCATTTCAATTTGCAATTTGATTTATGCATGCATAAGTAATCTGACTTGGATACATTTCGTAAATTAAAGGAAATTTCTGTAAACAGAATTGCAGAAATTAAATTTAAATTATTGGAGCCCTCTTGGCAACTTTAAATGCAAGTGATTTCATAAAGCTTTTAACATATTAAAGTTCATCATGAATGTGACGACATATAAAACGAGCTAAAAAAAAAAATTGTAAACGGATTTTATTGGTATGAAGTTGTTAATGCAGGATGGAATTATTGCTACAATGAGAAGCTTTTAATGCAAATGCCTGGGCCTGGTGTGGTTAGCAGCAGAACCGTAGAATTGTTAACTATTTCCCAACAACTCTCGCCGCATGGTGTCAGTGATGGCTCAACTATTGGCTTTGAATGCTTCAAGGTTTGCTGATTTGCCTTGCTAAAACCTGGTAAAAGTAATACAAAGAACGGGAGGGAAAACGAAGAAGAAATAAAGTTTTCAACAAAGTGACTTTGCTTAGGAATTTAAAGTGTGCAGTATTTGGCGAGTTGCTTCGTTTTGTTTTAAGGAAATATTGTGAAAAACATAGTCATTATGGATCGATAGCGCAACACGGACATGCTTATTTTGAACGAAATAAGAACCGATGATGATTTCATGTATTTAATAGTGTCTTGTGAGTTTAACTAAAAAAGAAAAGAGCTTCATTACTTTGACAAAAGTGATTTTAAAACTCTTTTAAAACAGATGGAACTTTCCGAAAAGGTTGAATAACTTGTAATGTCTTGCAAATGGAGAGAAGTCATTCTGATATTTACGCTCAAAGCATGTCAATAAAGCATTCTAAGGCAAGAGGTTAAGGGGCCTTTAACATATTACATATACTACTTGTAAAGTATTGTAAAAATTATTGACTGAATGCTTGAAAGGTAAACACACATTCAATAATTTAAGGTGTGCTCAAAGGAAATTCAAATCGCTACAGAATAAGCCCTTCTCAATTTAAAATATTTTCCTTCATTGCTATTCTAAATGGAAATGAAGACGGAAAACTTTCGTGCTTTAGAACTAAGATTTTGATTTTATAAATTATTTCTTTACTTCTTTTGAATATTTTGTTGGAAAAAGTTGTGTTTTTTAAGCGAAATGCTGGCGAAATATTTACATCTTTCGACACATAAAAGCAGCATGCAGTGCTTTCATTTCTCCCTCCTCTTCCAGCGCTTTTCTGCTTTTTGATAATCCCTCTCTTTATTAAATCAAGTATTAATATTAATGAAATAATAATAATAATAATAATATTAATAATATTAATTAAATCAAGTGATAATTTTTAAAGCACATCAAGAAAATCAAATGTAATTAAATCAACTGATAATTTTTAGCGTACATGAGGAAAATCAATCAAGATGCCTTTTTATGACTGGCACAGGTAGAGGCCGGAAGCCCGCCTTATTCATCTTTCATTTCACATTTAAAACACGTAAAATTCCTGAAACTCATGATTAGCAGAATATTCATATTTTGTTTTTATTTTTGGAAAAATCTAAAAATTTTTTTTACTTGTCTGCAATTCAACTATGAAGTTAAAAAGTCCTTAAACTTAAAAAAAAAAATCTCTGAATTTAAATTTAATTATGTTGTGCTATTGGTCTGAGATTCACTTCAGCAAATGTCTGATAAAAAAGGATGTAAAAGGGATAATAAATTTTCGATGTGAAATGAAGAGATTATGAAGCCAATAAAGAGAGGAATTAATTGTATTGCTTAAAAAAAAAAATAAAATAAAAAAATTATCAAACTCTGCGAATACAAAATTCAGAAAAGCGCTTGAAGAGGTAGGAGAAATGAAAGCACTGGCATGCTGATTTTATTCAAAGAAATAGTTTAATTGTCTGTATTCATAGCCATGGTTATTTCATTACAAGCTGCAAATACAAATGCATGCCCAAAACGAATATATGCATCTGGAGAAAATGATTTACACTCATAAATAAATTGAAAAAAATTTATATTATATTCGCTTGCTAAGATTAATGAATGTTCTTGTTCGATATTGCTGAAGTGCTTTGCTAGCGGACGGTCTACAAAACAAGGACTCAAAAATTTGCATTTTAGTTTTCAATTCGATTTTCTTTTTGAACAACTTGTAAAAGAAAATCATTTATTTTATAAAAATATGTACAACCCATAAATGTCACTTTAACAACAGTATGCAAATAATGCAAACAACAAACCATGTTTGAAAATAACAATGATAGATGGCTTTTTATTAGAGTTTTGTTTTCAGAAACTCTTCTTCGTTGACAGAAAGATATGGCGTAAATAAAACAAAACTTGCATCGTATTAAAACAGGGAATGCTGCAGCTGCTGGAGAAGCAGGACATCATTGCGAAAAGGGAAATTGCCAACGAAACTATTAAATGATGTGTCCCAGAAAATACATTATTGCAAGAAAGATAAGGAATAAAAGGAATATAAATATCGAATAAAAGTTTCAAATGACCATAACAGTCACATGTAATCTCAAATGGATTCCTATATTTTCTATTTACACTGTGCTACATGTATAAAACTTGACCAACACAACTGCAAAGGCAATAAAAACTTTAAGCATGCAATGAATTTCATGCGTTAAAGGAATCTTGTGATTTTTATTACATTAATTTGAAAAATGGTTGCGAAATTTGTTCCCGATCTATACGGATGGCAGTAGTAACCAGTGTAACAATAAATGTCTCTTTCATTTCTAAATTTTTCTCCACTTTAACAAAATTTGTAATTTTAATGAGAAGTACAGTACATGGTAACGCAGTTAAAGGTTTTGGTGTGCCAAATAAAATTTTCAATAAGTTCAAATAAAATTTTACGTATTTCTTTATTCATTTTTGTATGTAAAAATTTTTTAATTATTTAATTTAATTGTTACTGGAATCTTAAGATTATGTTAAAAATCTTTGTTTTGATGAACAAAATAATTGCATGAGCAAACAAAATATAACGCTTTTCCATAAACTTAGAACTAATACAAACTGTGTGTTGCACCTTTTCATACATATATTGTAAGAATTGTCAAGTATAGATTAGATGGAGAAGTGAACAAAAAGAAATATTTACTTCAACCAAAAATTTAATCAAAAACAATTGCTTAGGAGAATTATTAAATATATGCTCTACTAGGGTTACTACTTATCATATCAGTCATATTCGAGATCAGCCTGCAAAGAAAGTGTATGTAAATGGAAATCACACCAACGAAGACCTCAAGTTGTACTTAACATATACTTTATATAGAAGTTTATTTTTATAAAGCTTATAAAAGTAATTTGAATTATGCTACAAAATCTACAAATAAAAATTGAAAATTTTTAAAGCCACAAATTTTAATTGAAAGTCATAATGATTTTAAAAAAATATAAGAAAGCAATTTTTCAAATTAAATTAATCGTAAATAATGTATTAGTTATCCATTTATAACCACAATTATTATATCTTATTAGCAGTTGTAAGTCGCACATTTTATTGCTTAAATTTTAACTGAATTCTTCATTTGTAACGGAAATTTTTTTAAATACATTTTGCAATAAAATTTTAATAATTTACCACACTGCAGCAAATTAGCAAGAAAAATAAATAGTAGAATATTTATGTGATTTTGTTTACATTTGCACTAAATAAATAAATTGGGAAAAATCAGTTTTTCCATTACTTAACAAATTCATGCGTATGTTGAGCATTTGCCAAACCCAAAGTATTTAAGGGTTTTTTATACCACATATGTACGAGAATTACTGGGATTTGTGTAGTTTGTGTTTTTTATTTAATGACTTTATTGCATTTTAGTTACAAATCTGTTTATAACAAAAAAATATTTATACTTAATTTATGAATAAGTTTCATTTTAAAATTCAGAAAACTTTTGTATATACGAAAAACTGAATGTCATAAATATAAGGAATATTCTTTACTAGTGTCTAGAATTATATCCGCTACTGTATTCCTGACTAAATTTGGTCTCCATAATCTTAAGGAAATGAATTGCAATTGCAAGTGGAATATTCTATTTTTCACAGTTTCTGAACTTGTTAGCTAAAATTTTCCTTTTCTACAATTTTATTGTGAAAAATATTATTTGACATTTTTAAAATTCTACAATTAATTCTATTATTTAATAAGATTTACATATATAAGACAATTTCAGTAATTTTCTTTAATATTTGCTTTGCACTCAGCAATTTTGGCATTTAAAGAAAGTTCTTTGAAGCATCAATATAAAAAAAATAAAATTATATGCAAAATGCAGTAGTCAATGCAATGCAAGACACATATGGTCCCATAGCCGCAGATATAGCTCAATATTTTTTTAATATTTTTGATACTTTCAAATCATATAAATATGATTATATACCTCGAATGGTTGGAATTTTTCATATTAATTACAAAAAAAAACTAATGTGAAAATTTGCAGAGATGGAAAAGTGTAATTAATAACATACAAGTATGCATATGCCATCAGCCATGGCTATGCGATTACATTTAGTAAACAATATTTTTGGCCTGAGCCTACAACCGACAGAAAGAGGAAGTTTGGAACTATTAATATTTTGCTTTTTAATATTTTATGTATTACATACGCTTCAAAAACTATTTTGGAATTTTAAAAAGGTCCTATTTTTGGGTCCTATTTTGGTTTTTCCACTTTTACTGAATTTTGACTGCTTTTGGAATCATGTTCGATGGATTTAAGAATGCTCATATTTGTAGTAATTTCATCTAAAGTATTCGTAGTAGGTGTCATAAAAAGTTTAGTAACATTAATAAAGCTTAAGGAAGGAGTTAAAATAAATAATTACTGGCATACGTTATTTTATATATTTAGTAACCTGTTTTAAAATAATGACAAGAGTTACCACAAAATTGGTGGAATGCGACTCAAGTTGCAACACAATAAGCCTACTATTTCAAAACGTAACCAACTGAAGCGGTGAAAATTTGCCAGATACCACTTAAACTGGCCAATTTCAAGTGATGAATCAAAATTCAATATAATCGGCAGCGACGGCTTGCACTGTGTAAGGATGCAATCAAATATGCGTCTGAAATCACAGTCATTTCCAAATATTAAATTTCATGCTACATAAAGGCATCCTACTTAACATTTCAAAGCCACAACCATCATGAAAATGTGTCAGCTAAATACGGTTAAAAATGTATAAACATTTAAGGAAATTTGTACCAAAAATTGTTAAATAAATAGACAGATAATATTCTACAGCCAAAAACAAAAGTAAATCTTAAATTTACATAAACAAACAACAGTTTAAAGTATGTTTAAAAAATATATACAATTTTGTTGGTGTGCATGTGTATGTGCATAAATCAGCAATAATAACAAAAAGCATAAAACATCAAAACAGGAATAGAGTACTTAACACCAATGGCGGAACCAACATTTAAACGCCACTATGCTCTAAACGCATACTTACACACAAGCACCACTCAAAACTATTACAAAACGTACAAACACATGCACGAGTACAAAACGAATATACTTGTATACTTTTCTACTCGTACATGTATTGGTTGTAATAGTGTCAGCAGTGGCAATAGGGCAACAATACTAATAATAACATCAACATCATTGTGTTTATTTTCCTGCTATCTATATACATATACACACATCCATATTTATATACCTAGTACATACACATATGTACATACATACATATATAATATTTTTTCATTCCCAAACATTAACATGAGGAGTACAAACTGACAGGACTAAAACAACAGTATGATTTAAGGGAGAAATAGAAAAAATCATGTTTACAACAAGTATACCAAATATGTAATAACTCGAACAGTAGAGTAATAACGCAACAACAGAAGCAGTAGCAACTAACAAACCAGTCAACGAACCAACGAACCAACGAACCAACGAGCAGCTCTAACAAATAATGACAAAATAGGCCTGATTTATGTTTACAACGCGAACGTGACAATCTTAGAAATACGTGCCAAATTGCCACAATTGCATAACTCTGCGACATTGTGTGAATAAATCAATATACACACAAACAGCTCTGCAATATTCTCAAACCAACACAGAATACTTACTCATACGCACAAATACTCCGCTATAAACGTACATACTCGTACATCAACATAAACATTGTGCATGTGTTGGTTAGTTTTGTGCAAAAAAATAATCAAAACGAATACCAAACACACATCCAGCCAAACACAAACTTACATACCTTATGCTCTTGTGGACAGAACTGCGACTAACAATGTTATTTATAGTAAATAACGGTAACACAATACAACAAATAATACACACACTCTACACTCCACACTCGCATACTTGCGGCATTAATATACGTTTGCAAATACAATGGAAATAAACACGTACACATGCACATATTTGAATGCGTAAATATGTATTCACTTATAAATGCATGTTTGGTTTTTACACCATAAATAAATAATTGCAGATGTGTTCAAATTTATAGCAGGGAAACCGATCTGTGCGAAATCTGAAATAAATAATATGTGAACTGTTTGTAAGTAAATTCAGAGAGTGATAAGAAATAATTTAAAACACGCTTTAACTTATCGTAAAGCTTTAGTACTGTGGAACTACATATATATCGTGAATCAGGTGAAAAGCTTTGAAACAACGATTTTCATACAAAAAATCCATTTCAAATTAATTATAAGAAATTATATATTTTTTAAACGGACTTAAGTTTTTTTTTTTGAAAAATTATTATTTTTAAAAATTTGCATTCAGTTTTAATTAATTGCCTTAAGTTAGTACTCACGTAGAACTGTAGTAGGGGTGTCCAATTGAAACGTCGAACAAGGGCGAATTTTTGAATACAACTGTATTAGAACAACAGTTAACATATTCAACGAAGGTGTCTATATATCATAAGTATGGAGGACTACATACATACATTTTTTTTTTTTTTTTTTTTTTTTGTTACAACATATTAATTTGTCAAAAAGAGTTAAATTTTTGTCAGTAGTAAGGCTGTCTATTGATGGATCTTCAATGACAACCAAATGTAGAGTGCCGATAAATGATAACAATTCCTGGAGTACACTTTGTCAACAAAACTACTGACGTTGTGAGTGGGAAACCGTTATCTGTTCTCGATTAGCATTCACGATTTTAAAAACTAGCTGCAATTTGACAGTTTTTGGACTGAAAATGCTTTATTGTTGTTTTTTAATATTTTTGACATTAAAAATAATTTTTCAAGGAAAACTAATAACAAAATTGAGTCAAAAGGTACGATTAATAAATGTGTTTTGTTTCTACTACTCAGTAAACTACGTTACGTTTGCCATATCCTCTCTCTGGAGAGAGTACAGTACAGTATATATTTATGTCATCAATTTGATATTAATAAATAATTAAAAAAAAAAAAATTTGTTACATAAAAATTCATTTTATTATAAAAGTTTTCGTTGGTGCCTCATTTATCAATAATTGGTATTACATATTTTAGAATGCGAAGCGTTCTCTTATACTCTCTTATACTAATTTACCAATTGTCAGGAGTTTATTTTAATAATATAAAAATTTTTTGAAAATTTTTCTATAAGAAAAACACTACATATTTGGTTGGCCACGTTCACTAGTTAACATTTATGTAAATCTTATATAATTTATAAAATTTGCCAAATTCATTTTATTTTTTGTTGAAAAATACCTATTATTTTCATCATTTCTACAGGATGTTCTATTGCTGGTGTGTAGCTTTTTACTCGGCTCTCCTTTTCTAACGAAATCAAGCAGATGTTTAAGTAGCTTCTATAACACTAACGTATACAACCTGAAGGATAATGCAATATAAGCCAATAAAATCTTTACCAAATCTTTCAATTTATTACATATAAAAAATTTTTCCACTTGCGTTGTTGTTATTTTCCTGGTATCACTTTTTTTTGTATTTTTTTTTTTGTATTTTTTTTGCCTCTTTATTTGTTTATCAACCTAATACTGTGATTTTTATTGAGGTGTTTGTAAGCGTTGCAAGGATAATAGCATTTAAGTAAGTGTGCTTATGTATGTTTTTGAGCATTTCTTTCCTGATGTTACTACATCAGTTTATATTGTGCAAGTTGGATTTATGCTTTATTTATTGGAACTCTTAAAGTATTATTTGGGTATTTGTAAGCTTTTAAGAGTTTCGCTTCTTTTGAAAAGAGCAGCTAAATAAAATAATCATGTACCTGTATGGATTTTGGCTGGCGTAGTACGAATATAATTGTTATAGTGTATCATAAATTAGCAAACGATTTAGGAACTTTTCGTATTACTCGCTTTATATAAAACTGGAAGATCTGAACAAGTATTTTATACAATACAATATACAATACATATATAATTCTTATACTTTGGAAAGTAGATAATGCGAGCAAAATGAACGTTACGTTCTTTACAGTTCTAATACTGCCGGAATGCTGCAGTACCCAAGTTTGGCATTTTGCAACGTGAATGTTAAAAGTAAATTACTTATCATTCGTGCCACAGAAAGCAATTGTGATGGAAAATGGATTCAATTACGTTAAGTTGAATCTCTAAAAATGAAAAAGAAAAAGCTTTATGTATTTTGAATGAAACCGCTTTATTGTTCTTTTAAATGTTTTTAACATTAAAAATAATTTTTTAAAAGAAAAATATTAAGGAAATAGATTTAAAAGTGATCGTCTGTTGTACTTCGTTACTATATAAATTTTTTTAATTATTTCATAAGCAAAACATTTTAAATTTTTTTAACTATTGAAAGTGATATATTTGTTAATAATAGTGGATTATGATTGCACATGCTGGTTTCTATGCATCAAATTGTAAAAAAAAATTAAATCTTTTTAAAGAGTAACGATTGTTATATAAAATAACGTTTCGCTTTCTCATCAGTAATAAGTCGTGGACAATTTAAGCTTTTATAACAATATCTGTAAGATATCATTTATATACACCAGACATACATATATTTGTGCTTTTAAGCAAACTGGATACTACAGGGTGGCTGATAAAAGCCGCTACCAAAAAAAAAATTGAATAACTTTTTTTCTATTTAATAAGTCTGGTTAATTTTTTGAAACAAGAATTTGGATTGTCTGCCGCTATCACGCACTGGAGCCCGTAGTTTCGGTTCAAAGAGAGTATAGGCGCACGTTTGGCGGCAATCCTCCGAGCAGATGCACCATAATAAGACTTGTAAACAATTTTGCAGGGCATGGGACAGTCCACAGAAGACCTTACCATCGAAACCCTTCAGTTCGAACGGAGGAAACAATCGCTGTTGTACCTGCTGCCATACAAAACAATCCACGTGTTTCGACAAGAAGCTTTTCTGCTCAAATGTGTATAAGCAGACAGTCATTACAGTCAATTATGCACAAAGATTTGGACTTATTCCCATATAAAATTCAATTGGCCAACAAACTGAAGGCTGCAGACTTGCCGATTCGCTTGGAATTTTGCCAGAAGATGCTTCAAATGGTGGAAGAGGATGGAAACATGTTGAACTGTCTTTTCATCTCTGACAAAGGCCCATTTCAAATTAAACGGCAACATACAAAAACAAAATTGTCGAATATGGAGTGCTTCCAACCCACAGATACTCCATAAGACGGAATTGCATCCACTTCGTGTCACAGTGTGGTGTGCAGTTTCATCGACCCTACTTCTTCGAAGAAAACGGTCACACCGTTACGGTTACTGGAGACCGTTACTTGAGCATGTTGAGAGAGTTATTCTATCCAGAATTACGCCGAATGAGAATTTCTTTCAACTTTGTGTGGTTTCAGCAAGATGGTGCAGCTCCTCACATAGCCCAACCTGTTATGACAGAATTGCGACGAAAATTTCCCAATAAGCTGATAAGCAGAAACTCCACCCAGGTCGCCTGACCTTACTGCACCTGACTTTTTCTTGTGGGGTTATTGCAAACAGGAAGTCTACAAAGCAAAACCAACAAATTTGAATGAACTAAGGCAATCCATTCGAGAAGCACTTGCGGCTATTCCTGTCTCACCTCTCCAAGCAGTAATGAATAACTTTTTGGTAAGATGCCGCACATGCATCAACGAGCAGAGGGGGGTATTTAAATTCCATTATTTTTAAAACTAATTAAGCTATATTTAATAAAATTGAATGAGCTTTAACATGAATAAAAGAAAAATGAATTCCATACACTGAAAAAAAAAATTATTTGAGTTTCTTAATATAGCAAAATTCATCAGCCACCCTGTATGGCACTGCTTCTGCACCATTTCGTCCTCTCTTTCGTCTTCTACCAAAAGTGACGTTAAAATTATTTAGGTCATCGGCATTTTTCATTAAAATTTTTGTTATTATTATTAAAGCAAGTAATGCTTTGATTTAAAAAATTTGGCGTATTAAAACCTTTTCCTTATTTTGTCATGCATAACACTTTCATATAATTAGCGAGATGATAACGAAGAATATTTGCCAATAAAGATAGATATTTAAATTAAAGAGTTTTAATTAAAACAATATTAAGTTTCACTATTAAAGGATAATGTTGAAAATAATTTCTAATTACGAGACTTTTTAATTTATAAATAAAAAAATTTTTATAACATATTAGACTAATTCCAGTGATTTATAAGCTTTTGTTTTCTGGAATAGTACAATACAATTTATAACTTTTTCTCTGCTCCTTATGAAGTGGAGATGAATGGAAGCGTTAATAGGATTAAAGTTCGTGTGAAATATAAAAGCAAAACACAGAGGACATCAAAAGAAAATTTAGAAACTTGTTTGTTTCTATTAAAAAGATTAAAAAAAAAGGAAAAAAAATAAGAGAAAATAGTAAAATATTTGTCAGGTTATAAAATATAAAACAGATGTCCTTTAACTGAAACAATGATGATTGTGTGCAAGGAGAAAGAAAAAATTCATTCAATTTAATTGTTCTGTAATTTTTTTTTCAGCCACTACTTTAATTTATACTTAATTATTTTAATTTTTATGGTTTAAATTTTATTTTTATTTAATAGTTTTTGCTCTAAAACTAAAAGTTTCCAAACAGTTATGGTGTTTGTAAATGAATTAAATGCAAAGCTATGCGTTAGTCAACTACCACAAAAAAAAAAAAAAAAAAAAAAAATAAAAAACAAAATAATAATAATGAAATGAAATGAAATACTCGTATACCAAAGTAAAGAAATAGAAGTGATGAAATAGAAGCAGACGATATTAAGAGGAACCATTTTAATTAGTATAAAACGAGAAATCCATTATTGACAGGATCTACAATAAAAAATTATTTATTAAAATCTTAATCTTATATCATATTTTTTGGTGTAAATTTAACATTTTTCCTCAACATTTTTTAGGATTAGCAGGAATACCTCGACGATACTCAGACTATACAGATGCCGAAACTGCATGAAATTTAATTTCTATAATTGATTCAACAATTTCATTTTTAGGAACTTTTTTATTTTTTTTTTTATTATATTTGAGAAAGCATAATATCTATACGATTAGCCTTATTTTCTACACAAAAAAGTCCACCATCAGAACATAGTTATTACGGATTGCTAATATTAACCAAAAATTTTTTTTCTTCTTCTAATTTTTTATTATAAGTAAAATTATATACAAAAATTAGCTGTATCGAAAGCTCTCAAGTACTAATCGCTTAAGGGGAGGGGCACTTACGAATTCTAAACACTCAGTGATCTGTGAGTGGAATAGCAACACCCCCCAGTTCATATTTCGTATAACAGCAAACTAACGCTACTTGCTTATGTATTTCCGATTTATGCCGGCAGCAATAAAATATATTTATACGGCTTTCAGTTTTTTTTAATATTTAAGGCTTTAAAATACTTTTTTTTTTTAATTGAAGTATTTAAATGAATATTCCCAGCTGTCACAGAACATTTTCATCATTTTGTGAGTTCAACAAAAAGTGTTTTTTCTTCTGCTTCCATTTCAATAAACTTAACACATGATTGTTTAAAGTAATTAAAAAATTCCATTTGGAAATTTATAAAGTTGTTTTCAGCAAACCAATATAGTTTAATTCGAAATTTTCTATTTTATTTGGATTTAGCATTTACCTTTCGAATCCATACTGTTTACAAAAACTGAAACAAACATTTATTGCATGTCATTTCCATAAAAACATGTTTCATTATTATGATAATTTTATGTTTTTCTGTTGGTGTCTTTTTTGTTGCTCTTCTTGAATATTCTATCCTTTTAAAAGGAAAGTGTCACTTGTGATGTGATGATGTTAAATGCAAATGACATAGACGTGTTTCTAATGACACTGACTTGCAACTTTAACATTTTTTTTTTCCTTTCGGTTGCAACATTTTTTTTTCTTCTTGTAATTTTTTGTTATTGTAATATTTGCAAATCATAAAGTGCTAAAAAAATGATACAATAACAAAAGTGCATACCAAAAAACACTTAAACTCACATACAGTCATAAACAGTTATTACTTCATGGCTAAAAGGCTTATACTGCAGTTGAACTAAATGAGACAATGATAAATGATGGCGACAGACTTGAGCAAGGAAAAGAAGACATGAAATAAAACCAAAGATAGTTTTTGGGACCCTATATTTGGTTTTGCTGAATAAATTTGAGTTGGTGGAAAAATCACTTTTATACTAAATATCCTTAAGGAAGAAAAATTTAAATAAAAGGAGCAATTGCTGGCTTTACTGGCCAGAAAGCAAAAAAAAAAAAAAAAAGAAATTGCACAAGCAAAGGAAGTGAGAAGTTGCAGTTTTCTCTTTCTCTCTTATACTATACAAAATATTATGTATATCCATATAATTGTAATATTAAGTAAATAAATAAATAAATAATTTAAAAATAAAATGCATAGAATTAAAGGAAAAGTTAAATACTTAATTGTGCTATTGTTTATATATAAACAGTTACATTATTTAAGTGGCAAGAACTGGAGAAATGAAAACTTTAACGCTGGAAAAGACCTTGACAAACTGCACAGCCATTACCTCTACTTCTTCGAATTTGCTTTTAATATTTTATACAAGTTCTAAGTGCAGGCAGTTGCAATGTTGCAAATGTCCTTTAGGCTTTCCTGCTCATATGGGATAATCTAATATTTCTTACAAAAACTATTTCCACACAAAATGGAATTTATTTTGTTATTAACAATTATACTTAAAGAGAAGAGTGCAGTAATGTTTGGAAAGTTAAAAAAGTTTTTAAGAAAGATTTTTTGCTAGCCGTTTTTTCATAGCCTTGATTTGAGCTCTCTGTGTAGCACCAATTTGGATACAAAGCCACTGAGATGAAACGTATGACAAGTTAATATAACAGGTCAAGGCAGCATCTACTGAATATTTAAATATTAATGTTTTTTAGAATAATCCTTTAGAATAATCCTTTACTAAAATTAGCTACAAAGTGGAAAGATTTCTACTTTTACCTTTTGAGAGTTACGAATATTTCCAAACAAAAGAAGAGTGGATTACTTTATATCACTTTGCTTTGGTTTATATTCTTTTCAGATATGTGTACAATAAATACTATGCCGGTACCAGGCATTGCTTACCTCCAGTGCTGGTGTCCAGCCTTGCATTACCAAAAAAAAAAAAAAAAAAAAATTGTAACAATTAGTTTTAGCCTATTACAGGTTACATGCTAAGTTTTCTTATGTATCCTCTATTATCTATCTGCCAAATGTGGAGTCTACTAGTGGCACTGAACTTTTCGTATACAGGGAAAATGTCTCTACGTTCTCTGCGATATGCTGCAACGCATCTTACACCTCGCCCCCAAGTGTTTTTGTAATCGTTATGAATCGCTAATATTAAAAGCTTCTAAAACAATGAAACAAACAAATTTGATCATTTACATAATTTGTCCATCAACATTTTCCAGCAATAATTTTCAAATAATAGCAGGCAACGGATATCACCGTCCCGCTTCCTGTAGTGGAGACAATGAAATTCAAAAAAAAAAAATGAAAACTCTTTGTGGTAATATGTAATAGTGTAGAGGAGGAAAATAGATGCAAGGAAAAAGTAAGTAAGTTTTGTTGTTATTATTATAACTACTGATGCTTGTTGCAACAAAAGCTTTAACTGCATACCTAGAAGCATATACAGACAGACAGAGCTTTGAGAAGTTTTATAAGATTTTCAGTAGCATAAACAGTGTTGGCAATGCATACTAACAAACAAACGCACGTTCTTGTATAATTTTCCATATTCATTTAGTAAAAATACGTACAAGCACTCACTCATACTCACTTTTTCATGTGTGAAATGTTTTTTATGTAAATGTAATTGTACATGACTACACATGTATCGAAGAGGAAAAAGGGAAGAAAAAATTAAAGATAACTGTTGGCAAGACCTACTGAATGCATGAATGAATGAGTGAATGAATGGTTTTGACTTGAACATGTCGCCGCTTTAATTCAAACTCTCACTATCTGAGTTGTTAAATGTTAAAAGGAAACTGAAAACTAAAGAATGGTTAGAAGGAACAAAAAAAAAAAAATGAAAAAAAGGAAAATTAAAATTAAGTGTGAGCTAAAAACATTGTGACATTTTAGGCCAGAAGTGAATCAATGAAGTGTGTACGATCTGTTAAAGATGATACGAGTATGATGATTTATCATCACTTTTATTAAGAGTTTATCTTCAACTTTAAATTGCTTTTATTCTTTTTCCCATTAAAATACGAAAAACTTTTTGGAGTTTTTTTTTTTTTTTTTTTTTTTTTGAAAATAAATGATGAATTATGGTTATTTTCTAGAAACACTCCTGCAGGAATGGAATATGACTTTTTTTTAGTTCTATTCAGAAATGTTTTTTGATATGATTTCTTTGGATTTTTAAAGTGATTTGTTGTTGAACCGAACTGTGATAGATAGAAGAATACATCAATTTTAAGTGGTTAAAAAAAAGAGTCCTTTTTTTTACAAAAATTATACATAAATTCAAGTTTAATTTTAAGGCATAATATTTTTATATGTGTAAACGTTATTGGCTACAAACACATTGAGAAAAAAGGTAAATTGTATTGCGATTCAAATCTTGCAATGTGCTGTTACTAAAGGGTTTCATTTTTCATACTCGTATGTACAGAAATATTTACGCAATTCTGCCACACCTTGGAAAAAACAAACTACAAATAATGAAACCTTTAAACCAATATGGTGCCAACTTTCAAGTTTAAAAGTTATGAAAACGACCTGTATTCCTGTGTATACGGAAAACATACAAGGATATTGTGCGTTTATTAGGAAGAGCTCTTTGCTACAAACTAGTGTGCATTTTGTAAACAGAAAACATAAGGACAACATACGAGGTGCACGATACTGCGTTAAATATATACCAATCAATATTTTCATAGAAATTCTTGATTACTTTGTGAGTATATTTTAAAGACATTTTAGAATATCAAGTTATGAGAATAAAAACTGAATAGGAAGCAGGGCCATGCCAACCTTAAGAGACAAAAAGGATAAACAGGACTTCGGCATACTGTTTAGCAGAAATACTCTTTCCGCTTGTAAATTATGGAGAAGATAATTTATTATTATATATGGATTGGTTAGAATAGTAATTATTTCTTAATGAAAATCGTGAAAGCAGAGAACTTTAACCTTATTATTATGTGTTTCTGCCATAATTTCCTACACAGTTCGTTAAAATGTTTATTAAAACAACGATTTAAAAAAAAGACAGGTAGAATCCATATATAAATCTTGGTAAAAACTATGGATTCTATTCGATTTGTTGCATATATTTCTATTTCTATTTCTATTTTCATAAACAGAAAGAAAACAAAACTTTTTGCTATATGAAATATAAGAAGCATTACTTCTTGCATTGACTTAAGCAACTAGTACCAGGAATTTCCTTTTCTACACGCTTTTCCACCAGCATATTAAAAAACAACAAATAGAAAACTTCCAACAAAAACAACAACAACAACCACCACAATATAATAACTATTTAAAATCAAACTATTTTCATTTTGCACACTATAACACTCATGCACAATTTCCCCTTAACATTTGTTAACAATTCATGTTTCTCGTTTTATATTTTCATTTTTGTTTTCCAAGTTTTGCTATTGTGGCTGAAGTTGCTTAACTTCAGCATGGCCAGGCAAGCTAAACGAGCCGGGGAGCTTGTTGGCATGTTAGTGTAGAAACAATTGTATGCATTCTTTTCTTACTTTAATGTGTATTTTTCCGTAAAATTAACCAATAAACATTTATGAGCTAAATAGTTCTTAAGTATTCTCACATGCACATGCACTGGATGTACATATTTCTTATTTGACACTTTGACTACTGACGTACGCATTTGCTTGCATATACTTAACTTCTTTCTATGCATTGTCAAGGAAAGTCAGGCAAACACAGCTGGTAAGTACTGCGCTTACGTATGTATGTGTAAATGGTTATGTAAATATAATAAGATTATTTTTTTAGAGGTTCACAAATGTATGTATGTCATTGAGGGCTCCGCTTTATTTAAAAAGCCATTTAGTTTAGTTTGACATTTCATCACGAATAGAGTTTCTGGGAAGGAAAATGCGTCGGCGAACAACTCTAGAAATTGCTATATTTGAATAGGCTTCAAAATGACGGATTCATATGCCCCACAGGACACGTCATAATAGGATTATAGGATTGTGATTGGATAATTTTTTTTTAAAGTAATGCAAAGTCACTCGCCTTCATCGATAAGTTTGAAAAAATAGCAACAGTTGAAATCACATAAAATAATTCTGCAAATTCTGTTGTAAAGTTAGCGAGCTATTGTATCCCAGATTGCCCTTGTAGGCGCCAGCCATCCCCACAGTTATTTTTAATCATTGTCTTAACCTTTTCTCTCCAATAAAATCAGTCTCGTTCGTGTTTACAATAATTTAGACTTGTGCGGCTCTAAAAAAAACACCCTTTAACTAGTTTTATAAAATGATAAAAATAAAAATAAAAATAAGTAAAAATAAGAAAACAAATTAGTTCCCTTTTTCTTTAAGTGTTTTTTACACTTACTAGTCGCAAGATGTTTCAATTCACAAGAAGCTTTACACCTTCTTTTCGCGTCTGACTTTATTGCATTTTTGCTACCAAACACTGTTACTGCAAGCATGCAAAATGTTATTACAAGTTCCTCCATAGTACTGCTCCAAACTGCCGGGATCGATGGCAGCAGATGAATGAAGAGTAATGAAGCCACACAACCACCACTTTTTCTTTGTGCTATTTTAGTTGAATTTCATTCTTTAAAATTGTTTATGTTGAATAAGCAACAGAAAAAATATAAAAATAAAAAAAAAAATAAAAAATTTAGAACAAAAGTTAAAAAATAAAATTTCCATGAGGCAAGAAATAAATATGGTGAGGAGGAAAATGAAGCTTCCTTAATATTGTTTATTTTTTAAAAGCTAAATGTTACATACCACTTTAATCTAAATGCACTTAGAAAGGTGTTAGAGATGAAGCCGCATTGAATGCATTTTTGCAATGGAATTATTTATAAGACGTTGCAATTTACAGGTTGAATTTGAGAAAATTGCAATTGTTGATTCAATAAAAATATCTAGTCTTAATTGGGAATAGTATTTGATAATAACGAGTGCTTAAAAGCTGCGAAACTGTGCAGAGTTATCTGTTTAGTAAATTTTGTCAACAAACAACATGAACCGGTTGCTATTAGGCTGAAAAGCGAGCTATCCTTGCTTAACAATCGATTAATTATAAAATCGTTTTACTAAGAAACCTTATTGGAAAAAGTATTAAAAAATTCCATTCATGAACTAGTTATTGCTAAAGGATCATCTTTCAAATCGCGGTGGGAGTTGCTATTAGGCTGAAAAGCGAGCTATCCTTGCTTAACAATCGATTAATTATAAAATCGTTTTACTAAGAAACATTGTTGGGAAAAGTATTAAAAAATTCCATTCAACAAAGCCACCAAAAAGCGCATACGCGGAAAACTTATACTGGAAGTCATATTGAAATAATTAAAAAAAAATCATTCCAATATTATTTCTCTTCCACATGAACATTTTAATACGTATACTCGTAAAGCCAGATGGAGAGCTAAACTGTAAAAAGTCCTTATATGAAAAAAAGTCCTTACATATATAAAATATCCTGTACTGAGAGGATTTGTATTCTATCACTTTAATACAAAGACAAAAATGGCATATGTGCTGAAAAAGTAGGACATTGAGGCCTTAAAATACAATCAGAGTTGCATTTACTCCAACGAAGAAAATTAATTTATCTCCATCATATTTATATGATCGTATGGCATTAGCAAAGGCATTTTTGTGCGATTTTGTACAATAGGATGCAAACACATCAGATTTTTATATGAATATAAATCATGTCCTTTATTATTATCGTAAATCTTCCAGTTTTATAACCTTTTAGATATAAGAGGAAATTTATATATTTATTTTCGATTTATGTTAATGATTATATATATTATTGATTCATTAATATTTTACTTTCTCAAATCACTAGATTATTTATATTGTATCAATAATTTTTATCACTCTCCCAATGAAAGTGTTCGCAGTATTAATTATAAAATTTTCTTGCATGTTTTGAATAATAATTAATAATCCATTCAGAAGTCGGTTTTTGATACTAATCTATAAATTACTCATATCCTTTCCTTATTATAAGTATCTCTAAATAATAATACTAATAATGTTACACATTATAAAAGAGTTCAGGATACGTTATATCTTTTTTAATTAATTACAATTTAATTTGTTTTATGAAAGCATAAGTATTCCTGATTTAAAAAAGGTTTGAGGCAGAACAAATATTTCTTTAATAAATTAGACGACAACTGCAATTTACAAGAAATTAAATATTATTTTTGTTTTTTTCTATAAAACTCGACTGCTGTTTTTACGAATTTACTAATTCTTTGTACCCGCCCATCAGATTTGCAAATATGGCATGCCTGGGAAAAAGGGACTTTTTGCGGACTGCTTTTAGTTTCATTAATAGAAATCCGTTGTCTTTCGCATGGTGCAAATCCGTTTCCATATTAATTTTTGGTTTATTCGTTAGATTGTTAACTTCCCTTCCAATGAATAAAAATATTTTTGTAGTCCTTGCAAAGCCTATAGTTTTATTCATGTATTCTACTTTTAATCCAGATAAATACATGATTCATTTATCTCATATACATACTTTCGAAATAATTTTTTAAATTATTTTTATTTTTATAATTTTCAATATTTTTATGAAAATTATGAAATTTTCACTGATACATTTTTAAGCGACTGGAATAATGGAACTGTGAAGCTCCTTTTTTCTGTATTACACTGTAAATAAAATTTGATTTACAATGTTAATATAATAAACGTTATTATAATAATCGTTAACCCTATTATAATTCACAACAGTTGTAAATTTGATGTTCTATTTTTAAAATTGCGATTATGGTTTATAATAGTCGTTTTTAAGTGTTGCCAGTTCTGTCAAAAATTTACAACAGCTCAGTACGTGTTGTGTGGTTAAAAAAAGAATTTCTTCTCAATATAATTTACTACAAGAAGAGAAAATTGTTTCTGAAATTATTCGTTGACAAATTTTTCTGCTTACTATATATTTTCAATAACTTTTTTTAGTGGATATTTTTTTTATTTATTTTTTATATGCCTCAATTTTTGATTTTAAAGATTTTTGATATATACAAATATATATATTTGTATTTGAGTTTAGTAATTTTTTTTTTTCAATTTGAAACAGTTTTATTATTTTTATTATTATTATTATTATTATTATTATTATTATTATTATTATTATTATTATTATTATTATTATTATTATTATTATTTTATTCTATTTTATTGTATTTTATAGAATTCCTTTTCGAATGCGTGTGTTTTCTTTGTATCCTCATCACTATCAATATAAGTCGAATAACTCGGTGCTATTGTCCATTATTTAATATATTTTTGTAACTTTTTATTTATTTATATTACTTATAAATATATTACATATATATATATTACTTATTTATGTTTTGTATATTAATAAAAATAACTTCTGCCTATTTTTTTTAATTTTCACTTTGCGCTAAATTTGTTGAAACGTATTAGTTTTGTTTTCAACTGTCTGTTTTGTATACTCAAAGATGCATTTTTTAGGAAGGTATACTAACATTGAAAACAACCCTGTGACATACGCAACATATATTAAGCAAATAAATGTCTGTTTATTTCTAATATTACACTTAGAATTAGAATTATGATAATGATGAGCGCGTTATGGATTTATCTCTGTATGCCGTAAGGTGGGGTTCTTTGAATTTGAAATAAAAGCTAACAATTAGCAGCCATTTTAGTTTGGGAAGCTGTTAAGCAAACTAACTAATTTCATTGGGGGAGTTCAGCTTGTGCTTGGTTAAGCTGAACTCCGGGCTTATTGTTTATCACTGCGTGATAAACTTTTCATGAACTGTGGCAGCAGGGAAGACCAGCCGCGTTTTTCTTGTCGCAATGTGAGATACAATTCGAATGTAGACACCATCTCACTGTCTACTTTCAGAGTGCCAATGCGTCGCGAATTTTCGGGCTCTTCCTCAAATTCAATGTAAAGATTAAAGCCGCGCACGCCACACGGCTCGCGTTCCAACAAACGTATAACTTCTGATGCTCTGCGTGTGGTGAGATCACAGGGTATTGACACTTCAGTGCAGGTTAAATTATGTTGTAAACCATAAACAGAAAAAGTGTAAATGTTGTGTTGTCTCCTCTACAACACAACATTTAGATGTTGTGAACCATAATAGGGGGATTAATTTCTTGTCTTTATAATTTATATATTTATTTTCGATTTATTTCAAGGGATATTTTTATATCATAAAAATGGATTTGTGGTAGATCAGCCATTATATTTTCCTGGTGGAGCCAATTTAATTTATGACCTTTCTTCCTAAAATGATTTTACTGCTACATACTTAATGCCAAAATTCCTTTCTGCATTTCTTATAGAAATAACAAAAAAAAATATATATATCTATCACAGTAACATAAAGAAATAAATAATTTTATTACAGCATCTGTACAACCTCTGCTCATATATAAAAGACAAATCTTTGCAATCAATTGGAAACATCCAATAATTTCTAGGTATTATCCCTGATTTCAAGTATATTGTCAGTAATTTTATTTTTTCCGTATTGCTTTTTTCTCTGCTCCAAACTTTAGCACAGTCCTTGCAAATTACGAAAACATTTTAAGTACTTCCGCTGTTTTACGCTGACGGTGCGAATGTGCGTTAGGAAAAAATTAAACAAGAGTAAAAGAGGAAAGTGGAAAGTGGAAACTTTCAAAGGAAAAACAAAATTTAAAATTTATAGGAAAATGTGAAAAGGAAGAGATTGATTTAAAAGCTGGTATAAAATGTTCTGATATCAATAAAATGTAATTTGTTGCTGTCGTTCCCTGAAAGTTTTTGTCACAAACAAATCTACAAATGCTTGCAATGCTCGCGCATTGAATAAACGTTAACAGCGTTACAAATCGCTACTGTTTGCTGCTATTTTTTTTTTTTTTTTTTTTTATTGGTTTAACATTTATCTATTAGATTTATCCAAAGCAGAACTATTTTGTAAATAAAAAGCATTCAAAAAGAAAACCAATAAAAGAAGAAACGAAAAAAGTTATAAGAAATACAACAAATTTGCGCTTAAAATGCAGTTAAATCAATATAATGGAAACACTTTCAAATATCTGAGCTATTATGTAATCTTTATTCTTATTCCTTTTCCACAAAGGGGGAAAATCAAACAGAAAACATCAGATGAAATATCGCTTAATATTTTATTGAATATACTTTAGAATACATTTTAAATAAACGACTACTCATGAGATTGAGCTTCTTTCTACAATACGAGTGTGATATAAACATGTTCTTATGCAGTCACTGTGATAATATTAAGTTTCCATAAAAATAAGAAAAACATAAATGCAAAGAACATCATGAGTAAATTATTTCTAATTAAATTTGTTTAAAATGAGAAAATTAACTCCAGTTACTAATTATTTAAATTGAATTGTTATACTTCTTTCTTTCAAATTAGTATAATAAAATAAATGCATTTAAATTCATTTAAAATATTTAGGTGTTCACTTGGATTCTATACGGTTCATTCGGGCTACTTTACTTTACTTTCTCAAGCAACTAAAGATTTAACCGTCAACAAATTAAAAATAAACGAGAATTTTGCTTAAATCAAATTATGAAAATAATAAATATTTAAATAAAAATAATATAAAATAAAAAATAAAAATCAAATAAAAAATATTTAATTTTAATTTCTCAGTTGAAATGCAAACGGAAGCATGAAAACAAATGTAAAAAAACAGTTTTAAAAGGCCAGTGTTGCCAAGCAAGCATTTTAAACACCATGATTTATTTATTAAAAATATATTTCGTTTATGGGATTCAAGAGGAATTCTAATTACTTAAACACACTAATTTAAACTCATAGAAGTTACTTAAAAATCAATAAACTTGTGTAGAGCCAATGAAAGTAATCTGGTGTTGGCTGTTTAGTGTCCTCTTCAGATTAAATGGGATTTAATTTATTTTATTTATTTATCCACTTAATAAATTTTTTTTTTCACTAATATGGGTGAAAAGACTGGCTGCTGAGACCATTGGCTACAAAATGGATTTTAAAAGCATGCCAGTTTCCACTTTTTTGTTGTTATGGGTGTGTAGCAGAAAGCCGGAAATTAAAAATGCTTTGCCCTTAAGGTAGTTTAAATTTTATTAATAATCTCTTTTCTATACAAAATTCTTATTTAAAAAAACCTCTAAATTTGAAAGCAAACTTTAATTTTCTTTTTTAATAAAATATTTATTAGAATTTCTTTGCTAAAATTACACAATATTATTATAAATAATAAATAATATTTTTACTTTTGTTGTGCATTCTTTATAAACTACTTTCGCTCTTCAATGGCGGCTAGTAGTTCTAGAAACGTTTGTATATTTTCAGCATTCTGTGTTAAATTTTTATATTAAAGGTTATTTCGAGTTATTATTATAATTATTTTATTATAGAAAAATAACATATAAATTATAATTTCTCCGCTTAAACTGAGTTTAAAACCAAATTGTCAAATGATGACACTTGGAAGCCTTTAAGAAAATACTTTTATACGCATGGCGAGAGAAAGGAGTAGAGTGAGAGAGAAAGAGAGAGGAAATTACCAATAAAGTTTCCATTTCAATAAAAAAAATTATCGATTTATGTTATCAAGAACTGATTCCTTTCATTAAAAATAAATTTCATATTAAAATAAAAAAATATCAATAATACAAAAGGATCTTTTATTTCTGTTCGTTAGTATTGTTATTGTCAAAAAACTAGTTTTGTAGTCAACTGTACTACTTTCTGTCATAAATTTTATATTTTGTATTTTTTGTAGTCTTATACATTCTTGATATGTTATGCATTTTGTAATTAATTAAAAATCAACTGGAACACTCTATTTGTTTATACTGGCAAAACGTTTATAATTTGTAATTTTCGATACTTTTCGAGTTTGTATATTGATTTCTAAACATTTAATAAATTTAAATCTTTCAAAAAATAAAAAATATTTTTATTACATTTCTTAACAATATTTAATTCATTATTATTTTATTTTGCAGTTAAAACTAAATTTAAATCTCAAAAAAAAAATTATTTCTTCGGAACTTGTTAAGTATCTAGATGAACTATTCTCATTAATAAGTGAGCAATGAAATAAACAGGTAAAATAATAGTAACAAAAATAGTTATTCTTTCCTATTGTTTTTCTTCAAAAATAGCTGCGGGTTAAAACTGAAAAGTTTTACAATAAAGAAAAAAGAAAAAATCCCAATAATGGCCGATTATTAATAAATTACAATAATAATAAATGTGTGAAGAAAAGCAGCCCAATTGCTGTAATTTCAGCGGCCCATCGTTGCCAGGGAGTCTTAAGGACTTTTCAAACAGTGGACTACATATACTGATTATACGGACTGCTATCCACTTGAAAACAAGTCTTTCGCAAAGTCATCTTGCTTGCCGAACCGACATTGTAGGGCTTTATGTACAAGCCTAAATAATAATAATAATACTAATATATATATATATATATATATATATACCTTTAAAAATTATTTAAATTAACATAATTTAATTATGTAAATAAATATTTTTATAAATATTATATTTTTATTTTGTTTTAGCCTAACAAGTTACTATTATGGTTAAAGCTAAGCGATGTCTGTTATAAACTTGCATACTATAATCCGCTGTGGTACAAAATCGAAATATTTTAATATTAGTATCAGATTTCAGACTTTCAAACAATTAAGTACCAGAATATCTGAATAATTTATTTTAATACTTTCCGCGAATGCGTATTCAATAAATTCCATACCATTGGCAATTCAGAAAACTACACTTCTTATTATTGCTATCATGATATTTTATTTATATATAAGAGGATGTGGCATGGACAGGTGTGCTACAGTGTACGTGAATTCCTGCCTGTGAGGCTTAACTTCACGGTGGGCTTAGCGGGGTAAACCACACCTGTCCATTCAATTCATGCAACAAATCATATAACAAATCATATAACAATCCAAGAATTACAGACAGCCCGCCCTCAGAGGGGAGAACCATCTCACTGCCTACTAGCGTCTGTTGAATGGTAACAGCACCTAGATAACTAATCGCTTGACCGGATCGTATCGAGCATTAGCATCAATGCGTTACCAGCCACTCAAGAGAAATCTCCCAAGCAACTTTTGGTATCAACCACAAAGCCACCACGTGTTCTCATAAGGAGGCCTCACCATAAACCGGTCACAACTTCATTCAGCGCTGTTAAAGTTGGAGCGAACTTGGTCTATGGACAAAGTCACTAAAGCCGCACAAATTAATCCACGAGCATAATCAATTAACTCCGTGGAGTGTGAACTAATCCGTCCTCGATAAAAGTTCGGTTCAGGTATTGTGCAAACCCAAAATCACTTATTAACCTGCGCGATAAAAATCCATTGTGGGGCTGCCGATACACGTGGTTCCAGTATAAAACCAATGGTGGTGCTTTCGGAGAGAACTCTCAAGAGAGAACTCTCCTACAATATTCAACACTGAATCGATTAGGTTATGCTAGACTAACTCCTAGACCAACAAGCATAGCTTGCCTTTACCTTTTAATTACTTATAAGCACGCCCGTTGCCATGTTATTTCATGGATTGGGTAGTGGCGGACAAGTTTTACGGATTTTTGCCAAAGGTCATGGTCTGGAAACGCAAGATACCGTCTTCCCAAAGTGCACCCCACCAACATGTAAATTTCACCAAGGTGCATACTGTACTACACTGGCGGTATGTGGCATGAACAGAACTCCCAATGAGAATACCTGAGAATAAGGCCGACATTTAGTATGCCCAAGAAATTATAAAGAACATTTTGGAAGTTTTTGTATGCCTGTAACTGAAATATCCACAGAAGTATATTATTACTTGAAAAACGTGTTCGTATAACAAAAACCGATTGCCATTATTTATTTAATTTTATATTTTTAAACAAACTAGATTTCTTAAAAGCCAGAGCTGGAGATACAAATTTTTTAATATTCTTTAGTCCACTGCGATATAAATTGATTACCACTTCAGATATACTAAAATGTTTTCAGCTATTCTCTTCCTTAAAAATTCCTGCTCTTAACTTCTAAATGTCCGATGAAAATCCATATGTCCTTAAGCAGTTCCAAAAGCCATAATTCTAAAATGATTGTGTTGGCCAGTAGAATTAAATGCATTTCAGAAAATTCTCTTTTTGTGTGTTGCAAATTACATGTCTTATTAAATTGTTGCTTTTAAGTAAATAAATACAAATGGAACTCATTTAGATAGATAAATACTGTTATGTACTGCACTCTACAGTGTTGCATCCACATATGTTTTATTCCTTAACCCTCTCTACTCCTCTGCCTATTCACTGTTATTGCTATTCAAGTTTAGTTTTTGGAATGTTTTAGTGTATGTGGCAGTGAATATAAAGTTGAGACGATAAGAAAAGTTCACTAGTTGTTGTTTTATTATTATTTTTTTTTTTTTTTTTTTTTGCTTTAAATTTTTGTTTTTGAGCTCACCATGACACCCTGACATATGATTAGTACTAGTATGCAGTCTGACGCTGATGATGGTATTCTGTAGTGTCTGTTTACATATTGTTAAAGTTTTTCCTTCATATATTATTGCTGTTTTTGCTACAAATAAGCATACGTAAACGTACAAACATATCCCAGCAAACAAGTGGACAAAACAGTTGATAATTGCTAGTAGAATTTAAATGTCATTCTCTTGAGTATCCAACTGATAAGATACAATTGTACATTCTTCAGATACCTAAAGTATGCTGACACCCATAAACTTCGGTTTAGAACTATATTTTTGAAAAAGGAAAACCACAAATCCTTTCCTGCCAAATAAAGCCTTTGGTTTATTGTTATATCCATATCCTTTAATAAATTTTTTATTAGAGAAAATAATGGAAAAAAGAATTACTTTGTTCTTGTTATTGGATTTGCATGAAAGAAAAAAACTGTTACTGTCATACATTTAGAAGGTTTAAGGATGTTCCTCCCGTTCCTGAAAAACTTTGTCATGCATTACAATTTTCAATGGTACACGCTTTTCCTAAGCAGTTAAGAAAGATCCTTCAATAACTTTTTTCTGTGTAATTGGGTTTTGAAATTGTATATGGATGTTTAGTAAACATTTCTTAATTAAATCAACACGACCTCTAGTGTCATTATAATATCTGATCATTGATCATTTATTAGATATATGTTTTCCATTCTGTTGTAAAAATAAAATCATATCATTCGGATCACTGTCATGTATATGAAATGTTTACTTTTCGCATTTATTTCAAAACGTTCAGTACAAGTTCGCTTTTCTGTTGGAAATATGGGCTATATGCCACCGACTGGCCAGATATATATTATTTCCCCCAAAAATGGAGATGGCGGTTCAAGTTTTGTTTTATTATTTAGAATTAATCTTTATTTATTATATTTATAGCTTTCGTCTGATCTATTCGTTGTCGCATAAAATGCAGAGGTCTCCACGCATGCGCAATATAAAAAAAAAAATCTATGAAATTTAATTTTTTTATTACTCATAAAAACTTATAATTAAATTATAAACTTATGAATTATTAAAGAGCTACAACCACAATGGTTTTAAGCTTGAACTATAAAACTTAAAAATATATATTTTTTATATAATTGGCTGCCTCCGTAAGCGAGTGAATAATACTCATTTTAATAAGCCGAAGGTCGCGGGTTCGATTCCTGCCTAGACACTGGGCGTTTTCCTGTGGACAAGCCAAAAGCTTTGTAGATAGAGTTAGTTAAAAAAAAAAAAAAATTAAAAGCTTCCATAACGCTTTTGCATGAAAAATTCAATCAAGTCGTAAAAAAATGTAAAAATTTCTTTACTTGCAACAGGATTTAAGTAATCTGCCAAATTTATTAAACTTCTTCAACCCAATCTTATATATACGTATAATGTATATAATGTAAAAGATCTATTAAAAAGTGAAAAGAAGTATATTGGAGAAGAAAAAGGACGAAAATTAAAAAATTTTGAAAATATTCAATCCTTTACAAGTTCTATATTTTTTTTTTCTAACAAAATAGCAGCAGAATAGAATAGAAGACAAACTAATTACGTTTCAATTCTGAGTGTTTGCTGGGGAGGTGCAAAAAGTTTATATTTTACATTTTGTAAAATTCAGTAATGCTGCATGCGTGTAGTTTTTAATGTCAGAATATTTCTTTTAATGCAAACTTGCAATTGAAAATGAAATAAGTGTGTACTTGTTTAAATGTACAAACATTGGTTTCGTGCAAAGTATAAACAACCGTAAAACAATTGTACAGCTTTTGTGGACTTTTAACAGAAGCCACCAGGAGTAATGATACACTTGGTTTCGGATCGGTCAAGGGAAATTTAATATTAAATGATATTTTTCTCTATGTCACAATGTTGAAGAGCCATCAATGACTTTGAGTGGTTACCCTATTTTCATCACTTGGTGCTTCAGGCTGGGCCAAATGCAAGTCAATATCTACTAGATATGATTCAACTCACTCTAACAATGCTGTCAAAAGTCCTAATATTGCCCAGCAGTCACTGTCTCACACGCTCTCTCAGTATAGAAAATATCCTTTTTACTGAATCTGATATGCTCAAAGCCAAACCAACAGACACCTTCAGTTATTAATTCCAAGCATTTAGGAATTCAAAATTTTTGAGAGCATCCTAATATTCAGGCTCTATACAAACATAAGTTATCCTCTAATAACTAAGCACTGGCATGTAGTTGTATCTAAGGGTTAAGCTTTATATAAGCCAGTGTCATACTAGTCGTAAGCAAATATGTTGTGCCTTCTAATCTTTTTTAGCAAGTTTGCGTCTTTTTTTTTTTATTGCTCATTCTTTTTCGTCTCCTTTGAAAAGTTTAGACAGACAAAGTTTTGTGGTAAATTTGAACAACTGTAATTTTGCTTGTTCTGTGTCGAATTTAATAACAAAAAAAAAAAAAAAAACAGAAAAAAGCACACGACAAGATGGAAAATGAATTAAGAAAGAAAAAGTGTAGGATATTTGTTGATGTTATTTTTATTTAATTTTTTTAATTAAAAAGGATTTAAAGAGCCTTTTCTTTCAATTTATAGAAAAAGTTTTTTGTACTTATACGGTAGCTTGACATTTTAGATATCTTATATCAAATAAACTCTTAGAATTTTTACAGAGGAGTAACAAGTTTGAACTAATTTAAAAACAATATTTTTTTTTTTTTTTTTTGAGATATATTTGAAAGTAGCTGTGAAGTTAGTTGAGGATGTTTAACAATTATTACATTACGAGCAATTGTGGTATAGTTAAAATGAAATGGATAGATGTTATGCGATTAGGAGCATCCGAGATAGATTATATCGATCAAGGAGAATATGGAAACTTTTCAGGTAAGCTCTTCGTACTAGATGGATGCATTTTTGTATCTAACGATGTCTTCTAAAAATTACTCTTGGAGTTTTTAGAATTTTTGAATTTTCGCATAGAAAATATGCCAAGCAGTTTCAAAGTGTGTGTATCCTGTAAACTATTTTTATGTTATTAATTAATAATCTTCTTGTTTGTTTATCCGAAATTCAACTCAATTAACCTTTTCTGAAATTTTTCTCATCTCAATTATATAAATTAAACTTTTAATTAAAAAATGAACACAAAGTAAAATATCTTCTATTTTTATATAATCATTAATTACTTACGATATGATTTTGAAGATTTTATAAAATCAAAGCTGTGACTGATGAAATCACATCACTGATTGCAATTCTCTTTAATGTTTGACAAGACAAAAGCTTCTAATTTTTTTTTTCTTCTTCTTTGATACATTTGTTGTTGTGCACTGATGGCAACCGGTTTTAAAATTTGTGATCGTCCTTTCCGTACACATACTGTGCACAGAATGCAGACGTTACTATATAATTTAAACTTTTATAATTTTTATATATAAATGTAATATAAAATTGAGTAATTTTAATTCATTTCCAATTGACTTTAATATTATTCGATTTAATGTTAAGTATTTTAATTGTTTTTTGTTGGTGTGTGTGATACTGCAGAAACATGTAAAATAATCAAGTAATTCTGAAAAGCCTATTTAAAGAAAAAGTATCTGATAATCTGATAAAAATTAAAATTTTAAATATTCAATAAAAAATTTATTTATAAATTTTTATAATGTACAAAAAACTTAATTTCTCACTAATCTGATATACTGAATATAGAAAAAAAAATTTTTAAACAAAATATTTATAGAAAAAAATAATTTTTTTTTTAGTTAGTTATTTATTTATTGAGGCTTCTATTTTTCCATTACATGGAATTTTTTTTACAAATATTTTTTTTTTTTGAAAATTTAAAACTATCAGCTATTTTTTTTATTACATTACTATAGTAGTTCTTGCCTATGCAACTTGCCTATCTAATCTAAGAACAATTATAAACTATAATTATAAATATGTATAGCAATTAATGGTCTAAGCAGTGCTTGCTCCCGGCACTTATCTAAAGAGTTGGATGTATTGTTTATCATCTAGTGTAAAAATGAAAGAGTTCTATTTGAATAATAAAATACTAAAATAATAATACTAATACTAAAACTTAAATTCTACACTAAAAACTAAACCTTAAAAATAAAACTAATAGCTAATAAATAAAAAAGTAATAATAAAAATAAAGTAAAATAAAAATCTAATCAATAAGAAAACAAAAACAAATAAAACAAAACCAAAAAGTATTCAGCCTCTATGAATACCGGGCTAAATACGTGAGAAAAAGTTAAGACCGGGATAACCCTACATTCACTTATCTATTATGAATTATGTTCCTGTAAAATTCCAATACTGGATATATATTGCGTGTTTGACCAATTAAACTTTATCTCGGTATATAAGAGATGCCTAATCACTTTACCCTCAAAATGATGCAATTCCTCCCCAATTTTTCATTAAACCCAAGGCATGAAATGAAATTGGATCCAATCCTGCCTTTTCATACACATATCTATTCGAGAACCTTTTACCGAAAAGCCTATAGTTCCTCTCTTTGCATTTGCTTAAAATATGCTTCTCAAAATTCTCGATCCTCTCCGTCAAGGTTTTTGATATGACAAACCATATGGGAAAGGCATTAAGAAGAATCGACGAATGCTCAAAGCAATTTGGTCCTTACCGATAAACTTCTAGTGCTAAATAATCTCGCATATATTGCTTTCACACGATTTGTCCTCTCTAAATTATATAGCGCGTGACCATTAAATTCCAGAGTCTTATTAAAGTTCGCCGAAAGGTATTTCATTGTGTCCTTAAATACGATATTGTTGCCATTCAAATCCAGCTTTAATCTTTTGCTCTCCGGTACTACAAAATATTTACATTTCCCGGAAGCATTTCTCAAACAAAGGGCATTACTTTTTTCGGTGTTAATCTTTATCCAACAAATTAGAGTAAAATTCATACACATTCCTCAGATACAATGAAATACGCTGCAGTGCCACCTCATCAGACACATCGTGAGTGTAAGGAAGAAAGTCAACAGCGAATAGGATACCCTTACAATTGCCCAATTCATATCGAGGCAAAAAAATTAAATATGTAATAATAAAACGAAAACAAAATGAAAAACGTGAACACCCTCTGCTCCTCTTTTGCTCTGCTTTTTATTGAATATTAATTCTAAATATCAATATTTGTCTCTACTTGCCACTACAATTATCCAATCGTTCTTTAAAAAGGCTTTATAAATCAATTTCCGCGCTATAAATCTGCTAACATGGCTTATAGATTCGCAGCATTCTTTATCGCTAATTAGATCTGGCAAAAAATTCAATAAAAAAAAAATTATATTGACTTTATTTTAGAACAATTTACTGAAAAGCTGATTTTTTTTTTTTTTTTTTTTTTTTTGCTTCAGACATCACTTGCTGTGTTTTTGTTCGTGTTTTGTGCCAAAATTTTATTGCCAATTACACACAATCAGAAATGACGGAAACAAATTTTGTCCGACTTTATTATTATAAGTAATTTGTTGTTCTCATCTTTAAAAAAAATATACAAGAAAAAGAAAATTATATGCCAAAGTAATTTTATTGATTAACTTTGTAAAAGAAATTTTAATTTATTATTATAAATTCATAGCTTTTGCACAAGTTTATAAGCAGCTATAAACATGTGAGAGAGAGAGCTTTAAGGCAGCGCCCAAAAAATACAAAAAAGTAATTGAAGAAGGAAAAATACAAATAAAATTATAATAATACTGGAATGGAAATATTTTAAATCATTTTCCAGAAGACTCACAGTTGAGCGACTAAGAAGTGAATTTATTTTCCTACAAAAAGAACGTACAGTGCAAAGTAATATAGATATGTTATGATGAGATATAAATGGAATTTATATTTTAATTTGGAGTTATATTTTTGATTAAAGAAAAAAATTTTTTTTTCCTTTGAATTCAAGTAAGCAGATGATGAAAGCCTTGGCTTTCATGCAACCGATGTAATTATTATTTTACATAATTTGAAATATGACTTTTGCGAAAAAGACGAGTAAGTGTAAAAAAATAAAATGCCAGCGGAAAATGTATAAAAATGCCACACACTTCAATCAAAAAATGTTGTCTTTCAAGTTATTGACAACAGCGTAAGTACTTTTAAAGTACTTTTCGAGATTGTATAATTTTTTTTATTACCATTAAAATAATATATAAATTAGATCGCTTTTCTTTTCAGCGGCAGAAATCGATTGAATTGAAAAACACGATAATATAATATAAATTTTGATTAATATAAATTTTCTAGTTCTATATACTTCCTCATAAGAAGTATAAATATATATGCAGGCCTTCACATGTAGAATTTTGCTTAAAATTTGAACTGAAACCTAAAATTACGTGACAGTAATTAGCTTTTAAATATTATATGTTGGAATATTTGTAGCTTCCTTGTAATTATCTTTGGCCTTTTACCAGTTTGCTCATTGAGCACAGCACAAATTATCTTAAATTGTTTCCACAACACTGAATAAAGTGTAATAGCTTTTGTGTTAATACTTGAAAGATACACGAGAGAGTGTTGATTGTTAATTTAACGCATTTTGCGTTAAACTAATTTTAGTTAAGATTTGTTTGCGAACAAACAAATAGATATGTATATATACAACAGAGAGCAAGCCAAGAAATTAATATGAGCAGCTGTGTAATGCAACATCTGCTGTAATTGAATATCTGGCTACGTAAAGCAATATATTTGTAATAATGTAACAAGTATTTTCACGTGTACTTTTGTATTGTATTGAACATTAAGCTTTCTTAATCTTATGTAATTAGAAATTATAACGAATACTTCTGCTTAGTAATAAAATGGGGAGGAAGAAATTGGTAAGCAATGAGTTTTCTCAAACCTCTAAATAAATTTTTAAGTTCTTTTTGTTTTCACTATATATATTTTTTTTTATTGATTTATGTTTTTTTTTCCTTATAAATCTGATATATTAGGCCATATTTTATGTATTATGAAAAATAAAATGTTTTGTCTTATAAATTTATTTAAAGGAATACGCTGGCACACTTATATGCCTGAGAAAAGCTTACTTTGCTCTGCTTATGCTTCAGCACTTTTAATTTTACTTTGAAAAATATAAAAACAATTTCTTTAAATTATTGAATATAAGCAACGCCTCTTTTTAATGTATAGTCCATCACGACATAAAAACATGTTCCAAATTCAAACAAATTGAATTTTTTGAAAACCGCAAAAAAAAGAATTCCTAAATAAATAATTTTAACAAGCAAATTTGTATTCGTCCTTTTTTTTGGTTCTGGCTTATAGTGAATGTATTAAATAACAAATATTTTTTAAATTTATTGCGGTAATAAATTATATTATCATAACTTTAATAGAAATTTATTAAAAGGTTTTAACAAAAACAAAAAAAAAAAAAAGATGTGACACATTTTGCTTGTTACTGAGATTTCTTATACTCGTATATTACTTCCATAATATGGACTCTCAAGAAGAAAAGTCTAACAAACAGAACATAAAAGACATATTTAAAAATTATACACAACTTTCTTTTAACAGCAAAGATCAAATAACACTAGAAAGAATACGATTCGTATATTCACACGGCCATATACTTGATAAAACTCTAAACATACTGCAAAAAATACACTATCAACATGAAACACATTTTAATATCGTGTGAAGCTTTTGAAAAAGAATGACGTCAGCACATACTTAAAGAAAATTATTTAATGAATATAATTAACAATACGACCTTCAAAAATTCAACAATGATTTTTAAATACCTAAAAAAATTTAGAATTTAAATTTTAGTTTAATTTGCTGCCCCAATATTTAAGAGCTCTATTGTAGAATAAGACTCAATTCGGACCCTGTAATAATATTTTAAAATAAAAAAATACATTTATATGTTTCAAATTGCTACTGTTTAATGCTTTAAAGTATAGGTTTCATAATTATGACCGCAGCAGAAATATTTTTCAAAATAATAAAAATATTGCTGTTAAAACTATTTATGGAATAATAAAATGCCAGTTCCACAAGCAATACCAGAAATGCATTATTAATATAAAGCAAAAGATTTGATGGGGGCAGCCTTATAAGAAGGCAAAAAAAAAAATACTTTTTTTTAACTTTCTTATTTTAAATATTTCATTTCACAGCGAAATTAAAATAAATATCAGTATGAGTTGTTTTTTATATATAAAAACTTTATCAATAAAACAATTTTTATTACATATTGTATACCGACGTTTAGTTAGGCCTTACAAGCTAAGTTTTTATATATAAAAAAAGTAGCCAAGAAGAAAAATTAAAATAAAATAAATATCTTTGAATTATTGCTATTCAGATAATTCATTTTGTTAATTAAATTTCTTTTTTAAACATGGTAACACTGCTTAGCGAGTAATTTGTGAATTTGTGTTGCATATCTTTGTAACAAAAAGTTACGTATACGTTATGTTGAACATTTTTAATATTGATCATACGCACCAGCGGTTTTCTAACTAACTAGAATTCTATAGCATAGTTTAAGGGGTAGACAGCACAGTTTGAACCTTTCTATGTAAATTTTACTTATTCAGTGTAAAATTGATTATTTCAGTATAATGCAATATAATGGTATACTTTAAAATGTGTTGAGTATCTGTGTTTTAAAATTCGTTCAGATATTCAATGAATTTTATTATAATTCTTAAGGGAAATCTTAGAGCACAAAATGAAATACAACAATGTAATATTGTAATATTTTAAATGAAAAATTTTATTTTTTAGCCTTTGGATACAGAATTTCGTGAATAGTCACATGCATAAATTAAACTGTATACTCGTGTGTTACTCTAATGGCAATTTTACATACAAGCAATCGGAATTTCGTCTAAAAATAGGATTAGCTAAGTAAATAACCTTTAAACTATTTACTTCTTTATTAAATTCTTTATTTAATTCAAATGCAATTATTTGAACTTGCATTTATAAATGTAAAGCGCACATGTAACATGTAATATTATATTTTTTAAATATTTACCTTAACCTTTATAGGGATTAGATTGAAACTATACAGGCTTATGCTTATGCCAAGAAAAACTTGAATATTTTCTTGGTTACTTGGCAGTCTCTTCGACAAAATGATTATGCACTATGATTTTGAATAAATATTTCTACTATATTTTAACAAAGTGTTGTTGCAAAATAGAAAATTCAAAGGCATGGTAAAATTTTTAGGTATTCCTTTTTTTTTTTTTTGCTATTATATGAATTTAACATTTTATTTCTTGCTTTTGCATTGGAATCCAAAGAACTGGGCCACTTAAGAGATCTTTTTACTCCAACAACGTACAAAGAAAATAGTCGTCATCATAAGTTTAGCATTTTTATAACCATAAACATTGTTGTTGTTCCTTTTTGTGATAGTGCGGAGCATTTGCTTGCCGATATTAGCCAGTTTGTAGCAATATTGCCTGGCTGCTCTTATAATTTGAGCTTCTATCGTGCCAAATCGTTTGCATATTTTCCTCATATTCTTACCCGCTGAAGCTTATGGCCAATTTGTTGTCTCATCCTTTTTATGCTTTCTTCAATAGCACAAAGAAAAAACAGAAAATAGGAAATGGAAAAATAATAAAACATTCAGTAACACATCAGCTTGGGCACAAGTGCAGTATCTTGTACTGGTTTTTGTTAAAATGTTTAAATATATTCTTTTATTTTTTATCAGTGTTTTATATTTTAGCATCTGGAGGAAGCTGGTGGTAAAAATCACGTTTCATTATAAGTCATAAAATATTACAGGTATGAATTGTCACAAACTTCAAATAAAACAAGAAATGAAATAAAATAAAATAAAAAACTGACAACTAGACCATACATTATTTTCGGCTCAGTTGCAAATAACTTACGGTTGCCAAATATTTCAGGTGGATTGATATTTTTCAACCTTTCAGCAAATAAAACATTAAGTGGAACAGAAAAATTAGTTTAGCAATTTCAAACACAAAACGTCTACTAGTATATTTAAATAAAACAAAGTATTTAATTCATAAGAATAAATAAGCTAATCTATTTGCAAGTGTAAAATTTTCTTCACTTTAAGGAAGCGGTTCTACAAAAACGTCTCATTTATATTAAATATATTTAATGCGTCATGTTTCAAAGCATAATTCCCAACAATAAAGTTTCATTTGTATGCGTTAAAGCGTCGTTGCGTTTTTAGTTGTTCCGAAAAGTTTTATTACGTTTCTAAGGTGATAATTTTTTCAATTTATTTTCTATAAATTACGTCCACTTGGGCGAATATTTTCATTATAATTGTTTCAAATTTACATAAGCTGAGGATAACGACATTTGTAAGAAAATAAAAAAATAGAAATGAAAAATAATAAATGGCATCATAAAAATTCTAATAAACGTACAAATTTCATCATAATTGAAAAAGTTTTTAATCTCCTTTATGTTTGCAATAAACTTCAGTTTTTGAAATACAATTATGGTATTAATTAAAATTATATATTTAATTTTACTGTTTACAAACTGTACTCTGAGATACGTTTTGGCTTAATTGGGTGCGTGTAAAGGAATAAAGTGAAACAATCGTTAATTTTCAATTAAAAGCCATAAAAAAAGGTAATAAGCTATCAGGCATTTGTGAAAAGAGACGTGTGGTTTATGGGACCCTCTGCTTGCACAGCTAAATTGATAAAGTCAATAAAAGAATTTAACGACCTTAATTTATGCATTTGCATGCCGAATTTATTTTACCTTCAAAAGGTTTCAGCCGTATTGATCTAGAAATCAATTTACAAGCAATAAATTTATTTAAAAGTACCCCAATATACCGCAGCTACTCAAATAAATGAATGCAATTAAATACAATGATCCATTTAAGTTATTGCCCGCGGTCGTAAATAAACACAGTTAATAATTTTAATTGTTTAGTTTGTCTTTATAGCTTTTCAGCATGATAATAAAAATTATTTACACTTTCGCTAGATAGTTCAATTGCAGGTGGTATCTAAATGGTTTCCAATAAAAGCTCTCTGTTCCAAGAGGAATAAAAATAAAGAATTAATTAATTATGATTTCATTTGAAAGAGTTTTGCCATTGAAAATGCCACAAGAAAATATTTTTATTTGTTTATGTGAAATTTTAGTATTAATCAGCAGTTTAAAAAATTAATTTGTAATTCCTGTATAGAAATTTTTAAATTTTATTAAAAAAGCTTTTACTTGGCTGTAGCTTTACATGTAAATAAATTCTCAGTCTTAGTGAGATTTGTTTTCAAATATAAATTTCATAGTAAAATTGAAAATCTAAACATTAATAAAATTCCTCGATGGAGGAAAAGTTGCCGGCTTCTGCAAAGTACGAAAAAAGAAAACATGCAGCTGAAAACCATATATAAAAATAATAATAATAATCAGCTAATAGTGCCAGCAACCAGTATTTTTAGCCATATTGCAATTATATTCATAAAATTGTAATATTAAGTAAATAAATAGATAATTAAATAATAATTAACTTGAATAAAAATATGGTTCAGCACACTCATTCTTTAAAACCTGCTTGCATTTGTATGCATTTCTTTGCAAATCATAAATCTTAATTGTACAAAATTATTTGTTTGTGTGAGTGTGTGTATGTGTATGTGTTTTAAAAAGACTGCCCCAATGGTTAAAAGCTTATACTCTCGTTTAGTAACAAAATTATGAGAAAACACCAACAGGAAAAATATTATGCTAACAAAAATCCCACATGCTGTTCTAAAATTTATGATTGCAATGAGAAAGTGCATACACTGCTAAGAATTAAAAACAATATCGTTAGTCTTCGGTTAAACAATTTTCTTTTCACTTTAAAGAGGTGAAAAAATATATCAAATATATTCACATACCGATATGAATGTGTTTGGGCGATTATGTATATTATAAAGGAGAAAACGTAAGTTTCGTATTTAAATAGCTTAAAATAACCAAAAAACCACAAGCAGAAAAAGGATGAAGGCGAAATAAAGTCACAATAAAGACGCATACAGCAGTTGTTGTGGCTTATTATTTACATTGTTGTAAAAGCTGGTGGCTTTTCCTTTACGGTTATTCTCGTAGACAACATATAGCTAGCGAAATTTCTTTTCTATCCCATATTTCTTTTCTCAGCCAGTAGTTACCATAAAGCTTAACATACCAAAGTACTCTACGAACTCATATAACACTTATATTTCATTTCACAGCGTAAACCAACTGTAGGCCCTGTATAAGCCCCACAATGAAAATAATTTGTAAGCAAATTCAAAATTTTCAAATCAATCAATATGAATTTATAATAGAAAGAATTACGTAAGCTTTCACAGAAAATTTGCAAAAATAAGAACAAGATTTGATTGCAACATTTTCGTTATATTTTTCATATGAAAGCTTTCTAAGCTTAAGGTAAACAGTTACTGAAATGGCTCTTAATTAAATAATAACACTCTCTAATATTCGTACACTGATTCTAAAATCTTTTAATGTTTATTATAAATTAAAAATTTTATTTATTTATATCTACGCAAACATTTTTTTTTTTAACATACAATGAAAATAATTTTTTATAATATATAAATCGTCAGTTATAGTTTTCGTATACCTGCATGACCAAACTTTCTACAACACATTTTATATTTAAAGTTGCTTTATCTTGTTTATGTATAGTGGTCATGCTACCTGGCCACATGATATGAACAACAGCAAGCTATTTTGCAGATAAGTAGTTGTTGGGAGGTTACTTTTTTATAAGGCTGTCCGTTGCTGCTATTGACGCCACGCAACATTTTCCTTCAAAGTCCTTTTTTTAACAAAGCTTAAGGTAGTTCATTTAGCTGCCTGGAGTCATATTGTTTTTTAAAACTCTTACAAAATACTTTAATATTTAATAATTCCTATCGAATTATTATATTTATTATAATAATAGTGCAATTAATCATATTTATTTAAAGAAAAGAAAAAACGAACTTGTAATATAAAAAGTGAGACGGTTTTTTTTGAAAGTGGTATAAGTACATTTTTTAAAAAAAAATCTAAGTTATGTGAATATTACTAAGCTGTTGACATCTTCCCTCTATGCTTACAATCGAATGGCATTTCGATATAAAATAAAGCTTTGATTCGGATAAGTACTCACATAAATACTTGAATATGGTAAATGCAAAATAAATCTAAGTCGAAGACGAAGTAATTTATATTTTTAATATAATTCTAAAACACTTTTAAAAAACTTGTATATTAATTGTATTTAAATGTGTTTATTTTAAGTATTACTTTTTACTTAAAAATCCAATTTCAGTACACCTTTCATGTTTATAAAAATATGAGCTTAAATATCCTTCTGGTATTATTTCTTGTAAAAGCTTATTTAAGATAGAGCAGCTCAAAAAATCGTTTATTTCCCATACACTTTTTTGCATTTATTATGTTATAATAAAATTTAAAATTACACTTTATCTATGAAAAATTGCAATCGGCTAATATTTTTATATGCTTTTGAATGGAAAACCTTAATTTTTTCACATATTGAAATATTTGACTTATACCACTTTTAAAAAAATTAGCTCAATTATTAGTTTGAATAGAAAATGATCCAGAAGATCAAATAAATTTGAATTTAAAGGCAATCCTTCTATTTTATTCTGAAATCGGAATTTGTCCGAGTTACAAACACGAAAAGCTTTTACTAGGCGGTTAATTTTTGACAAATTTATAAGATTCAATAAATTTAATAATTAAATAATTTTCATAAATTTAATAATTTCACCTAATAAATTTATTTTAAATAAATATTAATAAAAATTTACAATTTAACTTCATTTGATAAAATGATCCAGAAGATCAAATAAATTTGAATTTAAAGGCAATCCTTCTATTTTATTCTGAAATCAGAATTTGTCCGAGTTACAAACACGAAAAGCTTTTACTAGGCGGTTAATTTTTCACAAATTTATAAGATTCAATAAATTTAATAATTAAATAATTTTCATAAATGTAATAATTTCACCTAATAAATTTATTTTAAATTAATATTAATAAAAATTTACAATTTAACTTCATTTTACTGTTCGTTTATCTATTTTACTAATTATGGCTGTCTGATTCTCCTTGTGATGCTGTGAAACCATTTCCTCAAAATGTTATAATTTTTTTTTACAAAAATCCGTTCTTACGCTGGTTAATATAGAAAACCCGTTACGGATAGAAATAATTTCATATTGTTAATATAGATTTCATTTAATTTTTGTACGCCTCTTTATTTAAAAATAAACTTTAACCAAAAATATCAAAAAATCTTATGAAACGGAAGTCACAAGCGTGAGTTGAAATATAGGAAACGGAAGCAGGAAATAAATATCTGCTAAAAGTAATTAATAATTAGTGTAATTTATCTAAAATGTTTCTTCAATTTATTGTGTTGAATTTTGAACAAATATAAATGAATTTTACAGATATACAAATAAAATAGTTTATATCACCTATTAAAGACTTCTGAATTTTTAAGCTTTATGATAAAAAGTGAAACATTTAAACACCTCGTCAAACACCACGTGGCTGGCATACAAAGTTAAAATAACAAAACCAACATTTTCTTTTTGAAACCAGATTATTATTAAAAAAAAACAAAAAAAAAACATCAGGTGCTTCATCAGCTTTGCCTCCACTTATTTGTAACGTTCATAAGAAAATGTTAAAAACAAATACAGTCAATTGCGTAGATATTGAAAAATAATATTAACTTTGTGTGAACTTTTCCATTTATGCTACAAAAATTTTTTTATTTGTACATTTTATAAAATTAATTTTAAATTATTTTACTTTAAACTTGAAATTTTGACAAAAAAAAATATATAACAAAATATTTAATATCAAAGCCAATCTGCTATATAGAGACCTTAAGAGTCCTGGTAGCTTTTGACTTTAAAGAAATTCACTTAGTCTGGCAAAACAATGTTTTTCCACAAATAATTTTGTGTTTAAAGAAGCTAAAACAAATAAATTAAATATTGGAAAAACTTTAAGTTTTTACTGATTGATTTAAATAAACGAAAGTTGAATGTGTAATAAATAAAATATTGCATATTTACTATTAACTCAGAAAATCCGATTTCTGGCCAGATCTCAGATGTTTTTTGAACGCAAACAGAACATATTTTAGCATACTTAATTAAAACAGTTAATTTCTCTTCGTTGTTTGGTTTTTTTTTCTATAAATTATTACAAAAAGAAGATCAGACTTTGTCTAGCCTTAATTTGTTACCAGCCAGTTAAGTTCCATTACAAACAACAGTTATGTGATATCCTTCAATTAGCATTTGCAATATCTCTTTTTCCAATAATATTAAATTTTAAAAATTTCTGAATTTATTTCTATGTATTCTATTTGCACTTATTCTAATCCCATTCATTCTATTATATATTATTCCTTTATTTTGTATTTTTCTATTTATACCAGTATCTCACTTATATCCTTAAAGTGTAAAAAACTTGCTTCAAGGACACCGTCTAGAGCATTGTTATACTTTATTGAATAAACGAAACATTACACAATTCTACTTAAATTCTCTGTACATATTTTTCTTTGACCTTTTCCTTTTAAAAAGTGTAAGTTAGTGCAACTTGCAAATCACCAATGAGGAGAGACAAGATCTTCATTATTTCTTGTAAATATTTATTAATGTTTATTTCGTTCATAAATATATTTAGCAAATTTTATTTATTCCTATAACTTATTCCCGAAGGCACATAAATGGAAGTAGGCGTGAAAAGAAAACATTCTATATGTATTTATCACAACAGCCTAGCACGAGATTACAATCGCAACGAATCATGTAAAATGATTTGTTAACGAGGGTAAATAGAAAAGTCAGTTTAATATGAGTTTTCTACGTATTCATATTTTGCACGTTTTTTTTATTTCGTTTTTATATAAAGGATATTTATTCTGCAGACATCGAAATAATTGCCAATTCAGCTACTCATACAAATAAAAGCAAAGAGCTTGAACAAGTTGCTCCACTCACTATCTTCTGATATACCTAGAAAGTTGGCTGGTAAGCTTGTCTCTAGTCACAGCTTTATATGGATTATAATAGACAACCAGTTAGTAATAAACAACTAAGCCAAAAAAAAAAAAAAAGCAAAATGCACAACATAAAAAAGGAGAAAACGAATAAAAAAAAATTTTAAAACAGAAAAGCAAGAAAAAGTCCCTTTTTAATGGTTTGTATGTGTTTGTGTGTCTTTATGTGGCAACCTGTTATTTTGCCGGCAGCCACTCTTTAGTATGCATTAGGATTATGGTATCTCTCCATGCCTACTCGAATTTTATTGTTATTTTTTATTATTGTTCGCTTTCGAGAGGTTTCTGTTGTCGAGGGCTTCCTTTTGTGCGCTTAATTGTAATGTTTGCAAACAAGTTTAAGACAAATAAAATAGAACTTGGAGAAAGTTTTAAAATGTATATATAAATAGTCAAAAAAAAGAAATCGAACTTTATTAATAACACTAAAAAAAGAAAGAAATTTTGTGTTGTTTTCCCCCTTTTTGATTATCAAAAGTCTCGCCTGCTTTTATAGATTTGGTTAGTATGTCAGGCTGGCAGAAGTTCCTCTCATATGCGTTTAAAACTTTGGTTGCGGTATAGAGTAAAAGAAAAAAAGACGATAAGGGAGTAATAATACAGATATAAATAAGGACAATAGAGTATATAGGAGGAGATAGAAAGCCAATTAGCGGAAAGAGGGGAAAAAGAAACAACGGCTGATGACGACTGGCTTCAGTATGTGACCTTCAAGCGTAATATAAAAAGGCTTGGCCTGATAATGGGAAGAAGTCACCAAACGATACTCGGTTTAGCAAAGAAGCTTTTTAGCAACAATAGTGGCTTTAATGCAGTGAATGCTTTGGCCCCTAAAATTCCAGATGAGCTTATTTCTATACCATTTGGAAATGAATTTGTGTGCCGCCACTATTGTTACTATAATACAATAAAGCATTCTAATTTTTCCAGCACGAGGGCATATGGTTGTACCTATAACATTCTCTAGTGGGAGCCGTAATAAGCCCAACATAGTCGTATATCTGCTTTTCGTCGCTTATGAGAGAGTTTGGCTTCCACTTATTAAAGTAAAATATTTATTTTTAAATGATCTGAACGAAAAGCCGGTAAATAGATTAAAAATTTTATAAATGAAATAAATTCTTGTTGAAAAGTTTGTACTTGCACACTCATATACACAAAAAGCTTTAATAATATTATTTATTGTCAGTAATATTATATTGCAGCACAAAATGATTTCGTACAACATTAAACTATCACATGGCATAACGATTGTTTTCAATTTCTAATTTCCTGCATTTTAACTGTTAAATATAAGACCAGGGAGCTTTTTAGAAAAAAATATATATATTATAGTTGAGTCCAGCTCATATAAACAAGTCTTGCCACTGAATACTATATTTCTTCTCTCAAATGAAAAATGAATTGGCGTCAGTATGTTTCTTAAAATAAGCAAATCAAACTAAAGAAGTCAAACAGAAATGTTTAGGAATTGAAAGCAAAAGAATTTCAATTTGAATGAAAGATATAAAGTGAATATTTTATTTAGCTGATGTACAATTTCCCACAAGAATTGTAACTTAAATAATGGTTTTGAATTTCTGAACACGATTACGTAGGTTTTCTTCAAATTATATAATTTGTTATGCTTAAAAAACAAATAACTTTTTCGGCATTAGACAAGGAAAACTAAGAAATAGAAATTTAAATGGAATGCAAAAGGGAAAGCAAATATTTGTTAAAATTTTTTTAACCATCTAAAATAGGAAGTGGAATGAATGCAGGATATTGTATGAGTATGTACATTGTTAAAGGTACTTGTGGGAGAGAAAGACAACTAAAACCGCAGATGTTGGCACATGAGTATGCCAGGAATATGAATATTTAAGGCCAATTTGTTGGCCGCAAGCTATTTGTGTATTTACATCTCCAGGAGAAACAAAAATTGTTTGTAATATTATTGATTGTTTTGTTCAGAGAATCATGTAAATCAGCATTTTCTCTCATTGTAAAACCTAATTTTATTTCTTATTGAAAAGTTTATCCTTTAAAATAAATTCTGTACAGACAGTTGAGGCTGGCAAATCTTCATTGATTTACAACTTAAGACATTTTTAATATGTACGCCTAATAACTTTTGCAGAAGTTTTAAATTATTAAAATGGGCATTAGAGAATCTAAAACTCATTAAAAGAAATAAAATCTAATTTCAAACCATTTAAAATTGTTACAAAAATATTTTGAAATATAATTTGGCTGTTGCATAAATTTAAAGGAGTTGTATACTAAAACTTTAAGTTTAAGTTCCTGCCAGAAAGAAAAATATTTCAAAAGGATGTTAAAAGTAGCTACGCAGAACGGATTCTTTTCGATATTATAATTTCTTGGCATTTCGTTTAATAAGTAAGTAAAACCACTCAGATTTTACTTAATATGATATTCATTAAAAAAATCAATTCGAAATACATTACAATTAATAGAGTTAGAGTTTCATTTAAAAATAAATTAATAAAAATTCGGTGTCAATGTGGACTGTTACAGTGATAGGGTGCCTCCGTAGGCGAGTGAATAATGTTCAGCCTAACGAAGCGGAGGTCGCGGGTTCGATTCCTGCCTAGACCCTGGGTGTTTTCCTGCGGACAAGCCAAAGGCTTTGCAGGTAGAGTTGGTTAAAAAAAAAAAAAATGTTTAATGGTTTGCAAAATACTTTTTTGTTTCCAGCTAAGATATCGCACCAAATTAATTATTCGCAGGAGGTGTTCTATGAATTATTGGCAGAGTGGAAGAGCCTTCATCTGTTAAAATTATATTTTCAGAAAAAGCAGAGAGTTATACCTTTGAATGAGGGGAATAGACTTGATCGATATATATTGGCTTGGCTTAAGTAACATGATAGATCTCCCAAATCGGATTAAAATTTAAAGACCATATTCTTACCTGAGAATAGCAAAAAGGAAGATCCAAATCCTTGATAGCTGCCTCGGTGGGAAAGCAATAAAAGTCTTTTGTACATCTACACATTTTCATAACAATCCTTAACATTCTTGTAATATTTTTGAGTGGTATTTATTTCATTACAAGTAACACATCAACCATTATATTCATAAGCTCTCATGTTTTCTAATGTTCCAGCGTGGCGAAAGAAACTTTATATGAGATATTTTATTATCAATAGAAAAAAATATATTTAGTCAACAAGTCCGTAATTATTATAATTTTTTATCACACTAAATTCCATTGGCATGTACTCGTACACGCAAATTAATCTGTATATACGAGTATTTGAGTTGGAAAAAATTTCATACAAATCTGACTTTGTGTTTTTGACAACTTCACATTTTTATTTATTATCATTTTTCTTTTTGTTATTTTTAATTCACTTTCACTGCATTGTTTCCCATTTTTTGTTCTTTTTTTTTTTGTACTATGACGTTGTTCATTTTATATGCTCTTCTAAACCTTTTCCCTTCAATGATGTTTTTATTTTCATCCTCTAAATTGTGTTCATTCATGTTGAAAAGTATTTGCTTTATAAACATTTTGAGTGAAAAATGTTATATTGTTGCCTTTTTGTATGTGTTATTTTATAACAGGGAGAGGAAAAGAGGTGCAAAAATGATTTTAATGCCATTTTCATTTTGTTGTTGTTTTCGCTATTACTTTTGTTATAACAATAATGGAAGCACTGTTTTAGGTCTACAACAGAAATCTTTACTGTAAACTAAAAGTATTACACTGGCAGATGGAAACAAATGTTATTGTGCAATAAGTGCAGTAAAAAATCGCTAAAAAATTTTTCTAAATTTGTAAAATATTCCCCGCTTTATTAATATTTCTTATAGTTCTAGCCATGGTTTTTGCGAAGGAAATTATCTTTGTCTTGTTGGTGGTTTTTCACTGCTCCTTCGATCGCCTTTAGTAAAGCCTTTTTAGATTAAACATTTGCACATCAAGGTTCTTACATCGATTCCACAAAAACTCGCACTTAAATAACTTCACTAATAGGTGATGGATAAAACTGTCCAATAAATTCAAATTATAAACAACATTATATCTATTGCAGTCATTGCCTCTTTACATTTTAATCTACTACTTCCACTTGTTGCTTACCAATTCCAACCAGTGTTACTAATTTTTAATTAATGGCTTAGCCACCGCTTTTTCTACATGATTGTAATCGTTTACATCTCAATTAAAATTCAATTGTCCAATTGCTGATTTCACGATAATAACAATTGTACTAAATTTGTAGCCCCATTTGTAGTTAATTAAAAATTTATTCCAAAAGAGTAGCCGATGGCCTCAGCAGCCAGTGCCTCTTCTCACATTATAATTGTTGTCGTATATGTACATAATTGTATTATAAAATATATAAAATAAATTTTTAAAAACCACTGTAAATACTTTTTGCATATTTTAAAACCGGCTACTAGTATCAAATTGGAATTTTGTTTTTTTTTTTTGAACAAATCGGAATTTTGCCATCCTTTTTCTTTTAATTTTTATTAAAATTGATATAAAATGTCAGCTGTGGTTTTATCACAAGTTGAACAATAAATGTTTTTTATCAGCCGCCATAAAATGGAATTTTTACAGGGTGAACAAAATATTTTAAAAAAGCACCTTTTCACAGGGCAACATTTTTGAGGTAGAAAAGAAATCGTCATATGTAAAATACAGTCCAACTTGTAATCGATCTTTTCTAACTTTTAATTTCCAGCAGTATTGCCAAGATAACATTGTATTGGCTTTCACAAACTCAAATTAAAGTTTGCATTACGAATACAAAAAAAAATGCACATAAAATCTTTTATAAACAAAAAAATATAAACAAAAAAAAAAAAAACAAATGATACTATGGCCTATAAAAATTAAATTTTTATAACAATTTTATCGTAAAATGACCATTATCATACGATCACAGTTGCTTTAAATTCAAACATCGAAAAAAATTTTTGTATCATTTTTATATGACAGGATGGCAACAGCAACGTCATTTTTATGTGATGTGATTTTGTCAAAATACTCGGCTATAACTATCAGATTATCATGAATCATAATGAATCCTACGGCTTTTTAGGATAGTAAAAATATCCTTTAATAAAGATATTTAATACATATATGAAATAAAATTTATTTTCATGTGGGGTACGAGAGTTTTCTTATTGCGCCGTTTGTGTTGTAAAAAAGCGCTAAAAAACAATACTTTTGTGTGGTATTTGTTACTTATAAATATGTTCGCCTTATTACACTAATCTTTCCCTCTAAGGAACAATATCACAATCTTTCCCTCTTAGGAATTCCATTGTTATTATGCTATTTGAAACTTATTGTTCTTAAATGGCACTTATCAACCGAACTTTCTTTAAGTGTAGCACCACTTTCTCTAACTTTTTAATTCAAAATTGTTCCATTGTTATTATTTTTGAGGAACGTTTCATTCAAGGTATTTACGAGTATTCATATGCGTATCTACTGTGTAATCTTACGTCAGCCAAGCATTTGTGCGAGTCTTGTGTAAATGGTTGAGCATTCTGAACACATCAAGAATACCACAGATCATACTTTTTTTGTTTTTTTTTCTTTTTTGGACTGTTGATTTTAGTCTTTGCTGCGTTTCTTTCAAATTTATGTTCTACATACTACATAAAAGGTGGCCATAAAGAAGAAATTAGAAAAGATTTAACAGTTTTGCTTTTTATTTCAGGAAACTTTTCGTGGTTATGTGGCATTTTTTTGTAATTAATGTTGCATTTTTCGATTGTGTATGGGAAAGGCTTTTTTAATTCAATTTGGGTCTCCATGCATTCTATGAAAAATTTGAAAGGCCTACACCCAGACGAACATTCAAGTGGTTACAAAGAAGTCCGCACAAACTCACCTGTATTGAGACATACCCATGCAAGCGTTGTGAATGGGTTTACTCACATGACTATAAAACATTTCACTCCATTGTCTTTTTAATAAACTGCTAATGACTTGTGTTAAGTTTATGGTTAAGGTTGGTCTAACACTGTCGTTCTCAGTTTAGAATAATAAACTCGATAAATTTGAAACAGTAGTTACTTCACTTGGAAAATGATCTTTGACCAATTTATTTGTTTGTGTTTACCTAAAACGGTTGCTGATAATAGATTTTTATATATTTCTGTTGGAAACATTTATAGAAAATGTATTAAATAAAATTTATTTTTATATAAGTCATAAGAAAAATACTTATATTCATTTAAATTAATATTAATTTTAAAATATAAATTTAGAAATATCAATTTTATTTGATGTTTATTCAAAATTTTTCTCTCAGATACACCATCTGCAGTAACTGATCTGTGGCTGCATTGTCATAAGTTATAAAATTCTAAAATTTATTTCAATTAAATTTTTTCAAATGCACAATCCACACTGGAAGACTGTTGTGTCATTTAATCAATAAAAACAAATACAGTTTAATTTTAACTACTATTTTTAGTTCTTAATTTTAAAGTATTACTAAAATAGCTGGGCTTATGTGGATTTTCTGCCAGACAGCATAATTTAGTAATTCAAATTTGTGTACATGCTGGTTCGGTTTACTTTATTTTAAAAGAGAATGTAATAAAGTTCTGTATTGGGCTTCCATCAGCATATTTTTAAATAGTTCCATGATACTATGTAGCATACGAGAAATTTGTAACCAGCAAATATTTATTTTATAGCGGCTAATCAGAATTATGCCGTCTATTAAGGCAGTATAAGGTTTCACTTACCGTTCGTTTGAAGTCAGCTGGACTTCTTTCAATAAAACTTAGCTGAAATTTCACTCAAATGTGCGTAAATACTCGTATATGAAAAAAATTTTTCAATTCATTTTGAAACTGTTCATCATATAGTCGTTACTTGTTCTCGTAGTTCGATTTGTGCATAATGTTTTGTTTTGTTCATTTTAATTAAATAAATTTATTCATTCACAATTAACCGGTAGGAGACGAATTGAAAATAAGTTAAAATAAAAACTTTTATGGAAGCCGTACCTTAAAATTTAAAAAACGTTACAAGTTAACACGTGCCCAGAACGTAGAAGACCTACGCGCAAGCTTTACGCCACCGAGCGGTGACGTACGCGTTGCACCGGCGTTGCCTTGCGTTCACTTCAAAATAAACTAAATCACTTTCAGATAAAAACTCTTCTCCCCATTGAAATTGCTGTCGCTTAGTGGAATGTAAAATATAAAATCTAAACATTCAGTTGAAGAAAACATTCAAGAAATTTTATAATTTTTTCCGATCGTATCAACGCCACACTTTTTAATTTTATTTTTTTTTTCCTATATTTTTTTCTTGTGGCAAACGCAAGAGGAGAACACCAACATGTATATTTTTTCATGAAATTATGTAGGCAACGAACATTGATGAAACTTTAAAATACATTTCTGGTGTGTTTTTGTTTTCTTATTTAAAAATTGAAATTAAAGAGACTACAAATAGCTACTAAAATGTGCGATGAGTGACATAAATGTACATTACAATTTATCTAGGCAGATATCTGATAGCACGCTAAATTAGCTTTGGTTTTTTGTTAACAAATCGCCAATTGTTTAAAAGATATAAACTGATCATTTTTAGTATAAATTTTGTAAAACACACAACACAAATAACTACTGCATTTTATTTGTTATACAAAATATAGGAGTAAGTATACGTTTTTATGGTGTAGGGTAATTAACGTTCTACCACTCATCATCTGTACATTATTTATGCATGTGTATGCAGTGCGTGATCTTTGGACCCAAAAGTTATTTGCACCATAATTATTTTTACGGGTTTAATAAACTCTGTGCCATTAAAAATAAGTGCAGTAGCTGCCAGCCGATAAAAAGTGTATCAGTAGTTTTTTATTTGTTCTATTTTTAACTGCAAACTCATCCAAGTAAAACACAAAAATTCACATTTGCTTCCCGGCACTCGCACTCTGTTACTAAACTTAAATCCTAAACATGTGTCTTCTTTTCTCTTCTATGCTCCTCTTTCTCATGCATTTGTATAATTAAAACTATTTTATTTTTGTAAATTTGTTATCCCTCTAACGCCACTCACTTAATCTTAAGTGTGTGCACAATTTCCTACAGGTTTTCAGAGCAAAAATCTAATTTTACAATTGCAATTAAATATATTTTATTTCAACATTTTGTTAAGTATAAAAAAATATCAGTATAAGTCTCTTGTTAAGAAATATAGTTTTGTCATCAGTCGTTAACGCAGACTATCAGTATAAGTCTAAACTGTGAAAAATTGTGAAAAACTTTTCTCTTAGCTTTTATCCTTAGGAAAGTGTTAACCCAAACCGTTCTTGACAATATATAATACAAGCAAGCTTCACAGTAATATTTTTATTGAATAAAAAATTATCGCAATGCTGTTATTAGAAAACTATATTAATTAGTTTTCATTTTCCACACACTAAATGTTAAGAAAACTGAAAAATGGAAAATTTTTTAATATCACCAGTATATAAAAATATACAAATGTATATAAAAAAAAAATTGCATGCTAGGTAGAGCTAAACCATTTAGTAATAAATGTTAATTGATAACTTTTTGTACTTTGCAATTTAAATTTGATTGCATAAAGATCTTGGTAGATTAGAACCAACATTTTTCGGCAACGATGAATTGAATGTAATTGGAACTTTTCGTTTTTCTACAGCAAAAAATTTACCACACATGAAAATCTCTGTATAAGTTTTCGAAAGATAAATAGCCAACGGGATGGCGAACATCATATTTCCATTGTGGTTCTGCTTATTTAAGTAGTTATTCATGGCTATGTTAATTGCACGTATTACAAGTTTATTGTTGTCTTTCTAGAGACCAAAAATAGTTTTTTTTATAAAAATTTTATTATTTTATTTAAAAATTAATTTTGTCTGAGTGTTCAGGTAAATACACAACATCATTAACTGTCGATACGTTTTGTTTTCCAATTCGAAGCAGCGCACTTTTAGTCGCATTCGATGAAAATGAAATATTTTATATATATTCATTTCAAAGAGGAAAATGTAATAAATTTTCCATTAAGGCTCGACGTCTCTGAACAGGTTCTAATGCCAATCATCAGACCGATGTCTCTTTGAGAGAGTGTTGTATTGGTTTTTTCTAAAAATAAAAGGAAAGTACAAATTAAACCGGTTTCATAACTGAACAGTGGTTGTAGTGATACTGGAGCTGCAATATAACAATTCTGCCACACATACAAGTTTCCTGCCGATCGTAATTGCTTGCAAAACTCAAGCTTGTAGAGTGTTGAACTTTTTCCAATTTTTTTCCTCAATATTCTAAATATATATGCAGTTGATCCAGAGATACGATTACACACTGACCAAATTAATTCCGTGATGTCGCGCTAAAAGTGCTTGAAAATATCGTGGCAACAACTTTCAGTTGCTTGCTTCTGCTGAATGCAATTTTGTAACCTTTTTCCTTTTTTTTATACTATAAATTTTTGTATTTAATATTTTAATTTTTACAAAATATAAGCCAAAATCACTTTGAATGAATGCCATTCAGCTTTACTCAAAATTACTGGTGATGTGAGCAAATACTAATAAAATAAATAATTTGTATAGAATTTTGTTTGTTTGGTAAGATTATTTTCTAGAAAATCAAAATCAATCAAAATTTAGTATATTTATAATTAGTATATTTGGTTTGTTAAGGAGTACCTTTTCCATATTTTATGCTTTAATATTTTCCACATCTTCAATTTTCTTCTTCAGCAATTGAAGAATTACAATTACAAGAAAAAAAGTGAATAAGTTTAATTTTTCTGAGAAAATCATCAATTGGATGTCAATTATAACTGTAAAAACTTGGTTACTTTATCGAAATGTGGAGCAACAAGGGCGCCATCAATAAAACAAATTATTTAAGTTTACATCAGCTTTTCCCAGCTTTATTAGCTCTCAGCTGATCTCCCTAATCATTACAGTATTGCCCAATGTATTAATATTTTATCAGCATAGGCAGCGTTGCCATAATAATTATTCTGCAATGCTTCATGCATGAATGCTACCTTTCATTCATTTTATGACAAAAAAAAAAAAATTTGTAACTTAAAAAATTATATTGAATTCAAATTTTATCACATATGTCTTTTAAATAATATTTAAATATATTAATAGCTATCGGCTACTTAGCCATTGAAAAAGAGTTCTTTTCAAAATTACATCTGAGTACCTACGAATTCTTTCTGCGGGTGTCACAGCAGGGTATACCCAAAGAACTGTTTGTACCATTATAGCTTTTCGTCCTCCATTTTTTTTTTTGCTTTATTACAGAAGTAACAGCCACTCGAAATAGTGTTGGTCTTAAAAAACTAAATCTAATTTGTAATTGTTTTGCGTTTTGAGCTTTTGTTTTTATTACCTAAAATATGGTAACTGTAGTGTTAAAAATAAACATATTTTTGATAATGATTTTTTAACTGTTCAAAAAGCATCTTGTAACAGTTTCAGAAATGTTGTTAGATTTTTTACACTATAGAAATATTCAACTAAATAATTTTCTGCTTAAGATCAACAAGTGGATTTTGTCAACAGTAACATTGAAAACATGTACAAGAGGAGCCAAAAAGGAATTTAAGAGATAAAATGGCAAATCCTGTCATAAAACAAAAGAAATGTTATGACAGTTGCCACTATTGTGACAAATGCGAAAAATTCACCAACATGCGAATTGTTCGCTAACACATACAAACGTATATACGAGCATAAGAACTTTGGCATGCAATGGCAAGTGCACAAAAAATGTTGCATGAGCGAACAAGCATTTGTTCTCTCATTTTAATGAATGGGCAACAAAAATGTCATGTTTCTTCGTATTCATTGTTATCTGCATCCTTTCTATGTTTTACAAGCAGTGCAATCATCAGGCAACCAGATGACTAAACAACAAGACACCAACAACAATAAAAGAAAAGTACGGTAGCACAAGTGATTCTACTTTTGGCTTCCTTCAACATTAAAAATAAATCCAAGAGAAACATTAACAAAACGGTAAAAAATATAAAAACCTTTTAAAATACAAAGTTTAATTGTAAATATTAAGCAGAAAACATTTTCTATCGCTGAGCACGGGAATAATGGGAAAAGGTAACGAATAATAAAAGTTAATGCAATAGAGCACAGTGGCATCTATCGCGAAATAAATAATAATCAAAATTACATTTCACCATACTTTTCAGAAATATTAGAAAGTCTAAAAAAAATTTAAAATATGCAGTTGCAAATTAGTTATATAATATTGTACGCATAGTGATACTCTGAATGATTTGGTATCAATAGAGCTGCCTTGATAAATATAATTTCTCGTAAAACTTTATCTGAAGTGCTATAATTTAAGTTTATTTTGTGCACCGGCTGTTCTTTGATTCGTTTCAGAATTTTAGGTTAGAATAGAAAATGGTAATCTCATTTGAATAAAAGTTGTTTTTCATTGTGTAAATACGATTTTCGGAGTATGTCTGCTGCAAGCACAAGATATATTGCCCATTCCATTAGACCAATTTTAGACAACTTTTTGCAAAAATACCTACCTGTAAAGTATCAATGGCGAGTTCAATATTTATTACCAATGCCATGGGAGTTGATAAATGTAAAATATAAGATACTATTATTTTTCGGTTAACGTGTTAAAAAAGTACTTTGATATTCCTGATTTCCAACATTTATATTGTTTTTAATATTTAATTTAAAAAATTTCTTTGGGTGCCTCTAAAACTGCTTTCAGAAAAGTAGGACTATTGTATAGCAATTGGCACAGTGTTATTATTATTAAGAGAGCTGCATAGAGTAACACATTCATCTTACAGGTTAGAAAAGTACTTCGATGTTTCTTATTTCCAACATTTATTATGGGTTTAATATTTAACTTAAAAAATTTCGTTGGCTACCTTTGAAAATATTTTTAGTATATTGGGACTATTGTATAGCGATTAGCTCGGTGACTTTGTTACAGAGAGCTGCATAGAGTAACATCTTCATCTTACATGTTAAAAAAGTACTTCGATATTCCTGATTTCCAACATTTATATTGTTTTTAATATTTAATTTAAAAAATTTCTTTGGGTGCCTCTAAAACTGCTTTCAGAAAAGTAGGAATATTGTATAGCAATTGGCACAGTGTTATTATTATTAAGAGAGCTGCATAGAGTAACACCTTCATCTTACAGGTTAGAAAAGTACTTCGATGTTTCTTATTTCCAACATTTATTATGGGTTTAATATTTAACTTAAAAAATTTCGTTGGCTACCTTTGAATATATTTTTAGTATATTGGGACTATTGTATAGCGATTAGCTCGGTGACTTTGTTACAGAGAGCTGCATAGAGTAACACCTTCATCTTACATGTTAAAAAAGTACTTCGATATTCCTGATTTCCAACATTTATATGGTTTTTTATATATAATTTAAGAAATTTCTTTAGGTGCCTCTAAAACTACTTTCAGCAAAGTAGGACTATTGTATAGCAATTGGCACAGTGTTATTATTATTAAGAGAGCTGCATAGAGTTACACCTTCATCTTACATGTTAAAAAAGTACTTCGATATTCCTGATTTCCAACATTTATATGGTTTTTTATATATAATTTAAGAAATTTCTTTAGGTGCCTCTAAAACTACTTTCAGCAAAGTAGGACTATTGTATAGCAATTGGCACAGTGTTATTATTATTAAGAGAGCTGCATAGAGTAACACCTTCATCTTACATGTTAAACAAGTACTTCGATATTCTTTATTTCCATCATTTATATGGTTTTTTATATTTAATTTAAGAAATTTCTTTAGGTGCCTCTAAAACTACTTTCAGCAAAGTAGGACTTCTGTATAGCAATTGGCACAGTGTTATTATTATTAAGAGAGCTGCATAGAGTAACACCTTCATCTTACAGGTTAGAAAAGTACTTCGATGTTTCTTATTTCCAACATCTATTATGGGTTTAATATTTAACTTAAAAAATTTCGTTGGCTACCTTTGAAAATATTTTTAGTATATTGGGACTATTGTATAGCGATTAGCTCGGTGACTTTGTTACAGAGAGCTGCATAGAGTAACACCTTCATCTTACATGTTAAAAAAGTACTTCGATATTCTTTATTTCCAACATTTATATGGTTTTTTATATTTAATTTAAGAAATTTCTTTAGGTGCCTCTAAAACTACTTTCAGTAAAGTAGGACTATTGTATAGCAATTAGGTCAGCAACTTTATTGCAGAGAGCTCTCTCTATAACAAAAAAAAAAAAAATAAGTTTTTTGCAAACTACTTTTTTTCAATCATTTGAAATTTCTTTAGTTTAAAGAAAATTTTTTATGCAATAATTAGTATTGTTTTGGGAAATTTGCTTTGTTTTTTTAAATTAATTAACCATACTTACTATTTTAAGTCCTATTATAAATCTACATTATATACTAAATAATTGATTTGAAATTTTTTTGCTCATTAGTTTATTTTTTACTACAAAAATTAAAAAATTCTATACATTTTGTTTATGGGAGCAATTAAAAATTCATGAAATGGGCTTAAAATTAGCAATCAAGCTCAGATCACATTATTTTGAAGCTTCGGATTTTGCTCAGTTTCATTTATATACAAATTGCTTTAATTATTTATGTATATGCAATAGCAATATATGAATTTAATGCAGTGCCGAGATTTTAAAAAATTTTTTTCTTGTCTGCTGTGATAATATTCAAATTTAATAAATTGAAAATGAATTGAAATGATATGATGTATAGGAGGAAGATACCTTTAGATAACTATAGGCCCCAAAGGACATTTTCGGTTTAAAATTAAGTCGAAATTCAGTAGTTTTCGGAAAAGTGTGCCTGCAATTTGTGGAAGTTGGCTTCTGACAATATTTTAGAGCAATTAGTCAAAATATAATTATATCAAAATATAATTTATAATATATTTGCAATAAAATATTTCTTAGAAAATAAATTTTTTTCTAAGTTATCATAATCAAATTAACCTTATGAGTGCATAAACAATTTTTCCAAACATCCAAACTATGGCAGATCCTTATGTGACCAATATTTTTATATCCCTTGTAATAGAAATTAATAAAAAAATTATTTTCTGCTTAATCATCACTACCAGGGAGAACGTAGTTATCATTGCTGTGTACAGATAGACTATGAAAGAACTGTACTGAAGAGCAAAAAAAAAAAGAAACAAATAATTAAACAAACAAACAAACAATACTATTAAAATTACCAGTGCAATCAAAGGATGTGTATAAAATAACTTTATCAGATGTACACAGTTTCCTTGAGTCTTTATAGCTCCTTGCGCGCAAAGTCCTCACACAATAAACAAATACATATACATATAACAATATAGGCTGCTTTTGCAGACATGCCTTTGCATTAAATCTCGGAATCATCAGAGTAATGACAATGTCATAAAATGACAACGACAGACATCAAGCACAGCATTGAGTAGAAAACAAAAGTAACAGCAAAGGACGCAACAACTTTCTCGCTTTTGTTTTATTTCCCTTTTAGAGGTAACCACCATCAAACGACTGAACGACTGACCAAACAATTCACTCAGCCATTCAGTCCAGGCGTAGTTGTTACATTAACAATACTAAACAATGAGTAATAAATTTCATTTTATGTTGCTTTTAAAAAAAAATATTTATGCAAGTATTTGTATGTTTGCATTTCTTTCATTAAGGAATCAGCAAACAACAAAAGGAGTAACATCAGCAACAGTGGCAGACAACTGGAAAAATAAAATACTAAAAGCAATAACTAAGCAAGTAAGCAAGCAAAGATGTTGGCGGAGCTTTTATAACATTTGACTTTTTCCTACAAAGGAATAAAAGTAAATATCAAACTTTTTTATATTTTATTGCAGTTTCTAATATTTTAAGACACTGCTGGTAAAAAGTTTTTGCCTTTAAACTCTGCACACACTTTTTTTTTGACATTGAAGGTGATGGCGTAAAGTAGTTTTTGAATAATGGAAAGTATTGTAAGGAAACAGTAAGGACTTGCTTATGAAGCTAAAAGGGTTTCTTTTAGTTTTAATATAAATCATGCACTTGCAATGAATTTGTGTTTCTTATAAACGTAAATTGCATAAATGTAAGGTGTAGCTTCTAACAACAAGGGGAAATTACTTAATTTATATATTCTATGATATTCAATTAGCACAGAATTAAATCTACATTTACTGATTCTATATTGAAGTTTACAGAACGGCATCTTTTGCATTATTTTTTTTAACTATTAATTGATTAAAATTACTTCTGGTAGTTTTGATTTTTTTTAACCAGCAAACAGATTTTTAAGTTATTTCTAATGACAAAAAAAAAACCCAACTAAGAAACTGATTTTATGGATCTCAATAATCCATAAATAAAATCTAAAGGCACTTTTTTTATAGGAGTATCCTTGCTGTGCTCTACATGTAAATATCAAATTGTATCTGAATGCTTCATCTTTAATGAGAAGGAAATGAAATATTACCATCACCATTGACCATGTAATGAAATAAAACAATAATTTAAATGTTTCGATTTTATTTTTTATTGGTCTCTATTCTTTGCAATATAATTTTCCGCTTCCTCACTTACAGTTTCTATAAAGGTTTTTGATTTTCTTTAAGAAATTTTCCAAGCATTTGTATAAATATTAATACAGTCATAAAAGTCGTATCCTAACAAAATAGAATAAATGGAAAAAGGGCGTTGTAAAATTGCTAACGGCTGCTAGAAAAATAGAACTGAATCGTATTTAACACTAAGTGAAATTAATATATCTTAATTCATGATATATAATATAATGATATATAATAATATATCAGTTTTTAAATTAAAAATGGCTCTTGATGAAATGTTTCCGTGTTGCTCTAAGAGACCTACAATAAAGGTAGCCCAAATATGTATAGACCGACTTAACTCAATTTCGTGGCCAAATAATATTAATTTTGTTATTTTTTAATTGCTTTTAATCATCTGTGAACTCCTAAGCCCGATGTAGGCTTAATTTAATTGCATTATTCCCATTGGTTATTTTCTTTAGAGCCAACGAAAGGTGACTTTTCTACTTCTATAAATCGGAGACAATTTAGCTCCTGGAAATCAACACTCGACGACTTATTAACAGAATAGGTTCGCAAATACTGATAAATTTGTAAAAATTTATGCCCATGACCGCATTTTGTACTAGTTAACCATAGAACCCACATAACCGATATCATATTTATATATAAATTATATAAAATTTTCTTTCCCATAAAACCGCTTTCATTGACTTTATAAATATGCTTCTTATATATCTATGTATGTTGCATAAATTTGAAAATTGCCAAATACTGTTTTAATTGTGATAAACTCATCTACATTAGAGGTTAATAATGTTCATTTACGATCTCCCCTCTCACGGACTTTTTTTATATCATGCTATAAATTAGAACCTAATTGTGAAACCATCTAAGTAAATACAAACAATTTTTTATTATTCTCCATCTACGCAAGTAGATATCAAATACACTGGTCGGTGCTCAATATTTTATCGGTAACTTTTTCCTTTCATTAAACTAATTTAAATTTTCGTTAATGGTTCCAGTGTCATCTATTAATTCTTTTGGAATATATACTAACATTTTTGTTTGCCCAATTTACTTTATTGCTTTTCTCTTGTGCTTTGTAATACATGACAGCTTACTAAATGTATACAGTGTTATATGATTTATTAATAGACACATAAATATTTACATTGATTTCTTCTCTGAAGTGCCTTTTTGCAGGCTTATTATTTAATAATTTTAGTACAGTGTTAATGCTGTTATTCATAATAAATATTTGTAATTTATTAGTGATATAAAAACTGAATTTAATTGTACAGAGCTTGAACAAACTTTAATAAATTAATGTTAATAGTTGAGCCGACTTTTTCTCAAAATCATATTAATGATAGGAATTGTTAGATAAAAATTAAAATATTTAATATAAAAGTTCAGCATAAAATTTCAGTAATATAATTTTTTAATAATCTTTTACTTTGCGAAAATTAAAAATATTTCTTTTTCTTTGATAAGAAACTATTTTATAAAATTCTTACTTAAATTTTTTCAATATTTCGTGTCCTTCGAAAATTGCATCGACTCTATATTTTTGAAGGCGTGTGGTTAAGATAACCTGTGATCCACTGTAATTGCATCAATTTTTTTGATTTTCTTTAATACCTCAGATTCTACTTCCCATCTTCGCAATTGGAATTTTTTTCTCTTTTCTCATATTGCGTAAATACTTTTCTCTATACCAAGAATTCATATTACAATAAAACAAAGATCCGTAAACCACTTCGCGAATATTCTTTAAAACGTGTGACTGCTCTTTTTGAAGCCTCAGTTTTCTTATAATCGTCTGATCCATCGGTTCGTAGAATAATATGCGCGAGATTTTATAAAGTCGTTAATGTTAATATATTTATTTATATGGATGTGAGTCAATAAAAAAAAACGGTATTGGTTAATATTTATGTGTGTATGTATGTATGTACGCGGAAGTGTAAAAAATTATAAATGTTATTAATAAAAATCATAAAACTATAATCATGGCGGCACATAAAGGCACATACATTATTTAAGTACGTATGTATGTATGTACGGGGAAGTGTAAAAAATTATAAATGTTATTAATACAAATCATAAAAGTATAACCATGTCGGCACATAAAGTATGTATAACCATTTCTATATGTGTATGTAATACATTTTTTTAAATGTATGTATGTGAGTCAATAAATGAAGTCAAATTTTTTAATTGTTTATGTTTATGGATGTGTGTGCAAAATTGCACATAAGAATTATAAATATGTTTAAATAAAATTAAATAAATAAGTCATATACTTATGTGTGTATGTATGTAAATCCAAGTAAAATATGAAAGTGCGGCTACGTGTGCTATACAAGTGCTTCGAAAATATTTTAATTTATTTAAACCATATTATGCAGTAACATTTTTTCAATTTCCTTTTATTTAAATCAATAAATAAACAATTAAATAAATAAATAAAAATGTGTATTCAAAATGTTTTTGGCAATGATATGTCATAAAAATGTAACGGGACGCGTGGTGAATTTCTTGTTCTCTTATGATACCATGGTCATACTACCATGAGAGTAGTAAGCATTTTGAGAGAAGAGCGAATATATAAGTATTGCTCGTATAAACTCATAATAAACCGAATACGTTGCTGAGGCAGACAAGCAAATGAAAGTATTTTGGTAAGTAAATAGCAATTAAATTTTACAGGCGAACCACAGAATAAGTTATTTTAATGTAAAAAAGTAAGATCAGTTAAATAATTTTTTTTTTTCAAAATAACTTTGTGATTTTTATTAAATTTTTAAGTCATACAAGCACAAAGCTAAGATTAATTTTAAAATTTATAAATAAAATCAGTTATATAAAATTTATTTGATAGCCACTGTTAATGATTCAAAAAATTAAGAGGATTTATTTTTATCTGTAAGACAATAAGTTAATGGTGGATATTAATAATTTTCCTGATATTCCCCACCAAGTTGCTATTGCCTTTCTTTATCAATTATCTTGTTAATTTATATGTGCTACTTATTTATTTAGTAAAAAAAATTATTATTTGTTTTTGAGGGAAGTGTTTACATTTCTGTTTGTAATTAATATTTAATGTTAATAAAATACGTATCACACGTACTTATAATTACTGGTATATAAATACTTATGCATGTATACAAGGAACATAAACCGACAATTTGCCTTTGAAAGATAGGAAAGACAAGCTTAACTAAAAAATAAAAAAATAAATAGAATTAATTGATCTTACCAACTTAATAGTAATCTCGTTAGGCATTCTTAATTCATGTGCTTTTTATAGAACATGCGTGTTAAAAAATATAATTGCTTGGTCATTTTATTAGGAGTTGCTTTGACAAAAAAAAAGATATATATATATATATATATATATATATATATATATATATATATACTTACATACCAGATCAAGCCATTAATACTGCTTGTATTACTTTGATACTGCGATATATATTACTATCGCAGTCAAAGAAAACTAGAGCAAAGTAAGCAGAGAGACCTGTGAGCCTTTTCTTTTTATCACAAATACATTTGCTGGCTTTTTATTACAAATTTAGATATCTATTTGGTATTCCTTAAATAAATAATATATATTGGGCAAAGTGTCCGAAAGTCATTATTACAAAATTCAATTCTATCAGAATTAAATTTCGATTGCAAATCTGTATTGTTGTCTTTTAAAGTGCATGCATCAGCATTAGATTTTAAAACCCAAATAAACCATTGTGGGTTACTTAATCAATACACAAACATACTTATTTCATTGTCCAGTAAATGCATGTTCATTAATATACTAAAATATAATGAAATAAGTTGCTTTTGTTTGACGTCACCATATGCAAACGTTTCTGCACATAATTTCTTCTACAATACTGTTCCCAAACAAATTTTCTTGCCCATTTTACGAAGGCAGCAGGAAGTGCAAATGTAATCGTAGACAAAAATTGTACTTTGAATAAACGGATTCAAGTAAGAGGCGCATACATAAATATTTCTCCTATATAGGAGTATTCGTCCGAAATTAGGAAATGAACAATCTATCAGATGCAATAAACACACATGCAAATGTTATTAGTTAGTGTTTGTAGGCATGTGCACATGCATGATGAAATCTTAATGGTATTTCAATTTAGAAGTGATGACATTTTATTACGAGTCTGATTTGTTGTATTTTGTTTTAATGAGTTAGTAAATGCAGAGTACGTCTTGGTTATATATTTTATGTATTGCAGCTATTTAAACTCCATTTACACAATTTTCACTCTATACAAACGTAAGTAATGAAGGGATAGAGGGCAGAATATTTGTATTAACGCTTGCACATAAAATTAACATTTACTTAGGACTGACATAATAGCTTTTAATCAAGTATATGCAAAAGTGTATAATTTGCCAAGATATGTGAATTTTAAAGGAATTCAAACATTAAAATTTTCATGTTTTTTATAGGACAGTAATGAAAACTAGAAGGGAATTTATATACATTAAATTACATTATAATTTAGTCAGCAAATTAGTCTACCACATATCCATATTTTTATGTGGCATTGAAGAATTTAAATGATGAAGGAACTATAATAACTGGCTAAGTAGTATTGGCTAGGGAAATACTATATATCCATCGATGATAATATAAAATTGACTTCATACTCCTCAACATTACTTTTTCTGTAATTGTGGAACCACGTATTGCATGAGTCTTTCTCTTAGCGAAGCCATAATTCGAAATATAAGAAAACTTTATACTATTTGAACTTTATATCTATATATCTGAAACACCAGATATTTTCTTAAAAGATTTAATTACTTTAAATGTGTATTTTATTTAAATGCTGCATGTTTACCTTCGTGACCATTGAATTTTTTTAAGACAATCACATTAATGGCTGTTCTTTTGCCACGTAATTTAAACTAAGATGAATTGAGATCAAATGCTATTTCATATCCAATAAAATGAGCAAAATTTTTTGCATTGATATGAAAAAAATTATGTAAAATAGTAATTCTCAAAAAAAGAAATAACAAATTTGTAAGTGAGAGCAAAATGTTTAGAGGAAAGTTATATCCAATGTATGGTATAAACTGTTTGCTGAAACAAGTGAAGCAATAACATATTCATACGAGAAAAGAAACTTAAATAAAATATTAATATCGTCTACTCTTTTGAAAGCAATAGTCACGAGTTAATGCAACACTAAACAAGTTAAATTAGCACATGTGCTTTTTATGGTGTGCTTCTTATCACAGTCCTTATCATTCGAAACCAGCACACAAACTACGAGTATATGGAACATTGAAATATATTCCCTCATCATGATGTATTCATATGGTTTATTTGATTTACTACCCCAAAATTGGTTTAAGTCAATTAAAATGTTCCATTTCTTAACACAAAAGTCAATGAGTTGTGCTGTTGCTTGCTTAATTTATGAGTGAAAAAGTGTTTTATTACCACTCATGTAATTTGTTCACAATTTTACTTTAATTAATTTAAATTTATTTGTTTCTTCTTAATCCCTCATTGTAGCCCCAGACCATCAATAGATGGTAAAATCGATAACTAGACAAAGATTTATTACAAACTTAATATTAAACTCAATATGCAGACTGCTGTTCCTTTAGTCATTCTATAGCAGTCCGTGCTACTCTGTACGGAAGGGGGCAAAATAAAGAATAAAACCTATAAAAACGCTTACCATTTTGTGTTTTTCTTTGTTAAAGCTGGTGCCATTTTCTTAACATTTTTTTGTTGTTGCTTAATTCCTATTTGCCTTTGTCTGGGATTTTATGAAGACATAAAAGTTGAAGCTTAAGTTGATTCCATTTCCTACGCTGGTTTTTCATTTCTTGTTGTTGTTTTGTTTAAACTTGTTTTATTGCTTCTAGTAAGTGTTTGTGCTTTTCTTTATTTCAACAAAAAAAAAAAGAAAAAAAAAAAAAATAATTATAAAAAGGTACTGCTACACAGTTGCTAATAATAACTAGAAGGAAAAACAAATTGTTAATATGGCTGTACAAGGCAGATGGAAATAAAAGAAGTTGGTCATGCATTTAATCCAGGACAGACTTTAAAACTAATTGCTGTTGACAATCTGTGTAGTTCTTTGACAGCTTGATAAGTAAAAAAATTCTTAATTAAATTCAGGCATGCTGAGAATATTTTTCTAGTACTTTATTTATTAAATATGATATGATGCGTACTACTTTCCAATATGTTGTAACAAATATTTGCCACTTCGGTCAAAAAAGCAATGCTTTTATGGTATACATTTCAAGTATATATATATATATATATATATATTTTTATTATTTCAAGAATTAAAGTATTGTTGCTAAAAAAAGTAATAAAAATGTTGATTTGGACAGCAGTAATGCTGGTCATCGATCGCCTGTGGAGGAAGATATCAAACAGCATTTGAGAAGAGAAACTTCTGATTAAAAGGTTTTGCTAAGAAAATAGTAAATAACTTGACTTCCATAAATATTTTTCGATATATAATTTAGTAGTTTCCCTTTCCTTTGAATGAAAAATTACGTCAAGAGTGTTAAGATAAAATACCACTCAAAGCTGGTGGTGGCATTGCTTCAATTGATATAGAAAACTCAAGAAAAACTCTTTAAGTGAATTACTGTGAACAAATGGCAATATCTTTATTAATGCATTGCATTTGTATATAAAATTATGTAAATGCAAGTAAAAGGGTGCGAAAGTAAAAGATAAATTGAAAGAAATTGACTTAAGTGAATTGAGCTTATAATTGCTTTTTTGTGAGGAATTTTAATGCGATTTATTTAATAAACAATAATTTATCTTTGTAATATTAAGCTTATCCATGTTTACATTAATTAATACAACAATGTAATTACTTATTTGTACTTCTTTTATACAAAAACAAAAATGATGTTCAACAAATAATACCAAAATTATTTATGAAAAACACTTGACTCTAATTCGCTTATGAATGCCAAATATATTTTTAGTCTTCTACATAATAACTGAATAAAAAGTTGGAAATAAGCCAAACTACTAGTGTTATTTAAAAATAAAAATAGACAATAAATTTTGTATACACAAGTATATATTTTTGTTTACACAATATTCTGAGAGGTTGTGATAAAAATCAAGAAAACTTTGCACTTCCTTACTGGAAAGTGACATGAAAATCAAAAAGCTCTAAATCTACGTAGCAGTTAAATCTTAAAGAAAATTTCTTATGCTTTCTTTTTTATTTTAAAAATTTATACACGAGTTAAAATAACAAATTATAGCTTGAAAATCATTGAAAATAATTCCTGTGCTTAAAGTTATTTGCAAAGTCTTTAGAAATGCTATATAGAAGCTTTTGGTTAATATCTCTGTTTTAGTTATTTTGGTGCACTTGCATTTTCAGTTTCATATATGTACATTCATTAGCAAATTTAAATATACAAGTAGAGGTAATATTATTGCATATATTAGCCAAGTATATAAATAATATATGTATTCCACAAGAGCAGCCACAATGATAAAAGTTGTGTATGCTCTTTAAGTCAAATCTGGAATCTAATATTTTCAAATAAATTCACTCATTGAAAATTTCTGAAAGCGTATGCGAAATATTTGGTTTTATTAGTTGATAATCATACGCCTTGCGTGCTCCTGAAGATATGCTATGAAAATTATGTACGTATGCGAAATAGTGTTTTTTTCTTCCTAATAATCATACGCACCGCTATCTCTTGCAGATCTGCTAAGAAAATTTCTAAGGTGCTGGATTTAGTGTAGGAACGTAAGAAATTTAAAATGATTGAACTCAAAATCTTAATATCGTCAAAAACAAAAACTAATTAAAACTAAAGAAATTGACAAATTCTAATAATAGTAAGACATTGAACTCAAATTGTAGAGCTAAATTTATTTTAAATTGGAAAGACAACAGTTTTACTAGTCATGCAATTACTTTTTTGCGTCGTTTTAAATGGCTTAAAGCCTGTATGTCAAAGATGACACATTTTTCTTGATGTATAATAAATAGATGGAGAACAAAAATTTTTATAAATTAATCGTTATATTAATCGATAAATTTAAATTGATTTTAATTAATTACGACACCATAAACATTTTAAATTTCATTCTACTTTCCTTGGCACTTGAATCGTTGACTTTAAGTTGCTTTCAGTGTAATCTCAGCGTATTATTAAAAATTTTTTAACACTTATAAAATATTTACTGACAACACTCTATGATTTTCAATTAAAAACTTTTCTCACTTCAATATTGTGATATAAAAAGAGGGAAAGTAATTAGAAAATCAAGTTTGACATGCTTGAGTGGTTATCAAAATATACTTGACTTCACTTTGTAAATGAATGAAAATCTAGTATATTTCTGATATATTGATTATTTTACCTCCCGCCTTTTTACTAACTTCCTTTGCTTCAACGAAACTATAAACAAGTGTACGTACTGGGACAACTATTGAGGAGTTTTCATATGAGCTTTTCCCCTTGTACATTTGATATCACTAAGATTGTAGTCTTAATCTCGTTCGTACACTTTTGCACTGAAACTAAGATGCGTACTCATTCTCTTAAAAATTTTAATATTCCATGACATTTTCATGCTAGCATTAGTTATCTTTTCCAAGAAAACCCTCAAGCGTATTTCATCAATCACTCAGTTCGACTGTAACATTCTCTAAATAGTTGATGAGGCGATGGAATGCCGCAAAATTACTTTTATATACTTCTGATACATGCCAAACTTAGGTTATGTCTCTTTCAGTGAATGATTATATTGTGCATAGAAGCGAGTGTTTGCGTGAATTTGGCTGGGAGTTGCTTTCCTGCTACAGCCAACCATCTTTGATTATTCCTCTTTTCGTTATTAGTATTAATGCATTGCTGTAAATAGTCTTAAGAAGTGAAGTGGATGCAGCAGGTTGCATAAATGTGGGCAATTTTTGCAAGTTTGGCAGAAAAACTTTCACGATTAATTCCGTATAAATTGCACGTAATGTGAACAGTAATAGACTAATACAAGTGGCGGTTAAATCTTTTAACTTGTCTTACCTTATGGTAGCCGCAATAAAGTGTGTTAAAATAATAATAAAATTGTAGTTTGATGTTGACTGTATAAGCTTTTTACTAACTGCACGTACTGAACTTAATTCAATTGAAGTTTATATAAAAATATATTAGTGCCATAATAAATAGTATGAATTTTATTTTGAGTCTATAATGCAAGAGTAGAGGGCTATTGTTAGCAAAAAGGAAAGAATAATTAAACATTATCAATTATATCGCCGAATATTTTGCCTATAGTATAATTTACTTTCCATATTATAGGAATAGTAGAGTGTCTTCACTTTTCTCTTCAGATACTAAATCCAAAATTAAAATCACTACTAATACGGATCACTAGGCTCTGTTAAAATATTTCCTGGTAGCATTTTCTTATTTGTATTTTGTATTCATTTGAAGATGAAATTATGAAATAGAAGAAAAATAATAAAGGATATTGTATAAGCTCAGTAGTATGTTATCATTGATTAACTAGAAAGTGAACACGCTACTTTTGGCATTCGTTGTTTAGTTTAGTCAATGCGCAAAGACTTGAAACTAAATTTTTTAACTTTCCTAGCGCACTTAACCACAACTTTCTCTCAAACTACAGCTGCCTATAGCCTTGAGGTCACAGCGAATTAAGCTTTCGTTTATCAAGCTAAAGTTTCATTTAATTCATGATGCAGTTTCTTAAATATATATATATATATATATATATAAAGGTGTAAAATTTGATATAGCCTGCTGAACTCTTATCAGATATTTTTATGCTCATATTTTATACACAACTGCAGTCGGATATTATTATTTATACTTCATAGCATGTATTCGCTTTTAAGATTAATTTTTTCTTGTTTAATGCCTTGAAAATAAAGTTGTATTCAAACATGAATAACAATAGTAAATAGTAAAAAAAAAACATCTGCTTGAGATAAAATTCGATAAGAGTGATGACATTAGTTTTATAAAGAAAACAAGCAAATTTGTTTCCTTAAATACTATTCAATATGAGCCGAAAATTGCCTTGGAAATGTAAGTAACAATGCTTATGGCTTCTGGTATGTATTTTTGTAAGCGAACATTATTCTGACTGACTGCCATAGATTCATCAAATGCGAATTTAAGCTATTGCTAGTTTTGCAGATCAATTTTGTTTACAACAGGCGTATTTATTGTAAAAGTTTCAAAAGTAATTATAAGTGTTCATTTGATATTGTTTGTGCTTAATACTTGAAACACTTTGTGAAATAGCTATAGATTTACACACAATTTCCGCATGCAATTTCTTCGTTTTTCGTTTAAGAGAGTAAAGCTTTTGAACTGGTTTTAGGGCGAGATTTATAAAAGGTTTAAAATTTTTTTCTTTTTATAGCAGAAAGGAAGAGTCATTCTATCAGACATCCATCTTATGACAACCTGAAAGTGAGTAGTCGTATTCTATAAAAGCGGCTTATGCTAAAACCTTTTATATTTAAACGAGTTATTCTGAATTAAACACTCTCTGCATAATTACGCAATTCAAACTTATCACGCCATATAATAATTCTATCCATAATTTTTTCTATTATGACGATGTTGCCATGACAGGAAATTAAAAGCAGTTTTTCGGAAATAAGGAATCACTGGCCCTTAAAAAAAAATTAACTCTGTAAATGAATGTCTTTCTGAAATGTTCTTAAATACAACTACATAAATAGAAAATATTTCTTTGTAATAAAAATTAAAAGTCTTAGCCTTTTTTCTATTTGCTGTGATATATGATTGCCACTTTCGGAGGTCGCACTGTTCACTTTTAACGAAATAATGAACAAAATCAATTTTGTGAAAAAGTTTCTTGCAGTTTTATTGATTACGTTAATCTCTTTCCACACAGGCCAACAAAATACAAACCAAAACTTATTCATTACTTCACACACGCACACACACACACACACGCAGCCATGCATATGGAGAAAGTCACATGCATACAAACTTACCAAATGCTTTCATTCGATTGTAAGATTTCGTATTTGTGTGTGTTAAATTTGTTTGTGTTTTCTTCTTCTTACATATACATAGCTTACGTATGTATGTATATATGTATGTTTGCCAGCTTTGTTCATGTTTACACTTTTGTATGCAATCAAATATGTATACACACAGCTTTAAATATTTATATACAATATTACATGTAATTAAGACGCTGATTGTCTGTTTATCATCAGTTTAAGTAGAGTATTAACGCCAACAATGTCCAGTATGTCCAAGTTCTGCAGCGAGTATGGGAAACGACCATAATAAAGTTCAGTCTCTATTTACTGAAACAGACAACGCAAAATAAATGTAATGAAAAATTAAACAATAATCCCATGTAAAATGTTTTGTAATTCAATTAATTCAAACTTGCGCCAATGGGCAGAAAATTGAAATTAAAGTAGCCACAGATAATCAGTGCATATATAATAAGTTTTCTTATATCAGGCAGTTAATATTTTGACACGATTAAAGTTTTAATTATTTTTAATGCCAAACAAAGTTAACCGTGTGAGATGAATATATATATATATTTTTTAAAGCCAAAAGAACTAATTCTCGTGATAAACTTTAATAAAAAAAAAAAAAAATTAAAAAAATAAAAATCCAAAAAATATAAAAAAATATTTAAGATACTTAATTCAAATGGTAACGGAAATAAAATATGGTCATCACTCTGCAATTGTTCTTTATTAATGTAATTTTTGGCATGCAAAATACTCGTTGTAATATGAAAATGTATAATTTTCCTATTGAAAATCCCAAATATGAAATAGAACAGGACATGAAATAGTATAACGTTTACGCACGTAATGTGGCCAAAAAGAAATTATAACAATTGCAATACAATGAAACATTTGTTAAAACGTACAGATGTACGTTTGTGTATAAAAACGTATAATATACATAAAAAATGTTTAATGTAAAAGCCAGCAAAATAAATTTTTTTTTTTTTTTTTTGACAGCTGTACACTGGGGAAGCATCAAAACGTAAAGTAGTGGTTGCCATAAAACGTGACGAAATTGGGAATAATTTTAAAATACAAAGAAGGCACAAACATATAGAAAACATGAAGAAATACTGCTCATAAAGCGTATAAAAATACAAAACAGAAACAAACTTAAATGAAACGTTCGCATGTTGGCTTAAGGCAATTGGATCCTCTTGAGATATTCAATTGTGTATGGCTTTTTCTCAGTCGAAAGATTTTGGCAATTAGCATTAAACGCTATTAAGAACTTACATCATTACAAAGTAATACAAGTGTAAGGAATTGAATATATTAGCAAGAATAAAACCCACAATCCAATTTATGCTGACGAACTGTCAAATCCTTATTTATTTATTCAAACCGTATTAAACTAATTAAAATTGTTATGTTAACAAAACTCTGCTTGTTATGAGTTTACCGTCATACTCTTAGGCGTAATGACTTGGGCCGCAGTTAATGTTTTAGCTTTACAATATTATCAATTAACATCAGAACTCGGGGGAATTTTATCTTGATATAAAAATAGGAAAACAAGAACAAAACTTGGCAAATATGCATGACTAGAAACGAAACAAGTTTTGTTTTATTAATAAACATGTGAAACAGAAGGACTTGGAGAACATGAACATTTTTGTTTGCATTAATTAATTTTTCTCCTAATTTTAATTTTATGTATTTGCCTAATATTTCTTGCCTTATCGAGAAGGCACTTGCAAACTGATTCCAATATTTGTGGAAAAAAAAATTAACATAATAACTACGTCAGCTATGAGAGCCAGCCCATCACCATAAAAGGCGAGGGCTTGCTTCTCCCCGATGATTAAAAATTTATTTTAATATGGACACGAACCATAAACAGCTTAAAGTGGGGAGAGCTGACTGACAGCAAGATTGTATATAATTAGACAACTATAGCTGGCAGAGCTATACGAGGGTAGGGGAGTTGATGAACCGCTCACCAAGCAAACTAGTTGGAAATTTTGTCAATGCGAATAGACTTTACAATAGTTTTCGTCTAACTGTAGCCGCCTAAAGCGTCTGAGTTTAGGCGAAATGCATTTTTCGAAGCCATTTGTGAAGGATATAATTTAAGGCTCGTGGATGAAGCTTGTATAAAATAAAGTACATGTAGCAACAATACTGCTAAGCTCTCTATATTTAAACATTTACATTAACATATAATGCTATTAATTTAAGTAATAAGTTTTTCTTTTCATTTATGTTTTATGCCTATATTTGGCCATTCTTTGCTGAGCTTTTTCAGCAAATTGTTAATTACAAAAAAAAAAAAAAAAAAAAAAAAATAGCAAAATATTGGAATAAAAATTAAATAAAATTAGCACTCATTACTGAAAAAAAATAATAATATATCAAATAACAAAAGGTTAAAAAATATATTTCGAGAACTTCAGATAGTTATTCACTCAGTGGAAAATCCATAAACATGAAGTAACTAGTAAACGCCTCTATATTTTTTTTAGGCTTAGAATGAGGCAAACAAATTAATTGAGTTTAAACAATTTATTTTATACAATAATTTATAATATTTTTCTAAAATATATTGGTACGAAATACTCTGTTTATTTTTATTCCATTTTATAATTGCCTATTCATAAAAATCAGAAACAACTTCTTGAAACATTTTGTGTTAAGACTGAGATATTTTAAATCATATATCAAATTCGAAAGAGTAAAAAGTAAAAGGTAAACTGAAAATCGCTTAGTTAGAGAGATTGATCTTAATATAAAAAACTAAAATAAACAAAGTTAATAAATAATAAAAGAATAAATAAATTTGATTGAAGTGAAGTAAAAACAATGAGAAAAATATTATTACCAATTAGCTAAATCGCATCACGTTTGAGACAGTGACGATAACTTCCCTACCTCTATACCATATGCATGAATTTCGAAGTATTTTCTAACATCAGACATGCTGATGTTAGAAAAAATTATTACTTAATATTAATGATGATAATCGTGGATACATATTAATTATAAACAAAATTCAATTCAATTTTGTAAGAAATAATTATATTTCGTAGGTACAAATTGTCGATTAGATATTTGATTTATAAAATATCTAATAGCAAATACGATTACTAAAATGCCCAAAATATTTTCTGAAATATTATGTAATCGAATTAGTAATTTACAATAAATGTGCAATTCACTGTAAGATTGTTATCTTGATGTTTTCAAATATTCTCAGTATAAACACAATTGTAAAACTATATGTTATTAGTTTCACTTCAGTCTTCTCATCTCTTGCCAGATAATCTTATATATTGCATTTGAATAGATTTAATTCTATACCTTCAACATTTTTCGTAATATCTGTATTAATATTGTTTTTCAATTGGGAAATTTGTTGATAACTGCATAATGAATTGATTACATAAATGGTATTAATACATTTGGCTACAAAACGAACAAATATTAATGAAAAAAAAAAACATGAGAAAAAACATTAAGTATCTATAACAAATCACTATCATTCAACATTACGATGTGAAATTTGGTATCTATTAGTAAAGGTTTCTTGTAGATACAAGTGTAGGTATATACGAGCACATAAATGTGGCTGTCACTCCTAATTAAGTGTTTATGTGAGCTGAATGAATGCACGTGTAGGAGTATATGCATGCTCGTAGAAACATTTGCTTGCAGTGTTTTTCAGAATAAGATATACGAATGATGGATTGATTTAGCCTTAGTGGAATAGCTGTACAATACACTAAAATTATAGTCAACGCAAGCAACGTGTCGTCTAGCGGACCTAAAATATATTATTATTTAAATTTCCAAGGCAAACATTTCAGATGCGTAAATATTCGCTTGCTAATATTATATTTGCTAAGACCCCCCTTTTCATCTCTCTTACGGATTGCACTGTTTGCTGTTCGTTTATTACAAAGCAATTCCGAATGCTAAAAACTTAGAAACAATATGCCCAATAAGTCTATTATGTATTTCCTGTATCATGTCCTGAGGTTAGTCTTCCTTTGGGTTTGGTTACTGAGCTCTCCAGAATGGAAAAAGGTTTCTGCTTTTATTGGTTTTGACTTCCAGAGATTTAGCAGTTTGCAAAATCTTGTTCAGTCGACTTCTAAATTGCACAGTTTTATATTATAACCGTATCTATATAAATTATACCTTCAGGATTTAATTGCAGTTACTTATCAACTTTGATTTAACACGAGATTATTTGCATCCACAGTTTGTTTGTTCAAGCAATTTTAAGTTAATAGTTTGTAAAAGTTAGAAAAAAAAAAATAACTCCGCCACCAAGATCTTTATGACCTCTCCTTTTCCAAAGACCATTACTCAGGGAAATGTCCTTCCTCCTGCAACCCACTGAAATACGAGTTTCCTCAATTTAAATTTTTTTACTCTGAAAGATCGTTTTAAGGAGAATATTTTACAAACAGTAGGCCCGGTAAAAGAAAAAAAAGGTCAACAATTTCTTTTTACTATCAATAAAATAAGAAAATGTACTTCTTTTTTTTTCTTAATTAATTTAACCTGCAAAGCTCTAAGCTTGCTCGCAGGAAAACAAATTCACAGCTTAGGTGGGAATCGATCCCGCGACATACGGCTTAATAGGTTGAGAGCATTATTCATTTACCTTCACATTGTGATGGTGCTCCAGAGAATCGATAGAGGTTCGTTCTCTGTTTTTTACGCGTTCGAATAATAAAAAAAAAATACAATTTGACCATACACGAAATTTTTCTCTGATTTTCGATTAAAACACTAAGAAAAATTGAAACACTGCGAAGGTGAAATAGGGGGAAAGCCAAGGTGTACCTCTATTGTGACATGACAAATGACAATCCAAATATTTATAATACATATTTTCAGATTTGAATTTGTGATTGGTTGGCATTTAAATCCACTCTATTAACATGATTCCAAATATGTGCCCAGATAAAATCATGTGGGAGTGCGTCATCCATATTTCGTTTCATATACTCTAACCGTGATATGGGTGGTCTGGAGTAGCATGATTGTGTGAGTTATAAATTCGACAAACTCATTTTCACTCAGCCTGTTTTTGAAAGATTTTGCTTCATATATTTGGAAACGTGTCACAGCGATGACCACTGTAAAACCTGTAGATGAATTAGAGAGGAAATGCCTCTTTTGCTCATGTAATTCTTGAAATATTTTACAATATGTATTTGCTCGTTTATCATGTAATTGCTTATGTATGAGTCTATTACATATTGTACATTTACTTTCAAAATATATTTTTCACTTGTAATTTGTCATACGTATTGTAACTTTATGCAAAAAAAAAAAAAAAAAAAAAAAAAGGAAGTCAGTCAATAAAAAATAAAACAAAACAAATAAACACATTAAAATTATCTTGATTTCGTTAAACATGGAAATTTAACACATTTACAAAAAAAAAAAAAAAATTTCCTGTGACTATTCGAAAATGGTGTTCTATCGGTGAGTGTTTCTAATCTCAGTTGAATGGAAAGCGCTCTTATTTCTATTCCCGCCATACAATCTTCAATTTGCATTCGATTGATATGTTTCATTCTATCGAATTATGTTTCCAAATCAGTGATTATATTTGAATTTCTATAAAAAGATGGATTTTAAATTTTTTTCTTGCTTTCGTTTTGCTTTTAGCTTGCGTTAATATATATCTTCTCATTTTACTTGCGTTTGCAGCTTTTGTAAATATTATTGGCATGACCGTAGTATTTTCTGGTGCAGAATTAGAAGAGATACTCGTAAATCAATATTCAGCAATTTCATTATGAAAAGTACTTTTTATAGTGGCTTAAGAAGGATTCTCATTTGAGACGTACTCATTTGAAATTTTTTGTAATGGAAAGGCATACATTTTCCCTGGCCAAATTAATTGTTTGAAAAAACTAATGCTTTTATAGCATATTGAAATATATTTTTGCGAATAATTTTTACTGATAGGATATTTGTACTGATAGGCAGGATTTTTCTAGTTTATGGTATTTTAAACTTAATATTGTAGAAGACTATTTTTTAAAGAATGGTCGATAACACTTGTCAGCAAAATTTGCTTGATTAGCTCTGCCAACTTGGGTTTGCCTTAATCATCACTTAAAAAAAAAAGCTTTTTTTAATAATGATATATTATTTTTCAAATAATTTTGATGATATTTTTTTTTTTTTTTTTTTTGACTGAAACCATAATATAACGTATCTCCGAAAATATTTGTTAAAAACCTTAACCCATCAAAAACCACCGAATGAAAATTCTCACAAGGACTTCCTTCGAGTTTATCAAAGATTTAATTTTATAAGGATAATTGCAAACCTTTGGCAGGCTGGCATATCATACTTATAATGATAGTTTCAATAACGTAGAAATTGAAAAACTTTCTATAAAGTGAGAAAAAAAGTTTTCTGGTTGGGAAAAAATCTCATAAATACGTTTTAGTTTAGGGTGCTAAAAAGTTCTCATTACTTACGATGTTAGAGAATTTTCTTTAGCAAACTTGTGTAACCTGTGACCCTATCTGGTTGTTCCAATGTCATATGAAAGTAAAGTGTCACTTACGGCAGAACTAAATTGAAAATTTTTATTTACAATCTTTTCTCCTCTATAGATACGCCTGTGGTTCACTTCAGTATAAAGAAGTGAAAGAACCTACTCAAGCGTGCATCTTAAAAATTGTGCATTTATAAAAATTTGTATATCAAAAATATTTCATAAAAAAAAAAGTTACACCTTCACTCACTGGTGTATTCACACCTGTTCTTTAAATTGGATTTGTGTGATAACAAATGCCAACTGGAAAAGACATGTTGTCATACAAGGAAATTACGGTTTCAAAAATTCCTTTTCTTTTTGCTTCTTCCTTTTTTTTTTTTCTTGTTACTATAGAAACCCGGTATTGGAAAACATGCAAAGGATAAACGTTGTAAACATTAATATTTTAAGAAAATAATCTTCAAATGTAATAAACAATTTGCATATCATTTAAAAGCATTTGCAAACAGATGATAAAAGCTTTAAAAATATCTGCGATTCCTCAAATTTGTAAATGCCAGAGAGTTCGCTACAGTACAAGCCATTAGAAATTATTTGCTTGGTAAATTAAAATTTTTATCTAACTTTTCAAATCATATTTAAATAAAACAAAAATTAAAAATAAATTCGAAATTATGAATTTTATTTATTTTTTAGCTAAGATAGTTTATTTGCGGGGATTTCAGTTGGTGCTGCAATCAAGCTGATCAGAAGTCCTTCTAAGAAGAAGTTTTGAAAAATTATTCCAAGAATTTGCTTTATTGGTATTTATTTCTAAATATTCATTATAAAAATAGAATTTTACTTAGCTTTTAGAAACTATTTTTCAAATGTAGACAAAAAATAAAGTTTAAGCGGGTAGAGTCTATTTTGCTTCCCCTACAGTTAATATACAATTATATATATCAACTATAAAGTTAATAAAATAAAAAATATCTGCATGATAAAAGTGGAAAATACAATGCAAAATTAAGAATTTAATCCTTATTGGCTTATTCCCCTGCTATATTTGTAATTTTAAGAATAGTAAATTGAGAGAATATAACAAATTATAATAAATTTCAAATTTCATTATGTGATTAGATCGAAAATATATGGTAAGAAATTTACATTAGGATTCTAATTGTTTTCCAAATAGATTTGTCGTTTTTTTTTTTTTTTTTTTTTTTTTTTTTTTTGGGAGGGGTTTTAAATAAAATTTTATGTAAATTAAATTCCAATTCCAAGTAAAATGAAATGAAATATTTATTTTATTGTTTTTTTTTTTTTTTGTTTTTAATTTCCGCTGTCATGTAGAAGGTAGCTAAAATTAATTGATTGTTATTTGAATAATATTTTTTAACCGATTTTTATAGAATTTTTTTTTCAATATAAATAGAAAAAGAAAAAGTAAAGTCAAAAGTAAGAAAAGTAAGAAAAAGTTTGTCAAACTGCCTGCGCTGCCACTTCTAGTCGTCTTCAAGTGAATAACATGCATGCCTTTTCCTCTTCACATTTTGTGAGAAAAATTTTAAAGAAAGTTTTTAGTCGTAACAATTTCTAGCACTCGAATAAATATACTCATAAAAGCACACTGGAAGCTAATAAGTAAAAGAATTAATAAAAGTTGAAAAATTATATTAAACTCATAATATTAACGAGTTTTATTTTCTATGATGGCCAGGTGCTCGTAATGCCAATACGGCTGTAAGTGGGATTCACATTATTTTCGGGGATTTTTTTTCGTAGTATGAGTTATTTATATCCCCTACACTTGCATAATAGTAGTATTTTCTATTCTTATGCTGGAGTTAATGTCGACGTCGTAAACGCCGTCTGAACGTCGTCAACTGTCAAAAAAAAAAAAATTGAAACGTATGAAATTGTGTGAGAGCTGTTAATCTCAACGACGTCAGAAATTAAACGCTGAAAAAGTTCAATCGATTTCAACTTTCTCAGCGTTTGTACGGCCTTCAATGAAATGTCAAAGCAATATACGTACATAATTATCTGATTGTTGTACTTGTTTATGCTGGAGTTAATGTCGATGTCGAAAACACCGTCTGAGCGTCGTCAACTGTCAAAAAAAAAGTTGAAACGTATGAAATTGTATGAGAGCTGTTAATCTCAACGACGTTGGAAATTAAACGCTGAAAAAGTTCAATCGATTTCAACTTTTTCAGCGTTTGTACGGCGTACCATGAAACGTCAAACCAATATACATATATAATTATCTGATTGTTGTACTTGTTTATGCTGGAGTTAATGTCGACGTCGAAAACGCCGTCTGAACGTCGTCAACTGTCAAAAAAAAAAAATTGAAACGTATGAAATTGTATGAGAGCTGTTAATCTCAACGACGTCAGAAATTAAACGCTCATTAAAATGACCTCGGATAGTACATTAAATGAAAAAATTATAAATTATAATTATTATAATTATAATTTTAGTTCCTAATTTTAGTTATTATACTTTATTAATAATTGATTATTTATTTATTTAAATATTTTATTTTAAACTAAAAAATTGAGACTTTAGTTTAATAATATTGCTATTATAGGGGGATAATATATATAATAATTAAAATTTGGTAATATCTCCCTATAAAAACAAATATATTTAAATATTAAAAAATATTTGTATAACAAATTCTCCAAGAACTATAAGGGTACAGCTCTTAAAGGAGAGATTTGGAAAAAAATTAATAATAAGTGTTTTAATTACAAATATTTCAGTAAATAAATTTTCAAATTAGCAGTTTATATTTAAACGTCGTGTACGGCGTTGACATAACACTGCAAAATGAAATTAAACGTCGAACATCACAATTTTAGCGTTCATACGCCGTTTACGACGTCGACATTAACTCCAGCATTAGTGGTATAGCTATTACTTAAATAATTTCCAAAAAGTAAATTCCTAAATAGTAGCTTCTACTAATCGAAAAAAATAAAAACAAAAAAAAAAAAAATTATTAAAAGAATCTTCCCAGCTGTAGTGCCACTTGACAACCGTTTTTTTTTTTTTTTACTTCCTTTTCTCCTAAAGTAGAGAGAATTGTTCAGTTATCTTCCCTACTAAAAGCTAAAAAAATATTACGTTAAAAGCATTGTAACATCTACTACAAATCAGCTACGGAATTAATTAATTAGAAAGTTTCTTTATGCTACTAAGATACAAACAGTGTGTGTGTTATTCGAATTCACAATACATTTTATATGAAATCAACAAGTATATATTGTGATAGCATTTTCTCATATGATTAGGTATACACACGCATACTTATTTAATTACCGAAGAAGGAAGTCATGAAATATTTAAATTAAATTAGCAATATGCTGTGCCGCCATAAATAAGCCATTCATTTATTTGGTTAGACAGTTTTAGTGCCACTAAACCAACTTCACAGATGCTTCGTGTTGTGATGAAGAAGATTTTCAGATGATTTTAAGAACTTTTATTTTAAGTATCTCGCATTTTATTTTCATTTATTTAAAAATTTTCTTAAAGCTTTTTGTTTAATTACAATCTAAATTAATTTTTAATTGATAATGATTGATAATGATTATTTAACAATCATTATTACAAATAGCTTAAGCAGAATACTAATAATTTTTGATTTACTAATTTACTAATGTATTCTCATAGTGAACGTGTGATTAGATAATAATTTTTGGCTTTAACAGGAAACATGCAAATGCAAATGAAGAAATAAGTGCTGCCAAATGTGCGTATTAGAATTTGTAAAGAAGTTTACTTCCGGCTCATTAATATGAATATATGAAGCGGTGAACATGCTTGTGCAATAATTGCAAATGTTCACAAGTTTATTCAATATCCTCACGTTGACAATAGATTTTCTTTGAAATTAGATTTTTTGGCGTTGTCACAGGATTTCGTGCATTTATGCATCTGCATGAGTTTGTAAAGTTTTGCATATATTCAGATACATTTGAGTGCACTTGTTGGCAAAAATTCTATTCTTTTAGGTAAATATATTTATTTAGCTTTTGTGTATTTATTCATTAAATTGAATTCGAAAACAGTATTTTCGAGAGAAGTTTTATGCTTAATATAATCGGTCTATAAATTATATATATAAATTAAATCAAAATTTAATAATATCAATATCATTTTATCTATGGGATTCCAGTGGGAAGGAAGTATAAAAGTATAAGAGTAAAATAAAATAATAACAATTTAGTTATTATAAATTCCCATAAATAAATAAAATTTATTATTATTAATTATTTTTTCTTGCTGCAATAAATATGTTTAGTTTGCTATTCAACAAGTCAAAGAAACAAAAGAGGTTAAAAAGACCTCTTATGATTTTTCAATATTATTAAAAAATTTTTATCTTTTAATTTTAAAAGGATTACTCACATATTAAATATAAATTGCCGAAAGAGCAAAGAAAAAAAGCCAATAAACCAAAAAAAAAAAAAGTTGTAAAATGATAGATTTTATATAAAATTATTTAAACATTAAATTATTTTAAACCAAATAGAATTTGAAAAAAAAAATATTATAAAAGCACTAAAAAAATTATGCCAATAGAAACGATATTCAGATGGCTTTAACTTTATATCTACGGTACTAAGATTTACTATGGCAAGATTTATGTAACGTTCTCTGGTGAACTGAAAGAAATAATGATTTTTAAGGACCAACTTCTTCATTATTTGATATTATTTGAAATCGCCCTGAAATCCAGTTGTTCTAAGAAAATATATGGCTAGAGGTTTACAGAAACTTTGCATTAGCATTCCCGAACATGTGCATAATTCCATTTAGGTTAGGAACCAGCTACCCCATTCCAATCAATTTCCTTGTATTTTTAAGTCAAATTGAATTTTTGACATTTCACTACAATTTGAAATATCAAATCAAATTTATTTAATTTACATAGAAAATGCTTGTTTTATATCTCCAAAGCCGCCTTTAATATTCTATTATCCTATAATTATTCGCACTGTTTGAAAATATCTGTACAATATTTAAGTAAACCGTTTGCAACACATCTCCAACGATTGCTATCTGAAGAATTGTATTTATTTTATAAGCAAGTAATTCTAGTTGCTTCTTATTCAATGTCCAAGCAAACATATTTTTCTGCACTTTAAAATACTTAACTAAAATATTTTGTACTATTTCGAATTATTCGCCTGCAAATTCCAGTAAAATTCTATTCAGGCAACAATGCAAATATCATTTACTTATTATATGAGTTTTGCTCTGCTAAATTACACAAATATTATTTAATTTTACACGGTAACAACAAGATTTTGTTCGCTATAATACAACCAAAACAATTTAATTGAAAAAAGTTTATCGCAATTCAAAGTAAATTTATGATGCAATTTTTGGCTTTAAAGCGATTGCAAAATGTGTTTCAAAAGTTTTCAAATTATGAGTTTTAGTTTTGGTATGCAATTTTAATTGAAATTTATAACTTTTATAAAAAATTACAAATTTAAGCATTAATGTCTATATGTATAGTTTTTTAAGGATTAGAGTTATTACTCAAAGGGAATGTGATTGGCTCTGCCTTCAGTCTTGATTTGATTCTGATGCCAATAAACTTTAAGTTGGACCATTTCAATATCTTTTTCAAGAGTAATAATTTTATTCTTCATTTTTGATTTTTTATAACTCTTTGTTTTTTAGTTACGTGAAGAAAACTGAAATTTTCTGTACGAGTAAACTTCCAAAATTAATTACATGTATTTCAATAATTTAATTTCCGTTCTCTTGTGTACCCAACAAATATCTGATTAGCTGTGTCGAGTTTTTTTCTTTTCCAATAATAATATTATGGCTAGTAATAATAAAAACAAATATAAAAAAATATATAAAAAATATATGGCTAATAATATTATCGTTATTATAAAATGAGGTTTCTAATTAAATTTTGTATCTAAACTTTAAACTTTCTCACTCCCATAGTCATAATATCTCATCAATTGATTGACTTATTATTGGCATGTATACCAGAGATGGACTTCGCAACAACAATAAAGCTTATTTGAACTCACATACTCTCCTTGTTTTCTTCTGCGCCAGTATTTTATAAGACATATTAAAACTATTAATAAAATCCTTGCAAGCAGCATTTCTACATAAGTAGTTGAGCAAAACTATTGCCTGTTCTCGACTGCTGTCCTTTTACCAGTACTCTGGCATAATGCATTCCATCAATTTCGGTTTTCGAAAAAGCTGAATATAATTTGAAATTAATTTGAAATATAATTCTGTTTGAATGTGTTCTATTATTATAATGCTGGTTTCAAGTTGCAGCTACGAGTAAATTCAATTTTCACTGTCATTACTTTTACATGACAGCTGCTAAACTACATGACTCTAATAGAATCCCTATAACATATCCTTAATATCATACTTGTTATTTCATACATCCGTATTACATGCATTTCAATACCGTATTTCAAGAGTTCATGTTTCTCCTTCATTGAGAATTTTGGTCTACAGTTATTTGGGTTTTCTCAAAAAGCTTATATATAACTTGATTATTGAACATTTTCATAAAAAATAAGAATACATAAATTTTAAGCTCTTGTCAAGCAGAAGAAAATTTACAAAATTATTGTACATTTGAAACTCTTAAGCTGGAAAGCACAAGTTTAAATTTAAATGTCATTTTAACATTTTTTAAGAATATTTCAAAGGATAAAGGTATTTATCTTGTCTACCAGCCAGGATACCGCAAGTTTAATTTCTGTCTAGACGCTGCATGCTTTTCTGCACACAATCACATATTTGGTCGTTTGTATTTGTTTTTTGATGAAAATCCAACCAAAAGAATTTAGAAAATTTTATTAAAGATTTACACAAATTTTTTTTTTAACAATTTTTTCCATTGTAACATTGATTGCGAAGCTTGAAACGTACTATGAAAAGTTTTTAATTAGAAGCCTGTACGCAAGACTTGATAAATTAGATTTTAAACACTTGATTTAATTTCTCACTTAACTTGATGCACTTACTTATGTAAGCCAATGAATATAAAGAGGAAACAACAAACTTTATATTATACTTTCTTCAATTTAAATCCTGCCACTTTTCAGGCTTGCGCTCGTACATAGTAATTGCAGATAAGAGACATACATATTTCAGGTAATTTTATGCCTCGTAAACATTGTTGGCCAGCTCAACTTGTAACTGGAGGGAGGATGCAACACATGCACATAATGGGCACACTTCGCCGATAATGCTAATGAAAAGTAGCACAATGCAAGGAAGAAAATTATGGTGGGAATGTTTAAAAAAAAAAAAAACAAAAAAAAACAAAAAAACGAACACTATTTTCATTGCCAGTCCTTCACACAGTTAAAGAGTCTTTTCTGTCTCATTAAAAGTGTAAAGAAGTGCCGGTCAAGTATAATTTTACTACCAGACTGTTGTCGCAAATTTACACACTCTAGTGATTTTAATATTTAAAAAGTGTCTTTTGAAACATCTTTTCATATCTCCACTTATTCACTGAATACTGTACGATGGATATGAAAAAGGATATCATGAACATTGTGTGAAAATTAACTACTCGAAAGTAGTGCTTAAAAAGACAGAGAGAGAGAGAGAGAGGGAGAGAGAGGGAGAAAGAAAAGATATAAAGAATACGAGACTAAATATAGGGTATGTGTGGTTTTGTGGGTGTGGGGGGTGCGTAAAAATTGTTAGAACCGCTGACCGTAAATATAAAAATATGCAAAGGCCGATAAAAAATAAGGTCCCCCAATACCTTTTTTTTGCTTTCTGGTGAGTGTATGTTGCCTTCAAGATATTGAAGTATGCGAAATTATTTTTCTTACATCCTCCCAAAATGTTTTCAAATTCAGTGCACATAAGAAACCTTTCAGCTGAAATCTATTTACATCAGTAAAAGCTAATCAAAACTTTTTGATGGAAAAAGCAAAGTAAGGGAAAAAATTCTATATCACATTCGATGAAATTAGGAGACCTTGACTTAAAATCCAATCAATAAACATGAACAAGAGTTTTTAACTACACTGTGGCCAACTCTAAAAAAGATAAATTTCTAAAAGCCACCTCCAATATGAAACTTTAATAGAATGGATTGACTCCTTAGCAAAGCTAGAAATTACAATTTAAATTTGAATGACTTTGTGTTGGTTTTAAAATTAAAGCTAATAAGGAGGGAGTATGGAATCCTTCCAGCAAATCTTAAATTCTTACGCAATTGTTGACATAATTTTTTTCTTGGTAAATTTTCTCCATTTAAGTAAAATAGTTTTTAATTTGAAAACTGTTGTGGCAGCTACAATGGAAACAAGAGATTTAATAGAAAAACCTATTCAAAACAGTGGGATGAATTTATTTTGAGAAGCTTATAAAAGTAATTGAAGAGATTAAACTGTCTTTAGAGAATTTTAAAGAATTACATTTTACAATTACATATTATAAGATAGAACACTTCTGAAAAATAAGTAAAAAATAAAATTCCAATACCTCAAACTGCTTTTTCATAATAAAATAATAATGAGTGTTATTAATAATAAACAACACATACTCGTAACTGACAAAAGTTTGAAAGGCAATCGCAAAATTATCCTTTTATACATTTACAGGCACAGATCTTATTAACTTATTTTAATAGCAGTATAAGCCGAGTTTGAAGATAATTCCAGTTGTTTAAACGGCAAATTAAATTTATCTGAATATTATACTGCATACGAATAAACATTAATTTTGTGTACAGCTGAACCAGGATATCCGCACAATTTTTCAACGCATTTTGTATTAATCAACAAAGTTTTAACAACAATTCTACCAAAAAGGAATTTGTAAATGAGAGCTAATTAGGAAATATTAAAACATAGACAAAAAACAAAGAAAAAAAAAAAAAGACCCAAAAACTATTCACATTTATTTAAATATTTGTTATGAAGAGCAATAAAAGTATAATCCTGCCACTATATATATAATTTGAGAATATCCTGCCACTCATTAGCTGCCTTTGTGTGTTCTTTAAATACATGTTTGTTATTCCTGTCAAATTAATTTGTTTTACTTATAAAACGTGAGTGTACGAGTATGATGATAAATTTTTGTGTACAGATATACGAGTATTTGTCTATATATATATATATATATATATATATATATATATATATATATATATATATATATATATATATATATATATATATATATGTATATATACTATATATAATAAAATTGTATTAAAATGGCTGTGTGCATTTTGAGCGCCTGCCGCACGTGTTAAAATTATAGTCAACATAAATAAATAATTAAAGCAGACATACGGAGTAGATGGAAACTAAAAATCTTATCCAAAAATTTAGTATACAAACAAGTGTATCTAAATGCATTGCCAAGTGGAACCCGGCAATGTTTAAATTTGGTTAAATATGCACACTTAAGAGAAGTACCATATAAAGCACGACCAGAGATGGCAGCTGAGAGCCCAGTAACTTCTTTTTGCAACATTGAAACGATTATTTTAAAATAAATTGTTTTAAGTGTTATTATGTAAGTACTTTGTTTCACGCCAAGTACTTAATTTCTCTTCACAAATTAAGTAAATTCAAAACTAAAACTAGATCACAAATAGTCCTTCTCGCTTGTATTATACATAGTATGCTTCACTTGGGATCATATGCGCCTACAATGGAAAGCTCTAGTGCTTCACGCAGTTGCAATTGGAACAAGAAGTTACACCAAAATAAAAACGAGGCACGATGTGGCCACATTGTCCGACTAGCTTTTTGCATACTCACTTTTATAAAGCAAATCCACGCAATGAGTTTCACGAAATTGATTACATTTGCAAAGGAATCATTCTTGGCATATCTTATGAAGAATTATCTTAGGCCGTATTACTCATGTATTACATTATTGCATGTATAATAAGAATATTTCTAGCCTGGTTTGAACTTTTAACATAAATTCCTAGTTATCCTTTTTCAATTCTTATGGAAAGTTACTCATAAAATGTCACTTCCGAGAAGGAATTTAAGAGCCTTCCACATAACAGGATTCTAAAAAGATGAGAATTTTTAAGTCCCTCCGATGTTACAGGTGCTAAAAAAAGATAGAAATATTAAAATGCAATTACTTGTGTATTAAATGAATGGCCGTATATAAAATTTTCCTCACCTTAAAAAAGAAAGTTTTAAGAAAACCTAACGATTCAAAGTAAATTAAATTCCCATCGCAAAGGCAACTTAACACTAGACTGCATAATTTTGGTAGGACTTTGTACCTATTCATACCGTATGCTAATGTTGTAGACTCTGTATTATATTTTAACAACATTGTCTATGCATCGTGTCACTGGGTGTGATTTGCTATGGCAATATTAAGTTGTCTTCGAGCAAGATTCGTTTGTTTAAGTATTGTCTAAAATTGCTTGTGTACATGTGCGGTTCACTAATTAGACCACATTAGTTTCATGATTGTCATTTTTTGCATACTCATTAACTTTGTTTATGTCTTATTGTATGCATTTCGGGACTTCATTTGAAGAAACTTGTAATTACAGCAATTGAATTTGTTATATAATTACGGTTAGTGAAAGCCTTTGCATGTTGATGTTCAGTTCCTAATGTTCATCATATTCACAACTGTAATTTGAGTTCATGTATTTTTGTATGGTGCCACATTTCTTGCATTTTGCTTGTGTGATTTTAAAAATCGGAGAACGTTTGACTGCAGCTTTGTCGCAGCAGTGGATCATCAAAATTACAACACCAAAATTCAGTAAAGTCTCTATAAGGATTTTGAAAAATACACCCCAACCACGAAAGGGAATGAACTCATATGAAAATGATTTTAAAAATTTTCATTCTGTTTGCATACTTTTATCTTGCAGTGTAGTGAAAGTATCTTTATTAAAAAGTTGTTATGCCAAAAGTATTTCAGAGCTCACAAAAATGTGGTGAACTTTTTAAGGCTCCCTAACAGGCAGACAAATATATCTATTTTGGTTAATCATGTCATATTTTTATATTTTCATTCACAATCAATCGGTCTACTAATCCTACAATTATAATTAATTACGATTTGTTTCATATTTCATGTTCACACCAAATCCAACATACGCAACCCTAATTTGATTTCTTTATTAAAGAAGTAAAGCCAAATAAAATCAGAATAATCAATTAAAGATCAAAAAGATGTTTAAAGATAAAAAAAAAAAACAATTTTCATAGACGTGATCAAGTTGTATTGACTAGAGTTAGATTAGGACATACTATCATAGCACGCAGTCACTTCCTTGATAAGAACCAGACAAATATATGCAATTTTTGCAATAAATCAATTCTAATCTGAGAAAGTTTCAATTTCAACATTCAAGGAGGAAACATTTTCAAAAATCTAGACAAAACTAATATCTTACAAGATACAATAAAAGAGAATTCCCTTTTATTATTGGAGTTTCTTAAAGAGTGTAAAATAGCGTAACATAATCCACGCAAACATTATGACTTGTGCATTACCCACTTTCAAACCCCTGGAACGTCATTTGACACTTCAAGTATCCACTTCAAAAGCGAGACACAATTTATGAAAAGTGTCATGACAGTGTCGCAATGTTTTGATGTTCTATTTTGAACACAATATTGAAGTCACAGGCAGAGTGGTTTAGTAATCATATGGTAACCATATTACAAGCTACTGTAATATAAGATATATCGCTTAACTATTTACCTCATTCTTTTTTGTATAAATTGGCTGTCAATATCAGTATATAAAAAGACCACATTCTAGTGTAAATGAAGAAGAATAAAACTAAACTTTGAGCTGATCAGTTCAGCTCGGGCATTAAATAAACAAATTGAGGCCCTGATTGAGGCCCTGATTGAGCGCCTGATTGAGCGCCTGATTGAGCGCCTGATTGAGCGCCTGATTGAGCGTCTGATTGAGCGCCTGGTTGAGGGCCTAATTGAGCGCCTGATTGAGCGCATGATTGAGCGCCTGATTGAGGCCCTGATTGAGCGCCTGATTGAGCGCATGATTGAGCGCCTGATTGAGCACCTAATTGAGCACGTGATTGAGCGCCTGATTAAGCGCCTAATTGAGCACCTAATTGAGCACGTGATTGAGCGCCTGGTTAAGCGCCTGATTGGGTGACTGATTGAGCACCCGATTGAGCGCCTGATTGAGCGCCTGATTAAGCGCCTAATTGAGCGCCTGATTGACCGCATGATTGAGCGCCTGATTGAGCACCTAATTGAGCGCCTGATTGAGCGCATGATTGAGCGCCTGATTGAGGCCCTGATTGAGCGCCTGATTGAGCGCATGAATGAGCGCCTGATTGAGCACCTAATTGAGCACGTGATTGAGCGCCTGATTAAGCGCCTAATTGAGCGCCTGATTGAGCGCGTGATTGAGCGCCTGGTTGAGAGCCTGATTGAGGGCCTAATTGAGCACGTGATTGAGCGCCTGATTAAGCGCCTAATTGGGCGACTGATTGAGCACCCGATTGAGTGCCTAATTGAGCGCCTGATTAAGCGCCTGGTTGAGCGCCTGATTAAGGGCCTGATTGGGCGACTGATTGAGCACCCGATTGAACGCCGTATTAAGCGCCTAATTGAGGGCCTGATTGAGCGCCTGGTTGAGAGCCTGATTGAGGGCCTAATTGAGCACGTGATTGAGCACCTAATTGAGCGCCTGATTGGGCGACTGATTGAGCACCCGATTGAGTGCCTAATTGAGCGCGTGATTGAGCGCCTGGTTGAGCGCCTGATTAAGGGCCTGATTGGGCGACTGATTGAGCACCCGATTGAACGCCGTATTAAGCGCCTAATTGAGGGCCTGATTGAGCGCCTGATTGAGCGCCTGATTGAGCGCATGATTGAGCGCCTGATTGAGCACCTAATTGAGCACGTGATTGAGCGCCTGATTAAGCGCCTAATTGAGCGCCTGATTGAGCGCGTGATTGAGCGCCTGGTTGAGAGCCTGATTGAGGGCCTAATTGAGCACGTGATTGAGCGCCTGATTTAGGGCCTGATTGGGCGACTGATTGAGCACCCGATTGAACGCCGTATTAAGCGCCTAATTGAGGGCATGATTGAGCGCCTGGTTGAGAGCCTTATTGAGGGCCTAATTGAGCACGTGATTGAGCGCCTGATTTAGGGCCTGATTGGGCGACTGATTGAGCACCCGATTGAACGCCGTATTAAGCGCCTAATTGAGGGCATGATTGAGCGCCTGGTTGAGAGCCTGATTGAGGGCCTAATTGAGCACGTGATTGAGCGCCTGATTAAGCGCCTAATTGAGCGCCTGATTGAGCGCCTGATTGAGCGCCTGTTCGTTGTTCTCTTTCCATTAAAACAAAATAACAAATTGCGTTTTTAATTCCACAGTAAATTTTATCGTTTAATATAAATAAATTAAATTAGTTTTACCATTTATATTCAAATGTAAAAGCTTAAGACCATAGATGTTATAGCTCTTATTCTAGCACATAAGCTTATAATTAACTTATTCGCATTATGTTTATATAAATAAATAAATAAATGATTTCTTCACTAGTGCGGCTTACTTTCAAAGGCTTTTACTTCTATTTAATCCGGAATTTTAGTATGAGATCCTTAAGGATGTTTTATTTATAATCCCTGCTCAAGTTTATCTTAAGGGCTCAGTTTATCTCAAAGGCTCAGTTTATCTTAAAAGCTCAGTTTATCTGAAAAGCTCAGTTTACAAATTAATGTTTATTGTCGAATTTTTTTAATTGCAAATTCAATAAAAATGAAACACTTTCAAAGAAAAATTATTGAAAATAAGTTTGTTATTTCAATTTTTTAAGAGGACATAAATTTATTTTCGATAATTACACTCTTGCAATCCTTAATTAGCGCTCCAAAAATTGCCATAAACATAAATTTTGTAAAAAATCAAAGACACCATCTGCTGTAGCCGAAAATATGCAATTTATGGAATCATTAATATATTTTTTTGTTTTCCTTTTTTCCTCTTTTTCGTGTACGGTTGCTCATGCAAATAAACATTTTCATGAAACACGGCACATTTTAGTTAGAGGAGTACTTACCCAAATGCCGTAGGTTATTTATTTTTGAAGAACATAATTGTTATGGTTACGATATGCTCGTAAAACTCCAACATTAAACCGTATAATATGCACAGCTCTTGTAAGAAGATTTGCCGCGGCATAAAACGGCAAAGAGTGCACCTGAAATATGAGAGTTTATTCATTTAGTTTCCTCTAATTTTATTGTCCTAATGGCATTGCAATCTGAAGGGTGTTATTTTAAAGTTGTGTGTGTGTGTGTGTGTGTGTGTGCTACACAGATTTTCATTTGCTTACGAGGAGCTGACTAAAATGATTTTTTAATAATAATTTAATTAATGATTTTTACAATTACTTGTCTCTTTAATCTAGAGGTTTTAAATTGGCTTACGAGTATTTTTCAACTCTTTGCATTATATATCATAAACACGTTTAAAAAATTGGAAATATATTTGGTGTACCCTCATAATTTAAATGGCATATAAATGAATTGGGAACTGCAATTCTTAGAAGTTCCTTGAAAACTTAAAAGCTTTAATTAGGGAATCATTCTAGTTTCGTATATATAGAGTGCATGTGGATATCTGTTAAGACTTAGTTATTGCGTTTTGGCGATGTGAACACATCTGTATTTATAAAATCCAACTCTTGCCTATGCATTATGCACATAAAACGAAAAGCCTTGTAATGAAATAGGACTTGGATTTTGCTATCACATAAGAACACTCACTTATACAAAAACTTACATATGCATGGCTACACATTCATATAAATATGTATACAACCCAACACGCGTAAAGTCTAAAGCACAAAATCCCACGTGTTTGTATTTTGTGTGTCAAAATATATTTATATATATTTTTTTTTATTTTTAAAAAAATGTTGACAAGTGATGTAACTTTTAAAATAATCCTTTTCGTCAGTTTCGGTAAAGAGTTGTAAAAACGTAAATACAATGAGAAAAAATTTCTTTCATTTTCAATATTAATTCCAAAACGAAGTATTTATTTACACACAGAAAAATTGGCTAGCAAGGCTTTGCTAAAAGTATTATATAATATTTTCTATCTTAAGCAGACTCCAACCCTTCTATGACTTCTAATGACTACTAATAACTTAAAGCTACTGAGTCAAAGAAATGCTTAACTAGAAGATTTTACTGACAACGCCTTGCGCTTATAATGTTACGTTACGAACATTATTGTTTTTCTACGTTGCGATATAGTAAATTAAGATACAATTCCTTTACACGGAATATCTACTACCGTGTTTGGTGGGCTTCATTTACGCAGAAACGAGTCAATTTGAATACTGCGAAATTTTATACACAAACTCCATGTTACATACTGGAGCACTCAAAACTCAATTATACTTTTGAAATTTCTCGAGTTTTTACATAATTTTGTGCTGGGCGGCAAAGCCCAGTATATTGACATTAAAAGCAGAAATGAAACGGCACACAGCCATGCTGATATTATTCCCAGCAAACATACGTTTGTAGTACGATTTAATATCACTTACACATTGTATTTAAAATTAGTGTTTTGGCTTGGCACTTGAGCTTAAAAGCTCTTGTTGCTACAGACGAAACTGAGTGTAAAGTACTGCAAATTTTTTACTTCAATTAAGCACGTTAGTTAAATATAAAATCCATGATATTCTAAACGAATTGCATTCTATGTATGTGACTCTATGTATGCATTCTATGTATTTCTGAAATGGGAATTAAATTTGTGTTTTTTTTTCTATAGATAATTTAAAGTACAAAGAGTTACAGTGGTCAAATCATGAATAGAAATAATCTTTCTCTTATATAGCATATTTATGAATGATGAGTTGTCTAATGATTAGTTAACTGCTGTGACATGTTGTGTAATTAAAAAAATACTGCATTAAAGGTGATTGGAAGTAAATGCAAGCAAGGATTTAAGAATCCAAGGACACCAATAAATTGCAGCTCCGATATGTTAATTTTCTCGAATGCAACAATTTAATGCGAAATATTGATAGAATTTGATATTCAAGAAGAATGATACTTAGAAAAATGTTAGATTCTTTTAAAACCTCAAAAAAAAAACAAAATAAAAGAGTTGAGTAGTCCTAATACATAACTGATAAATAATATATACTTATTCTAAAAAAAAATTTATTTCGTTTTCCAGTTAAAAAAGCAATGTATTTGCATACTTCCTTGTTAAGAACTATTTTCTAGATATTCTGAATTGCATAGTCACCAAAAAAAAAAAAATTTACATTATCCAACTGGGTCCAGCAGAATACATCACATTTTGTCTAGCATTGGCTGGACATAATACATATAAATTTTTTTTTAAATTAAGATTTGAATTCGTATTTGTAAATTCAATTCAATATTTTAAAGCTACAATAAATAAGTATTGACAAAAAAAATAATCAAACTCAAATAAATTTTATGAACCGAAATAATGCTTCTGGGAAATGTAAATACTTTGTGGTACCGGCAAGCAAAAGATTAAAGGTGGATTTGAATGGCAATAATATCGCATTTAAGAACACAATGAAATACCTTCCTGCGAACTTTAATAAGCCTCTGGAATTTAATGGTCACGCGCTATATAATTTAGAGAGGACAAATCGTGTGAAGGCAATATATGCGAGATTATTTAGCACTAGAAGTTTATCGGTAAGGACCAAATTGCTTTTGTACAAGGTGAGCATACGTCCATTCTTCTTAATGCCTTTCTTATATGGTTTGTCATATCAAAAACCTTGACGGAAAGGATCGAGATTTTTGAGAGGCATATTTTAAGAAAATGCATAGAGAGGAACTTTAGGCATTTGAATAAAAGGTTCTCGAATAGATATGTGTATGAAAAGGCAGGATTGGATCCAATTTCATTTCATGGGTTTAATGAAAGATTGTGGAGAAATTGCCTCATTTTGAGGGTACAGTGATTAGGGATATTTTATCTACCGAAAGAGAGTTCAATTGGTCAAACACGCAATACATATCCAGTATTGGAATTTTACAGGAACCATTGAATGTAGGGTTATCCCGGTCTTAACTTTTTCTCACGTATTTAGCCCGGTATTCATAGAGGCTGTATACTTTTAGGTTTTTTTTTGTTTCTTTTTGTTTTCTTATTGATTAGTTTTTTATTTTACTTTATTTTTATTATTACTTTTTTATTTATTAGCTATTAGTTTTATTTTTAAGGTTTAGTTTTAGTGTAGAATTTTAGTTTTAATATTACGTTTATAAACAATACATCCAACTCTATTAGTATAGATAAGTGCCGGTAGCAGGCACTGCTTAGACCATTAATTGCTATACATATTTATAATTATAGTTTATAATTGTTCTTAGATTAGATAGGCAAGTTGCATAGGCAAGAATATAATGTAATAAAAATAGTAATGTAATAAAAAAAATACATGATAGTTTTACATTTTCAAAAAAAATAAATATTTGTAAAAAAAAAGTCCATTTAATGGAAAAGAAGACACCTCAATAAATAAATAACTAACTATAACTAATTCCATGTAGTGGGAAAACGGAAGACTCAATAAATAAATAACTAACTAACCAACATAGTAAACTATACAAGTAATTAAATTTGAAGCATACCATTAGGCGCTAATATTAATTTTGGTCGGAAACGTAATTTTTATTTGCTCTGAATCCTACAATGTGTTTCTATTGCTAATTTATAAAAAATAAATTGCGTTTGTTATCAAATACAAGTGCACTACCTTTTGTATTCATACTAGATACTAATCGGCAATCAGATTATTTGAAGCTTAAGTGAACAAATAAAATAAAATATATATATAAAATAAATTCATTTTTAGCCTGTATTGCCACTTGATTTCAAGATTTGAATATAACAATATAGTGTCTTGTGCTTCCTTCCTTATTTTATAAAATAGCTATTTTTGCTGACAAAAATTTCAAATTTTGAGTTCAAAAGTCTATACGTTATAGTAACAAATTAATAAATATTACAGATATTTTACTCATACATTACGCCAGCCTGTATGTACTTGTAACCTTTACAAAATATTCAAGAACGGAAATATGATATTAAAAAAGTCAAGCACATTTTCATTTAAAGAGTTAGTTTTTTTTTTTTTAAATTTGCATCAGTTACAAAACTGATGAACAGTTTGCAAGTGTCGAAGTTTTGTATTTTTTTATTATTGTTATGAAAAAATATGTTTATATTTTATATTTTCGTATCATGAAAATAATATTTTACAAATATTTGGAACGGCATAAGAAATACTTTGCATGGTTTTAATTACGTTGCATGTGGAATTGGTGTCCTTGTTTCTGAATGAACAAAGCAATGGTAAAAATAATGGAAACATTAATTCCGGTTATTTGGTTTGGGAAAACGAAACACCTCCTCTTATTTGCAATTAGTTTTATAAATTTGCTTATAAATTCGAAATGTTTAGTGCACCGTGCAGTGTGATTAATAAAAAATTATATTAAGTATATGCTACTGTTTATAATCAGGACAAGAGTGTGCGATGACAAGATAAACATTTGAGTTTCTTTTTTCCGTTATGTTCATGTAACATAATAGAAACGCCATCAACTATTACATGCTTCCGGCAAAGTATACTTAAAACGTATTTCCGCAGCGCCATTTTACTTATTCAAATCTAAAAATCAAATGTTACAAATTTGCATCGGCCCAATTTAGCTTAGCTTAGTTGCCTAATTTTGTGCACTAACGAACATATTTAAGTAGATGTCTATTATGAAATATTGCAACACTCTAAAAATATGTGCAATATAACAGACAATGTTTTGCCAGTCACTGATTACAATGAGTTGCATAACCAAAATATGGTCTTTGATACAATGGCTCATAAAGTGCACTTAAGAGCAGAGATAAATGACCAAATGCTCCACCTAAAAGCAGTTAAAACTTATACAATATTTTGCAAATATTAATAGCAATTTACACTGCGAGAAAAGTTTAAAAACTTTGGAATAGTCAAAAAGAATTTACATTCAAAAACATTGAAATTTTTAACACAATTCTGTATCTTCATTCAATGAATTGCTAAATCCTGCGAGGTTGCAAATGTGTTTTTATGCTGGAAGGACTTTTGAATTAGTTATCCACTATTCAAGTTACTCAACTATTTGTGGGAAATAGGAAGTGCAATAATATATCATTTTATACAAAAAGTGCTCTGTCGACACTGAAGATACTACTGAGATACATTCCATAATTATTAAAAACAACTTTACTGGTTTCTTTATTTAAAGGCTTCATTATAATCAATATTTCTTTGTCTGTAGCTTACTAAATGTGAAATAAATATGAAAAGATGTGCGCCTGCAACACCATAAAGTATTGATACAGCAGCAGGCAAATATGGAATATTTAGTCAACAATTAGCAGGTGGAAACCAACAATGTGATAAACTACGCACAATGAAATGAACATTTTTAAAAATTTATAAAGAATCCTTAAAAATAAACATTCACAAAAGCTTATCCTGTATGTGAGTATGTGGCAATAGCTTTGACGTTTCATAATAATCGAGCGAGGTGTTCCTTTGTAACTAGAAAGTGGCAGCATACAAATATAAAAGCCAATTTAAGTTAAATGCAGCACAAAATACATACATACATTTATAAAGTGATTTCAATTTAAGTTGAACACATTTTCATTTCCTAACTGACATTTACTACTAAGTTACCTTTGTTTTACCTGAACAATAAAAACTTGCCAAAAGCTAAAACTTTTCAACGACATTATTTCTTTTGAAATATTGACATTTTCATTATTGGACATTTAATTTGCCTGAGGTGCGTGTGGTAAAACCAAAACAAAAATAAAAAGAATTATAACGAAAGCGCAATAAAAAGTCACAAGAAGTTAAAATAAAACTTTTCACATTTTAGCTGGAACAATAAAACTTTTATAATTTTAACCTTGACTCGCAAAAGTTTCTTAATACGAGTACATCGAATTCATACTAACATGGGCACACTCGCTCACGAACTCGTATTTAAATAGAAGAAAATAGCCTAATAAATTATTTAGAGACTTTAAATTCTTAAAAGTGCTAACCTCGTACATACATACTATATATGTATAAATATCCTTATGCCAAGCTAACTGCCAATATCCGTATATATTTTTAGTTAACTAAAAATCCAGCTGCTAAACACCTAGTGGAGCTGTGTCGTGCTTACTGTCAGCATTTCATTTTAACAATATATGTATGAAAAGTTGGTTACTTTTTAGAAATACTAAAAAAGCAATAAAGTTGTACTTAACCCATTAACAGAAAGTCCTGGCATGGCAAAGAGGTTAAACACGCATCTAACTGTATCTTAATTTTGTATTCAAAGGAAAAACTTGTGAAATTTTAATGTGAGGTAGAGTTGTTAAGTGCTTTTATTTAATTAAGTTTATGTTTCTCCTTGTTTGTCATTATTCTGTTTTTAAAAGTGCGTTTTTAAATCACTGACAGCACATAACTGCTTCTTTCATAAATTATATATACATATGTATGTATATAAAACAAGTACACAAGCATGGTTTATTTCAATTTAAAAATCTCATCTTTCCATAAGATTTGAGGTAAGAAGAAATAACTCGTGGGTAAAAAATTTACACATGACTTTGAGGGAAGGAATTTGTTACAGCCTTCAAAGGACACTCAATTATTTAGTAACGGAAATGAAATCATTTTTTAGATTCTCGTTTTTCTTATAACAAAAACTTTATCTATTTTTGACAAAAGCATTGTTGATATTTTTTCTTATTGTATCTGACAAGTTGAATTTATTAAAAATTGCACAAACATTTATAAAATGTATATTTAACTACCATATGAATATTAATAATTCGTAAACGCGGTGCGAAAGCGTTGAACATGAACGCAAGTCTTCGCGCAAATTATATTGAAAGAATGGCAATACGGACATCATAAAATTAAAAATGGCAATTCTAGGCTTTCTAAAATGTCAAAATACATATAAAAAAAATTGGGGTGTAACTCTCGTTTGCCATGCGAAAGCATTTGCGTTGCGTAAGTGATATGCGTTAATAAACTAATTTGGTACTCCATAACATTAACGCAAGTTTTTGCGCAAATCATATTCAAAGAGTGGCAATACGGACATCATAAAATTAAAAATGGCAATTCTATGCTTTATCAAATGTCAGCTGACGAGAACTTTTATCAGCTGTAGACATTAATGATTCTGGCAATGATCAAACCACTATACGGAGGCAAAAAAGAAATTAAATAAAAAATAATGTGTTTTTGAGATCATAAAATCCATGTTCACATTTTCAATAGTTAAATAAATATTGCTCTATAAAAATATAAAACTAAATTTTTTTTGTACTTCGTCGGCATAACAAAACTTAAACGTGATGAAGAAAACGCCAATTCAATATGATAAAAAAATATATATATATATATCCTTTAAATATACTTATTGTTAAATAAAAAGGAACTTTATTATTAGCTTATAATCTATGTTTTGTATAAAATAAATGAATAACTATCACATATCACATATCGAATTTACATAATTTTCTTCAGTTGCGTTTAGTAAAAAAGCTTGCGAAAGATATTTGCGTCAATGTTATAGTTGTGACAATCGGTTTCGTAAATCAGAGTGCGGTGATACCAGACATGCGCAAAAGAGGAGCGTAAATGCAAATAAGAGTTCCAGATGTTTAATTTTGCGAATATTTTCTTATGCAGCGCATAGGGGGGTAAACCCCCGCTGATCATATCTGTTACGTTAAGAACGTGGAACAAAGAAAACTACACTCGTTCATCAGCTTTAATTTAGCCTTTAACACAGTAGGTTATGGTATGTAGTAAATATTTTAATAACATAAAGATTCATATGAAATCACATAAAACAGCCAGAAATAATTGCAAAGGCAATTTTTTGATTCTTAATTAATTATGAAAATTGTTTCGCATCTGCCAAACTTCTGTTTAGCAGTATTTTCTTTATTTTATTTCTTGCACTTCATTGCAGTTTATTTTCTCATCCTTGACGTGAAATATCAAGAATTCGTCCTACAGTAACTTTTTGATATTTTTATTACCTCCTTGTTGCTGTGTGTGGCTGTGTTTGGGATTTTTCACTAAACAGCAGGGAATTCGTATGGCGAACCCTAATTGAAAGAACTTGTATGCTGTTGAACAAGTTATTTTAAAAGCGGAACTTCTACTATTCTACAATACTTTTTATAAACATATATTTTTTGCACATTCGGAATGACAGTTTAGTACAGTCAGATGAACAATTATTTTTTAGTATTAAAGTGGAATGAAAAACTAATTTCTAGTAATATTTAGATAAAAAAAAATTGTTGTTGTAAAGGTTGTCTTCTACAGCCTGTTGGGTGCAGGTTTCTAGCTGCTGTTATTTGTTTATATTATTTTAAAATAATTTTATATATTTTTAGAGTGCCCTAAATTTTTTTGGGTTGCATCAAACTTTCCCAATAGACTCAAAAATAAAGGTTTCTATTAATTTTTCAAAAGGATCCCTATTAACTTAAAAATGAGAAAATTTGGCCTAAATTACATTAAAGCAATAGGAATTGAATAGTTTTGTATTGTAGACACAATAAATATGAAACGATTATATATCAATTTGAAAAACTATTCGTTATGTTGTTACCCTAATAAAAATATATGAAAATACCCTGAAGCACCACAAATTAATGTGCTGCCCCTATTAAATTTTCAAAAGGACATTTCAAATTGTCTTCTATTCTGGAAGATACTATATTATTCGAATAGTTTACATTTTTTAATTAATTTTTAGCAACGTTAAACACGTTGATTTAACAATGTAATCATATCAAGTTGTAACATCAAATGGAAGAACTATTGAACTAATGTGACCAGCATATAAGAAATCCGTTAAAATACAGTTAGGCCAGCGCTGAGTTGAGCGCATTGTATTAAAATAATAGTGGAAACCGACTATTGATTCAATAGTTTGGTTATTATTAATTTAAAAGTGATTCATACCATAGACAAAAAACAATAGTAAAAAATTATTAAAATAATCATTATTAGTATGAATTCCATAAGATATTTTTCTGAGTGCAGCAGTAAAGAGATGCAGTGCAGCATTTTTGCCAACTTAAGTCTTCATTTAAGAAGTTTTTTTAATCGACGTCTTAAGTAGGCAGTACTTCTAACTATATGATAATTATAATATTAATATAATATAATAATAATATAATATATATTATAATATTATGCAAATAAATAAAAAAAAAATTTAAAAAAAATTTTTTTTTTTAAAATTATCTCTACACTTTCAGATGGTTTTTCTGAAAGCCACTCTCAACGGTTTCATCTAATAACTTTTAATCAAATAAAATTTTAAATTGATATCGGAAATTAAGATAATTCATAGTTATATAATTATAGATTGTATACAGATTATATAATTCAGACATTTAGTGCATTCCTCGAAAATATATTACTCAGCACACTTTAAACTTTGTAGATAAAAATTCATTTATGCTGATTATTTCATTGCAACCGATTACTATTAAATAGATTTCACTGCTTGAGGATGCATTTCATCACCACTCCTTTTTTTATTTACTTTCACTTAAAATAAAAAAATATTGTAATGGATTGATAATTTCTGAAATGATGCATAGTTTCGCCTTTTGTAATTTTAAAATTTTGCCTTCAACTTTTGTCCACAATGAACCATAAATCCCTTTCCATAATAAATGTGCACAAAATGTCTTCCACAAACATAAATGCGCTTTAATGGTCCAATCCAAATGAAAGACAACATAGTTTGCATTCATTTTAATATATATTTTTATATAAAAACAATTAAATTCTGACAAATCCCTTTTTGAATTTATAAGCAAATTTATTTGCATTAAATTTAATGCAGATTTATTATAACAATAAAATCAATTATAATTATTAATAAATTTAACTAATTAGTTAATATGGCTCTTTGATATTTCATATACTGCAATCATTAACCATAATTTAATATGTGAAAATGTAATACATGTAAACTAATTTTAATATGTTTTCTTCGCCATCGTATTGTATTTCTAATCTTCACGCATTTCATTATTATTAATTAAACACCTTTTATATTTTATGACTTCCGCTTTTGTTTACCTATAATTACTTTATTCAAATAAGTAATACTTTATGATGCCCCCTTCATGTATACTTCTTACGCGTTTTTAATGCCATTAAAATCAGCACAATAACAATAAACTAATAACGACATTTTATTCAAATTATAAATTTTATTAAGAATACTAAAATTGAAGCAAGTAAAAATAAAAAGGAAATAACTTATTACAAATTAAACGTATGGGTGGCTCCACTATAACTTGCTAGAAAAAAACATATGTATGATACTTATATACCACATAATTAAAAGAAATTTTTTAAAAAAATTCAAAGTATGAACTAAAAAACGTTTTTTGGATAATCTGCATTACCAGAAATGTAATGCTAATTCATATTTGCCATACAGGCTTTGAATGGAAATTTGTTTCATGAAATGTTTGTATTTCCAATTTGGACTAGAATTGAAATGTTGAACAATCAATTAAATATTACATTAACAATTATTTTTTTTTTATTTTTTAAAGCAAACAAATAATGTGTGATATAGAATATTTCATTAAGAGAAATCACGGGATGTTGGCATATACCTATTAATTATTATCTCCGCCTAATACCTCTCTGCTGGCTCTGTAGTACACTGTGGGCCTTGTTTTCTTAAATGGTTAACATCAGAATTCAACTTGTTATAAATCAAAAGGCAACTCTAGAGTGCCATACGCAGGATGTAGGAAAACTAAAGTTCATGTAACAGACTTGCTGGTTGGGGTATAAAAAACATGGCAACACTTAGTCAGATGGATAGATTTCTGATATATTCGCATTGGAATTGTTGCCCTGGACAACCACTTTCAGCCGTTAAATATATCGCAATCATACTAGAAAAATGCTTTTTAAGGCCTCGTTTCACTATTCGAGACAAGCGTACGATTTGTCAAATATGGCATCTCTGCTGAAAAAATTAATAGAGTGACATAAAAATGAATGTTTTTTATGACAAGCAAAAGTTTATAAATATTTTCATAAAACGATCATTTTCATGCAATCAGAGTTGCTTTTACTGCAATCAGCAAGGAAAAAAATATTTGCCTTATTTTTATATGATAGTGTGGCACCAGCAACGCTATTTTCATGCAAATTTTTTAAAACAAGAGAGTATCTAGGCTAAGGGAACTAGACCTTTATAAATCATTATTGCAACGCTCTAAAGAACCACCTAAAGGACCAATTTCGCACTCTGTAACTATTCTCTTCCTAAGAACCACACCCCAAAATATTCACATTTATTTATCTTTTGTTAAGCCAGAGATTAAGACTATATATGCCTCAAACTTATGCTGTATTTAAGCAAAACCACCTTTTATCAACATATATGATATATAGAAAAAACAATATTTAAAATTTCAGAAATGTAACTCAAATATACTGAATTAGTGTTTTCTATGCAGCCTTTGTGTTAATATTCCTCTTATCACTTGCAGGTGACTTCTTTTTACTTACTGAATTTTTCACAGAAAACAGGAACATACATATAAAAATGATAAATATTTCCTAAATACTATGCAAAGAAACATATTTTTCTAGTGTACGCTGCAATTAGACAAACCATATTCCAGCATTAAATTGTAGTGGCTGTAAAAGATACAAAGGAGTTTCAGGATGCTCCACAGGACTACCGCCACCTGTCACCAAATAGAAAGTTCTCATTAAATTTCCCTCCTACTTTAGCAACTTCTGCATTAGTGTTTGTTGGAATTTTTAATTAGGGGATGGCAGAGTCCGTAACATTTATCAGCCAAAACCTTATCGAAAGGAATATACATATCTGAATATACAAAGCTCTTCCGTTGAAGTATTTCAATGGCGAAATAAAAGCTTTAAATAAAATACTAGCAAGAAACAAGTTAAGCGCGCTTAGTTCGTCACAAAAAGTGCTGCAAACCACGATTCTATTTTCATTGCCACTATACGTTTCTCTTAGCTCAGACGTAATGCATTACATAAACAAGGAAGGGCTGGCCCCAAAAACCGCTGCTAGGCTTAAAACAAAAATTGGTATGCTAATCTGGCATATACATAATTAATTTAAAATTTTTTTTTTTCAGAAAATGAGTAAACTAATTATTTTTTAGTCTTTCCGGCTTCTGAGAGTCGAACTATTTTCGTCCTTCTATGAGTACAAGAAAGGAGGATCAAAGTGGAATATCCATAATGAATGCAAAATATTTTTACAGGCAATATATAGGCCATATCAGTCATCTTCAGTTATAAAACTACACAAATTCTTATAACTTTATAAGCAAATGTTTATTTATATATATAATATATATGTATATAAATAAACCACACTTATACATATGCATATATCTGTGTAAATAAACAAGGCACGTTTATTATGCTATTATTGAAACTGTATTGCTATTCCCATTTACCCTGCCTTCTATCTCATCAAAAAAATCCGTGTGAAAATTTATTAATGAGCAACAGCATATCCGGCATTTAACAGTTCAACTAATAATGAAAGAAAACAAAAATAAAGAAGTTGAAATGAAAATACCAGCCATCTAATGGCCAACGTATTTCCCCTTATTTAGAAATTTGTTTGAATAGAGTGTTTAAGTAGATTTTACTCAATTCAATGCGATATTGTATAGGTGTTAGTGATCAAAAATCATAATTGTATTGTGTTGATGTTTGTAAAGATAAGAATTTGTTTGTTTACGTGAAAGGAAATGTGAATGGGCTCACGTGTACAAGGGTTCGGTTTTGCCTATTGGCTTTATTGTGAAAGCTTATTTCATGCAAATGTTAATGTGCATAAAGATGAATACAAACAACATTTGCCGGATTACAATCATTAAAGTATTGTTCTAGTTTTCTCGTTGATATTATAATTGTATTGTTTTCTATTTTAAAATATTCAAATTAGCATTAAATATTTTAACAAAGTATAAAAAGTATTATAAAACAAAACTTACCAGGGGCTGTGTAGTAGAATAACTAACGAAATTTCATTACATATTAATTAGTTTTAACAATACATAATTATTCAATTAGAAACTTCAAAATGTTGTTGTAAAATGAGGTCCATTGTTTCCCTCTTAAGCTTAAATATAAAACATTTATGATTAATTAATTTATAAAATTGTTTGTGCTCAAATATTACAAAATAAGCCTACAGCGAATAGAATACAGTCTGCAGTTAAAATTTTTCATTACGGACGCTTCATATTAAAATAGTTACTAAAAATATTTTTCCTTAAAGAGCATGGTGAGTTAGAACATCAATGTGATTAAATTTTATAACTACTGAAAGTTAAATGAATTTAGAAATTACTAAACATATAACAAATTGTTATCTACTGAAACGTTTTGAAAGGAAGCGTTGGAGGAATAGAGTTTTATGAAATTGAAAATTTAATCCTTTAAATACTTTGATATTATTTCAATAATTATAGTTTATGTTAAGGAATTTCAGTTGGTTTATTCGTAAAGTGTTTTAAGGAAGAGCTGCTGATGAGACATAAAAACTGCAAACTTAAATATCACAGTGGAAGCAATAAGACCTCTACGGAAAAATCACCCTATTTTATAAATTATTAACAATGCATTAATTGACTTACCTGCCCCTGTTAATATTTCAACTTGATGAAATTTTGTATCTTTATTATTTCTTTGTTTAATAATTTAAAATATAGCGGGACTATTTTTAGCAATGCTGATCTTAACTTGGCATTCATTATAATTAATCATATTTGTCGAGACGTAAATTATAGATGATTACTACGAATCTGGCATGCTAATGGAGCCTCATTTTGTTTTTATTTGTATTTATTTATATGTAGGAGGCCATTACAGCCATACTACAGAGATTCTTCCACCTGAAGGAGATGAAATTAATTACAAGCAATAAAAAATCAATAATAAAAATCAAATCATATTTACGTCTATACATCCTCATTCATGGAGCAAAGTATTTCAAAAAATCCGAAAATTTCCAGATATGAACGGTTTCAGGCTTTTAAGGAGAATATAACTTTCTTGCATATCTGGCGTGACTTGGTTGATATAAAATTTATCTGCTCTATATAGTATAAAATGTACAAAATTAACATCAGTAAGATCTGGCCGAATATAATTTAAATAAAACTTGATCAATCTAAATGATGTACAGTTTATATTAAGAACTTAATTTCTAGTTTTTTAAATAACGTAATTTTCACCATTTAGATGCAGTTTTTCAATTATTTACCATATATAAGATTCTTATGAAAACCGATAAAACTTTTAATAGATTTAAAATTTTTAATAATTTTAATTTTAAATTTTTAATAAATTTTCTAATTTTACAAAGTTGTTTAAAGTTTGCGGAATTTGCCTGCCAGACGTTGCATGTCAACTGAACTTTAATCTTTCGTATCTTCTAAGATACTGCAAGTGAGCTTTATTACTACTGCACATATATAAAGTTTTGATATTAAATATGTAGCTACTGATTTTAAGGAGAAATAATCTGAGAAAGAAGTGATAAAGATGGAAGACAAAGAGTGCTCAAAGCCTAATATTTGAAACAAAACCAAATTGTATTTCTAAATTAAACTTCTGGTTGTATTTCTTATTGCCCGATCTATATTGTGAAAAGTTTATGCCCTTATTACGGTTCACAACATCTAAGTGTTGTGTTGTAGAGCAGACAACACAACACTTATACTTTTTCTGATTATGGTTTACAACATCTAGATGCTGTGTATTTCACAGGGTTGTTCTACAAAAAATGCATCTGACCATAACACTAAAAAACAACTGTTGTAAATAATAATTGCAATTTCAAAAATACAACATCAAATTTACAACTGTTGTGAACCATAATAGGGGTCTTAATCACCATTAGAATAAAACTACAATCTATTACAAACTGTAATCGATTACAAAACGACTCAAAAATTGTTACACAATAACAACAGCAAAGAAAAATGGAAATTATTTTTATGATCACGAGAATTAATCATATTTGACTTTTGCTTATGCAAGACTTCAGAACATCAGGTTGAAACGTTTCATAGTTTAAAAAGTTTAAGTGATGAATTGCATACGCATAAATAATAGTACAAAAACGCAAGAATAAAGTTCCAGATATATTTCCTTACAATTTCTACTGCATTTCATTGCAGTTACCAGAAACTAATCGTTGCCAAAGAAGCTTAAACTTTTACACTAAACACATTTACAACGATCAAAAGTTATTTGTAATAAGATTATTGTATAATTAATTTATTCTTAAAAAATTAATATTCCATTTGAAGTGCACAAAATTAAAAAAAAAAAAAAAAAAAACTTATAAAATGAAATAATGTAAAAAAATGTAAAAACTCTTAGCCAGATTGTATAACAAATTTATCAATCAATGTCCCATATTTCCATAGTGACTTCGTTTTCAATTGCATACCAATTGCTTTTTATTTAAAATATATTCCATTGCTTGCAACTACTTTGCATATAAATAAACTTAATACATCAAACCAAATGCTGTGTTTAAGGTACAGTCATCTAGAAGACATCTCTCTTTTATGCTCTGATATTTTCATCGTTTATAATTCTCATATCCTGCCATCCTTGTAATGACGTAGAGAAGACTTACTGGCAATAGTACTTGCACAGACACAAAAAAAAAAACAATATTAATATTGCAATGGATGGAAAGACAATGAGGGCTTCATAAACTGTTCTGTTGCTAAATAATATCAAAAACTCACCAATATTTTCAAACCAAGTTTGTATAAATGCTGTTATCCGTGGCACACAACATAGCCAATAGTATGAATAGAGTACGCCCATCATTGATTGCTCGAAAGTGGCTTAAGTAGGGCAATAAATAAATACCGCAGCCCACGCCTCCAATGCCAGCACAACCACAATAATAATCAAATAAGGCGATAACCGAAAAGAAGCTTGTCTCAAACAACGTCATCGGCGTATAATATTATTTGCGAATGATGATGCACCATGTCTGCTTTTCGGAAGAGAAAAATGATTTCGGCACACAGTGCATATCGATATCAATGCCATCAAAGCAGAAGTTGAAGACACAGAAAAATGCCCTCAAATGTCCTTGCTTGTTTTATAAATAAATTTTGTTGCGGTTTTACTGACATTTTCTTACGGTATAACGAGATTTAAAAATTTTTTTTAGTTGTTTTTGTTTGCCCTTTTTTATATTTATACACACGTACGGATGTAAGTACATTCATTCAAACGTACATATGTATGCTCATATACCATATATTGTACATGCAGCCATCCATACATATATGTACAGGCAATACATATGCAGGTATTTTTATATTCATATTTTTAGTTCTTTTGTATGGCTTCCGATACTGCGATACTTTTTCACTCCTTTAGTTTCATTTGTATGTGCAGAGAGAGAAATAAAAAGAGAATGATAATGTCGAGTTAATTGATAACTTTGTCATTCATGACTTTTTTTCGACAGCCTGTCTACCAGGATTTTTTATTGACCAGTTGCTTTCTTTTCAAGTAATCAAACAAATTTTTATTAAACGGTAAATCAAGGTCAAATGGCCACAATGTCAAAAGATAAGAATATTTAATGATAAATAGCCATCAGTTGATTACCTGCTTTGATTCTCTAGTGATATACTTCGGTTATGGTATGCGTAAATCTCAGTAAACTGATTAGGTGAAGTTACTGCCAAAGCAAATTCATCCATGTAATAACATTTCTTTGTGCAGAATAATAATAATAATCTAATAGTTCCTCGCTTTGTTTATTTTTCTTTATTTTATTTAATGGAGACGAAATATTTGATATAGATTTTTTTTCTGAGCAAAATCTCTGTTAAGAGCTGCGTAGTACATTTTCTTATCTCAAATCGCCAGTAAAAAATTAACATTCATTACACGACAAAAATGCATATGAGCAACTGTATTCTACTTTGCCAAGTTTCCTTAGCAGTGTCTTATAAAAAAATCCCAGCAAATAATAACATTTTCTGGGGATAAGATGTCATAGTTTTTCGACAAAGTTTCCCAACATTTTATTATTTCTATACTCCTTCAGCACCCTTTTTCTTTACTTTTTCGTGCTATTCCAGCACAATGTTTAAATGTAAATGATCTCGAGAATGACTGTAAGGTATGTATATGCTGCATACGCCCAAAGTCGACATTGAAGGACCCTGTCAATAGCCTTTAAAATTTCTCAAGCTGCTAAATCTGGCCAAATTAAGTTGTAAGAGGCCAGCAGGCTACTGATACATTATTTAATATTATTAGACAAGGCTGGCAGTTATCCTTAGGGCTGATACAGGACAGAGGCTAACAACACCTTCTTGCTATTCTTAAGTATTGATTATTCTTTGCAATATAATTAAATATTTGTAAATATTAAATTATAAATATAAATATTAAATGTTTCTACTTCTTATTATGTTATTATTGTAAAGTTGATTTCATCGATTGGATTCTACTGCAGTTATTTAAATTGCTTTGCGTTAGTAAAAAAATTAAGTTGAAAATCCGTAGCATTGCCTTCACTTTATGCGTGCCTGCAATTGTACATATAATGGCGCGCAAAGCAAATCAATTTTGTACTCGCAATGTGAAACACTTGAAATTTTCATATAATAAATTAGTCCTTTAGAGCATATTTGAAATTAGTTCCTTCAAACAAACTGTGTCATTTGCGACTGCAATTTGCATGTTTTGTTAGACAATGAGCCCATCTCTTTGCTCTCAGTTTCCTTGTGTCAATAGCGAGTAGTATGTAAGTGAACAATTTGTAAATATTTTATGAATAATTTCAATATGAATTTGTATATTATAATTATGTGTATGCAGGTAAAATTACCGGTAATTTAATGGTTTTATTTTTCGTTCTGTTTTGTTAATATTTTGTATAATAATTTAATGCTTCAGATGGGTTTTGGTTGTGTAGGTGTATGAAGTTAAGCAAACGGAAACGGAAGTGCGCTAACAAGTACCATGATTGCAAAAGTATTTTGTGCACACATACAGTACGCCTAAGTGTATAATTATTTCCGTTCGCTTGTTATTTCACATTCTGTTCTTGCAAATCATATTTGATGATGACTCTTTTGGTTTTTTATATACAAGTTGTTCAGTTGTTTTTAGTCACATGCGTGTACATGTGCCAAAGGCTTTTCCTGGCATTCAGCATATATAAAAAGTACAAACTAATGAAGTTTGTATTTCTTTTCTTGTGGGATATGATTCATTAGAATAAAATTTTTTTCTTTTTTTTTTTTTGCTTCTCTACCTTTTGTGAAAATTATTTATAACAAGCGGAAAAAAATTACACTAAAACAATTGCTGGCTATTTAAATGTGTTTTAAGGTTTTGTTAATAAAATGTATTCACATACATATATAATATTTTTTATTATTTTTGATTACCAAATGACTCAATTTATTTTGCTTTGTTGCATTCATTTCATACAGTTGTTGTTCCTATAAATGTTTGACATGAAACAACGTAAAGTAGAATAAACCTAATGAAGGACTATTTATTAAAATTTATTTAGCGAAAATTTATAGAAAATTTATGGCTTTCAATATTTTGAGAAATTTATGTTATTCCAGCCACGTTCTGTTAGTGGTAATAAATAAAGTGCTTGTCCTTCTACAACTTTTAACTAACACCAAACCTCACCAAATGACATACAAGCAAACGGAAAAAAACAGCCATTCGACCATACAAGTCTATGCACATTTTTTCATTCATTGAAACCACCATCCATTTGTCTTTTCTACAGTGACACATACAACAGAACTATTTTAGTAGAATTAGATTTTGAATTTTATATATTTAAAAATTGTAATTTAAATCCATAGTTTCAGAATACGCTGAACATAAAAATCAAATTGTCGTAGACTCAACGAAATTCGATAGAGGTTTAGAACTTTGTAATTGCCATAATGTTTGCTTGAAATAAAAATAGAACTATAAATTTTTTTATAATTTTTAATCAATTCATTTCAATTCAATTCAATTTTTATTTTATTCTAAGAGAGAGAAGGAATATTTTTTACAAAGAAATTAAATTTGATGTAAAATTTTGTACAATAAAAAAATGTATAAAATTGGTAACATTAATATAATAATATTACATATTTTTTACAATAAACATTTCTTGTGTCATGATAAAATTCAATAGATTAATTAAAAAAAATAGATACAAAATTGAAATTCTTAAAAACCAGCAGAAGCCCGGGATATATATAAAATCATTATTTAGAAATTTTTAATATTATAGGAAATAAATGGAGAATTTTATATCAAAACGGCTTACATATTTTTTTTTATTTTTATTTTAATTATTTATCATCATTCATAGCAAATTAAATTTCTTTTTGAATTTTAATATTATCTTGTAAATTTCTACGTCTAGTATTTGTTAACATACTCTTTCAAAATAGAAAATTAAGTCAAAGCTCAATACTTCAATCACATCAGTTATTTCACATTATATCACATCAGTTAAGACGACACTAATGGTTTTCAATTTCGATAACATGTTTTTAATATTCGGATTCTCGTTTGTTTCTTGAAGAAAAGTGGTGCTAAAGGAACATTCAAGTTTTGAGCTGGATCTGAAACTTCATATACTGTCCTCGTGTGGATTACGAGGCCATACAATGAACCAAAATCTATAACTATTCGCGTTTTCAACACAAAAAAAAAAAAACATTTTACTAGAATCGAATGACCATATTCACGATGCACTTTCATCATTATTTGCCCAAGTATTTAACAAATAGATGCAGCTAACAAAAGATATATACTAAATGACAGAATGAAAAATGTGTGTAAAGTAAATAAAATTATTTTTAAGTGCTCATAAATTTGTTAGTCTGTAAAGCACAATATTATTAAAACCTCTCTCCTTTAAAATTTTATTTTTTTTTGTATTAATAAGATTCCACTGTGCATGGAATGATTATAAACTTCAGCCGAAGGAGAAACATCTGTAAGTATGAGAATTTTCTCTACTTTAAGTTTTTTTTCCTTTTTTTTTTGTGTTTTTTTTTTTGTTTTGGTTCAAGTTTCAACATATTTTTTGTTCAGCCTCAATATTGGATGTCAATTTTAAATTCACAAACAGACATTCATACATATTTTCGAGGCACTTTTTGTGTGAGTATTTATTTGTTGTTTGTATGGATGGTAATATGCTCAGATAGAAATACATGTACGCGTGTGTGCGTGGAGCTTATGTCAATAATAAATCAAACTAACTCACTGAGAGGCACATACTCGCCCATACATAAACTAACTAACTACACACACCAAAGGAGTGTATGAATGTTTTGGTCGCATTGCCAGAAAAAATGAGCGAGAGTGATGTTGAAAGCAAAAAGGCAGTCAAATAAGGGGGGAAAAATCATAAAGATCCCATAAAAATTTCAAAAAATCGAAATGGGGCTCATGTTGGTCAAATTAATGTTTTGCATTTTTAAAATTTATTGAAATTTTTACCACATGGCTATTTATTTCATTTATGGATGGCACACACGCACACCACAACGAATATTGTACGAGTAAATGATTGCTTTTTATACATTAACTACGAGCAAATTTGCTTGTGTAAATTTCTAGGCCCCGATTGATATACGATTGCACGACAGCATGTGTATTTTGTGTTCTTGTTGACAAACTGTCATTTCTTAAATTGACACTTAACTGTATGTGTCAATAGAGTGAATGTTCAGTTTGTATTTTAGATGAGCGTATGGTGGCAGAAATGCTGCTTTCAACACAAATTTACATTTTATGTAAATAAATTTAAAGTCAGTGAAAATAAATACAAAAATAGTTAAATCCTGAACTGGGGAACAGCATATTAATAATTAAAGAAAACTGATTTTTTCTTTATTTTATAATTTAGAGATTAAAAAAAAATATCGCTGGCAGAAATGCTGCTTTCAACAGAAATTTACATTTTAAGTAAATAAATTTAAAGTCAGTGAAAATAAATACAAAAATAGTTAAATCCTGAACTGGGGAACAGCATATTAATAATTAAAGAAAACTGATTTTTTCTTTATTTCATAATTTATAGATTAAAAAAAATATCGCTGGCAGAAATGCTGCTTTCAACAGAAATTTACAGTTTATGTAAATAAATTTAAAGTCAGTGAAAATAAATACAAAAATAGTTAAATCCTTAACTGGGGAACAGCATATTAATAATTAAAGAAAACTGATTTTTTCTTTATTTTATAATTTAGAGATTAAAAAAAAATATCGCTGGCAGAAATGCTGCTTTCAACAGAAATTTACATTTTAAGTAAATAAATTTAAAGTCAGTGAAAATAAATACAAAAATAGTTAAATCCTGAACTGGGGAACAGCATATTAATAATTAAAGAAAACTGATTTTTTCTTTATTTCATAATTTATAGATTAAAAAAAAATATCGCTGGCAGAAATGCTGCTTTCAACACAAATTTACATTTTATGTAAATAAATTTAAAGTCAGTGAAAATAAATACAAAAATAGTTAAATCCTTAACTGGGGAACAGCATATTAATAATTAAAGAAAATAGATTTTTTCTTTATTTTATAATTTATAGATTGAAAAAAAAGTATATGGCTGCACAATGAAAGAAGCGAAATGAGTTGTAGTTTTAAACACTCTGCTACTGACTTGAAATCAGCTTTAGATCCGAAGCAAAATATTCTTAACCTGAATTATACACAGAGTATGGAAAGAGCGGCCCTTTAAATTAATTAATTTATAAAAATTTAATAAATAAAAAAATTAATTATAATTTAATATTAAAATAATAAACACATTTTATCATATGTAATAGGATCTGAAGGTCCAGGCTTCCGGATACAAAATTTATGTAAATGAATTTTCTAGAAAAATTTTTACTTTTCAAGTTTCATTTTCTATAAAAACAATAAAGAATTAAGAGAAACATGCTCGAGTAGAAGTTAAACGGAAGCTCTTATATGTGAAACTAAATTTTGTTTAAATTAAATTTAAAATCGCTTTACCTGGCAGACAAAACCTAAATATTATTATTTAACTACTTCTCGCAGCCTATACGATGTAATTAAACTTTTTTCTACAGGATAATTTTAAAGAACTTCCTATAAAATTTAAAAAATTAATCATTAAATGTTTTATTTTCTTTTGATGAATTTCTGGCAGGAATATTATAATAAAATATCAACATATGTATATCTTCTCTACGAGAGGTAAAGGGCTAAAGGAAGGAATTGACTCTGAGTAAATCTAATTAATCTCTAATTCTCTTTTTTAATAAGATATCTACAAAGATTTGTATACCTAAAGATTCCTATCTAAAATATTTGTTTTACTTTCCTTTGTAGGAATGTATCACAAGTAACATTGAAAACAGCCTAATAAATATTTAAATTTAATTTCATGCGATATGCAAAAAGCTTTTGTTGCTAGCAAGAAACACAGCCAGAAAATATTGCACCAAAAGAAGATCATAAATTAAAAAGAAAATAAATGTTTATACATATAAATATATAGAATAACAATGGTAACTTAGAAATCTTTTAAAATGCTGATATCTTTAGGAAAAATCATGCACCGTGTTTATGAGAAAATTTTATTGCTTACAAGCTCACGAACTACAATAAAATGGCCATGACAAATATCCTGTCTTACATTAACAAACACACTGGCATCTTTCTCAGTTGCATAAGATACATGTGAATCCTTGCCTCATGTAGTTCTGTATTCCTTGCACGGTTATAAAGTCATAAACATGTCCACGTACGATTTCTAAAAATGCAACACGTAACAATAAATAGAATTTTAACTTTTTTCTCTTTACGTTACGGTCCAGAGCTTGGCAATATTTAGTTACACATAGAGAAAATGAGTTTTGCTTAATATGTTAAATATTTTCAAAATCAATTCAAAGGAATTTTATTAAAAGAAATTTTATGTCGAAATTTCGCTGAAATAATAATATTATCATTAGCGAGTTCGTCTAAATATATTCTCAATTAAATTCAAATTTCAAGACAGAAAACGTTGTGCTGTAAGTTATGCTTCCAACCAAAGTAAAAGTAAAAATAAAAAAAATTAATTTAAATTAATTTACTTACAAATATTTTTTATGAAATTTTGGTTTTTAAACTTATTTTGGAAAGCAGGATGAATAATATTCCTGAATGATTCCCCATTAATTAAGGATGAGAGTATTTCTGAGTGTAAGTGGACAATTAGGATTTTGCTAACGGCCAGTATACAAACAAACTAAATAATGCAATTTTATTTTTATTCCTCCGTACAAGTGCACATGAAAGAAAATAATGTAAAGTTGCTCTTGCTGGTCGTACGAATGTTGTTTATATCATCAGGTTTATTTTGAACAAACCAATAGTTCTGTTGCAACGAGTGAAAAAATGTTCATCCACTGTTCACCTATCGGCTTAGAAGGGAAAATGATATGAGTTGTATAATGTTGAAGCAACGCGACATGACGACACATGTAAACAACATTCCACAGTCGTTCTCGTAACATGCATCAGTGGATACCTGAGCAAGTATAGAGCTGGATTGCGATAAATGTCATCATCAAATATGTACGGCAATAGTTTTGCAGTAACAGATCAATTTTTAGAACTTCTATGTGATGGTGGTGAAGCATGCAATTCAATAGTTGTTGTTATAACACGTTGAAATAGTACAGAAATTAAAAGTTTCTATTGGTTTTATAAAAATGTCTACTCGTTACTAAATGCCTCTTGATACAATAAAATAAATAAATTATTTTTATTCATAGTGGGATCAATGCTTAAGAAGGCAAAAAATTATATTAAAAAATTATACACGTACATATATTTTTTTTTTAATTATTTGTAATTAATTTTAAATCGCTTTTAAATTAGTAGTTGTTAGAAGTAAAAAAGTGAAAGAGGATGATTAACACGAAGAACTGCCCCCTTTTTTTGTATTGTATTAAAATTCAATACAAGAAATTTTATTAAGAAATTAAAAATGGGGGATGCACCTGAATATTTGGTATGGATATATTAATATCCATATCAAATATATTATATCTGAATATATTAATATTTTGACAGGCGAGATATGTACTAGAAACTATGTTATATAACCTAAGAAATGCTGACGATTTTAGATTACATAAAAGATGAAAGGAACAATATTTTATAAAGGGCTTAAATTATACAATCAGATGCCGATTGAAATCAAAAATTAACAAAATAATATATTATTTAGAAAAAGTGTTGTGAACATTATTAAGAATAACTTTTTCAGAACTCTTAGAATAATTATTGAAAATGAATTTTTATAAATTGTGAAAATTAAAGTAGACATAATACTACATAAAATTAATATAAAAAAAAAAAAAAAAAAAAAAAAAAAAAAAAAAAAAAAAAAAAAAAAAAAAAAAACTATGAACAATAAAATTTTTATTTCCAGCAGCATAAAAAATTCCATTTTTTCAAATTTCCACAAACTAAAGAAGAAAATGAAGAAATACAATTTTCCGGCACGGAGTCTATTATCACTTTCTTACTGGAAATTAATTAAAGAAAATTTCTAATCAACTAAAGTAACTGCTGAAGTAAGAATTAATTTATTCTCTTTAAAATTATTAACAAAAAAAAAAAAAAAAATATTAAAATATAATTTCAGGCATTATTTGCTAAAATCACTACTTACTCATATCGCAAGTAATATATGGTTGCAACCTGCAACACATAACAAGTAACATTTTACGATGTGCCAGCACAATGTTTGAATGATCCATCCCTACCTAATTCACTCGCTTCTTTCTCAACTGCATCTAATTATGGCTACAAAATATATGTGTTCATTAAAATAAGCTTCATTTAACTACTTGCGGCTGTACAAGACTTTGATAACTCTTTCATGAATTTCTTGCTACATAATAAAATCTTCTTTAAATTGTTTGAGGCAGTAAAAGAAACTGAAAAAAATGATTTAATTATTTTTCTACATTGAACTATGTGAAGTAGAAAAGTTACTATACTTTTTAAATATTTTTCATTTGATTATATTTAAACAGTAATTTAATTTACGAGTAATATTTTTTTAATATACGAGTAAATACGCTTATAAAGCGGTAAATTAGTTTTATGTGTGAATTTAAAATAATTTTTTTGTTATCAGGCATTCTATCCTCGCAGCTAAAGGACATTATTTTGAGGATGCCATTTGAGGATGTCTAACGAAATTAGGTGGCATATGCCTCAAGTTTTTCTTCTCTCTGCTGGGGTCAGTTTACAATAAAAAACAAACTCTACAAATAATTACCATCAACGATAAAAAATAAGTGACTACCTAGACCTCTTTCATTGCTGATATTATTGTGATATCATTATATTGCTATCACGCCAGGCAGATATATATATTTTCTATTTTTTTTTTTTTTTTTTTTTTTTTTTTTGGTCTAGACTCACGTTAGCATATGCTCCCGTAGTGACGTGCGTAGCACCTGTATCTGGACAGATGCACTATATATTTCAGTTCATTTATATGAAAAATATGCTATTTTAGTGATAATATTACATTGCTATCACGCCAGGCAGATATCAATTTTATATATATCTTGTACTAGACCCACGTCATGCAAAGGTTCCGATAGTGTCGTACATAGCTCATGTATCTGGACAGATGCACCACGTATTTCAGTACATTTATTTGAAAAATATGCTATTTTAGTGATAATATTACATTGCTATCATGCCAAACATATATATATATATTATATATTTTTTTGTTCTGCAAAAATAATGTTGATGATTATGTATGGCAACCGAAAAAAGGTTGCCTCTAAGGCAACTCAATTATTTTGGCAACCGTTCTGCAATTTCTGATTATGAATGGCAACTTAAAAAGGTTGCCATTTGCGATGAGTTGCTGAACCATGTAGCCCTGCAAAAATAATGTTGATGATTATGTATGGCAACCGAAAAAAGGTTGCCTCTAAGGCAACTCAATTATTTTGGCAACCGTTCTGCAATTTCTGATTATGAATGGCAACTTAAAAAGGTTGCCATTTGCGTTGAGTTGCCAACTGAATATCTCAGAGTTTTGCATAAAGTTGCCAATTGAACCTCAGAATGTTTGACAGAAAAACATGTATACTGTGGGAAAATAAAAATTGTTAATTGTGTTCAAAGCGAAGAAGTTGAAAACGAATCAACAGGCCATTCAATTGGAGATTCGCAAATTGAAGACGATCTAGACACTGCATGAATGATTCGTAACAACATTATGCGTTCTCTTTCATAATTGATAATGGCAATGTATTTTTTAATATTGTTTTATTTAATATAATTTAAAAGGCTGGAAAATTAATATATTAGCAAAAATTCGAGTATAAAATTTGTTATTTTTAAAAAATTTTAAATGCTATCAAATAAACAAAGAAAAAATGTTTGGCTTCAAAATAGGTACTTGAAATTCCTCAACTTCGTGACAATAAGAAAAACTAACTATTGTACATTTTCCGTACCAATTATTTTATAAAAAAAAAAAACAAAAATAAATACATAATTCATTGCAAAAAACCTAATCCTGAAAAAACAGCCTTCCTAGCTATATATCTATATAAAACAAAGTCACTTATTAATATTAAAACACGAACATTCCAACATATCACTTATTTTAAAAATTAACCTATAATTAACCTTATCCATTTTGATCCCTTATGTTGTTACAGGCAACTGTTTATTAGCTGATGGGTTTTGGATGCAACTGTTTATTACCAGTTGCCTGAATTTGAAGGTTTTGTCAACTCAACTAAAAAAAATTGCCTTTCATAATCGAAACAAAATATTGTAGACACCCACTACGGCAACCAAAAGTCAGCTGCCTGTTTAAGTTGCCATACATAATCGCAAAATGGTTGCCTTGCATGAAAGGCAACCCGACTTTTTTTAAATTTTAAATTTTGTTTGCTGTTTTTTTTAAATCTGTTTTTTCATAAAACGAGACCTAATAATATTTGTAGAGGGTACCAGGTGTCTCAAGCCCCTAACTAAATTAGCAATATATTTAAATCACATTCAAATTCCACAAATATCTGGCCAGATAAATGTACATGTCGTTGGATTAAAAGCAATTGAAAAAGTATTTCCCATCGAAATACTGCTTAATATTTTCTTTCTATTCACTTCTTCAGTATCCGCTTTTTTTACCACCATCGCTTTCTCCTAACCGATATACCCTAAACCTTTGCTTTTGTAATCTAAGTGGCCATAATACAAATTTAAGAAACCATTTTTACATCAACCCCTACCAAATTTGTATTCTCTAAATTCAAGAAAGTAAAAAATTCACCCATATTTTACATAGTTTTGTAATAATTTGCCATAAAACAGAGGGAGTATTTTATTCATAACTTTGTCAAAGAATTCAAAGCTCTTGTAAAGGACATGGTGAATATATCAGCGTTTAAAAGGCGATTTCAATTTCTTCACAGTAACTTTCGCATGAGTGTGTTAAAGGTTTCCTCATTTTATGCGGGATAGAAAAAAAAAAAAAAAATAAATAAATAGAATTTACCATTACCGATAGTAACATAAAATTGTAACATTGTAATATTTATGTTCCCTGCTAGAGACACTGCATATACAATTTATCAATAGTCATAAATAGAGCACATAAAAGTGAATGGTGTAGTAGTAAAAGATATAATATAATAAAGTTTAAAACCATACCTCAAGTTTATACTACAACAAAAACATCAACAACAACAACAACAAAGACGATATTGACGTATTTTTTAATATTTATAACTACAGCAAAAGTTAGAGAGAAGAATCGACGATAAAAATAGAATGTAATCCTATTGTGAAAGCATTAAAGTTTATTTCTGTTATGTCAGATATACTCGTTCGACGATAAAATTTTTAACACACGCTGCTACCGACAGGTTGTATGTTTTTTTTTTTTTTTTTTTTTAAAGGAATATAAACTTTTTTAAGTGTCCTCTGTATCAAGGAATTCATTTTCATTATATTTTTGGTGATATTTAGAACAGTAAAACTTGCAACGTCGTTCAGCATAGCCGAACTAGAACTATTTCCAATACTCTTAACAAGGTTGACTTGTAAAAGCTGTCAATTACATAATTCCTTAAGCACAATATATGAACAACAAATATAAAATCGTTGAAAAATTGAAAAATTAAAAGAAAAGATCCACTGAATTATTCTCGTGTCCTTCAATATCTTTTGTAGCACCAAATTTATTATCACCGATGATATCTTATTTACAATGCCCTCAATCGACACCATCTGTATTTTCCGCTAATATCTCTTCCTCGTTGTACCGGCGCAATGTAACACATTAGTAAGAACTACCCCAGAACAAAAAGGGTTTCATTAAATTACCTTTAAGTACTTTTTAGTCAGCAAAGATACAATTAATCATGACATTTTCAAGTTCTGAATAATATATGCCTTTGAAAAATTTATTATAATTAAATTTCTATATACCAGCTTTAAAAGGCTATCAGTGAAGTACGAGGGCGAAGTGAAAAATTTCCGGCCTGATAAAGAAGATTCAGGATTTGTTTTCGTTTTATTTTATAAGATAATCTCCATCTATATTAATGCCATGTTCTAAAGCGTTGACACAATTTTTATAGTGGGATTCGTCGAGCGTCTTGAAATACTCACTAACATTATCAATGACTTTCCTGTTGCTCTTGAAATTTTTAACCACAAGCGATTTTTTAAGGTTAGAAAACAGATTATAGTCGCTGGGGCTAAATCTCGTGAATATGGTGGCTGGGGTAACTAATTTCAATTTGTTGATTTTAGTCATTCCGACGATCGAAGAATAGGCAGTTGTATTGTCGCTGTGTTAAGAATTTTTTTCTTCACCAAGCACGGTCCTTTATTCTTCACTACGCCCTTTAAACGTTGCAATAACTTTGCATGCTTTTGACCATTCATGATTTTACCCTTCTCTTTAGCATCCAAAAACCCAGCCCCCATAATCTTATTACCAGATAGATTTTTTTGTTTTGTTGCTTTCTTATGTAGTATAGAATTGACGGAAAACAATTTACCTACCAGCGTTACGCCATAAACTTTTCACTTTAAGAGTTAAAAAGTTCTCTCCAGTTTAGACGAAGAAAAATTATTTTTAGTAAAATAAAATTATTGACACAAACAAACAACTCAGAATTGAAATATTTCAAAGTTGGATTAAATTTTATACTTCGAACTTGGAAAATGTGGAAAGGTTTGCCCGAGATTGATTATAACATTTATAAACTTTGTTCTGCCAATTAAAAGCTTATTTATAAAAATCTCACTCATTTCATATTTTTCTCACTCGTCTGACTTACTAATTGCTTTAGAAGACAACTTTGTTATTATAAAATTTACAGAGGATTTATCAATATTGTCTAAAGCAACTTCCGATACTACCAGATTCTTATTTGTTGAAACTAATTTTGATATGCAGTTACTTTAGCTTAACTATATTCCACAAATCGGAAATCTTGTTGCACTTATTAAATGGTTCGGTTAGAGTCCTTATACTCGTGGAAACTTTCTCAAATCAATTTTTGTTTCTTTCAATGCAATCACATGTATCAATAAGTTACTTTTCTGCTCCCCGAATTTCGAGATTTAATATCAGTTAACAAATTATTAGATTTGTAAACCTATTCCGGCTCCTTTTAAATGAGTCGGCTTAAAGCGTGATATTATTCTTTTGTTTTTTTTTGCTTTTGTAGTATGCAAGAAAAAAGTAATATTGAGCTCTTTGAATATTCATTCTGCAAATGAAATTAATTCATATATTGTATGAAAATGATTCATGAAATATATAGATAATCTGCTTTTGCCCAAATTTTCAAATACTTTTTTTTAGAATGTCATTATAGGTGAAGAGGCACTTATTTTGAACACCTTTGTAATACCTGTATAAATAATTGATTTTATATCTTTCTTAAAGAAAAAGTTTAAGACTATAACATTTATATCAAATTTTAAGGGAATACACTATTTAATTTTTTTTTAATATCTCAACGCTGACGATGGCCATCAGTCATTTAATGAATTCTATTAATTCAATTATATCGGCAATAAACTGGAAGGAAAAAGGATGCATATGCTTGAATGTGTAGTCAATGTTAATTGTTTTCTGGTAATTATCCCGAAAGCAATGTCTACAACTTCGTTACTTAAGTATGTCAAGATAAAATACTATATATATCTTGTAAGGGGAGTTAATCTATGACTGCCAGGGATGGAAGTTATGCTCAATCAGTAACAATCGATAACTAGCCGAAAATATTAATTAGCGTATTCTGTACAATCCAGTAGTATAAAAACATTCACATTTTTACCTTCAGAATACAAAATAAATATCCTCAGAAGCTGCATTAACAAGCAGAAAACTAAATATTTTTTTAAATCATATGACAGCTGCAACCAATCATGGATAAAAATTAAGAAAGTAAAGCTCTCGTCCGTTTTACTTTTGTTTATTTAAAAAAATTTTGCAAATATTTAATCGTCCATAATCGATATTAAAAGAAATAAAAAAAAAGAATTTTTTACAAAAAAAAAAAAAAAAAAAAAATTATTAATTTGCAAAAGTAAGCACTCAAAAATATATTGGAAATAAATATCAATTTATTAGCCCAATTAATGCTTTTTCGTAAAAGTATAAAAATGTTTTTTGTTATTCGAGAGACCTATTCAATACCCTCTGCTGGTTGCACGAAATACATTCACTTCATTTAACATTTATGAGAGGTATACAAAGAATACCTATTCAAAAGGTCTGCAATTACATATATAACAAATTTTATTGCAAATTTTCGAACGCAACTCGCATTGCGGACCCTGAGGCATATGTGGACAAACATGGAAAATGTAAATTGGTCTGCTGTACTTCTCTGGTATCATAAAAATAAAATTTACTTAAAATATCCTTTCTACGTAGCATTAATTGTTAAGAATTAAAGGATAACACGCGCAGTTAAGTTTCGCATACAAAATCATTCTTGACGAGACCACATACTCCAGCACAGTTCAAGCTATAAAATATGCGAACTGTCTTCTAGAGAGTATTTCATATAAAATTTTTATTATATAGAAAACAATTTAGTTTTTATAACATTCGTTCGCCATAAAAGTTTTATTATACTGTTCTGAAAAAATATTTGAAGCATATAAGGAGACTTCTGCTTGACTTATATATTCTAATGGAAATCGAAGGCCTCCTACAATACACGATATTAAATAATATTGTTAATTGATTTAGTTTGTCAGTACTAAATTTGAGGTTTAATTTCTTTAAAATCCGATATGATATTTTAATAATTAAAAAAAATACTACTTTCACAATTTATTCTATAATTAAATATCGTGTTGCATATAAAATTCCGACTGTTATAACTGACTGACTGTTTTTCATTATAAAAAACGTAGTATGGCAAAGCATAGTTTTATCTATTCATTTGTCATTTACTATTCAATCAGCTGTCTGTCAAATGCTGTTTACAATTTCGTCACAATTGACAGCATAAGGATTTTTGTATTCCATAATTATTTTATAAAAACACAATTAGATAAACTCTAAATCCGCCGTTTTTTTTCTGCCTGATCTGTTCACATTTCCTCATAAACAGCGCATTCCAAATGCTGGAAATGGTTTGCTGGGAATCCTCATTTTGATATCTTTATATGTATGTGTGCAAGTTTAATTTTCTATTTATTTTTGTGCGTTTTATGGGATACTGTTTTATTATTGCCTGGTGTACAAATGCCACTGGCATACAAAATGTCATATCCACCAACCTTTACGACCATTAATGTTAAGAATATACAAAAACAAATAAGTAAGTTTTTTTTTTTTTTATTGAATAAGATTGTTAAGACTGCAAGTATGTGTGTAGGAAAGAAGCCATTTTTCGATCGTAAACACTTATTATAATAGTCAAATAACGACACATGCTGAAATGCTTTTTCTCTAACAGGAATATGTTATTATTAAACAGTTGAGATGTGACAAATATTTATTAGATCAAGGGGAATTGGAGTGACACAAATCTCAAAGAAAAAATATTTTTCCACATTTTACTTCAAATAGCGAATCGTTAATCACAAAATAATTTATTGGGTAATTGGAGAATTTTTAAAAATAAATTTTAGCTTTTGGGAATAGATTTTGTTTTCTAAAAGTTTTCTAAAAGATTACAATTAAGTTCTGGCTATTATTAAAATTTATTTACATACACATCCATATATATCTAAATGCATGTATACACATGCATATTACATATATTACTTAAATGTCTGGAGGGTAATACTTTGCTGAAATTTTGTTTTCTTAATTTTTTTTATTATACTCGTAGTATGCTTACAACATACTTTACTAACAATATGAGAGTAATGAAATATAATGCAACCCATACACGATACAACCGTTGGTACAACTCGCTTAGTAATCAAGTTGTGTAATGTGCCCACAGACGATAAAACCTCTTCGTACAATTTCATTTTGCAAACAATTTACAGCTGGAAACAACAAATAATAAAAACGCATACCGCGAAGCAAAACAAATTAGGCTTGAATTTTGTGAAGCAATAAAACAATTGAAAGCTCTTTAAGTAAATTAAATATTTATTGACATTCAAATTTTTTTCAATCTAAAGGATTTTTAAAAAATAATTATATTTATATAATTTACTGATATTGGCTAACATTAAATAATTCATCGTAGAACTGTGCTCTAGTCTCATTTCAGCTGTGTCCTCCATTTTTAATTAGTATTCACGTTAGTTTTCTTTGCTTTCAAAAACCAAATTAACCGACGACACGTCTTTCTCTCGCAAAATTAAAATTAGAATGATGTACGAAGTCGCATGACTAGCCCACACACGTTGCAACGCGTTGGCACAAATCAGAAAATTTTAAGTTTTCATACAACCGAGAAACAACTTTATACAACAAGCCCACACATGTTACAATCTTGATTACAACCTGCTAAAGTTGTACCAATGGCTATCGTGTATGAGTTGCATAAGAGTTTTTTTCGAGGCCCGAAGTTTTAATAATTTTTAATAATTCTAAAGCTGTGGCCAATGCAATATTTTTGAAGCACACTTGTAGTTGTTAATTTCTTCTTATAATATTTTTATCAAAGCCCATCGATTTACAAACTTATTTCCTTATTATAATTAACTTATTATAATTTCCTTATTAAGTTATTATAATTTATTACGTGTAGGGTAAATATTGTATTTTACACAGACATACTTTATACCTCAGTGCTGAAGCTTGATCGATTTTATAGGTATACTGCAGTTTGGATCCTGCGTACTTCTATTACTTAAAACAGGAAAGAGATATCCCTTGCACTCGTATATAGAAAAATTTTTTTAAAACTGGTATTTAAATGAAGAAAACAAATAAGGTGTATAATATGAGCCCAAAGCTTTATTTTTTATTCATAAAGTAAAGTAATTAATATTATTTATAAAAATTTAATTTTTTTGTTTTATTCGCTAGCAGCACATGAAACCGGTTTTAAAACTCTTTAAAATTAATCACTTGTTTTTATTCTAATAAAAAAAAATCATAAATATATTGTAATTCGAATAAGGTAAATTGTTGCTCTGTGTAGTACAAGCTAATTCGAATTGTAGGCAATAAATCTGAACTGGAGTTCACAAGTCCAGAGTGAAATAATTTTTTAAATAGTTTTAAATAATCTTCACATGATGGCAAAAGTATAAATTTTGTATAAAAGTGCACACAAAATTGTAGTGGGAGTAGCCAATAAGAGACGGCATTGTTACAGAGTGAAATACTAAATTTCAGACAAACCTAGACAGCCTTCACTCCACTCTCAAATTACTTAATTAATTAATTACTAAAAGGAAATTTCTAAATGGATGTAGTAAAAAGTGCTGTAAACCTTAGTATATTATAAGAAATTGTTATTAGGTTACCTTCTCTTAGGAAAAAGGGAACTTATTTTAAGTTCCAGTACGTAAAAAAAAAAGTTTTTTTGGCTACACTTGCCTTGTTATCTTGTTTCTAAAGTAATTTAAAGTATTGAATTTTAATTTGCCTTACTTTTTATGTTTTTCAATCAGCTGTTTTGGGATTATTTAATAAAAATGGTGCTATATTTCATAAAGAACTGTGTAAAGAATTTTATTTTATTCACTGACTAAAAACTTACATATTAAATAATTGTTGAATTGGTGGTAAATTTTTGCTTTTGTTTTCCATTTTAAAGCTTTTTGATATAAATTTTAGAAAATATTCTAGATGACACAATAGATATCTAACAATAGATATCGTTTAACATATGATCGATTTTAAAATTCTTCTCATATTTAAAACTTCTTTTTCGATAATAATAACTGAGAAATCTGAAAACTTTGTTTTTTTTTTGTTGTTTTTTGAACTGCGAATTTATTTTTGGAAAGGAATTATTACATAAAAGATTTCAGAATGAATAGTTCGTATGAGGATCCCCATTACAGTGTTCATGTCATAATAATTTCTCTAACATTCTCTAACATTTAAATAATATTTCCTGCACCTTATTCACCACTTATTCCTTTACTTTGATAAGAAGAAGGCAAAAGTCGGAAAAAATTTCAGGACACTTTATTATTAGTCACCCTGTACACGTATAAAGCAGTTTTTAGTCGAATTTCATTTCTGTTAATGAAAATGAATGGGTAACACGAATTCATCATAATTGTAATTTTATGTACAATTTCAATACTTTAAAGAGCAATTCTATGCAATTTGTACCTGCAAGTTTTTTTCCTTTTGTATGTATGAATTTTGCTTCCGGTTGCTCAACTCGCATTTAATTTTTCCTACATCTGACAAAAATTGCATACTCACGTAGTGCATTGTGTCCACTAATATAAGTGGAGTAGAGAAAAGTGAGAGAAAAATAATAAAAGGATACTTACCCAGAGGCTAGAATTATAATAGTATTGTTACACATAAAGCTCACATTGACTGGCCAGCTTGAATGGCTTGCTTGTTATTACGTTGCAGAAAATGGAGAAATTCATACGCAGCTGGTTGTGTTTCATAAGCTACTAACGGTGCAATAGCTGGTTTCACTGTTAATGGCAACTTTGGCATAATTATTGTGCACCGTTGTGTAAAATGAAATTCTCACAATTACTATTCGTAGACCCAGCAGGCCACGGACCTTTAAAAAAATTTGACGACACACAAAAACATATACATATTTGTATATAATTTCATGCTATTGTAAGCACATACAAATATGTCGTCGTATAGTTTTATAGCATCTTAAAAAAAAAAATATGCTTACCGGCTGGATGGCTACAATTTTGGATTTCTCTTTTACTATTTTTGATAATTTTCGTGTGGGGATAAGGATATAAATGTGTATGTATGTGTCGCTTTATATATAAATGTTTCTCCTTTAGCAAGGGAAAATGGACTTTCTACATTGTCGCATAAGTGTCAATTTAATTTCCTTTTTTTATTTTGGTTCTCAATTATAATTCATTATGTGTATGTGTGTGGGTTAATGTATCGTTTCGTGTTTGCATGAGCGTTCCAGATTTCAGTGGATGTATTTATTGTGCACCTACAATTGCTTCAATTTCATGACCGCTTTCACATATGATTTTTTTTACAGTGTAGAACAGAATAAAATGCAACATAAAGTGTTGTATTATTATAAATCATTGTATGTTATTAGTATTTATATATGACTATATTATTTAATAATTATTAACGTATTACTTACAGAACATAGAAACTTATAAGGGTATAAAAATTAATATTATTATGCAATAATAATTCTCATTCGTTTCCTTTTCCTACATAAACACTTCACATTCTGATAGCTTGAAGTGAGTTTTACTATGTGAAAGCAATCGCAAAAATATTTTTATTGAAAAAAAGACTTTTTTCTTTTTTAAGCAAACAAAATTAATTTTTATTAAAATTTTCCGATTCTATAACAAGTTTGCATCAAATTATAGTTCCTTCAGAAACATTAAGCAAATAAATTGGACTAAAAAAAATTATTGGCCAGACTTATCCCACAAAACCCCCAAACATGGCACATAAGATATACATATATGTAGGCAGTGTAAATGAACAAATAAAATTGAAATCGAAATAAAATTCTATAAAATTTTTGTGAAAAGCATATAAATTCGCTAACCCTTTTGCAAATGTTAAAAGAATCGTTTTAGCGTTACGTACTTGATTAGATGAAATAAGAAGACGTACTCGCTTATTTCCGTGATAAATCATGATCGTTCCAGTAGATGTAATCCAAAAGTAACTGAAAGTCTTCACATGGAAATTTCCTGATTAGGTTGTGATATTCTTCAACACCTCTCGCTTAACGGATTGCATATTAAATCTTTTCTTGATTTTTCACTTAATACGTTAAGAGTCCTTTGCCTGCAAGCCCACAAGTAGTTTTAAATATTTTATTATGGTGATTTTTTTTTTTTTTTTTTTTTTTAACCAACTCCACCTGCAAAGCTTTTGGCTTGTCCGCAGGAAAACACCCAGAGTCTAGGCAGGAATCGAACCCGCGACCTCCGCTTTATTAGGCTGAGCATTATTCACTCGCCTACGGAGGCACCCAAAGAGTAAGAAAGTTGGACTTTAAAGTTTAACTTAAATCTCTTGGCTAAAATGAAAATGCTCGCTTTAGTTGGTGACAGTAACGAAATAAGACATCCTCTTCAGAAATGCAAAACTTATATGCTACTCTAAGAGTTGCAAAAAAATATTAATTAAAAAAGTGAGCTTTTACAACAGCCAAGACTCCTTAATGGTAGCGATTAGCATGTACTGCTGCAACAGGCATAGAAGCCATCTGTAAGAAAAAAGTGCTATTCCGCTAAGTTAAGCTATTAGTTTCCAACACTATTCTGAAAATTAATCACACTCATACCATTTTACAAAATGAGTGTAATTGAAGAGTATCTGCAGATAATAATATGAAATAATTGTATCAAATTACTTTCCTTCTGATATCTTCCCTATTGATTCTTTTAGTTTTGTTTTCATTTTATAGTTTGCCACTGTATACAGTATACAATATAAATATCTACGTCTCTGCAATGACACAAACATTTGGAGTTTTATTCAGCTCCTGAAAACTCATTCATATGTGATCCAAATGCGAATACTTTAAATTCACTGCTGCTTCCTGCGAGAAAAGATATACAGTAAATATAATTGGAAAATATTGCATTATTGTGGTTTGTTGGCTCTGTATGCATGTTGCAATGCTGCCCGTACCTTCAGTAACTTTTTTATTCAGTTCAGAACATTTTTAAGTTGTTTGTGCTACCAATTTTATTTAAATTACTTCATTTTATGAGAGGGAGAAAGATTAAAACGTGTGGCTTCTTTATTTCTTATTTACATAAAGATATATAAATGTGTGTGTACATATTTCCTTTTTTATTTATATATTTATTTGCTTAAATATTTATGTGTTTGCGATAATCATGAACGTTTTTTAAACGAGTGAATGCCTCAATAATTTTTCTTCACTGGAAAATACAATATGGAATCCAATTAATAATGAGGTTCACATAAATCTCACTGGCGGATAAGTGAACCTCACTTACAGAGGCATATCTTATGCCATGCTATTAACAATATAATTTTTTGTTATGTATTTATATTAAATGACTTCACCTGTTTCACAATTTTGTCACGTTAACACATCAGTTTCAAAAATAAAAAATAACAACTAATTGTTACAATGATGAAGACAATCATTTTATAAAAAAACATTCTAAAGTAGATGACATTGTATGATTTATAAAAAATAAAATAAATAAAAAAAAAATTTTTTAAATAAATCTTTAGTACGATCGTAATTAGCCATTAGGGGCGTTATTAATAATGTTTGTGAGGCAATTATAATTTCATACAAAGCTTACAAAAAAAAAGCTTTCAGCGCGTTAAGGAATACATCGCAAGACGAAGTAACGCTACTGCAATTCACTTATCGCTGAAATCTGTCAATATTTAATAAATACTAATTTGTTTATTGTTGATGTTGAGTATTTTAAAAACATTAAAAGTCTGAAATAAATGTCATGGGAACACGGAGCGTATGAGCGATAAATAAATATATAAAGTGTAAGTAATGCGAAGTTTTGTCATGCGATAAATGCATGACAAGTGCATGAAAAGTGGTTTAATTCTCTTCATCAACTTTAAAAGATGCTGATTTTGTATAAAAAAACTGATTTTTGCCTAACTAAATAAAAACATTATTTCTTCCAGGAACTTGAATAAATCGGTCTTAATTTTAATTTGCATTGAAATCATGTGCGTTGCTAACAAGATAGGAAATTTATTCCTTGTGAGATGTTATTTTTAGTATAATAAATAATTTTTTTAAAATTCTAACTGTAGATAATGTTTCAATAAAAAGAAATATATATTTTTTGGCTAAATGTTATTAGAGTTGGTGGTCTATATATGTGGGCGGATAAACAGTGTGAACATTGTTAATGAATTCGTAGTGTTTTTGATTGTTTATTTTATATTTATTTATTTTTTAGTAACGCAGTGAGACGTAACATATTACATGTACACAAAATATAAAAACATTTTATATAAAAAAAGCAATGATATATCTACAAATTCCCTATAATATGCATAATATTTTTCCATATAAATCTTACGCTTCCACGTAGCAATTGATTAGTCTTATCAATTATATCTTATTAATCTTATCTTACTTATTAATCCTTTGAAATTTTTTGTACAGTTCGTTAATATATATTTGAAGTAACTGATAAGGTGCTATAAAGTAAGCATATCTGGCGCAAATCTATATATGTTAAGACTTATATCTCTGTACGTGAATGATGTTCAATGACTATTTTCTTCAGCCCTAATTAATCTGTATCTAAATTAAACACGTGCAATAGTATAACAGATAGTATTAAAAAAAAAAAAAAAGTGTAACATATCCATACCACACACTAATGTCTCTCACGTACTAATCCTAGACAAACAACAACAAGTTGTTTTTGTTACATGAATAAATATTAAAGTCAATAAAATATTTATTCTTATGCCGACCTCAATACATACAAGATTGTTTGTTTTTATAATTTTTTTATATTAAACAAATTAAATATTTTTTTTTTCAAGTTTACATCTATTCAGACACTTTCACACATGTAAAACATGTACTTATCAATATGAAAATAATTGTTTATAATTTTCTTTGTGGCTGCTTACAATAAGTTATTTATAGTGTAAGTTTCTATATTCATTGAATTTTTTTGTATAAAACAGAGAAAAATAAATACGGGGCTTTTATGGTCTCCTTATTCACCCACTACTCCATTCACAAAATTAATACGAAATCCACTTACAACTGAACCAGTGAAAATCATGTCCTTGTAAATGCAAGGACCATTGAACGACTTTAGTGTCTATCACGTATTTTAAGGCGAACAGTTTATTTAATTTTTGCTTTATTCTTAAATTTTTGAAGCTTTTTTATAAGAAGGATTAATCAGAAGAATAAATCACCAGTAGAAGAAGGATTGTACACTTTACGAGATATTAAAAGTATACACTCATAAAGGACTGCAGGGCCAGTGGCTTATTACAAAGCCCACAAGGCTACTCCTAAGATACTAACAGGCTTTAGGCAGTCTCCACCGATATCTCATCTCTTGTTTGCTACAAATCTACCAATAGACTGGCCGCCACAGGACTCTTTATGCACTACCACTAAACACTTAATATACTACTACTTGACTATTAATTAACATTATAAAAATACTACTAGACTATGTGTTGTTTACTAACAGTCATAAGAATTTCAGAATTTCAGAATTTGCAGAATATTAATTTACAAGATACATAATATTGTTTATAATAATTTAAAAATTATTTTTAATAGACATTTAACTTCAGCGCTTTTTTAATAGAATTAAAAAAAAAACTCCAACGGTTTCAAATTCTTAAAACTTTCTAGATAACTATAATTTGACTTCTGAAAGTTTATATAGACGGCTATTAAACTTAATTGATTTGTTATCTCTTGTAATAAAGCTGTTAAGGGCCCAGTGTCAGAAAGCAGCCAGTCAACAGTTAAACTCAAAGTTGTTAATAATTTATTATAATATATATATATATATATAATTGTTTAAATCTTAAAATAATTTATTTGCAACATCTGTCGTAAATCGTATAAAAACTTCATCTTTAGTCTGCTCTTCGTTGTTCCGAAATTACTTTCCAATAACTCTGTCATTTCATTTGTCAGCACCGCGATAAGGTTTTATTTAATTTGATTATTAAAGTTCGTGTAGTGAAAAGGAAAACTCATTAACTGAATTAATAAAAAGCAGTATTGAATTGCTAGTTTGACTTACTAAGGACATTCGGCTCAACCTACGAAAATAACATTTCAAATTACTTTTCATTTCCAATATATCCACAACAGAAAAGTTTGTTCATATTACAATGTTCAATTGTGATGAAATGAGTAGAACATTATTAAAAGGAACGAAGGAAATATTATAAAAAAAGTAACGATTGTCAACACTTCATTTGTGACTTAGTTATAAAATGAGCTTTTGTTTCTTATTTCTTTTGTTTTATTATTCTTGGTAAATGTTTCTGTAAGAACTTTGAAAGGCAAAAAAAAAAAAAAAAAATAAAAAAAAAAAATCTAAGCAAAGTCAACTAAAAGTATGCCTGTCATTGTTATGTGTTCATTTGAATATTACGTTGAATTAAATTAAATATTTGCGTGACTTTTTGACACCCAGTTACAAAAGAAAATTCTTTTATAAATATATTTTTTTTTCTTCCTTTTCCATGTATGTATATGTATATGCCAGAATAAATGTGTGTTTGTATGTTCCGTTTTAATAATATCTGCCTCGTTGTACATTTTATTATTTAAATTCATTCATTTTTCATTTCCGCTGTTTTATGATCCGTCTGCAATTCACTTTTCCTTTGCTTTTCATTATACCGTTACACCCATATTTAAACACAATGAATTTCGAACAGGCCAGGCGAAATTAAATACAAAACATGTTCATGAAGCACCAGCTATTGTAAATTCATATTGGAAATACGCGTACGATTGAAATTGTATACGTGCGGTTTATATTACGAATATGATTAATTTAACAAACAGCCTTCTCGTATTCACAAAATAACCTCTATTCTAGAAATTTTTAATAATTTTCAAAAAATTTACAAACCATTTTGTGGTTCACCTATATTTCCGTAGGCGTGTCTTATGCAAGCCTCAACGCCAGTTGCATACATTTTATTATTTTCCGCTTATTCTAAATTCTAGTGGTAATAATGAAAATAATAATTTACGAATTTTTAATGATAACAAATAACAATATCCAAATAAAATATTCATTTATAAAGGAGTTTCATTTATATGGATCTATTACGAGGAACATTTGGAGCCGTGAGTTGGTAACCACTTCAATTTTAAGCTTTATAAGATATCAAACTAAATTTTTTTTTAGTTTATGTTTTGAAGACAACTTTATTTTAAAGACCGCCAAGGCTGTCTCCCTTTTGCAGTTCACCAATGATTGTACAGTGTTTGCATAAGCCAAGGGCTTCAGCTAAGGCCATAAAAAGTAATCCAATAGCTTTAGATTACTAGAACATTCCTTGAATGTTCGACTTAATAGATCTATAGATCGCAAACTGTCTCAAAAGTTGGAGTGTCTTGTTGAATAAGCATGTCATTAAGACCATTTTAATACATTTTTTGGAAAGATATAATCTTTCAGCCTCGGCCTCTACCAGACTCCATTAACTGTAACGTTGTATTTTGCTGGGCTTTTAAAAAATATGAGCCCAACAGCGTACCAGGCAGTTAATTTTAATGGTTGCAATAATGTCTCGTGTATTTTTACACCAATTCTTATATTTTGCTTATTAAATAGGACATCTATTCAAAACTGCACTTCATCTGAAAGCACAGTTTCAAAGCCCAATCATTTGAATGAAATTGAAATTACTAGTTTAAAACATAAACTAGTAATTTCAAAATAAAAAAAAAGAGTTACATTGATAACTTCTATAGTTTTTGTTCTGTTTAAAGCTAAAATGTGTAGGCACCTAATGGAAAACCCGTTATATAAAATTTTGGAAAATAGAACCTGTATCGTACTTTATTTTATTTGTGGATATTATTCACAATTTTTTTTATTTATTATATTAATCTGACTACACCCCCAGCCTTAATATTGCATAACGCCCACTGTACTACAAGTAGTACGGAGGACTCTATAGTAGTGAGAGGAGTTTAGTACGAGCCAAATATAAAAGTAATCAATAAGCAATTATTTTTCCAATCATGCAAATTTCCTCAACCAATAAAAGTAAAAAGTTGTCATATTTCGAGAATGGCGCAGAATTTTGGAAGCCATTGGCATTAATATACTTGCTTTATTATAAGTTGAGATTCATATTGTAGGCCATTGTGGTAAATGTATACTCATGCATATAAATAATACAACATTTATTAAACTATAATAGTTATTGAATACACACATATTCTAATATCACCATTAATTAATTATATGTTTGTAGCATTATCCTTAATGTGAGCGGTTATAGCTGAATCGTTTTTACAATCTCATATTTCATCAGTTTATTTTCGTCAAGTCATTTGCCATGCAAGAAAATCAAATTCACCGCAGGACACCCACTTGAATTTTCTTCTTGTTTATATGAACATTAAATAAAACCGAAAAGCACAACAATTTTCTTAAAATCTATATCGTTATCTTGACACTTTTGTTGAGTTGTATTTATTTTTTCTTCATTTGCCGGACATTCGAAGTGAAAAGCTAAAACTGTTTATTATGAGTTGTTAACTGTGACAGTTATTTTAATTTCAAAGGAACTTCAATTGCTTTTATTTAAATTGTTAAAACGATTTTTTTCATAATATTGTTACAGCGTAAAAATACTTTTTGTTTTTCTGTTTTATTTTCAACATAAAAAAAATTATGCGATATTTTTTATACGGTAAATGTTTCATCAATTTAAAAAAAATCAAAAAACAACTAAAAAAAATTAAAATCCCATTTTTTTTTTAATTTGAAATTGAAAACTGAAATTTCTTTATTAATTTTGTATTGAAAGTTACAAGCCTTCCATTCAAGTTGTTCATGACAAGTGATAAGCTCTAATTACTAGGAGTAAAGTAGGGTACGTTCGTAAAATATAGTATAGTAAAAGTGCAACGTTCATTAATGCAAACTTTTGCAGCACTTTTAAGCTTCAAAAGTTCTTTTTTTGCCAACAGTTGGCAGTGCTGCAGCAAAGTTCTGCAAATGTGCAACAGTTTCTGACTCCACAGTAAATATGCAAGTTTCTGTTGCAATAGTGATCGCGAGTATACATACAATGGCAATAGTAAGTGGTATTGCAAGACAATTACTGGTTGTGATTGTGACAATTACAATAAATATGCAAGTTTCTGTTGCAATAGTGATCGCGAGTATACATACAATGGCAATAGTAAGTGGTATTGCAAGACAATTACTGGTTGTGATAAAAAGGATCAAATGTATATTTCATTTAAATTTCAGGTATATAATCTTTCACTGAAAAGTAGAACGAGACATTCGAAAGTGGCTCCGGAAAACATCAGCTTCTTATCATTTTATAATTTCAAAGTAATTTGTGGTTTTAGGGATCAACCTTCTTTTAATTTTGAGTTTATGTTTTATAATCAGAAATCATTTTAACTTGTTCTTAATTATTGTTTTATAATAAAAAATAATTAACATTTTTATAATATTTGCTATTATTATTTTGGCTAACTTTCCAATAAAGCAAACTCCAAGTAACTGTTAAGCATTTGCAATGCATCTGAACAGCTGATCGCGCATCAGCAACTAAATTTTGCATTACTACCGCAGTAAAGCGCAAATTTCCAGCAGACATTAGTCTATGTCTTAATAGCAGAAGTCATATGATGATCTCTAACTTTTTTATAAAATAAAAAATAGAAAATAATGGAAATACAACTAATCTATACATTAGACAATATTGTTCTTCGGAATTCCTGCCAACTATTCCTACCTGATTAATATATCCTCTTATATTTTCTTTCTATTGCAGGCAGCAACAGGCAAAAAGTGATCTACAAAATCATGCAATACAATCAGCAAAGCAGGTATGAAATTTACACACTGATTATGATTTGACAACCACTTTAGTCTAGTATACTTCAAGACAACACAACTAAACTTTATTTTGTTATTATGTATTACAACCAAATCTAGTATAGTCTTCAACCTACTCGTTATATTTAACTCGTTCCTTTCCTTTACTAAATGGAAATTTGACAGCCAATTTGTCACTCATTGCCGTTTCAAGAGGGCATTTCGATTGAAAAATACAAGTAAAAATAAATAAAGTGTACATAAGTATAATACAAAATGGATATAAGTGTGGATCTATTTTATTACAAAAAAAATTAACTTAATTATTCAGATTCATCAGCTATTTTCGCCTGAATAAATATGCATTGTGCTATTTGTTAAATGAAATAAAAAACAGTATGTGACCAACTATTCGAGGCAATGCGATTCCCCTATATTAAAACTATGCTGCGCATTGCATTTTTTTGCTGAAGGCAGATATCATTTATGTGTTAATTTTTGTTTCCATATTTCATAAATATTAAACTTCGACGGCAAGACAACCACAAGACAACTGCAAATGATCAGTTGTAAGAATTTGGCGTGTCTCACAACCAGTAATTACATTGGTTGTAATCCATAATAGCCAAAAATTTTGCATTACAACTGAAAACTAACTAGTAGTAATTGTTTTGTTTAGTTGTACATCATAATACCGAACTGACAACTACTCAGCAAAATTACAACTAGTTTTATTATAGTTGTAATACATAATCGGCGGTTTAAACAGATATCCTAATAAATAAATAAAAGGTAACACATATGTTTATTTATTATATAATATATCCTTTTATATAAAAAATGTGGACCAATTACAATCTCCCATATTAATACTACTTTAATAATCACTGATAATAAAGTTAATAACAAATTCTGTGTTATTTATCAACATTTTTAATATTTTGCAAACACAAAAAACTACACGCTTAACTTTCATTCAAATCCATAAAAATCCTTTTCACTTGAATGCATAAAAATTCGCAAACAAATTAATTTTTTGCAAAACTGTTAATTTTAGGAATTATATTAATAGACTCATAAATATGCAAAAATGCAAAATTATTAGAGAGTCAACACACATGTGTTAAATGTAAAGCTATATTAAGTAAAAAATCTTAAACATGGACTATAAATAGCGAAACACAAATACGTAAAGTATCATTGTAATCCTGTGTAACGGAGAATACGCTACTAACGCTCCTCTAAAGGATAATTAACGCAGCATAATCAAATTAAAAATAAAATGCTTTCAGTTAAATTTATTTTCCTCGGAGTTTTTTTCGTTCTGGTTATGAGTGGTTTCAGTTCTGGTTACAACAGTAAAATATGTGGCCAGTCATTGAATCAAATCCTTGATGTTTTGTGTGAGAACGGCTTCAACTACAAGAATTTGAGGGCCAAGAAATCTGGTAACTGAAATTTTTACTGAAATTTAATTCATTTTAAAAGTATTTTTTTTTTAATTCAATCTTTTTTAAAAGCAGATCCTCAAAGTGATTTCAAAGATAATAATCTTAAAAGATTTGTTGAGTCTTCGGCACTTTCGTCACTCTTTTTAGATCTTCCATATGAGGACTACAGCAATCAGATGACCAAAACTCGTCGGCGTCGTTTCGACGGCATTGTGGATGAATGCTGTCATAAGTCTTGCACAATATCGGAGTTGCTGTCCTATTGCCTTTAAATTCAAACAATGTAAACATGAATTCGTTAAATATTTTTAATTTTTCTTAAATATTTTTGTTAAAAGTAAATATTTGCCAAATACATAATCTCCATGCTGGCGACATTTACGTGCAAGACTTCTTGTTAAAAATTCAAACAAAATTTTAAGCTTTTAAAATAATAAATTAAACCATTTATGAATACAATTTTTTCTTGAAGTTTTGATTACCTTTAAACTATATTTTGAGTTTGAGTAATGCAGTGCAATATTAATAAAAACCATTTACTCTTTCATGAAGTAAAATTGCTGTAGGTCTTTTTAAATATTTTGTCCTGTTTTGTGAAACTCCTGATGGTTGCTTACTATTTTGTGTTCAGGACGATTATTTCGAATTAAGAGAAGAACTACCGACAACATGATTTAATTACCTTTTAACACCCACATAAACTAATGATTTGTGTGGATTTGATCTGTAAAAATTATGTCCTTCGATTGGTTGCAACACGAGCTTTCTTTTCAAACAAGCTTTGAAATTGCAACTAAAAATGTTTTAGTGATGAAAGCGCTTCTCTATATGTACAACAAATTATTTAGCTACGATCTTGGCACTGACACTTGAAAGGAAGCAATGAGTATTTAAATCTTGCATTGCGAATATATTTTCTTTTTGGAATGAATGAATGAATAAAGAACAGCCTACTAAACCGGAGATCACAGGTTCGATTCCTGCTTCGACCACGGGAGTATTTTAAACAAGAAAAAAAAAAGAAAATTTAAAAATTACACCATCATAACTTTATTTGTCCATCAGCTGAGTTAGTGTAAGTGCGATAATGTATTAATACCTGATATCTCACCGATAGAAGTAATATGATGTAACTAAAGTCTAATAAAGGATAATAAAGGATAATAATATGATTAGTTTTATTCACCCCTATCCTGAATAATTTTTCTCATAAAAATTTTTCCCATTTCCCAAAAGTGGGATCACGAATAATTTTTCCCATAAAATGTGTTCCCATTTTCTGATATGTAATTCAGCGGTGAATGACATGCAGAAAAAAATGTTCCCATATAAAATTTCGTCTTATCATGAATGGGTTTTTGAAAGAAATTTTTCACATTTTTTGTGTCAATTTGTTCATTTTATTTTCTTTGAGGAACTAAAAAAAATCGAAACAGTTGTTGCATTTTAATGGATATATAAATTAACTAAAAACTTTTTTTAGGTCTAAATCAATAAATAATGTGCAACATGACATGCTTCTCAATAGGATGCAAAATTACCGACAAATTGCATGTGGTTTTGTGAAAGTTTCTAAAGATGTGGTGGTCGAATTTTGGAATTCGCTTACAGAAGAACTAAATAGTGCTGGCCCTCCTATTAAAAAAAAATATGTAAAAATATATATGCATAAAAATATGTACATATATAACTTGCAATAGGTGTGGATAGATCAAAAAAGGTATGTGCGGTCAAAAGCAGCCGCTAATTTAAAAAACAAACGAGAAACGGGAGGTGGACCAAACCGTACCAAAAGCTTATCAGCCAGTGAACTGTGCATTTATGAATTGGTAGGAATGACAGAGTCGGTGGAGGGCTTAGAAGACTCCTTCAGCTTTGGTTTACCAAAAGACGTTTATGAATGCGCAAAAAATGAAACATCTTTAGGTGCGCTTGATAATGAAATAATGAATAAGAAATCGAAGAAATGAAGTTAAAACTATTGCAGAAAGAGAAAAAAAGAAGTAAATAGTAGTTTAAGAACCACTTTCATATTTTTAAAATGTACTTATGTATATACATATGTTTACAATGTACATTCATAAATCTGTGCACATGTGCCTAACTTTTTATTTTCTTGATCTCTAAAAAGTACAAACCTGAATTATTTTTATTTAAATATTTATTATTAAACTAAAAAAATTAGTTAAACATTAGGAATAAGTTATACTTTCTTCTTTCCTATTGTACACTCACTACGTATTGATAGCAAAATAAATGTTCCCACATGATATTCATGATAGCAAATTTCCCTACATGGAAAATGAAAATTTTATGGGAATAAAAATTTCACATTTTATTCACGATAGGGGTGATTATGATTTAACCGGCATTGCAATTGTTTTCCTAGAAAGACAAGACCAAGAAAGGAAATGAATTTATAAAAATTGTTGTTGGCCTAAATAAGAGCTTAAATAGTTCGGAAATTGATAGACATGATCGACATGCTGATGACTAATTAATAATGATATATTTTTGCTTCCTCCGCAAATTTACGTTAGTCATATTTCTGTCTACTTACGTCAGTTATATTCTCATTTCTTTTTTTTTATTTTATCTTGAGATTATTTAGATTTGATACAGTTTTATAAAAGTTAGAGATCAAAGTTTTACTTCTGCCTAGAAGACATTAACTGGAATACGGCCAGTAGTTTATCTTATTACTTCTTTTGAACAAGAGAATAATAGTCTATTTCTATTATAAAGTAAATCAATATCAGGAGAATGTTCAGTTAGAAGTACAAACAGTAAAGTACGTTTTTTTTAATCAAAACAATCATCTTAAACGGAAAATCCACAATTTCCGAAACTATAAGAAACAGTTAAAAGTTTTACCAAACCGAGCAAAATATTTAAAGCAGGCATGTAGCATATGAGGATATTATCTATTCTGTATTTGTTTGAATAGAATACTTAACATTCGTTCAAGTATGTAAAAGTTCCAATTTAAAAAATTTACCTCAAATGGTTTATAGTTTCATTTATATCATAATCTAAATTTTTACATCCAAAGCAAAACACTACGCGATATTAAAATTTCCCTGCATATTCTGGATTACTGGTATTGGCATTAAAATATGCCCCAATAAATTCATTTACATAATATTGTCTACTCTCAATAGTAATAAATTGTCTGATCACTGCTTTTGCACCATGAAGCCATTCTACTTTTGTTCTTAAAGTGAATTCCTTTCTGAAAATTGTATTTCTGATGAAAAAAATTCAACACACATACACATTAATCTGTGCTATTTTATTAGGCTTTAAAATTTATTGATTTATATAAAACTTTTACAAAAAACAGATGCATTTATTTATAATAAGAGCCAGTGTGTAAACCATTTCGAAAGAAGTATTAAACAATTCGTGTTCATATCAGAGACCTTTAAAGGCAATAGGACAGCAACTCCGATATTGTGCAAGACTTATGACAGCATTCATCCACAATGCCGTCGAAACGCCGCCGACGAGTTTTGGTCATCTGATTGCTGTAGTCCTCATATGGAAGATCTAAAAAGAGTGACGAAAGTGCCGAAGACTCAACAAATCCCTTAAGATTATTATCTTTGAAATCACTTTGAGGATCTGCTTTTAAAAAAGATTGAATTAAAAAAAAAAAACTTTTAAAATTAATTTAATTTTACTAAAAATTTCAGTTACCAGATTTCTTGGCCCTCAAATTCTTGTAGTTGAAGCCGTTCTCACACAAAACATCAAGGATTTGATTCAATGACTGGCCACATATTTTACTGTTGTAACCAGAACTGAAACCACTCATAACCAGAACGAAAAAAACTCCGAGGAAAATAAATTTAACTGAAAGCATTTTATTTTTAATTTGATTATGCTGCGTGGATTATCCTTTAGGGAGCTTTAGTAGCGTATTCTCTGTTGCACAGGATTACAATGATACTTTGCGTATTTGTGGTTCGCTATTTATAGTCCATGTTTAAGATTTTTTGTTCAATAATGCTACAATAATTTTGTTTCATGTGCGTCATTGCTAATTTAGCATTTTTGCATATTTATGAGATCTTTAATATGTTTCTAATTGAATTGTTTGCAAAATCAAAGTGAATGCAAATTAGTTGAGGTTTAAAATTAAGGATATTTTGTGTTACCTGATTTTCTTTATATATTTCTTAAAGCTAATACTCGTACGCAAAAAATCTAAAGAATTAATTTTTATATGTGGATCATAAAAAAACTCATATTTTACATTGACGTTGGGAAATCTACTTTTTAATTGTTTGTGAGAGGGAAGACAAGTAGCTATTCTACTTTTTTTTTAAGGATTTTGTATTAAGAAACTGTATAGATCAAACAGAAAGAGTAGTTTAAATAGCCAGCAAGGAGAGATTATAAAAAAAACTACTTTAGCTAAGAAAAATATTTAAATATGTTGGAAAATATATGAGGAAATATATTTAAATGGAGTTGATAAACAGGACTTGATGATGCCGTCATATTCCTCCTGAACTTCCTTAAAGCAATTTTATTGAAAATTTGTGGTTTTTATAATTATTGCTCATTTGGATGAAGGTGAATTTCTAAGGCGAATAAACTTCCAGAAAGACACTGTCATGAAGCACATGAAAGTTAGTTGTACTTCACCACTAACGAATTTTCCTAATCCTCATGAAAATGGCTGCTGATATTTTAGCTGGATATGGTAATTGAAAGTTTTAGTTTTAAAACAAACAAAAATGATTTTCATCCGCAAATATTTTTATTTAACTGCCAAGGAAATTGCTGAGAAGTATAATTATGCCATTTTTATATCATTGCTAGTCCACAAATTGGCGAAATCCTATTGAAAGTTTCTCATTTAATTTGTTTATAATTAATTCCATAAAATATGTTTAATCTTTTTCTTGAAAATATCTTGCAATGCTGCTTTTAATGAAGTCAAACTTTGCCTCCGTTCCTTTCCCAAACTAACCGCTGCGCATGCATATTTACATATTTGTTTAAGGTGTTAAAAAGTAAATTAAAGTTTTTTTTGCAACGCTGCTTTTTATCCCGGATAAAGAAATTGCATAATTGGAAACAGGCTAAGACGACGCTTAAGAAACTAATTAAACTTTCTTTCTAGTTTGTCAAGTAATTTTTTAAACCTTCTTTTTCCTGAATTGTTTGTTATACCTTATAATAAAGTTTTTGTATTTTTTTTTTATTTTAAGCTTTTGTGTTATTTCGGAAGTAAAATCTTAACGAGTTTGTGAGTTTTTTTTTTTTTTTTAGGTTTGTTTTATTTTAATTTTGTATTATAAACATTCATACAAACGGCGAAAAAAGGGGGAAAAATAATAATAATCTGATATGCTTTTGGTGTTGACGAGAATCTTTCCCACAAATATTCCCACAATTCTTCCTTCGTTTTTGTTTTTATTACAAATAAAACAAACTTTACAAAACGTGAATATTCTTTACGTATTCCATTGCAAAAGTGAGCAACAACGTGTTTTCAATTTTCTACTTTTTTTTAAATTTTTTTTTCGAATATTTTTTTTTTGCTTTTTTTTTTTCAAGTAGTAAAACAATGTGCGGCAAGAGAATACCATGATTTTGAAAAAGTTCATACTTTGAAATTGATTTATAAGAGAAATATAAATTGAGTTCAAATTTACATGAATTTGCTGGTGACTTTGCAGGTAAATGCAATTTTTAAATTACTAAACAAATATTGTTTTATAATATTTTTTACGATTGTCGGCATACTTTTTGACTGCATTGTCACTAGAAGCCACAGTCGGTGTGCACACATGTTCCATTGTGCTCTAATAAAAGAAACCGTAATTAATGTTCCTTTTGGTGTTGATACAATTAATTCATTTAAACTTTTTACTTTTCGTGCTGCAGTTTAATTAATTTTTTTTTTGCCAAGAAGGAAAAAGGCTGGCATATTCGTTAAAGCAACTGTTGGTGGAGGGCAAATATAGTGCATTATTTAAAAAAATATAAACTTTTATTAGCAGTAATTCTAACTACTGGCTTGCAAAATATATATACACACATACATATAAATATTTTATAACTTATACTTCCTGCAAAAATTGTAGGTAATTGCAATTTGCTTTCCAATTTTGCAGCAGACGACTGCAGTAACGAACCAGCCGACTAAATGGAATATGTATATGTGCCAGTTGAGGAAAAATTACTTTCTTTGATTTTAGAAATATATAAGATAGTCAAAATTTCTATTCAGTAGAATGTTAGTTAAACTTCTAATTTAAATTTACATTGAAATGAAGTACTGGACTAATAAAATTATTAGCATTATTCTCTGCTAACAATGCACTGCTAATAATGCTCTGGTAATAATGCACTGCTAATATTCTACCGCTAAAAATGCACTGCTAATAATGCACTGCTAATAATTTAGTGCTAAAAATGTACTGCTAATATTGTACTGCAAATAATTTAATGCTAATAATGCACTACTAAGAATGCATTCAAGACATCTTTATACAAAAATTTCTTAAAACAATAAATACAACAAATGGCGAACTTAACTAAAATCAAAGTTTAATTGCGAAACTCAGTAAGAAATTTCTAGTTGTTTTATATAAATTAAAAAAAAAAATTGTTCCCGAAATATTTTTGATAGCCAGCACTCTACTGGTAATGACTCACAAACCAATTTAGATATAATTTTATATAAAAAAAAAGTTGCTTTTAATACAACCGCTAAATGATTGCTTTCTTTTCAAATCTAGTCGAGAATTAGCAACGTTTTCGTAAATTAGCATGAATATAATTGGAATGTGGGCACATTTCCGTGATGAAACCTGAAAAACAATTCTCATTGCATATTTACCGTATACTTTGAAAAGTACCAGACTTACTTTCAGTGATCATGATAAAGTAGAAATTCAAGGATCAAATGTGAACAAGCAGCTTATTTGATAATAAATTTTAAAGCTGAATGTTGTTTTTTTGTTTAGTTTAGTTTTACGTTTCATTATGGGCAGGCTTGCCGTAAAGCAACTTTTGTGACCAAATTGGAATTGCTATCAAAATTCTATTAAAAATGTATTCTAACAATATACAAAATCGTCAGGAGTCAGTATAAACCTTAAGATTTTTTTGATAGACAGAAAATAATCCTTTTGGTATTTGATTAGCTGGCGGGGTTATTGATCCATACGTGTTCAAAACCAATATGATATTCAAAATGTTACTGCCAATGGTGAACACGATTAAAAACACTTTCGTGGTACAATAACCACGAACTACAAGCCACTCCACAATTGATTTAATTAAATACATTTTTAATGAAGCAATAAGCAGATGAACCCTTTTGAATTGATACATATAATTGAGCGTTTTCAAATCAACATTCAAAGATTTATTGGTCAAATGCCTTTAATCGTTAATTTGTGTTGCAGATTTCCCCCCGTGCTAACCAGCCCCAAATTCCAGACAAAGTCATGAATTTTTCTATTCAATAATTTAATTTTCATTAATATTAATAATATAGTTGTTTAATATTGGTATCTTTACAGAAACACCCTGTATGATCCCATGTATAAGCTTTATAAGCATGTATAAGCTTTATAAGCTTAGCCAAAAACAAACATGTTTCTATGAACCTTTTTAAATAATTTTTTGTGATTGAGTGAGCAATCCAACTTGATTGTTAGTTCAATTAAACATTTTTATCACTAATTTGTTTTTGTTTTTGTATTTTTTGTAATGTATGTATATGATTTCCTTGCCTGCAATAAAATTCAAACGCTTTTCATATAACATTTATGAAATTTATTGTTCTTATTCGTGAATATATGCCTTTTAGTTCTTTCTTATTCCTTCTTCAGATTTAATGAAAAAGTGGTTCAGTTGGGTGAAATTGTTTTACTTTTATATGTTTTTAGCCAACAGATGTTATACTATGAAGAATGTGTTTTATATCTTTAATTTTATTGGGCTTGAACTTTTTATATGGACAGAGTCAATTTCCTTAAAGAGAAGCTTTTAAATACGAAAATCCTTTGTCGGAGAATATTTATCAGCATAAATTTTAATACCATTAAAAAGTTACTTAACTTCATATCAGATTCACATTAACTTTTACTACCTCTAAAGATTAGAAGGTAAAGGTAACTTAGCAATAGCAAGGTGCTCTCATCTACTCTTTGGAGTCCATATGGGTTAACTGCGCAAATACTTATCCTTTTCTAGGAATTCTTAAAAGTATATTTTTTACTGAGTATTCCTCCTTAAGTTAAATTCTAAACGTGAAAATATAATAAAATGGCAAAAACTTGACCAAAAGTAAAGAAGATGCTCGATTTGATGATTCCGTTCTTCTGGACGTCACCCTTTAATGGAATTCCAAATTTTTTAAAGCTGAACACGCATTTATATTACTTTTACTAGTTAATTTTTTATCTTAAAATAGAAGTATATTTCTTATATATTTGCCAGTAATTAAATAATACAAAAAATTGCGATTTTTGTAAGGCGATTTTTAGCCGTCCAACTCCTACTTTTTTAGTTGAATACCTCCTTAAGCTGAATTCTAAACATGAAAATATAATATTATTTATTTACCAAATATTACAATTATATGATGAATATAATTGCAATGTGTATAGAAGCACTGGCTACGGAGGCCTTTGGCTTCTGGCTGCCCGGGGAATTGAACCCCTGACACCTGCGTAACAGACAGATATACTAACCACTATACCATCGAGGGGCTAAAGAAATTTAATAAAATGGCAAAAACTTGACCAAAAGTAGAGATGATGCTCGAGGATACAGAAGAGTAAACGAATAAAGACAGTGTAAAGTATCATTATTGTCATGAAAGCGATAATTAGGGTGACGTGAGTTCAAAAGATGCCCCCAAAAAACTTTATGATAAATAGGATAATTATAATATATCTCTCACCAAAAATAAATTCAGAAATTTTGAAAGTTCTTCATCACATCCAGTAGAAGAACTCATTATCTTACTGGCCATATTGAAAAAATAGTTCCATATTTTTATTAAAGAAAAAAAAAAAAGCACTTTTAAAATGATAAGGCCCCCTCCGCTAACCATCAGCCTTTCAAGAAATCCATTCAGGCATTCTAAATAAAATGAAAAAAAAAAAAAAAAATATGAGGACAGTAAACACTCTTAATCATCATCACTACCAATCAGACTACATACATTCATCCCGTTTATATAAATTATTTTATCTCTTATCTCTCAGCGTGTAGGAAGATGAATATTCATCTTGCTTCAGATCTACTTCATATCATGTTGACATTTTCACACCTTCTCCTACAATCATGTGGGGTGTACATAAGTGTATGTAATGTTATGCAAACACCCTCCCACAGTTATGCACATCTGTACGATAATTTGTATTTGTTTGCGAAAAAACAAATTTCGTCTTACGTGAAACAAAATAATACTGAAAACTTGAGTACAAAGTTTATTTGCTTTACTTACTAATTTTGCGAAGTCATTAAATAATTGCAAAGTAAAGCACATACGTAACAAAGATGCAGAGCTCTAAAATAACTTTTCTTAAGATCGGTCTTATTTTGTACTATGGCAGGTTCTTCATTGCTTTTTATTTATAATGAAACGTGATGGAGGAAAATGTAGCGTATAGAGAAACAAGCTTGAGAAACAAGTAGTGCTTGAGAAGGTTCGTTTTAAATCTTCCAAGTTGAAATGACGAAGTTGAGACCTCGAAGGAAGTCCTAACTGCTTTAATCGCACTTATTAATTTTCATTTGTTCTTAAAGGTAACCATGAAAGCTTAAAAAGGTTTTCTTCTTCATATTGAAAACCCGACACGGTAACCAATTGTAAGCTCCATGCACACTATAGGGGGGTACATTGCTTGTACTGCGTATATTGCGGGTATACGTGTAGACGATTATACATATATGTGGCATCAAATTTAGATTTAAAGTTTCTTATCACATATATGTATTTGACAATTGTTTTATGAGAAAAATAATATATAATTCAATAATAGTCATACAATACTCGTAGATGAGAAATAAAAACTAAGTATAAACGAAACTTCCCTTCTAAGCAACTACACAAAATTAAGATTACTAAAATTGAAGACTCTGAAAATACTTCACTTGAATATGACCTGCCCCGTTTCGAAATACACTGATTTCAAATTGTATATTAAATAAGCCACCAGGCAGCTGCTATTAAAGTTTTAATTAATATTTCCATTGAAGCACTTCTAAACTTGAGATATTTTATATAACAGATATGTAGAGCTGTCACCGCTAAAGTACAACTGAATGAACGAGATGCCAGTAACTATATAAGCAATTCTAACTTTTCTATAATATAACCAAAACTTACAAACTTAAGAATCGATTTACTCAAATTATTTATAATGATATTGAAAAATGTGGAACATTTCAACAATAACTATCATTAGAGTGGCGATTAAAAAAATTTTCTGAAAAACTACTCTGTATTTAATTCTATAAAAAAGAATTTCGGGGTTTAAAATATTATTAAAGCTTTTCAAGTGAGCTTCACTTATAAATAATTGTTACTAAAACCAAATTAATTTCGAAGCAAATTTATAACTCTAATATATATTAAAGGATTTTCAGGTCTTTATAACTTTAAAAACATAAAGTCAATGAGAATTTGATACTATGAAATCTAGAAATGACTTTGTAGCTTACTGAATGATATGTTTTCCTTCTTTTACATAAATCTTTCAATTAATACGAATACACACACACCAATATATATGCTGTTAAACAGTATGTTCATACGGATAGCAAATGTCAAGGATGCCGCTCACAGTCATTCACAGTCGAATCATGATTGAATCTCCATAGGCAGTCATATAATGTTTTGGTACGGAATCAATCATATGGATTCATCTTGAATCTTGATTTAAGTCACAAACAAATTTCTCTACCCTCTCCACCACCAAAAATGTTCCTTTTTCAACAGCTCTAATTTATCTAAACAAAAATTTAGACTAAAAAGTTAAGTAACAATTATATATTTATATTATACAAAAAATGATATATTTGTTAGTTAAAAATCGATAAGGTAAAAAAAAGAAAATTATGAAAAATAATGATTCTCAATTATGATGCAGAGAGGGGAACAACTGCTTCATATTTACATGTGAACAAGGCTTTGCCGTGTATAAGTGGCTCAAGTGAACACATGCACGAGTAGAAAACTTATGTCAGATACTCGTGTACTATTTACGTATTTCTCTTTACGCAACGTGTCACACATGACAACTTTCTTTTTCAACACACACACACCCATCCACACAAACTAACCTGGCGTTTCCTTTATGAAGTATTCGTTTCGGTACTATACTTGTTTGTTTGATAGATAACACACAATACGAGACCGTCTCAGAAAAAATGTTATAAAGGTAAAAGAAATTTTAGTTTGCCCTTTACTCCACTAACGGAAACGTGAAATTAACAAAAGAGTGTAAAGGAATCGGAGAACGACGCCTTTTTTCCATTTACGTGCGTATTCTCGTGAACCTTAAGACAAGCATATATTATGTTTTTTTTTTTAATATCATACTGCTGTTTAGACCTTCCACATAATCCCCTTGTCATGTTTCCAAGGACATCATTAGTCACGCGGGGTGAAAAACATACAAAGCAATTAATGAATTTGGATCAGATTTGACATTTTTAGTTGAAGTACTTTAACGAAAGTTAAATCGTACTGTAAAACATAAAACAAATGTTTCTTATCCTGATAATATAAATGTTTTTAAAAAGACGACATTAGTAAAAAGGCAAAATTGGAGTCACATTTAAAGTTGTACATGTTTTATGGTTTTACTTTGAAAGCAGACTAGCAAATGGAAAATATACATTTTAATTTTTCATTATTATTATTATTCATAAATCATTCTGTAGCAAATGTTTTGTTATTACTTATTCCGTAAGGAAATTCGATGTTTAGTAAAAAAATTGAAATTAAAAAAAAAAGAATATAATTTTTGAAATTGTGAATAGAAATTTGTCGTAAAAATTACCGAAATGCGTCGTTTTTATCTCTCACTTAAAGTTGAATTGGTTTGTAACAGACTAGTCCAGGACAGTAAGAACCAACCAGATATTTATATATCCTATTCATTTTCGTTTGGTGCAACTAAACGGCTGACTTCTAAAGGAACGAAATGAAAAAAACAGATTAGTACAGTCAAGTGCAGTCGATAAGAATACGTTTCCTTAGAATACGTATCCTTAGAATATTTATCCTTAGAATATGTATACTCAGAATACATATCCTTACAATACGTATCCTCAGAATACATATCCTTAGAATACGTATCCTTAGAATACGTATCCTTAGAATGCATATCTTTAGAATTGGTATCCTTAGAATGCGTATCCTTAGAATGCCTATCGTCATAATACGTATCCTTAGAATATGTATACTTAGAATGCGTATCCTTAGAATATGTATCCTTAGAATGCGTATCCTTATAATACGTATCCTTAGAATGCATATATTTAGAATTGGTATCCTTAGAATGCGTATCCTTAGAATGCGTATCCTTAGAATGCGTATCCTTAGAATGCGTATCCTTAGACTATGTATCCTTAGAATGCGTATCCTTAGAAGATGTATCCTTAGAATACGTATCCTTACAATGCATATCATTAGAATTGGTATCCTTAGAATTCGTATCCTTAGAATGCATATCGTTAGAATACGTATCCTTATAATACGTATCCTTAGAATGCGTATCGTCGGAATACGTATCCTTACAATATGTATACTTAGAATGCGTATCCTTAGAATGCGTATCCTTAGAATGCGTATCCTTAGAATGCGTATCCTTAGAATGCGTATCCTTAGAATGCGTATCCTTAGAATGTGTATCCTTAGAATGCGTATCCTTAGACTATGTATCCTTAGAATGCGTATCCTTAGAAGATGTATCCTTAGAATACGTTTCCTTACAATGCATATCTTTAGAATTGATTTCCTTAGAATGCGTATCCTTAGAATACGCATCCTTAGAATGCGTATCGTCAGAATACGTATCCTTATAATACATATCCTTAGAATGCATATCTTTAGAATTTGTATCCTTAGAATACGTATCCTTAGAATGCATATCTTTAGAATTGGTATCCTTAGAATACGTATCCTTAGAATGCATATCGTTAGAATTGGTTTCCTTAGAATGCGTATCCTTGTAAATTCTTGTAAATGTTCTTTTCCAGCTATGGAATTTTTTCTAGTTTTAAATTTACTTCTTTTGTGATAAAAATCTTAACATGCCCATCTCTGAAATTCAGATTGAACATTTTTTTACAAAATTGTAAAAGAAAATAATGTTTAAGATATTTTCTGTTAATGTTTTTTACACTTCCACATTATACTAAACGCTAAGCCAGAAAGTTCTTCTCTTAATTTCAAATTATGTTTCTGAAATTTTACCAAAGTCGTTTGTTTTAATATTTAAAAGGCATGTAACTTTAAAACTCTTCTTAAAAAGTTAAATAGTTAATAAATCTTGTTAAGCAAATAATTGTTTAAATTTGTCAAGTAATTTTAGAAAATTTGTTCTGAAATATTTGAAAGAGTTCTGCAGGTACTCGTATATTCTTATAAAAGTTTTCTCTTTATTGTTTGGTTTTTAGAAAGTGGCCTGCACTTCTTTCTCAAATTGCAAGATTCGCGGCCTGTATAGCTACGTCCAACGGTATTTATCGATAAAAATGATGACTTGATTTCAAAATGAGAATATGTTTTATGGTTTGTTTGCAATATATAAGCCATGTTCCGATCGCTGTCGATCAATATTGTGGGGCAGGCCGTTGAAATAAAATCAAGCTTCCTGTAGAGAGACCCCTTTACATGAACGAAAAATTATTTCTTTTTTTTTGACATAAACAAAATTTTTCCTTTTTGGGTGCAGCTATAAATATAGCATTCCCGTAAATTTTTCTCTTCTCCTCTAATTTAGTCGACGTCTCTGCTTTGCGATTTTAGCTTTTTAAACAACTTCTTGCTTTCTCATAATTAAGATTAAACAAGAATATAAAGTTACACATTAAAACTACTTCAGCCAGTTTTTATTCTGGAAAATTTTTTGATTTTAGTAGTTTACATTTACATATGCGAATGTATTTAATTTTAATAATGTGAATAGATACATATATATATGTCAACTTTGTTTTTGAAAAGTTGTCATGTTGTCTAAAATACATATTGTGACAGTTGTGAGAATATTTGAAATTTTAATATCGTCATCGTAGCATACGCTCCCTGTAAGGGAAAATTGCATTGAATGAAAGCAGGAACGCATTGCAGTATGTTGCATCCGTACACACATAAATGAGTTAAAGGACTTTTTATAATTATTTTTTTTTTTTTAGCTTTAGTTTGAAGTAACTGAAGCAGGTACTCGTATGTAGATCGGTTGTAACTTGCCATTCTGTTTTCTAATAAAATAGTGTGATTTGAAATATTTTTATTACCGAAAATTGTACTAATAGAAAAATATCATTTGAAACCAATATTTGCTTTTCTATACTTGAATGCCCCTTCCTTTTTATGTTCACTGCAAAGTGATGCCGGGGAAAAATTTATGGAAAAAAAGCTTCTCATGGAAAACTAAATTCCATTCGGTATGCACGATATGAGAGATGAATTTCTTCTTTTATTTGCTAAGACATGCCCCTAATTATGCAATTCCTGCTACCAGAATAAGGATAAGCAGGACCAATATCCACTATGGAGGTGCCAAAGGAAATACCTTAAATCTTTATTTGGTACCCATTCTTTTCACTATTATACTGTGCCGTAAAATCACTGATGCTTTCAACAAAAGAAAAATATTCATTAAATGATATTTAAACAATATAACAATTGAATTATTGGTTTAAAGTTTTATTTAATATACGTATAAATGAATAAATAATTTAGCAAAAAATTTTAACATTTAAAATTTAGTTGCGTTTTTATAACCTTTTTTTCTCATAATAAACAAATATTAATTAAAAATAGTTAATTATAATTCTTATTAAAAAATGTATAAATTAACACTTATATATACTCGTGTGTGTGTTTTGTACATATTTTAATTAATTTAAGAAATGTTAATGAATAAATAAGAATAAAAAATTACTTTCAAATTGAATTTTAAATACATGCGAGTAAATATGTAAGTAAATATTTTTGTAGCATATATTTGGGGGCGTATCGATTATGGCGAACTGTTCTTCAATGGGGCATTTGCAAATATATTAATGTTTTGAATAAATTTTGTATATTTTTGTACATCAAGCTTGTAAAACATTGTTTTTTTCTAAGACCGTCATCAATTAAAAAGCAGCCTCGCATTGCAGCGGAGGTATTAGTGGAAGAAAAGGCGGAGTAACTTCGTGGCAGAGTAAAATGCTCCAGAACACCAAGGAAGGTACATGCGGTCTAATATGTTTGCTAGTATATATTAAGTGATCAGTGATAAGGTTTTTGTCAAATGTGGCAATTGCGTTTTCCCTTCAAGGAAAATTGTAATTCCAAGGAAAAAAGAGATGCCCCTACTAAAGGAATTCCTGCTTCCTGAATAAAAGCAGATGACAAATGGGGAAGAATGGAGGCCAATTTTGCAAAAACAATCGATATATGCGCTTTTAAAATACATTTAAAAAAATCAATGAGAATTTCTTTATATCATGACTGGTAGAAAAATGGACGGAGGCCATGGATTTCGCCACTTACAGCTGGTGATCTCACCAACTAGTTTACATTTTTTATAATTTATATATAAATTGCCGTACATCTTTAATGTCGATAAAGGGAATTTCTGTTTCATAGAAAACATTTGTTATTTCCCGCGAAAAGTTTAGTTCTTAAGCCGTAAGTCTGCATAATTTCCTTCGGTTACCAGATGTAAGCAGAGTATTACAATGGAATAAGTAAATAAGTAAAAAGTGTTTTAATTGTAACTTTTTAAACACACCAGAAATATATTGAAATGAACTCAGATATATTTATTCTAGCATTTCTGTTTAGATCGAAATTAAACAGGCAATATTCTTTGGTTATTATAAGAATTTAAATAAAAAATAATTTTAGATTTGAAGAAAATTTGAAGAGGAAATGAAATGAAAGTGGGGTTTAGAACCATTAAGGAAATAGGAAAACCTTACATACTCTTCTGACAGCTCTTTAAAAATATGGAAATATGGAAATGTTATTCTATTTGTTATTCTATATTATTCCTGTTATACTTTAAAACCATAATATAAAAAGGCCTGTGTTATCGAAGCCTTGGAAATTTATGCGCAATGTGTTATAATTCCGTAGGTGTATGCAAACAATTAAAATTTAATTTAACGCTTTTTTAAACAATAATGTATTTTACCACAAAAAGTTCAATTATGTGATGAATTTTATTTATAAAAAAATAAAATAAAATACAAAAAAGCTTAATCAATGAATTCATTGGAAAATAACAAAATCGCATATTCTATAGAGCAGAAAAATTGTAAAGCCTCTAAGCAAGAAATTTTTTTTTGTTTTTGTTGAAGTAAAATGGGGCATATATGTAGATCGCTAAAAGGAATAATCTAAATTCGCAAGGATCAGACCTATTGATCTAAAAAAAGGCATTAAAAAATAGTCGATATAAACGATAATGATAATCTACCGGAGTAAATACATAATTATTATTACTGAGAATTCCCTAAAATTTATTGCTCCTACAGAAAAAAAAAACAATTTAACTTTTTCAATGCAATAATAATAAAAGAAGAAGAACTGTACAAATTGTACAATGAAAATGGAAGCCAGTCATCATGAATAGATTTTGTATAACAAAAATTTATCCTCATATAAATTTTAAGTGCCTCTGTAGGCGAATTATAATTGTACAGCCTACTAAATCGCTGGCCGCGGGTTCGATTCCTGGCTAGACTCTGGATGTTTTTCTGCCGATATACCGAAAGTTTCGCAAGTTGAGTAGTTAATAAAAATAATAATAATAATAAATATTTTCAAAAAAAATAAAACAATAATTGTGGTTATACATATTACAAGGTGAAAACTAAAGAAATTTTGTAAAAAGAAATATATAAATGGTAGTTTTTTGAGTTGACTAAATTTTTTTTTTTTACATGATTTATTTACTGTATCTTCAAAATATTGTAATCACAATAATTATTCAAATCTTAATATATAAAAAATTAATATGTATTATGTCCAGCCATTGCTAGACAAAAAATGATGTGTTGCACTGGATTTTTGTTTTTGTATCCTTTTACTTATTAAGATTTGGCTAACGGCAACCAGGTCCCTCCTACTCAAACGCGTATATCCCCTATCGCTTAGGATATTACGGGCTAAAATATTGGGGTGCGTTTCTAACCTTTTTAGGTCTGAATACATTCACGATTTTTTTTTTGTTGTTCTTTTTTTGACCATGTGTTGAAACAAATTCTAATTTCATACGATTTTGCTTATAAAAGCTCAGCAAATACTTCTTTGACACACGTAAATGTGCGGTAAGCAAACCATCGCTTACGATAAGTGGCCAATCGTATATTCTAAGCAAATTGTAATACATTAAGCATCATTAGAAGCAAATTATATCCCTTTACACATCTTTGGCTACGTAATATTAAATATACTTACGTAATTTCTTTTACTTGACTGAACTTAATGGGAATTCATGGGATTTACTTTTGTTTCGAAACCTTAAATTTTTTGTTCATTCAAAGTCATTGCTTTCCTACATAACCAGAGAGATAAAATCGGCAGCGATTTTCTTTTACTCAATTTTTAATTGGTTTGACTTTATCCATTAATTAATTAATTAATTAATTTCTAATTTTAATTAATTTTTAGCTCGTACATGCCTAAAGAAATTTTATTTATAATATTTGTTTTTCCGTCTAAAGATTGCTTTTTCTTCCTCAACTTTTTTTTTGTGGATTTGAAAGCTACGGTTGTATCCTACGACAGCTGGTTTAATGTAATTTTATTGGTTACTCGATATCACATGCTTTCATTACGATACTTTCGACGTGATTTTAAGAGCCGTGATACCAGCAAGAAAAAACTTGATTAAATGTGATCTTAATGTCCTTTGCGGTGATTGGAATCCTGGATATTCAAGGCCTTGCTTTAATAAGTGAAGGTTGTGCAAAATAGAATCTTCATTATTAATATCATCTTATTTGTATAAGATTTGTATAAGAAGCAAGTAAATGTTGAATTTAATGGCAGAAGTACTTATGTGGAATGCATTCAAACATCTATAGAATCTTTGTTTTAGGTTTTATGCCGTACCTTTTTTCTATTAAAAAGTAAAAAAAAAAAAATTAAAATGTCAAAATTATGAAATGATTAATTAACTGCTTTATGATTAATGAAGAAACATCTTTTGATGTAAATATACATACATTTGCCATTTGTATTATAAACATCACAAGTCTCAAATAGATTTTTTAATTAGTTTGCAATGCCATCCTTTTTCTCTTATTAGAAACCCGTATAATCACTTTGCGCCACTTTCCTAAAGGAAATTTATTAATTTTAAACTTATTACGATCTAAAAGTAAATTAATAAATATAAAATGTAATCATATACGACATACTAACATTTGATTGCTTTTATACGTATACGTTTGCTGCAGTTTATTTATTTTGATTTTATTTTGTATTTAAATAAGGACACAATGAAATACTTTTAATTAAATAAAATTAAATTAATCATACATTGTTGACAGATGCATTTAAAATAACCATAAATATTTATTAAAACCCCCTAGACTTTATTGTGTTGAAAAATATCTTGATTGTTTAGTAAAAATTTCCATAAAGTCCTGGCAAAGTTGGTCATTTATACATGTTGTGTTGTTACGGACTTTCCAACTTTTTTGCTTATTGTTTGCTGGTTCCGTCTATTGTAAGTCTACATGCAAAAAAAAGCTGCTTAAATGACAAAAAAAGAATAGAAATAAAGTTTTAACAATTTCTTAGGCGAATTACTAATTGCGGTTTAAAATTATGTTGCTCTGTTTTATAATTTGTTTCCTTCATCCTTGATAAAGGAGTTTACTAAACGCAACTACTTGAATTTATTTAACTTTAGTCCGAATGGAAAAACAGTTTAATATCGTAGTGATAAAGATGGCCATACACTACTTTATTTGCCATGCGCACATTAAACTTTGAACAGGCAGTCAGTTTAGGCAAAGTCACAAGTAAATTATTTTGGCTCCAATTAAGGCGGGCCAAAGGTTAGATACTAAATTTTAATGTAATAATAAGGTTTCTAATTGAAATGTGCAAACCAAATTAGGAATGTCAATTGACCCTGGAATTATTGCGCATCTTCTACTAATTTATTGATTTATTTCTTTATTACTGGCTGCTGAGGCCTATTGCTCCTTATAAATAAGCCTTTTTTCAATGAAGGTATTTTTTAAAATACTAATGTATAAATTATTTTTGTTTGCTTTTATTTGCATATTTTCTGGTAACTGCAACTTATAGCATGTTTGTTTGTATATGAAAACTTGTAATGTTCCAAATATTGCGCTTAACGCCCTGCTTAACCATTTTTAAGCTTAATTTACAAGTTACAAATACTTGCACTCTGGACTGTGATTGCAATTTTTTTTCCAGATATTCTTTTTGGACATTTTTTGAAAATCATTCAATAAGCTTCTAGTTATTTTATTATTTTAAAGCTACTAAACCTGAATAAAGTTTACCGTCTAAAATGACTAAAAATAAAATTTAAAAACGAATAATCTACTTTTTTGTAAAGACCAGATATGTGCAGACTTTCGTGTAAATATAAAAAATGGTTCTTAAATAGGAGCCAATCCTTTAGCACATTCGAACGCATACTTATATTTGCGTTTTCAATCTGCATGTGCAAATAAAAACAACAAATAAGAATTCCACAATGAGTAGTTAAGTTTAATTGAAATTTTCAATTTCATTCACGACATAAGTGCACAACCATACTGACATTCGTATGTATGCACATCAATGCAATGCGTGCATTCAGACAAAAACGCCAAACTTATCCACAAATGTGCACATAAACGGAAGTCTGAATGTAAACTTAAAAGCCATTCATTTTTCCTTCAGCCAACACTAGACACGAATGTCCATTGCACGCTCATTCATTTAAACACGATAAAATATTGCTGAAAAAGGATATAAGCATTCTTTAACGGAGTATATTGGCATCAGCTTAACCAAACCTAAATTAAATGTAAACTTCAAAAAATAGAAAAAAGATATATGGCTTCACGAGGCCTTTCAGTTTTCATATGTGCAGTAAAAGAAAACAAAATGTTTTTTTGTAATAATTTGGGAGCAAATCATTTAACTTCAAGACTTTAATTTTTTTCAATTCATCAATCATAATTTGATTGTATTATTTTTGCAGCAGTAAAACAAAGTCGGAGTTACGAAATTAAGCAAAGTGATTGGAAATCACCCTTCCCATGGCTTAGCATTTTTTTTTTTAATTAAAAAAATTTTTATTTAAGATTTTATTTATTTTATTTGTTTTTCTTTTTTTTACAAAATTGTATTTAAACTTTGTTTTAATTGTTAGTAAATAGATCTGTCGTAAAATAAATTTATACTAATTAAAAATCTCTCCCGGATACCGGAAGGTATCCGTCCTAGATTTTTTTTCCCTTTATTTTCGAATATAATATCCAAAACATTTCGAACATGATCAGTTAACATGCTACTTGCCTTGGTTATCTTACTTTCTTCAATCAATCTGGGGTTCCTTCACTGTCATTTTATGATTTTTTCAATTGTTTCGGAAGTTGTGATCTCAACAGGATTTCCTGAACATGGTTTATCATAAGTGCTGATTCGACCTTTGTTAAGTTCGGTCACCCATATGATGGCGGTGAGTATTCCAGTGTGGACTGTGCCCTTCTCTAATTTTTCCATTTTCACGTAAGCCATCAAAACATCGTGTGGAATCGACCGTCAAATATATATAAAGAAACAATTGATTTGTACTATAGATTAGTCCTATTAGTACGGCCGTAAACTTTTCAACCTACCCTCGTACACACTTTTCGTACACTATTCACTTTCACTATCGAGGCAGTTGTCTGAACACAGTATTAACAAATTTGCAAGCTTTGGAATGATGGTAACAAGTGGTATATTTTGTATTATATATCAGAAAATAAATATATATATCTATCAGATCGTTTTAAAGTATGAAAAAACCCGAATTTTTTCCTTCTTGAAATTTTTTCGCATTCGATAAGGTTCTTTCTTTGTTTCCACTTCAATAAATTATTTCATTGAATATTATTTTAATATGGCTTGTAATTAAATATAACAAATACATACATGGATTAAATGAGAGTTATTTCAGTTATTTTTGCTACTCGCTTATTTAATTAATTGCATCACTGCTATTATGGTGGACGTAATAAGAAAATTTTCTATTTAATATAATTAAATGACATGCTATTGTGCACGCCTTTTTTCTTTTGACTTTTATATACTTAATTTCCAATTTTCCACTTTCTTTAGCTTTCTCTGCTTTCAACACATTGTTGTTCGTATTCTTTTTATAGTTTTGCTTTGTTTCAAACTACAATATCTTTTAAAACTTTTATATCTAATTTATTTTAGTTTTAATAGATGTGACTTAATACAATGGATTCGCAATTTATTTTCCGGTTCCAACAAACTTCAGTATGATGAGTATTTGAGGAGATTTTTTCAGCGACTGTACTTTGTGTACTTTGCTGGTGATCTCATAAGGAAATCTATATATTTGATAAATTTTAATTCAATCACTTCATAATTTATATTTATTACTGAATAGGAATTGAATGGAAAAAAAGCCTGAGATGTCGATAGAAGAGTCCTTTTAGTCCTTGACCGAAATATAATTATCAATAAAATTGTAAATTTCTGATTTTTTAAAAAGCTTTAATATTACTCAAGCCAAATTCATTTGAATCGGATGCACCAACAGAAAATGTCTCAAATATTTGTTGACGAAATATTTTTTTTTATTTCGCCAGCTTCTTACGATACTGGGTCCTGACTTGTTGAAAATTGGCCTAATGAGAATTAGAGCTACTTATTCAAATGTTATTTATCATCACTTTTGCATAATGGAAACAAAATATAAAACGAACAAGAAAGTGCCCATCGAAATAAATAATGAAAAAAAAAAACTTTTATCAAAAGGACCTCTTCTTTAAAAAAAGTTTTATGTATTTATTTCATTAACATTTTAAAACAATTTATCAATATAAGTAAAATATTTATATCTCGAATATTTTGTTAGTAATTTAACCTCCTCCTCTACGACATTTACTTTACTTGGTAAAACGATAAGCTTTAATGCATAAGTTTTTACATTCTCTCTTCTCTTCTTTGTTAATTAAGACGTACTTGCTTTTCGCTTTCATTATAAATAAATGAGAAGGTCTGACGTGCGAACGACTAATGAACTAAATAAATTTCATGGTAAAAATAAACGTTGTTGACTTATTAATGATTTACCAGCAAAAGAAACCACCCTTTGAAATTGTGAAAGTCAAACGCTTTATAAATATAACGCTATTTTTGATATGGGCGGTTCCATGACATAGGAAATTATATTGTATTTCAACATTAAAAACAGCTAACAAGACTAAATAAATACTATAATTAAACAACCGAAGGCATACAAATGTGTAATCACAAAATGTGCCTTAAAATCGAATAGTTGGTTTTTTTCTCGAACAGAAGGCAACGCCACAAACTAGTTCATGAGCCAACTTCAGTTTGTGTGTATCTAAAAATTTCAAATAAATGCTATAATAAATGCCATAGAGGTATGTGGAAATTGATACCTTTGCACTATTCCTTTTACGCATAGACAAGCCCTCGATGCAGTTTATGTAAAAGTTAAATTTGCAAGTATAAAAGACTATTCAAACTTGCAGCTTTAACGGCATTCAAGCCTGTTAGATTTGTGTACATGCCTTGTCCAGCAGGAGAAGCTACTGGGCCCGCCTTTGTGGAGATGAAAGAAAAATTATAAATAAAAAAAAAATTATAAATAAATATAAATATAAATATAAATATAAATATAAATATAAATATAAATATAAATATAAATATAAATATAAATATAAATATAAATATAAATATAAATATAAATATAAATATAAATATAAATATAAATATAAATATAAATATAAATATAAATATAAATATAAATATAAATATAAATATAAATATAAATATAAATATAAATATAAATATAAATATAAATATAAATATAAATATAAATATAAATATAAATATAAATATAAATATAAATATAAATATAAATATAAATATAAATATAAATATAAATATAAATATAAATATAAATATAAATATAAATATAAATATAAATATAAATATAAATATAAATATAAATATAAATATAAATATAAATATAAATATAAATATAAATATAAATATAAATATAAATATAAATATAAATATAAATATAAATATAAATATAAATATAAATATAAATATAAATATAAATATAAATATAAATATAAATATAAATATAAATATAAATATAAATATAAATATAAATATAAATATAAATATAAATATAAATATAAATATAAATATAAATATAAATATAAATATAAATATAAATATAAATATAAATATAAATATAAATATAAATATAAATATAAATATAAATATAAATATAAATATAAATATAAATATAAATATAAATATAAATATAAATATAAATATAAATATAAATATAAATATAAATATAAATATAAATATAAATATAAATATAAATATAAATATAAATATAAATATAAATATAAATATAAATATAAATATAAATATAAATATAAATATAAATATAAATATAAATATAAATATAAATATAAATATAAATATAAATATAAATATAAATATAAATATAAATATAAATATAAATATAAATATAAATATAAATATAAATATAAATATAAATATAAATATAAATATAAATATAAATATAAATATAAATATAAATATAAATATAAATATAAATATAAATATAAATATAAATATAAATATAAATATAAATATAAATATAAATATAAATATAAATATAAATATAAATATAAATATAAATATAAATATAAATATAAATATAAATATAAATATAAATATAAATATAAATATAAATATAAATATAAATATAAATATAAATATAAATATAAATATAAATATAAATATAAATATAAATACAAATATAAATATAAATACAAATATAAATATAAATATAAATATAAATATAAATATAAATATAAATATAAATATAAATATAAATATAAATATAAATATAAATATAAATATAAATATAAATATAAATGTAAATATAAATATAAATATAAATATAAATATAAATATAAATATAAATATAAATATAAATATAAATATAAATATAAATATAAATATAAATATAAATATAAATATAAATATAAATATAAATATAAATATAAATATAAATATAAATGGAAATATAAAGATTTTTATTAATTGCTGACTTGTATCCTAAAGAAGGGCATTCTGTTCTAGATACGATTCCTTCGTCCTGGGTTACAATAACCAAATATTGTAATAAGCTCAGTCGCCGAAAAGGATGTCCAGTAAAAATATTTCCTTTAACTTTTTATGTTTTTTTTTTTAACAGTAATTGAAAAAGGACTTGGAGTTTTCATCTCCTTATAATCCCTTTGATAACAAAGGAAAGTTTATTATCCAACCAAAATCTTTTTTAAAATTAAAAAAATTGAAATGTTGGATTTGTATTGGAATTATAAAATTTTTTCAACTGCGAATAATTATTTTTCAGACATATTCCATTATATCATTTCATTTTGGTTTTCAGATAATAGATTGAAATTTCATTATAAAATGTTTTTCCATCGTAGTCCTTTGGCAGTGCTCTTGCATGCATTTACTTATCAGACTAAAAAATTTATGCAAATATATTCCTCATTGCAACTTTCTCCGATGCCTGATATAGAATTTCAATTTGTGGAGGAATTTTTTCCATTGACTGAAATTCTCCTGAAGTCAAAACCTTTCACTATTCTTGTTACATCAAACTGTTGTTGATTTCACTGGAGTTTCTGCCCTCTTCCTAATGCTCGTTCGTTATTTACGTGTTTTGCAAATGTTGTAATGTAATTAAAGGTGTGCCAGTTAAGTTAAATGTAAAATGTAAATGCAAATATTATTAGAGTAACAGCTTGAAAACACACTTAAATATAAATTTACATTTATTTGCCCCAATGTGTTTCTTATGTATTTCAAATGACTATTTTCATTACTCGTTTTATATTTTCTTGCCACCAGAAAGAAGTCCATCAGGTGCACTGAATTTTCTGTTTGGCTTGCAACGCAAACAGCGATCCAGCAGCGTTACTTTATGAGTGTTTAATTTAAATAACTTTTTTCTCACAAAAACCGCTTTGAAATTAAAATTCAATTTCATTTGATGGAGTGAATAACTTTACTGCGCTGGCTAAAAATACAAAAAAAAAAAAAAAAAAAACTTTTTCCTTGCAAATCAATCATAAAAAACTTTATTTTGTATAAGTTGGCAAGAATTATTTAGTTTTTCAAACCGCAATTGTGATTTTTATAGCTTTTCATATCTCGAACTTTTTTCTTTACATTTCTTTGCCATGCAGTGTATTTTTCCAGCGTCTTGTGAGTTGCTAAAAAATTGTAATGCAATTTAGAAATATTTTTTATTTCGCACGTTATATGGAATACCAGGCAACCCATAATAAAATTATTTAATTTCTCCTTAAGGAGGGTATAAATGGAATCGCCATGACCAAACACTGTCTTAACTGTCCATTTTTATTTACGTGTTTACATTGAAGACATACATTTGTAAGGTATAAGACATTTAATATGAGTATGCTTGTCAGTATAAGAAATGTTTGTTCAATGCACTGAACAAGTTGATTTGTGTGCAGAGAGTGAAACTATGCAAAATATATTATATTTGCTATTTAGATTGTGCACATGTTAATACAGTCGTACTGCTTACTTATGTGTTTATTTAGAAGATCTATAGATGACTGGCGCATTTGCTCATACAAATACGGTGAGAAGGCTTTTAGTGTTATTACTTTTTGCATTTATTTCTATGTGTCACCTGGTTCTTTCTTATACCTCAGTGTTTATATTTGTTTAAAGAGATTTTGCCTAAATTGACAGCTCAGTTTTGCCTTCTGTACTACTTTCGAAAACATATATCTCCTTTCATATGAATTTGAATGAAGTTCCCAGAAATCAAGTCACTATTGACAAGAAACCTCTTTAGGGCTCAAATCCATTTGGCAATTAGTTTTATGTTTAGAATTAATTTGCTGCTTAAAAGCTTAATCACTGCCATATTTATACTCAAAGAAAATAATAAACAATGTAAATGTGTTAAATATTTCTAATAATGTTTTATCGCTTAAGGTATTCTTTTTTTATTCATTCTTCAATAAGTAACATATTCAATTTTTTTTAATACAAATCCTGCAAAGCCATTTCGCTAAACTGCTCAAGTATTAATTATATACGTGTAACTTATATCATACTTTCATTACATTCTTTTAACAGTATTTAGAATTTATATAATGAAATTTAATAAAAAATTTTGTATTTAAATATAAAAAAAAAATTTATATAAAAAAATTAATAAAAATATATGTACATACAATATAAACCATAATAAATAAAAAACTAGTAAATTTACTTCAACTGTACAAACTATAGTTTTTGAGAAGGATTTTCCTTCTTTTCATATTCGCCGTAATTTGTCAATAATTCGGCAATTTATTTAGGATGACTAACAGTGTGTTTTTTCCAAGTTATTTTCATTGGTTTGTACAATAAATCTTCCTGAAGCTTGCAGTCTCGTATTACGGCTGTGGCGGTTATGACAATTTATCTCCAAAAGAATTCATTCATTACAGTTGTTTACATTCCAGGTATCGACTTCAGTTTTGTTGAATTGTATTGTTGTTGTATGGATTATTAATTAGTTCCATTTTATGGAGCCGCACCCTGAATGTATGCTGCGTGGTTGAAGTCGTTGGTTCATTAGAAGTAATTTCAATAATTCTGTTTTGGCTGGCTGGTATGTCCTTGCAGTATGTTGTCCGTTTATTTCTTTATATATATCATGACTGATTTCATATCTAAAATCGTTCCAATTTATATATCTTATGATGTTGTTTACATTAGTGAGAACTAGTTTTCTGCCACACAGTTCTTTACTTATTTCACTTTTCTGAATTATTTCTTTCTTTAATGAGCAAACAAGGCTTTAGTGGCCTGACGTTGTAGTTGTGATTACACACTAGTTGTGATTATATGAAATCTTCGTATGTATTATTATGTATTATACAAGTTTTTTTTTCTTTGTTTGTTTATATTCTCTCTTGTACTTTAATTTACTGAGCATGCAAATCCATTGGATGAGAGCATTTGCAAGTATTTTGTTGTTGTGATATTCGCCTTATTTATATCAATAACACCAACAAAAATTCTCTCTTCTTTATATAATTTTTTTTTTATTGTATTATCTGTTATAAAATTATTAGGGTTTTAAAAGAGAATTCGATTTACGTTCTCTGTGGTAACTTTTATTTTTGCTAATTCGTAATTATTATTTTTTGAAGAGATATCACAAATCCTTATTCTCTTTAATATACATTGTAGTACTAATTTCAATTTACCAATTTAGTTGTCAATACTGTCTTTGCTATTAATAAACAAAATAATCTTATCATCGGCAATGTTTATTTCAACTAATAAATACTATAATCTGAATTTTTTTTTTTAAACTTTTTGTATACCAACTAAAAAAAATTTTGAAATTTTTTTTATAGTGATCTTTTTGAAAATTGAAGCAAACTAAAAATAATGGATAGTTTACAATCTTCCTCAAAAAATTTAGGGCAATTTCAATGATTCTAGAACGTCGAGATTTTTAATCTTTTGTAAATTTTTGTTGAGAATATCCCCAACCATATTGGTAGTCTGGCAACAACCAGAGCTTTACTTCACTACTTCGAACTAGTTCGCAATTACTATGATACCTCAACTATAGTTGAGGTTTATGGTAAAATCGGCTTTTAAAGAATGCTTTGGATTATGAATTTGTATTTGGTGAAAAGAAGTGGATTAATAGAAATAACGGCAAAAACTATTCTTTAAGGTCTCCTTTTGCTACTATTTTTAAAAGTTCCTTTTGCATTTTACTATTATTTTCATTGGTTACACAATATTTCACAAGCTTTAAAAAGCGGCATTTAACCTTTCAATTGTTAACTTCATATGTTGATTTCTATCTAAATTAAAAATGTTCAACTTTTTTATTTATGGAAGTTACTATAATTGGTCTTTATTTTATTTTAGTTAAATTTATTTTAATTTTCAACTGATACAGTTTGCTCTTTAAGAAGCCGTAAAATGAGGGGAAAAGGAAGTCATCATCGTATACTTTTTGCTCTTTAAAAATATTTATGATAATCCATAATTTTTGCTTTATCCTGATGTGTAATAAATACATACCTTATTATCCTTAAGAACTTGCGAAATAAAAAATAAATTCATCTGACACAAATAGACTTTGCATTTAATTTATTTATTTATTAGTATTTCCTTTGCTGTTTAAATTCACTTATATATTTATTATATAGTTTTAATATATTACATATACATATTTATATATCATAAATCTAAACCTAAGCCGATGAAATGCTTTTCAGTTTTTTTTTTTGTTTTTTTTTCTCATACTAAATTTGTGTAATAAATGTTACAATTTAATATTTTATTTAATATTTTACAAATACACACAAAATGTTACGACTATACACTTTCGAACTTACAAAATACAGTTTATTATTTCATTTTTGTACAGAAGTTATTTTATTTATAAAATGTCCTTGTATATTATAATATTTTTTTTTAATTATTAATACGATTTGCTAAATATTATAATTTTTACAACTTACACTTTGTTATTTTAAGGAGTTTTGTAACATAATTACGCACGTGTGTGTAGTACATATTGCTTTACATATACGTAGGTGTACGTGAGTGATTATTTCTAATAATTATTATTTTATTATATATGTATATGTATATAGACTTTACAATAAATGTTTATGGCTGCATAAATAAATTAATTATTTAATGGAAACGGTAAAGGTAATTGAAAGAAGTTTGTTTCTGACATGAAGGGATATTTTCTATTAATTTACAGCAAGTCCTTTTAAATATTATTTTTTTGTTTGCTTTTGCCGAATAGAATATTTTTTTTCGCTATTTCTTTGGCATAAATATTAATTTATTTATGTATATGAAATATAAGTTTAAAGTATAACAATATAATTCTGAAATTATGACTTCTTTGAGGAGAAAATTTTTTTTCAATTTTCCTACTTTATTGCAAATTTTAGTTTGTTTTAAATTATAAAAACCATCAATCAATAATTTAATAAATTCTCCATTCTTAGCTGTTTGACTCTGAAATAAGTGAATAAGTTATAATTTTTCACAATTATTTTTCATCTTCTTCTATATGGAAAACTAGAATTTACTTTACTCGTAAATAAAAATTTGACATTTAATATCAGCCTTATATCGCATTTAAATAAGTTTATTATTGAATAAGTTTATAAGGAAATAATTTATATTATATAATTGCTGGTTGCTGCTGCATTTTTATAACATTAAATAAAATAATTTATCTAAAATATGTAAATAATAATCACATACATATACAAACAAGCTTACATACAATATTAACTATTGCGGTTTAGTTACACAAGCAACGTGTCATTCAATTTCATGGTTTCAGTAGGTGGGGCGTATGAACAGGCCAGTCACACGTATGGAAAAAGAGCGGGAATAGAATCGTGGCATAAGTGAAAGTGTAAACAGTTGTGCGAGAAAAATATGTTACACGTCATTATAACGAAGTCGATAGCGTCATCACATATAAGAATGGCTACGGACAGTAATTATCCTTTAATTTGCAAAAGTTTGTCGTCGTGGAAAATATATTGTATTGCCATTACTCGTATATGGGCGTGTGTGTCTGTTAAGCTCCCAAACCAAGTATTAAAAGTTTTTTCGTAATTTGCTATAATGATATTTAAATAATGAAAAAAGTTCTTTAATCGTGTGCTAAGAATTTATGCAACTCCGAGCATAAAGGACTAGCGGTTCGAAACTATTGAATTTTTTTCATAATTTCAAAAAAATGTTTATCGTAGCGAGTTGAACGTTTGCGGCTCTTACAATTCGCTATCAGATAAAAATAAATTATTTCCATTACCGCGATTAAATTTTGATATTAATGCAAAGCAGGAAGAAAACCGCGATAAAATGTGAATATCGTCAATATGGTGAATTTGTCGGCGAAAATTCGCCTTGTAAAAGTACGAAATTTTAAATGGAAATTATTTTGCTCTGAAACAATAATCCAACCCAAATGTGAACGTTGTTACGATACTTTAATTTTAATCTTTATTATATCTAATAGAATTATTTCAGCTAATAGAAAATAAATTCTAGTTAATTTTACGATTCTCGAATATAGTGGAAATGTGTGTTATGTCGCATATACGAGTATTTAATGAGTGAATTCATATCTACTTCCGTGACTACATTTGCAATTATTAAAATTTTATAAAAACTTAAAATGAATTTAGCTCTCCTTAAGTGATGACTAAGTCACGAATAAAAAGTACTAAATTAGTACTCAATATGTTCCCTACTCATTTGCATTAGTATGTAGTGTATACGCTTGGAAATGACAGGGCAGAATTTAATACATTCTATTCCTACGTAAGTAAATAATTTCCTGTTGAGTAATATTTTTTACAAAATTTAGAGCTTTTTTATTTCCGGATATAAATTTTTGAAAATAATTTAAAAAAAAAATCGTTCTATTAAAATTTTTTTTTTTTTTTTTTTTTTTTTTTTTTTTTTTTTTTTGTAGCAAAAGTTTACTAAAGAGAAACTTTATATCTTTCTTAATATGAAAACATTAAAAAGAAATTTTAAAAAAGAATTTTAAAAAAGAATTTTACACAATTGAATTTTTACTTTCTTCCTCATCGTCATGAAATTGTTTGATTTGTTATCTAATATAAAACAATTTACTATTCTAAGATAAATATACAATAAAAGTGAAGTGAACATTTTTAGAAAGTTTTTGGTTTTTATATTCTTTTATTTAAAGTAATCAGAGTAAACAAATTAAGACTAATCGAAGCCGGAAGCATTTTAGAAAACTCACAGCATTGCCCTAAAAATAAGGCTTTTTAGAAAGAAAAACAGTTTTAGATAAACATTTCATTTGAAAACAAATAATGGAAAAATCTCTTCCTAAAATATACGAGTATTTTACTACACATCCTTGATATTAAAGCCAAGCAATTTTTTGTATCTTTTCTACTAAAATATATGCCATACGAATTTAATCTTAAGATACGTTTTAAGTATTGTATATTTTTGCTACCAAACATTAATATATAAAATAATTTTGGAAATTCCGATAGCAAATGGTTGATGCTGGTAGGAAATATTGAAAAATAAGGAGCATAATTTAGCGGTAAATCTCTTTGCCTTTGCCTCGTTTGCACAATATTTTGTGCAATTTTTTTTGTTGTAAGACCAATCGTTGTTGTAGCAGCACGTTCAGTCATGGGTATTCGTTGCAATAAACGGCTACAATTATGCTCCAGCTGCTTTGACCTTTGTAGCATTTCGCTATGAATGTGCTCCATATAACGCAGCGGAATTAAGTTTCTTATTTCCTCCTGTTGAAGTACTTTGTTGTATTTTAGTGACCAAATCTCTACAAACTTCATTTGTATTTTGAAAAGCTTACCATGCAACTGGCACTTCGTAATGTCTTTTAATTTAATAAATCTTAGTATCGACCGCAAAGGACTCCACACGCAAGTGCTGTGCGTATAAGCCAATGTAATTGTAATCATAAGGGAGAGTAAAAAAGCCACTTTATTATTTTCACATTGCCGTCCACCACTAGATCTCAATGCACTTTGCTCCTTCTCAAGACATTGTCGAAATTCTTTATAATCCACTCTTGTTATAGCACAGTAATGATTCAGCATGCAAACACCTTCACAATTCTGATTCTGGTAACGCACAGTATTGGCTCGGTAGTATCTACAAGAAAATATTGCATAGAAATGTAAAAAATGTGTTACTACTCATTTTGTCTGATTTGTAAGGATAAATAAGTCATACAAAAATTTTTTTATTAAATCCGTTAAGCGATGAAACGGGGCAGCACACCTTTTCCTTCCCTTCATGTGTATATTTGACAAATAAATAAATATCTTAATCAGGATAAAACCACCATTTCCTTGTTTACCTGTACAAAACTATGCAAGTCATTAACATTTTCCCAACTTGTGTAATCAGTTCATTGAATATGTATTTATTCAAATGATTAAATTTTCCAGTATAATTGAAAGCAACAGCTTCCATTTCTTCTCTATAAGATTGTTTTAAATGCCTTCTATGAAAACAGAATTGAATTTTTCCAAACCGAACACTTATTTCGGAGAAGGTTTGTTCATAGAATGAGATTCTTAAATAGTTTTGTGGTAAACAAAATAAATGTTGAAGTTACACCTCATTAAGGACTCACTCAAAGTTTGCTATTTGTTAGTAAGGAATTCCAGAATATGGGATCGGCTTTAGTTATAAATTCAGCATGACAAATCACATGGTCTCATCATTAAGATTTTATTTTCAAATTCAGTTCATAATCAAACTTATCTACAGAATTTGTATAATTACAGTGTGGATAAAAGTGAAGAAACATTTTTAAACGATCAGTCACTTGCTGGTAATGATAGGGATATTTTGTTCTCAAGAAGTCTGCGGAAAACTGTAAGAGTGCATCAGCACTGTTGGCTAAAGGTGGCTCTATTAATGAGCCACCCCGCAGGACATTACCTGCAGCTAAATACAAGGATTGGTCTTAATTATGAACTCTTGATGATGCTTTTAACGGCTATTTTTTCTAGTAATTATAATATATTATTTACCAAAAGAGCAGGTTAGTCATAAATGTTAAAAAGCTATATATATGTTGAACCAAAAATTTATATTAATGAAAAGTCCAATAGCACCCGGCAAAAAGCGTTTCCTAACTTAACTAAGTTCGCTAACTCAGATGTCTTTCACAAGACTTTAAGAACTTTAGTAACGAAAAACATGATTACAACTTATGAGTTTTAAGTGCAACTATGTTACCTCCCTAATAAATAAAGAGCCATATTAAAAGGAGCAACAATTTCTAACTGATAATTAAAAGAAGATTAGTGAAATTGATCTTGTAATTTGCCAAACAATAAAAATTTATTTGATTCATGTGTCATAAGAAAAGCAGAAGAAGAAGAAGAAGTAGAAGAAGAAGAAGAACAATCAACTAATAAAAGTTATTGTTAAGTTTGATTAATGAGACCGTTAATAAATTTCAATGCTTGCCAGCCATTGCGTACCTTCACTACGAGTAAGCTGAAAAAAACAAAAATATATCTTTTGTTTTCAAAACCAGCCACTTTAATACCCCCGCCCCCTGGATAAAATGTTTGCATCAGTGTTGTATTTATTCTTTTTTTTTTTTTTTTTAATTAATATTTCATCTCCCCTCCCTCAATAATGTGCTGAACTAATGAATCCAACGTACATTTGATGTTAACAATAATTACTTTTGTTATAAAGAATACAAGGAAAATTATTATCATAAAAAAATGAAGTCAATCATGGAAAAATTGTACTGGATAAAGTGCCCACACAAGTAAAAACCCCCCTTCTGTATATTTACTTTTTACAAACTGCTGTCACCTAAATTTCCATAAAATAACAATGCAATTTAATTATTAGCTGTCAATTGCTGAGCTTCATATATTCATATGGAATTGCGCTAGCAGTGTGTAATACTCGTTGCAGGACACTATTTTAACCACTAATGGAAAGTTCATTAAACTTCTCAATATTCTACGTCAGACGGTATATATTATTAAACGTTCCATTTACCTTCAAATCCTATATGACAGCTCGTGTATCATAAATGCTTGTGATTAACACTGCTTTATGCAACAAGTCAAATACTATTTTCAATTATTGTTGGCTGTATTAAATATGCTGACCCGTGATAAATTACATGAATAACTAAAAATAATGCAAGCAACATGAATGCAAATATATTTCCATCTATTATATAAAGCAATTTAAATCAACAAGTAACACGTAGATAAACTTTGCACCTTGTAGTGGTAGATTAACATGGTGGAATAAAAAAAGGACACAGAGAAAATATTTAAAATAGCGCAACGGAATTTATATGAGTGGTCAGTACAGGTTTATTAAGCTGCCAGTTGGTTCTATTATATGTTTTCTGAATTTTATATTTTAATAAAAATTGCAGCATTTTCCAATATGAAACCGCTAATGTTTGTGACATATTTAAAAAATGCATGAGAATATTCATTAATTAATAGTAAAGGGAAAGCAACAATTGTTTTCCGATCAATATCATGCATTAAGTGATTTAATAGGCTGTTGGTAAATTTTAAATTAAATCAGAGCAAGTAAAACTGTATTTATATTGTAATTCAGAAAAATATATATTGCTTAATTATTAACTTATTTTGTTTCATATGCTCTAGTAAATAGCATATAAGAATTATATAATAAGTATCAGAGTTTGCAAAGAGGGAAAGCTTTCTGTTTCTTTGAGTAACTTTAACTTAAATCTAAATAATTTCATACTGTGCCATACGAGTATTATCATGCTCCAAAATCTTATCAGATATACTTTATTAACATACTCGATACTTTACTAAAAGACGGAGCTTAAAATCCCTTAACAATTTTCGTTGATTCAATTATTGATTTCTTTAAAAATTTGTAGCCCACCAAACTGATTACAGTGTCTCAAAACTTTAATTGCAAGCGCAAACCGTGTTGTAACAAGGCTCGAAACAAAAACTTCAAATACACTTAATACTCGTATAGATTCGGTTGCATATGATCCTGCGTAACGCAGTATGCTATCAAGCACGGCCAAGAGTAAAAACTTTATCACAAAAACAAAAATAAAAACCACAGAGAACATTTGCCAAATAATGTACCATAGGATTTTTCATCAATTCATGTATCTGTTTTAACAGATTCATTAACATCAGGAAAAACATATTGTGATTAGGATAAGGTCCTGTATATCATCTTTCTGATTTTGGCAGATTCATTGATATCATGCGCTGAAATTTTCTTTTATAAATCCTTTAAAAGAAAACTTGAAATCTTCGCCAATTAATAAACATAATTTTCTAATAATTAAAGAAACCAACTCACACAAATACAAACAGTTATAAAATGACTTTTTCTTTTTAAACAAACAGTGACCTACTCCCATTTGGCAGATAGAAAAGTGTTGCATACCTTTCGGCGCACACAAATGCTGTAGTTAATAGTAAGTCTTTTCCTCGTCACACAAAGCGTGTATTTAAAAATGTATATAGAGTGCAATATATGTTTTTAAAAAGAGAATCTACAATTTGGAAATAAATTACAAAAATTTCCTAAACTTGAAATTTTAATAAATTAAAGTTTCAGCGAATTATTTTCGTTATTTTCTTTTAAAATAAACTTTAAAAGGCAGTAAATGTAAATTTTATTCAAATTTAACTAAAAATGCTTCATCAAGAAAATGAAAAACAGTCGCTCGTCAGTCAATCAGTCAGGCCTGTAGCCGCACAAACCTAAAACAGCCATACCGGTGTACCATTTCCATGCACACACCGGCATTCTTGTTTCAAATTATTTTAACGCAGTTAAACGGTTGTTCGTAGAGACGAAAACCAAAAGTAGCAGCTATTTAAAATTCGATTCCAAAGAAATTAGCATAAACAAACATTTGGCAACGGCTGCCAAAGTAAAACTTTACACAGCAAAAATTAATTTCAGCAAAAATATTTCAAATAAAAACAAATAACCTACGAGTATATCACTCAACAAAAAAAAGTAACAAAAACCTAAAAAGAATTTACGAAAAATTTTATCGTAGGCATGTTATTAAACAAATAAAAAACAAGAAAAAAAAAAACCAACTTACTTGGCAAACCAGGATCCGTCGTTGCTGGTAAAACGATCCACAAAATTATGCAAGGAAATCGCTGATATATCACTTAAAGCATAGTAATGTGTTAAGTTGTATTCGGGCACCCAGTTTGGTTCACCTAAAGTGTTTGCCAATTGCAAATCCATATAGTACTGGGTATAGTCCAAAACCTATTATTATGCATATCAAAACAGAACAAGAAGAAGAAGAAGAAGAAGCAAAAAATCAAACGTAGTTAACAGTAATAAGAAGGAGTAAAAATGCAACAAAAATAATATTGTTTATATGGGAGAAAAATTGTGTATGAGTAGTTATGCCATCCCTTCGATACGTTGTTAAGTATTGCTCGTGTTGAGCTTGCTGGAGTCTAGTATTTTTAAGGGGTTTAATTTTGGTTTGTAAGTAAATGGAAATGATAAATGCAAATACTGGCAAAAAAAAAAAAAAATACAAAAATATCTGAATTTCTTTTTAACTCAGTATGGTTTTGAATTTTCACACATAAACGGAACATTTACATTTACATTTACATTTACATTTACATTTACATTTCTACCTTTTTTGCTAGAAAAAATTGTGTTTCGTGCAGGCTTTGTGATTGTGTATGTATACATTTGTATGCGAGGGATAATTTTAAAATGATTACAGTTGATATGGGCACACTAAAATATATATATATATATATATATATATTTTTTTTTTTTTTTGATAAGAAATAAATTCCTACTTAATCTGAAATTATTTTATTTAATTTTTCGTAAGCATGCTATAATTTGCTTATAATGTCGACTTTGCTCCAAATGTAAATTCAATGCCTGTGCCATACGAAAGAACTACAATAGAACTACAATATGTATATACATATATTAATATATTATATTAATGAATATTATAGAGATTTCTTTACATGTAAATATGTTTCCTGGCATAAAACTTTTCATTTAGATAGAAAATTTCATATTAATCCATTAAAGAATTTATTATAAATTTTCTACAAAATTTAAAACCAAAAACTTCTCCAATATTTATCTGTTGTAAATATATTATTTTTTATGTGCCAATTTTAATATATAAAATTAGTAAATAAAATTCGAGCAATAAATTTCTGCTTAAACAAAAACACCTGCCAACACCTGCTCTAACACCTGTCAACATCTCTACAAGATACTGTTCGTGAAATAAAAAAGAAAAATATATTTTATAGAAACTCTATGGCATAAACATTATAAATCTTTACTTGCAAAATTTCTTATTTGCACGTTTTAAAATCATCCACATAGCAATTCGTTACTTTACATTCAAACAATGTTTTAAATTTGTCTTTATGAAATTGTATAAAACTTTATTAGTAGAAAACACCAGAGTGTGGTTGGCATAAATTTAAAACGCGTTAACTAAATAGTTTGCGTACAATTTAAATTGTAAAATATCCTATATCCTTATTAGCATACCTACAATTTTTTATTTAAAGTTTTGTATATGAATTAAACGGAGGATATTGCTGGTGTCTGCTTCGGAGAGATAAAGCTCAGGATAGGAATTAAATTCATAATGTAATTTGTATTGTCAAAAGAAATTTTCACAATCTAATTTCTAATTCAAATGAATAAATTTTTAATAGACGAGGCTCTATCTTAAACACTTACTAATATTTTATTATTATTTTATTTTATATTTATTATAAATACTTTTTATTTACTTTCAAAGCAAACTTTTTTAACTAACTAAATGCAGATTAATTTTAAAATGTCAACTTCATGCAAACAACAACAAAAAATTAAAAAAAAAAAATTTTGTGAGCATTTTCAATTCCACAATTTTGTTGCAGTTGATTTTTTGACAAAATAACCCTACTGCGGCTCGACTGTTGTGAGATTTGTAAAAATTGGAAAAGGACATTTTCATTTGCCTAATATTTGTCTTAGCAAAATGATGACCAAAAGCAATTTGCAACTAAGATGATAAATAGAAAATAGATGAAACATTTATACCAAATCATCGTTTAGCCAAGTTTCTGAATTTACAAAAGGACTGCAGCCAATGATAATTTTAAAATGAAGAAAACTTTGTTGTCACACCAAATAAGGATAGTGTAACATAAGGATGCATTTGTGAGAAACCTGTATGGTGTATAAGACAAGTACAATGCACTGGAGAAATCGATAAATCAAATAAGGCTTGTTCAATTGTAATAGCTTATAACAATAGTTTTTTTTTTTTTTTTTTAATTATACTTTCTATTAAGCTTTACCACAATTTAAATTAATTTCATTTATATAGAACAATTAAAAATATATATTTTTTAGTGCACATGCTTGAAATATTTGTTCTTTGATTAGAAAGAATTTATATTATAACAACTGGCACATGCCTCAACCATCAGGACTCACTGTTATAAGCTGAACACTTGCAAGTGTACGAATTACGCAACTATTTTCAATTTCAAAATCATACTAATCCAATACAGAAATCCTAAATTCGAAAAATCTTAATTTCGTCTGAAAGTGATTTTAAAAGTGTTTTTTTTTTATAGTTAATTTAACTCGTCACTTAACGGATAACGTGAACACTTACAACTGCTTGTGAAGACCCATTTAAACTATATTTTTCTGCTCCCTATTCCTTATATATATATGTGTGTATGTATATATAATTTGTTTTGATGAAATTTAAATAAACAAGCTTTGCTAGACCTTTATTTGACTTACGAGCATTTTAGAGCTTAAAAGTTCATAGAGTATTGCTAAGTGGTTTTTCTGGTCAATGTTCTTTAGTTTCGGTTTTATTTCTGTTGTCAATGACGTTATTGTAACACAATTGTTGCTGCAAACGTGTATTAAGTTATGTTTTGTAAACTGTAATTGCAAACGGACATTTTTTGTGCTGTTGTTGTTATTGTTTTTTCTTGTTTATTCCAAGGAGCTGACGTCCTTATGTTATACAACCACAGAAATGAAAACAGTGTCTTCTCTCCCCTTGTGTGTTTATGGGAGGAATGACTGTGTGGTGTTTTTTTGCTTTTGATTGGGGTTAAATATTATGTGTGTGCTTTCGTATCCTAATGAATGTAAATGAAATACACATAAACATACATACATACGTATGTATATTGCAAAGAGAATATATTTATGTTTGTAGGTATATGTATAACTTTCTTGTTTATTTAATACACTTTCGTATTTTTGCCAATGTGTTTCATTCTCCGTGCGCACACATATTACAAACACGTCTATGAGCACGTTTCTCTTTCGGTTTGTTTGTACGGCCGAGCACGTGTGTGTATGTGGGTTGGTAAATGCAACAAATACAAATACAGCATAATGTAATGTGATTGTTATTATACTGACCTGACCAGAATCTGTGTCGAACTTGTACAAACGCATGGCTGGATTGTTCGAGCCAACACTCATTTTCCTTGGTGTAACTGATGGTGAAATCATCATCCATGAAACTGGTTTGCCTGTAATGCATTTAAATTGAATAGATTTAGCAAATGAAATAACAACAAAAAGGCACAAATGTACGAGCATGAATATAGCCAACAGTAGCAAACACCAAAAGAATTAAATACACAGCAAAATAAAAAGCTAAACACCGAATTCAAATTGAAAAATATAAATGTAAAATTGTAAAATTTAGATACAGATACGGACAGACGTTAGAAAAAACCTTATCCAATATTCTTGATATGCTTTTGTCTTTTAAATCTCTCTGGTTTAAAATGCGTCTTTTGTCTAATATGAGATGGTCGAGACAAGTTGCTACGCTTTTATTGTCGGTTACCTAAACAAAATATAGTAGTTATTTGCTCTAAAAAAATTCTCTAATGTCATTAGTAGAGTAAACAAAGTGTTTGAAAATTGGTTAAAAACATTTTTTTGTCTTAGTGCTTTGCTGCTTTGAAATCAAAATAATTTTAATTCGCAAAATGCGTCCTGATGTCAGTTTCAAATGTGCCTGAACGTATAAAGAGAATACGGTAATGGCTTTTCACTATTGTTTTTTCTAATTAAAGCATTTTTATTTGTAGAACTCAGTATTCGTATTGTTATAAAATTGCGCAACTGTTGAAAAGAAAAATATTTATTATTATTAAACTTTAAATGTCTAAATTTAACCTTAAAAATTATTCAAGGCAAATTTTTTATTATTATCATATCAAAAAAATATTTCATTTATCAGGGATTTTGGATTGCCGGTTTGTTTTTGACAGATAAAAAGATTAGTCGTGTTTTAATGTGGTCTTTGATTGTTTCTATTCGTAAAAATGTATCAGACATGCTGTGTTAAGTTTTTTTGTAAAAAATTTAATTAAATTTGCAAGGACATTTGAAAGCTTGGCTGTGAGGTTTGGCGAGACCACTATGGGCAGAACAGCAGTTCAATTGTGGTATAACCGGTTGAAAAAATGCTGAGAAGAGGTCAATGATGATACCCGTCCTGGTTGTCCAAGCAATGTCAACAACATTGAAGCAGTGAAGAAACGAAATTTTTTGATAATGGTTAAATCACTATTAGGGAGGTTGCTGATGATGTTGGCTTACTTTTCGGCTCATGCCAATCAAATTTTTAGTTATGTTTTAAGGCATGAAACCCGTCGAGGAGAAAAATGTTCCAAAATTGCTAAATTTAGTTATTAACTAATAAATAAATACTTTTGGCAAAAATTAAAAATAATGTTTATTTTTATGATACACTCCTCGTACTTTCATATTAATGGGCTCCTTAAAATGGCTGAGCTATTTCAGTTAAACTAGAAACTACCTAATAAAAAAAAAAAAAAAAAAATCAGAAATTCCTTTATAATTATTATTCGGTGTAAAGGGTATTTGTTTAATAAGCTTTTAGCAGGAGCAAACAAAATATTTTGTCAACATGGTTTATAATATGAACTTTTGTAGTGACCCCCACCACTGAAAAATGTTTAAATTTTTGTAAAGAAAAATATTTCTAAATAAAAAGTTTTCAACTACTGTGTAGGCTAGTTTAAAAATGGAAGGAGTCGAGTGTTATTTATATAAAGTTTCTGTTGCTTAATTTTTTTTTTTTTTTTTTTTTGTTTTTCTCTTCACGGAAAACAATTTAAATTATTCATTTCAGCATGAAAATTATGGAATAGTTAAAATTAATTTATTTCATCTAAAAGCACAAGCTTGCAATATTTTATGTGCTCTAAAGTTTATATCCGTTCTAACTTTATTCACATCCTTAGTTTTTTTACTAATATTTGTTTTTTATTTTTAATTTTTATAAACAATGTAACTTTGTCGACATGCAAAACTTTTACTCACAACTCTCACTCCTGGGTTTGGTATTTTTTTTTTTGGTCCTTTGAAAACCCCTTCAAACAGCACGTTCCTATAACACTATGAAAGAAATCTATACATATAGAAATTTGTTAGTCCTTTTCGTGTTGTTTGTACACTGTATGTGGTAACCAAACCCAAACAAATTGAATTATGGTTTTTACATTGGTTTGTCATATTACGGCGCCTAAACGTGACGAATGACCAGAAAAACAAGAGGCCAACGAATTGCTGAGTAATCTTAAGCAGTTGATATAAAGACAGTGCTGTACAGTGTAAGTTTTTAGATAAATTAAGAAAATCTCTCACACGAAAAGGAAACGAGAGGCAATCCTGTATTCTCCAATGTCACATAACATTTTCCAAAACTAATATAATATATTTATACATTTAGTATTATGGATACAGTATTGTAAATAAATTCCTTGCACACATTACTATCGCCATCCTTAACAAATAAAGTGATAAACGAGAATGTGCTGCAGAGCACTTGACTGGCCAAACAACTGAAAAATACTTATTACGCCAAATTAGTAAAATCCTTTAAATATATTTTATTCATTCCTTTATTGTGACCTTAATTTGAGAAGAGAAATATTTTCGCAAACTTCTCGTTCAATCGCTGATATAAATGTTGAACATTCACCGAGTGGAATAATATTTTTATTTTTAAATTCTAAAAAAAAAGATTTTTTAAAGTTAACAATGCGTATGTAATAAATGCAAATATTATGCAAATAACCACAACCACAGGACTTTGTGTGGTTAAAATGGGGAATTAAAATTTTAATCCTCACCCCATATTTGATAATGAAGACTATTTAATTAAACTATCAAATCAAAGCCTTATATGGCTGCTGAAAATAAGGATTTCATTTAAAAGTGGTTGCCATTTATTATTACTGATTTGTTAATATCCGAAAGGAGATTCACAACAAGGACTCTGCGCCGCAAATAAGTTACATTCTTACGTATCTGATGATGCTTAGCCGTAGTATGTTTGGTATGTGTTTTTTCAATTTTTTGTTAATATTCCGAAAAATATTCGTTTTGTGCTTGAAAATATGCTGAAATATGTGAAGAGTGCCAGCTGCTTTCTTAAGGCCAACACTCGGCGAAAGAGCAGTCCTTTTGTAATGAACTTTGCCAAATTAGGAAAAATGAGTAATCGTAGAGCAGAGAGTGTAAATCTCTCTAGGCTAACTCTTCGCTATTTTATATATTTAAAGCTTTAAATATAAAATCTCTGGTTGTATGAAATACGATAAATATTTCAGATATTTTTATCTGAAAGTGTAAATATTACAAAAATTATTCTTTTTAAAAATTAAACTAGCATTAATCACTCCACGCTAATTTTATGTTAAATGTGAAAAATAATATTATTGTTAATTTAGTTATTCCAAAAAAATTATTTTTAATAGATTGAATTTATATAGAAATTCAAATTTAATTAAAAAAAAGATAAATTAGTTTCATTACTTAAATATTAAAACTTTGGAAGCACAGACGTCAAATGCGGACTTTCGATTCCAGCTTGGCCACTAATTTATATTATTATTTTGTATTTGGCAATTTATTGTGTGGCTATTTTTCAAACATAAAGAAATCAATATATTTCATAGTATAGCTATACCTGCAGCAATAACTATCAAACACATCACTGGATACACTACATTTATCGTTATACAAGGAGGCTCTCAACAAGCAATTTATTTCTTCAGCTTAATTTGTGAGCGTAAGTTATAAGCTTACAGGATTTTTAAATGAAAATATGGTTCCTGTAGGGCAGGACAAATGCAATGTCAATACGGTGATAAAAATACATGCAAATTTCCCTGGTAAACTATTCCCCAGGAGTCGTTATATGAATAGCCAAGTACTCTATCTGAGTTTCTTTCTATGGTCATTTTATTTTTTTCCAATCGCTGACTTCAGGCAGCCTATCTGCTTAGGCTCCACAGGAGTTTTTACTGGCTGTGAGTATGTATTAATAACCACTAGTTCAGACGAAATAATAAAAACTATAAATTGCTTTTACGGAGAATTTCGATATCGTCGAAGTAAAACCTTTTCAAATATATTTTGCATTTTCAGTGAAATAAAAATATTTATTAATTCTGAATATTCAAGTTCCTAAAGAAATCATAAGATCATATCAGAGCAAAACAATTACATGAATGAATTTTTCACAAAATAAATAAAAAAAAATATATTACAAAGAAAGCAGTCGTAAGTCGTATCTGATTCCTCTTGTTTTCATATTAATTTTGCTTGAATACTTTGAAGCAATAATATATGAAAAGTGATTTCCTATAAAGTGTCCACTAAAATTAAAATTAATGTTCTCCAATGCGGTCTTTGCTTTGAAAATCTCTGGCAAATCAACCCAAAAGTTGCAAACAATTTCAATACATCGAGTACTTTGTAGAAGCAGTTGCCTGCGTAGCTAAGCCAGCCATGTAATGAATGCAGTTTTATTCTACCGACGTCATTATTTTCAATTTCCGAAATTGCTCTCTCTCAGCTTTGATAACTTCTAAACATTAAATTTTTAATTTTCTTGCTCTTTCCTAAATTTTTCAAATTTTATTTAAGAAATGTATGAATAGTTAATTTTAAAAAATCGAAACTTTTCGAAAATATAAATTTTTTTTTAAACAACCTCTGTAATTATATATGAGCATAGTCGTAAATGTTTGCTGTTCATGTTTGCTGCCCATCAATTCTCTGCAGAGAAAAATTTTTAACTCAAACTATTCTCAATTAGTGTAAATCAATTCACAAATAATCCATCATAATGACACATAAGGAAACAAAAATTTAAGTGAATTCAATTAGATTATTGGCAAACCTCCCAAATTGCTAATACAATATTAAAACAAAGACACAGACAAGCAGCTTTCGGAATTAATTTTCTGCTAGAAACTTATGCAGAGACATGTTTGTATAGTGTTGTGTATAATTTTAGCACCACTGCAGTATTTACAAATCGTTTTTGAGTTGTTTGCTCTACTATTACTGCAGCATTAGGCAGCAGTTGAGGCAATAACATCTAATAGAGCTAAACAGCAGAGTTGCTTATAGTGTGAACTCGTTTTTACTATTACTCTTACTACTGCTACTGCTGCTACTAGTACTACTACTACTATAGTACTACCCCTACTGCTACTAATACCACAACTGCTACTACTAGTCCTACTAGTATGTCCTACTAATCCTACTAACTACTCCTACTACTCCCACTACTACTACTCCCACTACTACTGCTACTACTACTAGCACTACTCCTACTACATTTACTACTACTTCTATCACAACTACTAGTATTACTACTACTAGTGCTACCACTAATGTTGCTACTACTCCTATTGCTACTGCCACTACTAGTACCACTACTACTACTACTACAACTACTACTACCACTACTACTACTACTACTACTACTACTACTACTACTACTACTACTACTACTACTCCTCTAATTACCACGCCTCTTACTATGAGTATTACAACTTCTACCAGTTCTACTACTATTTTATTTCTTTACACACCAGTTTCGTTATTAAAAGAAAAGAATTAACTAAAGCGGATTCCAATTCGATTTTCTACTCGCTTTACCTTGAACCAAATATTTGCTTGAAAAATATAATATTTAACGCTCAATCGCACTTCATAAAACTAAATTTCGTTCTGAAACCTTTTCAACGGACTAATAAGATTTTTTTTTATCAATGAATGCAGAATTATAAAATTCTAAGAATTGTATAAAAATTGTACAAAATTTATCTGCTGTCGGATGATTTTACTTCTTATTTGCTTGTTTATTTAGAATACAAAACTATTTTGAGTACAATTTCAATCACTGGCCCCTTTGACAATTGTTAGACTATAAGGATATTGTAATCCTTTTTAATTATAATTACAATAAAGAAAATTTTAAAGTTGTCTTTTAAATGAAGTCCTTTTTTACGATAAGTAGACTAACTAAAAAATAATGATGGCTTTAAAATTATTATGCTAAATTTTTAGTGTATTTTATGTTAACAAAAAGACTGAGTTCACTAACACGAATATGCAATGTCCTGGATCGACTTCTGTTGCTATACTAAGAATTATTTTATTTAATAGCAGAAAAGTTTAATATTATTTTGAAATAGACTGTGAGTACCATGTACGGTATAATAAATCTATTGTTTATGTCTAACTGTATTAACAAATGCCCCTCCATAGGCGACTCAATAATGCCCAGCCTACTAAACCCGGGATCACTACACCATGGCTGCTTTCCTGCGGTCGAGCAAAAACCTTTGTAGGTTACATTAGTTTAACAAAAAGCAGGAAATGCTACAGCTGTAGATTAATTTTGAATTTTACTGTACCAGCTTATATTCTCTTTGGCTTGTTTATATCTGCAGTCCAAATATAAAACATTGCCACACGTACATAATTGAGATGAGCTCAAAGGACAAGATTTGATAACCATATTTACGGATTTGTGTAACGTCTTTGTTTAAAAGATATCGGAGTTTATGCATGTTAGAGATTCGAATCAAAATGCAAACATTTGTCAGTACGTGTATGTGTATAAATACTTTTGTTCGTAATGCTATTTTCTTTTATACAATTTATGAAAATAATCATTACACACATACAAACTTGCTGATTTTCGTAGCTTAGGAACAACTAAGCAGACTAATTTAAGACATTTAATGACTTCTAGATAAATAACAGTGTAGTATTACATAAAATGTGATATAATTCATTTTCTCAGGACTGGGAAAATGTTGCGAATTAAAAATAGCAAAATGCTCTTGAAAATTTGTAGAAGTTTCATTAGAAAAGGCAACTATACGTTGAGGTGACAATTCGTATCCAGCAGAACTTCTTCTGGTCAATGTTCGTTAGATGTGAACACATAGAACTGAATTATAGAATCTAATGTTTTGTAATTCAAGCTACTAATGTGGTTAAAAAACATATTGCTTAAATCAAAACTTGACAAACTTCATTGAAGCAAGTCCTGCTGCGTAAAGCTGACTATACGGCCTGATCTTTGTCAGCAAAAGTGGTATGATTATCTTTTCTTATATTTTAAGAAAATTGTTGAGATTTTCTCGCCAATATAAAAATCACATGTTGTGGTTTTCAAAAAAAGATCATGTGTTAGAATCAGCCTATTTTTTATTTTTTTTTTATTTTATTATTTTTTTTTTTGCTGCTATAGCTTATAATAGCACACAACAAGTTTTTCATTAACACTTATTCTGATAAATGTATATGTTGGATAGGCTAACAATCAAATCTGTGATTTATTCAACTGTCCGGTCCACTTCCCTCCCATTTTAATCACCTTTAAATTTATGAACGCACTTAACAACTTTCCATACCTGAGATTTACTCCCCTCTTGTATTGTCACTTATAATTCTTAAGCTAAAAATCAATTCATTTAAATTTATAACAGCATGTGTAACATCATTTCCATGTTTTTTAAAGGGTTTACTACTTGTATTGGTTGAAAACCCAGTAGTCGGGCAAATATTTATGGGCATCTCGTAAATATTTATTAATTTAAAATACGTAAGCAAGTAAATGTATGCTAAGGAACACACACATCATTTTTTGCGACCTAGCCTAAGGCTACAATTTTTTCCAATAATAATATTCTATATTAAATTTTTTTTGTTTGGGTATGTAAATATTCGAGTATCTATACATTTTACATTAGCATTTACGTAAATAAATTATGTATACTTTATAAAAATATCATTAGCAAGTTAATATGCATATATTTCTCTGGATAATGTATTGTTTATAGCCCAGAAAGTAACGCCTACAGGTTACAAAGGATATGCACGAAGAAATGCCCTCCCAAAAATCATTTAAAAAGAAAATTTTTTTACAAATACCAGGAATAACAAAAAGCAATAACAATGAACCCTGCCCATTACACACACAAGCTAAGCATAACAAATGTATGCATGTATGGGCTTTGCTTCTGCAGGAGGTTAATAATATGGAAATTAAAACAAGTGAAATCAATAATATTGAATGGCAAATTTTACATAAATGTAAAATAAAACTTTCTTTTCGTCTATTATAAAAGAAAAAAGTAAAACTTCGGTGTTAAAATGGATTGCCAATTCCGGATATTTTAATAAAAACTCAACATATCCTTGAGAGTTGAAAAAGTAACGCAGAGGGAAAACTAAGGACTGCCAGAAAAAAAAAAATTTTAAGCTTGTTGCTAAGCATATAATCCTAACAGAATTTAAATTTTATTTAATTAAATATTATTTAATCGAACACTTACCGGTACGAAATTTATTCGCCTTTTTAAACTACAAATTAGAATTTCGTACAACAAGAAAATTATTTAATTAGAACTTTTGCAGTAGGAATGATAAAAGTTAATATCTGATTATTATCCGATGTTAATAGGAAAAATACTTAAAGGAAATTTCTGCAGGAAAATCACGTGATGGTCGTTAATCGCTGATTACTGCTGGGTAAATGTTTATACCATTAACTGCAGTTGTGGACAATTTTTTGTAAAATATTTAAACTCTCAGAGCCCTACTGAGCTCTGAGCTATGTGATTTGGCAGGCTATAAAATGTAATGCATTGATGGAAATTATATTATGTTAAGCAGGCATTATTCATCAGTATCTGTTTGTATTGTGCATTATATATTTAATAAATCTCATACTGCCAGTTAATACACTACAAACCACAGACGTTGTCACATTCGTTACTCAGAACATTGTTTGCCCAGACGTAAGAATTTAAAAGAAAAGCTAATCCAGTACTATATAAACGTATGTTTAATTAATTTCAAAAAAAATTATTTACATTAATGTAAATAATAAACATTAAAAATTAAAAATTAAATAATTGCTAAAGAAAAAATCATATCATAGAATTCTCTGCATACTAATTTAATGTCTTTGGCTTAACTTTCGCATAAGCAGGACAATAACAAAAATTCGTAGTTGCTGCGTTAAATACTTAAAGCCACATGCATTTTTGCCTAAAGCTTTTAGATCTCATGTGTATTTTGCTCTTTTAATATTTAAATAGCAAAGAAAAAGCAACTGCGAAACTAACTTGTACCGGCAAACAACTTTCTTAGTGGTTTACTTACAGCTGAGCACTTACAACCTCCTCAGCCATTGTAGTTTATAAGATATTTAAAATTAATTAATATAATGTAACCAAGTAACAACTGCAAAGAAACCTTTATTTTGTATTCATTATCTCATAAGGCCGGAGCGGTATAGTGCTCGAGTCAGGGCCATACTCTGAGTTGTTATCTCAATATTAAATACTCTGCACAGGCAATAGTTGAAAAGACATTGTGGTCTGCAGAATATCAAATGGATGCCACCGTAGAAGAATGAATAATGTGCATCCTACTAAACGGAGGTAGCCGGTTCGATTCCTGCCTAGACCCTGCGTGTTTTTCTCCAGTCAAGCCAAAAGTTTTGCAAGTTAAAATTGTTAAAAAAAAAAATATATCTAATAGGGCAGACAATTAAAAAGCAGATTCTTCAGACTAGCTATGAACGCCGTTATCATAGATGCTTAAATGAAATATACATATATAAACCGGCATTTATATCATTTATTTCGTGCTATTTAAATATAATCTAAATATAAGGGCAGCTTTGCCTATTTCTTCCAAGAATAGAATATCTGCGCAAGCTGTGTACTAAATTCTTAAACAACTTGAAATAAACTCTACCAGATCTTGGGAATTGATTTAATGCATTCCGGATTGGTTAAAAAATATACATATGTATTTTAAAAATAATTTATATAAAACTGATTAGTTGGCAAAAATTTTTCAAAAAAAAATCATTTGCTTTAATTTTCCCCCATAATTCGTTCCTTTTATTAATTGCAGGACAATATATATATATATATATTTTTTTTTCAATATAATGCTGCAATAGGTTTTTGCATTGGTTTAACCACATAACAAATTAGTTTTATATATAATACACATACGCCTGAAGATTTAGAGTACACTAATACAAACACATGTTAACAGTGGCAAGGAAAGCAGGGACATCATTTACTCTGTATTATGAAATCTGTTTATTGAGCTTTAACAATTTAAATAAATTGTGTTCCCTCATGCCTTTGCATGTAGACAGCCGGTATGACATTGAACAGATTCTTGCATATTCTGATAAATGCATATAAACAAACACTGAATTCCATTTATATAAATACACTAAATAATAAATTATTTGTTTATTCAAGCTAAATGAATATTCAAAAGCTTATTGAATTAAACATTCATTTTCTATTATGGCTGTAAGAGGTCAACAGCAGATACAAAATGTTAATATTTTACAAGGCGGGGAATTGTTAAAAATTGTATCTTTTATAAATAATTAAAAGTATAGCAATATTAGTGTATTTATTATTTCGGCTTGTAGTGTAAAAGGAAAGCACGCAAGCATATTGTTGCCTGATTATTCAGTAGAGAACTATACAGATACTAGATGGCTACTAAATAGTGTTGTTTGCGGTTGTATACGTTGTTTTCAATGTTGTTTGATGCTACAAGTAATGCAAATGACAATTATTTGAATTGAGTACGAGTACAAAACAGATGCACACCAATATGGGCAAGATATCAAGACGGGAAGACTTACACCAGCCACAGGAATATACAAATCTAAATACAAATGACTAAAGTATGTGCGCATACGTCGGCCTAATAAATAACTAAGAAACAATGTAAGCTTGTTCGTTAAAGGTTATCAACATTGCAGGAATTACTTGATATCTACACATTTTGCTATAAAATATGAATTTATTATATTATCAATAAAATCCTTTGTATTCCTAATGTAAGTTAATTTCACTTATTTATAAGAATAATAATTGAAAATTGTTCTACAAAATGTCCTTAATTTAATTAAATCTCTTTCAAATGTCTCTCCTTAAATGCTTAAATTTAGATTGCAATTTAAAATCAAATCAACTTTGAGCATTTAAAGCCCTTTTCTCCTTCATTAAAAATAAGAATGTGTCGGGGAAAAAAATAATAATAAATAAAAAACAGAATTTTACTAATACACACACACATAAATTCAAGACAAAAGTATATTGATTTTTACTTCATAATGCGATTAGTAGTAAAAACAATATATTTTATTTTATTTCTAATAAAATTTGCTAAGACTGCCCGAGGATAACAGTTAATAGTTGGCTTTGTGCCAATACAACAGCTTACACACAAATATAAGGACATCAAGTCACACACGATTGTCAGATGTTTGAAGAACACCGTAAAATTAGACGTTAAAAAAGTGTCAATAACTGTCAGCCATAACAACAATTAATGTCAATCAAAGCACAATACTAACAAAAAAAAAAAAAAAAACCTTTTTATTTGAATAATATACAAATCATATCGTTTTTATAACGCAACTTTACAAAAGGAGTCACCAAAGTTGTTTACTCGCAGTCGTACTTTCTTGAATAACGTTTATTGTTCAAATGTCTCCTTATACAAGACTGCTTTGATATTTCACGGCATTACACTGCGAAAGGACATAAATAATAACAACCATTTTTATTTTCAATTGCCAAAATAAACGTAGCAGTTAAAATCGGCGAGTTTATATATTTCTCTCACTAAAGTAATAAATAAAGGATATTTTGTATGATTAATTGTTTGGAAGTAAACACAGATAACAGGGATATGGAATTGATTATACGTTCTGAGATATAAAGACGTTTCAAAAGTTAAAATAAATCTTTCTACAAGAAAGTTTTTAAGTTAAATTTGCCACAAAATGTAGCTACAATTTTAATAAAAGCCCGCTTTGTAGTTTGCAAGGACATAATTTTCTTTTTACAGCAATAAATTGTTTTCGAGCGCTTTTTCTTATAAACGTGTATTATTAAAAAAAAAAAAAAATTAATTTTAAAATTTATATATACAATTTATTTAATTTTTTATTTTTAAAGCAATAAAAAATTTTACTTAGATGGTCTTTTATCATTTAGTCCTTTGGTGTTTCTTTGTTAAATTGGCAAGCTGTATCATTTAGCCCATTACACTATTTTGTATAGTCCTTGTGCTTCGTCTCGCTTATTTATGCCTTTCCTAACAATTATTGATTATATAATTTTTAATATTATATTACTTTTGCCTGTTTATTTTTGCATTTTCATCAAAAACACACAAATTGGAAAAGAAATTAAAACTATATGTAAACTCTTAAAAATGAAATTTTGTAATGAAATTTTAGTTAATAAAATTTCATTTCAAGTAAACAAAATTATTTAGCATACCGACAAGTAGATGACAAAAATTAAATTTATTTTTCATTTAAATTAAAGATAAAAGAAAATCTGTTTAACGGATTTGAGACCACAAGGATTTAACAAGGACTCTAACAGAATTTATATTTATAAAAATATTTATAAGATAAAAAATAATTTTTAATGAAAATTTATTTTAAGTAAAAGGAAATTGATGTACTTTGAAATAGTTTTAATTATATAAAAGTTTGAAATTTCTAAAAAGGAAAAATTACATAAAATACTAATATGTGATTTTTTAAATTTGTAAAAGATTAAAAAGAAATAAATAAATTAAATATTAAATGAAATCAATTTGGAATCCTGCCGGTTTTTTTAGTTAAAACAAAAAACATGTTAAGTGTCTTAAATTGGAAGTTTATCTCGAATTGTAAATGATTAAAAAAAAAATTTTTGTTTATTCAAATATCTTTTGTATTTCCTTGCTTTCGCTCGAAGGACCTTAAACTGGTAATCAAATAAAATAAAAATAATTATTTCGAATACGTTCCATTTGAAGAAACATAGATAAAGGATTATTTTTTTTTGAATTTTCAATAATGAATTTGTAAAACCTTAAAGCTTTTCACTTTACGAATTAATAATTTCTTTATAAGCAAAGGCATTAGTAATTCAATAATTCAGGATAACATTTACTTGAATAAATTTGTTTAATATTCTCAGCTTATCATGCTTATAATTTTATCATTTTCATTTAAATTGTTGAGTTTTAGAGCGAACTGCAAGTATAGGAAAAAAAATGCTACTCAGACATGCCCATAATGATGACACTGAAACTCCTTAAAGTTTCTGAGCCAGTGGGGGTGTGCGTATACAAATGAAAATTTAGTCATTCATTCTCGTCCTCACGCTTGACTATTTCCACATACCTTTATCATCGTAGATTATGCGAAATGAATCTGAATGCAAATGTCCGAAAAATTGACCCTGAATAATTGAGGAATATTTGCGCACTAATTCCAAGTAGCGTTTGTTGTTTGACTCTGTAAAGGTTGTGTGGCCATTTTGCTGCAAGCCAATATATCTTTCATCTGAACCGGGTGGTATGTGACCCACAATGTATACCTGCAACGAAATAAAATCAAAAACAATTTTAATTAAAATGGTTGGCTATTTTCAGCTCCAGCTAAGCCAGGAGTAAAAAGTTCTCAAAAAAAAAAGGAGAAAAAAAAACAAAAAATAAATGAAAACAATTGATTTTCAATTATCATTATTTTGTTTCATCTTTCCTTTGTAATTTTCCCTTCCTCCTAATGCTGTTATTTTTAGTTCAAACACTTTTTGTGTCTGTGGCAAAACTTTATCTACAAAACTGTGTGGCACGTCGTCTATTACCACTTTGTTAAGTAATACAAACATTTTTGAAGATGATGGTAATGATGATGATAATGATGGTAAAGGATGCTTATCGTCTGAGCAGTAAAATAAGTTTTGAAGTTTAAGTTATCTTCCAGTTGAATAGGCTCAAATTCTGCATTTAAACAACTTTAGAAAGTATACTTGCAACAACAGTGAGTTGTAAAACTTTAACCAACTTAACTAAATTTTTCTGCTCTCTTCCTTTTTATGCCTTTTTCTAAATATAAACATTTATTCATATTCACTAGATGATAAACATTATTCTACTGATTTCTGTCTCCAAAAAAAAAAAAAAAAAAAAAATTATTTAGAAATTGTAAAAAAAAAAATGCCCACTAATAGTGAAATTTATGTATAAGATTTCTTTTTGGTTGGAAAAGACCGACAACTAAAACTTGTGCTGAGAAGGAGAAAATAATCCAAGAAATTGTAATTTTTAAGAATATTAAAAAAATAAGGAAAGTTTTCTTACTTTTTATTTTTCCTTGTAAATTTGCTTAGGGCGTAGGGCGTTTAAAGCTTTCTTAACATATTAAATCATTAAAAGCTGAAACGCTTTTACTTTACATATTTAATAAAGTTTTGTTATTTAGGAAAATTGAGCTTTTCATTTGCCTTCTGAAATGATATCCTATTATTTATTTTCATTTGTGAATCCTGCGGATATCTCTACATGAAGTTAAATAACAAAGCAGTACACAATGTTATTAAAAATACAAATTGAACATTCTGAATTATAATAATGAAAATATATCTTTTTTTCAAATGATAAAGAACTGTTTTAAGTAAAAATAAAATTAGTGCTAAATTGTAAAAAGGATATACATAATGGGGTAATCCTTAAAGCAACTGAAAGCGTGTTAAGCTTTTGACAACAAACATTTTTTAGGCAGCCTTAAGATATAATATAATATGTTCAAGGACTATTAGGTTCTATATACAAAAAAATTTAATCTTCAAAGATTTTGAAGACAATATTTAATTGAAATATTTTATGTGTTGTTAATTTAACAAAATTCATAATATTTTGCAGGATATCAGGGCCCCTTAGCTGGAACTTTGGAGACATAATACTTCAGAATTTTGTCTTATAAAAATTTCATTCAAAAATAGTACAAAATTTCGAAAGTAAATTAATTTCTTCATTTATATTTTTTAAAATTTAAAGTTTAGAAATTTAACAGGCTTGCACGAAATTCTGATAAATAAATTAAAATCAAAACAAGCATTCTTTTTAAAAGGAAGTGCCCACTTACGTGAATCACCTTAATAGTTTATTAAATTTAATAAATAAAAAAAGTGCTTTTAATACTCCAGATGAAGATTATAGTGTTTTTACACTGAGGATAAAACCTGGCTTTAAAACAAAATTTGGTTTTAACTTTAAAAGCATTACTTAAAACCTGGTTTTACCATACAAAATAAGTCTCATAAAACCATTTTAAAACCTTTTTTGAATTAGTTAAAAGTAGATTTTATGAAATACAACCTTGTTTTATACAGTACATGTTCAGTGCTACCAAGTTAGAAAGATTGAAAACAGCTGATTATTTATACACATTCACAAATATTCATTCACAAAATGTAAAATCATTTCAATTTTAGAACACATTTTTATACCAATAAAAGCTGTCGTACAGTTTGTCAAATAAATGTGGGAAGAATAATTACCACAAACACAACTATTTCTACAAAAAATTTATTTTATCATTAACAAATTTATTTGAAAAACTGTATTATAAAACCTGATTTTATAAAAATTGTATGTGATTACAAAATCAGCTGTTTGTAGGTTTTAAGTTAAAACCAGGTTTTAACTGTAGGTGTGAAAACACTATTAATTACTTTTCTGTGGTTTAAATCTAAATGGAAAATATTTCTATTCTTGCTTTACATACATCGAGTTTACCTGATATCCTGAATACAAGGGTCTTTAAAATAAAGCTTTTACATTCAAAAGATATTGTGGAAACACAAATTCTTTTCTAACAATTCTTGAAAGTTTCACTCAAAAAGATTCAATATCAGATTTACCATACGAGTAATATGCCATTTATTTTTTTTTTTTTTTTATACATATTAGTTACGTTGTTTAGAATTTCAGCCAACGATGTATAATTTGGTATCACCATTTTCATAATGATTAAATCTGTTCTATGCTTGTATTAAAAGCTTTCGAAGCAATTTTTAATTTAAACGTTTTATGTTTCGTTAATTTAGCAACATTTTTAATATTTTGAAGGATATTAGAAAGCTTTCGGCTTGAGGAAATTTTAGGATATGACACTGCAGAGTATTCTTTTTTACACAATACGGCATCAGAGAAATATTAGCATTGAGAATCTCCTGAGAACTATTAACATTATACGAGTAAAACAAAAAATGGCTTTTGACTAGACTGCCATAAGTTATAGAATATTAAAAGTTATATGACATCATTGAAATAAACGACATTGTGGCAAAACATAAACAGGGGAATTACCATCTTCCGCAGTAACAAGGATGACCCAAATATTATGGATATTTACCACAAATGAATACAAAAAATGTCTACAAAACAAAAATATATATATTATAAATATTTATTTATAATGGAAAGATATACAACTGCGTATCAAGAATTCTGCCATGAAAATATACTTCATATTACAAAAAGGAAAAGTCCTTTGAAATGGCAGCATCTAATGATTGGCCATTAGCATACAATTAAAGGGGAAATTAGCAATTGAAAAATGTTTATAAAAAGGTTTCTAGTTTTGGAGTGTTTTTTAAAAAAAATTTATTTAAAATTGCACGCAAATAGAAAGTTTAGTCCTGTGACCTTCTAATGACTTATAACATACATGGTTTGAGGATGAATAAATAGATCATGAAATTAAACACAAATTGTTTTTGTAGCAAATAACCACAGAAATATAAAAACATTTGAGATGCAACTTTTTATTTACGGATATTTACATCTGAGGAGAAATCACTTAGAAAATTTATAAAACACTTAAAGTTATTGTTTTTTAAATGTTTTATGAATTAGTTATTTTGGTATTTCAATTTTATCATTTTGTTTACAACAATATTTAAACATAAGCCACAAAAACTTAATTTCTTTATTGCACCTAATGAAAACTGACAGACAACAAAGAAACTCCATATATTTTGCTCCCAAGAGACATTAAAAATTTCTTGCCTTTTACGTTTAGCATCCTCCTGCCTTCAGTCTCAGACGATTTTGTAACAAAGGATAAAACTGTCTAGCAATTTCAAGATGAAAAGGTTTCGCCAGGAGAATATTGACGAGCGAAGAAAATGTTGTAAAATATAAAAGCAAATGCCAAACAAATAATATGTAACCGATTACAATTTATGCAGTTCCAATTGTTTATTGCGACTGATAAAATTCTAAATAAAATCAAATTCCTTTTGCAATAGAACTATTTAAACGAAATGGTTATTATAAATACAACTCAAACTTTTGTTGTGTGTAAATGAATTCTGGAAATCCTAGCAAGAAACCCGTCTTCTACGTGACCAACTTGAAGGATTTTGCTTAGCAAATAACATTTTCTGCTGATGGAAACATTTTTCTTCTACTATATAACGAAAACTGCTAAAAACAACTGCTGTTGAATGTAATTTTCTTAATAATATTTCCAAAATTGTTGCCATTTTTGTCTATGCAGAGAAATTAAAATTAAATCATTTTTAATTTTTTTTTTTTTTCATATAAACAAAGAATGTATTGTTCAGACCTCTGAAATATAAATTTGAAATATAACTAAACATTTTATTTCCGCTGGTTGTCTTTATTGACTCCTTTAATTGTAGCTGCTTTAGAGTGTTAATATCCCTGTTTATATCAGTGATATTATTTTCTCTCCTTTTCGTAGAGAAAAAGGACTACAATGATTTTATTGTGCCATGAAAAGTTTGAATCGAGTGGGCGAATTGAATTCTCTTTGAAATTTGAATTTCATTTAAAATGTGATTTATATGTAAGCTCTCCTTTATGTTTACCAATAACTACAATATAAGTATACTTAGAAGTAACTTTTGTCCCACAATGCATTTGCTATTAACACTATCCATACGTTTGCTTCCCATACGTTTGCCCACAAAACTATTAAAGACTGAGTGTTTGAGTAATTGTAGAAGATGTTTAAAATTGTTAAAGCCGTTTTGAAATTATATTTTCCATAAAGTGTCATGTGGGTATTTAAAAAGGAAATTTTTTAATAAGATTTGTGTTAGACAGAATAGAAAATTTAAATCTCTTTTGAAGAGATTTTAAGTGTAACACAGGATTAAGTATTTATTTCGAAGCCCATCAAGTAAAAATACATAATAGTAGAAGCAGTAAACAGATGTTATGAAATTAACACATACTCAGACAGAAAAGGGCACAACAAACATAATTTTCAAAAATTTAATGCGCTTACCGTCAAATCTGAACAACACCACAATGTCACAATGTGACAAGCAAAAAAAAGAAAGCCGGCTTTAATCGCTGCTGTTTTTTTTTTCATTTAAAATTCCTTTGCAGTTTCAAAACCGCTTTAATACTTGTTTCTGCTTATTTTCCGATAAATCAACAAATCATTTGTTAAATTAATCATTGAAATTAATTAGATTCGAAATGCTAAGCCAAGCCATTCTCTTGGAGAATATATTCCATCTGAGGCCAGAGTTGTGTAGTCTTATGGTTTAAATCTTTTTGAAGTTTTTTATAAAACAGTGAATTTAATTTTTTTTTTAAACTTTTAAAATAGTTGTAGATTCCATAAAACGCATTAAGAAGTTCATAACATGCAAAAACAAAAGAGGCAAAAGAGGTAAAGGGGAAACTGTCAAAGTTTGAATATTTTCTTTAATAGTGTCAGGTGTACTCAGACCCTTCTGTGATACTATTATTTGTGCTGCAGTACCCTGAGCCCTGTGCTGCTCTATTCCTTCAGAGCAAGCGGAAGCGGAAGCGCAAGCGCAACGCATACGTTATATTTATAAGAAGCCCTGCTATTTTTAACGTACGAGTGTACTCACAGTGGTACTAGCAAGTAAAAAGTATACCTTTATTAATTATGGCTAATGAGAAAGATAATTAAAAGTTTTGCTAAGTTTTTTTCATCTTGGAAGATCTGTTAATGTAAAGAGAAATTTCTGTTGATCATAAAAATTCTTTTCGTAAATAATTAGTATTCAGTTGAGGCAGGAGTTAATGTAAGGATGCTTCATGACAACGAAAGTAATGAAGTAATTGTAGACAATATGCAAAATGCAAAATTTGTTTAAGGTTGTAAAATATTTACAAGCCTTCGTGTACCATTGCAAATTTTCAAAGGATAAAGGAAGGAATGAAACTGCCTATCAGGTTTATAACAATTGGCCTACCGAATGGTTAGGCCCATAGTTATTTCTGCCTTATATATTTCATTTATACTTCATGTACACTTTATGAAAAATGTGGCTTAGGGAAACATGGAAAGGCTTTAGAACACTCATATCTTCAGTTTGCAAATTTCCAAAACTGACTTGAGATCATCATCTAAAGCTGCATGTAATACATATTGAAATTAGAAAAAACATTAATTTAAATCTTTTGTTAAATTATGATTCATATTTTAGCATGTTGAATGAAGATTGATAATGATTGGTACTGTAATGATTCCCTCTACTCTCGCCAATCATTTCATCCTTAAGGCTACTTATTTCTCATTTGAAATGCAATGCCACGCCCTTTTCTTAAAGAGTATACTCGATTTGCCACCACAGTGGAGTTCTTTTATTATTTTAAATATTTTTAAATCCAAAGTAGTGCTTAAGATACTATTCCAGTGCCATTGGCTCTCTTTGATCTTTCTTCCTTTTCCTTGAGTTTATTGAAATTCATATAACTGCAGCTTTTAAATTTATGTATTAGTGAACTAGGGAATTAAAAACCGCATATACAAGAGAAAGAGCTTTTGCTTTGTTCTTAAAAATATAAAATAAAATATGATTTATGAAAAGAGAAAATGTAAACTTTTAGCTTCGCTGATATAAGGCTTTCACATATTGGCTTATTGGTTAAAATTTCATATCATGAACAGACTGCATTATGTCCTTACAAATATCGCTTAATTCCGCTAAAGGCTATTCACTTTTGGTTTTTGTGGATTGTGAAATACCAGGACAAAGTAAGAAGACTTTTGTTGGTGATTAGTGACAACAGGAACTGATAAAATTAATACGTTTAAAATCCAATTAAAAAGAATAACACTGAGTGAAGATAACAAAAAAATATTTTTAAATATTATTTTGTTACTAAAAGCTTTTCTCTGCTTTTACTGAACATGATAGCAAACATTTTTAAACTTTTTTTTTCAAACTCTCTTGCAGAGTTATTTTTATAAAATTTTTATTTATTATATGCAAAGCAATATCAATAACTAAAGCGTGTGAAAAATAAAAGCTTTTTCATTGCTTGTTATTTAATTCTTAAATGGAAACAATTTCATTGTAAAGATTATCCTTTAAATGACCCATTTGTAGAGCACATAAATTATCGCAAGTTTTAGAAAAACAAAACAAACTTTAAAACTTAAAAAGCACAAAAACTTTGTACAAAACTTATACGTTTATGCCACTTATGTAAATATATTTATAAATGAATATCAGCAAACTCGAAACTTGTTACTCATTTCCTAATAAAATTAATTAAAATCGCATTTATTTTAAATAAAAGGATTTGTGTAAAATTCTATTGTGAATGGCAAAGGAAATTAAAAATGATTAAAATTTCAACAAATTTCCATTTTCAAGCATTTATTTAGTAATCAGATGGCAATCTAGATGAATATGTTTTAAAATATAAAACAGAAAACAACGATTTATGCTAAACATTTTATAACGTATATCATTACTATTGTTTTAAAACTAATTAAATTAATAAAAATTATTTAAGTTTGAGTATCGCGACTGACTAGTATTATTTGTAAGTTCCCTTTTTTCAATTCAATTTGAGAAAACGTTTAGAAATTTTCTGAACGTTCCACAAATTGCATTGGAAGCTTTTTAATACTTTAAAGTACAATCTATACTGACTTTAACAAATAAACTGAACAATCAATAGATATTCTGTTCTTCTCAAAACTTGTATTTATATTATTTAAATTGTGTTTTTAAATAGCCGAAGTTATCCATACCATTTACATCCGAATGCCACCAGCATGTTTTGGCAACATAAAAAGTATTTGTATGTATTTGATTGTATTTGAACTTTAATTTTAAATACATACAAAAAATAAATAAGGAAACCAAAGTAAATTACCATCAGATATGCATTTGATATTTATAAATAAAGAAACTTTTAAAAAGGAAAAGAAAAAAATTTTTGGCAGGTAGATGAAAAGGATTTTTTGAACAGAAATTTGTGTACTTCTTAAAAAACTCAATTTATTTATTTATTTTTTATTTTTATTTATTTTATTTTTTTCTGTGTTAATTGATGGAACTTTATTACTCTGAACTTTCCCTCAGATATCTGTGCCATAAATTAAAACCTTAAATTTATCGTGTAATTAAGTTATTTGCCTTTTTCCTTACCTTACTTGTTAATTACAATTGCGCTACGAAAGCTGTAACATCTGGATAAATAAAATGCCATAAAATATTTGAAGGTAACATTTTTTTGCTATACCGCACATTTTAAGCGGGTGCTCAAATATATTTTTCTTTTCTTCTTTAAGGATAAAGAATTTAATATTAAAAATTTGTTTTTATTTCAAATGATTTGCAATGAAATTTTATTCAATTTGGTTTTCTAAAAATTGGTTCTCTTCCTTTAAAAGTTATTTCAAGTTTTTGTAATTATCTTAAGCTTTTTAGATTTAATAACAAAATATTTATTATTAAATTAATATAATAATTTTCATAGTTGTTTGCTTTTTTTTAAAAAAAAACGAACTAAAAATTTCAATTATTCTTCCGTAGGCGAACGAAAAATGCACAGCCTACTAAACTAGAAGTCGCGGTTTCGATTCCTGCCTAGACCCTGTGTGTTTTCCTGCGGCCAAGCTAAAAGCTTTGCAGGTTACACTAACTTAAAAAAAAAAAAAATTTAAAATATTTTTAAAATAGATTGTTGTAAATAAATTAAAGTATAATAATTTTTAATTTTTTTTTTTATAGAAATTTATTTATTTTTTATTTTTTTTATTTATTTATTTATTTTCTGTATTTAAATCATTTTTATTTACATATTTTTAATTATTAAGTTTTTGGCTTTTAAAAGGATTAATTTATTAATATTTATATTATTATATATATTTAATTTTTTATTTAAAAAATTGTCTTTTTTATTATTTTGGAGCGTTCTGGCAAATTCCAATCAATCTAGGAGAGCTGTATTTACTAAACACAAAAGAATATAGTGCCGTTTGTGAGAAGTCTTAAATTCGATGCGTTCATTTAAGCGTTTCATTAGATGCCAATAATATTTTACAATTAAACAAAAAGACTAAAGCTTCTTCGAAAGCTTTTACAGAAATTTGGTCTCATATCTATATCGAGCTTCAAATGCATTAAAATTGATTCTTGGCAGATGCGTATAATTCTTAAGGACATTCATTTGGAGTTTTCATTATTACATTATTATTAGTTATCATTATAACCGAATGAGTATTATGTGATCAATTAAGTAAACTTTCTCGCTTCTTATAAAACACTAAACCATTAAATACAATAGAATAACTATCAAATTAACAAATTTATTTTTAATTTTCCAAAGATAAATATTTATTTTTAAATTTTCAAATATTTATTTAAAAAAATTTTCTACAAATAATTAACACTTTGTTTTGTTTGCTTGGCATTTTTTTCATTACAAAAGACTCTGTATTACATTTCGAGCATTTAAATCGAAAAAGAAAATTAAACAAGTTCAATGCCTTTGAAGGATACACAAACATATTATGGTGTCCTTCCTCAGGCGAAATGATTAAAAGAAAATAGCAATTACAAAGAATAAGACACTATCTGTGGGTTACATTATCATAAATCCAGTAATTCTTTTACCTTTAATTTCATTGACTTTTATCCATTTTTGCCAAGCTTTCGTTTTGGTTTTTTTTTTTTTTTTTTTTTTTTTTGTATAAAAGAAATACAAACTCTTTTATTACTTTATGAAAAGGATGTGAGAATAAAAATTTCATATTTGCTTTAAAAGCTTTACAATTTTTTCTGGCAGGAGAATTTATTCAATCCTCTCCACTTTTAGACCAAGCTAATGAATAAAGCTGTACTTGTGCCACTCAACGCTTTATTAATTGCATGCCTGTTTTTCCTTTTCGCTAAGCAAGTTTTTTTCTAATTTAAGCTGGCATCTTGTCCGTCTCATACTTTGTTTTTTTCCAGCATTTCTTTAACATATTTGAGATGAAAAATTATTTGCTTTTTACGAGTATACTTTTGCACTGCCGTAAAAACTTAAACACAATAACATTCGCTCAGAACTATAGTTGCTACTTGTTTCTTTGTGTTTGTGCGTTAAACCAGACAGCCATTCTTAACTGAATGGTGAAATGCCTTTATCCGACTTATTTTTTTTTTTCTACCTTTTTTTATACTTGAGCGGTGTTTTGTGCGCTTTTTTTCAACAAAAAAAAAAAAAGTCAAAAACCAAAAGGGGCGGATGTTAAAATGAAAAATTATTTTCTCTTATTTTCACAACAAAACCACAGAATTACTCTTTTTATTTGCTTTAATGCGGCTCCATTTATGCAACGTAATTGTTATAATCTTTTTATTTTACAAAATTTCAAATGGTCTTCTGAAATATCGACTACTTAAAAACCTGTAAAAGGAAAGCATTCTGGCAAATTGGAATTGTGCTACTTCAATTTTGTTGATTGAACTTCGAAGCAGCTTTTTCGATATCGTGCTTTACAAATATGTATTACTGCGCTCTGTTTGTAAAAACTCCAATGAAATGCTATAAATTATATAAAATTTCAAAAATATTCGGTTTCGGTTCCATTATGCCTTGAAAAGCTTCTTAAGTTATATTTTTTTTGCATTTTTCTTTAATTTAAATGTTTTTGATATATTTTGAATAGGAAAAATATTTAAAAAAGCTCTAAAGCTCCAAAAAAAAAAAAAAAAAATTAAATTTGACTTAAGAACATATTGAAATTGATTTGGAAGTAAAGTAATGTATCAGACGCTTTAGAAATGTTTGCTGGGCAACATCACTATGGATCATTAGTTGTTGGCTTTTCAAGCTTATATTTATTTTCATTTATTTCTATTTCATCCTTGTTTGAGTTGACAAAACCTTGGCCAATACAAAAATGGAAGAGAAAATGTTTGAGTTTCTTGTTACAGCTTCGATTCATTAAACTTCCCGATTAATTAATTAATTATTTGTAGCCGGGGGGCGTTGCTTAAGTCTCCAGTTCTTCTTTAACACGAAAATATTTGTGTAAAGCTTTCCTGAAGATCTGCACCACGATGAGTTGAGATGCGCACTAGAGCCAGCTAAACCCACAGCAATCAATTTGAATGTCCTTTTCAGTGAAATTTAATTTAAATTTTTGTTAGTTTTATTACATTTTGGAATATGTAAAAGGAAACGACTTTAAATTCTAATTTATTTTATTTCCAAAAATATCCTTGTTCCTGTCACGGGTTAATACTTTTTTTTAAAGCTGCATTGAAGTCGGCCTGACGACTTCTGACAGTATGTACTACGTACATATTGCCAATAAGTCTGCAAGCCATCGATTATTGAACTTAAAGCTGTATTGAAGACGGCCTAACGACTTAAACATATTTTTTACTTAAGATTTTCTATATTTATTGACTTGTGAAAACATTTTTTTTCCTAAAATTTATCAAAGTGAAAGTTTTTGATTTGTATTTTACAAAAATGTGACGCTCGCTTACACCGACCTATTTGAATGACTTACATAAACCTTTTTTACATTCCATTAACTTTTATTCGTCATTCAGATACATTTGTATGATTCTACAGGAGACGTCCTTGTATCTCATATTTATTATGCAGGCCAAATAAATTAATTTTTAAGTTAATTGCATTTATAGAGGAAATTTATTCACATGCAGTTATTGACAGTATTGAAGTTTTCAAGTGAACTTTTTTTCAAATTATTGCAATGCATATAAAACGTATTTAATTTTTTATTTAATTTTCAGTTGATATCGCGCTTATATAACATTTTCTTTCCTATACGGTTTATTGGGAGATGGGCTTAAGTGCTTTTCAACTGTTGAGAACACTAAAACGAAATACAAAAACCCGACATTGTTATAAATACACATCTTAACAATTTAACTCTGTTGCAATTTAATTTCGAATCAAGCACAATAATTTCTTTTTAACCGCAATTTTTATGAGAATAAGAAAATAATGAAATATGTGTTTTTACACACAGCCATTCCTACTCATGTGTGTAAATTTATGAAAATAAAAACTGCAATGTGTTAACTTTCATCGTCGTTCTTATTGCAAAATTTCCTCCGTCTGGCATTTTACATTTCAGATGGTGTGCTACATAAAAACTGTCGATATTATTAATTCGCATAAGGCTGTCAGTAACATTTCAAAATTAGTTCACATAAAAATGATTGCAAACTCTAATCTCTTTGGCGATTATTAGTCGCCTGCCTTTGGACTTTTCTCAGGAGCCTTTTAAAGTTTTACATGTTTAAAAAACTAAAGTAAATGTATGTTGAGAAGTTCTAATAAAGCAGGCGTTGTATCCTCAAACTGCTCACTTATTTTTACTTAGAAGCTCTAAAACAGCGTGCCAAATTTTTGAATAAAGTTTTTCACTTTCTCTATTGTTTACACTGCCAAGGATAGTTGCGGCAATTTAATTTGGCAAGGCAATGATGTGGGCTGCAGAATAAAGTAAGATGTGTTCCGAAATTAATTTTATATCAGAAAATAACACAGAGCTTCTAAGAAATCAGGGAAAGCTGGCCAAACCTCTCTCGAAGTTGTATGAACAATAAAAATTTTATCGCCTACAATCATAGTTAAGAGCACGCAGCTGTCAGGCTTCAGCTTAACACTTTAAAGCTTTTGTAAGAGGCTGCTAGTCCACTTCTATGTGCAAGCGGTAATCTTATAAAAGATTATTATTATTAAAGCTAAAGCTTTCCGAAGTATATGTGCTGGCAGTTCCATAGGCTACGATGTTAAACAATTAGAAAATATCTTTTACTTTTTTATTCTAGCAAGACTTAATTAAATTCAATAAAGTATTTAATAAAGTCTTTTAATATGAATAATAAATAAATTTATATAATTTATAAATTAATTTATATAATTTATAAATTAATTTATATAATTTATTTATTATTCTTTAAATTTTTATAATTTATTTACTATTCATTAAATTTATATAATTTATTTACTATTCATTAAATTTATATAATTTATTTACTATTCATTAAATTTATATAATTTATTTATGATTCAATAAATTTATATAATTTATTTACAATTCATTAAATTTATTTAATTTATTTATTATTCATTAAATTTTTATAATTTATTTATTATTGTTTAAATTTATATAATTTATTTATTATTCTTTAAATTTTTATAATTTATTTACTATTCATTAAATTTATATAATTTGTTTATTATTCAATTAATTTATATAATTTATTTACTATTCATTAAATTTATATAATTTATTTATTATTCATTAAATTTATATAATTTATTTACTATTCATTAAATTTATATAATTTATTTATTATTCATTAAATTTATATAATTTATTTACTATTCATTAAATTTATATAATTTATTTATTATTCATTAAATTTTTATAATTTATTTATTATTGTTTAAATTTATATAATTTATTTATTATTCTTTAAATTTTTATAATTTATTTACTATTCATTAAATTTATATAATTTGTTTATTATTCAATTAATTTATATAATTTATTTACTATTCATTAAATTTTTATAATTTATTTACTATTCATTAAATTTATATAATTTATTTATTATTCATTAAATTTTTATAATTTATTTATTATTCATTAAATTTATATAATTTATTTATTATTATTTAAATTTTTATAATTTATTTACTATTCATTAAATTTATATAATTTGTTTATTATTCAATTAATTTATATAATTTATTTACTATTCATTAAATTTTTATAATTTATTTATTATTGTTTAAATTTATATAATTTATTTATTATTATTTAAATTTTTATAATTTATTTACTATTCATTAAATTTATATAATTTATTTATTATTATTTAAATTTTTATAATTTATTTACTATTCATTAAATTTATATAATTTGTTTATTATTCAATTAATTTATATAATTTATTTACTATTCATTAAATTTTTATAATTTATTTATTATTGTTTAAATTTATATAATTTATTTATTATTATTTAAATTTTTATAATTTATTTACTATTCATTAAATTTAAATAATTTATTTACTATTCATTTAATTTATATAATTTGTTTATTATTCAATTAATTTATATAATTTATTTACTATTCATTAAATTTATATAATTTATTTACTATTCATTAAATTTATATAATTTATTTATTATTCATTAAATTTTTATAATTTATTTATTATTCATTAAATTTATATAATTTATTTATTATTATTTAAATTTTTATAATTTATTTACTATTCATTAAATTTATATAATTTGTTTATTATTCAATTAATTTATATAATTTATTTACTATTCATTAAATTTTTATAATTTATTTATTATTGTTTAAATTTATATAATTTATTTATTATTATTTAAATTTTTATAATTTATTTACTATTCATTAAATTTAAATAATTTATTTACTATTCATTTAATTTATATAATTTGTTTATTATTCAATTAATTTATATAATTTATTTACTATTCATTAAATTTATATAATTTATTTACTATTCATTAAATTTATATAATTTATTTATTATTATTTATTTATTATTATTATTTTATTATTTATTTATTTATTATTTTTATTTTTACAATTAGAAAATATCTTTTACTTTTATACTCTAATAAAACTTAATTAAATTCAATAAAGTATTTAATAAAGTTTTTAATAAGATTTTTAATAAAGTCTTTTCATATTGATAATAAATAAATTTATATAATTTTTTTTATTATTTATTGTTTATTATTTATATAACAAATTTATATAATTTATTTATTATTATTTATTTATTATTATTATTTTATTATTTACGTATTTATTATTTTTATTTTTATAATTAGAAAATATCTTTTACTTTTATACTCTAATAAAACTTAATTAAATTCAATAAAGTATTTAATAAAGTTTTTCATAAGGTTTTTAATAAAGTCTTTTCATATTGGTAATAAATAAATTTATATAATTTTTTTTATTATTTATTATTTATATAACAAATTTATATAATTTATTTATTATTATTCATTTATTATTATTATTTTATTATTTATTTATTTATTATTATTATTTTATTATTTATTTATTTATTATTTTTATTTTTACAATTAGAAAATATGTTTAACTTTTATACTCTAATAAAACTTAATTAAATTCAATAAAGTATTTAATAAAGTTTTTAATAAAGTCTTTTCATATTGATAATAAATAAATTTATATAATTTTTTTTATTATTTATTGTTTATTATTTATATAACAAATTTATATAATTTATTTATTATTATTCATTTATTATTATTATTTTATTATTTATTTATTTATTATTATTATTTTATTATTTATTTATTTATTATTTTTATTTTTACAATTAGAAAATATGTTTAACTTTTATACTCTAATAAAACTTAATTAAATTCAATAAAGTATTTAATAAAGTTTTTAATAAAGTCTTTTCATATTGATAATAAATAAATTTATATAATTTTTTTTATTATTTATTGTTTATTATTTATATAACAAATTTATATAATTTATTTATTATTATTCATTTATTATTATTATTTTTTAATTTAGGTATGTATTATTTTTATTTTTATAATTAGAAAATATCTTTTACTTTTATACTCTAATAAAACTTAATTAAAATCAATAAAGTATTTAATAAAGTTTTTAATAAAGTCTCTTTATATTAATAATAAAAAAATTTATATAGTTTTGTAACTTATCAGTTTTTAATACAAATTTTGCAATAATATAGATTTAATTTTGCTATTAATTTCAGCCGCTCTTAGACTGATTTTTCAAGTAATGTAACGTAAAAGCTCTTATTGCGTTATACGAGTATTATTACGTTATACGATTGTTATGAAAAGTGATATGTAAATATATTTCCATGATCTATTTTAGTGAAATGCACCTGACCTGACTTTGCCAGCTAATAACTTTTCAATTATTTTTTTATAAATTTTTCCAATGATCAAATATTTATTTTAAAGTTCTCCTTTTTAATTTTCTTATATTTTTATTTATTTTAATTCTTAGCTCTTTTTTTTTTTTGAAAATTTCGACCCTTTTCTGATTTATACTGTTTACTTTTAATTTGGAAATGAAGATTTTTCTATGTAAACATTAATAAGAAGAATTAATAATTTAATTACTTAAAGCACGACAAATTTTTTAAGACTATGAAAAAAATTAAAAACTTTTTAAATGGAGTATATTCGATGCTGCTGAACTTCTAAATTCAGTTACAACTGCCTTGTCTACCATGTAATGAATATAATTCGTCTTTTACCCAAAGTTTTCTTGCTTACTTGTAAAGCGAAATATGTATCTTCTCAGAGTCAAGTTTTTCAACTATAGAAATGCAATGCACGTACAAGTTTTTTACAATATAAAAAGATTTATTATGAAATCATAATTTTGCTTCAAGTCATATTTCTTCTCATTTATTCCCACACCCTTCCTTCGTTTTATATCAAACCTACACTCACTATATGCCGTGTATGGCATATATTTGAGATGTATATCTTGAAAGTATTATATATGTTTTGCACATGAATACACTGTGCTGAGAATATATGATTGTTGGTGGGGGGCATTTGACTTACGATAAACCCCCCACACATTGATCAAATATATACTTTAAAATAGTAGTTTTTGTCATTAAAGTTGCTATGGGGAAAGCTTGTGCTGCGATATATTGAAGCTGAAAGCAGTTTCCTCTTTGTTTTCATTATGCCAGCCAGTTTTAAGTAATTTAGCAGTCAAGAATGTTTCTGGAAATGTTTTATTCATCCCATTATTTAATTGTAAAATATTTACTTAAACGGAATTAAAAAGATTAAAATAAACGTTTTTATTTATTCCTTCTTTGAACTTAAGTGGGAAAATATAATAAATATGTATGTATATGCTGCCTTAGGGAATTCTTAAATAGAGGTTAAGTGTCCGCTCAGTGTTTCCTTCTAAAGAAGTTACTAAATGCAACAGTTTACTTTTCTCAGGAGCCTTTTAAAAAGCTTTTTGGGGAGACACTATTCAAAAGAAATCAATTGCACGGCCATAAAGACTCTTCAATACTTTCCCATTAAAATTGCCTGCAACGCGGGATTGCAGCAACCACTAGAAGCAACTATTTATTAATATTTGCTTAAAGTATGCAAAGTTCCAGAAATGCAGTTTGGTTTTGCTTACCTTTATTTACTGCGTTTCTAAGTATTCAGGAATGATATACTTTTGATATTTACAGACGTATAAAAATTTGGTATGAATCTGATTAATGCAATTTTACTTTATCTATTAACAAATTTTCTTCTATTTTCAAATGGTTTAAATTTTACTTACAAATTACAGGAAAAAGGTTAAGATGAAGTTAAAGTAAGTTACAGAATTAGAGATCCAATCAAGTATTACCCGAGACAAATCTTACCTAATTGACTAGCAACCTCCTCTCACCACAAAAATTTAGCCTGAAACGAGCTACGGTGGCACAAACCGGCTTAATAACATGAAAAAAAGGACAATTTTTTAGATTAGATGCAAACAATCAACCTTTTTTTGTATTTCTAGCACCTTGAAGATATTTCCGAATAGTTTTAAACTTATCTCAGATGTATCCGAGTTATCGCTTAAATAATTGCAACAAAGCTCCAACGATAGACAGCTCTGAGATGCCTTTAGTTTGAAACTAGTTTATATAGACAGTAGGGAGCTTCACATTTTCCCGACGAATACAGGGCTCTTTCGCCCAAATAATTTCAATTCTATATATATGTCCCTTAAAAGATGTCGAAGTAACCATTCCATCACGTCGAAACCTAGAGACAAGGAATCAAAATTCCACCAACTTAATATCAGATGTAAACGACGCTGGCTCCAAGAAATTTTCTTGATCATCGGTTTCCATTATTCAATATGCATAAATTTGTTTGCAATACGCTACATCGATGGATCTTTGAGCCACGAACTTTGAAGAACATCATCTACAGTTGGTCTTCGTTGAGGATCAACATTTGGCATACTTTTGATTAGAGAAGTTGCTCGTTGAGAAACCTGTCTCCAAGAAGGATGGTTGAAACGAAACTGCCCCTCTTTTATTTGGTCACAAGCTGGCGAGCCGTAATCATCAGAAAACGGTAGTGTTCCGCTTAAACAAGTAAATAAAACAACTCCCAAGCTCCATATATCTACTTTTTTTGTAAAGTCTTCACGACCACCTGTTAATAACACCTCTGATGCAACGTACCAACTTAATATCAGATGTGAAGGGGGAAAACTTAAGAAGTGTAAACATAAATAAATGCAAAAACCTTTTGTAGTGCAACTTCCAGCCATTTTCTGCTGAAGGAGGTTACTAAATATGTGATCGATCGTTTCACCCAAAAATAGTGCGAAAATAAAACCATTCTCGAGCAGCGTTTCCTTATGGCGTTTTCTTTTCTACATTAAAAATGTTGCCCTGTGAAAAGGGGCCTTTTTAAAATGTTTTGCCCGCCCTGTGAAAGTGCAATTTTTTATATAACGAGAAAAGAACACAAATTAGAAAAAAGTGCAATGCTTTTTTTTAAACAGCTGATAAAAAAAAACATAGAAATATGTAAGCAAAAATGTTGAGTTGCCAGATTGATAATTCATCTGTTTGAGGAAACAAATTTTTTTTTTATTAGCTCATATAAATAAGCTGCCGCATAGTAATCTTTTGTTTGTTTTATATGATACAAAATATAAAAATAATTATTAAAATCTAATTTTCTGACTCTTTCAACTCAAAAGACTTTTTTTGAACATTTTCTGGTAACGCTGTGCAAGAATAAAAACCATGTGTTTTACAAGGCAATTTCTGCCCTGTTGATTTTCTCAGGGCAAAAGTGCAATGCCTTTTGCACTGGGAAAGGGCAAAATTTTTTAGAAAAGAACACGCAACCCTTTCGCAGGGCAACACATTTTAGAGAACAGAATAGAAAATTGCCCTCCCTGCGGGTAGTGTTCGCTTTTTCTGTAGAAAAGAAAACCCCATTAGTTTCACGAAGTTATTGAGCAACTCGAGCATTCCTTAATCTCTGAATTCGCTCAATGAATAGAGAACACTAGATGCCTGAGTGGAATATTGGATATCTGCCTATTTCGACGGACCCATAGTGTCCTGCAGTTCGAATTACTTTTTATTCATACTTTTCAACCAACCACTTAACCACTAGAATAACCAACGACTTCCTTTTACTTACCAATAAAATTTTGTAATCCCTTTCGGTTTTTATAGATTTTCTGTTTTCGTATAAAATTTTTTAACATTGCCAGGATATGATAAATTATTTTTTTCGTCTGCTTAATACGATTCTCCTTTTGTATTACACTTTTTACTAAGCAGAAATCTATTATTCAGCGCTAAATTAACTGTGCTCGGTTTAAACTTTGCCCCCTCTGTTAATTTATTATTTCCTTTAGAAGTTAACAAATTGCTTAACAGCAAATTTAAATCTAAAATCTTTTGTGATAAAAAAAAAAAGAAAATTCTAATAGGGAAACCCCCATAATTGGGGTTTTTATTTCACGTTGTCAATATTTGTATATCTAAAGTAGACGAGAGTCGTTTCTTGGAAAAAACTCCAAGTTTATAAGAAATAATTGATGAAAAAAGAAATGACAGCAAAATTTTGTACAGCGCATAGTCAGCAAGACTGAAGACTTTTTGCTTTTTAATCCCGCCAATCATTTAAAAATATCAAACTTTAATTAAAGTAGCATCTGCATCAAATGTTCTCGTCAACTATAGTATTTTGCTTTAATGTTTTCAGTAACCAAAAAAAAAAGAAAAAAAGAAAAAAAAAACAAAGTTCCACCTCTTATACGTTTTCATTTTTGAAATGTACAAATATTTGTTTTAGTCCTGCTTGGATTGCGAGTACATTCGGAAACGCTTGAACATTTTAATACGCACCTGTTATTATTTCATATAAAAATTTTTCAAGGAGCAAAATATTTGTATATTAAAAAATAACGATGACAATTTGCCTGAAACTTGTTTGTGGCAATTCGTAAATAATTGCATATATAATTAAAGTTTGCAACGTATACGTTTGCTTGTCATCTCCTTTTCCACGCCACATATAGAATTTGGTTACCATAATGATGGCTTTTAATAAAATAAAAATAAATTTTCCAGGTTCTCTTTTCAACTTGTCGCAAAAACGTTATATTGTGAAAACAGCAAAAATGAAAAAATAAAAAAAAAAAAATAGAGGAAAATAATTTATTTTTATAAAGAAACTAAAATATAAATAAATACTAAAACACACTTAAAGCAAATTCATCATACAAATTCGTCGTATTAATAAGAAAGCACAACAAAGTAAATAGAAAACTTTGTTAAATAAAGCTAAAAAGGGGTGGGGGTAGGGGTGGTGTGGTGTAGGTTTTTGGTAGTGAACGCTCATTACTTTCAAGATTCTGGCGAATAGATTTTGTGTATGCACATACAGCAGTTACAAGAAGTCCTGCAATATGGTTCTACACTGTAAAAAATTACTTGCTGATGTTAGCGAATTGCATAAGTCCATTTTTTTGTCTGGTAATGTGGCTTTGTAGCCGTGATACAAAGTTTTCAATAAGGCAAGGCTTTTGCCATGAAAAATTCCTGGTACAAGTATAATTGTGGTTTAATGAGTTTTTATATTTGCCGAAAAGGAACAGAGTCTTTTCGACAAACATTATTGAATTTTTGAGTCTCTTGCCCCTCAACGTTTACTAGCAAACCGCATACATACATCGATAATGGAATGCGAAAGAAAAAGTGTAGAGAAACAAATATTCTGCGAAAAAGTAGGAAACTTGTGAAAAAGAACTGATCGTGCTACAAAATAGCACGATTAGTCAAATGTAGCATGTGTGCTGCAAAAATAGTGTAGTGTGGCTTAGAAATGAATCTGAGTGGCAGTAAATAGTCAAAAAGCAAAGAAAAAATTGTGAAAAAAGAAAAAAGAATGGCACTAGCAAAGTCCGTTTAAAATAGGAAGGGTTCCACATAAGATTTTCGTGTCCATGAATCGTACGACTGTGTAGGATAGTGAAACATGGCCGTTTGCAAAGCTTTCCTTCTCCATTACGACCATTACCTTTTGCATTTTTTACAGAGTGCAAGCTTGTTGGACTGTTATCCTCTTGGTTACGTGTTTCTTCGCCGGCTTCCCGCCATCCTTGAAAATATAGCCGACTGCAATAACGTGTAGTTTTTTTTTATCGATTTATATAAATTTATATATGCAAGTGTTTTTTTTTTCTAGCATAAAGAATAAAAGTAAGAAAGCAACTCTCAAGCTCGTTAAGTATTATTTATATTTTTTTAGTTCCCTATTTTAGTTTCAGTTTGTTTATATATTTATTTTGTTTTTATTTTATATGTTTTGTCTTTCGGCTTAGTCCTGTTTGTACTTTTTTAATTAAATTCCATTTTGTGATGATGTTGACGAGCACTAGACGTAACAGCAAAAAAATGTTTATATAAAAATACCATAAAAACATGCAACTGGAATTTTCAAAAGAATCAAGTTTTTTCTTAAAACAATAACAGACATTCTACATAAAAGAGCACAAGAAATAGAAATAAAAATGTTGTAAATTAAAATTGTTTGTAAGAGTTTTATATTTGAATTAAATGTGGTTTCCAACTCCATATCCTTTGACTGAATATTAAGTGTCAAGGTTAAAAAAACTGTTAATTCTCGAAAGTAATTTTAATTGGTGCATAAGTTTAGAAATAATTAAATTGCTCATAAGGAGTTACATTGTATATGAATCGCATGTTAGGTAGAGCATAAGTATTATAAAAGTTATAAGCTTGCTGGGGAAAATTTTGTGAAAGGCTTGCTTGCCTTCAGCTTTTTCTTACAAAATGCTAACGCTTAATGAATAATACATAGTTAGTTTCATATTATGACAAGGAAATGAATTATTTTGTTATATATATTATTCTTTTACCGAAAAAGTAAAGTATTAAGAATGACTTGCATATTTTTTCTTCTTGCCTGATTTACTTTTTAATAAAATCCTTTTCTTTGCTCAAAACGAAAGTATAAAATATACAGATTTTAATAATAAAATACAATGAAATGCAATAGAAAAATTCTGCTATATTATTAAATTTTAAAATTAATTATAAAAAAAAAAAATAACTTAATATTAAATTTCTAAATTATTACGAAATTATGCATGAACTTTTAGCGTAGTCTTTAATTATAAATATTATTTTTTCTTTAAAATCTAAGTAAATATTTCTTTATATACAATAAAGAAATCTATTTCATTAAACTGCTTTATACAAATTATTTTTACAAAAAAAAAAAAAAAAAAAAAAAAAAAAAAAAAAAAAAATTCCATTAATATTTAATCACTATCCTTTAAATTATCCTTTTCCCATTGCGTATAAATTTTCTAGTTTGTCGTTTCTAAATGTTTCATTCCATTTGCCATTTCTTGCTTCCCCTCCTTCTGGGTGAGTTTATTTATGTTTAAAGAGAAATTTAAGATTGACATTATTTTCTGTCATTATACACAAAAATCGTTGCATAGAAGGCCCGCGGCAAAGATAAAAACTGGCGAAAAAAGAAAAAACTTAACAAAAAGGAAATGATATACAAAAAAGGCAATAACAACATAAAAAATGTCAAAATGAAATATGCTAATAAAAAGGATAATCTTACAAGCAAAAATCCTCTCGACATATTTGAGTGTTACAATGCCAAGAATAAACCGACAATAAGAACAGCATGAAATGTACAAATTTTACTACTAACAGACACGAACTACACAAAAAAAAAACAAAAAAAAAAACAAAAAAAAAAAACATTAAAAACATTAAAAAAAAAAGTAAAACGAAAAAAAAAATTTTTGGGGAAAAAAGTGTCTAATTAATATCGTAAAAAAGGACCCAGTTAATTGTAAAGCGAAATATAAGAATGCAAATTAAACAAACGACAGAAAACATTACAAATTAGACAAAAATAGCCAAAGAAGACCAAAAAAAAAAAAAAAAAATTCCTTTTACATCCAGTAGATAATACAATAAGGAAAAAGGACAATTTCAGACATTAGAAATCAAGCGGTATTAGAAAAGTTTGAATATGAAAAACCAAAAAGGAGCTTTAAAACCAAACAGCCATTGGCACTATAATTAGTATCTGTAATTAAGAGTTTTTTTATTATAACGTCCCCCCATTCACTTGTTTGCATATAAATAAAGAACAGAAATAATGTGGTGGGTGTTATGGGTCGTGGTATAACATTTTTTTCCTTTCGTTAAATACAAATAGATTAATGCTTTCATATGTATGCAAGTAGTGTTGCGTGAAATATATTAAATTAATGTGTAGCGAAAAATAAAAATATCCTATAAAATATTATAACCAATCGATATTTTAAAAATAAATATTGTCTTTCCCAGAGATGCTAAAAAAAATGATTGAAATATTCGATAGAAAAAAAATGTTTTGTTTTCATTGCTTTTATTATAATTAAATTTGCATAAATATTAAATAGAGAAGATAAATAAATTATAATTTAATTTGTATTAAAAACTAACATCAGCAACACTGCGATATGAGAAATATTTATTAAGGCAAATAAAAAATATATAAAAAAGCTTTTGATTTCAATATACACTATGCAATATTTTCAGATCGTTACAGCAGAGACAGCAGCAATACTACAATGCTTTTCTATGCATGCACAAATTGCTTATTTACTCATGCCAGGAAAGGAGCTGCTTATCAGCTATTTAGCCAAATTTATTTGTCAACAAAAGGAGTTCGAAAGCAGTTTTGATTAAAAACTACAAACTCTATATTACTAGTAAATAAGTCAACTGTTTAGTCATCTAGTACTTTACAAGTCAAAGGATATAACTTTCATTCTTCTCAGTCTGCATAAAATGCCATTTTAGTATCCCTTTCAATGAAGTCATATTTCAAAAAAAAGTTATTTTATTTGTCCTTAAGCTACATATATTATTTTTTCATCTTTTAAAAGAAACTTTTAAATCATCCAGCGGAATAATAGGAAATGGTGTACAAAATAACGAACAACCTAAATCGTCTAAGATTAATTCTTACTTCCTCTAGTCACAATTTTTTTTAGTCACAATCTTAAATTATAATATTTCATTAAGATATTAAATAATAAAGTAACACAAAATATTGGAATCATTTCTTATTTCCGATAGCAGGGAATGAGCATAAAGGTTGCAGCGAGGAGAACTACATGTTTTTATTTTCAAAACATTTTACATAAAAACAAATTATTTATGACTGTCGTCATTTTATATTAACTGAAGGATAATAAAAGGACATGCCATCTTTAATAAAGTAAATTATTAAAATATATTTTCGTATAATAATAAATTGTTGGAAAACGTGACAAATTTTTTTATGATTCAGCTTGCTGGTTTAAAAATGCTACACGAGAATACTGAGAATATTTATATAATGTAAATTTCATTCATATTAAAGTATTTGGAAAACATATGATTAAATTTATGAGAATAATTTGGCAGAATTATAAATAGTTGGCACAATATTCGGGGCAAAGGTATGAGAAGTTCTTCTACAAAGCAGTTCCTTGTAAGAGGTTTATAATCTCCTACCAAATATCGTATAAAACAAAAACATAGAATAAGTTATTTCTTATGCCAACAATAAACTGAAAAATATTTCCATATGAATTTTCAAACTATTTGGAAAATTAACTCTTTCAAATGCTCGTAAGACCCTGTTAAAACAAGTACTCAACAACAACCAAAATCTTAAGCCTCCCATTATTATTTACATTATCATTGACAGGTTAATTGTAATAGCACATAATTTTATTAATTATATAATATTTAATTATAACAAGGCTTCAAAAAATACACGGGTTAATAAGGCACAAAACGAGGACAATTTCTCTATTCAGGTGTCCTGTTTTTTTTTCGCTTTGCAAGTTAATTAAACTGAAATTAAGTATTAATAAAGCTTCCGCAAAGTATCCAAAAATTATCTTGTAGAACTAATAAAATATATAAATATTTCATTGAGTTATAAACATAATGAATATAATTTATTTCTCCATATTTACACCATAATATTTTATTAAAATGATGGCTAAATAGATGACTTATTACTTGCCTTCAAATTTAAAATAGAGTATAATCATTTGTGAACAATAATCCTTTAGGGACATTTTAATTACCACATTAACTAAAAGATAAGAAATTGTCTATTAGGAAAAATGTATAATACCGATATCCAGTCATCTAATATGCCGTCATCATTTGTATGGAAATCTGGAGAATTTACACAAAAAGGAAAGTTTTTTGATTGCCTTGAAAAATTCCTTAATTCCAATTAGTTTATACTTCATCACAGGATTTCCACATATTTTACATGAATAATCTCAAGCAACATCTAATAACTTCGTATGTTTCCTCAAGTGTCTTACAGCTCTTTACTTTCATATAGTCTATGGCGAGTCATGTTGGATAGAAGGTAATAACCTGGTCCACTACACAGTGAATCGCTGCTTACATTTCCGCCTGAATTCTGGCCGTTTTTTTAACAAATAAATAAAACGACTTTGACAAAATCAATTGTTTTCATTCTCCCAGGAAGAATTTGCTTCCGATCCATTAAACAGTAACTCATTGATGGTTCCACCAGCTCATTTTCCAATTCTCTGTTAAACTTTGAACTTAACCTTTTGAACACGTCAGTCAACCTGTTTGTCACCCCCAATAAATATTTATTTACAGCCAATCCTGTTTTTGGCCAATTATCTTTCCCTATTTGTATATACCTTTTTTGTATAAAATTTTTGTGTTTTATAGAAATACTAGTTGGGCCTGGTCCACGTTGCTGGCCCCGAAAATTTTTCTTTTATTTTGAACTGCCTCTCGGAGAAATTTAAAATCAGCGTTTTTAATTAATGCCACTAAACACTGATTAAGGACCCAACGCCTTGAGCAAAGCAGAGGCTTATCGCGCAAATAGAGATTAAAAATTAGAGCTATTTATTTACTTTTTTCACTTCATTTTTTAATTTATTTTTTTAACGGAAATAGGTTAGGTACGATCCCGAATTGGACTAACTAATGGCACTACACGCTGATTTAGGACCCAACTCCTTCAGCGAAACACAGCGTAGGGTTATCGTGGTAAAAAACGCAAAGAAACTAAATATTGCACAATCTAACGGACGAACTTCAAACTACATAGAAACACTCCTTACAGCCCATAGAGCATGTATAAAAATTTGGTCAAAATCGGTTCGGTAGTTTTTTGAGTTTATCGTTCAGGAACATATACGTCATCAGATTAATACTTTCAAGGTTGAAGAAATCAAATATGTTTGTATAACAAAAACAGTATTACAACGTATGTACCTTGTAAAAACAGGATTGGGTGTACTGTGTGCTTTTAATATGAGAAGAAAATGTTCACTTTTGAAGTCCAAAATTTAAGTGACACTCGGAGAGACAAATCGTAGAAACATAATGAGGTTGATATAATTTCGCCTCTCATTTCAGTGAGGTGAGCTTTTGCTTACTTTGATAATGATTGGTATAGACTTCTTAGGAATAATTCGCTATAATTTCTTTCCTATAAAAGCTTTTCCTATAGAATTTAATAACGATTTTAGTACAGAAAATAATTATACAGAACGTTTATTATTTATTAACTAATGCTGTCCTTGCAACCTTCATTCATAACTACATACCACTTACTAAAAATTTCAAAACATTTTTTCCCCCTTTTTTTTCTTTTTTTTCAGTGTATTAATTTTTATTTATATTTTTACATTTCATATAAATTTTAGCTTATTGTATTCATGTGATGATAAAAAATAAATTTATTTAATAAATTAAATATATATAGAAATAAAGGCAAATAAAATAGTTAATATTGTTCATTCCATACGTATTTTGTTTTATTTATTTTTTCATATATTTTTTTAAGTTTTTCGAAATTAGGCGAACAAATTTTTACCTCATCACGATATCATATGCAATGAAATTTTGAAAAAGCCAAAATAGAAAAATATGTATAATAATTTTAAGTTTAAAATTAAAATAAAAACTAAAAATGCTAATCAAATATATATATTTAAAATTATTTAAGTATCAAGGGAATAATCGGAAAGAATAAAGATAGAATAAAAGCGGAAGCATTTCCCAAAGTTACTAAAATTCAATATCGCTATTTCTTGAATCCTTTAATTACGTTTAACACCAAAAATTCTGTGAAATTTTGTATCAAATAGAGAGTAAAATAATTCATTTTATGATCCTAAATTTTCTTTATATAGAAAAGTTTGTAGTACAAAAGAGCCATATTTTATGTTGGTTTATAAGAGGGACGGAAAAAGAGCAATTAAAGCTGCTCAGCTTTCCTCTGTCTACTTAAAGTGATAATAAAATTTAATTTAAGTATTTTCAAATGCTCTTAATAGCAATAATATGCATTCCTTTCTGACCAAATTCTTCTTAATAAATTCAAAATCTAAAACCAAACAAATAAAAACTTTTCATTAAGCAGAGGAAAGCTTCGTATAGGGGCGGCTTTAAAAATACGCTATTAAAAATTTAATAATATATATGATACTTAATGCCTCTTTATTACACTCATAAATAAGAGTGACATACATACATTTCAAGGAATAATATTGTACGGCGACTAAATGTGAGACATGATAAAGTTCAATTAAGAAATCCCCTCCAACCAGACCATGTAAAAAATTAATAAAATATCCTTTAATTTCACAAAGAAAACCACTATGAAAGTCAGATCTCACTTAACATTAGACACATACAGAGACAAAAAAAAGGAAAACAAAATGTCAATTGGCACATACATTAATAGACTTGTGGCGAAGAATATTTTATAACGCAAAATGAAGGAACGCTAAAATCAGACAAATATAAGTATTGGACAACTAACCGCAATTCTATCAACTACCAAATGTCTGACTGAATGAATGAATGAATGAATGAATGAATGAGAGATGAAATATATTTAACCAGCAGCAAAAAAAGTGTGGCAGGACAAATGCAAATGTCAATAAGAAGAAGGAGAATAAAACAAATTGTGGCATATAAAATGCAGATAATAAAATCCAACTAAAACCACGAGTAAATGTTAACTCACGTAATGAACTGAGCTTGTGTAGATGCTGAAATGGTACTCAAATACTCAGTTAGTTGTAAAGCAGTTAACAGTGGTGGCCTTCAAACCAACAAAATGCAGTCAAGTTAAGAATGTCCTTTCATTTACTGTAAAATATAACATTAACGCACACAAGCAACTTATTTAAGATGCTGTTCCGATACATGCTGATGATGATGAATTTTCTACTTTATTTCTAGTACTGTTTTATATCAAACTTATATCAAATTGTTTTTTATTTTTTTTTTTTTTTTTTTTGAAAAGTAAGTGTAACAATTTTGTCATGTCCTTTTAATAATACAATTATTATAGCTGAACGCTTTGCATTTCCAAAGCCAAGAAATGACAGGAAAAATAAAAAATTCACAATAGAGTATTACTAAGGATTCTTAAGGAAAAATTGCTTGTACAATAGAAAAGGAAAGAATTATATGGAAAGGAATTATCTGTATTTAATGGAAATGTTTTCTTTTTTCTTTAATATTATAATTTTATAAATATAATATGAGTAAAACGCTATTCGGCTAATTTTTATTTTTTTTAATTTTCCTAATTGTTAAACAAACACTTTGTCTTCCGACTGATCTTCTTATTGTAGACACAACAGAACATCAGACAGTAACCAATACTTAAAAGAAATTTTACTAAAAAAATTTTGAATCCTTTTAGTTTTTTATTTACAGAAGCCAAAGTCATGGCAAAAAACTCTGATCCTTTTGTGATACTCTAATCGTACTCAATTATTACTGGAAATTATTTCCTATACGAAATACTTTTTTTTTTTTTTTTTTTTTTTTTTTTTTTTTTTTTTTTTGTAATATTTGCTAACTGAGTGAACATTTTTTGTTTTTTTTTAAAAAATATTGAAGTTGATTTAATTTTTTTTTTTTTTTATGTTAAAATAGCATTATCTCAGAAAATTGTTTCTCACAATTAAATAAATAAAATGAACTACTCAATGCCCACATATTAGCTTTCCATAAATTTCTAAAAGTATATACTAAAACTTTAGAGCTTACAAGTAGTGGACTATTCAAATGTGAAGGCGAATGGGAATGTTTAGTGGTGGCTGTGCTAGTGTTCGCCAAAGGATCAAAAATCCAAAATTTTTTTGAAAAATCGAAATGTTTTTTTTTCTGATATTATTAGCAAATATATATTAAATACATTTGAAAGCATAAAAGAAACACACAAAAGCAATAAAAACGTAAGTTTTTCATTAAAAAATACAGAAACGGTCGTTTTTAAAAAATGACGATTTTTGGCCAAAAATGGAAAAAGTGAGACAGTCTCACAAGCTTTATGCAAACAAATTTTTGTACAGAATTGAAAAAAAATATATATTTATAAGCCATTTTTCTAATTCTTAAAATATTGTCTCACTTTTACATAAATTTGTGGTTTTATTGGATATTTTCTTTAGTTAATTATTTTGTAAAAAGAAATCGAATGAAAAATCCATCTTTCCATTTAAATACTTGAAATATAAATATAATGATAATTAATAAAACTATTTTAGTTAAAGAATTCTTTTTTTCTCGAACTTTTTATAGTAATTATTTGGAACTTTATTTTTTTTTAAATTAAGTACACCAGTTTTAATGAAAATTTTGTGATATTTTTTATTTTTACATAAAACTTGGAATTATGTGAACTAATTTTCAAAAATGAATTTCTAAATGCCATTGAGAGTTAAATATTAAAAAATATAAAATTTCTAAAAAAAAAACTTTTTTATTTATTCATTTATTTACTTGATGTTACAATTGTTTATGCCATAACCGAGTACACTTGCTGGAATATGCAGCCTTGCTCTGTTTGGACCGAATTGAGCACCCCTGCTGGAATACGCGGGGTTGCCCAGTTCAACAGCGCTTCTTCGCGGCGTCGTGTGAGTTTTCTTACGTGCTTGCGATGGCAGACTCCGTCATTCTTTAGTGATCAGTGCAAGGGGAACAACCCCCTCTCTTAAAACATACTGTACCATCTTAAATAGTAGAAATAAATTTTGTAACGACAACTCATAAAGTGTATGAATAAATAAGTATATATAAACAGTTAAAGTCGTATAAAATCTTTGATGTATGGAAGAAGAAAAAACAATACAAGAGGACCTTAGATATATATAAAGGTCCAGAAGAACCAACTGTGGCCCGTCCGCTTGCAGCTCCCAACAGGGATTATTCTCCCAGACAAACAACAATTATATGAATATAATTATAATGTGGATAGGCGAACGGGGGGAATGAATTCCTTTTTTTTTTTTTGATTTTGAATTATTAGATTTTGTTATTTCGTTTCATTCACAAGTTTAAATTATTTTCAAAATATTTCACAAATTAGCTTTGTGTGCGATTGCAGTCACGGACAGACTGAATAAACTTAATCAAAAAAATTGAATTTATTTTAAATTGACTGCACGCTATACAGTACGAGGATTGTAGATTGCCACTTCTTCATTTTACTTTTCCAAACTTTTTTTTAGCACATTTGGAGTCAGACTGCTCCTTTTTTTAATTTTTTTTAATATTTTAAATACAATATTATTTTCCAAATAAAACAGAGAATCCCACAAGAAAAATATTTTAGAATATGAGGAATATAGACTAAAAAGAGAATGAAATTACATTTCAGTAATATTAAACATTATCCTGATTTTAATTAGACAAACATTTTACACATGATGCCCGCAAGTGTTAACACAAGTGTTATTAAATCCTGCTCAAGGAGAGCATTAAAAATTTTTTAGTTTGCCACGTAAAGGATCCTTTTTTAAATTTAAATGTATTAAAAAGCATTTGTAATAAGAAACTGCTAACATGCGTGGCAATTCTTTATTTCAAAGCCTTAAGAAGCGTACAAGTATGGCAAGAAAGGACTGCTTTTTATACTTAAGTTTTAGCTTTTCCTTTACTTATGCAAGTATGTATTTTAGTATTCAAGATCTCAAGAAATTTTTAAGAAATCCAGTTTTATGGTAATTAAAATGATTATGTATTTTATTGAACTCAAGGAATTGTAGAATCGTAATTTGCTTCAGCGATCACATTTGTAAGAATTGTAATCGTTGCACTATCATAATCATTGGCGTAGGATCAGTTTGTCACTGTTGCAGGATATTCAAATATACATCACACACAAGACTGGCACAATCTGCAAAGGTTAGTCGCCACTCAGGTTTATAGAGGGTGCGTTTCCAATGGCTCTGTTATTAAATTTAAGTACAAATAAAATGAAGAAAAAATAAATAAATATATTTGTTAGCATTTACTAAATTTAGTCACGTTTTCTGTACACAATTGCTTCGCATTATTTTCTTTTTTTTTTTTTTTTTTGTGTCATGAAAATATCGCCCAGCCAAAAGTTGAGATATTTAAATGTAATTGTATCATTTGTAAATGGTTTTAAGCTGAAAAAGCACTTTTACTTTGTTCTTCTTTCCTACTGAAAATTTTGAACACGTTCGAGTGGTTGTACATACAATGGTTGCCTTTGCAAGGATATCTCTATTAGATTTACTCGTACTTGAAAATAAATGTTGTGTGAAAATCTAATTTTTGCAATTAAGTGTACCACTTTTATGTAGAATACATTTAAAGTATGTGCTTAAAAGGTATTAGTTGTTTATTCGTCTCTTTAATTACAGTCAACTACTAATAAGATCTAACAACGTACATCTGTAGCAAATGTTTGAGAGGCCAAGCAATACTGGAGAAAGGATTCCGAGTTGATGGTTATGCGTTACGCAATGTCTATTAGTTTTAAAGTGAAAGTATTTCTGTTTCACTGGAAATCAGTTTTTTTTTGTTTGGTTTTAAGACGAGCATACAAGGTAAATGTCCTGCTCCTTCAATACAAGCTGCCAGTATTATTAAAAGGGGAGAGTGGCCCTGAAGGCAGTCTACTTTTCTGCAGTGCCTCTGATGTTGAACTACTATATTTACTTGAGATATTTAAAAGGTCAGGAAATGTTGTTTATTTTATGAATCCTGTAGGTTTATTCTATGAGTCCTTCATCTTAGATGTTTGTAGGTAACTAACAGACTATCTCGTGCATCTCTCTAGTTTCTAATTATATTTTCTGATATTGTTTAAATACACAAAATGCTTACCAACTGCTTCTACGAGTATTTAAATGCAATAAACTTTCCCAGCCAGTCAGCAGTTTTCATAATATGTGGGATTAAAATATTCTATGTGTCTTTTTCTACATTTAAAGGCACAGTACGAGCAAAATACTCTCAACCTTATCACGTTTTGGCTTATAAATAGAATTGAATACGAAGAGTTTTCAATTAAAACTTTGATTGAATTTAAGCAAGTAGCTCAAGTGAGTTGGACATTGAATTCATACTTGGCGGTCATTATATTAAATATCTAGTTATTTACTTTACACGATTATATTATATATTGCTAATTATTTACTATTTATTCCACCAGATAGTCATATTCCCCTGCAGAGTGAAAATGTATAACATTTTTTAATTTTTCTTACAAATCTTTTATTTCTAGTTTTACGCGTCCTGTAATGTAATAACGCAGCAGAAAAATGTGACATAAACTGGTGGAGCAACAGAGGAACTGCCATAAGCGACTCCTGCCTGGTTTCATTTTAGTAAGTACTCTTTATAATGTATTATATATATAGCTTTTAATAAATTTTTTTAAAGAAAGATTTTTCTTTCATATTTTGATTTCTGTATAAGCAAATTTGAAACAGTGTTGAAAAAACTTGGCTTTCCATTTAAAATTATTACTTCAAAAAAAAAAAAAATTATTTTCTTTTGGTAAAAGATATGGCAACTAGTGGAAATAATTTTTATATAAAATTTTTTTAAAATAGAATGGAATCTCTTTACTTTAACTTTATCGCTTTCTTTAGTATAGCCTTGTGGTGCACAAGTCTAGTATCCTGATATTGAACACATGAAAAAAATTTTAAAAATTTTTAATTTTTTTTAATTTTATTTTAAAAGTTTAATAATTAATTAAACATTTTAAAACTACAAAAGGTTTTTAAAAGATTTATTTTATTTGATTAATTGAATTTTTTTTTATTTCCTAATAATCAAGTACAAGCCATAAATATGGATTTTTTTCAAACTACAGATAATTTTAATGGCTTATAAAAACTATCTTATTTTCTTACTCACGATTTATAATCGCGAAATATTTATATTTCATATTCGTAGTAGTCACTATGAGTTTTGTAATGGAACCACACCTTAAGGAATAATTACGTGAAGAAATAAAAAAATAACTTGCCTTTTAAAATTATATGAAAATTATATTTGCATAAATTTCTGTTCCTTATCAAAAAGTATATAAAATCGTATATAGAAGAACGCAAATACTGCCTATATTAGCAAAAAACACAATAGATATTTTTAATTTAATATTGTTTATTTAATAAGTTTAAATGTATTTGCTGTGCTCCTTAAGCTGACTTTTTCGTAATAGTGTATTTATATAATTTTTTAATATGCACTGTGGGTCAAAGTGGTTCACATTAGTGGCATAAACTTTCCAGTTTTTCTGTTGCAACCAATAACTAATAAGGTTAACATCTGGCTCTTGAAATATTCTGCTTGTAATTTTTTTTTTTTTTTGTACATTTTTAGTTTTATAAAATTCCATTTTCAGCAGCTTAAATAATAAAATGCACTATGGCACACAGACTTTTAAGACTATTTTAATCTATAATTATTAGAAATATTTTTATAAATTAAAATGACTTGATATTATTTTCTGAACTTTTTCGAGATAATTAACTGATTACATTTTCTCTTTATAAATAAATAAATGTATAAAAATATTTAAAATTTACTAGCAATTTCTTGTAGGAAATAATAAAAATTCTCATTTGTTAAGAATTTTTATTGCCTCTTTTAAACAGGCAGTAGGATTATTGCAAAGTTATTTTATGCGTTTCTGAGCGGTGCAAGTTATTGTTCACAAAATGGTTTTAGCTTTTACAAAAACATTTAAGGTCATGATTCACTATCCTAGATAGTCGAACGATTTGTCAAATATGATATGTATGCTGGAGATATATGGGATAGTGTGTTGTAAGCTAATTGTTTTATGTATTTGAAATATATATTAATTTGGCTGTTTTAAGAGAGTGCAGGGAGGTGCTCGTTCTTTATTTCTTTAGCCGAGCAGAACTTGCATGCTCAAATCCTGTGATAAATCTCGTTATTAGAATGGCTAACATTATACGAGCTAACCATGAGAAGGCTATCTTAAGTCTAGACAGTTTGAGTGACTTTCTAAAGACAGCTCAAACAAGGCATTCTAAGTGATTAAAAGATTTCTTGGTTGAATGGCGTGCATGGGCTGTCTGAGTTGTGTGGGGTGTTCTAATGCATAATGATACTATGTTACACAACTCCTAACGACTGTCTAGGATACGCTACAGTGTGCTTAATGCCTGTTAAATTTGACAACAACAAACGATCGCCCATTGCATAAGAAGGGGGTTTCCCTTAAGCACTGCTTTTGGAGAATCACTTTATTTATAGAATTTTTAAGGTTTTGCTCCATTTTAAAAAGTAACTTTTTAAAAAGTCTTATTATAGGAATAATATATTTACAATTTTTCTTACAAAGAATGTTTGACTTTCGCTTAAACGAAAAAGATGCCTGTCAATATTGACAAAGTATATTATTGGATGTGGCAGATCCTTTGCCATTAAACGAGGAAGGAAAAGCACAAAGAAAAGCTCACAAGTATACGGTTTTTTAAAGTCAGTAAAATAAAAAAAAAAATGTTAATATTTCTTTAAAGGTCTAATTTTATTATTCTAATCAAAAATTCTAGTATCAATTGCAACCTTCATTTTATTTCATTTCATTTGAAAATCTTTTCTAAAACGCTTTAAAATATTGATTGCAATGCTTTTTCGAAAGCAGAATCTTATTAAAAATTCATAGAAATTGCTTTAGGAATTTCCGGCATATTATTAAAGAAAGTAAATGGCTGAAAATGATTTTTCATTCTCAATTTCTATACGCTATTAAGAAACATTTAAATTCCTTGCAGATATTATGCGCTTCCTTTTTTTTTTTTTATTGTACATATATTATTATTTATTTATTAGCAATTGAGCCATAGTGATGGGTCCCGCAATAGCGTTTAAGGCTAATAACGTGCTTTGTGTTACAAATAACTTATTTGATTTTATTTTATTTGTCTTTTTCGCTTTTATCTTTAAAAATTTATGTGTTAATTTGCTTTTCACCGTCACGGCTAATGATTACGAAATGTGGATATTGAAAGTCATCGCATTATTGCTATTTTAAGCGTGACTTTAAAGCTTATTCTCCCTTTTAAAAGGGACTCTATACTCGTATAATCATTGGCTACAAATTTAAGCTGATCGTTATTGCTACAAATATTTCGAAACACTAAACAAGTGTCACTTGTCTTTCTTCCTTTATTTTTATTTATTCTGCGTCATGTCTTATAAAGGACAGGTTTCACTAACCATTTTTCTGTTATTAAAGTTTCCTTCAAACGCTGTTTATGTGTCAAACATTGTGTCAAATATGATGATATGCTTGGTCATCATTTTCACTTCGACCTCTTGTTGCATTGCCAATACCTTCTTGGCACGTAACCTGCAGAAGGAACTTCCTATAAAGAGCAAACTTTAAAGTAATTGCTGAGTTAATGTTTACTTCAGTTTAGCGTGACTTGCAGCTATTTAGCAGACAAACAAATATATGGAAAACTTGTTGGGAAAAATACAGAAAAATATTATAAACTTAAATAATAAAGAGAAAAATATTTATAACTCTAGAAATTGTCAAAAGTTTATCATAATAATATCAATTATTATCGGCCCTATGAAAACACTTTTCGGTTTGTGTTCAATTTATTGTTCATGCGAGTCGAATCATTTAGTGTTACTTACCAAACAATCATTTAAGGCAGAACATTTTTTATTAAAGCTTTGGACTTAAATTTGTTTGACAATGTTTTGCCAAAAAAAAAGAAAAAAAGCACGAGCTGAATAGTAAAAATTTTCAAATGTTTCCAAATAAAACCATAATTCTTTCATGGTGACTAGAACTATGTAACCATGTGCCGAAAATATTGGGAATTTAAATCAATAACATTCAGAGTTTTTAAATGTTATATTTAAAATGTTTACGTGGTAATCAATTAAATTTCATTTTATCGTAAAAATAAAATATTTTACATTTCCCAACTATATAAAACTTGAGGCACTATTTTAGTAATACCTCGTATACAATAGAACTACAAACAATAATTTTCTTCTTTGTTCAATTAATTGCTAAATTTTATGCCATTAAAAATTTATTTTTTCCACTATTAACTGGCTGGTTGGTGGAATTGTTTTTTGAAAAATCTATAAAACTATAATTAAAAGGAAAATAAATGAGTTCAATTTAGTAATAAAATTTCTATGTGAAATGAAAAAAAAAAAAACAAAAAATATTTTAGCTTCGTGAGCGCTACAATACCTCAGGGATATGCTAGTTAAGTTGACTGGATGGTATACGAAAATATCAGAGATTAAGAAAAAATTCTCTAGAGCAATAAGAAATAGATGAAAATGAAAATGAAAATAAAAATGAAAAGTTTTAAATGAACTTTTGTCAGCTTCATTAACATTTCTGTAATGTACACCCATACTCAAAATTAACAAAAAAAAAAAAAAAAAAAAAAAAAACAAATTGCACAGGTGCCACTGCAATATCCGGCGAAGGTTCATCCATATTTATATAAATGAAAGGATCAACGTAATTTTTTTTTTTGTTAATTAAATTAACCTGCAAAGTTTTCGGCTTGTCTGCAGGAAAACTGTCAGGGTCTAGGCAGGAAACGAAACCACCACCGGCGACTTAGTAGGCTGTGCATTATTCCTTGGAGCCAACCGCAGGCACGGATAAAGGAAGATAAAGATATTTTAACTGCAGATAAACCACTTTAGAAATTGAAAAGGTCCTTTCATATATTATATGTGGTTTGGCTTATATACCAACTAATCTCACTTCCTACTACAGGGGAAATTTTACTTGTTTATTTACTTTTGGAGAATTTAACTGACATCTTCCAAAATTTTACTCCTTATACTCGTATCTAGGCCGTATCCTGTATGAATAGTGGTTCTCCCCAGAATAGTAGACTCACGAAAATCTCTTCTATAAAGGTTAAATGAAAAGAAAAATCATTTTTACTAAATTTTAGCATATTAAGCCAGCCGAAGATTCATAAAGTTCACTAAGAGGACACGACGTAGCCTTTTATGCAAAGTTTCTAATGCAATTGTGAAACGAATGAAAAACGCTTTAGGCTCAGCCAACAAATATTTTTCTAAATGGAAAATTCGGATTAATGATGAAAAAACACAAGCTATATTGTATCCTTTTAATAAATCTCCAAAGAGAGTGCCATCTAGACAATTGTCAGCTCAAGGTTGCATTATTCCTTTAGCAAACACCATTAAATATCTTGTAATAAAAATAGATAAGAGTCTAACATTTAAGCAACACCTTGACTACACCACCTCAAAGGCAATAAGATGTGGCAGAGCACTATTTCCACTTCTGAACAGGAAGTCAAAATTAAACGTAAGAAATAAATTACTTTTATATAATATGTGTATTAGACCAATTCTCACATATGGTTGCCAAGTATGGGGCAGCTGTGCAAAGACACATAAAAAAAAACTCCAAATTATTCAAAACAAAAATCTGAAAATAATATTCAATTTACGACAGTGGTATCCTACCGCCGATCTGCATCGCAAATCCGGACAGACCATTGAACACTGTATAACTGATCTAACTCTGTCATTTGAGAGTAAATGCAGAAGTTCAAACTATACGCATTTGAGAGGTTTAGTCTCACAGTAACTAAGAGATCTATATTTATCCATATAGATAGTGTTAGTAGCTGTCTTATAAACTTACTCGCAATGATGTACAGATAGGTTTTTAACTACCTTTTTTCCTATAGAATAATTAGACATAAGAAATTGATAGCATTTTTACTCTAACATATGGAACATTTGGTGCAATATATAATACATATAAAATCTCAAAAATTGTTACTATTATAAGCTGATATATGGTAGAACAATAAATAAAAAAAAAAAACAAAAAAAGGTTCATAAAGTGAAAGCAAAAATCCCTACAATGATTTAATGGAACTACAAAGTAATTTCACCTCTTTCTAGGTAAACCAAAATAAAGTGGGATCCAGTGAAGTGCAATGAGTCATACCATATCTCGGTTAGACTGTGCTATATTAACATTTGTAGATCCTAATTGCTAAAAATTACCACAATTTATTGTAAAGTGTAAAAGAGAATAAATAACCTTTAAAATCATGTTTGAGTTGTTCATTAAACTTTTGCTTGTTAGTGTTTTTAAGTGGAAGCACTTTTCACAACATTACATTCCCTCTCGCCCCTTCTTTGCTGCAGAATCTATAATTTTACAATTGTGTCTTCCTTTTTTTTTTTTTAATTTCTGTTAAATGCATGTATTTCCCACTTACAACAGTCCAAATCAAGTGCAATGTCCAAATATAACAAAAAAAAAAAAAAAAAAAAAAAATCCACCTCCAAACAATAAATACGGACCAGAACTCTTTCAAGCATCTACGTAAGTTGCCCGCTGCACCATCAGCAGTGATGGAGAAATTCAAAATAGAAAACAAACTCCTAAAAAACGTTGCATCTGTATGTGTGTGAGAATTGTTAGCGCAAGAAGAAAAATAATTTAGCAATAAGTGGAAGAAATTAAAAGTTTACTTTAAGCATTACTGCTTCAGAGCAGAGCAAAAAAAAAAAAAAGATATTTTATTTTATTTTTATTTTATTTTTTTTTTATCTCTCTCAGTAAAATTGTAAATTTGTTAGATTTTTTCTGCTTCAAACTTCTCTGAGCTTCGCTTTGTAGTTTTACAAGTGCAAGTTAAAATATCACTGCAGACAAGTAAATAAAATTGTCCGGAAGTTTTAATAGTATTTTTTTTTTTTTTGTTTCTTAAAGTATTTTTTTAGGATTTAATTCTGCTATTTTAAGACCAAATGCTGCTGTTGCAATTAACGAATTATATGATTTAATAAAGTAATTAAAATAAAGTATAGAAAAGAGGATTTTCTAACAAGTTTTTTAAAATCGCTTCGAAATGATCAAATTCTTTTCATATATATTTTGTAACTTTTAATAGAAATAACGACCAAAATCAAAAAAAAAAAAAATAAATAAATGTGGGCGATTACTCAAAGCAATAGATTAAAAAGTTAAAATGAAAACTTTTCTTTTTTTTTTTTAAACTTATTTGAATTTACAATTAAATGGGAAAAAAAATCAAATAGCAAAATAACATAAATAAAGCAAATAAAGTGTGTAATTTAACGAAAAATTGTATCTTTTACTTATTATTTCAAAAAGGATATGTGAGACTTTTTAGTATTAAGAGTGGCTCTGCAAGTTACCAGCGTATCCTGGCAATGCTGATCACATTAATGCTCTTAAGCACAGTATCAACAAAAAATATTTTATTTAAAAATTTAATAACAGAGACTTCTTAAAACTTGCAGAGCTTTTAATTTCAAGGACAATCAGGTTTCCAGAATGTTGAATAAATTAGGGCAAAAAAAAATCTTTTTTTCTCATCTTTACAATTTTATCTCAATTTTACAATAAAAAAAAGTATTTTTTTCTCTTCTTTACAATTTTATCTAGAGACATTTTTAAAACAAAAAAAAAAAAAAAATAATATTTAAAAAGTCTTTGAAGAAATAAAAACTACTGATAATACCTTTAGTAAATAACAAATCCAAGTCTCTTGGTACGAAGGAAAATATATGTAACGCTGGAAAAATGCTTTGCTCATTGTAAAGAGATAGTCCTTTTGAAGCCTTTATTATTGCTAATGTAGATGAAATATATTTTTTAAAAAATTTTTTATTTTAAATTTTTTATTTTTTATTTTTTATTTTTTTATATAAATTTAAATTTTTTTTTGTAAATTATTTTTTCCAGTGTAATATATTTAATACATTCTCTCTGTCATGTCCTTTTACAAGCAGGAATGTATCATCTCTCTTACATTTAGTACTTATTGGAATTGAATTGACTTTATAAGGATTAAATTTCTTATGCTAATTTAGCTGATTTGAATGATTTGAATTAAATGCTAAATGGAGTGTTACTTGCTGGAGGGCGAAAATTTGCAAAAACTTCAATTAAAGCAAAGAATATTTAAATTAAAGACAGCAAACGAAATCTACTCCGGAACTAAATAATTTTTTAAGGCGAGTTATAGAGGCCCATGCATAAAGACTTTAATCTCATTATAAACATTATATTAAACATATTTTTTAAAAAGAAACATTAATTACATTTTGTAAAAAAAAACATTAACATTAAGGATAAGAAAGAAATACTTCAGACCTAATTATGAAACTCTATTCGAAATATATAGAAATATGATTTTGTAAAACATTTTGTAAAACATATAAGTAGAAAAATTTTTTGTAAAAAAATCGGTCATATTCCATGAATCAAGCTAAACTAATAAATGAAAATCGAATAAATAAATAAAGAGACGTATCACGTCTAAAAAAATATTTTTTTGATTTCATTTAATTAGTGAACTTTAATTGACGCTATTGATTGTTTACAGGGAATCCAATATTTCTTTATAAAATATGCCAGCTTTTAAATATTTCTCAAATATAAAGTTTATATAAAGATTTGTTCCATTATTTTTATAATTTAGGAGTAGTTAATAAAACAATAAATATTTAATATGTAAAAGTCCATTTAAACGGTGACAATCCTTCACCTTCTGCTTGTATGATTCATTACAAAATTCAAAACCTCCTTCAGAAAAACATATCCACTTCAATAAATTTTACTTTCAATATCTCAATATTTTCCTATTCCCTTAAAACTTCTTGAGAGAAGAGGAAACTGAATAGCAAATAATTAAAACTAAATGAGAAATATTATTCCAAATGATTTTTATTCATTAACGACAATGTAAAAGCAAAGCCTCATGAACAGATTTTTAATAAGCTAAACAATATATAAGACAGAAGCCTACGATTTGTGATATTTTAATAATCCACTAATCCAATTTACAATTTCAATTTCTTTGTGTTTAATTTTAAATAATCAAGTAGATAATAATCGACAAGAAAGGCGATAATTGAATAGAATATTCTGCATATTTTCAGGCAGCTAAACTGAAAATGACATTATATTTCTAAATCTATATGTTTCATTGCAAAGGCACAGTATCACAAGTCATGTAAAACAAATTTGTGGCACTATTGCGGTAATAATTAAAAATCACTTACCGTTTCTTTATTTGACTTTGATTTAGATAAAACTTCTTTCAGCCAAATCCACTGCTTCTCCGTATCTTGATTTTCAAATTCTGACAGTGCACTAACGCGTCCGCCACCATCCAAGCCATTGGCATTGTAGTGCATTCCCCCAGGCATAACATTTATACCACGATGATGACTATTATAGCCGTAACCATGCCCGGACGACGACCAATCACTTGCATGGCCATGATGCTGATGCAAATTGTTATGGTGGTAGTAGTAGTTTTTATATTCGGCTGAGTCTGTACCAGAACTGCCTGCTCCCATACCGCCTCCACTGTTCATTGTATTCGATGGCATACGTTGCCGTACAGCTGCCAAATGGCTTTGGGAATATTTGGGATCATGCCGCATGAAATTTGTATTCAATGCTATAATACGAAGACGACTTTTTGTTTGTTCAATTGAATAGTAGCCACCTGCAATATATTTGTAAACATGTATTACACATACACACACACACACACACATATAAAAACAATATGAAGACTAAGCAGAAAAAGGTAATACATGTTTGAATGGGAAAGTAAAAATAAATAAATAAATAAACTGGAGAAATAAGATTGAATCTGAAATTGAAAATTGCAATTGCTGGTATTTGTACGAAATCATATGTGTAATAACCAAAGGCATGCCTAAGCAAGTGTATTGTGTACATATATATGTAACTCTATCTCTAGCTACTGGATTTTGAAGGCCTTCTTTATACAGGCATTTAAAAATATCTATTGAGTACATAAAAAAAAAAAAAAAATTATTTTCAACTCTTTCTTAAATAGAAATCTAAAAGGCTGGCTGGCCATTGACAATGTCTAATGCTTTTGCGATAATATCAACTATTGTCTAGTTAATATCATTTGAAGAATTTTAATTAAATAATAAATTTTCTAAAATATTTAAAAAAAATGTACAGATATGAAATGTGGCAAATACTAAGGAAAATTAAAATTGGCGGGAAAAGTAATAAAAAATAAAATGCTGTTTGGTAAAGCATTTCCATAGGCAAAAGGGCAAAAGTGCAAATGGGCTGCCAGGCTCAACCTTTTGCAAACAAATAATATATGCTTACTCTTGAAAGGTATTTCCTTACACACAGGATTAAAGTAAAGGATTAACAAGACAATTGAAAAGATTAAACATTGAAATAAAAGTATACTAATGAAGACCTCTAGAGTTTTCTTATATAGATCTTTAGCATGGTAGTCAAATATAAAATTTTTCGGTCAGCAAATTAATTTTTTATATTTTTGTATTTCACATTTTCTATACGATTTTTTTGCCTCTAATAATTTTATACTTTTACTACATTCTTGTTTCCTTTGGGAGGCTGAATTACATCTAAATCCTTCGTCTTCTTAAAATGTTTGTCTAGCGCTATTTTCAATTTTAAAATAATATTTCAGGGACTTTTAAAAATTTCACTGAAACAGACTTTTAGTTAAAAAGATTATATGACCATAAAAAAAATGTCTTATCTTCGCATCCTATCAGATATCTGATTTTCTAGAATCCATTTAACCAAAAAAACTATAAACATTTATATGAAAAATGTTTTCGTCTCACCTCTGGCAAGTCAGGTTATACTTGCAAGTATCTACATGTTAAACATTTATGAATGTTGGCTAATTTATTAAAATAAGGCCCCCTGCAAAGGCTCTTCAGGTGCTAAAGCTATTGTCTCAACAGCTTGCTATGGGCATGTTATTTCTTGAATTTCTCTTGCCTGCTGTATGGAAAAATTTTTGTATTAGCAAAATGTTGAAATTGTTTTCTTTAGCTTTTTTATAAAGAAGATATTGTGTTTTTTCTTTTATTGTTTTTTGTCTGTTTTTTTTTTTTTTTTTGTTTACAAGGGGATTCTGTTTACAATTTCTGATTATTGCTTTGTATTTTTTTCTACTGTACTTCTGCCTCTATTATAATTGTTATTACAAGGCGTAGTGGGAAATATTTATTATTTATTGTCATACTCTCATTTGATTAGGATCTGTTTTTTTATAGATTAATTTTTTAAAACAACATATTGAATGTACATGTGGACTCGTTTAATGTCATATTATTTTGCTATATTTTTAAAACTACGTTTAGTTTAGGTTGTGTTCTGAATTAATAAATCTTAGTAATCTTAGTAATAATATTTATATATAAACTAGCAAAGGAGCTTGAATAACGCTTGGCTAAAGTTTGCATAAAATGCCATTACACGAGCATTTACAATCATCACAAATCTGCTGGAATTCATAATTTAATTACTAAATCATTGACTTTTTTGTTTAATACAACAATCTTGAAACTCTATTTGATTTTAAAAAGTTTTCATAAACAACAATTCATTTTCAATGCACTAAATTTAGTGGAGATAAATTAAAACTTGAAAACCTTTCAAATAAAAAAGGTTCAAATTAGATTCATTTAGTACCTGCTTCATGTTTTTAGTACCTGCTTTCACTATTTTTATTAAATAATTTGTTATCGTAACATTTGCAGTATAGAAATATAAAATAGTACTTTTTTTATTGCATAAATTAAAGTAGCTGATGTGGAGTTTTTTTTTTATCTCTTTTTAGGAAGATTTTATTTTTGTTAAAAAAAAATTTTGTAAAAAAAATAATTTAATAATTTTTTTTATATAAACGCAAGCCCATCCCTTTATATAGTCTTTAGGGGAAGAACAAATTATTAGGAAATTATTAGTAATTAGGGGAAGAACTTTACGCCAGAAAACATTATTCTATTGTTTATATATTGAAAACTGTACTGCAGCAGGGCAGCTCCCATAGATACGTGTACCTTTCAGCAGCTGATAATATTCCGCCAAACATGAGAAAATAATATTTTAAGGACATCTGATTTGGCATTGAATGCTCTTCATACTAAATCACTACGTCTTATTACTGGCACTAGTTCTCAGATTACACATACGCCATGTAGCACCATCAGCACAAAAGTATGCAATAAATTCTTCATTTTATTCGAAATCGTAGTGGAGCGTACACGTACGAGTATTAGCAATTATAGGAAATAAAATTGAAGAAAATGTAAAGAGTAGTTTGCAACTTTCATTGCAAACTACTAAATACGGAAAGAAAAAGTAAATACGGAAGAAAGAGATGCATATTTTTATATACCAATAAAATGTTTTTTTTTTTTTTTTTATTAGAATTATGTTTGAAAAACACTATTTAAACTCAATTTACCAAAAAAAAATTTATATTAGAAGGAGTGACGAAAGTCTCTTTAAGGACGCATTCTCAGTTATTCACGATCTTGCAATTTATGACATCAATAGAGGCCAAAGCTGATTTTATAAAAATTATTTATATTTTCCATACGCATTATTGTTTAACGCTATGCTGTAATTTAAACCAGCAATTCAGTTCTCATATTATAGCACAATGTGAGTATTACAACATTACAACTTTGGCTTGTGGTTTATATTACAAACAAAATATTGCAGGCGCTATTAACTGCTACAACAATTAAATAATATTACGGAGAAATCTACGAAAAACTTGCACGACAGTAAATTTCAGCAATTCTTACATATAATGTGAATAGAATACCTCTCCGATAATGTGAATAGAACTTTTGCTATTCGATTTATATTCTTCTTTTTCTTCGTTTTACTTGTTAAATTTCCTTAAAGCGAAATGATCAAAACACTTTTAGTTAAAATCAAAATTACTCACAAAAATTTTTTTTTATAAAATAACTTATCCATTTGCATTCTTTCTTCAAAAATATTTTATTAGTTGATACTATACCTGTTCCAAGGATTTGTAAATGAAAAATGCATCCTCCTACTTATAAGGTTTTCTAAAAATTTCCAAAGGATTTAAATTAAATATACAATTTTTTTTCTTTTTGCTGAATATATAATTTTCTAAAAAGTTCATTTAAATGTTCAGTGTGATAAAAGTCACAGATCCTGTTGGCATCCGCATAGTATTTTTTTTTTTTTTTTTGGTTTTTTAGCTTTCACAAACTTTAAAAATATTATTTTAAAACCTTTTTTAAAGCCACTTCTTTCCCTTTTGAAAATATTTATCAAATTTATCATCAAAATTAACGTATGCCACTTTCATGGTTGGTGCAACTCAAATCTTATCTGCTTTCCTATATCTCAAATATTTTTTGAGACCAATTTAGTAGAAAAAATATATTCAAATTTTTTTTTTTTTCTAAATTTTAATAAACTGATATTGTGTGTTTGGGTTTATAATACATGAAGCATGCAATACACAAAATCAATTTCCGTTAAAGGCACTTAGCAATTGAATACCTTTAAACCATACTTGGAGACTTCAATGCTCATGCTCTCAACAAAAAACATACATTTCAGCAGCTACAAAAACAGCATTAGTAAAAATAACACAACGATGCACTATTTACGACAACAGCAACACAAATATCAAGATTATTGACTTACTTCTGCATATGTCGCCACACATGCATATAAATATGTACGATGACAGACTGAAAATGTAACTTTAGTGGTGCTTTTGAATGTAGTAAAACATGCAGGACATTTATTTTGATATTTTTCGCATGGAAGTATTGCAATTTTTTTAAAAATACAGATTTGTATATTCATTTCTATATCTCTTTAAAATTGAAATGATTGCATGATGAAATTGTTCTGAAAGCTAAATTCATACGAGCTTGGAGACACATGCAAATGCAGAGAGCTTTCTTAAGTGTATCTAGAAGGTTTAGATGAGACCTGCCGCCTTTCAGAGCTTCTGATTGTTATCTAACAGTTACAAAAATAAATAATAATTATTTTAAATAATAAGAATTTTTTCCAACTCTTTGGACTTGAAACTAGATTGGCCTCGTATGTTTTGTCTTTTGTAAAGTTCAACGTCAGCTGCAGAACTTATAGCAGATATCCTTTAAGTGTATATATGAGTAAACCCTCTTTGGCTCTAATGTTTGTATGTATAAGTGTTTATGATTGTAGTTTTTTATAACAAATATTTCCTGCTCACAAAAAAAAAAATGGTATAAAATAATAATAAATAAAAATGTAGAAAAAGTGAAATGAAAACAAAATTTTTGCAGAGAATTCAGTAGAAATGCTTTTACCTTTTTCAAATGTATGCAACGCTTCAGTTGGCAGCCAATGTCGCCACAATTCGCCCATGTGCCGGAAATTCGTTGTTGTACCATCCTCATGTCCTAACACCGGAAATACAAATTGCGATGAAAATGTTCTGCCAAGCAAATCGGTAATGTTGCGCAGGATTTCCAATTTTTTCATTTCAGACATTGGATGTGCTGAGTGCGATAAACCATCTCTGAAATTAAAATAAAGAAATTTCAAAAAAATATGTAAAAAAATGTTTAAAAAAAAATGTAAAATAACTGAATAATGGAAAATAGTGTAAATATAAGTATTGGCGTTGAAAACTCCTTTTGCGCTTAAACTGTTTAGAAAAAACGGATGTTGAATCGAATTTTAAAGTTAAGGAATTGAAAAATGTTTTATTCATTTTTAAGTTTGGAAGTCTTCACATTGTTGTTTTCTTCCCCTCTTTCAAAACATTTCGGTATTTACAAATATTGTAATTATTTTTTTTTTTTTTTAATTAATTATTATTATATTTTTTTTTTTTTATTTTTAAACCTAAAAACAATTTTAGATTTAAAAAGGAAAGGAAAGCAGTTTACTGGTATAAGTGTAGTATAATTGAAATTGATCCTGCCAATGTTTTAAAGGCCCACTTTACATATTCATAGAAAATTCAACATCTTTTTTAAGGATTTAGTCCTGTCTGTACAAGTTTCAAAATTTCGTCTCTTCATTCAAATCCTTTTGCTGCAGACAGAACTATTCGTAAGTTTAAATATCACTTATAAACTGCAAATCAAATACTATGATATGTGTCAGCATCGTTATAATATAAAAAGTTTGGATTGAAAAATTGCTTAAAAGTATTGATAAGATTTTGCGAAATTTTCATAAGTTCTGATAATTTTTTTTAAATTCATAATTAAATAAATTTTGTCACAAATTCAAATTTATGAGAAAAATATCTAATTTATTCCATATTTGATGGAATTTATACGAATTGCTTGTATACCTAAGCATATTAGGCAGCGTAGGAGAATCTTTGGCAAGAGTGTCAGATTCCATTTTGGTAAGGATTTTGATGATGAAACCCAATTTCAGTCAGATATTAAAGATGTTCTTAATATGCTATGTGATAAAAAGACCACATATTGGTGTCCCAAAGAAAAAAGAAGTATTCATTGAATATCTCAAAATGAAATCACGATTTCATTATATAATTTTAAGGCGTCCCCATTAAAATGTGTACACCCTTCATTCGTATATTTTATTATATGAAATAAATATCCACACTGAAAGCTTCAAAATATATTCCTTTTACTTTAAGGCATTTTATTTGATATCCTTTTACTTAATATAATGATTTCTGTTCCAAATATTACTCATACGACACAGTTTTTTATTTTTTAATTGATTCAGGATTATTAAGGATACATATTTAGAGCTCTGAGCATATTTTTTGTTGTTAATTAATTTAATCTGCAAAGCTTTTGGTTTAGCCGCAGGAAAACACACATAGTCTAGGTAGGAATCGAACCTTCGATATCCTGTTTAGTAGGCTGAGCAATATTAATTTGCCTACGGAGGCACTACTTACTGTCCGTGAAATTAATACTGAGGCGTATTAAAAATTAAGTAAAGAAATTATTTAAATTAACTTTACAAGGCAATATCTTATGCTAATATCATTCCATTATATGGAAACTTTTGCATATTTGGCATATCGCCAATGGCTTTCATTTTAGCAAACAATAAATAAGCATTATCAGAAGTGCCTCTGAAAAGGATCTCTTATTTCTAATACACATGTCACTAACTTAATTTGTTTCATAATGAATAACTTTTGTTTGAAATTGTCTAAAAATTAAAAACCTTAGAGCGAACAAAACCTACAAGACTTCCCTTCGCTAATATACAATTAATTATGACTAAATCAAAATAGCGCACACTGTGTAACGGCGCATCTAAAAAATGAGATTGAAATTTACCGAGAAGATTTTCTCTTGAAATTTTGTCCGCTAAATGTTCTGTCATGAACTTTGTATATGATAATAAAAGATAATAAATAAATTCCTTTTAAGTCCTTTTTCCCAGTTGGGAAATTTTTCTGTTTAAAATTATTAATTTCTTATAATTTGAAATTTTACTTATACTGTTTTGTTAATCAAATACATCAGTATGCTAAATAGCTGACTTCAATCGTGCTATATTTTACCTTTATGGAACATCTAATGCTTATATTAGGCTTATAGGGACATTTAAGTATTTATAGGGACATTTTATTTCTAGTGGAGTCCTTTATTCCTCTTATATACGAGTAATTCTCGGATGAAAGCAAGACCACAGGAAAATGTTGCATATCATGAAAGGTATGTGGCTTGAATTTAAAAATTTTATATTAAATTTATTAATTTTCTCTAGTACTTTTATTTTTTTTTTGTAAATTCTTTTACTTTTTATTTTTTTTAATTAAATTTATTGTATTATTTACTCTTTTTTCAAGTTAAGGAAGGAGTCATTAGAAGACCGTTTATAGCTTCAATGTACAAGATATAAATCGGAGCAATATATAAATTACTTAATTACTTAAAGCGTATAATTTTAATATCCTGCTAAACATAAAAACTCTCTCACATAAATTCCAGATTTCATACCAAATCTAGTCCTTTGTCTTGCTGAACTCTTTTTCCTTTTTACTAGATCTTCGAAAAATTATATTATGTTTTAAATGTGTAAGAAACCATCTCACAAAATGATTTCAAACAAAATGAATATCCTTTATTGTATTTTATTTAGCTGGGCAATTGTCCTGCTAAAGATTATTTTCTTTTCTTTATTTTTTATATACAAAAAAGAATATGCAAATCACAAACACATATAAACAACATTTTATATAGGAAGGATATTTCTAAAATTGATATCCTTATTTCAAAATATTTTTTGCTTATATTTAACACTACTAAAAATATATAAACGGCCTTAATTGCAATATGAAAGCACTTCTGCCATATTGCAAGCATTGCTGCAGCATTCCTCGGCAATATAACTGAAGCGGCGTCGACGGGTCTTTGCAATGAGACTATTGTAGTCAGCATTAAAATTATTTGTCAAAATTGACGACAGGGGCAGGGGCTCATCATAGTTTTCAGCAGCAATGTCCTTCAAATAATTTTCAGGCACTGTAATGTAAATAAAATAAATAAGAAGTTTATTTTATTTAAGAACACTGGAAAATAATTTTCAAGGACACAAAACGTCAAACAATTTCCTGCATCCCGCAATAAATTTGAATTAATTTTTATGAAAATTACTCGAAGCAGTTTATAAAAATAAGGCGAGTAATTGTAGAAATATACATGTATGTATCTGCTATTCAAGATGTAAAAGAAATGTCAAATGCTCATTCAAAGTAAAAATATATGTTATTAAATCAGAAAATTGTTTAAAAATCAGATAATATTTTTCTAACTTCTACTCAAGTAATGGATCATACTCTAGTGGTAGCGAGATGGTATTGTTTTATCTGGTCTTCTTTAGTTATTTCTTTTCCAGTATATCGCCCTCAATTTCTTTTAGCTGTTCTTCTCTCCATATGTTAAATAACGCTTTCGCTACTTCATCTGCACAGCAGCAGGCATTTTACTTTAACTTAGTAATGGAATATATTTGCTGACTCCAGTCAAGTCTACCTTTTGGGGGCAAAACTTTTACGTAGAGAAAAATCCTGAACATCCTTCCAAGACCCAAACAGCTGAATGTATTTAGTCGGCGAATATAAAATTTCTACTGATTTGCGTAAAAAAACTTCAATTAAATAATAATCTTAAATTTTATTCATTTAGATTATTTGTTTACTCTTCCGAGGCTCCCGTATTTATTTGTTAAGTTTACTAAATTTGTCACTACGTTTTTGCTTCACCTCGTCAGCCACAATCTAGAACCAGTCTGTTAGTGGCATTTATGTTTGCCGCACTATAATCTAACAATACTAACAGAAGATGTTTTATAAGACGATATTAAATCGTCTGTTTTTACATTTTGAAAAATAGGATGAATACGATTTTAATTTGATTTTGCTTTTGCCAAATACGATATTCAAAGAAAAAAAATTAAAAATTAAGGATAATTTTTTAGCCAAACCTCGAATACATTTTGCATTCATTTCCTGCAAAGTGTTTCTTTATACACATTCTATAACTTTTTATTCTGTTTGCTGGGGGTAATTCATTTGTCCTTAAAAGCCAACTTACCAGACCTCTTTGCTTTGAAAGTATTCGCATTGAAACCATTCACACACACCGATGCCAAATATTTAGTTAAGGAATCTCCACATCTGTATTTGTTATCAATACGAGCAAAAGCGGGGTTAACAAAAATGCTCAATGCAATAACAAACATGAGGCCGATGCCAATATGTTTAATTATCAACATTGTTTGTTTAAGTATCCAAGGACGAAAATGAAAAAAATATATGCAAGGATATTTATGTCGCTTACTAGTGTGCCTTTCCACTCGCCTCGTTGTAAATAAAAAATATATTAAAATTTTCCAAGAATTCAGCTCCTTATTTATAGCAAATCCTTCATCGTTAGCAAAAAAAACAAACGCATGATTTATATGTTAGAACGCAGTATCTGCATTAAAGGATATGCGTCAGAAGATATTTATAATATTTACATATTAATGAATTTATTAATATATTCGTCTTTCGCAAAGAAAAATTTTACTCAATGAGAGAATGTATGACGCTGGAGAGTAAGTGATGTTGTTTGCTTAATATAAACAATTTTTCTTGTAAACAAGTGCATAACTGCCAAATCAGCTTCTAATTAATATTGACACTTTACCCTGAGGTCACAAAAACAAATTCGCTTAGAGAGGATCAAAGCAAAATCTAATAGAATGTAAAACGCCAAACGCAACGTTTTAACGATATGCATTAGGGGACTGTTAACAATCCTCTTGTTGTTGGAACATATACTACGTCGCGATTTTTCACTTTGGCGCAATATTATTGTACAGTGTTTGATTAACGTTTTTTCGAATTTTTTATAGAATTTTAAAATTTTTCCTCTGATTTTCTTCATTTTATTCATGGAAGTTTTATGTTTAAATTTTATTGAGGTTTTGACATTTTATTTACATCAGGAAATACCTCAAAGAAGACCTCTTACTTGACTTGTTACTTTTTAAAATCAGAAAATTGTTAAAAAACCAGATAATATTTTCAAGGACACAAAACGCCAAACAATGGATCGTACTGGAGTGGTAGCGAGATAGTATTTTTTTACCATTGAGCTGGCCACAATTGAAGTGTTGTCGCTACTCTTTTAGGACTAGTTCTGATATTAAATCCTGCAATAGCGAAGTAGGGTCCAGGTGAGCTGTAAGTCCTTGTCGATGTAACTTGTATGCTTGAAAAAGGACATTTAAAAAACTTTTCATATAACTGTGCCCAATTCTAGGAATTATCTAAAAGAAATTTATTTGTAGTTAACGAACTTATCAACTAGTTCAGCGAAAGGTAATCTCAGGAGAATTTGTATACTACCAGTTTTTCGTTACCAGAAATTTATGTGGCTTAAGTTCAATTCCCGGTTAAACATTTTGAAATCACTTTTTCCTTTTTACACTAATTTTTTTTTTACATTTGTCGCATAAAGAACAAGTCTGTATGTAAAGTTCGGATTATTAAATAGGGTCGATATTTATAAAAATTCTCATTCATTATTCATTCACAACATCTTCTTCTGTTCCCAATTTTCCGTTGCATTTAATCTGATTGGAGTGCAAGTGCTGGTGACGTTTCTTTAATAAATCTCAACTTCATCTGGCATGTTATTATTTATATTTTACGTAAAGGATAATATTTAAAATTTACCTGTATTATCAGTTGCGTGAGGGGTTGATATTTTCCCCTATTTATCCCTATTTTGATGATTCTTGAACTCAAAAATTATGAAACCGCTTGAAGAGGCAGAAGTTTTCTATAAATACTTAAGACGGTGTAACAATGACTGCGTAGCTATTTCAAATTGAGTCAACGGAGACAAGCAACGCTTACTCATGTAATGAAGCGGAACTATTTCAGATAATTAAGGCACCGAGAGAATTTTTCTTAAAGGAAAGAGTTAAAGCATTAGAATGTAGCAAAACCGAAATTAAGCGAACTTTTCAAAATGAAGCTTATAAATCTCTAAAGATGATTAATTGATAGGACCGCAATACGCTAGCGGATTTTATGAAATGAATCCCGAGTATGAAAAGGAGGCTGTCAAAGTATGCATAGTTTGCTAAGCGCAAAATATTTCAGCATTTTTCGGTTCTTCCTTTTCAGAACTTTCCAAAGCTTTCAAAGGCGTTGGCTAAAACTTCTGTCTACAAAACAATTTCCTTTATTTCTTGTTTATGAATACGCTTTTTGTTTCTGTAAGTAAGAGATTTACATTATAGTACCATTTGTGACATTGCGGGAAATGTTCTATTGATTTGTTTACTTCCTCTTAGTTTTAATATAAAAATATCGTTGGCAGAAAAAATTTTTGTCATTTGCACTTTGCTTTTTACTACAAGATTGATATGAAACTTAAGAATCCCAGCAGAAACAAAAATTCATACGAGTATCTGAGCGAATAGCCAGCTGTCTTCCACAAAAGGTTTTACTAAAGTAATACTATTGCAATAATATTTTCAGGAGATGAGTAGAGGAGCTGGTAAATGGAAAGCGCAATAATAAAACTTTTCGTAGAATTTGTTTATGAAATATAAAAAATAATAAACTAGTAAAATTTTATATGCGGGATTATGAATGTTCTGGTCGCTTTTCCTCTTTCGTGAATCCTTTTTAGCGTTCTATATGATCTATGTTGTAAATCAGAAAGTCATAATATATGTATATCTGTTGCTTATTGACGCCATTCGATATCTAATAAATTTTAATACATTTTTAATGGAAACTTCAAGTTCCAGTACTTGTTTTTTTAAACAATATATAAATATAATATATTCATTATACAAATATTTAGATATGGAATGGCTCACATAAATTCAGAATTCACTTTAATAGTGAACTCCTTTTCTGATTTCAGAAATCGTTGTAAAAGAATGATAAATATTTATTACCAATTTTTTCCGTTTTCTTCTTACCTCTTTCTTCTCAGTTGCGAAAGGCTTCCAAAAATCATACACACACCCACACACGCACACATACACATAATCCTTTGCTTTTCTGAGTGAAATATTTTCAAGTATACCAAGTATCAATAAAACCGTCTGAGTCATTTGGCAGTTGTTACGGAAGAAATAAAAAATTTAAAGAAACAACTTGCAAGGATAATTTTAGTGGGAGAACAGAAAAATGTCCAGCGTTTTCTTTTTTTAGATTTTAAAATTTACACTTAAAGAAAATCGCAAGAGAAACTATTTTTCAAGTTTTTTACACAGAAAATTTAAAAAATACAAAAACAATTTTTGGCTTCATTAAGAAACATTTATTCTATTAAATAACAATTAATATTTTATAAAACGAGTAGATGTTTTTAATTTTCCTTTTTTTTTTTTTTTTGATGTTACACTGAATAATATTTGCTTTTAAACAAACCTTCTTATAACTTTGGAAGCTTAAGTTCCGATAAATAATTTTTCTTTAAGGAACCTCTCTTCCTTTTGCTGTGCATTGCAATATGCCTGTAATTCCGCTAGTGTGCAGGAATTGTGGCAACATTCAGTGACAATACCATTAAAACGGCGGCGGCGAGTTTTTGCAATTATATTATTAAAGTCTGCATAAAATGTATCCTTGAACAAGGAAGAAAGTACAGGCGGTTCATCGTGGGCAATGTTCTCCAAATAATTATATTCGGCTAAAAAAAATTAAATAAACCGTAAATATTGATTTAATAGCGTAATACCTACAAGACTTTTTTGTTCTAAATTCTTTCCCATTGAAACCACCCAAAACTTATGGAAGTTAGAAGCTCATTTAAGGATGTTCCACATTTCCGTATTTGCTCTTTGGTCCAATCGTCGGAACACAAAGAATTATTTACAAACAATAGTAACATGAGGCCACAACAAATATATTTAATGAAAAACATTGTTCAGTTAAGTATTTTTTCAGCGCGTTAAGTGCGAACATAAATTTATTCTAAGCAATCCTTTTTCAATCCTTTTTCCTTTTTGCAGATTTTTTCAACTTTTGCTTTAACGCACTACCTTTTTCTTAGTACCAGACTATAATATTATTTATTATTAATCCGGCTTGGTATTTATAGTGAACTCTCCCTCCAACTCAGTATAAAAATTCGTTTAAGACTACACGTGCAATAGTGACGTGATAATATGAATATGTTTCTTATACTCGTTTCAGCATTTTTGAATATTTATGAGTTTTTTATTAAATGATTTTGATTATCTGATGATTTTACTTGTTATCGTTAAAGCGAATGTAAGCAAGTGTAGAATTGAGCAGCATGAGTTTGTAAATATTTATTTATAATTATACAACTTTGGCTAAAAAAAATTTTATATAAAAAATGTATAAAATTTAAATAAAATATAAATAAAAACTTTAGGAAAATGAGAAAACTAGCAGGACAACGCTAGACCACACACATCTTTGATAGAGTTTTGCTGGTAAGTTTTTTTTAAGCATCAGCCTTATAGATCTGATCTTCCACTATCGGAATACCATTTGTTTTGCGCAATACAAAACTCCCTTAATGGACTAAAGTTGACTGCAAGATAAGCAGCTTTTACCCGAAACCAGAAAAGTTATACACTGTACTGACGGAAGAATGTGGCTCATTAATGCTCATTATATATATAAAAAATAAATAAGTTGTAGTTTGTTTAGAAATACGAAAAGACTTTTTCTACTACCCTATATTTGCCAGGGATTGGAATAAATTTAAAAGAAAGAGTAGAGATAACTAAAATATCTCATCCCATTATCCTTTTTCTTTAGAGTTATTTGAAAAATAAAATACCTGTTTTGAAATTGAACTTGAAAGTTTCAAAGGATATCACATTTGCACTAAACATGTAGAGGCAATAATATTATAAACATTCCTCATTAAAAACGATTTTGGTTGTCAAAAAGGTTACGGTGCCCTTCTCAATTGCTAGCAGTTGGTTTCATTGCCTGTATTGGCAGGTTTGTACTCGTCTATAAATTTTAGAATATATGAGTATATTTTATAAAAAGAAAATTTGTGTAAAAAGTGTTTCAGTTTTTTAACTTAATTTAAATTTTTTTTTGTCAACCAAAAATTTCTCTCGGATTTGGAATAATCTCACACATTTTTAGTCAAGAAACATTTGGATCATTAGTAATAATTTAGCTATTGGATTACTAGGATTCATTTTATGAGGTCATCATATATAGACAGGAGCATACTTTACTTCACCGATAATAATTATTGCGGTTCCTACACTGATATTTAACACTGAGACTTGTATTTGAAGAATCCTTTTTAGAAATTTTAGTAAAAAAAGTTCGAAATCTGGACACAATTCGATTAGTTGAATGTTAAATTATTAGAAAATATTTGTTGGAAACACAAGTGGATACCAATCACAATAACGATCATATTAAAAAATTTTTATATGCTAAAAGGACTTATTGGCGGAAATTCAACTAAATGTCTTTTTTCAATTAGAATACTTTTTAATAAAAATAGAAAAATTTCAAAATTAAATGCTAAGCCTCTTCAAAGCTAAAGGCAAACCAAAGAAATTATATGCCCGTGTGATATCGTAAGATATAGAAACGGAACTATTAGGAATGTTTTAAATTGTGGCTACGATTTTTGCCGGAAAAAGTCCTTTTCCATTCCAGTTGTGTGAGCAGCACAATTTTTGCCTTAAAGCTTTTGCTTAATTCTTGCCATTCAAGCCAATAGTTTTTTAATATTTTTAATTATTTTTAAAACTTTTATAACTTTTTTATTACATTTCAATTCATCTATTAATTGATGGAGCGAAATACTGCACATCATAGAATGCAGCCGATTGCAAATACCATCGTGAATGCTTTTAAACTCTTCTGATATACATAAACAACAAGCAATGAATCTGTTTATATTATAGTATAAAAACAGGGGGGGGGCGGATAAATACTTGCCCCCCATATCACCGCAACACGTGTACCAATACTGCTACGAAATGAGAACTTTAATAGGAACATAGTCAGACTGAGTACTACCAACTCAACTAGCAAAATAAACTAAAATGGAAAATTAAAATAATTTTAATCAATCAATCAATTATTGTTGGAATTAAATAACACGAATTTTATCAAAATACAAACGTAAATTCATAGTAGACGCATATAACATGGAGTATGGCTAAAACTAACTACACAGAATGTTATGACTGTTCCTTTTTATTTTTTATTCTTTACAAGAAATATATGTATGTATATATGTACACATATGCATGCTCACTTGCATGTATATGTGCGTGCTATTATAGATTATGTTGTAGTGTCAGTCGGCATCATGCACACATTTGCTAATAACAATAGTTCATTATTATTATAAAATATTTCAGGCATTATAAAAGTATCCTTAAAGACAATATGAGAGCAACTCTGACATTGTGCAGGACTTGTGACAACACTCGTCAACAATGCCATCAAAACGTCGCCGGCGGGTCTTGGCCATTAAATTGTTATAATCTGCATAAAGAGTATCGGTAAACAATGATGAAAGTACGGAGGATGGAACATCGTTGCCAATAATGTCGTTTAGTGGAGCTATAAAAATAATAATCGTAAAAACGTTGTATAATGCAAAAATTAAATGCACAAACTTTTACCACATAATAAACTTACCAGATTTTTTTGCTCTAAGATTTTTTGTATTGAAACCCTTTACACATACCGAATCTAAGATTTGATTTAAGGATTCTCCGCAATTTCTTGCATCATCACTAACACTACCGCCGTAAATCAAATCAGTTATGGCTAGCAGTATTAATAGGCCGACGAAACGGGTTTTACTAAAGTACATTGTTCGGAAGTTGGCTTCGACAAGAGAATATAGGATACTTTTAAGCAAATTCTTCTTTTGCAGTCTTGCGGGCAACGTCTTCTTGTTAAAGCCAAATTGTAATGACACTCTCTATCCATCAGTCTCATTATTTATAGTAGAATTTTTATATTGCTTATCTAAACCAACACAAGTGCAAGGAGCATGTGTGGTGACTCAAGAAATCTGTATAAATCTGTATAAATCTGTATATTTGCGTCATTATTAACTTTTTAATTTTGCATATTTATGAGTTTATTTATACCATTTCCCTTTACGCTCCACCTCTTACAGAAACTCATTGTTGTAAACTGTATATGGTTTAACACATAGAAATAGAAATACTTTGTCTATTACAAAAGGATTCTGTGCAAATAAATTAATTATTTGAAATGTAGAGTTCAGGATCTTTGGTACTAAAGTAGAGGTAGAGAGAAAAATTGACTTGATTGGCAGCGTAATTGTAGTGGTATTTTCAAAATGCAATGTGAGTTAGAAAGGATTGTAAGCAAAAATACTGCATTCTTTCAGTCAGCAACATGTTGCCTTCAGTCTCACCTCCCAGCCAATGTCAAGTGCCCTAAACACTCTCTCTCTCTCAAACTCGTTGCAAGAAGTCATCCTTTTATCTCATTAAACATAAATATTTATAGAGATTTATATAAGAAATTAACTGTAATAATTTAAAAAATATTTTATAATTTTTTTATAGTCACACAAGCAAAGCAAATCTTTAGTACATTTTTTTAGTACGTAATAACAGCAGACTTTTAAAAAGCTATCTGAACTGGTTTTATTTAACAGGGATTTTTAGTACTTTACGGAGCTCACCTGCAATGCGGTTCATACGGTTGGATTTTATGTCATTCTTAAATGTTACTTAAATGTAAGCACACTCAGACGGTAATGATTTTGTAGAAGAAAACGAAATTTCATTTAATATTGTGGCGATTTCTTTTTCCTGGTAATACTTATTCCCCTAGTTTCCACTTATTTTGCTTCAGTTTTTATTTTAATACATTTTGTCTTTTGAGCATTTATTTGGACATGAAGGGGGACTTTAAGAAGGATTTAATGTAATTTTTATTTTTTTTAAGTCCTTTTTCTATGTATATAAAATTAAATGCAACTGCATTTGGTAGCACTTTAAGGATGCCATGAATTATTAGTCAGCATTTTACTTAGTTTTAAGCTCAGTTAGCAAACAGCAACGACAAAATGTTGGACAATTGTATTTTCTCCTTTTTGGTTATGTCCTCGTTGGTATTAAAACAATACACTTTAACGATTGCGTTTACGTTTACGTTTCACTACAATTATAGTTTGTTTTTTTTTGGTTTTTTTATGCAGTTTTACTGCATACGAGTACGTTGGTTACTTACCCTGTCCACAGCACGAATTCAACATTATCACCCTGCCGTGATTTCATTGCTTTGGCAGCCGACTCAATTAGACTCCAAGGACTATCGCAGAGGTAATCACCATAACGACCTGGCGAATGTGTGGACGAACTGGGTGGTTGTCTTTCAATGTGCCAACAACCTGAAGTAGTGCAAAACATACAAGAAAAGAAATAAAAATTAAATTTTAAAAGTTCTATTTTTTTCTAACTAAGAAAAGAAAAATAAGCCCTGATAATGTTCATTTTTCCTGCCATTGTTTAAAATTACAAAATCAAATTAAGACAATTTGTTGTACGAGCATTTTCCTCTCGCTTTTATTTTATTTCCACAGTCAAACTAAACTTTTGCAGAATGAATATTATTTCTAGTTGTTGTATTGCTGAAACACAATGAAAACGAAAGACAAAAAAAGAAAAACGTTACGCGACAAATATTTATTTGTAAATCGTTTACGATTGGTAAAGGTCTGGAATTGGTTTAAATTTGCTACAACGCCTGCCACTTCAAGTCAAGTTTACATATTCTCATTTCTCCTTTCGCAAGCATTTATTTATTGGAAACAATTTTGTTAATGAGGCATTAAAGTCAAAAAGTCTATTTACCTTTTTCTTTTACAACTAAGTAAATAAAACTGTTCAAAAACATTAATTACATTTGAATTTAAGTTTAAATTGAATAAAAGTTTCAAGTAATTGGATCATTAATTAGCATTTAAAGGTTAATCAGTTTCAACCTCTGTCGTACTTTCACACAAAATACTTGAGAAAAACTTCAAATTGGAGTCACTTAAAATAAATCACTCGCTCCAGCTTGCTTACATAAAGTGTAAAACTGGTATTACATTCAATCAAAAAAAGTAAAGTTAAGCAGTAAAAGGATAAAAAAAGGATACATATATATAATACTGGGTGGAAAATAAATATATATGAAAACTACTTTCAATTTTTCAAACAGTTTGTTTATAGGATATTGTATGACTTGAAGCATGTTTGAGTACCACTTTGAATGTCATACTTATTTCGAAGCTAAAAGAAAGGACTCCTTTCAATGTTGAAGCGTTAGAGAGATAGTTACAGATAATTTCATACAAGTATTTATGGGGAAGGAATTAAAATGCCACATTAAAATCAGTGTCAGTTGTGTATGTGACATACTATTGTTTGCCAAGGCCATCCTGGTAACGAAATTCTTTTCTTGTAAACTGTTACTAAAAACTTCTTCATTCATATTAATAGCAGCAAAAAAAAAAAAAAAAAAGGAAATTACAAAATAAATGTTATAATTTATGAACAGCACTTTGATATTAAGTTTTTGGCAAATGAATATTTACTTACTGCGCATAACATCTCCTTGCATTGAATATATTGTGTCTAAATGTAAATCTGTTATATGCCAAAAATAACCTGGAAGAGAAGAGACAAAACAGAATCTGTTAAAGTTTCCATATAAAAATTGTTTTTTATTATTTCTTTAATTTTTGCTCGTTCGTATTTGTATATTAATATTTAATAAATATTCAAAAATAATTTTTTTACAAAATCCTTTAATTTCTTTAATATTTCGTTACCATTTGTATAGTTACTTCAGAAAAACCCTATATTACACAAATTGATATAAAATATTAAAAAATAAAAAGGATAGAATTATTTATAAAACAATGACTTGAAACAGGATTAAATATTAATATATACTCGTAAAGTTCTATAAAAACAAAAAAAAAATACAATATTAAATACATTTGAGCAAACAAATAATACTTTAAAGGAACGTTAAAGAATTTGCGTAATCATGCGACTACATTACAATTTTCATTCATTCATTCTTTAGTAAATAAAAAAAAAATATGTAAATCCAGCCTACAGCAAAAAGCTTAAATAAGCTACAGCTTTAATATTACAACACAGAAACAGGCAATTGCATACTCAATATGCATACATGTAGGACTTGTAAGGACATTTAAAATATTTTACATCAAAAGGCTAAAATCCAATAAACTCCTTTCTTATTGCTTATGATCAAAACAGAAAAAAACAAATTAATATATGACACAAAAAGTTCCATAAATAAAGCCAAAAGTCAAACTTATCTCGCAAAAATGAAAGTCACGGTTTCTGTCTTGGGCTCACAAACTTATATATCCTATAGTGCATCCTTTATTAGAAACTCGGTTAATTTAAACAAAATATTATTAAGGCGAAAATTATGATTTCCAAACTGATAACTCAATTGCATTAAAAAAAAATATAGTTTGCCAGCATTCATGCAGTATATATTTTCTAAAAACCTATTGGCAGCTGCTTGCGTGATAATGGAGCACCCAGAGAAATGTAAAAATGGCATACAATCTAATGTAATACAACGCTCAACAAATGAAGCAACAATATAAGTTACGACAAGGCAAAGTGTAGCAAAAGTATACTTCAACAGCAAATGATCACAATCACACGACAAGCTCTGACAAGACGAGATGAAACCAGAAGACAAATTTCACACAGTTACAAGAACAGCTGCTGCATGAAGCCTGCGAATTACAATTTAAGGAGGAGAACCAAAAGGCCAAAAACAACAACAACCAAACAGAATTTCCAAAAGAATAAGAAGTCGTAAATAATGGCAGATATAACGCAAAATATTTCTTACAAAATAGGTGACAGTGCCTTTGACATTGTTACAGCAGTAGAGTAATAGTATCTAAATTGCTTCATTTTTTTTTTTTTTTAACTTTTCTGTACTTCTTAAATTTACGGCTTCAAGTTATTAAATGTGTTTGCATGTCAGTGTAGTAATTCTTTTAACTTTTCATTTCTTTAATAATAACTTTTTTTTCATTCAGCATATTTTATAAAATGTCCTGCAGAGAAATGCTTAGATACGAGTACATGCATAAGATTCGTTGTCTACCGTCAGGACCAACAGTGTCTGCATTTAATTTGAGCAAATTTCAACAAATGGCAACAGACAACGTAAAACTGATGTGACATTAATTGCAGCACATTTGCACACACTTCTTACCCATTACTTTTCTTTACAAATGTGTATTGCAACGTACATTCATTCGTCCTTCCTTTTGTTAGGATTTTTTTCTACTTTTCATTTATCATTTCTCTGAAATTGTTGAAAGTTTTTACGGATATTGCAAACAAGATATACATACATTATATATCCTGTTTAAACTGAGATATTTGTTGTCATCAAAGGTGAGAAATTTATATCACATAATAATGAATTGCAACGATAGTTAGAAAATATCACTGTGCACGTTTCTTGGCTTGTAAGCAATGAACAATGGTTGCATCATTGAATTAAGTTCATTTTTTCTATTTTTTTTTTTTACTCGAAATGTTTTTGTTACAGTGTCCTTTTTAATGACAGCCATTATATCTAAATCATTTAATTGCGTTTCTTAAATTCCACAAAAAAAGGACAAAAATGTAATTAGAGTAATTGCAATTGCACTTATCTAATTGATGTCGAATGAAATAAATACTCAATATTTTTCTTTAAGCTAAAGCTTTGCCAGATGACAGGAAACCAAAAATAGGGTGCCCCCGCAGGTGAATAAATAACAGTCTACTATAACATAAGTCGAGGATTCCAACCTAAACAGCATATGTTTTGCTGCCAACAAGCCGGAAGCTTTACATATTGTTTTAGTTATAAAAAAAGGACTTGGCTAGAAGTAACAAGGTTGCATGGCCTTGATAAATACAAGAGTCCTGCTTATGTCCTTATAGAGAAGCAAGGACACAAATATATAAAAATATGATATTTCAATAGTCTTTAATTTTTGTTCCTTACTTTTAGTTTAGATATTTTAATTTAAGGAAAATTACAAAATAATAACGATTTCATATATGCCGAGCTCAGTAATCTATTGGTTTTTGTTTAATGCAGTCCTATAATGGAATTTCAATATTGATAGTTTTTTTATAGCTTAATATGGTATGTTAGTATTGATACAGTGCCCTGTAGCATTTATCAAGGCCCCTTAGAAACATATAGAGTCCTTTGATAGGCACCACCGTATAAAAATATTCCAATATTATCCTTGAAAAAATTTGAAAATTTGATCAATAGTATCGGCAATCATAACAAGTCCTGTGCTAAAGTCTGAACTTTCTATAGCAACATTTTAATTTTTAATACTTGCACAGGGATATTTTCTAACTTTCTTTGCAATTCATTATTATGTGATATAAACATGAAAGTAACTTCTAAGAAAATGAGTGGATTTGACTTTTACTATTCTTAATTAACTCATGTCCTCAACTGGCTAAGAAAAACAAATATTATTAATGTTTCTCTGTTATAACTATTTCTTTTATTTTAATAACATATTGAAAATTTTTTTTAAACATTTTAATATTTTAGATTAATAAATATATAAATGTTTTGTTTAAACTTTGAAATTTTTATTAATAATAATTTAATCTCATAAGAAAATTTCGATTTCCGGTCAGATTCAAGATATTTCCTTCACAAGGTTAAACTGATTGTGTTTCTATACAAAAAGGGGAAGCCAATTTAACAAATTTCAAAATAACTGTATGTATTTTATTTATATAACACCAATTCAAGCTTTTGGCTTTGTTTGCAGGAAAATAACCAGGATCTAGGCCGGCATAGAACCCGCGATCTCGGTTGTAGTAGGCTGTGTGTTTTTCATTTGCCTACAGAGGCTGTTATAACTGATTGTTAAATTTTGTTAAAATGAAGAAAAGAAATTTTTTAGAGAAATATATTTTAAATGACTTTTATTATTTGCATTGCCTAAAATTGTTGTCTTTAAAGTGAACTGAAAATAAACCTTCAACAACTACATTTAAAATATACAAAATTAACTTTTTTTTTTGTTCAGTATATCTGGGCACTTTGCAACTTTTCAATTCCTCGAAACTTTAGTATGCAAAATATTCCTTTAGAAAACGCAGTTTACGTGCCAATACTCAAATGATTTCCATAAGATCCGGATTATAAGGATTTAAGAGTTTTCAAATAATCATCGTATGCGTAGCCAATTCGACGAATTTCATTGATATTGAAATACTGTACACTGACCAAACACTTAAGTGTGGTTTGTGGGCTGGCAAAATAATAACTTTTTATTACTTGAAAAACGATAATGGTTGAGATTGTAGTGTCAATAAAAGCCATTTTATAGATATTAAAATTTTACTTCTTATTTTATTAGGACTTCAACTTATGTACCTTCAAAAATATCCTTGTTATGTAAGTTATTTTATTTCTGGCAATAAACGAAGTATTAAAACGTAGCGAGAGTACAGGATATGCTACTGGCAAGACAAAGTTAATAATAACAGCAATCATATCTTGCAAAACTATCCATATGAAATTTAATTTAAAAGCAGATACAGTATTCACGTATACCAATTAAAGCAATTAAATATTTATATAAACATCACTTTTCAGTTAACATTGACCAGACACTCGTAGTATAATGCCAATTTAACAGTCCAGCCGAACATGCCCTCCCCCCGACAAATTAAAAAAGGCTTTAAAATTTAACAATCATAAACATCTTAATTCCATCTGTAGATACTTTTATTGTTTCATTAGGTGGAAGGGAGGTCTAGTTTTACAACAGCAAGAATTACTTGGCAAGGCATGGAGCGAGCCTGTGACTGGAGGATGCCATGCTTATCCTTAAGTGCACTATTTAATGCTACTCCAACATATAAAATTGTTTATTGAATTTTGCTGAAGGCCTGTATTATACTTTTAGAGTGCTGTTATGGATATTTAAAGCGGCTTTCGGACATATTTTCACTGCCACCTTATGAAGGATTTTATTTGAGGCTTCTAAAAGTACATTTTAAACGACATGCTTAAGAACAATTTCCATGCAAAGTTTAAGAATTTTAAATACATTTCATTCTATATTTTTTTACAATTAATGATGCGCACCCTTTTTAGCATTTATTGTAAATTATCACGCCCAATAAACTTTGCACTCTGGAGACAACATTAAAGAAATTAAGTTTTTATAAATAATTAAAGACCACTTTCACTTCAGAAATATTAAATAAGTAAACTGTTTAACATAAAACTTTAAAAATTTTCTCCAAATTCGTAATTATTTTTAAAAAACTAAAATAAAATTTACTTTTTATAAGGACCTCAAGAAAACAAAGAGGCTGATGCAAAATTAATCGGGATACAATATAAATGTAATTTGGAAACTGATTTTCTTTAGATTTCAAACCAACTGTGGCCTTATATTAGTTTTCATTAGTTTCAAAAGTTTATATGTTGTTTTCCATTTTAATTTTTCGCAAAGAAAAAACTCCCCAAATTTCAAAAGAAATCTTATCAAATAAAACAAGAAGCACGAGGTGTTGTAAAAAAACAATTTTTTTTATTAAATTGCAAAAACTTTATAATTTTATGAAATAACCTTTAAGCATATTTTGAAAAATAAATATAAATATTTTATCAAAATATTTAACAAACTGTAAATCGGATGTATTACGACCGCTCAAGTCAAAAATTTATGCTAATTTATTTTGCAGGATCACTGTTACTGGCATACAATAAATTTCTTAATGCCTTTATTTCAAACCAAAGTTTTTCTCCAAACTAGTTTGCCATTCTCTACGGTAGTTTATTTCTGAAAATTCTATTTTTTTTTCCTTCGTCAACAAGTAACGAATCAAATTTTTTTTAATATATATCCTGCGAAGTCATTTAGCTCCTCTGCTAAAGTATTAATAATTAATCACATGCACTGCTAATTCAATATCTTAAAAATTTATATTACATTTTAATTACATTCATTTGACAGCATTCAGAGTTTAATAAAAATTTGGCGATTTAAAATATAAAAAAAAACTTACTAAGTAAAAAATTAGTAAATTTACTTCAACTGTACAAACTATAGTTTTTGAGAAGGATTTTCCTTCTTTTCATATTCGCCGTAATTTGTCAATAATTCGGCAATTTATTTAGGATGACTAACAGTGTGTTTTTCCAAGTTATTTTCTTTGGTTTGTAAAATAATTCTTTCTGAAGCTTGCAGTCTCGTATTACGGCTGTGGCGGTTATGACAATTTATCTCCAAAAGAATTTATTCACCACAGTTGTTTACATTCCAGGTATCGGCTTCAGTTTTGTTGAATTTTGTATTGTTGTTGTATGTATTATTAATTAGTTCCATTTTATGGAGCAGCACCCTAAATGTATGCTGCGTGGTTGAAGTCGTTGGTTCATCAGCAGTAATTTCAATAATTCTGTTTTGGCTGGCTTGTATGTCCTTGCAGTATGTTGTCCGTTTATTTCTTTATATATATCATGACTGATTTCATATCTAAAATCGTTCCAATTTATATATCTTATGATGTTGTTTACATTAGTGAGAACTAGTTTTCTGCCACACAGTTCTTTACTTATTTCACTTTTCTGAATTATTTCTTTCTTTAATGAGCAAACAAGGCTTTAGTGGCCTGACGTTGTAGTTGTGATTACACACTAGTTGTTGTTTATATGAAATCTTCGTATGTATTATCGATAGAAGTGTTTGTTTCTTTGTTTGTTTATTCTCTCTCTTGCACTTTAATTTACTGAGCATGCAAATCCATTGGACGAGAGCATTTGCAAGTATTTTGTTGTTGTGATATTCGGCTTATTTATATCAATAACACCAACAAAAATTCTCTCTTCTTTATTTAATTTTTTTTTTATTGTATTATCTGTTGTAAAATTATTAAGGTTTAGGAAGAGAATCCGATTTACGTTATTTGTGGTAACTTTTATTTTTGTGTACTCGAAATTTAATTTTTTGAACAGATATCAGAAATCCTTATTCTTTTTAATATATATTGTATTACTTCATATCTCGAATATTGCAGTTGCGAAGACTATCCCTTTTATTACTAAATAAAAATTTGATATCTTGAATTTCGACAAAGTAATCACGCCATCGGCTGTGACTGTAACTAAATATATTTATAATTTTCTTTCTCTATATCAACTAAAAAATCTCAAAATGTTAAAACTGATGATGCAGAAAGTGCTAATTTTTCATTGTAGTTTCTTTTCTTTAAAGAGCACTTAAAGCTATTAAAGTTTAAGCATTCCAATAAACTCTTGAAATAATAAATTTAAAAATAGTAAGAATGCTAAACATGACTTAATCCGAAATTGTTAAATGCCATTTATTTATTAATGGTTGGTGATTTATATTTTCCTTAATTTGAAGTAAAAATAATCATTTTTAAAAACCAAAAGCATGTTGGAAAAGTAAAGCCAATCAAGGAAGTGATTGAGGTGAGAAAAGCATGCTGTGAAAGGCATATTTCCAAACAGAAAAATCAAAAGTATATAAATAAATAAATTTACATACGTGGCTATAAAAATCTGCAAATGCTTTTAAAGTGGAAAAATTGTAATTCTACTTAACGAGGATGGGATATGCTCCGTACAGCCGTTTTACATTCCAAACATGTGCTGAGAGTAAAGCCTTGGCCCAATTTCTATAATTTATTACAAACATTAAACAGTGAATAAAAATTTAATAGTACTTAATAAAGTGAAATGCGCTTTATGAATAAAACTTTTGTAATATGTGGTATCTTTCAGCTACCAGTTGATAATGAATTACTTCGTGATTATTGTTAAGAGTACGTATAAATAGTGTTTGTAATGCAAATGTGTGAATCACTTACACAAAACAGAGTAACGTATAATTAATTCACTATTTGGAAATAGTGATTTCTGGAACTAGAAAGAGAAGATTTTATACAATCTGTAGTTTATGTTTTACAAAAAAGCTCAGGAACATTCAAGCAATTCCCTTCTTTTTTTTCTACTTTCTAATTTTTTTTGTAACTTTTGGAAATCCGTTAGAACGCCTCTGATTTTGGACTTTACATTACATTTTACAATACATCAAAAAGGATGTCCATACTATCTTAACACAGGAAAATCATATGTAATATCTCTCGATAGCTGATTTCTTTATAAACCGGGATTTCACAAGGAGTAACTGGCATTGAGCAATTAACTTAAAAGGCATGAAATTTACTAAATGATCATTAAAAGCATCAATAGCTCATGTTAAGTTCTATTTCAATTGCTATAAAATGATTGATTTTTAAAGCAAAATTTATATAGTTACCCATAAAAATATATTGTATTGTAAATCTATTTATTGTATGTAACATGTTGGCTTAGGTTGCCAATTCATTGCTGGATTGTCTTATATGGAGCTGTTAAGTAAATATTAATTAAGCTCATTGAAGTGGTTAATTTTTATACTTAACAGTTCGATAACAATTTTGGGTGGTGAGCAATAACTTTAATTAGCCGGTGGCCTAAGCAGCCATATTAAATTATATTCATATAATTGTGTTATTAAGTAAATAAATAAATAAAAATATATTTAAATATTAAAATTTTCTTTTTTAACATTTTTGTTATTCCTTTATGTACCATCGTTAGAAAAAATATTAACAACTTTGTAAATCAAAAGAGAAATTTATTAAAACGCATAGTATAAAGACCATTCAAGTCATTGCATACTTTAGTGCGGCATTTATTTAATATTAAAATTGTTTATTCCCAGGATACAACGAATGAATTTTTTTTTTATCTGTGCTTTTGCATATGAGTTAAAATAAATAACTAACTAACTAACTAATGTATATTTAAATGCAAAAAAAAATTAATTTTCCAACATAAAAAATATGCTTAAAAATCTAATGAAATTTTATTTCCCAAAAGTAATTTGCAATGAAAAAGTTTATCAGATTGAGATGAGATTTTATAGCTATAATTGAAAAATCAGTCTTAATTCATCCTCAACTCCCATGCCCTTCTCTAGACGAGTTTAATTTTTGCCCAATAAAGAAAAATTTGATTTCCATTGCATATTACAGCTTAAATACCCTGCCTTGCCTACAGGCGGGGTACACTTTTTTCACTCCTCAGGCTGAAAAAATAACACTTTTTTGAAAATTAGAGACGGCAGATATTTTTGTTGAAAGGTTTTTAACAGTGTTTAATTTTATGAGCGAAATCAAAAATTTGGCAGTTAGAGGTTTAAATGTCTTTGGATTAATGACTTTTTAAATTAAATTTTGAAATAATTATTCGAATATATAAAAAATGTACTCTCTTAAAACTTTAAATTGAATTCGAATTCACTTTCGAATTCGAATTCGAAAGCTAGAGGAACCAAACACAATAGATGGAATAAAAATATAGCAACTGAGTGAAGTGTAATGCTCATAAAGATAATGTTGAAAATGATGCAGCGAAAACGATTAATCTTTTTCATTAGATATATTTAGGAATGGTCTTTTCATTCTTTTAAGTATTTTAAAAATTACTGTTTTTTTTTTATTAAAAGTTAGTTTAATAAAAAACTTCAATTTAACTTTAATTAATTAATTGCTAAAAATTTGTAATTAGATGAAAAATTAACACTTTTAACTTAATTATAGAAAATAGTTTAATATGATTAAAATAATGAATAACTTTATCGATTAATTTGAAAATTTCCACAGAAATTGCCCACGCCTTTACTTTATATGGCGAGTTAAAAATTGACGCATCGCAAACTCTTTCATATTGTGAGTGCACATTTAAAAAATATTTTTCCAAAGCATTTCTTATCCTTTTTTTTTTGGTGCTGAAACATAACCATTACGAAAATGAAAATGAAAAATTTCAGTTTTTTGTTTTGTTATTTTTTCTAACACCAGAATTTTTTTTTGTTGTTGTTGTTTACCACCCCCCTGGTTATTACGCTAACACATTTTCACTTGTTTCATCAAAACTAACTTTCAAGCATTGTTTTCTTCATACTCGCTAATGCTTTTTTCTACCCTCTACCTCCCACTGTAGTGCACTTGTACCGCCAACTGTGTGCGGATTTTATACATGGTGTTACATTGTTCTAATATTGAATTTTTTCTCCATTATTTTTAAATTAATAATTGCCGGAACTTGCTGTTTTAGTGCTCCGCTTGCATACAAACCAAGTATCATCTTGAGTATCTCTCTATGGAGGGGTTTAAAAATATTTTCCTATAAAATAAGCAACAACATTTGCGAAAATTACATTAAGGAAAATTTCTAAATTATAAAAAATAAGTACTTGTAATAAATATATTATGTTAGTATTTTTTTTTTTTTTGAATTATTTCGCTTTCAAACTTGGTTCAATATACCAGCAGAGTAAATAGCAATATAAGCCAAGTAACTTAATTAGCAGAATCGTTCTAAAACTAGTAATGAATTGTAGAAAAACTTTTGTAATAAAAATAATTTAATTTCAGTCAATCTGAAAGCTCTTTTAAGTCAACCGCCTTTTTAAAATTGTTTACTGGGTAACACTGTGCTTATGTAGCAACGTGACTCAGACTTACTCCGTAGTGTGTTTCTCTATCATGTTGTGTATGGAAAGTTAAATAACATTTACGGTCACTATTAAACAGATAGAAACATCGTCTTTCCTCTGCATATAAAAACTATACACTTTTAACAGTTTAAAGTCAACGATATTAAGAACGAGAATGTCCATTTTTTTATACAATTTTTTGTTATTAAATGTCACTAAAGCAGCTACAATAATCTAATAAAATTTAAGAACTTAGATAATGTATTTTTCGGATACAAATTTATATCTAAAAAAAAAAATTTTTTTTTAAATAATTTGATATAAAGTAAAAGAGTGACTTCTTGCTCCAATCATATTGTAAAAGTGCGATTAATATATTGAGCCATGATTTTTGCTAAGGAAAATATCAGTAATAAATTTTTATTATAACTTTTCTTTTTAGGCAATTTTTATATTAATTTTTGCGGGTTTTTTTTTTAGCAAAACTCAGCCTGTAAAGCCTAGTTTTTTATATCTCAATAAAACAATTTTTTATTACATATTTTATGCCGACTTTTCGTGAATATTTGTTTACTACTTCAGGGGACTTGTTAGCGAATTCCAGATCTTGTTCACTATCTAATTACTGTACTTGTACTGACATACATATAAAAAGTTAGGCTTTACCAGCTAAGTTTTCTTACCAGTACAGCCCATTCTTAACATCAGATGATTCTACACAGTGTTGTATTGTATTGTACTGTACTGTATTGTATTATATCGTCTAAAAGTATTCCAGTGAGCAAAAAAAAAAAATATATATAAAACTGATATTGGAAAAAGACAATTCTTAAGTTTTTTTCTTCCTGTTGTATATTTTCTGGTAATAGTCCTGGGAATGCAATTCTTTTTTGATATGGAAGTGCAAAAATATAACCTAATTTACCATGCCCATTTTTAGCTGTAGCTGTTGTAAATTCAATTAGACTGGCAAATTCGGGTCTACTGGCAACTTTGTGTTGGCAGTTGAAGTGAGATTCCAGCAACTTAAGCAACATCTTAAATACGAGTAATTACTGGTAATGGGTATTTTACAGAGAAACTTTAAAAGAAAAACTTTATTTGGCATTTATAATGAACATTTTATAGACAATTATAGAAAATGTTTTGAAAACTTTAAGCATAACTTTTTACAATTTGCAAATTATTATTTCGCTTAAATCATTTCACATAAATTTCGCTTACTTTAAAGCAATTATATATACAGGGTGGGCCAAAAGTCACAATGGGGTTTAAAAATTTAATAACTTTTTTGTTTATTTTTTTTTTTATTTTTTTTTTTAAGATTATGAAATATACAAAATGGAAATTTTTTTACGCTAAGTATGGAAAATAATGTCACTTAAATGACCGCCGTTATTAGCTTCGCAATGATGGGCTCTTTTGAGAGCATTTTCCATAACATCTTTCAACATTTGTGGCTGTAGCCCTCGAATTTCTGCAACAATGTTGGCCTTGAGTTCAAGGATTGTCTCGGTCTTGTTGACATATACTCGCTCCTTCAAATAACCCCAAAGAAAATAGTCGCATGCTGACAAATCTGGCGAACGCGCTGGCCAATTAATTTCTGAATTTCTTGAAATTATTAATGGCGACGATATGCTCTTTGCGTTAAAATAATTGATCGCTGATTTAAGTAATAAAATTCTATTATTCTTGTTCTTTGTTCAGTTGTAAATCCCTCCATTATTTATTCTCCAGATGTTATTTATATAATCTTAAAAAAAAAAATAAAAAAAAAAAATAAACAAAAAAGTTATTAAATTTTTAAACCCCATTGTGACTTTTGGCCCACCCTGTATTTGTTATACTTTAAAATTAGCAAAATTTATATTTTAGTTTAAGTATTCTGCAAAGTTTTTATAAATTTAACAAAATATTATTATACTGTTTAATTTTACTTTCATTCAGTGGAAATGTCTCACTTTTATTTAAAAAACAAACTATAACAATTTTTAATGAAATTTATATACTTTTTAAAGAAAATGTAAATATTAAACGAAAAATGGTTGAATATTCATTGTTTTAAATGCTGTTTTAGAAAGCTTTTTTTCCCCCCTCTCGTTATTCCTTTTGCCTTTTTATGTCAATATTCAAAATCCACCTCAATTTGAAAACCGCATACATTAATACTCATACACCTACAAAAAGATGTTTGTACAAATGTAAGTAGGAGTATATGTGGGAGTATGTATCTATATATGTAAATTATTAGGGTGGTTGCATTTCAAGAATTCCATGTTAAATATTTAATAAGTATATATTTAATATATTTAAACATATTCAGTCTCTCTGCTGTATGCGAGAAGGTTAAGGAAATGCAAAGAAATTTAACTTTATTTTTGTTAAATAGTTGCGAAATATTTTTTTTTTTTACTTAGAAAGTGCTTTTGTGGGCCATTCTAATGTATTTCAAACAAACGTTCATACAAACGCTTATACGGTTGTGCACATGCAGAGCAAAACCACAGATGTTACATGCCCACATGAACTGTTATATAACCATCCATCTAACTAAATGCGTTTTACTGTTGTATATTATTCTTCTGTTTTATGCTTTGTGTTCACATTTACTCAAAACAGTGGGACGATGTCAAAATAATTAAGAAAAAATCAGATCATTAAAGTTACATACATTTTTCATTTCCAACAATGTTAAATAGTGCGTGCGGTAAGATAATTATCTCTGTTTGTCTATCTGTGACAATTCTGTATTTTATGATTCCCAATGCGTCGACATTTGGAATATTTACAACAAGCTAAAGGGAGGGGGGGGGGGTTAAATATCAAGTACCAGCTTTAAAATAATGAGAAGCCCTTTTTTTGCGCTACTTACATTTCAAGGAACATGAAGTTAAAAAAAAATTCATTTTCTTTTTACATGTAAATTCGATGGAAAAAATTATTACGATCTGGACGTGTAGTTTTATATAAACTAATATGGGAAGATGTTTAAAATCATTACAAAATATATACAAAATATTATTACGTATAATATTTCCCTGAAGAGCCCTCTAGAAACATCATTTCTTATCCTGCTTTCTTGTCCTTGCAACTTAATTTATTTTCTTAACTTGAATTCTTTTTAAACTTAAAATGAAATGAACCTTAAACTGTCATATAAGCTAAATTATTTTAATTTTTTATTTTTATAATTTTTTTTTTTTATTTAAAATTTTTATTTTTACATGAAACTCTAAATTAATTTTTATTTCAAATGAATTCTATTTCAAAGTATGTATTTTATATGAAATTTTTAAAAAAAACTCTATATTCAAAATTCAGCAGAGTAATAATTTTTTATTTTTGTGGGAGTTGCGAACCCAAGAACATTGTAAATCATCCTAAAGCAGAAGCTTTCAATTTAAAAAAAAAACCATTTTCAATTTTACCTTAAACTGAATTGGTCTTGAAATATTAAAAATAAAACTTGGTGGAAATGGTGTGATAAATTATTTTTGTCGTATATAAAAATTAATGAAACAAAATGTAATAATTAGTATTAGTTGCAACAGTCAGTATTATATTTTTAAATAGCAAGGAAAGTAGAAAAAATAGTCTAACTTACTATCAAATTCTCTCAGTGCTCCATTCGAATATTTTAAAACCAAACCTGACCCCGAACCTTTTTATGAAAGAAATATATTCAAAAGACTTTACTTAAAGGCAATATAATTTAGATTTTATTAATATTAAATTTATTATCTGTTATCCCCGGTGATGGAGAGCACCGTTTTATTGAAAAGACCATTCGCGGCAGGGATGTGAATGACTGCGTGGAAGTACGAAAATATTTTAAAGCCTACCTCTCCATCAAAAAAAAAAAAAAAAAAAAAAAAAAAAAAAAAAAAAAAAAAAAAAAAAAAAAAAAAAACACGCAAATATAAAAATTGTTAATTCATTAAAAATGTAAAAAAAATTAAAGTTTGTTTTTAATAAACAAATTCTGTAAAAAAGTCAGAAAGAGAAAGTTTGAAATTATTTCCCATTTCAATATTATTCATATAATACAAAGTCTTATAAAATTGGTAATATCGCTCCTACATATTTTTATAAATTTATTTTGAAAACTTTCAAAGGAAACCATTTCCCAGCGACTACGGAATATTTAAAAAGGATTGAGTTATATATATTGTATAATTTATTTCGAAAATATATGTGTCGAATAAGCAAACAGTAAAAGGATAACAAAAATTAGCGAAAAGAAATATTTTCGAATTGAATTCGTATTCTATAAAACTTCTTGGTAAATGCAAATTTAGATAAAAAATCCGCCACAGTATAAAAAGCAAATTTTTATTAAATTGGTCCATTTCTGTTTTATTATATTGCTAAAATACAATATTATAATATTATAATACATTATATGACTTTCAAGCGTTTAAATTGTAATGAAATATCTTTAGAACTTTTTAGAACAAAAACTCTGGGAAAATAGTCTGTCATTTGTATCGCCGTCTAAACAATGCATAGCAAATGTAGATTATTATGAAGATATAAAACAAAATATATTTTTCAAAATAATAATTATTAATAATTTATAAATTAAATACGTTTTTCAGTAGTTTGTGTAGAAAGGATTTTTATACTATCAACACAAAGGTCCTTTTGCTAGATTATGTTTGATGCTGTGAAGGTTTCTATTAAATATTAATAATTACTGAATAAAATATGTTTGGCAGTAGTTTGTGTAGAAAGACTTTTTATATTATCAACTCAAAGTTTCTTTTGCTACATTATGTTTGAAGCTGTCAATGTTTCCTAGATCGATACTGGTAACCGCTTTTGTTACAACTACAAATTTTAGAACCTGCTTTGCGATATCATGCTACTGTAATTTGTCTAATTACAACTTCTATTGCTCTTTGAATAATTTTTCGTTCCAAGTCATTTCTTGGCTACTGTCTTGTTCATTTTTAGGATTATGCAGCTGTCAGGACACATCTTTAATATTTGGCTCTACATTTTCTTCATGCCATCAACACCAACACTTTTATTTTTACTACAGGCTTAGTTATATCAATTTCCAAACTACTCCCTCTCGTCTGCTCTCAAATTATTAGTTTTATGCATACCGATCTTATAAGACTTTGTATTATATGAATAATATTGAAATGGGAAATAATTTCAAACTTTCTCTTTCTGACTTTTTTACAGAATTTGTTTATTTATTTGTTTATTCGTAGCTGTCACCTGGTCAACACACACCTTTAAAGCTTTAACCATAATAAAATAGTTGCTTTTGATATCCTTTTTCCATTTTTTTTTTTTTTTTTTTTTTTTTTTGAATTAAAATACGATTATAAAATAATTGAATGATTTTGGCATGATTTTGCTGCCCGTCAAGCATGAAAATAGTCATCAACTTTATTCCTGCACTGTCCACTGTATTTGGATTAATGTGCACGCTTAAAGCAACTCATATTTAAAAATGCATATTCAATGGATAAAAAAAATATGTTTTTTTTAGGAAAAAAAAAATTGTTCTGTTATTGTTTATAAAAAATATGGTAATTCATATGTTGTTTCCATTTTATATGTTTTATTTATGTTTGTACGTATAAATGTGTGCAGAGACACACATGCAACCCGAACATACGCAATTTATACATTTACAGTTTTGTTTTAATATTAAAGTGCATGCATACGGATGTGTAGTCTCATACATGTGTGGTTAGAATGAACACACATTCATTTTATTAAATACATTTCACTCAGAACTCATTCACCACTCACTAATACGTAGACTGAGAAGTGCTCATACACAATTCCAAGTTATTTTTCAATTCTATTTCCTTTCCATTGTTCTACACACATGCATATGACACTTCAAAGTTAAACCTTTTGATGGTAGCAGCAACACGGAATGTTTTCATTTCACATTTCAGATACTTATAATCTGAATAAAGGAATATAAAAGTTTTCTTTTAAGTGCTTATTTTGAGAATAAGAAGTGGATCTGAAGTACTACGTGTTTCAGGTTGCTTTTTCGCTGGAAGAGTCTAGTTTAAAGTATAAGAATGTTTAGTTTTCACTAGAAGAAAAAGCGACAAGAAAAGTTAAGAACACTATTTAGGAAACAAATTATTTTAAATGTCCTTTTCAATGAAAATAAATTTCGGACGAGCATAATCTTGTTGTTTTATTATTAATTAGCTCAGAAAAGTGAAGAGAATTAATTGGGAAGTTCGGTATAGACTTACTTACTATGCCGTCTATTAAAAGCAATTAGCAGGAATCAAATTACTTGTGTAGAGTAAAAAAAGCTGATTGGACAGAAACTGTATAGCAGAGAGTACATTTTGTAAAAGGAGAAGGCACATGCTTGATAGATTATAGAGACTAATAGGCCCCCTACACAGGGTATTTCAATAATAATAAATTATATTCTGTCATCGTTTCTCAAGCTTTCGCAACTATTTTCATTTTCTTAATAAGAATACTAAAAATATACATATATATTTTTTAATTTTATATGTAAATATTTTTTCCCCAAAAATATCTTTATATGCGATATGTCGATCTACTGTTTCAAATATATTTTGGATCGAGCGTGTTTCCTTTTAAATTATATTGGTTTATAATTATAGTTAATTTATTTGGCTGCCAATCAACACTTAAATAAAATATTTCATTTTACTTTTATGAACTTGAAGTTATTTCATTTAGGAGGAAATCACCGATTGGGAGTTTCCAGCGGAATGTAAAGGAATGAAATATTATTGTTCTATACACCTTACTAATCCCGTTCAGACTTCTTATCTTAGTTGTAACCACTTGAGACTGGACTTCTGGCAGTCAAGCATTCACTTAATTAGTGCATAAAATTAGTTTTATATAAATCAGGTTATTTAGCTCTAGTGAAGTCATAATAAGAAAGCATACCACTACATTTACACATGGCCATACCTAGCCGTATAGATATATAAAAGCATGAAAGGTAATAGAAAACAAAACTGTGTTCTTAATCGGCTTTTAAATTAATAATATGGCATTGATTTTATTTCCGAAAAGGAGGATCTGGTACGTGATATCTCTTTAGTCTTTTTTCTTCATCTGTGCCATTTAAAAGGTTAAAAGCAGGCAGAATGGAGTGATTACTCACTCTTTAAAAATATCTGTCGCGGCATAAGAAATATATTCTTTAATATTTGGGAATTCGTAGGTCGAGGTGTATATTCGGATTTCTCGTAAGCCATGTAGCATTTGTGAGTTTTAGATTTCAATGCTTGAATTGCTAGTTATTCCCCATAGTTGCAATCCACATGCCCACACTGGTTCTGCGATAGTCTTGTATAATGAAATTGTGTTTTCTAATGTTAATTTAAATCTTTGTTTGATTTGTTTAATTATTGATGTTATCTTTTAACATGTTGCCATCAGGTTACAATATTTAAATATATTCTTATCTTTTGGTTTTAAATTAATCATGATTGGAGCTTAAATTTTAACATGCTTACAAATCTGCAAACAGAATCCAAATCCTTGCAAATACCAAAATACTGTTAAGTGAAACTATTGCAAATAAAATTCAGACCCTTTTCAAAAAAAAAAAAAAAAAAACATTAGTTATTATTATTGTTAATTACACGATTGATGCCAAATATAAATATTCAATAGAATCTATTACTGTTTCTATGTTAAAGACCGAACAGCTCTCATCTCCTAGAAGACGTAACAATCGTTAAACAGAATGTGTTATTACATGGCCAACAACAACAAACTAATGCTCGAGTTGTTTAAATATTTATTTTTTACATTCCGTTTTTTTTTAAATATTAAGTATATTTTTATGTAGGCAACAACAGCAGTGACTGTAAGAAATGAAAAAAAAAATAAATTGCAGAGAGCTAAAGGAAAGCGAATAAAATTGGAAGGATGTCATTTTATAACCTAATTTATTGCGACAACAACGTTGTAAATTAAAAGTACATTTTTTTATATTTAATGGCTATTGACATTAAATTAGAAAATAAGTCAGAGTTGTTGTATTGGAAAAAGGTTGAAGTTGATTGCCTTTATTTTAACGGTTTCAATAACGCCACGTCGACTGGCAAGTGTGTGTGTATGTGTAACGAAACCACCTTGCACTGTAAATTGTAGCAAGTGTATTTTTCTCATATTTTCCTAACTGTCACTGGCACTGGCATTCAGCCAATATCATCTTATTACAAATACATACATACACACATACAAACAAGCAGGCTAAACGTAAAGGAACTGGGGCTGCAAAGCAATAAAAAGCCAAATTGTCGCTTTTTGAGGCAGAAAAAGGCCACAATTTATAAAAATACATGCACATGTGTACTCGTATAAATATGTATGTATATGTATGTGTGTATCATTGAGAGAAGAAGATATACGTCGGAAAATACAGGGTTATTTTTATTGCGTATGATTTTCAAAAATATACTTGAAATTAATTTTAAAAAATTATCACACTTTTTATGAATGAACTTTGTGTGTAAATTTCTTTTTGTTTTTTTTCGTTTTAATTACACATACACATTTTACTGTTGCTAAAATTTAGTACAACAACTTTTCTCTCTTCCGAATTAAAAGAGTCTAAACTAATTACAACTACCACAAATATTCTCTTAAATGATGTTGTTTTGGGAACAAAGAAGAGCATGATAATGATATTTTGAAAATTTGCTGACGAATTAATAGAAATGATTCCTTAAAAGTTTCATGCAAGTTATTCGCTTTGAAATGGTGCCTGTCTTTATAATATGCCCTCATGGGCTTTTGCATTATTTAGTTTATAACTTTTATGGGTTTTCGTGCTATTCTCGCCTTTGACGAACAGGCGTTTTTAAATAACTGCAGACACTGCAGCATTATGTATGTACATTCGAATGGCTCATATGTAAATATAAACGTATGAATGCATTCCTCTTTAATGCTGGAGAGTATGAATCTGCCTGCACAGTGGGCAAAATTATGCTTAAATTTTAAAGAGACTATTTTCTGCCCAACAGCATAACTATACATGTTCCCTACATGTTCTCATTAGCAAACTTTGTCGACAGAAATCAACAAGTGACTTTTTAAAGCGCTTACATTCAGCAAGCTGTGTGCAGTTAAATGTTTCTGTTAATTTAGTATAGTCATTACAAATGCCTCACTAAACCAGTTAGTTTGACTCTTTCTTACGTACAACGCGGGCAAAGACTTCAAGTCTATTAAGTCTATACCTTTAACAATAAAGCAAACATTTAAAAATATATCAAAGTAAGTGTGTGGTGCTACTTTATGTTTTAATTTTATCGCTGCAAGGAAAAAAGCATTAAAAAAAATCACCTTAAAAATATCGCGGCTTTCTCAACTGCTAATAATATGTGGGTGTACTTGTTGTCTATTCATATTATAAAAAGGACCGTCACAGAAGCGTTTAACACAAACAATAGATTGAAAAAATGGAATCCCTCGGTTGTGTGCTTTTCAATATTTACGCTTAGATGCGTTTTATATTTACTTCGGGTCTTTTAAATGCCTTTGCAAAAATGTGCAAACTTCAAATAGATTTATTTACTAGTTTTTATTTATTTTTCTCTTCTCTTTTTTATCGTGTATAAATATTTATAAAATAAAGATTGGCTTGAAGTACAGAAAGAAGAATTTATTTGCTATATTTGTTATTTATGTATTTTGATTTAATCAACTTGAAAGATTCTGTTTTATATTCTTAAGAATTCTGGCAGTTGATATCATAAATATAGATTTTCTTCTATTCAGCATTTTAAGATACATAAAAAAAAAAAAAAAAAACTTTTAAAAATTTTATAGACGACCAACGACTGATACTATTTAGTTAGAAACTGGATTTTCTCTATGCAACCTCTGGTAGCCAATTTCTGGAGGGACTTAAGCACAGGAATTTATGTAACGTAGAAAAAACACACATGCATACTTATATGTTTTTAAAATATCCTACGCAAACTACCTGTAGGATTTTTCATTGCAACTAAGATAGTCAAATCGATATGTGATAACTTTGTGGAAGACGGTAACGTGCAGAAGAAAGTGATAGTGTGATAATTTTTTATCACGCGAATTATTAGCTAATTTTGGATTGAGATTTTTCTAAATTTCACTGAATTTCCTAAAATGAATTAATTAAGCGGAATATTGAAATTATATTGAAATCGATTATGTCATTTTGTCGCATGAAACAAAAAGAATCTCTCGAAAGCCACATAAATAGTCCCAAAAGGAATTTAAATAGAGCTGACTGAGGAAAGTTGCCTCTGATTCCATATATACATACATTGGCAAAACACAATATTTTCCACTTTCCGATGAAATTGGTATGCAAAGAATTTGCTGTGCATAAAGTTGCTTCTCAAGTCAATTTTATATGAAATATATTTTGTCATCACAATTTTTTACTACAAGGCTGCAAAGCTTGCTAAAGTAAATGGAAAGCTAAGAATATGGGAATGCAGCAATATGAAATATTTACAACTTTAAAGAGTTTTAAATATTGTAGAATTGGCGATAATATTTTTGACTACAGAAATTAAAATTAATTAAAACTCCAATGCGAACAAATGCATTATTATATATCTCCAATTACAAAGTAAAAATTTATTTCTAAGCTTTGAAAAACACTTGGAAAGATGTGATCTGATTCTGAATTGAAATAAAGCTAACAATTGTACTTTCTAATCAAGCAATTACAAACGACACTGGTTAGTATTAATAAAATGTTTATCTCATATGCCTGCATAATCATTGACACAGCTGTCGTTATTCCTTTTTCTCGCTTAACACTAAAATAATAAGAATTAGAATAAGTGTTTGAGAAAATATATTTCAGACCAGACATATGAAAAGCTTTCATATCTATTTATTTCTTTTTTTCTTTGTGTTTCATTCAGATGAAAGTTATGCAAACAGTAGAAGAATATACTACTCGTGGTGTGTGCAAATGCAGTGCAGTTGCACTTAAAAATTAAATAAGAAAATGAAAAGGAAATGAGAATGCAGTTGCTTTCACTTTTGACCTAAAAAAAATTATAAAGGGTGTATCGAGGCAGTTAGTAATTGTGCGGCTTATAATTTTTTTTTTTTTTCTATAAAATTCTATTTGAGGCCAATTGTAGTGGTTGTAAGTTAATTTGAATGTACCTAAAGAATTTCCTTAACACACAACAGAATTTCATTTCTCTCTACAGGACAACATGTTCTGCTTTTTTAAAATTCCACATAGTTTTTTTTTAAAAAAATTGGTCTTAAGTATGTGCATATAATCGATTTGAAATATCAAGAAATAAAATGAAAGGGGAACTTATAAGGATTATGCCATATTTTTCTATGAATCTTATATCTCTGTCCGATATGCTTGTGTTACTTCCACAGGCACGCCTGTAATGCTTTATTGTTTTCAATAGTATTTTTTATTATCAATTGAAATGAACGGTTCCGGTGCAAGAACCTCATCCTGCAGGTAGTTAATTATTTAATCATAATCAAAAGAGATCCTGTAAAGCATTATTTTAAAACATTAATTATACTTTAACATTCAGAACTCCTGATCAGTGTTATTATGAAAATTATCAATCTGAATTATGTAGGCTGTATTATGTTATATCTTGTTATATACGAATTTAATATATTCGTTATCCGGCGACTTTGAGAAGGCTTTATATATACTTAAATAATTCTTTTCTGTGTATGACGACATGTGAGGTTCTTACCTTTAGCATTAGCCCTTTGATATAATAAAAAAAATAAAAAATAGTTAAAAAAAAATTTTAAAATATTGTTAACGATAATTTATTGTATTTTTATTTTTATTTTATATTTATTCTTCCCATCTCCTTAACCCATCTCACTTAAAAATTATTTAAAATATTAACAAGTTATGCAAAAATATTACTAATAGATGGAACTGCATGATTAGCATCGTGTTACGTCATGCTTGTCACGGCTCAGTAACTAAATTACAGCATTTTTAATATATTTGAATATTTATTTAATTGTTTAATATGAATTAATGTATAATATGTTTAACATGAAATTCACATGAGCATAAAACTAAAAAAAAATTAACTATTTAGCAATAAATCTTATCTAATAGTGCAATACCTGTAATTGCATAATTACACCCTCAAGCACATTTTTTCTAAATTCCCTTGTCTGCTTTTTCACAATTGATTGACAAAAAAGTAAAATGTAAAAAACCAAAAAAAAAAAAAAAAAAAAAATATTTAATTGTATAAAATAAATTAGTTTTAAATGGTATTCGGTTTACTAATTTGCATTGTTGCAAAGCGGCAATTTAGTTACTTGCAATAAAAAATATATAATTTCTATTATTGATTACAAGTTTACTATATTGAAATAATAATATATTTATTTGATTTTTTTTTGTTAACCAAATTAGGTTAGTCAGATAAAAAGTATCTATGTGTATTCACATAAAGCGATAAATACTTCACTAAAAAATTTTAGTTTATAATTAAAAGTGTATGCAGAAGTGATTTTGATTTTTAGTATAGAAAATATCTGCTACAACGAAGTAAATTTCAGATAACATTTTCTGAAAAACACTGAACGCCATTGAGTGTTACCCCTATGTATAACTAAACTAGTACTCTACTTTTATTATACACTGTCATATCTAAGAATCTTTTTATTAGAAAACAACCTCAATTGCTAAACAAATAATTTAAAACAAATCTATTACATTAACCATTCCCATGTCTCCAACAATTCCACATAATTCACTCATTAGTTGCGATTAAATATTTTAATTTAAAAAGCAATTACAAAATCGCAAGTTCATTACGTCATTCAACCGCAATATGTAGTTGAAATTTATTTAATTATATTTTAAATTGAATGTTTTGATAAAGGCCCAAAACGTTCTCATCTTCCATGAAGCGTTATTTGTTTTTCATTAAATTACAGCGCGGTAAGTGAACCAGAATTTAATTCCACCTCTGCCTAATCAATATGTTTCTATAAATGAAATTATTTAAATGAAATTACATAAAGAGGTCCTGCTTGTAATTGATATAAGCGGATGTGCAGCATAATGAGTGTAAAATTGTAAGCTACTGTATGATTGCTATTCTCAAATATATAGAAATTCTAAATACAAATTATAAAAATTAAAAATGTGAAATCTAATTAAAAACCGATACAGCATATTTAAACTTTCTTTTAATTCTGAAAAATATTATTTGTAAGAAAAATTCATGAATTTCAAATCGAAAATGTTTGTAAAATTTCTGTGCAATATACAGAAAATGCAAATTTTACAACTTTAAGCTTTAAACCAGATTAAAGGATTTTTGTTTATTAAAAAGGATTTTTGTTTTTTTATAAAGAAGGATTGTATACGAACTTAAAATATTCCACATTTAATTGTTAAATCTCTGAATGATTTTAATTCAAAGTTTACATTAAAATTAAATCATTATTAATTTATGTTAAGAGAAGATAACAAAAATTGTATTAATAATATTCTTTATGTTCTCCATTTGGGCGTTAATGGGTTAATGGGAAGTGAAATATCAGAAATTATCGATTGGTGCGGCATGTTTTGCGTAGTAAATCAGTTATCGAAATATATATTATGTTCTTATGTTATATTATCCTTATTAGGTAATATGCTCGTATGAAACAATATTCCACCTTTAAGTGGCAAATACATATTTCAATGATTTTAATCCAAAATTTACATTTTATGTTGTTTTGAAAAAAAGTAAAAAAAAAATTATTAAATTGTTTTAAGAAAAGACAATAAAAATTGTATTAATAATATTCTTTATGTTCTCCATTTGGGCGTTAATGGGTTAATGGGTTAATGGGAATTGAAATATCAGAAATTATCGATTGGTGCGGCATGTTTTGCGTAGTAAATCAGTTATCGAAATATATATTATGTTCTCATGTTATATTATCCTTATTACTTAATATGCTCGTATGAAAAAATATTCCACCTTTAAGTGGCAAATACATATTTCAATGATTTTAATCCAAAATTTACATTTTATGTTGTTTTGAAAAAAAGTAAAAAAAAAATTATTAAATTATTTTAAGAAAATAGAATAAAAATTGTATTAATAATATTCTTTATGTTCTCCATTTGAGCGTTAATGGGTTAATGGGAAGTGAAATATCAAAAGTTATGGATTGGGGTGCGGTATGTTTATGTTGTGAATCAGTTATGGAAATATATATTATGTTCTCATGTCATACTATCCTTATTATTTAATGGACTCGTATGTAAAAAATATCTTCCCTGTTCCTCTTCTAATTCTTTTCTCGCTACAACGAAGTAGCGAAGTATCGAGAAACAAAGTTATAAAATTTTTATAACAGAAGAGAGGAGAAGAGAAGAGCGGAGACGAATTGGAATACTTCTGATATATGTCAAGATTGAAGATTAATAGTTTCAGATAGTTTTGCAGCGAAATGGAATTTTAGAATACTCGTACGTAAAAGTATTCTTGAAATTCTTTTTTTTTTTTATTATTTTGTTATATGGAAAAGAAAAAATGTTATGAAATACATGTTTCATACATTGTTTTATCATAAAGGTATATCTTCTAATTAAAAAAAAAATTCAAAAGTTATACTCATTTTGTACTGCACTCGTATACTCGTATGCAGCTTGTTGTAGGAAAATTATCTTTTCTTAAATCTGGATTACGTTAATTTTTAGCATTTTTTTATTTCACTTTATCTTACTTGACATTAATTTAGCTAAAAATAAAGTTTGAAAAACGTAGAATATAATGATTTCAACAAAGTGGGCTGCATTAGAGTCAAAGAGAATAGGATAGTGATAAGAATACTACACTTGGCCCAAGTTGGAATTACTTTTATTACAAAAAAAAAAAAAAAAAAAAAAAATGTGCCAAAAACAAAAAATTCTGTAAATTTTTTTCTTTTTTTTTTGTTTTTGTACTCGGTTTGCTATACCCAGTAGAATATCTGAACACATGCGTACGTTCTGTACCTGCATATATATTTTATGAATTCCAAGAATAAAAACTTGCCTACGCATACAGTTGTAACGCTTCCCATGTTTATTCATGTAAAACTAATGTGGACTGAAAAAAGAAAAAATAATAAATAAATAAAACCCACTTGTTAACATCGTGATACCCTCATGCTTTTAGATGTTGGTGGATGCGCGTGTATGAGTAAATTGTTGTATGATGTGTCGTACGGTTCAACATCTTCTTACATAATTCGGAGCAACAACAGTTGTTGTATTCTCACATTTGAAATTTTTATTATTACTTTTGGCTACATGGTATTAAACATTTTTGTAAGCATGTCCTTATTTTAAATGGATGGAGAGAGTAATAAACATTTTAAAGTTATTTATGGCCAAACATTAACCATATCAACAATAACATATCGCTTATTTTCTTACTTTTTATAATTTTGTCTCTTCTTTTTTTTGGAATTTTTCTGCTTTTTGTCATTATTTATGATACAAACAGGTATATTAAATGTCCTGTAACAAATCACATAAAAAAAACAAAACAAAACAAACAGCTACTCTGTCGAAAGAGAAAAATAAATAATAAGAAAGCAAAGGAAATATCAGCAACAGCTACAAGATGTTGTTGATTCAAACCATATATTCTGTGATTGTGGGTTGTGTATGTACATACGTGCCTATACATTTCAAGGAAAAACTAACTTTTTCAATTTCTTAAGGATAAAAGATGTTGGAACGAAAGCCACGGCCTTTTATTACTGCCAAGATTTCAATTGTTTTTCGTGAAAATTATGAGAATTTTCTAAATTCTGTTGGTTACAAATTAAATCGTATAATGTAACAGCGTAAACAGCTAAATTTGTTTCCTCTCCTTCACTGGCAGCTGTTGCAACTTTTTAAGTCAAGACATATTTTGTTTAATACTAATAAGGACGATTAGAAATGTATGTATACTGAACTCTGACTTACTTTAATTGAATATTACAAGAATTGTAATTTCTTTGGAAGATGTTGCAATCGCCTGCGCTTAATGTCAAGATCATTAGAGTGTTTTCAATTATCCACACTGTTTGAAGTTGAAGTTGTTCTCACTGTCGATCACTATAAAGTAAATCCTTTTAATTAAAGTGGCTTTCTGTTATTCTTTCGGGGCACGTACACTATTTTGTAAAATTTATTATTATTATTATTATTATTATTATTATTATTATTACTATTATTATTATTATTATTATTATTATTATAAATAATTAATTTCTGTTTATTTTCAGTATTTATTTCAATACTCAAATAAAGGAGCGCTTCCTTTTTTTGGTTAAAAAAGTCGTTTAAAAGTTTCTTCAAGTTTTTCTTCAATTTTCGTTAGCTTTTTCCATGATATCAGAGTGTCACAGTTTTCTCTAAAAAAAATGAAATTAAAAATAACAACCTGTTTTGAATCTTCTACATGCCCCCCGAAATCCTTAAGAAATTTTCGTCTCATGTTATACTACACACTTTAAGTATCTCAGGGTTCATCATAAGCGCAGTCAAAAGTTGTATAAAAATTTAAACTGTGCTGTGCCGAGGTCGGCAGCAGAAATACTTTAATTACACGAATGGATCCAATATAGCAGCCATTGAATTAAAATATTATTTTTGGAGAGTATAAAGTACAAATTTTAATTAAAATAAATAAAAATTTTGAAATTTTACTTTCCTAAAAGTTCTTAGAAATATTTTAAGATTCATTTTTTATACTAAAAAAAACTATTTCACAAAACATTATAAAATTGCTATAGAAGTCGTATAAACTGCTACAAATATTATAATTGGAAATATATTTTTTGTATACCCTTAACTGCTGTAGAAGAAGATTTTTCCTGGAAAGAAAATTGTGTTGCAATTTCACACTGCGCGTTTAAAAAATAGAGACAATATTTCTCTTTATATCAAAGGTGGCAAATAATACTCATATAATAAAAAACCCTTAACTGCTGTAGAAAAACATTTTTCCTGGAAAGAAATTTATGTTGCAATTTCACACTGCGCGTTCAAAAAATAGAGACAATATTTCTCTTTATATCAAAAGTAGCAAATAATTCACATATAATAAAAAACCCTTAACTGCTGTAAAGGAACGCTTTTCCTGGAAATAAATTTATGTTGCAATTTCACACTGCGCGTTGAAAAAATAGAGACAATATTTCTCTTTATATCAAAAGTAGCAAATAATTCACATATAATAAAAAACCCTTAACTGCTGTAAAGGAACGCTTTTCCTGGAAATAAATTTATGTTGCAATTTCACACTGCGCGTTGAAAAAATAGAGACAATATTTCTCTTTATATCAAAAGTAGCAAATAATACACATATAATAAAAAACCCTTAACTGCTGTGGAAAAACATTTTTCCTGGAAATAAATTTATGTTGCAATTTCACACTGCGCGTTGAAAAAATAGAGACAATATTTCTCTTTATACCAAAGGTGGCAAATAATACACATATAATAAAAAACCCTTAACTGCTTTAGAAAAACATTTTTCCTGGAAAGAAATTTATGGTGCAATTTTACACTGCGCGTTCAAAAAATAGAGACAATATTTCTCTTTATATCAATGATAGCAAATAATTGCAAGAAATTTATGCTTGCTCGTAAATAAATGACTTTTCAAGAAAAACCCTTTGCTGGCTGTATTTTTTTATGAAAATTCGAGATTAAACAATAATAATAATAAAAAAAATTTTACAAATTACTACACGTGCCCCAAAGAAAAACAGGCACATTTAAATGAATGATGATAAAAAAATGAACAAAGAATGCATTAAAGAAAATATTATTTTTGTTTTAAAGTGATATTAAAATTCAAAAATCTCCCAAATGTATTTATAGTTTGCATTTATGGAAAGCGTGCAAGAATAGTTTAATTCTATTTATTGTTACTCGCTTGATAACTTAATCGCCACAATATATTTTTGAATGTTACGGATGCACACTATGATAATATTATGTATGCATAAACAAATATTTGTGAGTGTGATATTTACAAGAGGATATTTTAACAACACTTATGGTTAGTCAACTGACGAAGCAATATAACTTTAGTTAATTGACAAATATTTGCACTGGCAATGTTTATCAATTAGAAAGCACGTAATAAAAAATTCGTACAGCCTCATAGAAATATGCAGTCGTGTATCTGGAGACAAAAGCCTGGAAAACAAAAGCCCCTCTAACCTTTTTCTGCTTTCACAATACATTCACATATTATGAATCCTGCTGCAACATTCTCTGGTTGCATTATGGTTCCGTATCAGAGGTTTTTTTCTTTTTTGGTTATTTGTTTTTCTTTTTTGCAAACAAGTGCAGCAAGAACACATACAGTTACTCTACTTGACATTTTAATGGCTTAAAAAATATTTAAGGGCAGATATTTTTCATATTGCTATAAATATATATATATGTATATATATTTTTTATAAGCAATCTAGAGTATGTGTATGTCGAAATATGTGTCTGTGTATATGGTAAAATTGTTACATAAGAAATCCCTCGTATACATACACATGTATGCGCCTTTAAAAGGATCTAAAGCACAAGTGTTTGCTAAGGCATACAAGGGGTCTGGTTTATGTTTCCTGTTTCGTAGCCAAGAAGATTACTAAATGCTTCACAGTTTTACTTAATTGGATTGTTTGCGGCATTTTATCATGTTTTAAGTACTAAATAAGTATCAAGACAACTTTTAAAGTAATAAGTAGTTAATATTTTAACCTTGCATTATGCTAAAGAATTATGCAGTTTTTTATTTTTTTTTCTTTTTTGACAAGAATTTCTTATGACGTGTTCAACATGTGATTCGTAAAGAGAAGTGCTTTAGAACGACAGGCTAGAAGTGGTGTTATACTACTCTTCAAACAAAAGGTTAAAAATTTTTTTAATATAAATTTTATTCATTAATATAATTAACATATATATTAAAATAATTTTGTATTCAAGATGTGTTTATAATACAGACCAGTACAAGATAAAATTGTCTAAATTTCTTTTACAATCACTAACATTTCTAGCAAACGTCTGTTTCCACTTTTCAAAATTATATTTTATAAAAAAATTCGAGAAATTGCTTTAAGCTTATACATTGTAGAGGAAAGTTTGCTCTTGTGCGGCAATTCTGTGCCGATTTGCTTCTAGCTCATCTAATGCACATTACGCCAGCTGAAATTTAAGCAAGTCCTCGCAGAAATAAATATAAAATTCCTTTTCTTATGGCAAGCTATTCAGAGTTAATCGCTTTCATGATTGCCTCTATAGGCGAATGCTAAGCCGTAGTTAGCATGTTCGATTCCTGCCTAGACCTTGCCTGTTTCCCTGCGAGCAAGCCGAAAGTTATGTGAAGTTAATCAACAAAAAAAAAAAATACATTTCAAGTGTTAAAAAATATATACAGCCATGGACACTAAGTTAGCACAAAACTTTTTCTCAAAAACAAATAAACTTAATTTTATTATTTTACTTCAAATAACAAAAAGCTTTATCATAAAAACTTAATATATGTATTCTACTTCAAAAATAAACAATATTGTATAAAAGTCCTCGGCCGTCTGGTAGTTGAAGCCATCTCTTAATTATATGTGAAATTTTAGCTGGACACTAAAATAGCACAAATTAAAATTTCTTAATTAAAAAACCAAAACTTTTAGTAATTAATAAAAATTTGGCTATTTTTTAATAATCTGTTTAATATTGAGTAGAATAACCTCTATTTTCACTTGCGGCTTGGCATCTACGCGGGGCTAACTTTTGATAAAATTTTGGCAACATTCTTTGGGAATCGAATACCATGTACTTTGTATTTCGGTCCAAAGATCATACAAGTTATTGTGTTTCTTTTGAGCGATTTTACGTTTTAGTTCATTCCGAAAGTTTTCTATAGGGTTCAAGTCAGGACTTTGAGCCGGCCGGTCTAAAACACGGATTTAATCTTCAGCAAACCACTCCTTTACAATTTTTGAGGTGTGTTTTTTGTGTGTTCAAAATCATAAGGTTCCATTTCGTTCTTGAGAATATCCAAACACTGATGACGGTCCATTTTTCTATTTATTTTGACAATAGGGTCCACACTATACCATGAAAATTATCCCCACACTATAATGCTACCTCCAGAGTGCTTAACGGTCTTTTTTGTGTAGCATGGATCTTGTGCCTGCCGTTTAGGGCGATGTACTATCACTCTACCATCCGGTCCCATTCGGTTTACGTTTGTTTCATCAGTCCAAATTATTTTTTTGCAGAATGAGAAGTCTTTTGATCTATGGGTTCGAGCAAAGAGTAAACGCTTCGCAATATTTTTTTTTTGACAGGAGTGGTTTTTTTCGGCTTGCACGTCCAAAGAGCTGTGCATCGTTGAGGCGTCTTCGCACAAGCCTATATGACCAATTTAATTTAAATTCAGCGTTAATCTCGTTGGCAATGTCGCGTGATGATGCAAACGGGTCCTCCTCTGACTTTCTGACGATAGACCGATCCACTGCTCTTGATGTTTTTTTTGATATATTTATGAATTTTTTGCTCTCCATTACAAAATTATGGTTGTTTTTAATAAAATAAAGTATATTATATACTAATTTTCGCGATCGGTTCAGAGTTTGTGCAATTTCAGATGGCATTTTGCCATCAGAAAGAATATTAAATATATTGCTCTTTTCCTCAGGCGTACAAACTTTCCGCAGTCCCATTATTAACCGAAATTAGTTAAATTATATAAAACATAAAAAAAAAAATTACTTTGCATTAATAGTGCGCACTAAAAAACTTCTTTCGTCTGTTTTATTCCCTTTGTGCTAATTTACTGTCCATAAGAAAAAAGGCATATTACACATTCTAGCAGACCAAACGAAGACAAAGGGAGATAACGGTAAAAAATTCTTTTGTGCAGGAAGCTTGGAGGTCTGCTTTGACAGTGCATAACAAAAAAATACACTACTCAGTCAAAAAATTTTAAAAAATAGTTGATCAAACTTAAGATCACTTTTGTGCTAATTTAGTGTCCATGGCTGTATATATATGTATTTAAGATATATTAGCTAACATAAGAAATATAGTTAACAATCGTTTGGATAGGGGTACTCGTATATAGCATAGAAAGTATAACTTCCGGTTGGAAATTTCTACCATGCCGCATCCAGCACAGAAAATTTAAATCAAAATTTTTTAAGAAAAAATTAAGGATTAAATTAATTCTAAGTAGTAAAATAGTGTTATAATTTCTAAACGAAACTGCAAGGATATTCATTATATGTACTCCAAAGCTATTGCCGATGAATGCTGCTGTTAGGGTCTAGTATTAGATGATCGCATTATTTAATTAAGCTTTTTTTATTTCGAAAAGAAAAAAAGTATCTTTAAATGAGATTTCATATATCTGGCTTGCCTTCGATGCTCAGTTTTTACATCAAATTTAATTCTTAAAACATGTACTAGAGTACTGCTTTCAAATATTAACTGCACTCAAATAGAGACTTACCTTTGTATATAATAATCTAAAAGATATTGATCATATTGTATGCCTTAACGTATCCGATTCAGGTCTTCAATAATTATCATTGTGTTAGTACCAAGTCCTTAGTTAGTGGAGAGGCGAAAATTAGCTTTCCCTTAATCATAAAACTGACAACAATATTAATAATGATAAATAATAATAATAAACTCAATACGTAGCGTACCTCTGCTGACCAGAAATACTGCTCCTATAGGATTATCTAGCAAAAAGCTTTATTTACATTTTTTTCAATTTTTTTTTTTTGTTTGAAAAAAGTTTTAAATATATTTTTGTTTATCAAGTATATGCGGCCCTTGTACTCTTAAGTCTGCCTATTAATTTCTCTTCGATAACGTAATTTTATAAAGACAATATAATTACATATTTGAAAACTACACAGTGGAGTATACAAGAACAAGCTCATGAAAGCTCAAATAAATTAGTGTTTCATTTTTAATCTTTCCCCTCCAAAATATTTATGAAGGCATAAAATTTATATATTTTTAGTTAAAAATACAATTTAAAAGTGAAGAGGTGGAATACAGTTCATTAGACAACAATTCTAGTTAGTCATGACTTTATTCCTTTTGTTCTCTTTCGAATGTTGTCCTATTTGTAGGCAATCCACTGTCTCAATACAGTTCATTAGACAACAATTCTAGTTAGTCATGACTTTATTCCTTCTGTTCTCTTTCGAATGTTGTCCTATTTGTAGGCAATCCACTGTCTCAATATCAAGTTCTGCACTACTAAATCCAAAAATAGTTCTGCGATATTAAAAAGCATATAGGAAAAGCTAAACATTTATAAATAAAATGAAATACATATTTATGATTTTCTAATCATTTAATAATTGTATAAATAACTAATTAAATGCTTAAAAAATATCAGTTTCTTTTAATAGTTTGCAGCAGCCACTCCAGCTTTTCAGTGTCACAAATAAAAATATTGAATTATGAAATTGTTAACAGTGTTTCTCCTCTCTTTATTTACAATTCGCATTAGCGGCTATAAGCACATGTGTGGCTTGCGATTAAATTATGTTCTAGCTAATATGTGTTCAAAAGGATTTCTAAGTTTGCCGCTAACGAAAAGAAGAGGTAAAAAAGGATAATTTTTAAAAAGTTTTAATTCGTAATGGAAAACAGCAAAAAACAGTACAAAAAAAAAGAATACTTTCAAAAAGAAAAAAATGTTGAAAAAAAAATTTTTTTAGGCTCAAATAATTTTTGATTCAGTAGTTATTTATTTTTGCATAAAAACGGGCGGGCTCATTTAAGGATCTCGTTTAAACTGCATAAGCAAAGGAACTTGTATTATAGAAATTCCTTTAATTAAGGAGCAGAAGTAATGAAAACTTTAAAACTAACAATGATGTCAACAAATAATTCTGTAAAATAAAAGACAAAAACGCAGATCTCTCCTGCGTGGTTGAGCATTTCAAAGGAGTTTTTCGCAAATAACTCTGTAGTAAGTCCTGCGATAATTTTATTGCAAAGCAAAGGCGTATGCACAATATTTTGAAATTAATAGGAAAATACAAATGCAAAGGACACTATTTGTAAAAAGCGTGAAAAAGTTCTTTCAAGTCAACAAAAACACAAATGCGTCATTACATAATTCTAGATAAAAGAATTAACAAAAAAAAAAAAAAAAATTCTTTAGAATAGAGTCCTAAAAACTTTGGTTTTATTACTCTATGAAAGTGTTTTTTTTTTTTAATTTAATTTTAATTAATTTCTTTATGATATAAAATCAGTCAAGGAAAAAGTCTTTATTAAAAATGATTCTAGTCAGTTGCTGCTTAGCTTGAGCTCTTTAATGAAAATATATGCCACTAAAATCAGTTTCCTTTCTTCTTTAAAGTTAATCCAAAATTTATTCCACCGGTCGTCGATACGTACTTGTCAAGTACGTTTTCCAATATTGATGAAGATGTGGACGACTCCTCTCAGGAAATATTTTATCCTGCTCAAGACATGGGCATTGTTGAGTACTGCTGCAAAAATACTTGTGACGACCATCACCTTGAGCTTTATTGTAAAAGTTTAAGAAAATAAACTTCAATGCAAAGGCAACCATCGCATACAATTTTAAAATATAAAAGAAACGTTTATTGGACCAGCATTTTCCACAAGTATTTGTTTCCAAATTTATTCGAAATATGTATATGAAAGCATATTTAAAAGACCATCCCGGCACTGGAGCAATATCGACGTTTAAAGAGAAAGAATCACATGCAAATACTCACATAATTAAGAACTGCATTGCAGCAAGTACATAAATTATTATTAGCAAAACTTATTTCCTCGCTAAATTTCTTATTTTTAAAATAAAATAAATAAGTAAAATAATTTTTGAATAAAACTCCTATTAAAAAAACTTTGTAAAGCTTTAAATGTATGGCTGTAAATTTAAAATTAAAAATGTAAGTCAGAGAGATATCGATGGAGATGGCGAAGGATATATATTATCATAAGGCTATATATTATAGTATATTGATTGCTGTTAAATGTATTCGCCACTTGAACATTTCAAATATCCAATAGATACTTGTCGTTCTTTATGGCGGGGATACAGTTCTAACCAAAGACCTGAAAAATTTGTAGGTGATGAAGCTGCTAACTAATTCAGTCATGGGCTACCTTGTTGTTTTTACTTGACTAAACTTGTTATAAGGAAAGGACACACTTTATATAAAAGGACTAATTTCTTGTTGGATGCAACTGCAACAAGTAGGAGATCTATTGCTGTTCCTGCTAACAATTTTCTTCTTCTTTTTTTTTTTTGTAATATTTTATGTTGGTATACAAGGAATAAAAATTTAAATTTATTTTTCTCTAATCTATATTGTGGAATTTTTCCCTGCCAAAAATTATTTTCTATTTTGTTTAGATGTTACAAAATATCTTGCTTTCTAAGCTTTTTCCAAAAACAGGCACCCAATAACAGAAATATACAGGTCAAGATAACTATTTTTTTTATTAATATTATTATTTATTATTAATATTATTTTTAGATATTTTGCTACAACTTTACGTAGCATCATTTTGATAAGTAATAAGTCAAAATTTAAAAAAAATATATATTAAAAATATTAATTAATTTTTTTTTGAAGTAGCGAAATATCAAACAATAAAATTATATTTTTCAATTTTTTATAAAAGCAAAATAAAAAAAGAATGGCTATCTTGAGCTTTATATATAATAATTCCTAGTATTGGGTGGCTGTTGTTGCCTTCTAATACAAATCTTTAATTTAAACAATAATATGCTGCTGTTCCTAATGGAGATCAGAAGGAAACTCGGCTATTATAACTATATTTTTCTTATAAGCAATTCTCTGGCATAGAAACTTCTTTGGTCAATTCCTTGACTATCCTTCAGCCAAAATGCTGCATGCTTGTACGAGTATGACTTGAGACATTTCATACAAAATGCTCAATTAATGCAATAACAAAACACATACTAAAGTTATGTTAAGAATTTAAGCGAAAATATATATAACAAACGCTTTCTAATGAGAAAAGCAGAAGCCAACCTGCAAAATAAATCAAACCTTGAATGCGAACATACTTAAGGATATATGGAATGCACATGCGGCATGACTCTCAATACACATAAAAGTGTTGCCACTAAGAAATCTCTTGGGGGTAAAATATTTCGACAAAAAAATTTCGGAACTTTTAATGCGATTTATCAGCTTAAAAGGAATAAAAGTTATATTAGGTTGGTAAGTTCTCCATGTTTTCAAAAAATCCCGATTTAAAAAAATACTTTCAAAATATTCTGTAAGTGAAACTAATTAGAAATACAAATTTAAATTAATCACAAACAATTTGAAAATCCCTTAAAACTCGTTTAACTTTTTTTCAAATTTCTCTCATTTTTTTTTTTGTTTTTTGTTTTACTTTTAAAAAAACCAAATCGCTTACATAAATAATTGTACCGCAATTAGCCGATAATGTTAAGAGGGAGCGAAAATATTTAGTTTGGTGCATTTAGTATTTTAATGATTGTCATAGAAAGTTAAAAGTAAAACTTCTTGACCATTTCAAGCAATCTTATTGGAAAAGAATTGAGCCTTGTTGTAAAGAACAGTCTCTGCTTTCTGGCTTATGTAGTTCGTTTTCTAAATTCTCCTCTTTAGTTGGATGATGCCAAAGTCACTACAAGCTAATTAAAAACACGTACAAAGAAGTTGTTTAACAAAACAAAATAATTACATTATTTGGAATGAAGAAAATTAATTTAAATTGCCCAATTAAATAAAATTGCCTATGCATTCTACCTAATGGCTTGTTTGGCGAGCCCAAAGAAGCTTTGGCGTTTGATAGCAGTGAATGATATCAAAATCAAAATATCAAATATGTAATAGATTTATTTTCATTGAGCCAAAGTTCAATTGATGAAAATTTTATTCGCTGTTTCGCACAATCACTGCAATAATTAAATATCTACTTCTTTGCTTTTTATTTAGTTTGACAGCAATAAAACTATTCGATATTTCAATTATACATAAATGAGTTTTGGACACCAAATTTGGAATTTTAGGCTCCGAATTGATGCCATTAAATTTATGCTATAAATTCATTAATGGCTTTCATATCGCTAAAACTGTTGCTGTTGATAATAATTAGATGCTGTTATTTGGCAATAATAGTATTAACTGTACTTACGAGTGTTGTATCGAGAAGGTATTGAACTCAAACTGATAACGACCCCGATGCTCAAATGCAAATTTTATAAAAGTTTAACTATTTATTTATTTTTACCCTGCCCTAGAATAAAGATAATATTTCCTTCAAATCTGTTACTACTCTGCTTTTTATACAGAGTAAACAAAAAATATTGTCTTTTTATTATTTTCTATATATATTTATTTCATAAATTTTTTTTATATACATATATGTATATATTTTATAAATATATACTTCAAAATATTATTTTCTATTAATAAGATTTGTAATATTGAGTAGCATCAGTATTATTTAACCTCCTTCCTTACGATTAAATCTCGCGGAATATAACGCGTGCAGACAATAAAACTTTGCGCAATTCTATGAATGGAATTATTATAATTATCTGCCAAATAGAATATAAAAAACCTTATATGCAAAACAATAATATTTATATTTTTACATTTTTAAATTCAAATTTATTACAGAAAATCTAGACGTTGAAGGCCCGTCTTTTATATTCAAGGCGATAAATATCGCAGAAACTCTTAATGTGAAAATTAGTACAAACAAAACATTAACCGTAATTATTTCCTTAAATAAACTAAAAAGGTTTTTTTTTTTTTTACCTTAAAAAAAGTATTTTTAAAATATCTAAAAATGGCATTTCATATTTAACGAGAAAAGAACATAAATTCCAAAAAAAGGGAGTTGCCCTCTTTTTAACAGCTGATGAAATTATTCAGTTGCCAGATTACTAATTCATCTGCTTGGAAAACTATAAATTTCTTATTTTTATTTCTCATAGAAATATAAAATAATTTCTTTTTAGAATGAATTTCTTATCCTGTCGATTTCTGCAGGATAAAGAATTCAATGCTATCGCCCTGAGAAGGGGCAACATGTGTCCAAGAGAATATGCAACTCTTTATGGCAGTAAAATCTTTTTGAGAAAATAAAACAAAATGGTCCTTTTTGTGTAAAATGTGATCCTTTTTTTTGCAGAAAAGAAAACTTCATGAATGATAAAAATAATACTAGTAATAATTTTAAGTTTTATTAACTTTAATAATTCGGAAGAAAATTTCAAGAAAATTTTAAAATCTTCTCTAGTAAATTATTAACCCGACTATTTCTATTGTTTTAAAGAGGCAAAATACCAGAACGTCAACACTGTTCGAAAACTGTATCTGTAAACATTATCAAGCAAGTGGCAAATGCAGGTAATAAATTTATATAGTCGCTGTTAAGCTCATAAATATGCAACAATTCGTTATTAGTTATGACGCATATGCTAATTTCCAGATACATTCACTTGCATTCTTTCAGGCTGTTGAACAAATCGTTATAAATATCTTCTATAAATATCTTCTATAAATAATGAAGCTGAGCACCGGAATGCGCCATTAACATTTGCTTTAAACAGGAAACGGAAGGGTAGACATAAAAAAAACATTAAGAGTAGAGAAATTAATATAAAACTGAATTTTACTCAATACATTTTGTGTGGCCTTTATTTACTTTTGGTCATCAGTAAGTCGAGTTCACTTGAAATACGTTTATGTGGTTCGTCCTTAAATGAATTTTTGGATGCGGTTTGTGTCGACGGTTTTAATCAAAAACATCTTAATAAGTGAAATTAAATTTTAATTTGCAACAGACAATTTTTCTATTATAGTGCCAATAATGGATCTCTATGCTGATAATATTGATTATGATATTGAATCTTTGCCATCTTCATCATTGCTAATGAACAAATACTATGAAGATGCTGATAATGTAATGGCGAAAACTCGCCGAAGTCGTCATGATGGTGCTGCCGAAGAATGTTGTTACAAGTCCTGCTCCATGTCCGAACTATTAGCATACTGCGCTTAATAAAGAGCAAAAAAAAAATGGAAATTTAACGAGCATGTGTATGGTCAATGGCCTTATTCGTAAAGAATATTCACAATTTAAAAAAAAAGTATATAAAATTATACAATATATAATTTATATATAATATACAATATAGAGGTGAATATTAAAATACTGGTAAATGTGCCAAATAATGTGGTGAAGATTATTTCCCTGCTTTAAGAGACAGAATTCAAATTTTGCTTTCTTCTGCTATACTGAGAGTTTGGAAATATTTTTGATTTTTGATTTATTTTAATTTTCATGCATTTTCAGTCTGTGACTACAAAAAAAAATTTTTTTTTCTAATAAAACCTCATTATTATTGTCAGATGAAAGGGCACACAAAAACTATTCATTCATTTGTTGCAAACCATTTTATTATTTCCACTAACTGTTTTAAGGTACGAGTAACATGTAGTACTTAAAATGATTTGTTTATGAAATCTTTGCAGATTTCGTCCTTTGTTCTATTGAAGTTGATGTTTTGGGAAAATAATTTTTGCTAAGCGAAAAAATATTCAGAACAAAAAATATTCAAAACAATTACAACTAGAACTTTGCACCAGATGCACCATCGCAGCTTGGAAAACTAATATTTTCATCCTACGCTTTTTACAAATTAAAAAATTACAAAATTTTTATGAAAAACTTTCATTATGAGTACTAAGACAAAAATTTCAAAATGGAAGGATAATTCGAACTGAAATATTATAAATATTGTTTTTCAATTTTGAATTTCAATCAAATACTCATACATGTTTTCGAATTTAGATTTAATCATTTTATACATAAAAATATTTTCAGCTTACCTATTCTGGCGTGAGTATTTTCCATAATTAAAGTAAGTATTAAAAATCCCATATGCAGGCAACTGATACATTTGTTTAGGCAGTGGGGCAGAGCCATTTTAAGCATGCAGATCTTTTAAATAATTGTGGTGTGGGTTTATTTTTTTATTTTCTTTTTTTTTTTTTTTTCGTTATTGTGTTAGTGAAGGTGAATAATCGCAAATTTTAACTTAAATATTGAACGAATTTAATGCTTCTTGAACTGGAGATATATTTTTATATGTATATGGGGTATTATGTGGGGTAAGTGGGTGTGTTAAATATTTTTCTTTTGATTTTTATAGCCACATTAAATATGTATGACATTTGTTATTCTTGTTATTGTTGCTTTATCTTTTCTCTTCTAACATTTGTCGTTTGAATTTTACGTGTTGTGCATTTGTATTATTTTGACATTATTTTTCATCGTTTAAACTGTTTTAATACTCGTATATCACAACTACTAATACATTTAAAATAACGTACAGGCACACAAGACGTAGATATTTGCACGTGGGTACGTATGTATGTGTTTGTACACAAGTCAGCCTGTATTGTTTTAAATGGTTTTTTTTTTCATTTAACATATACTATCACTTTTTGACTTTGTAAAAAATAACGGTTATACGAATACACCCCTCTACTCTTGAATCAGCACAATTTTAACACCAGCGCACGCGAGATTTGTTCTTGTATTTTATTGCACATTTTTTTTTTTTGCTTTGATTTTTATTTTTTTGCTTGATTTTTTTTTTGGCTTTTATTTTTTTTTTTTTTTTTTTTTGCTTTATAAATACTTTGAAATCTTGTTTTCTTTTTTTTGTTAGATTTTTTTTATTTTTTCTTTTCGTTGTTATTTACTTAAAAATTTTTCTTTTCTCTTTGTACTATCATGGCAAGTCGTGATGAACATACAGGTGGTAGCTTTTGGGTGGCGTGATGAAACATGTATGCGATTTCGTTGATTTAAGGTGTTCTAGTTGTTGTAGTTTTTGATATATGAACGACATTAAAATAAAATTCTTATTTGTATTTCATGTCGCCAGAAGTAACAACATAAGTCTTTGTTGTTTGTGTTTACTCTTACTCGTATTGTTGCTGTTATTTGAAGGGTATAAGTCCTTACAAAAGTCTCACTTTACGGCTTATTCCTGCATTATGTAACAATGGAGTCAAAGTTGACTTTGAATGTAACAATTTAATACCCTGTGCGGGGGTGCAGTGTTCCCGTGATTCGCAAGCAAGGAATTTTTCTTATTGCCGAATGTGTTTTATATCGTTTATTTATTTCATTTTTGGTTTAAATCTCGTTCTAGCTCTCTTTTTGATTTTATTCTTTTTATTATTAACAGCACACAATATAGTTTGTATGTTTAAATAAAATATATTTTTAGAAACGTTTTAAAAAATCACATGTGCAGCAGAAACAGGCATTTCCTTGCTTCTGACAGTTTTTTGTTTTCCAAGTAAAAACAAAATTGTATTATAAGTTTCTGGTAAATTCATTTCATTTATACCTGCTGCTAGTTTTCCTCTCATGTAAAAAATTGTTCAAATGTTTAGTACGTTTTCTCTGGCTTGGCTTGGCTTATTCTGTTTCAGCTGTAATTGTTGTTCATTGTGAAGCTTGAGTTGGTTTTAAATTAATGCCACCGATTATTGTTACACAATTTATTGTTCGATGTTTTCTTTTTATTTTGCACTTTCCTATAAAAGAAAAAGAAAGTAGAAATTAGAAAATTTTTTCTTAAAATGTTCATGATAAAATTAACAAAATAATTATTATTTTCTAACTTAATTATGATTACGCAGTATTATACAGCGTTATTAGATTTAAGCTATTGTTATACACATATACGAATATATATCGTATATATTGTATATATTAACCAAGCAATGGGATATAGCCATGTAAACTTAACTAAATTTATTAGTTAAAGTTAGTTTTAATTAAAAATAAATTCTTATTTTTGCATTTCGTTAATTTTAACTGCGATAATGTTTTTCGAAATAGTTATAAAAATTGTATTTATAGGATAACTTTCAAAAACTAAATGAGAATTACAGAAAAATATTCATTTGTAAACCTTATTTATTTTAGTTCTAACATTGGAAAATGACACCCATAAACATATAATGAGAAATACTCGTTATATGCCCAAAAAATTTTTCTTTAATGATTTGATATTTATTTAAAAAATCGGATATCTAACCATATATCTAATCATATGTAATTAGATAGTGAACAATAGGGATCTAAAAATTTTATTAAAATTCGATATTTGAAAGATTGCTTTATCGACTTTTCTTTGTGTTTGCAAACGAAAATCATTCTCATTTCAATAGAGAATGATAAAAATGCTTTTCGAAAATATCTGGTAGAATATTAATCCATATTTTGCGTTGTTTCCCAATATCGTAAACTAATTGCCGTGGCAGGGAATACTAGTAGTCTACAGTGCACGGGAATTCTTTTAAATGGTGGAAAACTAAATTCTTTAAAGTTCAAAGAATCATTATAATTATTATAAATTTTTTAAAAAAAGGCAATGAATTTAAAAGCTGATTTTCCGGAAAGCGTACAGCGTTTGAAGGACATAAAAATGGAGTAATTTTTTTTCGGTACCATCACGCGTAGGGGGGAAAAAGTGAGTGGGGAAAAAGGAAATATTGTTTCAAATACTCAAAATATATTTATAGGTTGTCCAAGTACTTATTGACTTTTCGCCCTTTAAACTAATATTCGAGTACTCGTATGTTTTTATGTAAATTTTGCCCGCTTATATTATTTTATATTTTCATATATTTTCATATATTTTCTTTTATTCTGCTTTAATGCTTCTTTTTCAGAACCGTAAATAAAAAAATTTTGGGAAAATCTCTTTATGGAAATATACGTGCTTGCAAATACACATTCATATGTATGTATGTATGTGTGGATATATATATGCTTGCATATTGTTGTATGTGGAGAAAAATTTTAGAATAATTTTATTTTTCAAGAAAGTGTGTATTTCTTTATTCCAGATCTCTGGATCGTTCATTTGGGCGATTGCAATATGAATGATAAGCTGGATTAGATTTCATTTCCTTTCATTTAAATGTAATTTATCATTGTTTCTTAATCTAATTTCTCTTGTCACTTTATTGCATTTCTTGTTATTGTTTCTCTGTCTTCTGGCAATCAGTGTTGCCAGGATATCATAAAATTTAAAGGAGAAATCACTAGCAGTACTATATTCGCGGTATTCGGAACTTTAAAAGTGAAATCTTTACTCATCCATTTGGAACAAATAAGTGGGATTCCAGCAATTCGTAACAATTATCATGTTTTAGAACATTTTTTTAGTTTATTTTTAGTTTTTTAGTAATAAAATCTGTTAAAAATAAATAAGGAATTTAAAAATTTAGTTAAAATCTAAGTAAGTAAAAATCTGAAAAGCTATAATATTTTATTGCCATCAAAGATTTGTTCTTATGTAAAAAGTCATCACCATATCATGCATAAAAAAATGCAAAAGGATATTATCGTTATCGAACAAACTTTGACCCAAAAAAAAAACTTACTTTCATAACATATCGAAAATAATTTAAAACAAATAAATAAAACGCAGATTGAAAGTTTTGCATATAAAAGAAATGCAAAAGACTTTATCGATGTTGAAAAATTTTTTATAAAAAAGAAAAAAAATATATATATATTTTCCTTGAATATAAGTAAATATATAAAAAATATCAGGTGATGGCCTAAGGAGCCAGTACTTCTACTCATATTATAATTATATTAATTTAATTGTAATATTAAGTAAATAAATAAATAAAAATTAAATAACATTTTATTAAGATATTAAAAAAAATCAGCCCATCAGGCAAATCGGAAAATAATTTTATTGATTGTGTTTCTGATTATCAGTTGCTTACATGGAAGCTTAATATGGAAATCTTTAAGCTTACTAAAGATATTTCTTGATAAAGTCTGTTTAATGGAATTCACACATAAGCCTCAGTAATTATTTTTAAAAGATTTATTTTAATTTTTTTATATTTAAAACTATAAAACAAATCAAAACGAGGGCCAGTGATGTTTGTTATTAGTGGAGATAGCATGTTTTAACACTTGAGGGTGCCTGCCTACTAAACAAGAGTTCGCAGGTTTGATTCCTTGCGAAATTTTTTTTTTTTTTTGCAAGTCTTGCCACTTTTAAGAAATAATAGAAACGACAAGTAGAAAATATAAGTCTTCAGTTTTCAAAAAGCAATGGAAGGTCCAATATAGTTACTAGTAGACTGGGTTTCTGTGAATTATACAAACGAGGTTGGCCGACTTTTTTAGAGCATACACGTTCTTAGATATCAAAAATTTTGAATGCAAGGCACTATTTGATGTATGGCATTGTTTTTTTATTTTTATAAATAACTATTATATAACTATATAATATATAGATATATATAAATAACTATATATTTTTAAACTTAATTGATATTAATTGGCCTGATAAACGTTCCATATTTGATATCTGATTTATTTGATACTGATATTAATAAAATCAGTTATTAACTGGTTTTTTATAAAACTTGTACAGAATCTCTTTTTAATTATCCATCGAATTAACAAGTTTTTGTAGAAACAAGCAAAAACCAACCTCCGATTTATGTTACCCCCAAAAAAAAAATTGTTTGATATTTCTGATAATTAAATAATCAATAATTTCTTTTTAATAGAAATTTTATGTTTTTTAAATAAATTTGAAAACTTTATTAAAAAGTTTATACTATCGGAAAGCTATTGAATAAAATATAAGCAATGGAAAGGTGAAAAACAAAAAAAAAAAATGAACAGGATTTTATTAGTAACGATATATGTATGTAATTGAAAATATGTTGCTGATAAAATATGAGAATTCTAAAGGGACCTTTTTAAACTCTTTGCAATCATGCCAAATAATTTATTACTTTTTAGGTATTATTTTTATTTATTATCGAAAAACTACTCCGCAAATAAGTGAAAACAATGCCAAATTGTTAACACCAACCGCTGGAGAGCAGCTAAATTTACACATCGATTTAGAAATATTTCTTCTGTTATTTTCTTATTTCCGTTCGTACAAAATGATTGTGGGAGCTTCTGCTGTTGTCGTTTTCGTATTAATTTCTTGGTCAGGTGCGAAGCTTATTTTTTTTTCATGATCACACATTGTTTGTTTGTTTGTTTATATATTGTAGATTTGTTTTTTTTTTTTTTTTGTAATGGACTTAAGCATTTTAATTAATTATTTCATTTAGATTTCCTGCACGGCTTTTCTTTTTCAAATGGTGACAATTATTGTAAATTTTGGATTTAATTTAATTTTTTTTTTGTAGTTTTTATTTCACATTTTAAGTTTATATATATTTAAGTCCAAGATCCTTGTTCGTAGCATTCTTCTTATTTTCCGAGAACTTGGTTTCATTTGTTTTAAATGCCTAAATATTCTAGCAACACAGAAAATCTGTAAAGAAAGAAAATAAAAAAAACTGTTTTAAAATACTTTTTTTTTTCTTCATTTTTCTTTTTTTTCTATATTATTATTGAAATATAGAAAAAATTGCTTTTGAGCCAAATGTAAATTAAATTATTTTTGTTAGTGTAAAAAAAAAAAAAAAATTTTTTTTCCAAATAAAGTCGCCGTCATTCTATTAGAATTTTCTAAAAATAAACTTAGTGTTCTGCTATTATTCTTCTAACTATAAAGGGACGTAAAGGGGCATATGATATCCAAAATGTATTAGCTGGCAAAAAGAAAAAAACCCCTGCTTTGGGGTAAATATTAAAAATAATAGAAAATTTAAAGTCCTCCAATAGACAGTTTGCTTGCTCCACTCAGGTATTTGGCTTTTTATTTTCTCTCTCTCTCTCTTTCTCTCTGTGTCTCTCTTATGTTTTTCTTCATTTCGAAGTAATTTATGACTACATAAAGTGCAAAACGGCTCGTTTATCTCATAGAACCATTTCACTTATTAGGAATTGGAAGATCATTCGGTCTATAAGGTAGCACGGTCACATTAGCAGATTATTTTTTCCCCTGACAATCTCCTATACATTTTCTTTATTTTCATGTACTCTTATATAATTTTATATGTATCTATTGCAGGCTATTTCAGACGATGTATTTAAACCCCTTTTGCTATGAAACTATATTAATAACACAAAAATATGTATTATTTATTTTGCACAAAGTTATTTGAGTATCTAGTGAAAAGTACTAGGTAAGAATCGGAGTTCCGAGTCCATAAAAAAAAATAAAAAATAAAATAAAAATATATTTTTACTTTGGAATTTGCAAAATTATCGGTTAAGCCTGCCAATGAAATTGCAAATTTTTTTGTTTACTTCAAATGAGGACGTTCCATGAAAGATGCGGTTCATCGCTCTCTCTATTCGGTTCAAATATAGTTTACAGAGCAATAAAAATAATTATTAACGTATTAGTTTGTTATTTCGTCTAATTTTTTTTTAGCAAACTTAGCTTTTAACTTTATTAAAAATATATTTAATTTTCCTTTAAGGCAGACCCTATATATATATATGAAGCAGGTGTTATTCATGTTATCTTATTAATTAAATATTAAAAATAATTTAGAAACGAATTTTATACAAATTTAAAATATAACTTTTTGTAGACAATTTAAAAAATATTTACAAATATTTTTTATATCAATATTATTATAATAGTTTTATTATTATATTTTAAATTATATTATTATATTAACAAATATTTTTTCTCCTTTTTTTTTAAATTTAACTTAGTTTTTAAAAATTAATTTTCTGCAGAATTTTTGTTTTTATATGAAAATAAACTGAAAGTTGTTGGGGTATCGGCTGGCTCTTGTGGAAATTTTTACTGTGACACTTTGATGTCTCAAATCCCATAGAAATCACAAAAATTAAATTTGATATAAAAATACACTGAAGTTGTTTGTAGTGAAAAAAAGAGCTTCAGGGAATCTCTAAACTTTCCTTTTTATTTAATCACTAAATTCATTTTATCCGAAACAAAATATTAGAATTATTAAGGAAAAGGAGAGTATCTTTAAAAATCATTTCAGAAATGAAACTTCGGAAATGCACAGAAATTGAGTTCATACACATGAATGCAAGCCTGGCCTTTCAACTTAATATTTTTCATTTTTTTATATTTTTCAATTTTGTAAATTTCGGACAAACGTAATGAGTTCACGTTATAATTTTAAAAATGAAAAAAATATAAAATATATAAAAAAGTACATATAAATATTTTTATATGTATTTTTTTTTTTTTATATATATATTTTTAATCATGCAAACCACAGTGTTTATATGTATATGCTTTCCAGTCTTAATATATTTCTGGAATTATAATAGATATTTAAATGTATACAAAAATATTTTTAAATTTTTTACAAAATTTATTTTTTATTCTGCTTAAAAAGTAGAACATTTCAAATATTAAACCTCAAATTATAATTTTTCCTTTTTTAGTTCCCTTTTATTATATATTTTTTGTTATAAATTGTTAAAAACGTGCTGCTTTATTGCTTATTCTTCTTAAAGCCAGCAAGCAATAATTTCTATCGCACTGGGAGGCCGCCGCCAGCACCTGTAACTTTTAACTTCTAGGACTAGATGTGTCATGTTATTGGCGAAGCTGACGAGTTTGTGTCAACATCATGCTGTTACACAGTTTAGAGAGGATTACATATAAGGCGTGTGGTAGCATAGCAGGGGCAAATTTAAGCATAAGAATGATAAATTCTGAATCTTGTAACGAATTTGATGAATTTGACATATTTAGATTCATGAGGCCATTTACTAAACTATTACAACAATTTATTATAATTTTTCTCCCCTCGCTAATAAAGGAGAGAAAGTTAAAGTAGAAGAAGTTAAGGTAGAAATCTGCCAGTCAAAGTTAGGTATACCTTGAAATAACTTCAAGTAGCTAAGAATAATTTTTTTTTTATTTCGCCAAAAACTTTTTAAATTTTTTTTATTAAAATTGATAAAAAAGAACAAAATATTATTGAGAAGCCACCAAAAGAAAATTTTAGATTATCCTTATGACAATTTAATAAACTAGCGAACATAAAGCTTAAGAATTTATTATATAAGCAGGCGAACGGATAATGAAGAGCCTACTAAAGCGGAGTTCGCGGGTTTGATTCCCGCCTAAATCATTAAGCATTTTTCTAAGGATAAGCCAAAGCTTTGCAAGTTCAGTTGTTTAGAAAAAGAATAATTATACTTTTATTTAATTTTTAAAAACTTTATATTGGAACTCAGACTACAATTATATATTAATATCCTTAAAACAATCCGTTGTGTTTTACCTTACTTTACTTGCGAAAATGTCATTCTTCTAAAGTTGTTGTCTAATATTTCAAAATGCACTAAAATTTACAAAAAAAAAATTAAAAAATATAAATTGAATTTAAAAATACAATGAAAATGAAATTGATTGTTGTGGGACATCATCGGCTTCCTATATGGATTAAACCGCATGCTAATGCAGATCTTCAGGGAACCTCTAATCCGGTTTGTGCTAGCTCAAGTGTTAGTTTCTGCTTCACTTAAATATTTGGTCTTATATATTTATAGATTTTTTGCCATATTTCATATTGAATTAAAGATTACTTTTAATTGAATAATTTATAATAAAACAGAAAACACTGTATATGGTTACGTGTGAAACATTCACATTTCGTTTTGCATGTAAGAAAACGAAATAACAATTTATTGTTCTCCAAAAATCAATTACTAAAATATATATGTAAAATAATAATGAGTCCTTCTTTGACATAGAACTAATAAGATTATAACAAATTTACAAATCTTTTGTTATATGACATGCTCTTTTATCCGCACAAGCCTACAGGTATGCTATCATTTTCGCAAACACATTACAATTGTAGGTGAAAGATAATGGCAATGGGTTTTTTCTGCCAGTGTGTGAGTGTGTTGAGATGCTAAGGCATAAGTGACTACGAAACCCCTATTATTCATAACGAGTTTTTTAAATACATTCTGTTGTTTACCTTTTCAAACTTATTATATGTTTCAACGCCTAAATCATTCATGCATGACTTCAACATCCCATCTTGTTTAATTTCCATCAAAACACCCATTAGCATACACATCATATTTTTCTTCAGTCTCATATCTTAGATTAGAAACTTTTCTGCTTTGCGTTGTTTTCTTTTATTTTTACTTTTTCATTTAAAGCATTTGATACGGTTTAATAAGAAAATATGAAAATTGTGTTTTCATTCGCTTAAAAGTTTTGAACAAAGCAAGTCTGATGTTACCACTCCAGTGTTAGTGAGCGTTTGTGCGTATCGTGTAATTTCTTATAAATTCTCCTTTTTTTTTATATATATATATAAAATACATGCATAATAAGTTTTGACTTAAATAAAAAAACAAAATGTTAATTTTCCTTAAGAAAAGATAAATTTCGTAAGAAAAAAAAAATTAAAATTTTAAAAGATAAATATTTCATGAATGAAATTAAAGGAAATTGTATTATGTGTGAAGGACTCACATACGAAATGCGAAATTTATTTGAATCCCATTCAAATTGTAAGTAGCTGTATGCTGATTTTTTACTAACTTTATTTAAATGTAGCTAAAATTAAAATGGATTAAGTGCTAATACTGAATAATAATTTTCTTCAACAACTCATTTTAACTTATGCAGATTTCCCAGCGAAGGACTATATAATAATCGACTCTCAAGTTAGAATATCTCTTCGGTTTAAGGCTCTTGTGGACAAATAAATTGTTCTAAACTACCTTTTATTTGATTTGTATGATCTTCCGTGCAATAAAATATGCAAAGTATTTTATAGTGATTCTTTTCTGGTTAATAGTTTATTTCAGTTTAGTTTGTTTCATTTCTCCACCAGCCACAAACTGCCTTTTTAATAGTAAATTCCTGTTCCTTAAAATAAGGATTTTTATAAGCAACTTCACTGTTTTCTTAAACAAGTAATAATTCATATCGTTTATAAATAAAAGCAAATAAATTAGAGACATTTTAAGACATTAGACAAATTTTATTAATATTTTAAATTTTATTAGCACTGTTTATATATGTATGTACAGAAGTCTTAAGGCATTTTAAAGAAGTTTGGTTAAATCACTGGAAATTTTTTATAATTAATTTCTTCGATATTTGAGTGGAATAATGTTATAAAATAATTCATGTCATAACTTTTGTAGTTAATTGAGAGCTGCCAAAGTCTGCAGTATTATTTGTGTAGTATTACTAGTATAAGTATCCTTGATGATGATCCTTGAAAGTTTCTAAAATGAAAATAAAAATAACCTCCAGCAATCTTTAGCCAAATATTTCTTAGTTTGACTTGAAAAACATGTAGCGACTGAGTGGTGCCCAATCAATTTCACTTCATTTTTCATATTCTGTATTCTGATTATTAGTTTTTGGACATTTTTATTTACAGTTAAAATATTACGTATCTTTATTAAAGTAAAAGAAAATTTTATATATATATATATATATATATATATATATATATATTTTTTTTTTTACTTTTATATGGAATGGCCCATATGTAAAGGAATAAACAAATCGGAATGCCATAATGAAGGCTAAAAACAATCATGTTTGTGGTCGTTATACAATTAAGTGCTACAACCATTCCGTATGGATAATTTATGTTTATGCAGGCATATTATAATGCGAATTTCTAAATGTTCATTATTTCTGTGGTCCAATTTTCATTTAATTTTAAATTAAAAGACCACCAAATGTTACCACTTATAGATGCTCATAAACATTTCACATCCAGCAGAGGTACGGACAAATTTAAATATTTATATTACAGCCATTGATATGTAACAAAGGTCATAGTGCAGGTGTAAATGTCAGAATAGATTTAGTAGCATGATAGTTCTATTGCCTCTCATGTCGGCTGTACACACCATGTAAGTACCCTTAAAACTGGTGGGGGGTTTTCAAAGTCAGTCACTGCGATAGTGCATAAAATTTTTTACCACTTATCTTCCATACAAACAAAAAAATACATACAGCAAGTAGAGCATATTGACGTCTAATATTGTCTTCAGAAAGAAAACATTGTTTAATTTGCATAATTATGGGATTTTTAATATATTATGTAAAACTAAAATAAAAACAAAGCGGAAAACAAGAAAAAAAAAAAACTAAAATCTTAAACTTTGCAGCAGCAGTTGTAAGCAGAAAATCAGTTTAAAAAGTTTTATATTTTTCTTCTCGCAAAATAAATTTGAAATTTCATATAATGCCAGTAATGCCAAATAACTTACGTTTAGTTATTTGCACAGGATTTATAATTAAAAAGGAATTCCAGTTATGCTGGTGTTCATTTTATTCTTCTTCCGTAGCTTTTTAAGAAGGGCATATAAAATTTCATATGGTTTAACCAACGAAGCAGAAAAGATTTGAATTAAAAAAAATAAAAAGAACAAAAATATATAAGGGAGATACTTATTTGTCTAGGGCTGGTATTACGCTTTTAAAGATCAAAATTAATTATTATGTCAACACAAGATAAATTAAAAATTCTCCGAAGATTTGCCAAAACTTGCGGTGAAATGTGTATAACCATAAGACGAAATAATACATTTCCATTCTGCTGCAAAAGAACAATTTCTTAAGACTAATGAAATATTTTCATTTCATTCATGACATAGAAAGAGAAACACAGTTCTTAAATACAATGAAACGTTATGCATTAATATAATGAAAAATTTCATTAGAACAATTTGAATATAGAAATTCATTACTTTGAAATTAGCATTATTTTTAATACACAATCTTGTCCGTCAAAAGCCCTGTCCTGAGCCGTAATAAACCGCCTCATTTCTGAATAAGATATATTGGATACTAGACAAAATGAAGGGAAATTCGCGTCAACGCTTTCAAGATACAATTTAGCCCTACAAAAACTAAAACAAAAAATTATTGTTATTTTTAACATTTGTTTTTATTTTCTCCTTACATTTGAATTTGAACTGAAGAAAAGGAGCAGAAATTCATTGCAACTGATAATTTACCATCTATTAAAATGTTGATAATATTAGAATGTGGATCTGCCTTAGCACTTGATTAAATGCTCTGCTGGAGTTTTATTTTTTCTTTACAATTTTTCTTTAAAACACGTTTAATGTAATATTTATTTTTTTTTTCAAATATTTTCCACATTATGAAAATTAAATGATGCCAATTTGTCAAAAGATAAAACCTCAATGAATATTCTACTACATAATATTTTTGAAACGATTGCACATTTAATTGATAACTATAAAAAAAAAGATATTTATATAATAAGACTTCGTTTGTGTATTATTTTTTACGTTTTTTTTTATATTATTCCATCAAAAAAAAATCCTTACATTTTTTTTCTTAACCTCATCAGCTTCTCGAGAAGTACATCTAATCGCCACCGGCATCGACTCGTAACTAGACCTGCACAGGCATATACCGTAAAGACACAAATTCCAAAACGGATTTCTATGGCTGTTTTTGGCGAAATAATTCCATTGTGCAAAATACAAGGTCATTCCGCTGAACCGTTTTTATTTTATTCAAGGTTAAACATCAAAATCGGCGACCGATTAGATGTATTTCTCCACGATCCGTTGAGGGTTAAACTGATACTCATAAGTGGTCCTACTCATGCATTGCAGAGAAAGTAATTATTGAAAGCAGTGTTTAGTCTTAGAAACCACCATTTCTGAAGAAGAAGGTGGCGCTGTGTAGCAGTTCCTTTTTCCCAAATTTTCAATTACTTCGCCGATAATATACCGCTTCAGAATAGCATTGCTGATTTTCAAGGAAGCTATGCTATGCTTCCTTGAGAGAAATGTTATAACAACAGTTATCACAAGAAATATTAAGGCATGACTCCCGCCACGATTTTCCTAATGAGCATTCGCCATAATTATTGGCTTTGAAAAAGGCACCTTAAACAGTGCGGGCGTACTGCCAGGATATTGGAATTAAAAGCCCAAATTTATTTTCTGAAATAAAAGTAATTTTCATATTATCAAATAGAAATCGCTAAGTTCCATTTTATAACCACTTTATAGAGATTTCTTGCAATAAGACCGCGTTTAGTAGAACGATTCAATACAGAGCAAAGCAAAACTGTTAACTCGCTGGTAACCAAAATTTATGATGCAATAATAACATTTTGGGAAAATATATTTTTTTTATCAGCATTTTTATGAATTTGTAAACTGCATAATACAGAGGGAAAAATATGCTTATAGCACTTGTGACACACACACTAACATAAGCAAGCATTTCTATAAAATCAATACACAACAGGAAAAAACAACAAATTAGCAACCAATTATAGTGCTTAAACCAAAAAATAATGACCATTAGTTTTGGAAACTTTACCACAACAAGTTTTTCCAGAAAAATGATTTAAATCCTTGAACAAAAACAAAATATATCAAAACAGAACAAAACAGAACAAAACAGAACAAATCGAAACCAAACAACAGCACCGACAACAATATAACTGCGGTAATACAGCATACCATCATTTTGTTTGTTCCCAACATTGGGAATTTGTGCCAACAGCATACCCTTGCACACCCACACACACAGCCAAGCACGAACCCATACATAAATAAATTTATTTCATTTGAATTTTTGTGCGTCATATGCGATTGTGTATCTGTTTTCTGCACAACATTTAGTGATTTATTATAGTTTTTGTATCAATACGCTTATGAAAAAACTTTCTTTATATAAACGAGTATTTGAACAAGAACTATTTAATTCTTATTTCAATAGATATTATTTAGGAATCATTAAATACATAACATGGTGTGCGAGTATGTGCTTGTGGAAAAATTGTCAATTAGAGAATGTTGCCACACAGTTAAGTGTCAGAAATATAAAATTTATGAGTAACGACAGATGAAAAATGTATTTGGTGCTAAAATAACTTGTTGTTGTCACCAAAACAAAAAAAAAATAAATAAAAAAAAAAATAAATAATACTGTTTCAAAACTCTTGTAATTTGCTTATGTTTTATTCTCTAGTATAGTTAGAAATAACTTGAATGATATTATTATTATTGTAAATATTATGGTTTTCTGAAGCAATATTTATTCGCATTATGCTGGAAAAGTTTTAAAAGATTTAATGATAATGCGATATATTTTAAAACACAATATTAAACACTATTTGTATATGTAATTTATTAAATATTTTATTTTTCTCCAAACGAAAATAGTTCTTTTTGCTAAAAAATTCCTCTCTACTTCCAATTTAAATATTTACACGTACTTTCAATGAAACTTAGCCGACTTAGTTACAAAAAAGCAAAAAAGCTTGTATGATACTATTTTCTCGAAGTGCTGGCAACACTGAATTTTAGTATGAAATATTTACTAAAAAAAATCACATAAAATTATTGCATACCGTAAGGGTGGAGCTACTTGCATATTATACTCGTATACTTAATATCTGCTGTATTAAATTTACTTATACGAGTACTATTATTCGTCATACGCACGCGGAGTTTATCGTTTTGTTTCATAATGAAAATTATTTGGTGAGTGGATTGTATGAAAAAAAGAGAAATAAAAAAAAAAAAAATAAATAAATAAAATAAAAGTTTTGGAATTAATGAGTTTGCTTTTTATAATTTACGAAGGAAAAGTTGTGATTTATATTTTTTCCATAACAACTAACCATTCCTTCAAGAATTGAATGCCTCGTCAGACATGTTGCTACCACAACAAAATAAGTTTGGTATGCGATGTGGATTTTAGAAAAATTAAAAGTCAAATTTAAATTTTTAATGTAAAAAAAAAAAAATATTTTTTTTTATAATAATATATATGCGAAATATTTTTTTATATTTATAAAAAAAATTTACTTAAATTCGTTTGATAAAAAAAAAATATAAATATTTTAACAGAATTATTAAATTAATTTTTATAAGGTAGCCTTAAAAAAGTTCGTAAATACAGAAAATTCGTCTTTATTACTTTTTTAAATTAAATAATGTTTTAAAGGACTTTTTTTTTATATTCTTTGTGAACTAAGCAAAAGAAAATTCATTTATTTCTCATAAGGAATTTTATATTTTTTTTAAAATAATTTGCAGCTTCGATATATTTTTAGAAGCAAAAATTTAAATAATAATTACTTTTTTTAATCAATTAATAGTTTTTAAGTTTTTTTTTTGCAATTATTAAGTAATACTCTTAAATATATTTTAAGAGAGAAATATGAGATTTTTCTGCAAAAGGATGTTTTACAACACACACACAATTTTTCATAAATTTACGTTTTTTAAACCCAAAAATTTTTTTTTAAACTGATTGTTAGTTGGCTTTCCCGTTAAATTATATTTATAAAAAAAAATACTGCATCTTGATATTTAATATTTTTCTTCTATTGATGTTACTCTTCAGTAACAGATAAATAAGTTAGTTTTAAATCAATTCAGTTTGAGCGGTAAAAAGAAGTGAAAATTGTGACCAATAAATATATCACAGAATGTTTTCCATTCCTGTTTCCTGTTTCATATAAATTCAGTTGACGTAGGAGAAAAACACAAGTCACACAAGGACTGTAATAAAACTCCTGCCACTAACATTGCGACATCCACTACTTTCTTTTCCCTTCTATGTTTTATGTTAAGAGTTATTCTAGTAGTTATAAAAGGAAAATATTAAAATTCATTTACCAGAAGTATGTAAACAATGTTTAAACTTTATTATAACTTATTTCAATTAATATTAATTCTTATATAAGAATGAGAAAAGAAATATATTATTAAAAAAGTGGAGGGATTTTTGCTCACACCACAAAATTAGCCTGCGAAGTCATAAAAGCACGCAACAAATTTTTAAGTACCAGAACTGAAAATTGTAAATTCATATGTTTTGAAGCCAATAGAATATCATTGCGATTAGTATACAATTTAGTTTGACATTAATTCCTACTAACTGTAATTTGCTTTTTTTAAATCATTTTGACGGAAACAGATAAAACTTACCAAAACTTGACTTTGACCTTTATTAATTATTGTAATTCTCTTCCGCTAAAGGCCATTCTGATTATTCTACACAGAGAAGTAGCAAAATATTTATTTATATAAATAAAATTATTGATATAAGTTTTTTAAAAAGAAAAGGGGAGCTTAAGCGGTAAAGAATTAGAATACTTCAAATTTCGCAGAAGTCCAAAAAAGAAAATAAAAAAATAAAATAAAAGTAAATAAAATAAAAAAAAAAAAAACAAAAATAATAATAATAAATAGTAAATAATAATAATAGTAAATAATAATAATAATAATAATAATTATAATAATAATAATAATAATAATAATAGTAATAATAATAATAATAATAATAATAATTATAATAATAATAATAATAATAATAATAATAATAATAATAATAATAATAATTATAATAATAATAATAATAATAATAGTAATGATAAAAATAATAATAATAATAATTATTATAATAATAATAATAATAATGATAATAATAAATATATTAAGTATAATAATAATAGTAAATAAAAATAATAATAGTAATAAATAATAAATATATTAAATATACTAATAATAATAGTAATAAATAGCAAATACATATTAATACATAAAATCAATACCAATACATTGTTGGTTTAATTACTATAAACCATTTACAAAATTTTGCCAGAATTCCAATACTGGAAGGGATATACATTCTTTTAATACATTCCATGACAAACTTTATTCTACAACATAATTTCGAATCAAACGTAATACAAAACTGTATTCCGAAATATTGAAATATTATAAAAATTATGACTAGCTACAATGGAACTGGCTAGAGCAGTATTTAGTACATATTTTTATATCCGATTGGTTTTCTAAAAATTCGTTATACCAATTATTCCTTAATACGACTTCATACATACAGTGTGATGATCTTCCAATCATGAAGCCGTGCTTCCCAACATAGTAAGCCAGCAACATGTATTTATTTGTGTTACATAGTTTCAAGGCGAATAAACGATCTGTTCATATAAAGTGCTATACGTTTATTAAATGGGAAAGCTTTTGCATTTAAACAAGATCTCCCAGGTATTGTAAAAGTTCTCCAAGAAACCAGGACTGGTTATTGCTAAATTAATTCATAATAATTGTTATTTAATTATTTTTTATATATATTTTATTATATTATTATATAGAAAGACTTGTACACTTTATATATTGATTCGATTATTCCGAATAATATCATCAATACTTTTCTTATGGTTATTATAATCAGCAAAAACTGCATTAAGCAGAACAAAGTTTGAGCAAAAATTGAGTGGAAATTGTCATCGTCTTTTTCACTATAAACGCGGAGAATTAAATTAGTTTTATTCCTCGACTTACAAAGGGTGCAAGATGAATAATATCAAATCACTGGGCTTAAGAATGGCTTTGCTTACTCCCAGTCCACACTTGCAATTTTGTTGCAGCAATTTTTGGATGTTTTAGGTGAGAGGGGTGAGACGCTTCAGGAGGGGTACAGAGTACCGTACCCTTCTCACCTAAAACCACCAAAAATTGCTGCAACAAAATTGCAAGTGTGGACTCGGAGTTAGTTTCAATAGCCTCAAATGCTAAAGTCATATGTATGTTATAATAACATGTGATAATTTTCCAGCCAGAGCTGGGAAGTACCATATATATTTTTGTATAATACTTTAGTTTCTGTTTGTTTGAAGCAGAGTTTTACTAAATTATTTTTTTGTGTTTTTGAGCAAAACTCAACTCAAAGGGCTTCCATTCATTTAGGTATTATTTATTATCTAATTATTGTTTATCTAATATTATTAAATTTAAATTAATTATAAAAAAGGTAATTTAAGAAAAATTTTTTTATGATTGTTACTGTTATTTTTAAAACAATTTAAAACCGGATATTCATGTATATTTTTTTCATTTCAAGTTATAATTTTTAAAAAAGGCATAGAGAGTCTTTGAAATACTTCAGAGGAAAGCTAGCAGTTCCGGTCGTATTTTGTATATCGAAAATTAATAGTAAAACTTGCAATAACCAAGATTTGCAAACATTTAGTTGGAGTAAAAGTAGAAAAAAAATAGCAAAATTTGCTAAATCAAATTCGTTAATGTGTTTGCAGTTTCCCTATTAATTAACAACCAGCACTTTTTCAAGTTCTTCTTAACTTGGTTTTACTTTCTAAATGGCTTTGTTTTTCTTCAGCCTTCAGGTCATTAATCAGATGGATTTGTTTCCTTTAGTTTCTGCTACCTTTCTGTCAAAAGTTCTTTAAAATTATTGTGCGTCATTACTAATTAAAATTTTTCTTACTTTGTTTTAGACAGCAACGCTGTCCTTTTGGAAATAAAGAAAATTACAGTGGTCACTACTCGGGATGGATATTTTCCTTTATTAACCTTGTAGAGAAGCCTTGTAGAGGAAATGAAATGAGCTGCAGTAGCATCTCCTTACAAAGTGAAAAACAAAAATTAAAAATTTTGTATTGCAAAACTTTGACTGTACAATAACCAATGATGCAATCTTAATATCCTGATCTGAAAGGATATTTTTCAGATCAGTCTGATCAATAAATTCAACTCAGTACTACTATGTTTTTTATACGTGAAATTCCTGAGGATTATCACAGCCCACTAATTACTTACCCAGAGGCGGCCTAACATTTTCTCCAAATTATTTACTTCGTACAATTAAAAAATAGTTTTAGTTGTAGAGTTGAAAGTGGAATTAGTAGTGAAAGGATATACCGTGCCTGAGCGAGGCGTGTTAGTTTTACGCCGCAAACTATTAATTTTTTTCATATTAGAGCTTTTGTTTCGGTTTCTAATTTATAGATTTAACTTTCTAGTCTATCGGGTAATTATTGGTTGTATATCAACACTCTAATAACAATAGAAATAAACATGAATGTGAAAGTATTTTTCTAGTTAATTGTAAAAAGGAACGCTTTTATTTGCATATATAAAATATACCAACTGTAAAGAATATCTGAATTAAAGGTTTCAGTATTCCTTCTATGTTTAGAGTGCAAGTAAATTAACTTGGCGAGCTCATAATTACAATAATTACGAGTATGAACACATTTCTCAGGATTGACTAATGGCAAGTTGTTCAAACGAATAGTGCCGTATTAGATTTATAGTGATTTAGTTAGACTTCCTCCAAGTAATTACTTTTATTGTTATTATTATTTTTTATGTTTTCAATAAATTTGTGGCATGAAATATTTCTTAAAAAGTAGAAATTCCCTTCAACAGAAAATAAAAAAAAAATTATCAAATTATTCATGCATGTATTATTTTTGTAACCTTCTGAATTATTCTCTTTATTTAGAATTTTTTTCTTTTATATAAGAGAAAATTAAAATATTATTTGTGAATTAAATAATTTAACTAAATTTAACTTCCTGTATTTTATTACAAAAGTATGTTTTAAATGGTTTTAATATTTCTGAATTTGTTAAGGAAAACAAAGGATTTTCCCCATTGTAAACAAGAACTTTTAATCGCTCTACTCTCACTGTATGCCTTTGTTATGAAACACTCCACAGTGGTGGTTAAAAATTGTTTAGTAATCACAAAGAACAAGTGAAATTGTTTTTTTTTTTTTTTTTATTATTTTTTGATTCTTGTTTTGTGTATCTGTGCATGTGCAATTTGAAAGTGCAGTTAAAAGGCTTTTGTTTTTTAAGGATTATTCCAAAGGTAGAAGGTGCAATTTTAAACAAAAACCAGAGCAGTAATAAGTAGAATGAGAGAGCAAGAACATAACCCAAATATCTTTTTGCCTTGATTTTGTAAATTTAGATGCATTCTTTTGTTGCAAAAAGTGTAAAATGTATGCTGTACGAGGGCTGCTAAATAAGTTCGCCATATTGGAATATAACGTCAACCATTAACCAACAAATCTAACAATATGAAAGCCCGCAATTGGAAGTAACATTAGAAAACAAAGTATTATTATTAGGAGTACAGCTATGGCGAATAACTAGCAATTCAAATATTGAAATCTAAAACGTTAAGACTAATCATAAATGCTACATGGTTGGCGAGAAATCAGAATATACACCTTGACCTATGAATTCCCAAAATTAAAGAAGATATTCTTTGCGCCGCGACAAATGTTTTTAAGGAGTGATTAGTCACTCTAATCTGCCTGCTTTTAACCTTTTAAATGGCACAGATGAAGAAAAAAGAGTAAAGAGATATCACGTACCAGATCCTCCTTTGCGGAAATAAAACCAATCCCTTATTATTAATTTAAAATACGATTAAGTACACATTTAGGTTTTCTATTACCTTTCATGCTTTTATATATCTATAGGGGTAGGTACGGCCACGTGTATATAGACTATAGACTTTACCGGAGCTCAACAAGCTGATTTAGATCAAGTTAATTTTCTGCACTAGTCACGTGAATGTTTGACTGCCAGAAGTCCAGTCTTAAGAGGTTACAACTAACATAAGAAGTCTGAACGGGATTAGTAAAGTGACCTGTTTAGAACAATACTATTCCATTTCTTTATATTCTACTGGAAACTCCCACCCGTTGATTTCCCCTTAATGGAAATAAATTCAAATCTATAAAAGTAAAATGAAAAATTTTATTCGCGGGTTGAGTGAAAGCCTAATAAATCAACTACAATTAGGAACCAATATAATTTAAAAGGCAATACACTCGGTCCAAAATATATTTGAAACAGTAGATCGACAGATCGCAAATAAAGATAAATTAAAGAAAAAAAAAATTTGAATATGCACTTTTTAACAAATTTTTTTTTATTCCGTTCTAACATCTTTACAACTTTTACATCGGCCAATTGTGACTGGTAAAATTTTTCTAATTATCAGTATTGCTTCCTCTATATAAGTATATCTGGAAAATAAAAAATAAATAGGAAATTAATTTCGCACATTTAATTCATAGAAGTTATGCGACTGATCAAAAGGATACTAAATTTCTTATGGTGTCAGAGATTTTTTCGTACTGCTCTCGTCTCTCAAAATGTTCTATGTCGTTATACGATATGGTTTTTGTTCTTTTATTTTAGCAAAATCCCAAAAAAAAAAACCTGCTTGTAAACATTTTTGCTTGCTTTTAAACAAAGCCAACAAGGTTAAAAGTTCATTGTTTCACTTTTGTAGAATGTACACAACAGCCATTGAAGTAAATGTAGGTTTCCTCTTTATATATAGATGTAACTAGAAGCACAGGCATCCACACTATCACATTGGTTTAATAAAAGCGGATCCTTTATTTTAGTAACAAATAACGTCAACGTTTTCAAGGTTGCTTTCTTGTTTTCCCCCACTTCAGTATCTGAGGGCTGAATTTTATTTCAAAGGATTTTTTTTTAATTTTTTGAAACTTTTGTAAAAGTAAATATTCTATAAAAATAATATTTAGAACTGAGCGTGTTTTCTTTTAAATTATATTGGCTCCTAATTATAGTTGATTTATTTGGCTTCCACTCAACACGCAATAAAATGTTTAATTTTTTTTTTATAAAAAATAAATAAATTTTTATAGAATATAAAGGAATGTAATAGTATTGTTTTATACAGGACACCATGCAAATCCCGGTCAGAGTGGTGTTCTGGAAGTCAAGCATTCACTTGGTAAGTGCAGAAAATTAAGAAATGGGCGCAATGATCAGTGCTGTGACGGCCAATCGCAAATTCCACTATGGCCATTTACGAGTGTCACAGTATACTTTGCCTAATTTTTATCTAGATAACAATAATTTCCAAGTAATAAAAAAATTTACTTTTTTTTAAGTAAAATGAATTCAGAAAAATTTTAATTTATTTAATTTGTTTTTCTCCTTTAAAACTACATTGAATTGGGTTATTAGAGAGAATCAGCTGATACTGCCTTCCAATTCAATTTATAATACTCCGTAATAACTAATTTCAATGCATATATAAACAAATCAGAAAAAAATTATTTGTTGCAGGATATTCATGTTTGGGAATTTAGTTTTGTAAAAAATAGAAATTTTAGTAAATTCAATAAATAAACTAGAAAAATAATTGTTAAAAAATTTATTTAATAATCTCACTGCAGTATATTATTAATAAAAGAGAAAGTTGCGCAATATCATCGAGCCAAATTTTAAACATTTTATATATTTTTGGAGATCTTGCTATTCCTTCCATAATATAAAACCAGAAATACATTTTCGCATACAGTGAGGGAAATGGACAAAAAATGGTAAAACCCCCTATTGAATGAAAAACGTACGTGACAGTAGGTGAAATCCCACAATATGCACCTCTGACTGGGAAAAGGTTACACCAATGTGCGAAATCGATTATCGGAATCAAAGTGATCATGTGATAATATTTGGAGACAGCCAAAAATCATTTCATTACAAAATATTGCAAAATGACTGTTTCTTGACGGAGTGGGCTTTACATTTTATAGTTATAATTTGAATGATTACATTTAATGTGATCAATCCGGTTATTCTTTTTTCTTCAAACTTTATTGTTTTTGTTTTTTTTTTTTGGCCTCTGATATTTCAAATTGCACAGAGATGGCAAAAATTAAAGTTGCCTTAAAAATACAATGAAATTGGGAACCTCAGGGAATTTTTACACAAATGTTTTCTTGGAACAACTAAAGATTTCATATTCCCGTCTTATTTGTAAATTAATATTGTAACTTTTGAGCCAAAAACAAATATTTCATATATTGCCTTACAAAACCAGGGCAATATTATTTATTTTGAATTGTCTTGTATCAAAACCCATTTAATTGTTTTGTAAGTATAAGATTTAAAAATAATAAATATTTTATTGATATATTTAATTATACATTATTTTATTTATGTGGAGATAATTGCAAATTACTCATTACATATGAAATTCATTATCATGTCTCAGACCAGTCAATATTCAATAAAATACAAAAAGGTATTTTATGCAAGAGCAGTTCTATGGTGATGTGACATCATGTGTTTAGAAAATTTATAAATAATTGAATTATATTTCTTCTTATAATGTCAAGGATTCGTTGCTGTATTCGAGGATATTCTATTGTTGATAACGTGTAATGAAAAAAATAAAAGTTATTGCAATAATTATAATAATGTTATTACAATTTTAATTTATTTTCCGTTAACTACGTCATATTGAATTCCCCTTAATAGAAATAAATTCAAAATTATAAAAGTAAATTGAAACATTTAATTATGTTATTATAATTTTTATTCATTTTCCATTAACCTCATTATACTGAATTTCAGCTAATTATATGAAATATTTTATTGTGACCTGTTTAAGATTAGACAAATAATAATAATTCAGCATTCGATGCAGCTCTTTTTACTATCATTAGCAATTAATTATTTAACTATAACAACACACTGCCAATTTGCCAGCAAACATTATTGCGAATATAGAATTGCACAAGCATGCTAACAAACACTTAAGATATATTTGTAAGTATTATTATTCTGCTTGCGTAGTTTTCTTTAAAATTCCATAAAATAAATATTTGCTGTTATCTAAGTGCTAAAATTTTTCACATTGAAGTTTTCAACAAATATTTACCCTCCGTCAATTTGCTTTACGTTTCCAACTTTCGAATTTACGTTATCGTTTGGCTCTCTTCAATTGAACACTTTCGTTAAAGGAAAAGTAAGTAAAATATTTGAATTATGTGTACATAATCTTACTCGTACATATGGAAGATGTGAACGGAATACTTTATTACAGAGAATATTATAAATGGCAATCATGTACGGCTACCACTCAACGTGTTACAATGTAGACAAGCCGCTGAGCCTAATATTAACAGGCCTAATTTTTCATTAATTACCATAATTTAACACAATCAAAGAAAACTTTTTTCTATAAAATAAAACAGGGGAAAAAGCTATCAGCGCAAATAGGCAAAGTAATGAAAGTCGAAAATTTAAAATCTGCCAGCAAAACCAAAACCAACCAACTAACTTTTTATTATTTAAACTTAATTCTTTTACTTAAAAAAAAAGAACAAGAAAGGGGAAAATTTATAAACTATACTGGCGTGTGGGGCTCAAAAGGTGGATAATATTCAATTTAAATAAATTCAGTTATTCTGTTAGATGTCCACAACAAAATTAAAAGTTTTAATCATATTTTGTCAATATGGTGTTGTTTTCCATTAATAACATAGCAAGTTATTCGAAAATCATAAAATTGTCATAGCCATACTACAGGGGAATGCCCTTTAGTTATACAAATACCAAAATACGTGAGCAACAAATTCATTATTTCAGTGGCAAGGATAATCTCGACAACAATAACAATATTTTAACCTGAACATCTTTTGACATCGAAAGCACGCTTTCCAAAAACAGAAAACATCAAAATATTCTAAACAGATAACGTAGTCAAGAGTGTGCCAATGAATTGCTCTGCTTAACTTACGTGATTCCATCAAGTAAACTAGAGAGGACTCCAAATATTTGTAAAATGTAATGTATGTAAAATGGTAAAAACGATGATACTATTTTAATAAGGCTCTGTTGCAAAACCAAATACTTTTAATAATTATGACTTTTTTTCTTATATATTATATATTTAATTTTTTTTTTAACTCTTATTCCACTTTTAACATTTGAACTATTATTTATCACCACTTAGTACATAATTTTCTTTGTGTTCATTTTCAACTATATCAAAGCCGATATCTGGTAATAATTATCCATAAAATTATTTAAAATATCGTAATTAATACATATGACGAAATTTATCTTTTCATAAAAGTATTTCTTTATTGCCAAATTTTTCTGTTATTAACTGATTTACAATTGAACTGCGTTGGAAATTCCACACAACCATGTACTGCATGTGGAATTTTACATGGGCTGCTGATACAACATCGTTGATGTTAATTGCAATGTTAAAATCAACACATATACATACAACAACAGTATTTATTATTTGTTTTTTTTTTTGGCGTCTACGAATCTTAACTTGACATTCGGTGTGCACCGAATCATACTCGTGCATGCACATTAAAAAAAATGAGTAAACATTTATTAGAAAAATATACACACATACACATACTAGTGCTCATATAACAGCAAAACATTGCATCAACTCAAAGACACCCTGCTAGCAGTGCTTATTATTTACATATCCAAATATGATCTGGAGATGTGTATGCATACATTTGTGTGTATGTACGATTAATTTTTAGAGAGTACTCTGTGAACCAAAGAGCGGGTAATTTCGGGAGAAAATTAAACATTGTTTTATTTTTGTAAAAAGGTTTACAGTGTCAACCAATGAAAAAAGAGATAAAAATTCATAGAGGAAATTTTAAGAATTAAAACTATTAGGATATTATTACGATAATCTAATTATTAACTTCATTAGCTATTTGATTAAAAAAATACAGTTGTGCTCATATAATTAACATTTATTGTTTTACATTGTTCTTGCAAGCAAGAATTTGTAATATGAGAGCAGTAAGCCATTCATACATATTGACAATGAGATTAGCAAAAAATAAAGAGAAATAAACTGAAATGTATTTAATAACTTGCAAGGACAGGCCTGCGGTGATCATCCGGGCCCGTTGGAAGTCCCTGATTTTCAACTTGGTTTTCATTGATTGTCAATACGCCTCACAGCTTCTTAATAGAATAGTTTTATAGTGATTTATAACCGGATATCGGGTTTAATAGAATATGAACTAGTTTACCAACATTAACAACCTTAAGTCTAATAATTTTGCTAAGACGAAAATCAACACAAAACATATATACTACATATTCATACATATGTGCATATACATACATATTTTTAAATATATTTTTCTATTGTTTCTTCACCTACACCGCCTTATGCTGTATATTGACAGAATTTTATTCTTTGTTTGTCTTCCCATATGCAAACGACTAAAACACGAGATATAAAAGTTCTTTAAAAAAAAAGTTGTATTTTAAATTTATTTTTAAATCACTTAATATTAAAAGCAGTAAGTGTTTTTCGCTCAACATATTGTTATACATTATCCTGCGCAAGATTAAATTCATACAAGTATCTAAAAAATAATACATCAATAAAATTGATTGATTACTTGGCAAACAGCGAAAAAGTATTTATCGTTATCGTGTAGATGCCTGCCTATTCAAGAGAAGAAACTTTTGGAAAGTGTAAACAAATTTTTCAATTTACTTGCCAACGTAGATTGTTCAACTTTTGAATATATAATTTAATGTAGGCAACACTATTGGATCAAATCATAATAAAATAAAATATTTTCGTTATAAAAAGCAACCAGAATTGAATTAGAAAATGTAATGAATGACACAAATTCTTTTTAAATTTTGTGATACAAACACGAATAGAACAAAAAATTGTCTAATTTTCTTGTCAGTATAAAAATTTTATCAAATACGGCATGAGTACGAGCAGTGAATATTTTTGCAGGAAAGTGTTTTTAAAAGAACTAAAATTTTAAACTTAAATTTGATGAAATTAACAGTTTTCCAAAATACTTATTTAAGTTTTGAAAATGGTTATGATTTCCAAAATTTGGTTTCCATTAGTACGATTATTACCAAAAAATTTTATAACAATTTGCTAATATTTTTTTAATATTTAAATATTTTATATATTTTTAACTTGTTAGAAGAAAGAATAAAATAAATGAGTATAAATTATTGACTAAATCCATAAGTAGTTTTATAATTGTTACTAAATACTATACTAAACGACTATAATCCTACTGGTAATTCCAATTACTTTTTAAAGTTCATTTGCATTTTATATCTTGTCAAAAAAAAATTTAAAAATCAGTAATATTAAGTAAATGTTCAATAAAAAAATGTAAATTCAATTTAGATCTTACATTTTTTAAGAAAAGGATAGATGCCAATCCTTGTAAATGGGAAATATATTCTAAAATCAAAACAAATTGAAGTCAGCTGTTGAAATAGTTTTTCAAAGAACAGTTCCTGCTGGCGACTACAAAATGTATTACAATTCGTAGACTCTGATCAAGAAGCGTATTATAAAATATAAAATATATATATCAATATATATAATATAAATAAAATATATGCTTGCCCGGAACATCAGGTAGTTCTATATGCACATAAAAAATATTAACAACTAAAGTCGAAAGTGCAAGACGGAATTACCTAAAATGGACTTGAGGTTATGGCACATATAAATTATTTGCAACCCAACACCTCGGAGATCATATTCTACATATCCATTATTCTGCCAGGGCACTGCAAGTAGTATGACATGTCAAAATTAAAGTGTATTTAGTTTTATTAGTACATTTTTATTGGCATCAGATTATACAAAGTTTGCCCAAACCAACTTGGAGCTTTAATTCATTAGAAAGGACTTGATTTTCCTTTAGAAATTTTAAAAGTGTCTTTACAGATAAAAATTTAAATATACAATATATTTAATATCTTTTTATGTTTTCCTCATTAGTTATTGTCTGCTCTAATGATCCTAAAATTAATATTCAATAAAATATTAAAGGAATATTAATTTCTTACTCAGAATTACATTGAACTTGATCGTTGTAGGGTGCAACCACGCTTCTATGCATATATCACAGAGTACTAATGAAGAACCTCAGGGGCCTTTCACCGAAATGATTTCTTATAATAATTAAATAATTAATTATTTAAGGAAATTCCCACTAAAACTAAATGAGAAGTATCAATAAAATATTGATACCTTTTTTTGTCTATTGTATTTTATTACTTTCCCCTCTTCATTTTATGTTTTCATACATATTTTTTATATATTTGCTGCATACAAGGCAAAAAAAAGGTCGATTTTTGTTAGTTGGGTGTCCATCCCTTTTTGTGAACAAATGTTAGTAAGAAGGATAAAAAAATCAATATAAAAGCATTCATTTTCTACTTCTTAATATAATGACGGACTTATTGTCAACTCAATAATTTAGACGAAGGGGAATAAAGGAGGATAAAAATTGTGAAAAATAAATATGCAGCAACATTGCCAGGAATTTTAGTGTGCTTTAAACAACATATAAACACAATTTTGACTCTAAATCCCTAAAAATCTCTAAATTTGCAAAATTTTGTTTTTTGCATGACTTATTTATCGTATTTTCAAAATATTGAATTGAATTGACAATAATTATTCAAATCTTTATTTTAAAAAATTATTATGTAAAATGTGGTGTATGCCGCTGGACTGATTACCCCTTTCCTTTTTTTTGTATCTTTTTGCTTATTTAGTTTTGGCTAAGGGCAACAAGGTCCCTCCTACTCAAACGTATATAGCCTCTATCAGTTAGGATATTAGGGGCTAATACATTGGGGTGCATCTGTAAGCTTTTTAGTTATCTTCCTGCGTGGTTTTTAACCTCAGTTTTGAGGTTTGAACTTTGCCCACATTTAAAGCAGGGCCACTGCCCCATATTTGGATTCCATAGCATCAGATAGGCTTTAGAATGGATTTATACAACAAATGTTTGCAATCTAAGCCACGAGTGGAATTCCTGCCCATCAACCATTTTAATTGAAATCCTTTTAATATCATTTGAGTTAATTTAATGTGATATTTCCAAGTTAGCTAGATTTTGTGTAGAGATTTTTTTCTACGACAATAAAAGCAATAAATTTTATACTATTCTTTAATTAATGAAATTATTTGAAGATTAATTATTTCATTCTAATCAAGAGACTACTAAGTTTTTAAACGGAAAATTAACATTTGCGAAAGTATTCACTTCAAGTCGTACTATTTAAATCTTCAAGGAGCATAGATTTTTTTTCGGAAACACATTGCATTTGGGACAAAAAGACATTGCAAATTAAATTTTTTACAGGCGATTATCTCCTGAAAGTCGAGAGTGACAAATACTAAAAAGGATCTCTGGTAGTACAAAAAAGCGACCTGATAGTTGGCTGCAAATATATTTTAAATTTATTTCTGAGTATCAAAGTAACCTCATTGTTATAATAATATTTCCCACTATGGTCTTTTCACATATATAAATGCGAGTATGTATGTAAGTCTAGGAACTTTTGTGCATAATTATAACAAATTTTGTAAATATGTATACTAAACAGTTTACAACACAATACACATCTGCTAAGAAAGCACTACTTAAAGTATCGTTGGTGTATATACCAGCATATACCACATTGCTACCGAACTCAGGACATAAGTGTAATATGTTGTTATTGAAGTAGTTGTTCCTCAACACGCAAGCTTAAAGTTTTTTTTTTTTTTTTTTTTGTTATTCAATTGATTTTAGTACCAATATATTGTCACGCTATTCCTTAATACGCAACACAGTCAAATCATAATATCGGAAAAATATCTAAAATAGCGTGACTATAACATTTATAATACGTGCTGCAAAAGGGTTTTCATATTTTCTACATACTTGTAATCATACTAAGGCTGTTAAAGATATGAAAATTTATCATTAAAAGGGTTTGTGAAATATGTGCAAACACTGTTGGCAGTGTGAATAAGGACAACGAAGCATTAAAAATGTGTACGCGTCAAGTTGTTTGTAGTTTTTATTTAATATCAACATTTCGCAATGGAATTTTAGTTTGCCCTAAATTAACAAAGCTTTATATGTTCAAATACGAAAAAAGAAATTTCCACAGATGTATTTAAATTCTATGTGGAACACAAATTCAGTAACTAAAGAGAAATTCAAATTTTTTGGCATTTATTTCGATTCAATCATGTATGTAAGTGAAGACCAACAAAGCAATATAATAGTAATAATTATAATAATAATAATAATAGTTTCAAAATGTATCTACGGCTATTTTAAAGGCACATCTGTAGCCTTTGCTGAAAATTTATCATATTGTTTCTAATATTAGGTAAATATTATAGCCTAACTTTAGGTGTGGAAATAAAATCTTTCTCTAGTATTGTCGTGTATACAAATCAGTTTGACGGAACGTAATTAAGATACTTCATACTTCAAGAGCTTTCTTTTGAATCATAACAATATCTTTCTCGCAAAAAGATGAATAAGCTAGTTAATTAGAGAAATTGTGGCAGTTAAATTGCTATCACAGAGTTGAAACTAAATATTTTTCTTATCAGTTATAACAATATAATTGTTAATGCATACGAGAATTTGAACTCGTATGAACTTATTTTTCAAACTAAATGAATTTAACATCATATTTATTAAAACACGTAATATTCTTTTTAAACATGTTTAAAGAATTACCTTTTATCCTCTCATGTAACAACATTCAAAAGTCTAGGAATATAAAAATCGAATTTACACTGTTTCTCGAAACTGGTCATTAGTTCAAATATATCAAATGTATTTTCAAATTTCTAAAATTCATTGTAGAAGTAAAGCACATTTTATAAAATCCAAAAGCTATCCGAAAAATCACAAAATTTATAAAACACCTTATAAAAATTAATCAAAATTTAGTATAAGAAATAATAGATGTATCAAGTCGCTTTTATTACTCCAGAAAGTAGAAAAGATCCTATTGAAATTTATTTATAACAATTTTTATTACACATACAATGAAATTCTACTTTTAGTTAGCACAGAGATAAGACGTACTGCTGAAACATATTTATATATAACTATGAAAAAAAATATCCTTTACCATATTAACACAAGAAAGAAATAATAGATTTACTTACAAAAGCTATTGTATATTATTTTATAAATGTGAAAGGCTATGCAAGATATGAATTATCATTAGCATTGTCACTGTAAAGTTCGAACAACACTTGTGCATTAGGTTGAAAATATGATCTTTCTCCTACAAATACTTATAAAATAATCAGTATAAGTAAAGCACTACCTTAATCCTAGATACCGAATACCCAACTAATCAAAGTGCTTTCAATATTATCAGCTTAAAGTATCCGATACATTGCATTGTAAAAACCTACTATGAGGCATATAAATTTCCGAACTTTTTAGTTTATATACTCTTTCCAGATTAAGTGAAAAATATCTGGTGAAATTGACAGACATATCTCAGGCTTCTAATAAATATTTTTCCACTGCTTTATTAAAATGTTAAAATTATAACTCAATTACGTGATATCTTTAAAAGCCATCAAGCCATCAATAATGGAGTGCTGGCCGTCAGAACAAGTTAAGCTGCTAGTAAAACTTTGCCACACTTTTGAATAATTTTTGTTTGAATCTCGAATGATTTAGATATTGGGTACATAGCGGTATCCTTTATTTTGCAGGGGCAGGATTTTTATTGAAAAACAAAACTTGCTGTGAAAACTATAACCCTCATTTTGTTGCTGTTCGCTTTAAATACTGACCCTTGGCTTATTGGGTAACTACAAAAAGCAAAACTTCTTCTGCTACATTTATAAATATGTATGCCAGTGTTGAGGCTACTGTTATCCTTTTATTTTGTTCTCTACTTTTAAAACATTTCTACAACTTTCAACACCAGACTTTTTTACCATGTAGAAATTCTCTACAACCGGAAATAGCTAACATATCATTTGTACATAATGAAAAGATATCACGTTATACACATGTATATTCCTTAAGAGTAGGTGCAGTTATGCATGCATGCATATGCCCATACACATATATGTATATGCCCATGTATGTTTACGAGTATGTGTTTGAATCTGGGGATTGTATTTTATGTCCTCTTTTATTTGTATTTGAACAGTATACTAAAAGCCCACTACAAGCTATATAAAAAATAAATATAAAATATGTGTGCAAGTGGGTGAATGTATTGTTCCTATACGAATTGGACTCTCCATCTCTATAACAGAAAAAAATATAGTATATTTTAAGGGTCACTACAAATAGAGAACAAAAAAAAAAAACAAAAAATGGCAGAGCAAAAGCTAACAAAAACGGTATTTTGAAAATTAAACTGATAACAGAAAACTGTAAATGTGCGGTAGCAAAGATTACTTTAAAGCTAGAAATATTTGTATGTGTGTACTATATTTGTAATCTATTAGCGTTGAGCGCTGTATTGTGTTAAACTTGTGTTCTTTGACGAAAGCAGGAATATTACAAACAATTTACTCTTTGACCAACTTAAAAAGTTTTAAAAATTATATGGTGGAATGCTTTATAAAATACATTCACTAATTTCTGTTTACTAATTTCTAATTTAATAACTTTTGGGAACTTATAGGTTTGCCATTATAATACATAAACTTGTATCAAATTTTAGACAGATCTAATAATATAACAAACATGCTCCTTCGACCATTCTTTTCTAAGTACTGTTGAAAATTAAAAAGAAGTTAGACGATTTCTTCAGCAGCCAGCGCTTCTACAGATATTATAATTATTCTCATATAATTGTTATATTAAGTAAATAAAGAAAAAAATATAAAAATAAAATAAAATTCCCATTGCAAACACAATTCTTAATTAAAATAACATAAAAATATATTTTCTATATATAAATAAAAATAATCGCTAGAAAAAAAAATATGTAAAGAGGATCTTAAAAAATATGTAAAGAAAAATCAGCATTACTCGAATATATTATTTCCTTCTGTGTAAAAAAATTTGTTCGTTTTGAAGCAGGACATGTTTAGCTTTGGCGGTCATAAATTTAGCTTTTAAAACTTTTTTGTGGCGATGGCAATCGCTGCACTCAGCATACGCTCCTGACCTCTATTAAACAATGAACTTAATGAAATAGACTTGAAAAATTGAAATGACAGCATAAATGACTGAGAATCCTGTCGTACAAGAAGCACAAGTGTATTTTATAACTTAAAATAACAATTTTATTGCATTTTAAAAAAATTTTAAATGACTTTAATAGTTATAGAAGGACATAAATTCAGACCAGATACTGCAAATTAATTCAAACAGCGTACAAATTATTTGAAAATATATCCTTTTTCCTTTATTACTAAAATCATATCTAAACATTATACACAATACACAATCCTGCAAACGAATTTACGGAGATAAATAAGTGGTAAAAGAGATATTTTATTTTAATTAGGAAATTACTTTAGAAACAATAACATTAATCACATCTCATTAAAATATTTTCATCCAATAAACAATTAAATTTTGTTAAATTCATCCGCTTCTAATTATAATAAAACTGGAAAATATTTTATCACAATTACTTTTATGGCATTCTAGGAAAAAGCTTTTTAACACAGGACAAATGCGTTTACATTTTATATTGTTGCTCTGATAATAAAGCACAAATCCTTGTCATTTCTGCTATCCCTTCAAAAACACAAAAAAAAAAAAATCACAATTATCCGTAAAATTTCTATAGCATTTTTACGATAGAGATATTTAAGGATGGAGTGGATATTTTAGTCCCATAAAGTAGCTTTTCGAAATTAAGCTATAAAAGTGAGAGTGGAAGAATGTAGAATCCAAATATAAATCCTGATGTAAATGTTGAAAACAAATATTTAGTTATTTGGGAACACATTTCCACTTGCCACTCAAACTATTTAGATATTTTTAAGCCCCGATATTTTCCACTAATCAGTAGAATCGAAAAAATTCTAAGATTTTTTTGGCCTGTTTTTCATTTTAAATTATTAGTTGTTTTCTTTCACTATTTCAGAATCCTTTATAATTTTCAATTTTATAATTGTAAAACGAGCTTTCATAGGGAGTACTGCGTTTCATTAACAATGACTCGATCTGTGAAATAAATTACACTGATTAGATTATATTTAAAAATTTTGTAATAAAATTATGGAATCTGTTGTGGGCTGTTAAAAAAAAAAAAATATAAAGGTTAACCAGTAGACCGTTTTATAAATATTTTTATTTGCTTACATGTAAATATTATCCTTTTACTTCAGAACAAATTCATAACTTTCTAAGAATTTTAATGAGTTACATTTTGCATTGTAAATTAATTTTTATTATATAAAATGGCTCAAACTGCACTATAAAATCAAATAAAAGTTAGTTGGAAAGTACAGTTTTTACTAACCAAAATACAGTTGAACTATTCTATTCAACTTACCAATACAAACACACACAGACTCCTTAAAATATATTGCTTGTTTTTTATAGCATTTTCATAGTAAAACTGTTTGTTTAACTTGGGAAAAAATGTTTTTCTTTGGTCCGTTGCGTTGGTCAGTGCAAAAAGTTATAATTTTTTAAATAAATAAACTACTCTACTTTGGATTGTATAAATTTTTAAAAATAATCAATTAGAAGAAGAAATAGTTGTGCATTAGAAGGGAATTTGCATTATTGATTATAAACCAACTCGATTGTTGCATTAATTAAAGAAATTATTATTTTTAAATACAGTATTATTTTCGAAAATTGCATTTAGATTCCCCTCAAGACTCTTAACTCTTTGCAAGCAAAGTTACCTTGGCGCATTAGACTACCCCTAAGTGTATGCTACACAATTAGTTTAAATGACATGATTCAAGATGTAAAACATAAGATAGTGTTATGGAAACACAAGCGGATTTTGTAATTAGTTATTGAAGTTTAATTTACTTTAAGTTGCATCAGTCCCTATTGAATACAACTACTGTCAGTTATTTCGTATGCGATATCCTTAGAAATACTGGCGATTATGAGATAATTGGAACGAAAACTATATATAGTGTATACTTAGTAGAAGAGAAAAATAAATACTAATTATTATAACTGTGGCTGTGATAAAGAGGAAAATATAAAAGTTAGTTATATATCTTACCTTATCGTCTAACCACTTCTTTATAACTTCCTGTTTATAATTAATATTTTTCTTTCTGGTATAAATTATAAAAAAATTATAATTTTAAAAATCCATTATATAAAATATATACATAATAAAAAATTCTAGACAACAATAAAATACATTTAATGATTTAAACTTGCGAAAATTGGCTTTGAAAAATTAAAAATATTATTTTACAACAACTACAACAAACTTTGCAATTACGGGCTTTTAATTAAATTGTTATGTAAAACTCTATTATTTTTCTTTGCATAAGAAAGAGAATTAATTTTTCACATTAATAGTATTTTGAAAAAACTCAAAGCGACCTTTTACCATTTTCTTATTTCAAAAGAAGACTATAAAAAGTTTACCTTAAAAGCATGCTTTAGAGGAACCAAAAAAAAAAAATTTAATTGAGCTTTAAGAAAAAGATACACATAATTTTGGTTTATGGCATATTAAAAATACTGCCATAAATAAAAGCCAAAATATAAACAAATTTTTCATATTTCATATAGTCTTGAATGGAATTCAGAAGTTTATCGTTTACCATAGTTTATATTAAAGTTGTTTGTGCTTAAAATGATAGTCAAGTAACAAAATTCAGGGAGTTTTCACAAGCATTGTATTATCTTAAACTATTATCTACGACTTAATGGCATTTTGTGAGTAAAATTTTTGTTCATATTTATAAAACAAAATTGTACGAATTGCCCCTCTCGTAATTAAACTAACTAAAGTTTCAGTTTAAATATATTTGACAGGCAGGAATTCAATTTTTTTAATTAAACCAATTAACTTTAAATAATTAATTTATTTATAAATGACTTCAGGATTCTGCCTGCCAATTTTAAAACAAGAACTGTTTGCAAATAATTTGAGAAAATATTTAATAATTATATAATTAATAATTATATATTAATAAGTCGGTTGAATCTTTATAATTCATTTGATGATTATAATACTTTCTTCAGCCGTGAAGTGAAAATGCGTGGAGGAACAGCGCATGCCGAAAATGCTTTGAAAATTATATGTGCGATCAATAGAAAAAGAGTTACCAATTAAAAATCAATAAATCGAATTATATTGATATTACTGGAGGGTTTAAATCCTTTTTTTCGCGTTGAATCGTACCCTAAAATTAATCTAATCTATTAAACAAGCCGTATTAGAGTGTTAGAAATATCTGTACTCATTGTTATATTTTTAAAGGAAATCAACTTCATTTCAAAAATAGCATTCGTAGCTAATACTTTGCGTTTACATATAATATATATAACTTAAAAAACAAATCAACGATAATATAATGAAAAGAATATCAGATGGTCTACGTTGATGTTTTGAGCCAACTTTTCAAGTCCTTTAATTGATTTCTACAAAAGTTTAAAATTTAAATGAGATTTCCAGCTTTCTAAAGGATTATAGAGTAGGAACAAATTCCAACAACTGATGTCCTTCTTTACATTTTATTATGTAATCTATCAAACTCAGTTTAGAAAAGAAAAGTTTGATGTACATTCTTAAGTACATGATAGCAGGTATGAATTTTTTAAAATCTTATAATATTTTCAATTTCAATCATTTTATGACAAATTACTTTAAGCTTTTGTAGAGTTGCTTATCCTTGAACATTTCATTTTCATTACATTTGAACCGATACAGTTTTCCCATTCAGCACATTATGCCATTGACAATTTGCTTAAAGGAATTGGCTGATTTTAAAAGTCTTTATGTAGCCAATTCGAAAAATACATTTTTACTTTCTACAATATGAAGATCGAAATATTTAACCGACATTAAATTATATTTGAAATATATTCAAAATATGAAGAGAGTAATTTTTCTGCATATTCACCTAGAGCTGATATCTTAGCAGAAGCAAAACTTCCAACAAATAAATTTAAATTTAATTTAATTTAAATTAAATTTATTTGCCGCAAAATTTTTCATTTGAAACCAAAGTCACATGTGGTACAGTAAACGCTCAGAAGTAGAGATGATGGCTTTTATTTTTGCCAGCACCTTTTTGTTTGTTAAAGTTTTTGTATTGCCCTGAATTAATCCTCCAAATAAATTACATAAAACGAGAAAGAGTTTACTCAAATTAATCTTGGAAACACAAAAATATTTACCCAAAAAAATGTTTCCTTTTTTTTTCTCGGCGAGGAAGAAAGTTTTTGTTGCCAAGTTAAAATGAATTTATCAAGTAGTTTTTCAGTTTGAGTTTATATTTTAAATTCTTAAGCTAATTTTATTTTATTTTAAATGGCGGAATATTTTTGTTCATGTTTAGTTTTCCAAGCTCCCCTAAGACAGCATAATTTCTAATTCTTGGCCGCAATTCCACAAATTATTTCTGCGTTCTAATTCAGTTGCCAGATTTTATTTCATTTCACATTCAATTTTCCGCTTTGCTTGTTCTCCACACCCTGCTGTAGTTACTTTTAAGAATATGTGCAAGTAATTACATTTGATGTACAGAGAAGGTTAACATTTTATTTATTGTTGTGGCCATTTTGAAGAAAAGCTAACAACTCGAGACTCGTAGACGAGGATAATGTGTAATCTCGCCAACAGATAATTACTATATTGTTTTTTTTTTTGTTTTTCTATCTGTTAAATACAGATAAATAAATTGCGTATGCCTTCAAACCGAATACATAATCGATTAGAGTAACGGCCAAAAATTAGTCGTACATACAGTCGGCATTAAAACAATGGCCAGCAAGTGCATTAAAATAAAACTGCATACAATCAGAGTAATCCATACGCACTCACACACACACACACATACACTTACACGGTAGTTCTCTAGCATAGAAACGGCCATAAAAACAATCTGTCAATTATGCAAATCATTCGCTTGGTTACGTTTGAAGTGTTTGTGTGAATTTTTTTTTCCACTGCGGCCATCTCGCTCTCTTAATTTTTTCTTTTTTTTTAGTTTTTTTTTTGTGCAATTTAAAATACGAAACTCATTTTGTGTAATAAAACGGATTACGTTCTGGTTTGAAAATCAAAATAAATAAAAATAATAAAACTTAAAACGAAAAGGAAAAATTAAAAATTTAATTTATAAAAGTGATAAAACAAAATGGTGCTTGATATTAAAATGTGCCGATTTGAAAATGTGCCATGGGGCTTTCGTCTGGTGGGCGGTTCGGATTTTGAGTATCCACTAACAGTGGTTAAGGTTAGAATCAATTTAATAAAAATGTTATAATTGTGTTCGAGTCATGTATATTAAAAGCTGGTTATGCCATATCCTTCTTACAGCTTCACTTTATATTTTAAAAAATTCCATCTTTTGTTTATAAGGTGTCAAAAGAGAAAAGAAGCAGGAGGAAAGTAAAATCCATACAAGCATGAAATAATAAAAATGTATATTATTGAGGAATAAAATTGCTGCTAATGCGTTTTCTATGTTGTTACGTAATTGAAAGATGGATTGTGCAGAATATATGAATAATAATAAAACATATAGAACTTTAGAGTGTTGCTAATGCACAATATCATTCTTCTGTGTAACACAGAAATGTTACATATTTTTTTCTACATTTTTCTTCATCTTTTCACCTGCTCAAGGTGTTTGATTTCGCGACAAGTTGAATGGGAAAACTTAAAGAAAAGAGCACAAGTGGTTTTTATTTGTTAAACTTAAATTGAACAACAGAGAGAAGATGTCAAATCTAAAAGGATATTTCGAAAAATTCATAAAGGATTCAAGCAAAACAGCTGAAATATATGAAATTTTTATAATTTTGATGCAAAACCTAAACGAACTTTAGACAGCAACTAAAAATTAAAAAAAAAATTAATAATTTGTACTACTTTTTACCGGAAGAACTAATTTATGATAAGCAGATACAATAAACTAATTCGCGTATATTACAAGGTTGAATGGTATTAATTTGTTAATGAAAACTATTTTCGCAGGCTAAGCCAGTGTGAACCTTTAAAATTGGATTCGAATATTTTGTTTTGTAATAAAAATAATTTTTTGGTTTTCTTCGACTATAATTTTAAAATATAGTGCAAAGAAAATATGTTCTTTAGAGGAAGTTTTACGCGAAAATCGTTTTTTTTTTTAACTCTCACAGCAAGAAATTATTTAGAATTACTCTAGACTTATTCCCAATAAACAAACATTCAAAGAAATTCAAATGAGTGCAAAAAAGGGAAACAATTTTGCAATAGTTTCTTTCAGAAAAAAATCGATTTGCAGGAAAAGCACTTTAAAATGATTGTTTTTTAAGTTGTTAAATTGAACTTTTTAATCGAACTTTTTTCCTACTAAAAAAGTTAGACCCCGAGAGATTTTCGTCTAAAAAACTTTTAAATTAATTATTAATAACAACAGAATATTATAAGCTGGATAAGCTAGCAATGTTCTCTCCAACACTTTCTATGGAAATCGCCACGTTTAGAGAGTGTAAAAATTTTTGGCTTTAATTCCAATAAAATGGATTATAGAGAATACCTTTTGATATCAGGGTAAACAGTTAAAGGCCTAAAATTTTCATTGACAATCAGCATAATATTATAAAGTATTTTATAATATTAATATTATTAATCAACTCAACTTGCAAGACTTTCGACTTGTCCGCGGGAATCGAACCTGCGACCTCCCGTGTAGTAGGCTGTTCAGTATCCTTTCGCCTACGTAGGCAGCTGTATGATTACTTTTATCATAATTACCAGTTTCAAAATGCCAATATTGAGAAGAATCTGTATATATAATTCATGTAATAGATTTTTGTTACTGAGTATTCAAAAATTTAATTAATTATACTGCTGTCTTAATTGCTACTTGAAGTTATTAGAAAATTTTTATATAATTTTATGCAAAAAAAAAAGAAGAAAACGCACTAATTCTGTTTGAAATAACTTTAAATTATTGTGTCTTAATGAATGAATAGATAATTTATAGTTATTGGCAAAGTGAAAATCTTTTGAAAATCTTCGAAATCAAAAGCTGAGTAAATAATGAATAATTTATATTGCAAATTATTTTCTAATATTAACAGAAAAATATTCGAGAAATCTCTTCTTTAATATATTAAAATAGAATTGGAAAATAATTTTGAGATTCAGAAACTTAAAATGCATATTTTTACTGAACTGGAAGAAAACTGAAGATTCAAAAATAAAAATCTCTTCTTTAATATATTAAAATAGAAGTGGAAAATAATTTTGAGATTCAGAAACTTAAAATGCATATTTTTACTGAACTGGAAGAAAACTGAAGATTCAGAAAAAAGTTCTATTTCGAATATTCAGCTAATAAAAAACAATGTTTTGTATTTAATGAATCCTTCCAAAGGAATACAATATCAAAGCACTGCGTACAAAATGAAGACAATTATTATGAACAACTTTAGATAATTGGAAAAGGAACGTGCATGCATACGATACGTACAATCTTAAATAATAAATTCAGGAATAAACATTTATTCTCCTTTCTATAAAGGCCATTATTCGGTGTCGACCTGAACTGGCCATCGTTGCTGTTTTCATATTACTCGTGTCTCTCAAAAATACCGCAAATATTTCCCCTGCTGTACATTAAAGATACGAGAAATTTGTAAGAATAAGTCAAGGAATGAAATAGAAATCAAAAATTTACATAAAAGAAGAAGGAATTTACAGAAAATAAATAAAAGGTTTACTTACTTGCCATACTCACACATACTCACACACACTCGTACATTCTCATTCACAATTCACAATACTCGGAGCAATTTTATGTAACTGCCATTTTCTAGTTCAATAGTTTAGAACGTTGAGCAGGTTGTTGTTTTTGCTGCCTTTTCACTTCATTGTAATGATAATTATCTATTATATGCCAATTTGATAGACAGGCTGACAGTGAGCCTGCTGCTCATGCCATATAAATTTCATCATTGCATTTCCACACCAACAACAAAAACGACGCACACTTGCATACGAACAACGTCAACACAAAAGCATTCTAAATACTCGTAGTAGATTCATTTATTTTTATCTTTCCGCAAAATGTGTTCTTAGCAATTTAGCACGCGTCTAATTTAATTGTCATTTTAAACGCCACTACATACAACAACCATAAACAAAATCCAAAACAAAAACAAAAACAGACGCAGACGCAGAAGCAGAAGCAGAAGCAGAAGCAGAAGCAAATGTAATAAAACGATGCACAAGTGAAAGAATATAGGAAAGTGTGGATGGCAGACGAATTATCAAAATACACACGCAGTGTCACGAAATTAGACTAAATCGCGAAACGATATGCCGCCCAAAACCAATTTATTGGTATTTTATTTAGAACTAATGCTTTTATTGATTCGAAATTGGCATTTGCTTTGGGCTTGCATGCCTCTGGGTAAAAATGTCAAATGTGACAGACGCCAGACTTCAACAGCAAGCACAACATTATTTTAAATGTTAAATTTTATTTTTATTCTCATTTTTATTTTTTGTCATTGACTTTTGGTTTGATGAAAATTGAGTTTATTTAAAGATAATTATGTACAACACTTTGTTGTGGTTGCATGAAACCATTTAACACAGTGCACATTGGGGCAGTCACTGGCAAAAGGATCTCCTATTACGAAACAATTAAAAATGAATATTTACTGGCTAGAATTCTCCCATTGCAAATACATTTTATATATGCAATTATGTGTGTAATTTATTAATAACTGTTGCCAAAGAGGAAAATCGGGTTATAAAGAATCTCGTATAGTTTATTTTTACAAAAAACACCACTTTTAGTATGCTCTAGAGAGGATACGAGTCAGACTTGTGGACCAGACTTCTCTTCACTCACTACAACTAAGCTAACGTTCTCTGCTCAAAAAAGTTTATGGCGTTAAAGGCTTGCCCTGGTCTCCGCTAACAAGTCACATCTTGTCCTTAATAATATTTTTTGTGGGCAAATGCAGACGAAAAGGATAATGCATAATTTTTTCCATTTGACGAATTTTAATTAAAAACAAAATATTCACAATTTTAAAACAAAACGAAAAAAAAAAATTAATAATAAAAAAAATTATGAAAGGACTGCTGGCATTATTTTCTTCATTATAGAAATAATATTCTTTGTGAAAATTAAAATATTGGATTATTTATTTCTCTTTTCATATTTTTTAATCTTAAGGTGAATGAAGGCAGCATTGCTGAAAGCGCTGGTTTAATGGTGGGCGATGTGATTGTGCGTATCAACGATACCGCTGCAGCACCACTTACTCATGATGAAACCAATAGGATTATTAAAGGTTGCGGTAATGTCTTCTTCTTTGGTGTGCAAAGGTAAATAGAAAACCAAGCCAAGGAGGACTTGTTACATAGTCTACGCTTTGTTGCAGGGAAAATGAAGAGGAGTTTACTACACCAAAATCATTTCCGGTTAGTCAACGTGTGGAGTCACCAAAATCGTTTTTAGATGCCACAGGCGGTAGTGTCACTCCACCTGTTTTAATTAATGTGCCAGATGTTGTTAAAGAAATTAGCTGTGATCTGGAGTATATTCCCATCTTAGAGGACAGACCTTCTTCAGCGCTCTCCGAGGAGACTGAGCGGAAATTTGTTGAAGAGGAAATTGCAGCGGTACTGTCCGGTGAATCGGAAGTTCTTAAAGACCACAATACCATTGGGTTAGTATTTACAATTTAGTTTACCACTTTCAGTCATAAACGTGAATTTTACTATCATATTAGAGTTAACTTTTATAGAATTTTCCCCAAACCGGGAGTCTGCATGAGCAGTGATGTCTTGCGTACTCTTAATGAGGAAGCCACGAAAACTAAAGCTGAGAAAGATAAAGAGAATCGCAAATGGACTACATTTTTACAAAAACCTGATCGACCAATACCAAAAAGTAAACAGCAAATTGAGGCAGAAAGACGTGCAGCAAACGCTTACAAGGTGACAATTGTTAAGGGGTATTCGCGATCGGTCTCTCCAGCACCAGTAACAGTAAGAAAAATAATTCATTAAAATTATGAATATTATATTTATTACATAATTCCATTAAAGCCAACGGCCGTTGAGGTCAAAGCAGTCAAAGAACCAACACCACCAGAAGCAGAAGTAGTGGCAGAACCAGAGGTAGAACTTGAACCCAAACCCGAAACCGAAACCGAAACCGAAACCGAATCCGTAAATGAACTAGATACTTCTACACTTGTTGATAGTGAAGTGCCCAACTTAGAAGAGATACCTGGAAATGCTAATGAGAAAATAGGTGAAGAAGAAACAGAAAAAGTTAATACAGAAAAGGAGTCAATTGCAGAACAGAAAGAAAAAGATGAAATAGATAAGACTCGTAGTGATGACATGAACGAAATAGACCACGAAACTGTAAATGAAGGCGTGGAAACAACAGTAGAACTAAAAGAAAAAACTGCAGAAGAACTGGCTTTAGAACGACAATTAGCTGATGTACAAAAGCAACTGGCTGCCTTATCCAGTTTACCCAGCACGATACAAACCACATTAGACTCAGTTACTAAGCAGCTGGCTGATTTATTGCCAACATTTAAATTGCAACAAGAGAAGCCACGTAAACTCTCCGGTAGTGTTGCACGTGAAATAAATTTAAATGAAGAGGAAGAAGGTATTTTATTAAGATGACAAAAAGAAATAATATTTTTAGCACTTTGCATACATCCAACTACAATAGAATAAGAATAATTTATATATATATAGATACGAATACTTACACACACACCAGTTTATTATATAAAAGCAAAATTGGTTTGTTAATAACAGTGTCGCAAAAGACAACGTGAATTCGTGACGCACATATATTCGAAATGCGTGTGGTGTGGAATGTGACCAGTAAGGATAATCACATTCTTAAGCCAAATTTGTACCGGAATTATAACGGGAATTGCACAAATTCATATGTGGTCGCTTTGTAACATCAAATAGTACAGGATTTTCAGGAGGACATTTTGAGCTTTTTGTATATTATAAACAAAGAAATCAGCGGGAACCGTCTAACTAGTCATTGACACATTTTAATCTGATATTTGTCACTCAAAAGACCCCCCTCAAACATTTATGTCAAGTGCTCGTAATTTTCAAAATTTGTCAAAAATTTTATAATTATTTTTAACATAAAAGTACCAAAATTTAATAAATCTTCAAAACACTGTACATGTACTGGGGTTTGCCAATAATTGTTAATACTATACGATAGTACGTTGCAAAATATATTTTTCAACCGAAATCGGATATTTCACGTATTTTTTATTTTACTTTTCTATAACTTAAATAGAAAGTAAACTATATTTTTTCTAAAATACCGTCAAGTAAATTTCGAGAACATACAACGCCTTGGAGCTGAGCAGCCCTACACTTATCACTGTAGGCATGTTCAGTTCACGCATAAACAGTTATTATATAAATGAATCAATGAATCTGTTCCTGCAATTTCTGTTAGCTGAAAATCTAATACTTTTTGTATTAAAAAAAAAACACTTTACAAATTTTATATCCATTAGACCACCACATGCCCTGTAGTTTTAAAAAATTTTAAAAAGTATAAAATTATTCTCCAAGTCCGTTCTTAATTAGCTAAAAATTATTTTCTTTAATTAAAATAAATTTATTGACATAATCTGTATGCCATAATTCCCCAAAATCTGACCTGACTTGAATACTACTTGAATACTACTCGTATATAAAATAAGTAAAGAGGCTGCAGGATATTAAGTAGTGCACACATTAAAACAAGCGATTTAATTATTTCCTCTTTTACTATTTTCATTGTTTTACTTTTACTATACTTATACTTATACTTATATGTATATGGATGTGTATGTTTATGTGTATGTATATATATTTGTAAAGTTTTCTCCATTTACTTACTTGCCAATCGTTTCTTTTATTTTTCTTATTTGCATGTATCACGCTGTCCTGCTAGACCTTGGAATTGCTGAAAATCAGGATATTAAGCAAAATGACAACGAAACTGAAAAATGTCATGAATCAGTTGATAATGTAAACAGTAACACAGACAGGCAGCCGGACTTGGTGGAAAAGGGGGATAATATAGTTAACGAACAAATTGCGAATGACGCTAATGAAGCGCGTGATACAATTGACAAGAATCTAATTAAGCAAGAAGAAGTTGCTACCAAGTACAGCAGTAGCATCAACGAGGAAACTCTCCAAATGGAGGAAGAGCAGAAAATTAAAAAACAAAAGGTAAGTCCTTTAAATTAAAACAACAAAATATTTAGTTGCCTTTCGTTTTAATAATAACAATAATAAAAACTACTTTAAATTAATTAATCAAATTTGTGTGCCCCCAACGGAAAAATAAAAATAAAATAATAGAATAATGAAAGCTTTTGTGCCGTAAGGATAATATATAAACCAGATAAAGTATTAACAGTTCGAAAAGGATTCTCATGGTAGATTGCCGATTTGGTGTTTGAAAATGCTTGATGAAACACAACTACGACAACGTAAAAGACACACTGTCAGGAGATAATTAAAATCTTTTGAAATGGCTGCATATGCGGAATAGAAACAAACTTACATTTGAGAAACTAAATAAATTACTGCTTAAATTTGTCCTCTCTTTGGTTTCGCCTTTTCACCACAACGTTCTGGCAAACAATAAGATGTTATTATTCGGTTTTATTAAAAAAGGCACAAAAAAATTAATTAAATACTACAAATTAGTTTTTCTGTATAGAAAAAAGTCTTTGTAACCGAATGAAACTTTTAAGCGGACAAAATCTGTTTGTTTTCTCCTTTTTAAGAAAAAGTAAATCCTTGTGAATGTCATACATTTTATATATTTTTATCCGGATAAAAATTAAAAAATTTGATGGTAGAAAGTTATACGGTATTCAAAATCGATTTTACATTAAATATGAATACGAAATTTATAAAAATAAAAAACAAAGTATAAACAAAACAAAAAAACAAAAAAAAACAAAGTATAATTTAATGCAGTAGTTACTACGATGTAAAATTAATAATTTTAAATGATTACTTGTATCTGGACAAGGTATGCAAAATAGGTCCTCCCAATAAAAAAAAGTTGGTCCAGACAAAAATTTCTCTAGTTAGAGATATCTAAATATATGAAAATGGCCTGCATTCTTTCTTCATCGGAGTCATTAATTGGATTTTTTTTTCTAATTACAACGTTGCACTAGAAAATATAAAATAGCAAAGGAAATTAAAAGAAAAACAAAAAGTTTTATAAATAGCTTTCCAAGCTGAAGTTCTGGATTTGTATACCAATATTTTTTGAGAGTCCAATAATTATAAATAGTCCAATATATAAAGGAAGTACAATAAAGAAAAAAAGGAAATGCGCTCCTTTACAGGAAACGGCATACAGGAAACGGAAAAACTATGCGCACAACTATGTGTGTAGACGTTATATGCCATAAAAATGAAGTCCGTATTGAGCTTTGCTTTGCCTGCGAAATCTAGAACGAAAGAAATACAAATCTGGAAGAATGAATATACAAAAGTTCAGAAAAGTAGTCTGGAATTTTTATAAAAGGAAGCTGTCACCCAAGAATCATAAAAGTTGGTTCAAATCTGTATAAAAATACCTCGAAATAGACGGGAAAGCAGTGCAATTTTAATGCCTTGAATCTATATTTCACCTTTACAATTATAATTGTATGTGTGAAGTTGGTTTTTATAATTTTTTTACATTTCTTAAATTAATTTTCCTCATTTGGCTGCTTTCGCAGGCGTATGTGTAACGAACAGCCTACTAAACAAGAGATCGGCGGTTCGAATCCTACCTAGTCCGCTAATTGGTTAAAAAAATCTTTTCATTTAAGTTTTGTTTATTGAATTCTAATTTAATTTTAATATTTTAATAACAATAAATTAGGAAATTGGAGGGTATAAATCCTGAAATGGATTTCTTACTTTCGAGATACTCGTATAACAAAACAAAAACTAATTTTAAGTGCCCTCTTTCAAATCCACTTTATTACTAAAAAAAAAAACTTACAAATATTTATTCTGTATAATTTTTGTTTTCAATATTTGAACCATAACGCGAATTTTATTTCTTAACTTTAAACAAAAAAATTAATAAAACTTTAAAGTCCAAATTCAAGAATTTACTTTTTTACAGCGTCATACAGTACACTTTGAACTTTAAATAAAAGATACTTCAAAAGAAAACGCTTGAAACACAATATTTTTAAAATAGAAAATTGAACATTTTATTTGAAATACAATGCATAAAAAGATTTGCAAATAAATTGTATACAATCATTGTAAATAATAAATTTCAAATGCTTGCTTTATACACTTTATACTCTTCAATGTTAAATAATTGATTTTCACAATTAACTAAACAGGATACCTGAAATCAGAAACTGTTATAAATCCAAAATGACAGTGTGGGCAATATTTTTAGATACAGTAGAAGGTTTTTCACACATTCAAAGTGTAGTAGAAACTTGCGATAAGCTAAAAATATTTTTAATTATTTTTTATTAATTTTAAATTTTTTTTTAATTAGAAGCAAAATTATTTAAATATTTTTGAAAGTAATTAATAAGTGTTTTCTAATAAGGATCATTATATATATCTGCTTTGCATCATACCTTGAAGTTCATGGGTAGCATAAAAGAAACCAAACCCTTGACCTTAAAATTTAGAAAAAATCAATCAAAAACAGACATTTCAATATCATATATTTCTTCGCAAAAAATCTAACAAGCTGATAATTGAGAAAGTTATTAAAAAAATTAGCTTAAGTTTAGTCTAAATAAGTTTTGTTGTCAGTATGCGAACTCACAAGGAAAAATATCATTCTCCAATTTTATTTAAAAATTATGCGTGTTTAATAATTCAATTGATAAAGTAAATAAGTAATCCGGGTTCAAATCCCAGGCGTACTTTAAAAATACAGCATAGTCAGATAATACTAATTTTTGATACAATATAAATCAAAGGATAATTCTAAGCCGCCCCCAATTGCCTCCCATAGTTATTTTTGCAATGTTTGCAATTATTATCTAATCAGAATCTTTGTAAAATTTCTTTTATAAATTAAATTTTTATTCATTTTGTATTAGAATATTATATAGGGAAAAATATTATCTAACAGATAGCAAAACAGAAATAAATACGCTTTTCGTACGACAGACAATCAAGTATGATAATCACACATATACTAAACTCGCAAGTAATAGGCTTATTACGACGCTCGGCAAAATCATTGAATAATGAATCTCTGAAGATAAGTGAGTGTTTTATTCCAACCTATTTTATGCCTTGCAATTCCCCCATCCGCCCCTTCTTATTTTGGAAAATTATTTATAATACCAAAATTGCGGTTTCTGAAAGTCATGTAAGACCTTAATTTAAATTCCTTTAAATATTATAATGTACTCTTTCCAATTCAACTCTTTCTAAATAAGAAAAATAAAAATGTGATTCTTGTGTTGCTCTGTTCCAAAAATATATTTTTTTGGAATTTTTTCTTCTCAAGGGAAGGTGTGTTATAAGTGCTATAAATTGGTATCAAATGTAATAGAATGAAAGGCAATATTACAAAATGTATAGAAGGTACAAAAATATACGTAAAAATAAAAAATATTGCCTGCACTGTCATCGTCCTAAATCCAAGTCTAAATACGAAAACAAGATTGATATTAAAAAGAAAGAAACAACAAGAAATATTATTCAATTTGTCACACAATTGTAAAACAGAAATACGATGTCATTGAGGAACTTGAAGAGCATTTGGAGCGTATAAGCAATCCAAAACGTTCGAAACGTTCTTTTGGACCACTAACGCCAGCCTCGGATCGTCCTTTGGTATTGCCAGGTGGTCGCCGTTGGTATCGTCCCAAGGATGCTTACAACGATGAATTCATAGCGGAAACTTTAAGTGCACAAGCAGAGCTTATTACCGGCACCACTTTGGGGTAATTTTTTATTTATATTTGCAGTTATTTTCAACTTTCCACCAACTCAAATCAGCTCGCCCTCTAACTGTCACTTTATCTATATAATGCTACGTTTTTCAAGCCACATACATTTCATTTTACAACTTCTTAGACTGCCTTTCATTTATTTATTCTATTTTTTTTTATGATTTCTCATTAATTTTTTTGTTTGTTTTTTTTTCGCTTTCTCGTTATATTTTCTGGAAGAAACATAAAAATAAAAATGTATAGGAAAAACTCCTGCATACGGCTGCTGTTGGACTGAATCCAGCCAGCCAAGAAATCAGCCCTCAAAGAGGGTGTCTTTAAAATGTTTCAACACCCATAAGAGCTTCCTTTTTCTGTTAAGACCAAATCATTAATATTACAGGAAAAGTACAAACAAAAAAGGAAATATAACTTGTACAAAAAGCAGAAGAAGAAGAAGAACACATTTTACTTGTGTAAAGTTAAGGAAACTATTTTCCAACGTAATTTCATTTTCTTGACAAACGTTCACTTTTTGCCATTCCCTTACACAAAGTGTTATTATTTTGTACTCCTATATAAAATTTCTCTTCTCATATACATACATACGAATGTGCATACAGACATACATACATACATCCATACATACATATTTAAGGTATTTTTTAATCTTCTTTTCTCTTTCATTTTCTTCATGTTCGTTTGATTTGCATTCCTCTGTCGTCATCATAATCATCATCTTTTAATAAATTTAAACTGAAAGGTGTACCTATGAAAGTCCTTTCCTAGGATACGATTCAAGGTATATCTCTACTTCCTTTAGAAGATAAAAAATATGACAAAAAAAAAAAAACCAAAAGAAAAAGGAATACATACTCGTATACATAAATGTGTTTACATTTTAACTGACTGTGGGAATATGTATGCGTGTGGGTGTGTGTATGTGTGTGCATGTGTGTGAGCTTGTAAGTGTCAATATATACAAAAAGAATAATTCAGTTGCCATAATTGCCTTGAATTTCAACTGAATAAGTTGAGCAATTCATTTGCTACAACTCAATTAAACTACTGCGAGATTACGAGCACAATCGACAGGATGAATATCAACAAAACAAAATGGAATATTTCGTTGCAATCCAATTATCGTTGTGGCATACAAATTGTTCTTTTTATTACTTTTTATTTTATATAATATTTTTTAAGAGCATTTACATACAACACACTCCTTTCGTATGATTTCTGCTTATTTTTAATGAACTGAATTATTTATTCGTTGCTAATTTTTTTTTCTTTATTTGACTAAAATTTAAAGCCTCTCCTTTTTATGAAATTTTAGAAGTCCTCAAATGGCTTAATTGAATGCATTCTTTTATCCAACTTGCTGTGCTTTTTATAATGTTATTAAAATTATGATATATAATTATAGTTATGTATTGATCTTCCACTAATTAAAAACTATTCCTTGTAGGACTGTTTTATTCTCCTTTGAAATTTTATAAGAAGTTCTACACATTTTTGTAACCTGTGAGAAATCCTTATTATAAAGAAACCCCTGTCGTAATTAGGAACCATTGAATCACGATCTGTATAGCCAGCCATGTTAACTGCTCGGCTAATACAAAACCTTTTCAATAGAAGATAATCCTCACATACGACTGCAGTTGGACTAAATCCAGCTACACAAGAAATCGGTTCGCAACGAGGGTGATTTTAAAATGCTTCAGCACCCACAAGAGCTTCCTTTTTCTGTAAAAGGACATAATTCTTTTAAACGAAATATTTATCTACAATTTTTTTTTAAATTCCTTTTCAATTTATAAATGGTTTGACTAAAGTTTTATTATTAATTTTGATTCAAACAGATGGTTGTGTACACATGTGCATAAAAATATAGCACTATTAGGGCGGTCATCAGTGTTCTCATTTCTAGTGCGCAGTCCATATGCTGCTGATTGACTTGATTTTTTGTTATGATGTTTATGAGACTAAATAGGCTGAAAGAAGGCGCAACTTCCACTACTTATGCGAAGCCTAATAAAAGTAATCGATGGCCTGACATTCGACCATATGAAATATATCTCTTGATTATTCCCAATCTCCATTCGAATAACGGATAATACTTGCTTTTTGCTTCGTAGCTTGTTTGTGTTTTTTTGTGTTGAACATTTCCAATGAAATTGGGAATTTAGAAGTATGTATTAATAAAAAAAATAAAATAAAAAATATTGATTTTCAAGTATATGATTTTGTAAGGACTTTTAATTGCATGTGAATGATCCTGACTACGAATCTTATCAACTGGCATTTAAAAGGTTTTTTCTCTAACAGAATTATTTTATATTTAATTTAATTTACTTGCATTAAAAATATATTTATGCTGATATCCTTCTTGGAATTTATATGAAAAATATTTTTCCAATTATCCAAAATTATCCAAATTATCCAAAAAATATTTAGCAAATATCTGGCGTTAATCAGATAAATATATAATCTTGTTCTATTATACTTATTTGATGCAAGATGAATTTCTATATATAGAATTAAAAAGATCTAAAGATTTAGTAGAAAGCTCGTAGGCAAGTCAAATTTATTAATTTCCTTTATTTCAATATAATTTTCTAAGCCAGTTGAAGAGCAGCAATTCAAAATTCAGCAATACAAATTTTTTTTTTTTTTATTTTTTAAACTCAATTCAGATAAAATTAATACTAAAAACCACTTCCTAGTCTGACAGTTATAGAAAGTAATTAATTAAACCTTTCAATCCAGCTCTGTTGAGGCAAAAGGATTCCTCTTTAACCGCCAATGCCACGACTGCATTTCACTGAAAGCACCAATATTTTCTCTTCTAACGTCTCTTTCTTCTATTAAATTAACTTAAAGCTAATTTAAGAAAGTTTGTTATTAAATATGCACTGACTTAAATGCCACAGAAATTGTTTTATATCTTTTTTTGTTATTGACATTTTATTTATTTAAAGCAATTAAATATATTTAACGGACACACAATCTCTCATACACGTACACACATACATTTTCAAAATTTATAGACATGCATACCAGCTTACATGTACTTTCCTCTTATGTGTGATTAAATTTATTTGATTAATATCCTTTCTTGTATGGCTCTTTTTTATTTTCTTGCTCTTCTGCATCGTAGCTTGTTTGTGTTTTGTGTTGAACATTTCCATTTGGTTTTTATTGTAGATTGAAGTCTGGAATCGCTTATTTAATGGTGATAACAATTCTCGCTCAGCCTTTCGGTAAGTACAAATAAGGAAATATTAAAAAATACGAATTGAGTATTTTGGTGGAAAGCAAACAAATGACTGAACTTTTAAGGACGTATGTAGAAAAACATAAACGTTTAACGCTTGATTTACAGCAGATATACGAAATAAAAAATACATAATTATATTAATTTTTTCCGGTTAAAATTCATTAAAAAATAATTTCCGATATGAAAAAGTAATTGTGGAGGTTACAATAAATAAAGGAAAAAAAACAAGGATTTGTTTTTGGGTTTCTGTGCAAGCAATTGTGGCAGGATATACTCGTATTGCAGTAGCAATTGAATATTGTCTTGCAGTGTAAAATACACTCAGAATTTCGCACGGCATGCCATATTCCTTCAGGCCTTCACATGAAGTGCTTTCGTTTAAAGAAATTATTTACGATCATTATAAAAAATTCGTATATTTTTTTTTAATTTTAAGCTAAAAATGGGATCTCTGTTTTTGTAAAGAAATTTCCCATAGTGGTAAAGAAAGTGATTTTATATATATATGGATTTTAAACTCAGAAAAAAAAGAATAAAAATAACTGAACCACTCCTGCATTCAGCAGAGCTTACAAAGCTTTTCTTAGAGGGTAAATACGAGTACATCACGTGACGTAAGACATCACTGTGTCTTAAATCTGCAGCACGTACATGTTGCTTTTCTCTGCAGTTAAACTATTTAAAGGGCAGTTATTGTAAAGCTTCGATATAAATAATTAAATTATTACATGCGAGGGTGAGTTGAAAAGTTTTCGAACTGATAGGGAAAATGGCTTATTTTGAATTTTTGCTTCATTTTACTTTCAACATGATCTCCATCTACATAGATTAATTCATTTCTCATACCGATGTTCTGAAGCAGTGATACCATTCCTATAGTGTGCTTCGTCAAGCCCCTCCATTAACCCCTACTAATTAACATTATCAATAACTTCCGTATTGCTGTTAAATTTCGTACCTTCAAGCAATTTTTTAATATAAGGAAACATACTATAGTCGGAGGAGGCTCATTCTGCTGCATATGGTGGTTAAGGGAACACTTAGAGCTTCAAGTCGTTGCTTTTAGCTATCGCAACGACGACTGAAGAATGGGCAGGTGCCTTGCCATGGTGAAACGAAATGGTTTTTATAGCTAAGTGAGTTCCTTTATTCTTCACTACGTCCTTCAAATGTTGCCAAAGTTCTGCGTAGTATTAAACATTTATGGTTTTACTTTTCTCCTGCTATTTAAAAATTTTATTTTCTCCTGCCATAAATTTATAAAGTTACAGATAAAGTTGTGTTGGGCTTCTTAAGGATCAGCTAATCTGCTCCATTTCATTATTTCATTTTTGAATATTCATTATTTGAATTTTCTGCGATTAAAATATTTAATAATTTTTGAATTTACTAATTTTTTGAAACACCATGATTAAGATATTAAAATAATTTTTTTATATATATTTCTATAATTATTATTTAAGCAGTTGCTTAAAAGAACACCTTCTTTATGTGAATAACTTTTTATGAAAAGCTGTTATTTTTTTTGAGCTGATAAATTATCACAAAGTTAAATTCTGTTGAAGATATCTTAAAAGTAAATAGCTTTCCCGAAATCAAATAAATGAATGAGGTATTGACGCTATTAGATTTCTTATGGAGAGCCCTACATATTTATTATATGCTTTTTATATGTAAAGTTGTACGTGCTTATGAATTCATGCAAACGATGCATTATATTTTCACTTAAAGTTAAATAAATTTCTTTAGAATTCATCAGGCATTAATGAATATTTCATAAATTTTTAGAGAATATCAGAAAAAATCGGTTACAAAGCAGCTGGAGAATGAAAGGTTTGTATATGACGATTATGTTTTACTTTCATCTGTCTCTCAAGTTTTGCCTTTTTATTTAAATTTTTTTAGATCAAATGTAATATATGTATATAGTTATGCGTCTAAATTATATGTTTGCCTGAAAAATAAAAATCAAAATTTGTTTTCCTGTGTTTGTTTGTATCTTTTGATTATAAAAGCACATTTTCTTTTTTGAAAATCAGGAAAAAATTGTTTTACAAAAACAAGTTGTATGTTGTATTTCGTATGTATTTCTTTTAAAACGAATCAGCATTTGATTATTATAAAGTATTCAGTATGTTTCTTTTATGAATTTATATTTATTTTTATAACTTCTTTAAACTAACGAAATCTCTTTATTCCACTTTATTTATATTTTCTTTCATTATTTTTTATTTAAAATGCATATATTTTTCTTTGGTCGCTGCCATATTGATTCAATACTGAAACCAATAAAAACCATACGAAAATATAAACATGTAGAGTGAACTTCATGAAGTATCAGAAGCCTGAGAAAAAAATTGACTTGAATAGAAGTGAAGTTTACAAAGTAATTCATCATTTGGACCGACAGCCAGTGCGCGGCATTGAAGTACGACCATCCGTAGTGCCAGCAGAAGTCGACATAAGAAAATCTCTACATTCTTAAGAAGTACACTACAATATAAAATACTTAAATTTATAGCAACTATTCGCTGCATGTATGCGGCAGTTACCACAAAATATTATTACAGCCAGTAGTGATTGCAAGAAGTTTATCGCAACGTACTCCTATTTTTGCACAGCTCTTTGTTGCAATCGTATGGCTGGCAAGACCAACAATAATGCTGCCAGCATGTAGAGGAAAAAGTAAAACTTCAACAAACAAGTTAAACATACTGCTGGATTTGTGTCATCCTACTTGTACGATAGTTCTTATGGTAGTTTCTTTAAATAAAATAAAAAACAAACAAAAAATTCACATTTATATAAAAGAAAGTTTTAGTTTGCGAGCACTGCGGTTGATTCAGTTTTTGCCTCTTCCATTTCATTATACTTTAAAATATTTCAATGTAAAATGTCAAACAATCCGAAGAACCTTAAACGTGTATATATAATTTTCATTTATTATACCACAATTGTTGGCAATAAAATGAGTTTAAACACAAGAGAAAACGAATCAAAAAAAAAAAAAAAAAAATTTTTGTTTTCAGATTGAACAAAAATATTTTTCATCCTTTATTTTTGTTATCTGCAAAGAAGGTTTTAATATTTCAAAATGTTTGCAAAGTTCAATTTGCCAATCTTATTGTCAGTAATTTGGAACGAATGCATGGGTAAGTAAGGCACTAAACCAAGCCATACGAAAATTTATTGTAATAAAATTTGCAGACCAACTTGCCTCTAAAGGACCTCAATATGTTTGTTTGTAATCAAGTAACATCACTAGAATTTCCAATATCAAGTTTTGTTACAATGAATGGTTTTGCCGGCTGGAAAAACTAAGTAAGATGTTATTAGTTTGTGAGGGACATGCTAAGGATTTCCCCACCGCTTATAGGTCGAAGCAATAATAATTTGGCAACAAGTCCTTTTCTGGGAAAGGCAACAAACAGGCAAAGCGAAAAAGTATTTTAAGGCTTTCACTTAAAATAATTTCACAATTTTCAGTTTTTTAATTTGCAATGGCAATACTGAAAACCTTCCCTTGGAAATCGCTTTATATAGAAAAATATTGTCTAGTCGAAGATCTACGTTTTGAAAGGGATTTTTTTTATTTTACTTTTATATTCATCGATGTTGATAACTAACGAAAGGCAGGTAATAATAAGAAATTGTTTTGGCCGTCACCGTTCAGGTTTCCAACAAGTCACCATAAACCGCTTGTAAATTGTAAAAAAAATTTTCTTAGAAATACAATTCTGTCCACATACTATTTTTATTTAAAAATGGATTTCCGAAAAATCTGCTTTCATGTTATATGGAAAAAACGGTTTTTTATTTTCATTAAAATAAAAAATATTTTGTTTCATATGGTAATTTCCAAAAGCTGCACTTATAATACATGGCGGACACTGTAAGTGCACTGTGGCTGTAACTTAGATTACAAGACCCTGAGGTTCATGTCTCAGTTACTGACTGCTAATTAACTGCCAAACTACAGAAAAAATTCACTCCAAACTAATTTCTGTTAAAGTACGATTTAAGGACTTGCTTGCAAGAAAAAAATATTTACCAATAATATTTAATCACAACATATAGTAAGCAGCCCATTGTGCACGTACCTACAAATTATTTTATTTTTGAAATTAATGATTATAAGATCTCTATGTGTGATATTACAAGACTTCAAAATGGACCAGTACCTTTAAACTTTCTTGCTATTCAAGTCCAATATTTTATTCTCTTATTCTTCTATTTATAGATCCCCTATGTGTAATTAGCAGTTACTCGTATATAAGTATATAAATGTACTCATACTTAAATGTGTTACATTTTTCCTAATAATTTTTATGAAAAATTTAAACAATAACTATCCTTAGTAAGAAATAATAAATAATATTAATCTTTTTAGTATTTTATAAATTATTATTATAAAATTATTAAATACGATTATGTGGTTTGGTTATGGGCCAATAGTCCTTTGAGAAACTAATCCCGTTTTAGAAAGAAGCACGCTGGATCATGAGGCTTTCTGTAAATTTGACTAAAATTTAAAGAAACCTGCAAGGCTCTCTTTCATATATTAAATTGCAAACGTTTATATATGGTTAGAAATACTAAGCTAATCTACATAGGAAAGATTTTACATATGCAAAGAATGTGCTACATTAAGGATTGTTAGTCTCATAAGGTCTTTCAATTAGTAATGTAAACAAAATTTTATTACTCTGCCTGTAAATCTTATCTTGACCTTAGTTGGCTAAACCAGCCTTTTTTTTGGTATATAAAGATTGGTCGCAGGAATCGAACATGCTACCTCCAGTTTAGTAGGATCTTCATTATCCATTTGTAAATCCATAAAAAAATAAATCCACTCAACATTTATTAAAATCAATTTCTATTTTAATTTTTTTTAATTTTGACTGAGAATAAATACTTATGTGTTTTTTTTTTTTTGAATTATTAGTGTTGCTTCACATACAGCAATTTAGAGGATACAAGTGTTAATTAATTTCCTTTTCAGCATGTGTGCATAATTTCTATTTATTATATTAACTTTTTTAATATCAACATATTGATAAAGTCTATCTTAAATATGCACAACTTTTCCACTAAAACAGAACGATCCGAAATGATTCAGTTGCCAGCATTGGTGTGAATTTATTTGCCACAGCAAGAAAGAGAGAAGGTACGAAAATAAAAGAAATTACCTTCAGGTAAATTATGAAAATTTATGCGAGGTCGAGTGTCACATGCAAAAGGTTGAGACTTTGATTTTATCAAAAGTAGTAAAGCAGTTAACACTAAAATCATATAACAGAAAGTACTTCGTTATGAACTCATTTGCTAACCAACATTAACACGTTTCTATGCTTTATTCTAAAAGTAATAATTTATTGGTCTATTAAAGAAAAATGTTGACTTAAATGGAACAATGAAATGTTATCATACTGAGAAACTAATATGCGAGATTAAGGATAAGAAACAAACCATGATTTATTGCTTCATAAAAATTAAAGTATATTTAAATGGAATTACTCGTACATATTTATGACACACGCCATGAAGCGGTTCATAACAGTTAAACTTTAATGAAATTATGTGCGGAGAATTCGTTATTAAATAAGCAGCTTTAAGTAGGGTGCGAGTAGCTCTACGGGCAGCAAGAAATTTATTTATTTTTTACTTTTCATTAATTTAATTTAGTTACTATTTGTACGTTTTCCCCTTCGCTTTATGTAAAATTAAATATACAAATTTCTATAGTAATGGCCAGGCTGATTTTATATCGTAATCGATGTATTATATTATATTATATTATATTATATTATATTATATTATATTATATTATATTATATTATATTATATTATATTATATTATATTATATTATATTATATTATATTATATTATATTATATTATATTATATTATATTATATTATTTTATATTATATTATATTATATTATATTATATTATATTATATTATATTATATTATATTATATTATATTATATTATATTATATTATATTATATTATATTATATTATATTATATTATATTATATTATATTATATTATATTATATTATATTATATTATATTATATTATATTATATTATATTATATTATATTATATTATATTATATTATATTATATTATATTATATTATATTATATTATATTATATTATATTATATTATATTATATTATATGATACTATACTATATTATATTATATTATATTATATTATATTATATGATACTATATTATATTATATTATATTATATTATATTATATTATATTATATTATATTATATTATATTATATTATATTATATTATATTATATTATATTATATTATATTATATTATATTATATTATATTATATTATATTATATTATATTATATTATATTATATTATATTATATTATATTATATTATATTATATTATATTATATTATATTATATTATATTATATTATATTATATTATATTATATTATATTATATTATATTATATTATATTATATTATATTATATTATATTATATTATATTATATTATATTATGTTATATTATATTATATTATATTATATTATATTATATTATATTATATTATATTATATTATATTATATTATATTATATTATATTATATTGTATTATATTATATTATATTATATTATATTACATCATATTATATTATATTATATTATATTATATTATATTATATTATATTATATTATATTATATTATATTATATTATATTATATTATATTATGTTATATTATATTATATTATATTATATTATATTATATTATATTATATTATATTATATTATATTATATTATATTATATTATATTATATTATATTGTATTATATTATATTATATTATATTATATTATATTATATTATATTATATTATATTATATTATATTATATTATATTATATAATAATATATTATATTATATTATATTATATTATAATATATTATATTATATTATATTATATTATATTATATTATAATATATTATATTATATTATATTTAATATTTTATCAAAACTCTCTTTCCAAACTAAACGCATATATATTTAAATATTATTATTATTATTTTTATCATTGATATCCTTATAAGAAAATATTTTTTGCCAATTTTTCATTCTTTTCATAATATCTGGAATTATCTGTAATAATTTTTTTATTACTAAAACTTAACTACTTTTTATATGCCAACAAACAATTTTATTCATTTCATATTTTATACCGACGTTTCGTGAATGTTTGTGCACTTCTTCAGGGGATATGTTTGTGAATTCCAATACTTTGTTCACTGGCTAATTACTGTAGAGTACTTTAGAGCATCATATTATATGTCTACTTTAATTAATTTCTTTAATATCCCTGCAAAAAATTTAGTACTCGTATGTGTTTTGAAATAAATTACGAGTTCAAGTGGCATTTCCAAAATGCTATAAATTGTTTTTAAAAGTTAAAAAAACAAACAAATCTACATACAAAAGTTTAATTAACAAATAGATAAACAAAATAGTAATCAATTAAATTTTCGTTGAATAACTTTTCAACGTAAATCAATAGTTTTATAAGCTGTATTCATATTAAACAAAGTACTTGCACATATTTGCTTTCAGTAATTGCTGTACGTGTAGTGAGCGCCCTTACAAAACTTACAGTTACTTACAATTCGTACAAACTTGTGCAAGTTATCAGGACTCTTTCTGTGAAAAGGCGTGCATGTACACTACAGGAAGTGCATCTGTCTATGCATGATCCTGTGTGCTTTCAAACTGGCAACTAAAACTTTAAACTGTTGATGTTACAAGTGTATAGATTTATGTTTATGTATTATTATAAACAAAATTTGTAAGTTATATATGTATTTGAGGATGTGCGTTTGTGCACATGAGGGTCTTTATTGTAAATGTTGTGCACGTAAAACTGCTTGGAAAGTGCGCTTGTTAAAAAATGGCCACGGGTAATAACAAAACAAGTATCCTGTTCTTATTTTACGAGTAACAATCAATAGTTGAATACAAGTGTGTTTCCGCATAAATAGAATTAACAAACTCACAAACACATACACACATTTCCATATGCTGTAAAATATGATGGTGCAGCAACGCACTGAACTGGAAAAAGTTTTTGGAAATATGCCATGAACAAGTTACATAAATGAATGAATCTTTTGCAAATATATTTGTACGTAAGAGTATTAAACTATCAAACAATTCTTGTAGTCTCAAATATCCTGAAGGACTTTAAGAAAAAGCTAAAAACACACACAATAATTTCACACTTGTATTTGACTAGTGTGTTATGAAAAATTTTTATAAAATAGAACATTTCTTTGAAATTTTCATAAAAAAATTCATATTTTCAGAAATCAGTATTATAATTGAATAACACTTCGTTCACCTGTCGAATATTTCATATAAAATATTTAAATAAATTAAAACAATTAGTTAAAGTTTAGTCAACATTTCTGAGCAAAATGCAAATTAAATTGTATGAAAAACAATTTATTTTTGAATATTTTATATAAAGTTTATCTAGCCATAGCAATTTGTAGAATATTTTAAGTGTTGCCAAGTAGCAAGTTTATGTATTGGCTACACTAGTATACTATATTATATAGACTTCAAAAATACTACCAATATTCAATACATTTGCTACTCAATGAGTATGGGAGACAGTCATATTTGTCTAAAAGTTATTGATGCAGTTCGCTTTTATATAGAATATTCTTCTCTATTCTATATGAAATATTTCAATTTCACATGCTTAAACGTTATAAATGCCTAAAGCATAGTACTCAATAGATTATATATATGTATAAATATATATTTTTTTTTATTAATATTCATATATATTAAATTTTTTATTTGCAATATCAATTTCTTATAATAAAATTTGAAGGCTGTCTTGACTGTTACATAAAAGCTCACTTTTCTTTACTTACTAAAAAACTAGATATTGAAAGTTTTAGGAATGTAAAAGATTCATTTACATATATATGTCTATATATATATATATATATATATATATATAAATATATTAAAAATTTTTTCTAATATATAATTATATAATTTATATAATTACATTATATATTATATATTATAATTATGTCATATGAAAACCACTACAATGGCTAACTTACTAAAGCCGCTGTTCTTATTAGATCACTTTTTTCAATATGCTCTGCATACGTAATATTTCCTGTTTATTTTTATTTGTTTGATATTTGTAACATAATATTTATTCTTCTTCTAATACTAAATATTATAATAAGAGTAATAAAAATTGTGAAAGCATTACACGATGAAACCGATACTCTATACGTATGCGCAATATTTTCTATATTAATCATACGCAATGGTGCGCCCCTAAAATAATGCTACAAAAAGTGTATGATTAGTGTGTAGTATGTAAGAAAGGTTACCAGCTCAGCGGTTTTCATTTCTTCTTGAAGCCAAAAAAAATTTTAACTAAAAAATCAGTTTTCAAAAATTTTTTTTCTTTCTACAAATAAATAAACGGTAATAAATAATGATTATAAAAACATTTTAAAGAACTGTACTCGTATTTCTTGGACTTAAAATAAGTGCACCAAAATATTAATAGAATTATTTTAGTATAGCGAAAGTTATTAAGTTTTATTAAGTTATCTTATATAAACTTTATAACAGCAATTTCAAATTAAATCTGTAACACAATGCTGGAGGGGAACTTATAGGCAAGCAGAAGTTAGACTGAAATGTGTACAATTTATATATATTTTTACTCAACACTGTCAACACTCAGTTCATAGGGAGCCAATAATTACATATTCCCCTACCTAATTTTGTAGTTGTGCCATCATCGATAATGGTTATTGCTTTTATGCAGGTAACTACCATCTTAGGAACTGTTTCTGACCGCCAGCTTATTACTTCCTTTTCATTAAAACTTTTATAATTAACACACAAAAATCTGAAAGATATTTTCTATTCTTTTAATGATGTAAGCAATAACTAAAGGCTTCCGAAAGAAAATATTTAACTTGCACTAGACATCTCTTTGCAATGGAACCCAATTTTTGGTGTGTATAACTAATATATTTATCGTAATATTTTATCCTAAACATACAAGGTTATTTTAAAAATCTACGCTGTACACACCACAACTGCCACTGCCATACTTTACTACAATAAACGCTGAAGAAATGGAAAGCCATGATGCTTGAAAAAAAGAAATGCCCAACTATATTTGACACAGAGAGTCCCTATTACAGGACTCACAATATGAGTGGCAGAACTACTTCAGCTTAGAGACATGAAAAGTTAAAATGCTAGAATCCACACATCTTCTCATACTAAGGCATGATGATTGTATTAAAACCCCTTTATAAGAAAGCATATATGAAGACTTGACATTACAAATGCATACGCAGATTGAAACTAAGCAACTTTCACGGTATTACATGGTTTGTAGATTTTTATTTTTTTTTCCTTTTTTGCTTTTTGTTCTAATTTAAAGAAAAGGGTTGTACTTTAATGTGTTTTCATTGTTTGTATATAAAGAAGAAAACAGCTTATCCAATAGCTACAATAACATTAATTTAAGAACGTTAAAGGTCTGATTAAGGGCGCTGCTCTCAAAAGTGTTTGTATATTTAAGGTCAGATGAAAAGTTTTAAATTGATATAAAATTACAGGTATTAAAATATGGAAATTTAGAAATCTTTAATTCATTTTACTTGCAGTTTAATCAACTTGTAGACACTTTTAAAACCTTAACGTTTTTTAATCGTGTAGTACGAGTATTGTTAAATTAATAAATTTTATAAAAACGTTCATTAGGTTTGTTTCTTCAAAATGCCACGTAATTTAAAAAAAAAAAAATTGTTAACAGATGGAAAAAAAAGAAAAAGAAATTAAAGTAATTAATTCATAAATCATTAAATGAATAATGCACAACCTACTAAACTGGAGGTCGCGGCTTCTATTCCTCTCTAGATTTTTTGCAGGTTGCGTTAGTTAAAAAGAAGAAAAATATAATAAAAATTATCTAATAATTAATAATAATTATAATTTTTGCTAGGCGTCATCCTCATTATAATAATATTGTTATGTATGTATATAAATAAATGTTAATAAATTATTACATTATTTTGTTTAAATCATGTAATAATGATATTAAGGAATTACCGGACAGTAATTTTAATAAATAAAATTAATTTTTCTCTTTAAAATATTATCATGAAGTACAATTTTTAAAATTTAATGCCAACGGTCGCTTAGAATTAACTACTAGTGAGTTGTTTGAAATTGTCCACAATTCAATTTTAATAGGTTAATAGGATCACTTCGCTAGAGAATGCCATTTTATAAATTATGTGCTTTGTTAAGGAAACTGAATATGTTAAGCGCAGCCTTGGCGGTCTCTTGGAAATTGTCTTCAAAATATAAACAAGTAGTAACATTTTTTAAAATAAAAAAAATAAAAAAAAATAAAAACCTTATATTTAAATTTCAAATGTGTAGGCCCCTAATGGAAACCCCCATATTTGCAGGTGTAATATAATTTGCAGTTTGAAAGGGGTTAGCAGAGAAGTAGGCAAATTTATGTATTGCAAAAGCCATTTACGAATGACGTTTTTGGACAGAAAGTGTTTTCTGAAAAAGGCTGTGTGAATTTGGCCAATTTGCTTTATTCTATGTGTGACTTATTAATGTGAAATATTAATTCAAAAATAACAAATTTTATAAATTTCTTTATAATATATTTTTTTTGTTAAAAATCTTATATTTATAATTAACATGCTGAACGAATAGCTGTGCCTTCTGATGTTTTACAGCTTTTAATAAAATACTCTACAAGTAAAACCTCAAAATATATTTTTAATCGGAGTTTCAATGGCTTAAGTCCTGTTACATGTAGTCAGCAAAAAAAAAAAAAAAGAACTCAATTCTGCAGAAGCCTGTTGTTGCAGCGATTTCAGTAGGGAAGTGAAGCCAATTACTTAGACTAATTTATTTAGTACAATTTTATCAAATTCTATACATTAATTTTTTTTGGCTTTAGGATGGAAATTGATACGAAAGTAGACTACACTTTCCTTCACAAGCTTATTTATATTACATTGATGGAATTACATGGAATTCTGTTCTCAATACGAACATGCCATTTCGAAGTACATAATACGCGATGGGCTTGTCATAAGATATTTCAATTATAAAATATTCAGAATATCTTACATGCAAAATGATGAAATATGAATACATTTACATCAGTATTTTTGTAATATTGATGGATTGATTCATTAGGTAGATTTTATACAAAGTCAATCCATTCTGCTTAAAAAAATTATGAAAGATTTAAGCCATACGTTCTGTATATTAGACGTATTAATAACTCAGCAAAAGCTCTGGCAACTCAAGTGACAGGAAGTGAATAAACCACAGATGTGATTTCCTTCTGTGTATTATTAAGATGAGGACATTACAGTAAATACTGCCAACATAATTTTTTTAGCCGAACCTTTTAATTGGATTGCCATTGAAATGAAAAATATGTTGGGCTAAAGGTGTCATATAAATTGCCATCAATTTATTCTGCTTGATCGCTTCGTTAAAGGTACATGGTGCGTTTCTTGTAAGCCAACATATTTATATATTGTTATTATGGAGCAGCTATTGAAGTGTTGAAATGTTGAGGCCAAAAGTATATATTGGACATTTTGTTATACGATTCCATTGATATGCGAATTGAAGATTAAAACTACAGCTTTCTGTCCGTTACTACTGCTTCATTTATAAAAGTAATTAATATTCTAAAACTATTTAGGAAATATATAGGCAAAGAGAGTAATAAAAAAACATTACGAGCATATCTAAATGATGACATGGACGTAGAAAAAAGTGATATTCAGAGGGTTACGGTAACAATTCCATGAAGCGTCAGCCTTTTGTCTAACTTTATAGAAACTTCAACAAAATATGTAAATATTGGATACACATATACTATTGACTTACGATATATAATTAATTTTTTTTTTTTTTTTTTTTTTTTTTGAATGTAATTAGACTGTTTTTTAGAAATATCAATCATTATTAATGCTGCTTGTTTCTTTCATTATATCACTCTATACCTTAAAATACTCATGCAAAAAAAAATTTATTAAATTTATATACAAGTTATTTTGAACTAGAGGGCTTGTTCGCCCTTGTAAATGATGTCAATACATGCCCTGTAATTAAGTAACTCTTTAGATCAGCTTATATGTGAAATCTAGTTCGCTGACAAACTAATAGAATCTGCGGCGAAGGCGTTAATTTTTAATATTACAGCAACGCGTGGCAGGCAGTCATAAAGAAATTTCAATCTGGTTAGGAGTTAAATTTTGGCGAAGCAGTTGACGTAAATTTTGTTCTGGTTCCACAAATGCAAGAAAATAATGTCTACACACAGGAGAAACAAAGTTGCATGGATTAGGAGGGCGGTGGGTGGCTGGTGGCTGGTGGCGTATGGTGTTGTGATAACTTAAGCTTAAATGATGGTGTCGTTGTAGAATTTATATGATTTTGATTTCTTGTGGTTTCTATTGCATGTCTACGTTACAAGTTAGTTGGCATAGTCGTTCCCTAGTAACGTAATACCCAAATATAAAAAAAATGTAGATACGGCTGTTCTTATTAAAGATTAGGCCATGAATAGAAGAAGCTTGTGCTATGCTCTAAGTAACGAGCGATTACTTATTTTCTTAAAAGAAAGGAATATTTGGTATGCAACGGTTTAAGAAACAAGAATAAGAAATAATCCAAATACAATAAACATTATTGGATTAACACAATTTCCAACACAGCGAAATTGAGGATTATTGTTCCTTTTCCTTAACAAGCGAGATAATTTTATACGAAAACTTGTAATTGCTTTCAAATGAAAGAAGCTTTTCTTCTATGAATTTATAAATGTAGTTTTTTTTCCTTTTTACTGCCTAATTCAGGCCAAGGTATTTTAAACGGATTAATTGAAAATGCAAGTTAATTTATTTATAATTTGGCTACACATACTCGTACACACTTGCCTAAACCGAGCTTTCCACAACAAATTAAGGCAGTTGCATAAATAAAACTGAAAGCTTTTTCTATTTAAATAAATTATATAAAATACATGCCACCCGCTACTTCATAAGTATGCCTTTCTGAATTTGTATACAAGAAAATGCATGAAAAATGAGTTTTTATAAAAAAAAAATTACCGGAACTTTGCTGGAAGCTGATTACGGGGAACATAAATATCACGAGGTACTTAATTTTTTTTTTTTAAATTTTAAATGTTTAAATATAATTTTAATTTTTTGTTTTAGATATAATTTAATTTAAATTACTAATTAATTTATTTAGCTTATAAAAAGCCAAGTTTTGCCTACTTAGCAGGAAATATATCTCAAGGCAAAGGAATTAAAGTTTGTGCTGTTGTTCTTACTTTTATTTATCGATATGCTCGTTTATGTAAGCGCATCTAATTATAAATAAATTAATAAACTTGAATTTCAAATAACAAATTATAATTTATAAAGCTTACAAGGGTGGGGTAAACTGTTCCAATCGAAAATTTCTGCTATACAAGCGAAGTCGCAGCAAATTTTTGTGTCGACTTATAACTGTAGATGAGATTTTTATTTGCCACTCCACTACTGAAAGTAAACTACAGCCGAAACAATGGATTGGGCCACGTATGGCGACCCCTAAGAAGCCATAAAAAACTTTATCGACGAATAAGTCTATGACGCCTCTATTTTGTTGTATTTGCTTATTTCAACATTTGAAGGACGTAGTGAAGAATAAAGGAACTTACTTAGCTATAAAAACCATTTCGTTTCACCATGGCAAGGCACCTGCCCATTCTTCAGTCGTCGTTGCGATAGCTAAAAGCAACGACTTGAAGCTCTAAGTGTTCCCTTAACCTCCATATGCAGCAGAATGAGCCTCCTCCGACTATAGTATGTTTCCTTATATTAAAAAATTGCTTGAAGGTACGAAATTTAACAGCAATACTGAAGTCATTGATAATGTTAATTAGTAGGGGTTAATGGAGGGGCTTGACGAAGCACACTATAGGAATGGTATCACTGCTTCAGAACATCGCTATGAAAAATGAATTAATCTATGTAGATAGAGATCATGTTGAAAGTAAAACGAAGCAAAAATTCAAAAAAAGCCATTTTCCGTATCAGTTCGATAACTTTTAAAATCACCCTCGCATGTAATAACTGAATTATTTATATCGAAACTTTACAATAACTGCCCTTTAAATAGTTTAACTGCAGAGAAAAGCAACACGTACGTGCTGCAGACTTAAGACATAGTGATGTCTTACGTCACGTGATGTACTCGTATTTACCCTCTAAGAAAAGCTTTGTAGGCTCTACTGAATGCAAAAATACTTCAGTTATTTTTATTTTTTCCGGCTTTAAAATCAATATATATAAAATCACGGTCTTTACCAACTTGGGATTCGCAGATTTAAGACAGAGTAGCGAAAATTCATGTTGTTGGAAATAAAAAGAAACAAAAAGGAAAACAAGTTTTTATTGTTAATTACATCGGAAACTTTTCACTTCACCCTCGTATTCTATATGGGTATATGGGAAATACTTTTCTAATTTTTGCCAATAGTTTACAAACGACATTTATGAGAGTGTAATTTTTTTTCTATAGAAAAGTTTTATTAATATTCGCAAAGTTTAAGTGATTTTAAATTTAATCTTAATTTTCTTCTAACATTTCATTAGCCAGAGTGTACGTACAAATAATTGGAAGTTGAGATTTTGTACAAAATCCTGTGGTTGTACTAAAACATTGCAAGTTGCAGCGTTAAGTTAAGCTTTAAGCCTACCACAGTTAAGCTTAAACATAAATGAAATTTAACAAAAATAATGTCAATAGAAAATAGCTTTTAATAAATTCCTAATAGTTTTTTGCTTACGATTTGAATTTGTTTCTACTAAAGCGTTTGGGTGAAGAGAACGGCTTAATCAGACAATAAATAAAATAGTTACTAATCAGTTACTTTTATATGATCCTTTGCTTTTCTCAGAATAAAACATTTCAAAAGTATATGGAAATTCCATAAAAATTTTTGTATACGATATTTATCTTTTAAATACATTCAATATTTGACAGCCATTAAAAATGAAATTATAATTAAAATTAAAATTAAATAGGTTTTTTGTTTAATAGAAATACTGTATACTGTTCTCATATTATATGGAAAGTAAATATTTATTTATATATGTATAAATAAAATGTTTAAAAAATGGTTTACTTGTTTCTGAAAGTATTTGTCAGAATCGCCAGTTGTATTTTATTATAATTGCAAATTACTGTTTCATTTGTTTGAAAATTTATTTATACTACGAATTTAAAAGCTACAGCTACATCCATCAGATACATCTGTATGTGGCTCACACATTTAGATGCTTATTTTCTATAGTTTACAAAAGTCGCACTCGAGCTCTGACTGGCACCAAAAATTAAAATTATTATTATTAAAATGTTGCAAGATGATTTAAATAGTAAACCAGGAAAAAAATTTTCACTGAGTTCATTCATGGCTAAAATGTTATATCCTGGCAAAATTAAACAGTGCTCACGTGAACGTAGCAAAGTATTGGAAAAGTGTAGGTGTAAATCATTTCAACACCTGCAAGTAAAACTTTTTTTTTGCAACTTTACTGTGAGTAGGAAAGCAGAAGATGGGAAACTCTCTTTCGAAGGAAGAGCTGAAGAGTGAATGTGCTTTACGATTCTTATTTCATGCTGTTGAAAAAGGAATTTATATTAAGAATCATTAAATGAAAGATAATAGATCTTCTATTGATATACATTTTATTGAATGTGGGTAATTATGACTCAGATATGCCTTTGTCCTTTTGAGGAGATTTCTCCACTCCAGGTGTAAAATTGTGGCCAATGATGTTCTTTGATGACAAACCTCCTGTGCTACGCACCGAATTGAGGTTTTTGAATTGTGTTGACGAGTTTCTGGAGCAGCAGTAATGTTTTCAGCCGATTTTGTATGATCTTTATAGTGCATGCTTGAGTCAATCAGCTGCAGCCACTCTTTATTGCGAATCATTCACTACACGATATATGTATAGTGCATCTTGTTGGCACATTCTTTCGCCGAAAAATTTCATGTAAGTAATCGATGATTGACTTTAAATATTTTTTCATAATAAAATCGCCATGCCTCTACTTCACGACTCCCAAATATTAACTACCAAGCCCAAAGTATACCGAAATATTTCTCATGCTCTAGAAAGATGGACTAAAATGTCATAAACGGAAGGATATATAGAAAAAAAGCAATTTCCTTTTCATATCCTTTAGTTATTTGCTTTAATTGGCATGGCTTGCAATATGTTTCTCAAAAATTATCATCGTGATTGCATAATGAGCTTAATTTACGTTCTTTTACATAAAATATACTACAAAATTTGTCTGCTTTAAATTGTTGTTTCTGTAATAGTTGCAGGCTGCAATTAAATTAATATATTGTCATCTGGGTGTGTTTGATTAATCAAATATTAATCACATTTAAGAAACTCCTACACCTTCAAAGAATTGTATTGTAGGATGGATTCTAATTAAAAAAAGAGCAAAATAATCTTTACAAAAGGTTTTACAAAAAAAGCATTTCTGGAATTATCAACTGAAGAAAATCAAAAATGACATCCTTCCTGGGAAATAATGCACACAAATTCTCAACCAGAACGGCAAGGACATGCCTTTTTTAGCTTTTGTAACCTCATACTATAATATAAATTATAGCTTTCTATCTAAATTATTGTAGGCACAAATATCCTACATATGCTAAAATATACATACAAGCATACCGTAATACAGAAAGGCCCTAAAATAATGTTTTGTCGTAATAATATATTTTTGCTTTTACATATGTAGAAAAAAGAAGTTAAAAAAAATCAGTAGTTAAATATGATAATTATATTAATATTTTTCGTGGAAATTAAAAAAAATTGTTACTTAGGCCTTTTTAATATTACTGTAATAGTATAAATTCACATGATTTTTATTACATTTTGTGTTATTTTTTATGAGGGTTGTAAATTTATATCATTAGGAAATATTTGATTGATGACATACAAAATAAAGTGACGCCCGCAAAAATGAAAAATATTAAATTAAAGAAAATTTCATTTTTATTGAAAAAACATGCAAACATAAAGAATTAAAAAAAAAACGTGTGCAAATGCCAAAATCACGCAGAGCGAAACAAAGAAATTTCGTAATTTATAGCCATTCCTATACGCAAGCAAACATGCTCCTACGATTTGTATGTATGGATGTGTAGGGCTCAAAATAATATCTACACATATATGGAAGGTATACCCAAAAACGCCGCTTTAGAAAAGGTTCAAAACAAACAAGGGAACACAACCCACCAATTTATATGTATGAATGTCTGCTCACATCAGAGTTAAGGCATACGAAGACGAGTATTCAGAAAATATATTCTTATAATTTTGTTTACATGTTTTATTTAAAAAAAGTCCTTCGATATTAACACTTTCTAGTGGAAATGTGCAGAATGATATCCTTTTAATAGCTGCTTATTTCTAAGAAAACGTAGCTGACATAAAGCCGGATATGCTGCGAGTGTGAAAATGGGGTGCTCTACTTTATTTTCTCAACGGAAGCTTTAAATTGGCGTAAGAAAAACATTTTGTGAAAAGCATATCCTGGTTGGTATATAAATCAAAAATCCTTGAAAAACACTAGAATTAATTAGAGGAATGTGTATACTAAGACCAACAATTATTTGTTATCATATTTACAGAAAAATATATATTTATTAACATCTAGAACCAAAAAAATGAAGACAAAAATATTCAATATTATAATCTAATAATGAAATGTTTCTTTTCATGCGGACCTCGTATTAATATCGATACTAACACTTCGATTAACTTAGTAATTTATTTACGTCAGACATATATGTACGTATCGTATATGTTCTAAGAAACTTGCCTCAAATTTTCATTTTGATTTTACTTGTGGTTAAAGGCCGTGTTTTGTTTTGGCCTCCAGATATTGCTTAAGATAAAGAGTGAAATTTACGATATCCTTTAAAGTGAAAAAAAGGTTTACAATATTCAAAAACGTATATATATTTATATGTTCATGTCTATGCAACACACAAAGATAGAAAAAATTGCAGATTTTAATATAAATTATGTATCAATTACATTATGTAATCACATTTGATATGCATAAATAAAAATGTATATGTATGTGTGTATGTTATTCACACAGGCATTGCAAATAAATCATTTTTATTGGTTTATAACAAAATGATCAATTTTCGAAGGTTTCATAAGATTTTCACACCGGAAACTTTTCCATTTCTTTTTCAAGCTATAAAAAGTATATGTATTATATAATCTATATATATAAAATGGAATTTGTATTTGTTTACTTGTTTGTTTGTATCTTATAGGAGACCAAAGCGATTTTCCTGAAATTTTCACAGGACTTAACCGGGCTTAGGTTACTTTTTTTCTACCACACCCACCTCTACGCCCTCTTTTTTAAAATTGTGCAATTGCTTCCATATAGTTTTTTTTTACTTAAAATTGTATACACATTATATATGTATATATACTCCAGCAAGGTATAAATAAACACAACGCCCATTTTCACGCCCCTTTTCACGCCAAATTTTGTTGGAAAGTTTTAAACTTTTTGTTCTCTGTACAAATTTGTAGCATCCAATGGATTTTTAACGTCGGACTTTTTAACGTTGCCATATAACTAGTAAGCACGCCCACTTCACCGCCCCCTTTTTTATTTCACATACATACTTACTTTTACCACTAACAATGTTTGCTATAAAAAATACTAAAACGTTTCACTTTTACATCTTTTCCTCACACATACAGTGTACGCTATTTTATGTATGACACAGTGACATGCCAGCTTTTATTTGTAATGAGTATCCCAGACGAGAAGAGCATACATAGAGTGAAAGGTCAGCAAGATTAATTCTATGCCTTCAACGCTACAATACTAATTGCCCAAAAAACTCAAGAAAATATAAAATTATTTGCAGAACTTTATCGTTCGTTGCTCTATATTTTTTAACAAAAAATATATTTATATAATAAAAAATAAAATATATCTATATTTTTGCAAAAAGATTTCAATAGTCTAAACTTTTCATGATTTTTTTAAAATTAATAGAGACACGTACACGAATATTTTTATTACTACTATAAATATTAATTATATATATATAATATATTTTTGAAATATCGCTTTTGTGTATTATTCCCTAAAAATTTCTTAACTAAGAAAGCGATCTTATTTATGTTTCCTTCTGAACAGAGTACACACAATATTTTTGTAAATTTTTGCTGCTGAATTAAAATTAATAATCATTTCACAAGATTTTCCCATCTAAAACGAACTATGCTTCCTTTCCTTAAAGATTTTTTTTCTTTTTTTTTGGGAAAATTAATAGCAAATAATGGCAGAGTTAAAAAAAAGCATACACAAAAGCAAATTAATGCACAACTTAGGAAATGAGACAAGATGACCCGCCAGAGTTGGAAACAGTCCTTCATTTATTCGCAACATTCTTCATTTCTTCTTACGTTTATTCCCTTTTGACAAATGAAACAAACATCTCCAAGATAAAATAATATGTAAAGGACTTTGTAAATGAATGACTGGCTAGCTACGTTTTGAATATAAATTATCTGCGAAATATATATGTACATATGTTTGTACTTATTTATGTATGAATACATAAATATATGACAATAACAGTTTGTCAAAAAATTAATCTAAGAGGAAGAGTGATATATAGTTAAAGATGTTCGTTTAAATATTGGAATTATATTATTACGTATATGTCGCAGTAGGTTTTACTTTATCTATGACAAAAGGATTTTGTGTGTCTCATTTCTATTGTATTTTACATCCATCCGTATGAAATAAACATTAAGAAATGCAAAATGAGGGTCTCTGCACTCCTTTTTATATAAGGAAGTGTTGTGTCCTTTCATTACTAAAGAAGGAGAGGCAGGAAGTTATAACTGGAGCTGTCAAAAATAATATAAAAAGAAATTTCAGAGCACTAATATCTTTAATACAAAAGTCTGACATATTAGTATGCATTTGAAAAAAATGCAAAGGATTAATAATAGATATTCTAGAGTCCTTAATTTTTGCGCATGTGCAGACGTACAGACATGATCACATTATTTGATAAAAACAAAACAAAAATATGTATTTACACATATATTTATATATATACTTCCCTACCATTTTCCCTCTCTATCCCTCTGTCACTCTCTCCCCCTAAGTTCCACTGTATTTAAAATTGAGTTGTGGATATTACAACCTTTTCTATTGACATTAAAGGAATCGTCGTAAGGGACGCAGGAATAACGAATACTTGTGATGCATAAAAGCGAAACAACGTATGTTTGTCACATCCTTAAATGTGTTTTGTTCTTTATATATTTATTTTTGTAGTCAAAATTCTTCTTGTTCTATGAAAAAATCCTCTCTCCAAGAACCTACAACATTATGCCATACAGCATTTCCAGCTGTTCCAGAATGTGACGGCTCACATTCTGCATTTAATAAAATGCAAGTAAAACTTTACTGCATTTGAAATATAAATTTATATTTAAAAAAAACAAAACAGGTATAATTAAATATCCTTTAGTAAAAAAAAATAATTTTGCTCCTCTCATTCACATGAATTATATTTATTATTATTCATATTTAATATTATTTTTATTTTAATTTTTAGCCCAAAATCAATATTTTTAACATGTAAATGGAGAATATAATAAACATGTCTCGGAAAAGCAGCTCATTACGAAATTTATTCTATAAATAAAAGCTTTTTTCCACTTTTACATCGTTGGGCTTGTTTTGTGATTTTGCTCATCTCTTGTAAGAGGCGTTTAGCTTTATGGGTTGGTTGGCATTTGGTTTTGTCATCAGTGTTTTCTACAATCAGTTATTACATAAATGATTATATTATTTTTTATATAAAACCGACTGAGCAGTAGAAATATTCGCAGATGTATAATTTTGTATGCTTTAAGCCTATGATGTATTTAACGTATATATAATAAGTACAGAATTTATATATAACATGCGACAAACACACAAGCATAGTGTAATGTACATCCATATATCCTGCAGCTTACTTCAGTAGCAAGCAACAATATGAGCTAATAATCATTAATCTTTTGAAGAACTTTCTGAGACGTCCTTGCAAATTAGTGTAATCTTTCATATTTAATATAAGTATGTAACAAATACATGTACAAATATTTATATCTATGTAAATGTGTAGTATATACATATGCACGCATTCAGTTAAATATTTGTGTGGATATTGTATATTAAAACCTCGACAAGTCTTTTATATTTGTTTTGTGTACTTGCACTTAATTCTACAGGATTTATTTAAATTGTACTCGTGCTTATAATGCAAGATGTGCTACAGAGTTCTGATTGGGGCTGCCTGCCAGCCAACCCTTTAAAGCAAATAATTTTCTTATAATATAAGTACATTAATGGCTGTTTATATATATATATGTATATATATATATACACACATACAAATTTACAATCGGTCTTTTCTTAAAATTCCTTTCTCTAAAACTGTTCAGCTGAACATTTTAATACTTTTACATAAATTGTAATTAATTCTTTTTTCTAAAGTTTGTTTCTTAGCATTAATCTTATTTATAATTAAACTTGCGATCGTCTTTTAATTCCTTAAAAAATAATTTAAAAAAATAATAGAAAATGCGTTTTAAAAATATAATACTTAAGAAAAGACTTATTTAAGTTTATTTATAAAGTTTTGAGCAAAAAAACATTGATGGTTATCTCTTCCTTATTTATCATTTTGAAGCTAAGCCAGCTCCTAAAATTATGCTACAAAATTGAATTTATTTACAAAACATAAAAGAATAATTTTTGTTTACTATTATCTGTTTATATTTTATTCTCAAAAAGCAAAAAAAAAAATTGTACGACCAGTTATTACACAGTTAGTTTAATTTGACAAATGGTGTCTATTAATAGGACATACAGGGGTCACATATGATTAATTTGCAGACAATAAAATACAATAAAAGTACGGAAACAATTATAGTAAAGTCCTTAGCAGACATGCTTCGTTTTCAGAAAGAGACAATTTACTTTGACAAGGATGCGTGTAGTTTTTTTTCTGTTTGAGATTGTTTTTATATGTTTGTATATGGGGCACAATATATGCCACAGGTCCCCTGCATCCGTTAAAAGTAATTTTCATATGTATGTCTGATTTGTAGTCGTAGATACATAGGCATGTGCAAAGTTTTCTAGACAAGGCTGTTTCATTAAAAAAAAAATAAATAAACGTTCAATATATAAATTTTAATAAAATAATATTAAAATAGATATTGCAAAATAACTTTGTGTTTATCTTTAACATCTTATAAATTTATAGGCAATAACAAATTAATTTGTCATAAAAACAAGTTTATTTATTGCTAAAGTGTTTATAACATTCGCTTGAAAAACTGAAATTAAAAACTATTGTTAATAAACTAATTTTATAATGTGAAGAAATGCTTGTACAATCGCATTATTATATAAAAGGAAACAATAGTGGATACCTATAATGTATCCATTGTAGTTTGGAGCAAAGTTTAGTATCAGATATATTGCCATAGTATAAGCAACATCTCTTTAAAACTGTTAGTTCAGCCGCCATTAGTACAGCTAAATCGAAAACTCCGTTTCATATCCGATGAGTTACTTGCATTGGAATACCTTCAAGGATTCAGCTAAAAGGTTTTATTTCTACATATTTTTGTAACACAGCCAGTATATTTTATTTTATGAATGGAACAGTGACATGCCAGCTATGGTGTGTAATGAACATCTTACACGATGTTCAGGTCACCAAGATTAATTCCGCGCACTCAACGCTACAATGGTAATTGTCAAAGAAAAAGTCAAGAAAATATAAAATTATTTCTAGAACTTTGTCGTCAAATTTTTCGTTGCTTCATATTTTTTAACAAATCTTTGCAAAATGTTCTTCATGCAGAGCAAAATAGAATATGGCACTGACATTAACCAGGCGTTTCAATACGAACGGCTCAGCATCTTAAAACATGCATACGAATATTTCAAAATGTTGATATATTTCTGATGTATGATTCATATTAAAAGCTGCAAACAATGAAACCAACAACCTTCCAAATCCACATTCTGGCTGGAGCTTAGACATTTATATTAATGTTGCGGTTATGTAGTCCTGAGCTGCTTTGTATAGCACTGCTCCTTTGGTTGAAGGATTTCCTACATAGAATATTTTCATATGCATATACATATATACTAACATACATGCTTACATACTCACATAAGTATATACACTCGTGCACGTACAAATGGGTACAGTCAAGTTATTCGCACGAACGTGATAATATACTGGGAGCGTGTGTGTGTGCTTGCGAGGAAGCATACCTTGCCTCAGGATTTATTAGCAAATGATTTATGCACGAACTTCTTTTTGTTTAGTGAAACTTATAAAAATGTTTTTCCATTCGAATAAAACATTCGGAACGCTTTATAAAAGTGTTGGAAAATTAATTTAAATCTATTTATTATACTTTCAAACTTTATTTGAATACTTTACTCTTTTCCCCCCAATTTAATGTTTGTATTAATTTAATGTATTTAACAAAGTATGTAAATGAAATTGAATTCTGCTTTGCCATGAAACGTTACTCTACATTGAAATGTGGTTTTTGTAAACGAAAGCATATTATTTGCTAAATTAATTCTCTTGATTCGATTTCCTCTTCCCAGCCAGCTTCATACACGTATACTTAACTAAAAAAAAAAAAAAAAAAAGAGCATAAAAAAGTTTATGCTCTTTATGATGTTCTCATGTGGGTGGTCCTTGGTATGAGTGCGTATGTTTTTGAAATTGCTGTTAGAAGTCTGTGAAATACATTTGTTAGGTATTAACGAAATTGCTTTATATATTTTTTTTATGATTTGTTTCATTTCACAATCTAAATATGGTACAGTGTGCGGGATAATTAATGACGTTTCATTATTGATTTATTTGTCAAATAACTTAAAAGCCTAATCAAATTCTAAAGATTTGCATTAGTGTGGGTGTGGTAGTGTTTTTCCTTTTCCTCTTCCTTTTTCTTTATTTTTAGTTTATTAGCGGTATTTAAAAACACTTTGTACCACATTGAAAATGTTTTACATTGTTTGTTTGTTTCTTCGACGTACAGAGAATATGATGTCCTTATCGTTGTTTATCCTTTGTTGAGATACCAGCAATTTTCATGCAAATGTGTAGTAAATATATAATTGGTACAATTCTGGTACAAGAATACCAAAACTAAATACATATAGACTTAAAAGCTGAGCTAGTTCAAGCTAACATAAGAAATGGTCAAGATGGTTGCAACAGGTAAAAGTTTGCACTTAATTGCAAATGGGGATTCCCAAAAAAATATTATGGTAGGAAATATCAAATAAAAAAATTGTAAAAGAGGTGAAAGCAAGCCGCACTGCCTGTTAAATAATTAAAATTAAATTTATTAATATAGAAGCAATTAGAAGCTATAGATGCTATTCAATAACATAAAGGTAAAATATATTTGCGCATGCGCAACAAAACCAATATCGGTCTTAAGATTTGGAAACTTAGTTTTCAAAGAAAAAACTTTACAGCAAAAATGATTATAAAATGGCACATTTGGCCAATTGTTAGATGGAGGAAGCTCCTGAATATGAACTTTAGTGTTAAAATAAAATATATATTCCGTGGCAGCGTATATCATTATAAGCAAAATAGAAAGAACAGTGAAAGTAGTTACGCTTCTTGAATAGTAGAAGAAACTGCTCTTGTAATGTAAGTATGACAATTGACTAGAAATTAAATCGGTTCTCAATTGTTTCAAATAAAGTATAACAACTTAAATGCAGTTCAAAAAAAAAAAAGTTAAAAGAAAAATTAATTCAGGAGAATATTAAAAATATATTGAAATTAATTATTTCGGCTTTTCAGCTGGCTGGTACACATACTTCAGAACGGACAAATGCAGACCATAATTGAACTTTTACATACAAAAAATATTACTATTGACAATTAAAATTAATTTTGATGAAATTATACTTTCAACACAATAACAAAATTTATATTGTAATGAAAAAAAGAAGGCCCAGCTGCCATGACCTATTGAATAAATTAGTTAATAATTTAAAATTACTCTCTAATGGCTTAAATAAATAAGTAAATATTTTGTTCCGGTAAAACTACCAAGTACTTCTTAAAATATTAGCGAAATAAATATTTAAATATTTATGCCGATAAATTTGCCTTCTTTTTCGCATTCATATTTCATACTGAAATTATACTCAACTGTAAAATAATTGATGCTATCCTGCCCTTTTATACACTTATAAAAAATAAAAATAAATTTATTGTTACTGCTGAAGAACATAATAAAATTATTTGAAAAGATAACTTTAAGATTTATTATGGTTAAAGAAAAACAAAAATGTAATCATTAAAATTGCAACATTTCACCTAAATTTTGCAAAATGTTTCTTACCTTCATACGCTGACGATTATAAACAATTTCACAACAGAAACGAACTTGAAGGTGTTTTAGAGAAGAATAAAATAACGTATTTTCCTTCATTCCATAAACATTTTTTTGTGCTTCAATATAATATATTTGGGCTTTAGTGTTTTTTTATTGCCGCTGTAAAACAGAAGACATGCGTTGTTCGTCGGTGCCCAAAAAGGATACGTTTATGCATTTGCGGAAACAAAGCAACAATTTTGTATAATAAATATTTAAAAATGTTTAACGTTTAAATAAAATTTGCTGTCCCAGTTTCTTTCTTTTAAATTAAGTTTTTTAAAATAACATTCATTTACATTTAAGCTCCTTGTGACAATAAAATAAAAATTTTTTTTAGCCATTCATGATTTAACATTCATTCTTTTAGTGCGACGTAACAATTCAAAAGGAGCACATTTGCCAATTTCTAATTGAATAACTTATTTTAAATTAGTATTAAAGCTTTTGACTTTGATATGATGGTAAACCAAAAATACTTTACTTAAGCCTTACGAATGTTATTAGCTTTGCCATAAAATTTTTTTTTATTTTCTATGGCAAATTATGTACTAATTTTTAAATGTCGTCAATGGTGCTACTTGGTTTTATATCTCCTGTGTGAAACTCTTTCGTCATGGCAGCTTCTCGGCAACAGGTATTTTGATGGAGCATAGAAAATGGAAAATGAAATCAATTTAATTTTTATTTTTTGTGGTTGACTATAAACGGAAAGCGTTTTGTCGGCAAGTGTAATAGAAAACATGGTATTATTTAAGAGGAAACAACAATTCAAAATTAAGATATAAAAACATTTGTATTTTACTTTCCGTTTTACTTTTACTTTAAATATTGTAGGCATTTCTTAAATCATAAATTTGGTTTTCGCAAATGGCGCTTTTGAAATATTAAGGTAGGCAGCCGTAGCAGTCAGCTGCGGCCTCGTACTCAAGTACCTGTATGAAATATTCGCTTATCATTTTAATTTACAGCATTTAAGGCATTTAATTAAATTTTCTCTAATAGTAAATTCAAGGCTTTAAACCGCAAGGAATCTATAAGTGAAAGCCAGTGGAAATTGGTGTATCTATTCTGTTTCGCGAAGGGTGTCAAGTTGAATATTTTGTGAGATTCTGCATTTTCAGTTAAATAGTAAAAATTGCAAAAAAAAAAAATTATTTGAAAAATTTAATCTCTCTTTAAATGTATAAAAATGAAAGAAATAATAAATTTAAATAAATAACACAATTTTATTTATCTCTCTAAAACTAATGTTTTATACAAAGTATTATAATCAAAAATTAAACAAATAAGAAATTATATGAGATTTCAAAATAATGATTTTAACTTGTATGCCGATTTGGACGAAATGAAATATTTAAGATTAAAAATTAAGCTAATGGAAAGAAAAAAACACATATAAACAATTTATATGTGCGAGAGTAAAATATCGGCAAGAATACTGAATAATTTGCTTTAATGTTTAATAAAAATATTACGTATACGACATGCAACACGTTCATCCTTAAGGTATGCAACAATTTATTACATTAATGTTAATGTTTGTTATCCCTACAAACCACTGCAAATGTCAATTATTGTACAATATGTTTCTCAAAAATTTTCAGTTATAAAATTATATTTTATATATCTTTGGACCATTTTTCCTAAGAAAAAGCCGATGGATTAGAAAACTGTTGGAATAAAAATATTTTCTTTCTTATAAAATTTTAACGACTTTATTAGTTTTATTTTTAACTCCGTTTGCCAGGAACGACTTGCCAGTTTTTTTTCATAAACTATAGTTTTAATTAATCGTACTGCAAGTAATTATTTTGTATTATTATTGTATATTTTTTCATATTATTGTCGTTTTTTCATATTCTACATACAATCAGTTATTAAAATGACTTGAAGCTATAATAATGAAATAATATTTTTATTGCTTTTAAAGTATTCAAAGTATACTAACAAGTACTTTGCAAACTTTTTATGAAGTAACATAAAGAGAAGAGAATAGAAGAAGCGCATAGAATGAAGGAAAAGTATAAGAATAAAAATAAAATTAAACGAAATTAGTTCTGAATGTTGTTAAATAATAGTTAGGAAAGAATTTATAAAACTGCATTAGAAAAGACTTAAAAAATTATTTTATTTTTTATTTTAAATTAAAAATAATGATTTGAAAACTATTTGAGGTGCAGCGTTATTATTTTTAATAAAAACATGATCTTGCTTAAATTTCTAAAAGGCTCGTTATAAGTCTGGGTGAGCAAAATACCTTTATTGGTATAATAAAAAATGTGGGGAGCCTTTTTTTAATTTTCGGTATGCCGTTTTATTTTTTGTATTCAACACAACAACGAACTATAAAATACAACTTTTTCAATATCAATTCATTAAAAGGTGCAAAATTCTTAGATTAAGAAAGTAAAACCCTTTTGCTGTTGCATATACTCGTAATTTGTATTATTAATTAAAGGAAAAAATCATTTCAATGAAATTTGCTATTATTTTATTATTTGTCATTGCAAATTTACCAGCTTTATGATCCTTTAAGCAGCCCAACCAAACACAATTATTTATTGCCATTGTTTATTAGACATTAGAATTTGCAAAAACTGTTTTATGGCCGAATGATAACAATAGTGATAAAAATATTAAATTTACTAAAAGTTCAAATCTAATTTATGAAATTAATCTACAAAAACGATCTTCTTCCACAAACTGATACAAGCATACATACCACGTATGTATGTATGTACATATGTGTTTTGATATATCTTTAGTGTAAAAAAAAATCAATTTTTAAAACTATTTTAATGAAATTCTAAACATTAAAGTATTGTTAATTTTGAATCCTTGTTAATCCTTGATGCCTTTTAAAAAAGTTTTGCATAGAATTTTTGAAATTAAAAGCAAGTAATAAATAGCCAACGACCTCAGCACACAAAGCTTCAACTCTTATTATAATTCTATTTATATAATTGTTATATTAAGTAAATAAATGAAAGGAAATTAAAATTATATAAAATACAAATATATACAAACTAATTTGACTAAGCTGTAAAGGGCTGTTTCTTAAGCGAAGCAATTTTAAACTTGATGTGCTTTTTTTAAATATCCAATTTTTTAATTTTAATATTTAATTTACTTATATAGTAATAATTATGTTAGTCTTAATTATTGCCTACTTTTCTCTAAAATCAAATTGTAAGTAATTAAAAAAAAAGGGTTATTCCAGTGGGCAACAGTGTTAGTGCATGCTTGTGTATGTATTGCGAATCATATTAAGCTTTAAGCTTCCTTTGTTGTACACTCTACTTTAAAAGTTCTCACAATATACCACTTAAAAACTAATTTTTAAACAACTCGTTTTATTAGTTATGTAACATTTAAATTCATTATGTTTTGAATTGAAACAAAACACATTAAATATATTAATCAATCTGTATCTTAAAGTTTACGCACGTGTTGAACTAAAGGGAGGCATATTTTAAGTCAAGTCCATGCCTGCATGTGTACTACCAAATACAGTGAACTCGCCAAAATGACAAACGCCTAGTTTTTATATTCATATTTTAAAATCTGTATGGAAAACATTTTTTTGTTTCGCCTAGTTCACTGTATTCACATTCATCCATACTGTCGCACTTTTCAAATGCACATGTGCAGATTAATTTTAAGCAGTAACATTTCTCTATATTGTTTGATGTCTGTAGGCTTGTCTTAGCATGTAAAATCAAATATTAACATGTGTTTGTACAAATTAAACATGAAAACCACATACTTCAGATATTTTGTTATATAAATATTTCATTTTCATATAAATTTGTATCTCAAGATGTGTAAAACAGAAAAGAATTTTTCTTTTACTTTATTTGCATTTATTTTGGTTTAATACAAATCACATATTTCTAATAAATGTAAATGTTTAAATAAATGTTTTAAATAATGTATTTATACATTTTACATGTTCTAAGTAGATTTATAAGCATGTACTTGTGAGACACATAACATGATTTATATTTTCTTTATACACCTCTTATGAATATGAAAAATGCATACGAAAATCATAGTAAAATCTTAAGCATTCCCTTCTGTCATAAATAAAAGATAATCAAAATGACTAAATTGAGATGATGTCAAAATGTGATAAGTGCAAGTGCATTAGTCATTTAATGGAAAGGATTTAATGTTTTGTTTAAATAAACTCAGTTCCCAAGAGCGTCCTGTTTCACAGTTGGAAAAAAGTAAAGAAAATTCATTGCAGTTGGTGTGAAATATGTGTCCTTTAAGAATATTTTTTAAAAAAAAAAAAACTTTAATTACTGTTTTATGATGGCTATGCCAAGACAATACTAGACTTTTTATTTTTTTGTTTATTTCATATTAGAATTACGTGAATATAATTAAAATATGAGTAGAAGCACTGGCTGCTGACTCTTTCGCTTTTAATGCAGGATATAATTGGTTGCATGCTCATGCCACATTTAGTTAATAGAAATTATGCAGAAATTCGAAGCTTTCATTTAAGCAAGTGAAAAGCTTTGGCAATAAACTCAAGATTTAAGAAGATGTCAATAAAAAATTGTGTATTATACTGATATACAGATTTATAAAATTATACTAATTTACAAAATAATTTCTTAAAAACAAGTATTTCTTAGCATTAAAAGGATACAGCAATCTATAAATCCAGAACATAGATTCAGAACAGATTCAATTTATAGATACAGATGCAATCAAAATTCAATTTCTGATTTTTTGAATTTCTGATGAGTAATAAAAATCAATTCATATAAATTTAATTAAAGACCTTCAATAAATTATTTTCAAAATTTATATTCATTTAAATAAATTTATTGCAATCCATTTTAACTTAATCATAAGCTACGCCTTGATCCTGATATATTTTTACGTAAAAATTTTTGAAAATTCTTTTTCTTATAAAATATTCTAATAACGACGGTATATAAACTGAAAACAAAATTGATTAAGGTTCATCGTCGAATATCGATTAAAAAACATATTCCTCTGAATAGACTAAAATGCCGCCATATTTTTTAAGTTTAAAGAATATAACTAATAGTGCCTAAAATTTTATTTAACATCTAATCCTAGTTTTTATTTTAAATTTACAAGATTCAATAAATTTAATAATTAAATAATTTCCATAAATTTAATAATTTCACCTAATAAATTTATTTTAAATTAATATTAATAAAAATTAACAATTTAACTTTATTTAATTAAAATTTATTTGTATAATTTGTATAACCGTGAATGCTAGCACAAATTTAATCTATACTATATAGTATTACTAGTTCTAAATTTCTTTAATATAGTAATATAAATTACTGCAAATATATCAAAAATTATATATTTTTAAAATAAATAAATATTCACACAAAAAATCCCTTTTTTGTTGTATCAGTTCCCTAATCCTCTTTTCAATATCACAACGAGGAGAATATTTAAGCTGTTTCCGGGATTAAAAATTTTAAAGGACTTTAAGCAAGTTGTGAAACATTCAGAGAGCTCAACAACACTAATTTGAAATCTGATATATTATTTTTCATCGAGTTTCTTTCATTATTTTAAATGCATAATTATTTATTTCAATTTCAAAACTTTTCAAATAAACCTTTTTTGCTTCTTCTTGCTAAATTGGCAATATCAAATCTCCCTGTTTTTTTCAATAAATCAAAAGGCTGGTAAGTACCAGAAACACATATCTTAAATCATGCCATCAACTAAAAATCTATGAAATTTGTAAACATTTACTTATTTAACATTCATTTGCCAAAAAGCTTTGAATGTGTAATTCGTATTTTCACCTGGCAGGATAAACATGATTTTCCACGTCTGCATGTTGTAAGTTTCCTTCATTCTGCTTCCAGCTATATGTACTTTTATGATTTGTTTCTTCAACTACAAAACCTGAAAGGAGCTCAAAGGCTTTCCTTCAACTTTAATAATATTTAAGGTTGACTTTTTAATAAAATATCAAACACTTAAACATGTCTGAATTCAATTGGAGGATTTAATACCATTTTCAGCTTATTTCTCCTGTCAGTTTCTATTTTCCTTTTATGAGTAGCCGTTTAGAGAATTTATTTACAATACGAGTACAAAATTGTAAAACTTTTTAGATTAAATAGAATTTTTTTAATATACATGTTTTATTACTGATGAACATTACAACACCCAGTCACGATCACAGGGGTTCATTTAAGATAGCAGAATAATGCGATTTATGTTCTTCTTCATAAATTTTTTTTAAATAAATTTATTTTCATTTTGCTCTCTCAGTGTGCGAATACTTTTATTTTATAAATATTTAATGATTTCCTAACATAAAGCAGTTACTGCAATAAGCCTCCAAAAGTCAGGATATACGCGCAGCTGTGAAATGGATATTATAATATAAAAAGGAAAAGAATATAAAACAACCAGACTTTGAAAATATCGAAGTCAACTGAGAATTTGTGTCCAGAAGGAAAGATCCACAAAAATCCAGGAATAATTTTGTAGCATAAAATTTTCTAAAATCAACATCCGAAAATTTTACTATTCATTCAGCACAGTTTGCAAGACCTCCACCATTTTCGGCAAAACATAGTGGAATTACCTAAAAATTTTAGCTAAGCTTTTGTAGCAAATTGTTGTAGCCCATAGTGTTGTCTACACCTCGTCGTCGTTTATTAAAAAGTATTCAGAAGGTTGGCACCAGCCATCGTCTGAAAACTGTCAATAGTGTCACAATACCAAAATTATTCCTCACACTGTAAAATCATTTTTTTTTTTATAATTAACAATTTTTCTATTTCTATTAATGTAGAGGGTGTATTTTTTAGAGTTACAAAAGTTTTATTTATTGGCTAGAAATTTTTATGACATTAAGATACTGAAATGATTGCAGTCTTTTTTTTTTTTTTTTTTTGTTGGTATCTACAAGCTGTAATCTGCAACACCAATTTTCGTATGCCCACTTCGATATTAAATATCTCAGATTTATCGAAGTAGAAAAGTGTCCTTATATAACTTCAAGGAAACCAACAGCTTGAGGTTTTAAGATCTTGCTGGCCTACTAGTTGAAGTTTAAGGAGAATCGTTATTCCTTCACCAAAATTCATTTTTGGGTGAATCTGTAGCAGCGCCTTGTAAGGCACGTTGCTTGATCCTTTTGAAACTATATGGCTGTCAAATTAAAGCCACTTGATTGAGGTAAGACAGGATCATTCTGGTTGTAATGATGTTACAAGGGGAAAAATGGAATATCCTTAAACCAAATGCAACAATTTCAGTGACTAGACATTGCCAATTAAATTTTTAATGAGCTCCAATCCACAGTATTAAAATTATTCTATCTAAGCCTATCTGCTGTCCTTCTGATAATTTTCCTTCAAATACAATTGTAAGTGATTTTCACGCTGCATTAAAACACACATCTAAACATCGAATACTGCAAAGACACCAACTTTGATGCTCATAAAAAAGGAATTTTTATATTTAAGCCAACTTTATTGAGCTTTTGCTCATTATTCTCTTATACAGACTCAAAATTAATTTTGTGCTGTCACACAAGTTTTCTTGGTTTGAAGTGGATTAAATATGGACTGTGTAGCAAAGCAAATATTGAGAATCTAAAACAACAAAATTGAGTTAAAATGCAGGTAATTTAAACGACATGATTTACCAATTTTTTTACAGCAATTAAAAATTAAAAAAAAAAATTTGTTTTTGCTTAAATAGGAAAACACAACACTTAAAAAGGATTTTCCAATATTAAGTAAAGAAATAATATCTGAAATTTTGTACATTAGAGGAATTGTGAGAAAATAGTAAATATTTGAATTGGTTACTGAAGGATGTCAACTGAGTCCTCTGGGCATTTTAGACCATCATCAAAATACATTCATCCAAATCATTTTATCTTCTTCCAAATACGAATGAAGCGGAAGTTTAATCAATAATCGATTTGAATATTTTAGTTTGCTCAAATGCAAACGAACCAACAAAAAAAATTGTTTGCATTGCGAATTTAGTATTGAGCTTTTTTTAATCATTATTAGTAAAAATATTGAATTTAATAATTCCTATAAAAAAAAAAGTTTCTATAAGTTTACCATACAGACTACAATTTGAGCAAATAAAGACTTTTCTAAATTAAATAGTTTCTAAACTTTCATATAAAACATTTATTTTTAGTCTGTATGTCGGCCATCCACATGTCTAACACGCGATATTAAATAAATTACTTTGTTTGTAAAAAAAAATATTTCTTTAATATATTTTCAAAATTGAATTGCTAAAAAAGCTGGTCTTTGTAATAAATTCTCCTAAAGAAATGTGTATAAAAATAGCAAACCATTTTAATATTTATGACTGGTTGTGGTGGACTTCACGCTGTTTCTTGTGGGCTTAAGCGCATTAATTTCTCATGTTCCCAAGTTGTTCTATAGCAAAGGCGTTTTCTCCACTGTGCCTTCACATGTTTTAAGCTCAGTATGGAAAGTTAATGCGAATTAGGAGAATAGCAAATGAAAAGTTTTGAATTTATTATTGATTTATTACACAATAAAATAAAATAAATAGCCTGAAGGAGTAAAGTTGTTAAAAATGTAAGAATAAAATAGTTAATTTATATATCTGTAACAATACATGATGTAAAGTAAGCCCTTATATAGATATCCTGCATTCATTAAACTTCTTTCTTATAGATTTGCAAACTGTAGATACGCCTTTTTTAAATTATTATTATTATTATTTTTTTAATTATAATTAAAATATATTAATACAGAGTTCCTGAAACTTCATTGACATACAAATTTCAGTTCTGTTAAATGAAAGGACTTCTATTCTGTAACAAAAAATTTATAGAATTTTTCCATTTCATCACAGAGTATTTAGAATTAGAATGGCATAATTTAGTCACAAAGTTATGCTTCTAAATTGTGAGAAAATAATATCGATCCAATCATAATTCCAAAAGCTCGCTGATTTATTAAAGCGTTCGGAGTTTTAAAACATGCAAAAACATGCTGAGCATGACCGTTTGGATCATCTGCCAGAAATACTCAGGATCTGGGCTATAATATTACTTATAAAAAGAAAAAAATCTAGCAGAGTTCAACTTTTATTATAGTGTGAGGTTGAGTATGTGCATACAGATACTCGCAATACAGTAATCGGCCTGCTGTCACCACTAAAATATCTTTAACATTTTCACTCTTTTCTATAGTAGTACTGAAATATTTCCAAATAATATAACTCGTTATTATAACTCCTTCTGTAGGCTGTATAGATTGTTTTTAATTGAAACTCCCATTTTGTGTTTAACAAACACAAACCGAGAAAGCTTTAAGGAAACACATAACAAAAGGTCAAGCAGGATTAGAACTTGCTAACACTAAACTTATAGGCAGTCTTGCCAAGCTCACGCCTAAATATGATGTTTCGTTACGAAAAATATTTAATCCATTTTTATTTCGCTTTACAGCAGCTAAAATTATTGCATAGAAATATTTAGAAATGTTTTTTTCGTAGAACAACTACAATTTTATTATTTTAAATTTTTATTAATTATTTTATTAATTTGTTAAATTAAAGCCACAAATTAAAACAAAGACAAACATTGTTTAACTGAGAATGACTGCCAATAAAAAAAAATAATACTTGAAAGCAAAAATCCAGTATTATATAGAAATTAGCCGATGGCCTCATCAGCCAGTGCATTCACTGATATTGTAATTATATTTATATAATTCAAAATAAAAAAATATATAAAATTTAATTTGTGGCCGGAAAATATACAAAATCAATTTCTACTACAACCATTCACACTGCAGTCAATTTCCCTACGGCCCATGGAAGTGAACTTTTTTACGCTCGTTTCCCATTATGTTACGATTTTAATAGGTACATGGGGAATTTTAGTTCTTGACCTATTAGGAGTTACAGTTGGCAATTTTTTACTGGAATTTTCTATTGAAATCAGGTTAATTCTATTTGATTTAAATGCTAGAAAATGTCTTCTACTTTATAAAATACTTGTTAGGCCTGGTCCGCCTTGCTGACCCCAAATTTTGCTTTTTTTTTTAAACCACCTCTCGGAGAAAATTAAAATTAGTGCTTTTAGTTATTGGCAATAGAAAAAATTGTTTTATGCAAAAAACCAAGAATCAAAATTTTAATGACACACACAGTTTATGTTTTTTTCATATTTTAGGTATTTTAAAATGTAAAAAATTTAAATTTTTCTAATTATAAATTACTAATTAACGCCGCTATACACCATTTAAGCAGACAACGCTTTCAGCGAAACAGAGCACATATAGGCTTATCGCGCTAAACTCTATTGTAGTAAACACAAAAAAAAAGTAATTATTACGCCATCTGTCGGATGAATTTAAAATTACAAAGATACACTTCTCTGGGTCCATAAAATTTGTTCAAAATCGGTTCAGTAGTTTCAGAGTTTATCGATCACGAACATACACGAAATAGAAATAAGTATTTATTTCTATACATAAACCGAAATCTGAAATTTCATAATTGAAAATGATATACCGATTGCGCCCTTTCATTTTAACAATTATATATCACAAGCAACTTTAGTCTGTATTGTAATTCACTTAAATTTTTCTAAACGTGTTTTTCAGTGGACAAATTAATTACCTGATTTTGCGTATAAATACTTTCAGGGATATTTTTAAAAATAGTTTAAATTCTATACTAAAATTTGCTTTATAACAAAAAATGCTCTTCATTCAATTGAAGGAATAATTGCAACTCCTTTAAATCAACTTATTGCCAGTTGAAAGCAAACAAACTTTTAAACACTTCTGCAACATTCTTAAAAGTTTTCATTTAGAAATCTTAATAAATTGGTCTTCTTTATTTGTTTGGAATTTAATCACGCTGCCAAAACGTGTCTTAAAGACAATATTGTAAAAACCTTTAAAACGAGGGGTTGAGGGGAAAAGAATTGCCTAACTAGTATGAACATATTTTTATTTCTCTATAAGTTCAAAGAAAGTTTATTTGCAGGTAAAAAGGATTAAAACCCCTTTTTCCTAACAGCAGTGGGCACACAATGAAATGTATATTTGGCCTTATTTATGATGCTATTAGTGTTTATATAATCCTATGCAATATCTATATAAATAGCAACCTGAGTTATGAATTAGCTTTTTAAAACCTTAATCTTAAATCTTGTTCAAGGATTTTTTCTACAAAAGCAATTTAAAAGCTGGCATTTGCAAAAACCTATTAAATACAATATTATTCCTGTTTTAAATCAACTCCGATCGCATAATTTGTAAGATAATATTTTCCGAACAAAAAAAAAAAAAAGAAATAAAAAAATACACATTTTTATACTATATATTTAAATTGAAAATTTAAAATAAAGAAAATAATATAAAATACTTACGTATATTAATATAAATTTATCATCCATTTAATATGCTCAATGTATTGAATTGCCACACGTTACTTCTTCCCCAGCTATGTATGTATGTGTGCATATGAATAAGCTTCCATTTTCATACTGTTTACATTTTATTTTGAACTGGAATCGTATGCACGTATCTCTGTATATAATTTTGTTATTAAAATTTCGAACAGCGTTGCACGAATTTTTTTTTTCTTTTTTTTTAATATATTTGCAGATGCATTTTTAACATTTTTATTTAAAAATTTTTTCCAATTAAGCTTTAACGTACACAGTGATTTCCATAGGGGCACATTTATTTATGCAAAACCAGCACGAGCGATAACCAAATAAAAAAAGTATTCACTAACAACAGCAGCAGCATTTACGACGACGATAACAGCAGCAACACCATTAGCAATATTACATGGTGTGTTTACAGTTTTTCTTTATATTTTTATAAGAAAAAATACTGCACATGTGTACATAAATATGTTGATGCATATGCATGTGCATAAATAAATATCAATGCATTTTTAAATAAAAAAGGGGGAAAAAACTATTTTACTTAATGCCTAAAAGTATGCAATAAATTTGTTAATAAATAAAAACAGAGAGCGTATGCACCAATAGGCCCGCACTACCAAGTGACACTATTTACTGCCTTCAAGCAGGCCGCTATAAAATCTACAATGTTACTCATGGCAAATAATAAGGATAATGCCGATGTTGCCAAACATGCTGGATTTTACAATATACTTGTAATATGACATATAAAACGAAAGGATTCATCGTTTTATAAAAATGTATTTTACCTAAAAGTGTTCTTGTTATCCCACGGTTATTCCACGGTAAATTCCTTTAATTTACAAATTTTATGTACATGCATAAGATTTTAATATGTACTCGTATCTGCTGAAGCTTTTGTTCAATTCAATCGAAATCGAACAGACAATTTGTTCTGAAAAAAATGCATACATTTGCACACACACAGCCACTAGCGTAGGATTTTAAAAATGTGATGGTTGCAACATACAAGATTTTTTTATTGCATATTGTTATTGTGCCCTTATATTCCATAGAGTAAAGCTCACTTTGATGTAGTCAGTGGCTCGTCATCGACATACTTTTAAATGATCTACTTCTTGTTCCCTTTACGTTGGGGTATGTAAAAATGTGCATGTTTCGCTCCATTTGTATACAAGTGTGTGTGTAAGTACGTGTTGCTACGTGTATGGCTCCTATTTTTTCGTTGTTTCTTCCCTTTTTTTTTTTTTTGTTTGTTTTGTGTGTGTGTCCTTAATCAAAGTGTCCATCAATTCCCTTTAAATCATAGAGACTGAATGAGTGGCAGCTTTTAAAAGAATTTTATCACATAGTCAAATTAAATTAGTATTCAGTGTTATTTAAATATTTTAAATTCTCAATAAATATTTGCAATACAAATATATTATTTAAATATATTATTTATTATTAATATGCAATAAAAAAAATCCTGGATGTTGTAGCCATCATAACTTGAAAATTGTACTTTAACTTTTAAATTGTAAATTATAATTACTAGTGTTGTGTGTGCAAAGATATTGTTTTTTATTCATTAATTGAAAAGAAAGTTACAGAAGAAGGATTTAAAAGCATTGATCCTTCCATAATTTTATATGGCGAGCTATTTTGCATTAAAGGTTTTAGAAAAAAGTTTTATTAAAATGTTAGTCATGATCCAAAAATAATAAAATATAATTATTTCCCTCTACAAAAAAAAAAAAAAAATAATAATAATAAATAAATGTGTATGAGTGTGGAAATATAACATTCCATAAAAGAATATTTACAATGTTGACTTTAATGTATATATGACTACCGGCTAGTATTTTCTGATTGCTGGTACTTTTGTAGGGTACTGTAACCTTTAATATACATATATATTATAACTATACTCATGTTATTTAGATTACATATCTCTCTGTTGCGAAGTTTTACTATATCTAAGCACCAGATTATACTACTGTTCAGGATCAGACGTTGCCTGAATGATTTCTTATTTGCTTTAGTGGCAAAATGCGTACTATTAACGACAAAAAAAAAAACGGTAAAAAAATTAATGCGAAAGTCCAAGAAAAATTTCATGCAAAAAGTATCCTCTAATGTTTTCATTATACTTCGAATTCACTTCCGTTTAGAGTTCATTTGCATAAAAATAAGTGTGACAGAGATTTACAACTGCACTACTCCAGCTATCCAATATAAATGAAATGCTCCTCATCTTTGGAAGCAAAAGAAACAGAATCTTTTGAATCTTGTAAAACCAAGTAATGAAGCTTTTTATTTACATAAATGACTATTCTGTTAGTTAGTAATTCAAATATGAAAATCTAAGGATACGTAAATACGTCTACTTATTGTATATATATATATATATATATATGTACACGTATAATCATGATACGTATTAGGAATACGTAAAGGAAATAAAATATGAAAGAGGCGTGGTATCACAAGTGGTACAATTATGCCTTTATATCGCATTATATGGATATATCTACACATATAAATGAAATATGACACATATAATCGTTTACCACATACACATACATATTATATGTACTTATCAATGACTATGCTTTCCAATTACGTAGTCTCCAGTACACGTATTTCCCATATGCATTTATAGTTTAGTTAATTTATATTCTCCTCTCGTTTCTTATCAACGATTTTGCCTAGTGCTTACCGGATTAAGTTTTAATTTAAATTCCATAGTCGATAGCATGTTATTATTTTAGCTAATTGTTGCTTAAAATCAACGGATTTCGCAAACACCAACTTATTTATTAAGAATGAACCATCTGAAGGTCTTAGAACTGAATTATTTAATGAAATATTTATAAAATTTTGCAAACAAATGAAACACTCAAAAAGAATTTTGATAAGAGATTCAAATGAAAATCGTTTTTATAACTTGTGATTGGAAAACTATAAATGAAAAAGATTTTTTTGATACAGATATGCATTGAGCTCACACACACACGTGCGGATTTTTTTATTACACAATGGCGTTTGAAGTTTAATAACCAAGTCAAAAACTTCCTTTGGTAAATGGCTGTTAAATGATTCCGAGGGCTCTGTATGTGTGGTGGGCATTTATTAATGAAACTAAGCCACTATTTTTAGTTCCACAAAAGCCTTAAGAAATATGTGTCATCTGATCGTGTGGCAAATGCATACTGAATAATTTGTAAATTCGAGAATTTTGCGAGCTTAGAAAAACAAAGAATTAGAGCTTATGACCATGGCAAATACGAAATGTACTCATATATTATAAAGCGTTTTAATTTACTTTATTTTCCTGAATAAATTCTTATCGCAGTAGAAGAAATATGCTAACCAAAATTTGCTAACCAAATTCGCTAAAATTTTCAATGCTAGCATGCTAGCAAGTAAAATTTCAGAAACTTCACTTCAATACCACATGCCAGGCTCATTTTACAACATGCTTATTTGTTCAGAGATCTTATGGAAAAACTCTTCAGTGATGTTTCGTTCAATCGAAATAAATAAATTCTAAATTAATTTTATATTTCTCACACAGTTTTACTATATTTAATTTAGTTGCATGTTTCCCAAAGACATTGAAACTTTAAGCTACAAAAACTTTTTTGCTATTCAAAATATTGCCAATATAAAATCAAGCCACCACGTGAAACAGTTTCTTCAAATCCTTTTTTAAGCAATAAATGAAAAGGCTTGAGAGAAAAAGCAATTGGATTTGTGAAATCTCTAAAATCTATTTTTCATGAAAGTACAAGAAAACTTTTAAAATATTGTTAAACATTTAAAAGAAAATCTTTAAAATAATGCACTCTTTAAGGTCCCTGCTGAGGACATTTTAAGAAAGGAAAGTTCGTAAAGAATCACTCTGCTATATGTGAGTTTTTAAGCGCTGAAAACATCCATCCATCAAAATATTACTGTATGAACGATTTATCAACTGGCCAATCGTTTGCCAAATTAAGCTATTTTTTCGCTTCCAATGAAGGTACACATCCTGATGACTTTGAAATCCAAGTGCTTTTCATTTCAACACACACATTCAATATTAATATAAAAGCAAATACTGTAGTTGTTATTGTATTGTTATTATAAAAGGTGATCAGTTGGTTTTCTAAAAACAAACAGGTAGAAAAATAAATTTCTATAAAAATTGAAAAAGCCTGTTTCCTTCTTTTGTTAATGGATACTAAATTAATATGATTTGCTTTAAGAACACAACAAGGCGGTATTATAGTTTTCTTTACTTTTTGTAATGTGACCTAATTTTATGAAAAACTTTATAGACTGATATTTGGCTGATACACATTTCCTTTCATTTTTCCCCTCAAAACATGTGCTATATATACATATATACGAATACATATATATATAGACATACATTTGAAAAAAAATATTTTAATTATTTTTTAACTTACACTTGAACACTTTTCTTTTAAGGTTTTTTTTTTTAATTAATTTAATTATTTTTAACATACTGTTTAAACGAAATTACTTTTTGAAGGGCATAAGAGGCCACCGACAATGTTATTTACGCGAAGTTTTTATACGAATTTAATTTCAGGCATTGGACCACTAAGAATCTTTCGGTTCAACTGATAAACACTACGCCCGGCCGACTTAAAGCAATACGAAGGATAATATTTGTTGTAACATTATTGCACAGTACCGAGAAATGAGTATTGAATTACTTTACAAGCCGAATATGTACGATTTATTTCAATTAATTTAATATATATCAATTATTTCCTGAATACAGATCTTCATTATTTTTTTATTTATTTTTTTTTATAAATTTATATATTTTTTTTTAATTTCAGCTGTTATTTTTATTGGTCTTGCTGTAAAAATAATTACTTTGCTTCAATATATCAAAACGCTATTAAAATATTTTAGTACGACAGTTACAGCGTCAACCGTATTCTCTGTTTAGCGACACGACTTGTACTGATTTTACAATTTCACCTTTCATTATGTTAAGTACTCGACTATTAACCATATGGCTTTTGGCTTAAGCTTTTCACGAACTCGTGTTGACTTTTGCTTTGTTTTTTACTCCTTTTATTTTAGTCATCATCTGATGCACGAAGTAAATGTCCTTCGGCTATATGGAAATGGAAATAGAGGCAATAAAAATATGAAAAAAATAACAAAAACACAAATCTAGAAATGTAGGCTAAAGTTTACACTCAATATTACAACTTTTTGGGACAAAATAAGAGTATTTAAATGTTGAGAGAAAAATAAAGAGATAACTTTGAGTGAAAGAGACATGAAAAAAAACCGTTATTTTTGTAATCATGTGTTTTTAATCATAATTTTTATTTAAATTAACGTTTGTCGATAACAGAGTCCAAGGCAGTTAATTTGAAAATATGGCTTGGCTTTTATTTAAAGAAAGTTCTAACAACTATCAGGAGAATAAAGTAATACGGCCTTATAAAAATGAGCTTAACACTTTTCCAATATTATCCGATATTATTAGCATGTCTGTACTATGCCCATAAGCAGAATAAATCCTGATATTTTTGTCAGAAAAGCAATGAAAGTAATGCCAAAAGAAATGCACTGTCCTGTTATATAGAAAATTTTTTAACTGACGAAATCGAAGCCTCGTTTCCGCTACACCATATTCACCAAACGATATATTATAAAATATATTATTAGCCAATTAGGAATAACAATTCCCCGGGATATTTAATTAGTCCTCTGAAACAAATTTCTTTAGAAAATTTTACAATTTTCCTTTTTCTTTAATCTAAGGAGATTTCAAAACCTGTAGAGTTATTCTGAATTGTAATGCAATAGTCAATGCGATGCGAAAACATGCAAATGCGAACGATTGGTATTCAGTATTGGGATTTCCGCATAGTACTCTTTTCTATTCGCATTTCAAATGCGAAAATGTGGCAAGTCGGTATTCTGTATTGCGAAAGCTAATGTCAGATACATGCGATAATCGCAAAATTTATTCGGCAGCAAAACAGCAACCGCAAAGTACAAAAATGTATAAGTAAAAAATTATAATTTTGTTCGTTCATTTAAATTAATAAATTTTTTTTTTAAGTTTTTCTTTTGGGCAAAATTAATGAAATATATAATCAAAGAAGTGCCTTTAAGTTTGTAAATAAAAAGAAGACTGTTAGTTTTTAAATTATATTGTTTTTTATTTCATCTCTTATATTTCTAGCAATGTTTGTGTGATTGTTATTACTAGTACTATTATTGTAGCTGGTTGATTTCAATTCGGAGCCAATATTATTTAAAACGTATAAAAATGCCTCTTGGGTCAATCTAAAATTTTTTTACAAAACTGGCATAGAAATGTTTTTCATAATTAATTGTTTTTAATGCTACAAAATAAATTACCATTTTACATTCAAACTTAGAATATACGATTTGTTTCTAAGCATTCTTCTCTGCACCCTTTCATTTTGGTCATGCTCCTCTTCATCATAAAACCATAGAGCAACAAAACCCATTTTTATTATACAATTACACAAACATTAAATAAATTTATTTTATTTTTTAACCGCAATCGGAAATTTCTTTTGTAAGTATAATTGGACCTTTACTGGTACTAGCATTGTTAGTTTCGGCCGGTGTTGCCGCGATTTAAAATAAAATGCCATTGCGATCGCGAAAATGTTGCAGAATACCAATTTGCTATTGCATCGCATTGACTATTGCATCGCAATTCAGAATAACCCTACTGATTTCGAAGACGGGGATTTACTTTCAAGTCAAAGACAATTAAAAAAAAAAATAAAATAAAATTTTAGTTTTGTTTTGGAAGCAATGAACAAATTACACGCATTGCATATGGTATCTACAAAAGAGGGAGGAGGGGATTAAACCAATTTTGTCGTGCCTTGGAAATTAAACTCCGCAGTGCCACCAACAAAATTTGTAGCGTGCTGGAAGATGATATTAATGACAAACTATGGCCTTTAGGGCATATAAAAATGTAAATTATACAAATAAAAATTTTCGGGTATGGTCCGATCAGAAAAATATGTATAGGAAAAGGGGGCGGCCGGGCAAGAACCTTATCTTTTATTTAATTTTTTTTTTTTTTTTTTTTTTGTTAACCAATTCAAATTTAACATGAACAGCCTTCGGGTTGTTGGCAGGAAAACACGAAGTGTCCATGCAGGAATCAAACCTGCCACCTCCTGTTTAGTAGGTGGTTCATTCGCCTATGGATACAATATAATTTACAATAACCGTTTTAATCTTATTGTTAATGCGAAAACATTTTTTTTTTAAATTTTTAGCAATTGATTATATTTAGTTATATTTAATAAAAAAAAAATTATACAAAAATTTGTGTGTTAATTTGTATATAAACTTACAAGTTATTCCGAATCTTGTATTTAATATTTTCGTCAGCTGGTCAACGACTGGCAATCACTACAAAAAAGTCCTAGTGGAGTAGTATCTTTTTTTGAAAACCAAGTACACAAGTAATTTGATTGGCTGATTTGGCTGAGGTCCACTAGCCAAATATGTTTCGATAGAAGTTTCATCAGTTTTTTACTTATATTTTATTTTTTCAGTTAAAACACAAAATGGATTTTCTATAAGCGAGTAATCAGCAAATCGGCTTTAAAAAATTGTAAAAAAATCTTATAAATCAATTTATATAGATTTATATATTATAATTACAAATATTGTATTGTAATTATTAATTATGTATCGTTTTCTATACAATGTCAGATAAATTTATTTTAAATACTTACGTTCCTTGGAATTCTTGTATCGCTTGAAGGAGTGCCTGAGAGGATTATGGCGATTCCCTCATTGTTTAAGAAGTAATAAATGCCAAATAAATACATTTTGTTTTCATTCCAAAATTAATCTAATTAAAATATATTTATCATTTAAATAGAAAAGTATTAATGAAAATTAATTGAATGGACTATTGAAAGCTTTTAGTGATAAAATATCGCAGAAATGAAAGATGTACTGATTACAACACACGTTAAATCATTAAAAAAAAACATACAAACAATTTTTGTTTCGAATAAAATTTATTTAGAAGTTAAAAGCTAAAAACTATTTAACACGTTAGAGTAGTTTGTGTACAATTACATATATTGACATTATATTACGATAATTAATATTAAACTTTAATTAATATTTAATGTGTATTATTATTAATTATTGATTTGCAAGTATTGCAAAGTGTTTGACACTTACAAAATATCACTAAGTGAAATTACTTTACTTTCTTTCTTTTAGATTTTACATTTTAAATAAAATGCATGCAACAGCTTACAATTGTGGGGTAAAAAACACTTGCCAGCAACTTAAAATCGGCCAAATATATGCAAAGTGAGTACAATCACAGAATTCTAGGCTTCAAGCAATATAACCGAACAAGTCAAATCAAAATTCAAAATAAAAAAAAAGGGAACAGGGCAAAATCTTACTAATAATAGGATTACTTGAATAGCTTTAAGCCAGCGTAGTTATTTCAAAGTAAAATTATATAAACTATTTTATCACATTCGCTAAATAATACATATTGTCTTAAAGACTCAGCTATATTCGTATCAAACTTTTAAAAAAGAAATTGACGTTTCTTTTAGCTGCAGGATATTCTGTAAACAATGCGTTGTGTAACATTAAAATGTGAAGGAAATTCACGGGGCGAAATTCTTTTCCTCTCGTTGGAAAGAGTGGAAATAAAATTGAGTCATAAATTCATAAACCATATAAGCAGAGATAGTGCGGACTATCTTTGAAAACTTTAAAAAATTTAGAAATTTATAAAAATTTACCTTAAAATACTCCATTGCAATAAAAGCTGGTCTTGCATATAAAATATTTTCCAGCACTTTTTTAAAAGTACATTTTTATTTTTAAAAAAATTTTTATTTTTATAGAATATTTACCTTTTTTCTTATAATTTTCAAATATTTTATTTATAAAAGTAATTTTAAATTTATAATTAACGAGAAAATATTACGGCGTTTAAATAGTACAAGTATATTTATAGTAAATAAAAATTTTTTAAATTTCGTTTATTAATTTTTGCAGAAATCTGTTTTCAAGGCAACTACTGTTTAACATATTTAGAGAGTTAAAATATAATAATTAACGATTTCAAAATCGTTTAACATATTTCAATCACTTTCCGTTAAATTATAATCCAATATCAGCACAAAAGGATCAGTTTCATTTAATCTGATATATCTCAACTGCAATACAATTCATGCTGATGTATAATTTTTCATAATACCGAAATATGTTAGATAAAAGAAATATATCTAGTTATTGAGATATGTTGTATAAATATCGGTAGTTATAAATATTAAATTTTATAAGATCTTATTTTTTTTTAAAAAAAATTAATGAACAACTGGGATAACTTCTTCAGGATTTATTAAGTTTGAAGAGAACTAATTATATGTAATGAATTTATTAAAAATATTAAGCTTAATTAATTCAAATAAGAACAAAATATTAAATGTTAAAAGGCAAAATTTCTTTGTAATTAATGGATATTTTTCAGTTATTTCCTGAAATATGTTTAAAATATAAAGGGAAATTTTTCAATTGCATTAGAAAATTCCCAGTAAACCCCGATATATTGTCTGATATTAAAAACATTTTTTATTTTCATAGCTAATTTAGGGCTATGCAACCCCTCAGTTAAAGTCAACTCTTTCTCTGATCAGCCTCGTGCGTTTTATTTAAAAACATTTAATTATCGTCAACCATTTAGAAAAATATTAACTGAATTAAATTTAGTTAAGGTACTTCAATAACAGCTTTAAAATTAGAATTTACTTGTATAGTAACACGACTTAATATAATATATTTTATTTTCTTCTAATTTTATTTTATTTCAGCTTTTTTTTTTTTAACTTGAATTAATTATTTTCGCATTATTTAAAAATATTCATCTGCAATCGGCTTGTAAATACTTTATACTTTCCAACTGCCTGCATGCACACGAGTTATGAGTTAATGTATTGTAAGTTTGTATTGTTCCCCACCTGATAAGTACTCAATCACAACAATAGCTTTTCTATAAATTTGCTTTTTCAGCTCTTTGCTCTATTTACTATTATTTTTATTTTTTTTATTTTTTTTATTTTTTATTTTTTTTTATTACAAAAAAATGTTTACTATCGCAAAATATTGTTTTCTTTTTATTCTTATTATTTTTTTAGAATTTTTTTTTACAAATATTTTTATAGCTATAAAAATATAATAATTTCCTTTTAAGTGAAATCATGATGGCATTTCAAACCATGTCTATAACAAATTAAAATTTCTCATATTTCGTATAGTATAATACTTTAAGTACCTGGTAAAGCTCACACAATATGTTGTTTAATTTTCTTAAAATTTATAATATTTTTTCTGCAATTGAAGTAAATGTTGTATGAAGCAGTTTTGTTTGTAAATGTTTAAAAAAGTACACTTTTATACAAAAGGCTATTTGATTTATTATCGTTTAAACATAAAATAATAAAAATTAAGTAATTAAATACACATGTAAAATACAAATAGTTTTTGCAGATTATTTTCATCTATTTAATTAACATTATTTAAACTCTAATAGATTTTAACATTGAAACAAATTACGCTATTTATTTAATTATATATAATTAATAACCTTTTCTTTTGTGCAATATGATTTTTTTACTTATAAATATTCTATGCTGGAATGGTTGCCTCTTCGTAGAAATCTGGTTCATCTTCTTCCGGCTTGGCTTCATTGCCGTCCAACTAGAAAAAAAAAAAAAAAATTATTTATATGAATACCACCATTCACATAAGCTTTTTCATAAAAGCTCTTTTTTTTCTGTCCTTGCTTGGAGCAATATTTGTAGTATTAAGTAAAATACATTAAGACGACTTTAACCATTCAGGCTAATAATTAGTTTTCGTTTTATTCTATCGAAAAATATTAAATATTATTATGAAAAAAAAATATAAAATTTATTCAAAGTAATCTGGCAATTATATGCATATGCATATACACATACATACATATTTATGTAGGTGCACATATTATAAAATTTTTAAAAACTTTATTTAACTCAATATTTCGCCTCTGCTTTTGGACAAATTCTTCACATAATTTATTTTTAAATGTCTACCAGTTGCATACACACTGAAGACTGGCAGAAGACATGAAGACATATGTGTAGCAGAGAGGATGGGGGGAACAGATACGAGTACAACAGATACATAATATATACTATGTCCTAAATAAAAGGATAAATATAATTTAATCATTTCAGACCTGAACATTATTTTGTGAATATTTTCTATAAACTGAATAATATTGGAATAATTATTTTATATTCAAATGAAATTTTAATCAGATAGTTATTATCAAAAAGGTCCTTACTAGGACATTGCACAATTGTTTAGCTTCGATCAGGCATATCAATCAGGCATATCGATCCGGTCAGGGCCATTTCCTAGATTTCTTTTTAATCCTGTTATATTCCAGTATCTAATGGCATGGATTAAGACCTGCCATAAAAGCGTTGCAGTTTTTAATAACACCTGCTAATTGGATCAGGTAAAGATGCTTTCATTTCATCTTTCAATTTTACAAACAGAGGCTTTACTAGACATATTTGACGCAGCTACAACAGCTGATTTATCCAAAGAAAAATTTACGCTTTTTGGTATTCTCTTGGCCATAATTGGGGCTGCTCTTGCTTGATGGCCCATATGATGTAACGATGTCAAATGTCGAGGTGTTATAACAAACCTATCGAAACATACATATATAAGACTTGCCTTTCGTCAAATTTCCAATTAGTTCTATTAATTTTTGTTATATATTTTTATATATATTATATTATATTTTTCATTTCATTTTACTTTCAAAAAATTTTTTCAATAGTTATAACAAATGAAACAATTTTTTATAAGTCATATTTTTTCTGATGATGCTACACAAAGAAATAGCGAAATATCGATAAATAAAATTATATATATAAAATTGTTTATATAAAGAAAGAAAAACGACCTTGAGCGGTGGGTGTGAAAATTAGAATACTTGAAATCTCAAATATTAAATGAAAATGAATGAGAAGTATACGGTAGTGGATGTTTGAAATTGTATTATGATGCCTTTTACTTTGTATGACAGATATAATATAATGATCCTCAGAATCTTGGCTACGAATCGGAAATGAAAAATATATCGCTCCATCATGCGAACAATAAACTACTGGGCGGCTACTTCAATTCTCTTATCAAAAATCACACCACAAGTATAGTTTCATATAATTTATATTTAATTTAAATACACCGATTGTAATAAAAAAAAAAGAAAAGTTACTGCAGACATAAAGACAGAAAAAATTTAAAATTTGAATATTTTAATGAATATTTAACAATACTGGTAAATGTGTTTGCAGTGAAGCTCTTTAAATACTTACCGCTTGCATTTCCTGTGGCTTATATAAAGCCGCCAATTTCTGCCTTATGGGTACCATCATAATTAAAAAGAATGGAAAAGCCAACGAGATTTTTGATGATTTTACCGCCCAAAGGAGTGACAAGCATAAAACCTGAATAAATGTAAATAAATGCATCTTCCATGTGGGCACTCGCTTTACATAAGGAGTGGGTGGATAATGTTTTACTGGCATGAAGTACAAACGTATTCTGAAAAGAAAGTCATTCAACAAAATAAGAAAAGATTGACAACAAATTGTATGGAAAAAATTTTTTATGAATTAATTTTTAATTGATTTCTTATATATTTTTTGGATTAAATAGAATACAATTCATTGGAAATGAATATTATAAGTAAAAGAATATTTTTATGAAGAGAAAAATATTTTCTTGGTATTTTCTGCATTCATGTTTATTTAACTAATTACCTCTCGAAGAACTGTACACCACTCATTGACGCAATGCCCATATAAAGAAATACACCAAACAACACAGCCATGGGTATCAGACGCAATAATGGTGCCATTGTAACCGAAAGGCCGATCATTAATGCCACACAGAAACCAGAAATTCGTTGCTCTTTCACATCTATTATACGTGGAGATTCGCCGGGGGCGTGTGTTCTGCAAATGGGAAAGGAACATTTTGTTTGTTTGTATTAATAAGATACTCTTCTGAAATTTACCACATTATTTTTATAACAAAAACTTCTTTAATCGCTTCAAAAAACACAAATTCAGAAAATTTGCGATAAACTTATTTAATAAAATAAACTCATAAATAACACAACAACAGGAAGTATGATGGTGTGAGGGAGGCAACAGGGTGGCCATGCAGATAGTTTTGTATAAATAAATAGTTTTTAATTAATTTACATCTACATAAATATTTCAAAATTAAAACTTATTCTCACCTCGACATAATTGTTAAAGCTGAAACATGTGCCACAGAGCGTACAGTTGCTGCACAGTGCCATGGCATACCAAAAGCACCACAGAAGGTATTTAAACAGCACAATAATACAATATCAAAATGTAGACCGGAACCCTTTTTTAGACCACGCTCAGCTTTATCCACAATTAATTCCGAAATATGTGATTCCATAAATATTAAAATGTACACTAAAATTGCAGGTATGCCAGCTGCAAATGGTATCCACGTTTCTACAGGAGCGAAACTGACCAACCAGCCACGAACACTAGGATCGCTGGGCGACAAACCAGCCGGTACGCTCAATTTTTCTGTATAAACAGCTGGTATAAAATAGTCCACCATTACAAATATGGTTATTGAAATAGGAACACCAAAGTCGCCCAAAGCACGTCTGGCATTGCGACCCAAGAAATGCGAGTTACGGAATAGTTTTAAATAGTAGGCCACAGTGAATGTGCCCAATGTGAGAATGGTACAAAATAAAGCGGTATTTGGCATATTCAGTTTATCACTGCTATCATACGGATCTAAGTTAATTGCACTCAATCTCGTTGGTATTTCAGTGCTATTTAACTGCTCCGATATCGACGGAACACTAGTGTTATGCAAATTCAGGGACGAATTTAGGCTTAAAGTGGGCGGTGCTAAATCGTAATTAGGTAAAAGTGGATGTTTCTTATATACAGATACTAATTTCATAAGAGTTTCTATGATATAAATTAAAGTAATAAGTGCAGAGAAAATTTCTTGCGTAAATCTTGTCAGCAAGCGAACGTAAACACTGCCCTCAAAGGCCGATACCAAAATAGATATGACTGCCAGCCAAATGCCAATATAGGCCCGGATTGTCAGAAAGCTGAAATGATTCTCTTTACAGAAATTGTTTAGAGCCTCATCGAACAGCAGTAGGGGCCCAGTCGTACCAATTATCACCAAAGGTTGACCGGCCAAACTGTGAAAAATGACTCCCACAATTGAACAGCTCAATAAAGTTTCGGATATGCCAATTAGATTGTGAGTCTTATCCGAAGCCAAACCCCCAAATGTTATGGCTGTCGAAAGGCAAGCAAAATACATAAAAATTGTAGCAGCCAAAGTCTCAGTATTTAAACCATCCAAAATATCACTTCTGTACATGGGTAAACGGCGTTTGAGATCATTGCGTAAGCCACCCCAAAGCTTATGTGTTTTCTCCAACGGATTCTTTCTCTTTTTCTTTTCACTATCGCCGAGTGCAGCTTCCTCCTGTTTCTTTTCTAAAGCAGATTTTAAAAGTTGTTTTTGTAAGTTGGATTTATCTTTCAACTCCTTTTTCACTTGCAGAGCCTTGTCTTTACGCAAGCGAATCCAGTCCTTTTTTGCTTTCAGTTCTTCAAAGGGCAACAAGTCGTGGCGGTCCCAATTACCAGGTGGCAAGACAATTGAATCGTCTAAAAACTCATTAATGGCCGATAATAAGTCTTTCCTATCATCTGCCTTATAAGCAATAGAATGAAAAGATTCATTGGCCATTAGAGTGGCTATGGAACGACCAACTTCATGATAATCCAAATCCAATTTGGGGGGTCCCAGCAAGATGAACAAGAAACGTACAGGTATGGGAACTTCGGTAAGCGAGGGCATGGGCACACCCTCAGCCAATCGTACAAAAGCAATTGTTGGTTGTTCTAGAAAATCTACAGCACCCACCTTAAAAAATTATTACATTAATTATTCATATTTCACAAAAAAAAATAAATGTTTTTTTACACACCAACACCGTTGTTGCCTCAGAACCGTGGGGTATCCTTTTAAGTATGGTGTCGTTTTGAAGTTTCTTAAGATCTTCTTGCGAGGAAGAATATAAATCATCTTTCATATCTATTTTCAACTCGTTGCTCTTCTTGCTGCCACCAATTTCCAAGGCGGGCATAACTTTGATCTTCTTGTCTTCGCCAGATAAATTCTACATTAAATTATATATGAAATGCATCACCACATGATTTATTATCCCCACTATAAGAAATAGTTAAATTATAAAGCAAAAACAACATGCCAAAAACATTTATTTACGTTCAACATTTACAACCAAAGAAACTCAATAGAAATTAACAATTAATCATTAACATTTCAAATAGAAGTAAATAAAAATAATTGAAGATGAAATGAAATTTTCCAGTTGCCAAAACAATTCTGTGAGTAGTTACAATAGAAATGGGTGCAACTATTCGCTTGAAGCATGTAGGAAGCGTGACCGGGTATTGAAGCTTTCACTGAAACAATAGCGCTTTAGAAAAAATCGCAAATAATTTAGACAAGAAGAACTTCAGTTAGATTATTATTATTATTATACGAGTATTGGAAATTTCTCAGCTTTTTTTTTTTTTGGGTACACTGAAATTCATTTTTATTCATAAATTATTTTATATCAAACAGATAATGTGAATTAAAACGATTATTAGGAAAGCATGAACCAGTCAACATATAACAAAAAGCTTTGCGTTAAATATACGGAATAAATAACAACAAGATTAAGTTTAATAAAATAAATTTTTTAATCACCGTTCACAAACATTTATATATTTTTATTTCTGTATTTTAAATTTAATAATTTTAAAAATATTAATTAATACTCATCAAAATGAAATTAAGTGGGAAGTGAAAGAAAGGAATTCAAAAAAAATTATTATATTTTTTTTTTTAATTTATAAAAAATTTAATTATGAAAAAATAACTTAAAAATATAATTATAAAAACTTGAGCTAAAAAAAACTGGGACTTTTCAATTGCCTTAAATTTTAGCTAAAAATTATTCACTGTAATTAGCATTTGCTTGCTGACCTTGAACGAGTCTTAACAAGGTAAAAAGGTCAGGGAAAAAGCACTTTCTTAAAAAAATCAATATTTCAGCTTGTCGTTTTAAAAACAGCAAAAGGAAAAACAAAGTTTGCAGGAAACGCAAACATACTTTGTAAAACAAAATAAAAAAAAAAATTTTTAATTTAATTTTTTTTTACTAAAAATGAAAAAATATATATTGTCTGCAGAAGTTGCACGAAGTGTGAAGAGATATTGAAAAGTTAAGATATTAAAAAATTTTAATTAATTTCTTTTTAAAAGATCTAAAATAAATAAGAAAAAAAAAATAAAAACAAAAGAGATTTTCGTTTTCCTTAATATTTCTCTTTTGACCATTTGAATGTTCTACGTGCTATAAGAAACATGATGGAGAATTAATATGCTAAAACCGATTCTGTTAAACACTTTACATTTAAAACTATTGTTAAAACGTGTTTGCTTCATAAAAAAAAAAAAAAAATATTGTAACAATACTATAAAACAAAATGAATTACAAACTGCATGCTAAGGAAAATAAAGTCTACAACAAAGCAAAGTGAATATTGTGAAAGAAAAAGAAACGAAATTAGAAAAACAATTTATAAATAATTTAAAACATTTACACCCAAATACGATAACGTAGAATGACGGCGACAATTTGCACTGGAATCGACTACAATTGCAGCTGGTGGTGCACTTAAGGTTTCACAAACAGAGCGACGTGGCCGTGTTATACTATTTAGGCGATTTGATTGTTGAGGTTGTAAATGTTGCTGATGTTCTTGTCCCATCCAGAGCAACTTTATTTTATGTTTCAAATAAATTTTTAAAATGTTTTCGTATGTGCAGTTACAAATATAAATTCATAATTTTTAATGAATATTTTAAATAAAAGTTCGGTATATGTATACACATACATACATACATACGATTATGTATATATGATTTGAATTTTGTCAAACAAACAATTTGGAAAAAGAGAAAAGCAAATTTCAATAAGTTAAAAATTTATTTACATGTAGATGTAGATGTAGTTGTAAAGGATTTTTATTGAGAATGTTGTCATGATGCTAATGAAACTTTGCAAGGACATGGGATTGAATAAGTACAAAATGTATCAATTAGTAATTTTACACTTTTCTCCGACAAAAAACTCTTCCACTACAATGTTTCAATAGGCTGAGTAAAAAATACGATTTATATAGATGTGTTTTAAGGATCCCTTAGTTTGTATATATGTATGTGTTTTGACGATAGTTCCTGTAAAACTAGTTAGCCCACTATCATATTGTGTTTCCACGTCTACCAACTGTAAAAAGCTAAAGAGCTTATTATATGCTTCTGGCAGTACCAGGTTACATTATCATACGCAATATGATATAAGAAATAAATAAGAGAAACTCTACATGACATCAATAGCACGTAAGGCAGTAACATTTTAAATTAGTCCAATACTTTGTGATTTGACTTGATAATTTAAAAAAAATATTCACTATTTTTAAAAGGAGATATTTCCCAATGAAGAGATCCATAACTCTAGCTGGATAACATCCTACCAACTTCCTTAGCACGTTTCAATTCAATGGCCATATTTGCTCATTTTATTACTGACTTTTTTTTTAAATAAGAATTCTAATTCTTTAATTGTTTTTGATAAAAAAAAATTTCCAAAATTTTTTTTATCATTGATCACCTTCTCCATAGTATTTTCAGCATATTTAATTGGTTTAATTGAGTTATAACTCATGCCTTAAGACTAAAGGCGTATTAAATGTGACTTAATGTCAATTGTAACGAAAGACATACGGCTGTCATGGTGTCACATATATTTCTGTTGGTAGCTTGAAATTTTATGATACAGGACTTTCATTCTCAAACTATTAAAATAGTCTGGGGGCTAAAATACAAGAAACAAAAGCGTGGCCAGTTGGTTTCAAAAATTTCTAATACCCAAAAAAGACTTTGATTGCAAATAAGTAACTTCGTCCATGTATAGTGGCCACTTTAAGCATGACGTCACTTTAATTTTGAAAATCTTTAAATTCATTTTATGAGAATATTTTTGATATTTCTTGAACTCTTAGCTAAAGGACGAAAAATGATAAAGCCCTAGTTAGACCGGGAATTACTGAAGTTGCAAATGGTGGAAAAAGGATTCTGGAGACGCTGTAGATTTTATAATGAAACTAAACTGTGAAAAAATAAAATAATTTCTTCAACAGAGATTTCTCAAAATTTGTTACTTCTTTTCATAAAATACTAAAAGGATCAACACCAATTTATGAAAGCAAATAATAAAGGATACAAACCTTAGCATACTCATCTTATCATATTCCTTATTTACAAACATGAAAGTGCCTTTACAGGAAAACTACTAATTGACACATTTCAAATTGCTTTGAAAAAAAGATGTATGTTTTCAATTGAAACGAAGAAACCTCAGTGATTTTCTTTTTAAATTGAAATTAATTTATTAGAAATAAGAGAAAAACTTTCTTTCTTCATGCGCCTTTCACATGTAATATTGAAAAATTAAAATTTCATATGAATTAAAGTTGAAAAAATTATAATAAAATGCTCTATTAATATTTACAACTATCACAAAAAGGCAATTTATTTAAAAGCCAATTCCATAAAAGAGTATTTGTGTAAACAATAGATATTTACGAGTTTACGCGATAAAGTAAAGAAAGGAAAAAAATAGAAAAATAAATATTACAATGATTAATGGACGATATTTGCAGCTTAAGCACTGAGAATAAAGGAAATATATAGAGAATTAATAAATGTTCAAATGTAATACAGTGCAATATGTATGCATGTGTGTAAAAACAGCATAACACACATACAAACAATTATACATCGTTATTACTTTCAATCATCATCATACATACATCAATAGCAATGTAATGCAAACAAGTACAAAAAACCACAATGGAAACTAAACTTGAAAATAAAATTACAAAAAGGTTTAGTAATGAATTTACGATAGATCATGTACGGCACGTGTATGAAAATATGATTTATGTTAAAGGAAGACATTAAGAAAGCATACCTGCAGGCTGGTGTAGCTGTTGTATTTACGCTTGGTAAAAGGAAAACCACTTTGATGTTCATTCACGTGACGATGGCGTAGAAGCAAAGAACGTAGAACAGAAGGCTTGTCATCAGTATTTATTAAATCTTCAACGACCATCTGGGTAATAAAAAATTATCAATAAATATCGCTCTAAATCCTTAATATATAAAACATGGATTAGGGATATTTTAGAAGTTTTCTTGATGTTTTAGATTTCATGCTAAAATATCAGTATCACACCATGTCTTGAAAAGTAAAAGATTTTAAATTTCATTAATTACCTGCTCCACAACGCGATAAGCAACGGCCGGTAAATCCTTTTCATTTAAATCTAACAAGACTACACCGGTTTCCAAGCAGCGACGTAAATTAAGCAAGGAATGAAAAGACAATGAAGCAACGTGAGGTTTTCCCCAACGATCTGAGCCTTCCTGAACATCCTCTTCATATTTAATCCAACGAGCTGTTTCTTTCCACTCTCGATCTTCTCCGGAGCCAAAAAGTTCATCAAGTTGCACAAAAATCTACGATAAGAATTACGAATAAGTACAAAGAAAACCTTTCGAATATTTAGAATATACGGGCATGAGCTTTATTTACAGACTCCAAAAAGCAATTATATGTTCACTATACATAAAAATATCTATAAATTAGAATTTTAAGTACGATTAAGTACAGCTTTCTTTTACCAATAAATGTATTATGAATTGCACATCAAAAGTACGAGGTAGTTCAAAAGTTGGCAACCACAAGTGTTTTGAAGAGTTTCAAAATTTTTTTAGTTAAATCTGAACAGATACGAGACTCTAGTCTGCGTCAATTGGAACTGGTGGAAAATTTCCAGAAGAAAAGTTTTCATTTTTATTAATTTTTTTAAGGATACGTATGATAAATATTCGATGCATTTGCTGCGAATATCACTCATACGTATAGTTTTAATAAAAATCATTGCATACCATTCGGCGCCTCTATTATAACAGTCAAATAAACTGGCTTTAGATTACGTCTTGGAAAAATAGTAAATTCGTACCAAGTCATCCTACTAGTATAGGGTTATACAGGGTGGGCCAAAAGTCACAATGGGGTTTAAAAATTTAATAACTTTTTTGTTTATTTTTTTTTTTTATTTTTTTTTTTAAGATTATATAAATAACATCTGGAGAATAAATAATGGAGGGATTTACAACTGAACAAAGAACAAGAATAATAGAATTTTATTACTTAAATCAGCGATCAATTATTTTAACGCAAAGAGCATATCGTCGCCATTAATAATTTCAAGAAATTCAGAAATTAATTGGCCAGCGCGTTCGCAGGATTTGTCAGCATGCGACTATTTTCTTTGGGGTTATTTGAAGGAGCGAGTATATGTCAATAAGCCCGAGACAATCCTTGAACTCAAGGCCAACATTGTTGCAGAAATTCGAGGGCTACAGCCACAAATGTTGAAAGATGTTATGGAAAATGCTCTCAAAAGAGCCCATCATTGCGAAGCTAATAACGGCGGTCATTTAAGTGACATTATTTTCCATACTTAGCGTAAAAAAATTTCCATTTTGTATATTTCATAATCTTAAAAAAAAATAAACAAAAAAGTTATTAAATTTTTAAACCCCATTGTGAATTTTGGGCCACCCTGTACAAAACGCGTTATTAAAGGTTAACACGGGACCGATGGCAATCACTTCCGAGAGGACAAGTAAAATCTTTTATATTAATAAAAATGGAATGATATATGCTTCAATAACATAATGGACTTTTCTCGGTTACAGTTTGGAAAAATAAAAGAGTTTTAGCAAATTTTTGGCTTTCTAGGTTAAATGCTAGGCTAGGTTTTCTCAAATAATTCGCTTATATGTATGTGCTTCAGTTCTGTAAATTCGCTCAACCACATTTCGATATAGTTTTTCTTTATTAGAAATAAGTAATCATGACCTCGTCTCTTTTCACTATCAGCCATTCCTAGTTCAATAATACATATTTTTAAGATATATGAAATAAATAATTAATTAAATTAAATAATTAATTTTTGGCTCTCAAATTTCATTTTTATATTAAAAATTTCTGTTAGATATTTCAAATGAAATATTAAATATTTCAAAAGTAAAATAACTTAACTTAAATGTGGTCATGACTTAATGTAAAAGGTATCGGATTACAAAGCTTACCTCATGTGGACTGTGATCAAATATTTTTTTAGACGGCTGTATACTAGATATACTTATTTGCGGCAACTCTCGCAATTTAATCGATGAGTGATGTATCTTGTGCCTTCTCAGTGCTCTAGGATCATCTGAACGATGTGATCTTAATTCATTAAGATCGGCTTCCTAAATAATTGAAAAATTGCATAAGAAATAAAATTAATATACTCAGTAGAAAAAGCTATTATGCACTATTAACCTGGTAGGCCTTTGGAAATGCCTTAGTAAATTTTTAAAATATTTTAAAAAAAAGGAGGGGGGAGGAAGGTTAGTATGCATACATACTCGTATACACTATAATAAAAAAGCAGGAAGGTTTACCTCCAAAGTTGCATCTTCCGGTGCTGATATTTTACGACTGCCGGCATCGCCGTTTTCTTCAGTAACTTTTTTGGCTTCCACGCTGTCTTGATGGGAAAACTTGCGTTGTCTATAATACTGATGGCGGCTAATAGTACCATCACCAAATAAAGAATAGCAGAATAAAAGAAGGAAACGTTAACATTATAATCACCAAACAAATATATATTTTTTTATGTTCTTTTAAAACAGCGTATTTTTTATTTAACGTTGCTGTCACTTTCTCACCTTTTTCTTCTTTTACGTTCGTGTATATTGTCGTTGGATTGTTCGTCATAGCTTAAGCTGGGGGTTGTAACAACAGTTGCTTTTTTCTTGACAAATTGCACGTGTTTTTCATCAGCCGAATTATCCTGTAAACACAAGTTTTTATGCAATTGTTTGTCTTATAACATTTAACCATAAATAAGCGTGTGACAAGCTTTTTTAAAGCTTGTCGCTGCTAAATTCTAAAAACGTTGATTGCTACAATTTATATAAAAATACGCCAATCTTATACAACTACATGCACACAACGAAAAGCGTGCTTGGTATGTACATATTTGCTAAAGCCTTCAATACTTATTTAAAAATGAAAAGGACAAGAAAATCTGTGCAGGGAAGCTTACCGAATGATCACCATGCCCGGCACGTTCAGAGACTAATGGAAAATCCTCTGGTATATCGTCATAGTTTTGACCATTTGTAGAATCGTTGTTCTGTTCGTCCTCCAAATCCTCTTCTATGTTTAGATCACTCGTAAGATTTTTTTGACGGTGTCCTAAAAACAAATATTGAAATAAAAAGTTACAAAATTTATTTGAAACAATAGAAGTTATGCTATCTATTATAATAATCAATATTCCAAAGTATACCACTGTCGAGTCATAAAAATGTTATTAGGAAAAGTGAATAAATTAGATTTTTTTTTAAAGAACAGTGAAACATTGTATTGAAAACGGCTAGACAATAATTATTTGCAATATTTATAATTCTTACCATTTTTATTTTTATATGATCCTATAGGTTGCACTGTATCTTGAAATGTGGAAACATCAAATTTCTCCTTTAATGTACTTGGACCAGCGAAAACCTTTTCCATTTCCGAGTCCAAGAGAACTTCATTGGGATCTTCATTTCCACCAGACTGTAAAGGACCATGTAAAAGCATTTAATATTGCAGTGAGTAAAAAAAATATTTAAGCAAAAAAAAAAGAAATAAAGCAAAAGTATTTATAAGTATTAATTTATGGCATTTCCATACAAGCAAATCTTTAGTAAAGGAATTTAAAGGTTGTTCAAAAAAAGGGGGCGAGGAACACCTGCTCCCCTTTTGCTTGATATGAATGTAAACAGTACGAAAACCATCATACAAGCTAAATATTATTGCTTACAGTGAAACTTTCATTTCAAACGTTTCCGCAGAGCAATTACTAGCACTACTATTTTTTTATTTTACAATTTTTATTAATAATAAAAATTTTTTTCAAATTTCACGTTATTATATTCCATCTTAATTTAATCAAATTTAATAAAAATATTTTGAAACACTTATTTTGTAGATCCAATTTTCCATTACGCACAATTTAGTGAAAATATTTAATTAATTATATTTTCTTATTAGCAAAGAATTGGGAAAATTAATCAAAATAATTATGATTAAAAGTTGAAGAGAAAGTTCATTTTTTTTATTGATTATGAAACTAGAAATGAATAAAAACTATTTCGTTTGCGGCAAAATTTTTTACGAAATTCAATTAATTTTTCCCAGCAATAGTAAAAATTATTATAGTTGCCATTAATTTAACCTTTTCAATATGGTTTTTTCTCGCTTCAATCACTATAAAATGGCAAACAATTTGTTTGTTGGGAATGAATATCGTTTATATGTATACTCTTTACAAAATTATTGCATACCTTTAGGAGCTTTAGTAAGGATTCTGTTTAAAAATTATAAAAAAAATAAAATTTAAATATTGTTTACTAAGGGAAATACGAAAAGGACTAGCAGGTATAATTCGATAAAGTTATCACTAAATTAATCAAATAAACATCCTGGTAAAGTTCTTCAATTTGCGGCCGAAGGAGACTAAAAAGCTTACGTATACCTGCTGGAGAATGATGGTTGCTGGTCATTGTTTGCAATGAAATAAATCATAAATAATACTCTATTTGCCGAAAAAACATAAGTCTGCTTATTTCATTCATAAAACAAACATTATATTAATTTTGCTAGAAACTCATTTAACATAAATGACTGCTTGCACAGTAAAGGAAATAATTCAACACAGTTAGCCAACTTCTAATTTAGTTCCGTATAGGATAATCATTTATATATACATAAATATATCAAATATATCTAGTCTTTTACTTGCTTAAAAAAAAAAAAATGTTACACATTCGTGGAAAATAATTCCGATTAAACGAGCTTAAAGAAACCGGTTGGAAGGAATATGTTTCATGGCAAAACTCATATTTCCGTTACTAAATTTTTCCTTTAATAATCTTTTTAATTATAATAATCTTTTTTAATGAGTTTTGCTATATAAAACTAACTAAAAATTAATTGGCGCCCAAATAGTTCGGTCGCTGCAATAGATTTACTTTCCACTCAAAGTTTAGCTTTATAATATGCTATAAAAAAAAAATCTTTAGCAAGTAAATTCAACATTCAGGTTAACTTGTAGGTTATACGAGTAAATAATAATTCTTGGTTGTTTCAGCCACTCCATGTAGTGTTCATGTTGTATAGCCGTACTAAAAATGTGTAGTTAAACTTACACAAAAATAAATTGTTCGAACTCAAAAGCACGTGTAACTGGCAGCTCTATCGTTTAAAGAAATATGTGCACTATAAATATTAAAGCTTATAACCTTTTATGCTTTCCGAACACTGTTCATCTTCTACATGTTTCATTATATCGGACATCTTTAAATCTATTCATACTGACGGTTTGACCTCGAAAAATTCAATAGAATTGAAAATTGTTTTTGTGGGAAAAGATTCATACATTGCAAGGCAAAGTTGTCTGAACTTCTAGATGTATACATACATACATACATACGTACTTATTTAATTCCATATTATTTATTTATATTTTTACTGTGTTACCAAATCTTCTATTGTTATTAGTGTTAGTTTTATATATAGTTTTACTAGTGGGTCCGGCCCGCGTTGCTGATCCCCAACTTTTATTTTATTTTGAACTATGTATATCTCGGAGAAAATCGAATTCAAAGTTTTTACTTATTTATAATAGAAAAAAATGTTTTATTCAAAAATCCAAAAATCGAAATTGTAATAACGCAGATAGTTTATTTTTTTTTATATTTTAAAGTGCAAAAATTTAAATTTTTATAATAATAAAGTACTAATTAACGCCGTTACATACCGATTAAGCACTCAACTCTTTCAGCGAAAGAGTGTTGCGCCATCTGCCGGACGAACACTCCTCACAGTCCGTATATCATGTATATAAAATTTGGTCAAAATCGGTTTAGTAGTTTGTGAGTTTATCGATCACGAACATACACGTCATTTTTATAGAGATATAGATAGATGAGATATGTACATAGATATAGATATAGATATTTACTGCAATGCTTCTTGATAAACTACGTTTTTGGTTTTGCCTTCATTAGTGAATACGAATAATGATGATGGGTTACTAACGCGTGAGCATCCAACACATAATTGTCCATGTGAAAAGCATGGTGCTTCAAGATTCACTCCACATACTTGCAGCGATTGACCTTGGGATTTATTTATAGTCATAGCAAATGCCAGGCATACTGGAAATTGTATGCATTTAAGCGAAAACGGCATATCTGCGGGCATTATTGGTATACGTGGAATCAATAAGACTTCACCTTTGTACTTTCCGGTTAATATAGTTGATTCTATAATGTTACTCAATAATTTGTTTATAACTAATCTTGTTCCATTACAAAGCCGGGCTGGATTTAAATTGCTTAATAGAATTATTGGTACATCAATTTTTAACTGCAGCATGTGAGGTGGAGTTCCTGGCAACTCAAGCCAATTTAAGAATTCAATTGGGTAATTAATAATTTCGCCAGGATCATTAACACAATCAATGGATTTATATGTTTTTATATATTTAAATGCTTTGCAATAAACACATAATTGATCCATACTACCGATTTTAATATTGGGATGGCCACTGTAATCAATTCTCGGATTGTAATTAAAGAAATGCGACTGGTATTTTATACTCCTGCTCTGGAGGCTTTTCTCGCAGCACGTTGTTGATGGCGTAAAAGTGCCATTCGATTCCTGGCTACTTCGTTGTCTTCTGTGTGCTTCTTTTGTAACTGCTATAAGCGCTGCACACTTATATGACGTGTGTGCCGTGCACGGCGACCAAGATTTGTACGTGTGCGTGGTATTTTGTACTGCAATATGCGTTTAATTAATTTATTAATTTTTTAAAATTTTTTTTTTTTTATTTTAGTTTAATTTTTTTTTTTTTTTTTGAAAACAATTATTATAACTTTGTATATGTGTTAGGAAATGTATTAACTCTGGTGTTGTTCCAGACAACAATGAAAGTAATGGTTCCGGTTTGTTTTTTTTAATTAAATTTTTTTTTTTAGTTTAATTTTTTTTTTAGTTAATTTTTTTTTTTTGTTTGTTAGTGTTGGTGTAGGGAGTCAGTTATTTTATTATCCTATCTATTGCTTGTTTAATTTCTCCAACACCTTTGAATTAAACAATTAATTTATTTTCACTAACACGAGGGATTTAAACAAAATAAACTTCAAACGGCGCCACACGTAGATTAAGCATTAACCGTCGATTAAAGACCAAACGCCGCCACACGGCGAATTAGCCCTAAACGCCGATTAAACACCCAACGCCGTCGGCGAAACACGGCATAGTCTTATCGCGCAAATAGAAATTAAAAAACAGAGACATTTATTTACTTTTCTGTCGGACAAACTTAAAAGTTACATAAGGACACTCCTCACGGCCCATAGATCAGGTATATAAAATTTGGTCAAAATCGGTTCCGTAGTTTTTGAGTTTATCGATCACGAACACATTTCATGCATTCATTTATATATATATATATATAGATATAGATATATGAATATCATTTATATATTATTGGATGAATTAATAATACAAAACATACATCCTTTACCACCTCAAGGGGCTCCATAAATTTAATACCTTTTATAGTCTGTATTGAAACAATTAATAATATTCAATAATTAATATGTATATAATAATTAACAATTAATAATTAATAATTCGATCTGGAACATTAGCAGTACGATTAACAGCAAATATAATTGCAGGACACTTTTAATGAACTTTCTTAGGAAGAACAGGACCTTTATTATCTTTAATATCTATAAGAATAATAATTATTACACAAATAGCTTTATTAATCTTAGAATCACCAGTAGCCATAATTCAATCTCATGTATTTGCAGTATTAAGAAATTTCCAGTGAAACTGATCGTTTAATATCACCTCATTCAAATCATGCATTCCTCTTAGTAGACTATAGCCCATGACCCCTAATTGATTTAGTGGGAGTTATAACAATAGGATTAGTAAAATGATTCCATCAATATGATTTATCATTATTTTTATTACAAGATATTATTAATATTTTAAATATAATCCAGTGATGACGTGATATCGGACGAGAAGGAACATTTCAAGGATTACATATTATCATAGTAGTAAAAGGACTAAAATGAGGAATAATTTTATTTATTTTATTAGAAATTTTATTTTTTATTCCCTTTTTTGAGCATTTTTTCATAGTAGACTTTCAGCTTCAACATAATTAGGAAAAAGTTGACCTCCTATTGGAATTAATATATATATGTATATATATGAGAAATTGAATATTTAGCGAAAAATATTGCTGGAACAAAAAACGGTGGAAATCTTCTCACACACAAAACGTAAGAAAATATTTTTACTTAACAAATAACATGCGTAGACGTAACAAAATATACAGTCCCGCTTAAAAATTACGTAATAAAGTTTCCCACGGTATACAAAACAGTGATATGTATATATTATATTAATATAGTATATATTAATATAATAATATAATATAATATATACTCCTAGATTAATATAAGATGAAATGAAAATACATTTGAGATAAATATTTTTACTAAACTAAAGAAAATCTTTTAATATCCTGATACTAGCATGAGTACGAGGGTGAGGTGAAAAGTTTCTGGCCTGATAAATAGAAACAACTTATTTTTTTTTTTTTTAGTATTAAAATTTTTTATTCTATTACCGTCTGTTGGTTAGAACGATTATCGATCTGAGTGTTCATTTTTTATTGTGGAGCAATTTTCCGTTACGTAAAGTAATATAAACGGTGAAAATCTGAAGAAATTGGGACGCTTCTTTTTTTCTTTGTCGAATTGGAAATACCGTGTGCAAGAAGCCTCGAACACAAACACTAACAAAACAAGGTTGCGACATCATCATCGGCTCAATGAGTTCTTCACTCCTGTCTACCATATCCATACCCCCAAAAAATTTCAGCTCCATTGAGCCATTTAAATTAACGACATTTAATGTCGAGAAAAATCACTTTTTGGCTGAAAGAAAATTTTAATTTTTATTAATTTTTCTCTGTAATTATCATTTAGATAGAAATAATGTACGAATAGCAAAGATAAAGAAAAATTTGTATAATTAATTTGATTAATAATTGGATTTCAGCTCCTGGCACACAATCAGCGTGAAGGCCGTGGAGTTGTAATGATAAAAACTCTGTTAAAAAAATTGTAGCGAATTCATAAAATCTCAAAGTGGCAGTTCAAGCCTCCATGCAGCTAGGAAAGAGTGCAATTTTGACACCTTATAAATCGATAAGGTTGAAAATATTTTATATAAAAAAAGATTTATTGAAATTTTATTCTCTTTCTTTGCTGTGTGTTTAGCAAGTCTACGAGTGTATGGCAACAAAGAAAATAAATAGGAATAAATAAATATTGAGAATGATCCAAATAATAATAAATTTTATTAAATGTCGATAAATTTTACTGTTTACAAATCGTTAAGAGATACACTTTCGTCTATAAAATAGCAAGAACATTAATCAGGTGGGGAATGATTAGACAAGCATGTGAGAATTCATTTTTATATTAATTAGATGGCATAATTTTGCGATAATTTCGATGTGACTAAAATACTACAAGTAGTGGCATTCTATGAGCGACTTTAAATCGTTAACAGCTAAATTAGATTTAAAGGTTTTGATTTTCAGTAGAAAAATAAATAAATAATTAAATTTATATTACAGTATATATGTAGAGAATTTTCAAAAATTAAATTTCATCTCAATACTAATTTTGAGCCGTTTATAGCAAAACTAATTTAAATAATTTTGGCTAGACAACTCGAAAGCAGTCTTTTTTTGTAATCAAAAAGAACTACCGTCTTCAAGTCCCTGTAGCAACATATGCTTCAAATGTCAGATCGTATAATGCTATAGCCTTGGAAAGAATTTGATTTTTAGCTTTTATGATATACAACTAAAAAAAAACGTATTAAAAAATATTTGATCTTTTTTAAGATTAATTGCATGCCGTTTAAATGCTATAATTAAATCTAATTTTCATTTAAAATCCTCCCTCCTTTACAGAGAGCCACCTCAAGGCCATAATTACAGTGTGCTTATTAATAAAAGTTTTTGTTATTTGGAAGTATTGTCGCGTTTTACACTAATCAGTCTTTAACAAACATTGACACAAGTACATGTAAATAATAAATTTCATTTAGAGTGTTATTAATATCATTGCCATGAGACGTTGAATATACTATACCATATTTCTATGAAATTTATTGTCACACTTAACAAAAAATATTTACAATAATACAAAAAAAAAAAAAAAACAATTTTGTAAAAGAAAAAAAAAGGAAAGTAAACAAATTAATGAGTAAGAATTAATTTCTCTGAGCCAACACCTACTTATTAATTTAAAGGTGTGAAGGATTGTTGGATATTCTTAAAGGCACTGCTATTCAGCTTGACTAGTTTAAGCTTTAATAGTTTAGCAAAAGTTTTTCTTTTACCGATTTACTTTTACTATTCACATGATTTTGCATGCCCTACATGAAGTGTAAAAATTCTACAGTAATTTATTTGTCTATTACAAGCAACAAGTTGGTGCTTGGAAACTGTGTTGGCGAACTTCATCTATTAAAGAAATCCATTAATTAAAAAAATGTGCATTTAAAAAGCTTTTATAACGTTAAATGAATTTGACATTTTCTTTTGAATTTTTTGTTTTAAAATAATCTTCTCATCTGTCGATAAGTTTGCAAGTAACAACTTTGTTTGTAAGTTCTATAAGTTCTGTTAAGCCAAAATTATGCCGCTCTGTGACGGAGTTTGGGCGACTTCAGCGGAAAAAACAGATAATGGAAATTTTTTTAAAGACATTCTTGTGGCACATTCTTTTTTAAACACATTCCAAAAGAAGCTAAAGGTTGACGCCATATGACTAGATGTATCAGAAAACATAAATAATAATGCATTCAAAAATTGGACTAATGGAATGAGCTATATAAATCGTAACCACATAGGACACATACCGATATTATGTAAAAAGAAAGTCCCTTAAATGATCCAGCAGATTATAATAAAGAATTTCATTATAAAAATATTTCTTTCTTATATTGTCATACATCGGTTATAGCTGACTTTAAATCGAACTCCGCTAACCGATTCCATGTAGCAGTTATAGCTGTGTGTGTGTATCCTGTGTAAACCATGAAATGGATAATTTATCTGCTTCTGGAACAAAAAAAAAATCTAACTAAACTGTACTAACTTCATTTTGTGGATCACCTACAGAAACCTAGTGGTTTCTTCCAATTGCGAAACACCATCAGACGACATTTCGCCAAGTAGCTGCACCCGCTGATCCTTTCATTTGTATCATCCCCAAATGATGTAAAAAACACATTCACTTCTTCTTCTAACCCATTGCATCTTGTCTTATATTTATTGTATCAGTCCATATTATTCATACTTTGAGTCCTGAGGACCAAACTATTCAAGTAGTCTGAGGCAAGAATAAAAATTCCTTTAAAAATTTCCCCATGAAAATATTTGTTTGTTAAGTTTTTTAATTTTCCCTTTTTATATCCATTATATATTTGCTTTCATGTGAATAGTTGTAAAAAATAAATAATACTGTAATAACTTCAAGGTGATTCAAATTCTACATAACATAAATACTTTCATAATTCGATGCTAAACTGTCATGCAAGTATTACAAACCTGCAAAAAAAGTCCTTTTTCTTATTTGACTAACAAATTGTAATTAACAGTATCCTTAACTCAACTGCTTCAGTAAGCTGCAGTCCTTTTTTGATTATTTGCCTAAATCATTGGAAATAATATAATCTATATTTATTTTGTTAAGGTAATTTAATAAATATAAAGTAAAAAATATAAAAAAATGTAACTTAAAAGTTTAAGTACGTAAAACTATTTATACCGCCAAATTAATTACAAGGATATGAAAAATCAGAACCAGTAACGATTTTGCATCATTCCCAACATACTTTAATAACTAAACTCCCACATCTTGATATATATTTATTACAAGTTATTTATAATATAACGAATCTGTACACTCTGTGCAGCCAGAGTTTATGTAATATGAAGCTGTTGTAGACTGATTTATAAGGAAAGTTAAATCAAAATACTTTACGGGTGTGTGTAATTTTATAAAAATAAATTCAAAATGTTTTGCTCGTGCTTGTCTACTTACAATTATTATTTAATAACATCAAGAGTACTTTCAGCAGACACTGATGGATTATTTAAAACATCAAACAGTACATGTATGGCTGCATGTATGCACGTATGTATGTGTAATGGCTTGATATAATTACTATCTATTTTGTTTGGTTTTGTTCTTTTTTGGGAGAAAATTTCAATTTATCAAGGTCTCCGGCTGTATGCAATCTATTATTGTCCTTCTAGTATACGAATAGTTGGAACAACCAATAAGAAAAATGTTTTACATTCACATACATGCACGTTTGTTTAGGTGTGTTTCAATTTTTCTTCTATCACATAAATATTTTTTCACATTTCTGTATCAAATATGCCATTAATGACCTTGATGTCTTGAATTAAAATTGCTTTTTTTTCATTTTTATTTTCATTTCAAAGAAAAAAAATTTTTCATTTTTTCCACACACAATTTTCAGTTAAATTCAATTGCATATTTTTTAATTCGTGTACATAATGTATATTTTTTGTAATATATTTAACAATATATTTAATAATATATTGAATAATATATTGTAAAAAGAACTTCCTTAATAAATTTCGTTTGCACTTGTATGGCAAAATAAATAAAACAAAAAGAAAGTATACTTTTAGGTGCGTTAATATCGTTTAAGTACTAGACACTTTGAATAACTGGCAGATAACTACAATATAAAGGTATGCACACATCACTTATACAATTGGTAGTTTTGCTGGCTTTTGCCTTCAACCATGTTATACGATTCTTTCTAAACTAAATATTCTCCTTTAATATTGAACCATAAAATTTACTCTTCCACTGTTAAGTGTGCTTGGGCACATAAGCGTTTCCTGTTGATTTGCGCCAGTGTTTTGATTATCAGACATTCTGGCGCTTATTACTAAGCCAATTAAGTTTCTAAGAAATTGTAATAAGATAATCGCGAATTCGCATAAAGGTGAAAGCAGCATAAAATTGTTTATTTATGGTGCTGTAAGTCGGCTACAAGCAACAAACTCTGTTGTTAATAGTTCAGATAAAATGTTTTGTGCAACCAGGTGTTGCTCTACTTCCGCTTATAAAACAAAACTGTTATATTTTAACAGTTAATAATTCTAGCTGCAAATGTACATAACTGTATTGCGCATGCTCTCAATTAACAGCTGTTTAATAAGCCGCTTATGAATATTCGCATAGTCAAGGATTTTCATTTTATTCGCCATCATTTACGTTCATTTTACTACACACACACTTGCCTACTCACATATACTATACTATTTAAATATTATTTTTGTAAGAATGTCGTTATACAAATGTAGGTCTACCGTACGAGTATATTGGTTTTCATGTCTGCAACTTAATTTAGCTATCTTATGCTTAAATAGTGACGTAAGTAAGAAATGTTCGTATGCCTTCAACACGTAGCTCGACTTGTTGTTGTTAGAGAAATGATTTCGGGCAGCAAGTTTTATTGGTGCAAGAAATTAGTGCTTTTAACTAAAAAGGCTTTAACTTGCAAGGAACAAATTTTCAAAATTATTGTCATGGCTTTTGCAATAAATTTGTCTAGTTAAAGTTTTATTAATAAAGCAACTTAAAATGTAAACAAAAAAATTATTTAAAAGAACTATTTGCAAACGGATTTTAGACCAGAATGAAATATATTTAAATGATAGCGTTAAGATATTATACTTTCGATTCTATATAAATATAACTGGGAAACTGAGGAAATTAATTTTAAATTTAATTTACTACTCTCAGATATACTGTTCGATTCTTACTTCGATTTTCAATATTTTTTTCGATTTTTCTACTTCAACCTTTTTTTAAATTATTTTATTTATAACAAATGACTTATCAAAATAAAACTTTAAAAATTATCCTCGATCACACCAAGAATTTTGATATGTGTATTCGCTCACACTTGCCCATATTAATACTGTTAACTCCTGTTACGTTTTTTACTTCATAACTGAGAAGATGAAATGGTATTCTACGACTTCTTTTATATATTTTTTTTTATTTATGCAGCTTTCTAAATTATAGTATAAAGGTCATTTAGAAATGAAAGTTTCGAAATGCATTTTTATCGACATGAATTGTTTTTAATGCAAGAAATGTTTCAATTATTCTGGCTTAAATTCGAAAAACTTATATAATATAAAATTACTGCGACTTTAAAAGCAAGTTAAATCAAGAAGGAAAAAGTTTTTTAAACAGATATTAGTTTATAAAATTTTAATATTTTAAAAAATTTTAAAATGGAAATTTTCATAGCATAAACGGAGACGTATTTGCCAATTTTTGCGATGCAAACACTGAAGGCAGAGCAGATATTTGTGCTATCAATTCCATTTGTAAAATATAGCTACGGAAGAAAAGAGAAGAAAGGAGAGTATAAATGTATGCACTAAACATGCTCAAGCGATACACGAGATGTGAAAGGACTTCACAAGGACATGCAAAAACTTATGAGCGTTTTTTTTTCATTTTTTGACTGCCGCTGGTACAGATTGATCTTACTACATTCCCCCTTTATAGAAATGAACTTACGAAAAGTTATTTTGGTACAGATATAGCTGATATTTAGAGCGGCCGTGCACGACATCGAAAGCGAGAATATGGTCTCCTAATCAGCTGCCAATTCCGACAAGCGTACAGAGCGTACTTGTATGTACATTATATTTGCTAATCGGTTATCGGCAATAACTAGCTATTATTAACAAATATTTAATAATTTCTTTTTTCTAACAAAATTCGTTATTAAACTTCAATTATTTTCATTGAACGAAATAATTATTTTAGGCTTCTCTGAAACCAAATAAAAATTTGAAAATTATTTTTTCTTCGCTACCAAAAATATTTTAAATAATTTAAACGAATCGTAAATATCCGCCCTATAATGTTCTGCCTTTTTTGTTTTTATTTTAAAACTCTTTTCCTACCAATTTATTGTCTGAAAAAATGTTATGAATAAAACGCTTTCACTAGCGATAACGTTTAATTGTAAAGCTTTAACAGTTTCCTTAGCAGTGGTAATTAAAATTTAAATCCACTCGAAACAAGTGTTTCGTTAAGGAAACCAAAATTCCCTTAACGAAAGTCACACTTCTTACACACTTAACTCACGACAACTAAATGCTACGTAAATTTATGAGGCCACATCCAAAGGTAAGTATCTTCACACGTTCGTACTTGAAAGCATATACACACACATTCCCCAAATACTGTAGAATGACGTAGAAAATGTTAAAGAAAGACATCCTTTCAACTGGCTCTTGTGGTACTTATCAATGTAGTCCTACCTGTCTACCTTTTTGCACTTCACTCTTTTTTTTAATAAATTAAATTTAAATTAGAGAAAATAAAATATTATCAAATATACACATGTACACTAAGCTTGAAAGCTTCAGCTCTTGCTCCCCTCTGCTGGCTGGCTAAATGCAACTGCTTTATAAAAGCACATTTAACAGAAAGCTTAATGCATACCGTTTGAAATGTTAACAGACAGAGTAAGAGTGCTTAGAAAGTAAAAAGTTTCACAGCATGATATGAATGTGCTTGTAGGTGTATTCCTGGGATTCTCTTGTATTGTAATTTTTAATTTTGATAAATGTTTATCTCTACACATGCACACGGTCAAGGCCACTCAAGGCCAAATGTAACTTATGGTTTGTGTGTTTATTAGTGTGCGAAAGTGCCATAGGAGAAAAGGTTTAATTAAAATTTACCAACACTTGTATGATTGATTATTTTATATAGAAATATTCGCGACATAAAATTTGATTTACAACAAATTGCTTATCTAAAATAGTTTTTATTAATTCGAATTATTTTCAGTAGAGCTGTTGGGAGCAAAACTATTATTTATAACAGCCTCTTCTAACGACATCATAAATTTGGCGAACACAATAAACTATTTGCTTTCTGTTCCAACATTTAATTTTTATTTTCGCCTAGTAGACAATATATTTTTTGTATGAGATTTAATAATGGCTTGTCGCTGAATAGGAAAACTTAATAAAAATTTCCCTTTAAATAAAATAATGACAATATACGATTAAAATAATTGATCTAAGCATTTTTGGTTATTTGTAAGCGTAAGTGAACATTCATTGTACGTTTTGGCTTTGTGATTACAATATTTATCTGAAATTCTGCAATCCTGGCAACTCGAGGAATTTTCAGGAACTTTTGCAAATCTTCCGTGGAGATAATTTTGCTTTTACAGACGAACTCTACGACTAATTAAAGTACTTATTTCAAACCTTTACTTGCTTGGAAGTAACACCTGTTGTAGTCTGCTTTGATTATATTAATTGTAAACTTATACATGATATTTACGGCTTAGTTTGTGGATTTTCCACAAATAGAAACATTTAAAAGATATGAAAATTGTTTATTGAACTGGTGCTATTGAAAATTTTCAATGAAATATCACATATATAGCTTTTACAATTTTTCTTTCCTTTACAAAAATTTTGATGGTTGAGCGGACATATAAGGATCTTTGAAAAGATCCTTTGAAAACTTTTTCCATTATCCTTTTGATTTATTTTCTTATGTATTGTTCCTTATATATTAAAAAACAGATATCGAGGCAGTGTTTCAGATCTGCTTTATAAGCTTTGCTATACTACTAAATTATTTTAGGTTCTTTTTTAGGCCAAATATGTTTAGCTAGCGGAGAAGGCCAAAAGCCTGCAAAGTTGGCTTGAGTGGAATATTGCTACCCTGAGTGTAAGCGATTAGATAAAAATTTTCCTATAGTTTTCTTTAGGCAATAATAGTCATCTCATACATTTCACACCATGCTAATGGAAATTTTCTTTTGGGAAGTAGAGACTTAACCAGCCCGTAATTAAACCAAAGGAAAGGTATACTTAAATTAAAATGCAAAAAAAAAATATTAAAACTTCAATAAAACTTACTATTCAACAGCAAAAAAAAAACAAAAAACTGGAAAAATATTTTTCATTCAAAAATAAATTAAAAATAAATTAAAAATAAAACGAATAAAATAGATAATGAAAAATTAAATTTTTATATCAAAAATTATAAACTTTCATTTGAAAAATAAATTTTTATATACATGCGCCTCCGTAGGCGAATTAATCATGGACAGCCTACTAAACTGGAGGTCGTGGATACGATTCCTGCTTAGACCCTGAATGGTTTCTAAAGGACAAGTGGAAAGCTTTGCATGTTGAATTGTTTATAAAAAAAGAGGATAAATGCTCTAAACTATTGTCGGAGGATATTTAAGAAACTCCTGACATTTTAGCAACTTGAAACTATAATTTTTTTTCAAGCAAAACCACAAAGAAAAATTTATAGAATCCAGAATCAAACTAAGCAAAATATAGATTTCATCATTTATGAGGAATTTTATAATTCAACGGAAATTTTCTAATGCCAAATTTATTACTCTCTCTTAAATACCACATTGCAGCAAAACACCAAAAATTCTTTAGGTCATTAAGATATATATTGGCACTAAATGAGATTTTGCCAGAGGTGAATGTTACGTCTGCCAACGGCTGGTCATAAGCATTAGCTAACAAATGGAACATGCAACAGTGGCCTTGGCCGTGAGTATTGATTTTGTTTAGTTTCTGTATTCTTATTAAAACCAAACATGTGTTTGTATGAAATTTTATTGAAATACTCGTAGTAGATAATTGCTTAAGACTTGTGTGTGTGTTGGCAGAACGAGGAAATTTCAAAGGGAATACAGACCAACATTTATTGTGGGGGGAATATATCCACAAGCAATTCTTTGCAGTAAAATTGTGGCTGAGATAACAATTTATTTAAAAAATGGAAAATATTTTACAAATCTAAATTTTACATTTTTCATAACACCTCCAATTATTACATTCAAAAGTGCCATTTTCCTTTGCCCACCTGGGCACACTGTTTGAACTTTGCTGGCACCTTACCTGTCATAAGGCATACTGGTTTGCCTTTCAGCTTTTAGATTTAAATATTATTTTAAGCTGATAAAATATTACAAAATATTTTTAAATTTGTAGAGAAAATCTTAAATAATGACAACCAAAAATATAAAAAAATATTTTTATTGTGAAAAATGGCGAGTAGAATCGCCGCCCCTTTTTTCTTACTTGTAATGTATATGATTTGAAGTCATTGCGTACAGAAAATGAATCTGGAGGAAAGCCATTTTGGAATTGCGTGCATGCCAAAGTACGATTTATATTAAAATAAAAATAAAAATCATTCCACTTAGCGCATCCTGTGGCGACACAAAAGGCCGATTTGCCAGTGTCTCAATAATTAATTTGAATTTAGCTACATGAGAAAATAAAATGATAATGAAAGACAGATATATTCCCGTAGACTTTGTGATTTTTTAACTGTACACCTGCGCATGCGTTACATGATTCCACTTAAAAAGTCCACATGCAAAATAGTTCAGAGGTATTAAAATGCACCAACGAACGGCAAGCGAACAGGACAAATGAAAGAACAAGTTGAAGGACAAATTGAGCCGCTCAGTTGGAAATCACTCCCGCTGCTATTTGCCTGATTAATCTTTGGAAACATATTTCGAAAGCGCTAGTTATTCACCGTAAACTGTACTAAATTATCCATTTTCCCTATACCGTCAGCAAACGGTCGGTCAACTTTAAAGACATATTTTGATTCATTAGACGCTCGAGGACAGCAATTTATTATATTCGTGTACAGAATTATGTTTTCTAATCAAATTGCGTTTTTCTCACGTTAAGCTTTATATATTGCATAACATATCAACTGCAGGCTGCAAGTTGCCACCTTGAAAAAGTCAAAGCCATTTTCTTAATAGTTTTTATAAATGTCTGTATCAAAAATTAAAACATATTTTCAAATAAATTTTTCCTTTTAAATAAAACTGCTAAAATACTGGTATTAATTTTTGATACTTTTGAATACTCATAACGAAGTGGCTCAAGTACCAGCAAACTCCACTTTTCCTCAGTAAATTTTATTTTTCTCCCCTTTTCCGACCGTGAAAAAGTTCATAACAAGTTTTACTCAATCACGTTATCAAACAAAATACTGCCTATAATTGTAGTCATATTATGATGACAATATAGCCTTCCTGGACATGACATTTAATATATAAGAAAATTTTTTTCTATAGATTTTTACAAAATATTTTTGGATTTCAATTTATTAGTTCTTTAAATTTATCGCTTAAAATATGATGTAAAATTTAGTAAAAACTCTGCTGGCAGAATGTAATATTTCCTTAACAAACATTCGCCAATATTTCTACGTTAAGTATCGAAAATTTACATTAACGAAGATACAATACTATCTCTCTCTCTCTCAAAATCTTCAGTATCTACTAATTTATCTCAAGCTTTAATTATTCTAATATTTTAATGTTTTTGTAACAAATGAGAACATCGACAAAAACAAGGTATCAGTGACAATTATGAATTCCCTAAGCGATACGTTAATAGTATTTGGAATCTATATGTATAAATATCATTAAATAAATGATAAATAAAAAAAGCATAATTTAATTAATAAAATTCTGTTAGACGAGCACACTAAAAAATTTAAAAAAAAGCTAATTTTGTGATTTATAATTTTAGGATTATTTTAATGCCTAAACTCGCAATATTAATATTCAGTAAAATATTAATTATTTATTACTTTTTTCTTTTTAATTTAAATGGGATTAATATTATATAATTATATATTTCAAATTTCAAAATATAGCGAATCTTTTTCATTATTTTCATCAATTTTTGAACTGCTGTAACTTTTTATCGACTTCCCCGAACTTGGTTTTTGGGTCAATTAAGCTTAACACCTGACCTTTCCACCATTATATGGTATGAGACAATGTGATTGGTAGCACTGGATATATACGACTGCAACTACATACTATATATCAACAAAATACGAAAAGACTTTTTTGGCTACCCAATAAAGTGCTACCACTTTAATATTTGCCAAGATAATAGAAAACAAACTTGTAAGAAATATATCTCGAACTCAGTAAAATGAAATAAATTCAAATAAAATAAAAAAATATTAAAGAATTTCGTTTTCACAAAATAGTTTCAAGTATTTATTTGTAAAATAAAATTATTGTTTATTATTCGTTCAGCGTGCACATTTTCAATTAAACTTTTTCGTTAGGGTAGCAAAAAGACTTCTCGATTATATATTTTTATTGAAAATTTATTACTAATGATTTAAGACTAACTTTAATTAGTTTTAAAAGGGAACTGGACAGAATTGAAGATTAATAGATTCTATAAATAATTTTTATAAAATAATTTAATATTTATTTATAATGGTTTATAATGGTGATTTAAGATTGTATTTCATTTGCTTTGTATTTATAATTTATTAATTAATTTAAGTTCCATGGAAAGAGTTTCGTTTCAAAATTTTATGCAAAATTATACAAGATTAATAGTGTTTTCACACTGAGGATAAAACCTGGCTTTAAAACAAAACTTGGTTTTAGCTTTAAAACCAATCCTTTAAACCTGGTTTTACCATACAAAATAATTCTCATAAAACCATTTTAAAACATTTTTTGAATTGGTTGAAAGTAGATTTTATGAAATACAACCTTGTTTTATACAGTACATATTCAGTGCTACCAAGTTAGAAAGATTGAAAACAGCTGATAATTCATTTACATTCACAAATATTCATTCACAAAATCATTTATTTGACAAACTGTATTTAAAAACCTGATTTTTTCAAAATTGTATGTGAACACAAAATCAGCTTTTTGTAGGTTTTAAGTTAAAACCAGATTTTAACTTTAGGTGTGAACACACTATAAGTAACAAAAATTGAAAATCTGTGAATAAGTGATTGAAAAACTATTTTGCGTTTAATATTTTATATAAAAATGCTCTTTCCCGAGGTGATTTCAAGAAAAAAAAATTATTTGAAGATTTTACACAAAATACTTTCAATCGGTACACAATCGATACAAATCGCGATACACTTAACAAATGTTGTGCAAATGGTATAGGAAAAAAAATATTCGCTTTAAATAATAAATTGGAAAGTATATTCATATACTTCAATAACATTGACAGGGTGCTATGAATTTTCACCATGCAAGTGGTGGTGGCAAGTTGCTGAAAGAAAGATATCAGCCCTCAAATCCCTGCTAGTCATGAGGAGATTATTTAAGTTTTTGATTTTTATGCTTAGCAAGGAGAGTAGCTTTTGATCATTTAATTTGTAATGAAGAACAAAGATTTTTCTAAAGGTCCTTTGACCTGTGATGTGAGGCAGCACTTAAACTTAACTACAAAATAAGCCAAAGAAACTTTCATGTTCTAAAGAAAAATTTAGATTGACATTTTTCATTTACAAAATTTCCACTATTCAGTAATACATTGTTCGTTCTAAAGTGGTTAATTAAAAAAATTTTTAAACATTTCTCCTCTTAGTCCTGAAACAGAGTTGTATTCATTAGTATTAAAAATATTTGTATACGTACCTTTTTGGTATGAAAACCCAGAAATGATAGTTTCCGAACATTATTTTCATTCGATGAACCCTGACCGCTGAAACTCATGTTGCTTCACTTTGAGAGCCGTGTATGTGTTATATTTCTTATTAGATATGGTGCCTCCAGTATATTTGAAGGACTCGTTCAATAAAAGTTTACGGTCCAAAAATTTTGGTTGCGATTTTATAACCCTCTTTAGAAAATGTCGACATTAATGTGATGTATTTCTAGACAATTTGTAGCCCTTCTTTATATTGAAACTGCAAATAAAAATAAATGAAAATAATAATAAAATAATTGGTAAACAAGTATTAATAGTAAAAATAGTAATAGTAATAATAATAATAATAATAATAATAATAATAATAATAATAATAGTAATAATAACATTTTCTGCCTGACAAAGCCATTTTTGTAATTTCGCCATTATGCCAAGTGATTGCTTAATTAAAGTCACGCATTACGAGTACTTACATGTATGACGCAACTTGAAATAATCATCATCACTTTCATTAAGAACTTCTTATTAATAAAAGCACGCGACTTCAGTTACGCGATCAATTAAAGAGCAACTTGGTCGATCACATTGCATTGATGTGATCATCAATAATGTCATTGTTTTATATTCCTCTTCACTGTTGGCATACTCTGTTACATGTCATGCACAAACATAACAAAACTATAACTCATAAAATCGTACAAAAATTGCTTTTTAATAGTCTCAAATAAAACAAAAATTAATTCAAATCAATTTATTGACAGAGTGTGTTAATAAATTATAAATTTTTATTGCTTACAACAACAAATTGTAAAGCGACGATATACGCGAAACGGAAAAAAAGCATTATTTCCAATAGTTGTTTTTATTTATTTTAATACGCAAATTTTATACGAGTATATTTCCTTACGTCATCTGATTACGATATGCTTTAAGTTTTTTAAATCTGTCACTTTCTTTTAAACGCACTTTTGCTTTTATATTGTGCGATGAAGATTATCAGTTACAAACACTGTTACCAGAATTGGCGATTTCTCTATTTTTTGACGATTTTCATTTTGGACGATCTTACGTCCAAAAATGACGATCTTAAAGCCAAAAATTACGATTTTTCTAAATTTAAATTTTTTGATTTTAAAAGTATTTTTTGAAGAAAAGGACATAAACTTAACAGAATTTTTGATAAAAATATCCGAAATAAAAAGATGTGATACAAGTGCGGTATTCTCAATTTTAACAAAGTTTATATTATGATTTTATCACAGTCATCATTAAATGTCGAAAAGAAATTTACTCAGGCGAACTTAAATAAAACCAAAGTTCGCACTGTTATAAAAAAGAATACTTTCGAAGGCGTCTCAAAAGATACAAAGGACTATTTATAACTTAAAAAGTCAAACTGAGATCACACGATTTTTTATACAGTTCTTATTAGTGTACATGCTCTGTAGTTGTTCTGAAATAAAAGCGCCCTAATGTGCATACATTGAAATCGCTAAAAAAAAATTAATTGCAAAAATTACTCAACATTTTTGACGATCATTTGCATAAAAATCTTTATTATTTAACGATTTCTTCTCTAGAAATTCTGATGACAATAAAACTTTGCAAAACATAATTTCAGCCTTCTACAAGTCCTGGTATTAATTTTTGATATATAAGATATATATGAGTGTTAAATAATAAAAATATTTCAAGTACTGCTTTTCTAAACTATTAAGAGAACTGAAAGAAAAGGGTGTGCTCCCCAAGTGTGTTCTACTGATATTTAAATGAACTTTTTGGAGTTAAAAATATATTTGCCATGTAGTTCTTACATAAAAAATTTACTTATAGATCGTATTTAATATTTTGTTACTTAAAGATATCAATGAGTTAAAGTTAATTTTTATTAGTAATAAGGTAAGCGAATGAGAAGTTTAAGCTTTTGTAAACATCAATATTTTATATGGTAGAAAATTGGAATTTGTTGAAACGAAAAAATTGCTGAAGCCAACAACTTGACGGCATTTCCAAAATTGCTGTTCATTTCCTTTCTTCAGATGCTGTCAGCTGTGGTGGAGAGTAAATAATACGAGTGGTACTAAAGAAGATATTCAGGAAGTTCCTAATTGCATTTGTCTAACGATTTTCTACACATTTCTTAAAAGTATGCGATTACTTGCTCTGTAGTGGGTATCAAACAAAAAGGCCCTAAACAGTATTATATTCAGTTGATACATCGAAATCGGTAAAAAATCTATCGCAAAAATAATGCGAGTTGGGCCCTTCCTACTTGAGACGAACGATATCCTTGTATTCAGTATAAAAAACATAAAATACTAGTTTCTTCTTTTTTTCAAAAAAAATAATTTCTTTTGAACATTTAAAAAGTATCGATAAATACTGTCGTAAAAGTCAACAATAATAACCAATTTCAGAAGCAAATTTTCAACTTGTTTTCCTAAGTGCGCCAAAAAAAAAATTAAATAAATTTATCTTTTCGTACACATTTTCCACATGAAAGGAACATTATATATAAACATAAAATAACTTTCAATACGACATTTAATGTTGTGAAAAATTCTTATGACACATCATGAATGCGAACTAAACTCACACATATACATTGTTTATGCCATGATACTTTCATCGCACATATATGAAATTATTCCCTAAGGAAGGGGTCTGTGAGTCAATGGTGGCAGCGAGTAAAAATTAGTAGAGACCAAGAAATGTATTTTCCAAAGGATATAAAATGTTGAAAATTTATTAATAAATGTTATTTTGTGTTTTCTCTTGTTTAAGAAATGTTTAAGAGAGGTATTTTATAAAAACATTTTTCCAAAATTGTAAATTTATTACAATAGTTAAATATACATTTACAAAGTATATATATATATAATTACTTTCTATTCAAAATAATTGTTGGCGATTTAACGAGGAAGAGACTAGAATCTGGGGTGGAACGGGAATCACAAGATAAGCAAAGATAATTGTAGCTTTACATGAATGTATAAATTAATATCGAGAGCTTTTTTTCTTTCCTATGCAGACACCGCCAGCCAATAGAATACATTTTTGAAGGCAATGACTCTTAACTAATAAAGACAACAAAGTTAGTCAAGTTTTAATTGCATTTTAATGCGGGTGACAACTACTGTTTCTATACCAGAAAATATTAGTCACATACAAAATAGGAAGTCATACACTAGTTAGTATGGTAAATAGCAATATCATATTCGGTATAAGCATGCGCCAATTGCCAGTTTTATTGCTACAGTAGAATCTAGATAAATTTAAAATGTTTTCAAATTTTGAGGACTTTGTCGACAGCGCATTAACACTTTTATTTAACACTTTTTAAACTTATTAATTTTACTAATTATTATGAGAGGAAATGTTATGAAGGTGTGAAAGTAAAGCAAAAGTGAACTAGAGTCGGAAAAAATTCTAAATTCTTTTCTAAAGAGAGATTTCGCTACAGAAGCACGTGGAAAAACATGCCAAAGCTTTCATTTCATAAGCTCACAAATTGCCTATTGAATTAATATTGAATTAGTTTTCTATAAAAAGTGTAATATGTATCCAATTTTATTACAAATATATATTTTTCTATAACATATAAAGAAAGGAGAGGTGGAACGGCACATTAACAATCTTTTAACATAAAAAGTTCTTAAGCAAGCTCAAGCAGGCAGCAGGTAGGGAGCAGGCAGGGATCGCATATTTCATTTACACAAAACACAATCATTCATTCAATGGTTTATAGATGATATTATTTATTTATATATTTTTTTATTAAATAATTTTTTCAATCCATTTTTGTAACAGATTTTAATGTTTGCGAACGAAGCTCTCATATCCAGTCATTCTTTTACACCATAAAAATGCACAATTTCTTATACTATTACTTACTATGCCACAGCAGTATTAAATTTATTCCCGATTAGTAAGTACGCTGTTTGCTTTTTGCTGTTTGCTGCTTTAGACAATAACAAATAATAAAATGCATCGACGTGTATTAAAATAATAACCATTAAAATAACGTAGCACGTTCGTAGATAAAAAACACAATTTATTGATTTTTATTTCACTTCTTCCAACACTTGAATATAATTTAGTTTTTTCATATCCTTTCTAAGATTCTATACGTTCACACAAGCAAAACTGCTTATATATATTTTTTTATTTTTTTTATTTTTTTTATTTTTTTGTTTAGTTACTTTAATTAAATTCTTATTATCATGTTTTAATAATTTTTTTTAGCTTTCCATGATATTTTTATTAAAGATTTATTGAAAAAACACAATACGAAACGAAGACAGCGAAGGATACCGGCAAAGCAAATGCGGCGTACGAGAAAGAGAATGACACTGGCTGGTAATAAATATCGATTAGAACACGATGAGAGACAAAATCGATATGAACTTGTTGCTAAAGAAAACACATTGATTTATTCACCCCCAAAAAAAAAGCATTATTAAAAAATATTTAATAATGTAGTAAAAAAAATACACAGTAGAAAAACAAAAACAAAAACAAAAACAAAACCAAACACCAACAACTTTTGGATAACATTTTTGTTCTTCATAATATTCGTCGTGTGATAACGACAAAAACAATGGAAAAGAAACAACTTGATACTCTCTATTTTCATAATATGTGTGTGTGTTCGTATGTGGCTGTGTGTGTTTTCTCAGTGTTATGTAGCGAACTACATCTACGAATACATATAAAATTATTAGAAAAGAGTTTTTAATATTTCCATGTGTTATTTCTTATAACAGTGCACTATGGCATGGTTTACACTCGTTGGAATTTTTTAAAATTAAACTATTCCGTTTTCGTTACTTCATTTATTTATTTATTTAAATTTATATTCGCAATAAATATGATCTTGTCGACTTTTCTAAATTCCTTTATTTATTTTTCTTCTACATTATTAATTTCCGCTTGAGTTTTAGAAAAATTTATACTGGCAATTTATTACGGGCATATTCTGCAATGTTTTAATAACCAAAATTTTTTGACAATAAAACAGTGTGCTAATCTTTTTTTTAAAAACGGTTTAAGAATATTCTGCTGAAATTGACATTTTTTATATATACTTTGTTTTTTCACTTTTGCCATTCCTCTTTCATCAAGCAACTCTAGTGTGGAGCTCCTGCTCGCAACTGAATATAATTCATCTTTCTGTTTCAAACGCTTTCAGATACCTTGTGTAGAGATTTTCTCACAAACCGTTTTTCTTTTTATTCAACTTTTTTTAATTTTTAAATTTATTAAGTCACAATTTTTTTAAAAAATAACTAATTTTTTTTTATGGTCGCATACAATAAGAAGGAACTGAAGAGAGTGTTAAAATTTTAAAGTGATGTCAATTAATTTTTTGTTAACGTTTATTAAATGTTTTGCATATTGTAGAAAGTCCTGAGAAAGTAACGCAAAATCAATATTGCATGTTGAATTATCATACAACTTGTTGAATTATCAGCAAAGAGGTCAGTCAGAGTACAGTTCCAGAGATATTCTCTTGCAAAACCTTTTTCAGCTGAATCACTTGAATTGTAAAACATTCTCCTCGACATTATATATGTAAAAATATATTTTTTTTTGTTTGAGCTTTTAAGCAATTGCTGGTAAGCAACATTTATAAATTCACTTATACAGTTAGTAGCATCACTATGCCGTAGTTCCTGCTTGTCCACTAGCTAACATTGATTTCGTTGCCCAATAAAAAATACCCAATAAAAAAAAATATCAGCAGTATAAAATGATTCATACTTTATGTAAAAAAAAAAAATTATAAATTTTTTTTAACTTTTTTTTATTTATTTTGTGACAATGTTTTTAGAGAAGGAGCCAATGTGTGGCATTCTGACGTGCCAGTTTGCGAGAGCCGTCAGCTTATTTGTATTTGCTAGTCTGTGCTGTGTTTTTGTTTACATTACACATAACAGTGTGTGCACACAAGTCGATTATGTCAGTAAAAGGGAATTGGCAAAAAGGCATTTTGTATTCCTTTATTATAGGTAAGTATTCGTATGTATGTGTGTGTTTGCGTACACTCAGACAAAATGCTGGAAGTATAAACTACACATTTGTGTGCCTTTAAAGATAATTATGTGTTTAAGTATTTAAACATTCAGCGTCGTCACGTGACATACGAGTATTAAATAATAAAATATTAATACGCACTTGCAAGGAACTTTTATTCAAATACCAGTTTATTTAGATATACCAATTTATTTTGAAAGGATTAAAATTAATTTAACCAAATATATGTAGGTGATGAGGTCACGTAACTAGAGAAGCAATTAATTTTCTATTTTTACACGTCATTTTCATAAAATTTCATTGAAAATCCCTCAAGAAACTTTTGCATCATATATTTTGATATTATCTAAGCAGTTTAACAACGACACACTTCCTGAAATACACACAGAAAAGCGGGAAATATGTAGAAGAGCATAGGAGACATTGTTTATGTCAAGATAAAATTATTTTAAATTTGCAAAGTTTCCAATGAAAGTACTACCTATTATATCTTGCTGGAAAGCTTCTCGATTTCAGCGAATTAAATTTTTCTGATCGTTTAAAAAAATAAATTGGAATAAAAATATTTTAATTCGAATTAAATTTAAATTGAAAATGTCTTATTTCTTTTCAATAGTTGCTTTCGATCTGGAAATCATTAGCAACTTCAAAGTTTCATAAATTTTCTTTTTATCTATTTGTGCACTAAACTGAACATCTCAGATTGGCTATTTTTTACAAAATTCTAAAAATTCCGATACAAAAGAAAAAGCTTATCATGAATAAATTTAACGATATTTCGCCAAAAAAAAAAACGTTAAATATAAACTGTTGTGGAGGGTGGGGGTTTTTTATACAAAATTGGCATTAGGCTGTAAAACTTAATGAAAAGCTAAAAATTTCAAAGTGAGCAATTCTGATTTTCTGCCTTTACAGCACTGCTACTTATGAGGCAGTACCACTCTAGAAAGGCATTCATAATTACTCCAGCTGGACCGCTTCAATATTCCATCATTTAAACTTAATTAGAGTATGAAAAATGTTCCGTATCTCTTTGCGCAGATAAATTTATTTCATTTACTTAAAATTTCAAGATTAATTTCTTAGCAATTAAAAATATATTAAAAAAAACCAAATTATTATGACATAATAGATATAGAACTTGTTTATTTCGTATTTTATATTGTTAAAATTAATTAAATAGGATTTTTACTTTCTGCGATTTCTAATTTTAATCAAGACTTAATTGTAGAAATATGTAAAATATAATTAAGAGAAGTTGCTTGTCAGCAATATCATATACATATTTTACATGAATAAATATGTAAATAACTAAATTGCAAAACAATGAATGATATTTTAACTAACAATTAAGAATCAGTTAATTATATTTATTTAAATTCGCTAACTCTTGTTAATTTATTGAGAATTACTTTTCCGATATTTAATTATTTTGTTTTTGTAACAAAAAAAAAAAAAAAAAAATATTGTCAACAATTAAAATCCCTAAAAATATGAATCCAATTATTCGGAATAGCAGATATCGCACAGAAATATGTATGTATATAAGAAAAAAAGGCACAATGAAAGAGAACAATTACGATGAAGAATACTGGAGGATTATTCTCATTTGCGATACGTAAGTGTGTGCGATGCGTAAGTAAGATGCCTTAATAAACTAATTTGGTACTCTATAACATGAACGCAAGTCTTTGCGCAAATCATGTTGAAGTTTTGACAAGCTCTTACGCAACCCAGAGTTCGATGATACCAGACATGCGCAAAAGAGATGCGTAAGACACATGCGTAAACGCAAATAAGATTATAAAATATTTAATTTTACGTAAAATCTTCTTACACATCACAAACTAGAGTAACCCACTGCTATTCAGTGTGCATCTCGTAAGCTTTTATTAAAAAAGAATTATAGACATAAACGTAAAAGTACTAAAATTTAAAAAAGAAATTTCCTAGGTGGGCAACAGAAAATTGTGGTGAGCATTTATTTGAGAAATACACTTTTCTAACAAAATTCAAAATTGTATTTTTTCACATTTTTCGTTCTAATATTTTTCATATCAGTCTCCAGAATCATTAAGTATGATGGTCGTCCTTTGACAGGACTTGAACAGATGTCAAAAATGTTTCCACACATTTTGCTACTGGTATTATGTATAGCTTCTTCAATCTAGTTCGATTCGATGGCATAACCAATAAAAAAATGCCATGGAGGCCATATGATTATACAAGGAAATATTATGTGCCTCATTTTTTAAAATTCGATTCCTTAAAAACTATAACGATTTTGCATATAAACTAATCTATTCTAAAATGCTTGAAACATCTTCTTTCCAGTAAAATAAGGCGTTTTGGAACACCATTTCTCGTTTATTTATTGCTGAAAGAGACCACATGCCCATACAAGGAAATATTAGGTGCTACATTTTTTAAAATTCGATTCCTTAAAAACTATAACGATTTTGCATATAAACTAATCTGTTCTAAAATGCTTGAAACATCTTCTTTCCAGTGAAATAAGGCGTTTTGGAACACCATTTCTTGTTTATTTATTGCTGAAAGAGACCACATGCCCATACAAGGAAATATTAGGTGCTACATTTTTTAAAATTCGATTCCTTAAAATCTATAACGATTTTGCATATAAACTAATCTGTTCTAAAATGCTTGAAACATCTTCTTTCCAGTGAAATAAGGCGTTTTGGAACACCATTTCTTGTTTATTTATTGCTGAAAGAGACCACATGCCCATACAAGGAAATATTAGGTGCCACATTTTTTAAAAGTCGATTCCCAAAAAAATATGATGATTTTTCATATAAACTAATCTGTTCTGAGATCCTTAAAATTTCTTCTTTTCGATGAAATAAGTCGTTTTGCGGTACCTCTTTATGTTTGGCCATATTTTATTCCTCAAAGAGGCAACCGGTCTATACAAGGAAATATTACGTGCCACATTTTTTAAAAGTCGATTCCCAAACAACTATGATCATTTTGCATATAAAGTAAACTTTTCTGGAATCCTTAAAATCTCTTCTTTCCGGTGAAATAAGTCGTTTTGCAGTACCTCTTTCCGTTTGGCCATATTTTATTTCTCAAAGAGGCCACCGGTCTATATAAGGAAATATTAGGTGCCACATTTTTTAAAATTCGATTCCCAAACAACTATGATGTTTTTGCATATAAACTAAACTTGTATGGAATCCTTAAAATCGTTTTGCAGCGCCGCTTCCCTTTTAATTTAGTTAATTTCTAATTTCATTTTATCTTGACTTGTTAAAGCCAAGGAATATTTCCTCTATGATGAATTGCAGATTGACCGACTTATACAAAAGCACCTCTAATGGGGTACTGCTGATCCAATAAGCTGAAGGCATTATTAAAAAGTTTGTATGCCCTATTTTGTTATTGAGGCACTGATGCCGCTATTAGAAAACATCTACTGTAGTCGAATTCAAAAAATATTTGTTGACAAACAAAATTAATTAAATATCTTTGAGGTTTTGCATAGACTTTTTTTCCAAAAGCTTTAATTAAAATAAACAATTTTAATTAAAATAAATAATTTGGCAGACAAAAAAAAATATATATATATATATATATATATTTTTGTGCACTACACATTTCGTATATTGTACTCTTTATGTGAAAAATATAAATATTTACTGTCGAGGTTTCTAATGCTGCAGTTCGCCCCGCAAACTCAAGGTTTATAAGTGCCGGTAGCAAAATTTTTTTTTATTTTTTTTTTCTCTCGCATTATTTGTGTCTGTACCTCTCAGTCTGAAGTAAATGTATAATATACAGAATATTCAACAAATTAAACGGACAAATTAATTTTTATTATGATCTCGTGACTGTATTGTTTTGTAATAATTTCTTTTTTTATATTTTGTTATTTGGTGTGTCACACTTGATGTTATTTATTGCTATTAAAGCCTTTTCATATTTTTTTAAGCAAAGTTAAAATAAACAAACTAATTTACAAGCCTTTTAGACAGTCGATAACGATATAAGTTTTGAAACTAATTAATTTATAAGCTCCTCCTTAGAAAATAAATTGTTGCAAGAGGAAGTCGCATGATAATAATGGAGACTTCTAAAACTAAAGAAGAAGTAATTAAAAAGTACGCGTATTTCAAGTAAGCAATAAAATTATAATAATTGATTATAAAATAAGTAAAAATCAAGTCTGTTTACATTTCGAAATTGTGCAGCAATCGTGCAAAAACACTTTTATTATAAAACTAAGCGGGCAAGCATTTAAGCATTTACATACGAGTACACGAAATAGCAGTTTTGTAAATTCTGGTTTACACAAGGAAAATATAATTTGGATTATTTTATACATATATAGAAATAAAAATAGCAGGTTGAGTAGATGAATTCGTCACAAAAAAAAAAATAAAATATTTCATAGTTTTAATAAACAATTCAGCGACGATGCAACGCTTTATGAATTGAATTCTTTCTTCTTTATTCCCACTTACAGAGCACAAGAAATATTTTTAAAACAGTGTAACAAAATACTTGTATATATGTACATATGTATATATAAATCTGTTTCAATCTGTGATTCATGTTACATGAATCATTTTCTGTATGCTTTTCATTAAGGCATTTGCCACAGAGACGGAGACGTTTATAAGGCCGCTTTTTTCTCAAGACTATACGAGTTTACTCAAATATCATTTGAGTGACTCTTCAAAAATAATAATTTTAAGTTTTAATTTTTGATTTTTTCCCATTTTATATTATACTTTAAGATGGTGCTAAATTTTAACATCCAGTATTTAGTGTACAATTCCTAACATATTTCTGTCTCCGGAAATATTTATCGTTTTCAGACAAAGAAATCCTAGAGGTGTCTGCAATTTATTATTTGTATTTTTTTTTCTTTCCTCTTTTGACGAATTATCGAATCAAAATTACTATTTGAAAGAAGTTGAAATAAAAAGCAAGTGTAAAAATTCAACGGCGGGCAATACCTATCCCTGCCTTACAAACTGGTCGGATTTGTGGGAAAACAACATACTATTATATTTAAATAATAATATAATATTTCCTATGTTATTCGAAATGCTTACGAGGGCCAGGTGTAATCAGCAGATACTTAACATTTAATAAGAATTATTAAAAAAATTCTACCAAGTTTCCTTTCACCACATTCAGGCCAATTCCTTGTATGGCTGGGGCTGCAGCCATATATCAAGCCGGTTTAAATCGAAATGAAACAGAACTCAACGTGAAACCGATATTATATTCTTCGTAAGCCACTATATATATATGGAACTTTATCTAACTATCAGAGAGAAAACAATTTCGTTCTCGCTAGAAGCTAACGACAGCCGTTAGCGATAAAGTAAAGCATTAAAGATACTTCATTTATATTTATAATACATATATCATTAACTTTATGTTTTTTTTTTTATTTTAAATTTAATATTTTTAATTGTTTTCCATCATGTACTCGTATGCTGATATGTAAAGCTTTAATAAATAACGCAGTTGACTTTTATTAGAAAATGTCAAAATATTATAACAAATTTGCTAAAAGCTTATTGAAATAATAAAACCAAATAATAAATAAGTTATAATAGTGTGAAGTGGGAAGTTTGAGTACATTTGGAGCTCATTAATAACATAAAGCTGATTAATAAGGAAAGATATCATGATACGGTTGTCAGTGGAATTAATATTTATATTTAAAAGCTTACATGCCTGCTTGAATGATAAATTGCATTTATGAACGCAGCTTTTTATTTTGCGTGGAAGGATTCATAATTAATCAAAGAAAAGTTAACCAGTTGTTGTACACGGTTTGCATAGGTGAGCAAGTGCTAGTGGGGATGGTGTCCCTCATATATGGGAAGGTTTAGAAGAAATAAGATTTTTATGATTCAAACAAAACTAAAAATTTTTTTTATAAAAACTGCAAGTAATTCGTGTATGTGAAGTAATCGATTTTCTTCAAATGAAAACGTATTCAAAATTGAAAAATAATTTAATTTGTTTTATTAGATTTTTACAATTTTTCGTTAACATACAGAATATTTGTTGAATATTTTACATTTTTTAAAAAAATACTTATCAATCCGTTAAAGAATTCTGTGGAAAAGAATTAATTTTTTTATAATTAAAATTTGTAAAAATATAAAATATCGGCTTATTCAGTCGGGGTATGAACATTTGGATTGTTTATATTTTCCAATAGAGTTGCCACATTAACATTCCACATATTTTCTTTTTTTTATGGAGAATGAAAAACTTCCATATAAAATTATCTATTTAATTAAAAAATGGTATGCAAAAATTATTTGGCCATTCCAGAAAATGTTATACTGCTAAAGCCACAGTGCCAAAAATACATGAATTAAGGATAATGATTTTAACTTAATGTTAATACAGTAATTGCCAACACATCAATCATATTAAAGTATACAGTACCCACTTCAAATTAATTGGCCAGCGTGCAATCATTTATTTCTCTGGTGACATTTGCCAGGATAGTTTTTATTAAATAAAACTTGTAATAACATTCTATTAAACCATAAAAAATTGTAAGTACGTGACAAAAGGCCAACACACGGTGGAAATCCTTAATATATTTTATTTCTATTCTGGCTAAAAAGTCATGTGGAATTGAAAGGAGTATCTTGGTCTATATAAAAAGAAGTTTCAAAGCCTTGTTAATGCTCGACAGCAACTTTTAGTAGAATTTTTGCAATAAATTAAAATATTCAATATGACTTTTGAAGCATTTCTCAAATGTAATAAATCTTTTTTATTGCAATATTTATATGGAAACATAACTTTATTTTGGAATTCCTTGTTGGCTATGCAATATTAATCAGATGAAAAAACCATACATGTTATTAATGGTCGATATTAATATTCAATGGCTTTGAAAATAGTTATTCTTTCGCACATAAAAACACACGTGATCTGCCGCCTTTCACATTTTGGAAAACTAAATTAATGTTTCTAGACGTTTCACCTTGTAAATTAGAAATTAATAAAAACCAGTACCAGTTACTTCTAACGAATTTTTTTTTGTAATGCATATTAGCATATATGCAGCAGCACCGAATAAACCGATTTCAAATGTTGCAAACACTTTACGAAAAACTGGTTGTAAAAATACTGCATTTTTATAACAGACTGCAATAGAAGAGTAAAATGTTGGTGTGATTCTGCTGATTCTTGGATTAGACCCACTATGTGCTTTATATCAAAACTTTCCACATAATTTGACAGATGATGACTTAAACCGCCACCGCATAGGAAATTTAGTGTGATAATAAAACTACAAATAAAATGTCCTGCTACAAAACGACAAGTTTCAACACGTTTTACTCCTTCTTCTGTAGAGTAAAAAAAATTTTTGTATTAAAAATATGGGGGTTTCCATTGGGTGCGTAATCGATTAATATTCGACTCAGTGGAACTATTCATATTTTCATTCCATTAAGTTCCTACTTAATTTAAATTTATGGTTCACAACACCTAAATATTGTGTTCTAGAGGAGACAACAGAACATTTGTACTTTTTCTGTTTATGGTTTACAACATCTATATGTTGTGTATGTCACAGGGTTGTTCTTCAATGTTAGTATACCTTCCTTAAAAAATGCATCTTTGAGTACAACAAAACAGATAGTTGAAAAAAAAAAAGTTAATACGTTTCAACAAATTAAGAGCAAAGTGAAAATTTAAAAAAATAAGCAGAATTTATTGTTATTAATTTACAAAACGTAAATAAGTAACATAAATATATGCAATATATTTATAAGTAACATAAATAAATAAAAAGTTACCAAACAAATTTTAAATAATGGACAATAGCGCCGAGTTATTCGACTTATATTGATAGTGATGAGGATACAAAGAAAACGCATGCATTCGAAAAGGAATTCTATAAAATAGAATAAAATAATAATAATAATAAAATTGTTTCAAATTGAAAAAAAAAACAGTTATTAAACCTAAATATATATCAAAAATCTTTAAAATCAAAAATTAAGGCACAAGAAAAATACATAAAAAAAATATCTACAAAAATAAAAGTTATTGAAAATAAATAGTAAGCAGAAAAATTTGTCAACGAATAATTTCAGAAACAATTTTCTCTTCTTGCAGTGAATTATATTGAGAAGAAATTCTTTTTTTAACGTCACAAGACTTACTGTTGTAAATTTTTGACAGAGCTGGCAACACTTAAAAACAGCTGTTGCAAACCATAACCGCAATTTCAAAAACACATTAAATTTACAAGTGATTTAAACCATAATAAAGGCAAATTAAATTAAGTAAAAAAATAAAAAAAAATTCAAAAAAAATTAAACTAGTTTATATTTTGAAGACTTTGAGGCGTGGCTTCAAAAAGAGTTACTCTTTTTACTCCTTCCGATTTTGAAATACTTCTTCACATAAAGTAGGCTGCCGTTCACCGATAAGACATTCAATATTCAATTCCAATGCATCAATTGTTTGTGCATTGTTCGCATAACGCCATAAAAAGTAAAGCCGTGACATTATAGCACAGGATCTGTGCGGCCATCACACTAGTCCAAAAATTAATAAATAGTTTAATGTTCCAAGCAAAAGATAATATTATATAGTGAGATGTATGTGTAGTTGCACCGCCTATTTGAGAAAATATCTCATTAAGATCATTTTCACCGGTTATTAAAAAACCAAATATCCTTCAGGCTCAAGCTATACCAAACTCCATTAATGGTAAACGTGTTTCCCAATTCGTTTTTGAAAAAATTTGCCTCGCATAGAGAGAGCACTAGAAAGTCATTTTTAATGGATGGAATGGTGTCTCCCAAATGCTTATATTTTTTTTACTAACGAAACCGCTCAGCCGTAAATGCACTTCATCCGAAAGTACAATTTTTCCATTATTTTATAACGTATAATTTTTTATTATTTTTGTAACAAAGTTTATTGTATTGATTTATAAACGAACGACAAACTTTGTATTAAACCCTAAAAAAAAAAGGTGAAATGTATCCGTCGCAAACCTATTGGAAAATATGAGCAATCCAAATGTGAATATCCCTATTGGCTAACCCTATATATATTTGGTTTGCAATATATACTATAACCTATTAAGAGAAACTTTTTTAAGTTTTTGGTATTTTAATTAAATCTTCAAGACAAATCTTCAATTAAAATCTTCTAAAGGCGACACCTCATTTTGATAAAAAAAAATTTGAATACTACAATATCTGCCGTCTCTTTCATACTGCTTTTGTATTGGCAGCAAAATATTTTTTATTGAGAGGTGAGGAATGAAAATATTTTTTTACTTGCCGACAACTGCCTTGAATAATACAAATTTATCAAAAAATTCAGATTTTTACACATTTGCAATATCTTTACGATACTAATTACGTAAAGAAAATTTATTTGTAATTAAATATTTTTGTTTGGAAAAAAAAATCGCCTGGAACTAAAATTTAGTAAAATCTTGTTTATTTCTTATTCATTTTGCTTTCGTTTTTAAAATAGTCATTTACGTATTTCAGGTACCAAAAGATAAAACCAGTTTTATATAAAACTTAAAATGTTTATAAAACGAGTGCATGAAATGCAACCACACGACATTGAACTTGACATCATCTGTCCGTTGTATCATAATCACGTGCATCGAAGAAAAGGGGTAACAAAATTCATTTGTTAAATTTGAAGTAGTTACGAGTATTGTGTTCATTTAATGTGTTTTCGTAAACAAGTTGCGATGGTAACATACACGTACAAACATGCATACGTACATACAGAACAAATGACACATACATAAATATATGTATGTATATTGTGCAAAAATCTACATGCAGGCAGTTATAAATATGCATGAGTGTATAGAAGTGCGAATGAAGGTGTGTGTGCGATAAATGAAGTGAATGAGTGAACATAGTAAAAATGCATTGCATTTTAAGATGCGGTTTTTAAATTTACTGACACACTTCGATGCCCATAGTTGCAATGACTTGGTAAAAAGAGAGTGAGTTAAAGAGGATGTGAAAAGAAATCCGTTTCTTTGAGAGCATATATTAGTGTTGCCGCATCAAAGTAAAAAAAATGCACTTTAGAAAAACCAATATTGAATGTTAATGGTATAATGATAATTTATTTTACAAAAAAAAATACATTTTTTTTTTTTGGGTAAATATAGTTATTGGTCGTATTATATTGTGTAAAAGCTTTTTAAAAAAAATTTAAAAAAATTAAATACATCAGTAAAAATTGCTGGCATGTAGCCGGGAAAAGTTTGAAACATTCACTTCCGCGGTACACGTTTCCGGCCACAAAATTTTTCTTTTATTTTAAACTGCTTTTCGGAGAAAATGAAAATCAGTGTTTTTAATTAACATCACTACGCTCTGATTAAGGACCCAATGCCACAGCATAGGTTTATCGCGTAAATAGAGATTAAAAATTAGGGATATTTGATTTACTTTTTTAATATAATTTTTTAATTAATTTTTTTTTACGTAAATAGGTTATTTATGATCCGCTATGGGGCGAATTAACGCCGCTACATATCGGTCATACACCCAACGCTTTCAGCGATACAGAACATATAGTTATCGCGCTAATTCCTATCGGGTAAAACACAAAAAAGAGTAAATATTACGCCATACGTCTCACGAACTTCAACTTACACGGAAACACTCCTCACGGCCTGTAGAGCATGCATATAAAATTTGCTCAAAATCGGTCCAGTTGATTTTCGTTTATCGATCACGAACATACACATCATTTTTACATATATATAGAGAAGATATACTTTATTAAATTATTATCTCAGTATTTTTTCATATAAAAAAGTACTGAATAGTGAATAGTGTTTTTTTCCTCGCCGATGACTTTAGCAGCCAGTGCTTCTAACAATATTATATTTATATTCATATAATTGCAATGTTATGTATATAAATAAATAAATATTCGATATGTCGTTACCACTAAGGATAAGTAGTAGAAATATGAAAAAAAATCTTTCAACCGAAGAGCAAAAAAGAATAATAACTAAAGCTTTCTTGAGAAAAAAACAAAGATTCTAATGATTTCAAATATTAGAGGCTCTTGTCTAAGGCAAAATAAAAAAAAAATTATTCTTTTTAACAAGGTAAGCCTAGTAATAACCAGGCTTACCTGATAAGCCTGAGTCTTGTTTAAATTATCTTATTAATTATTATTTTGTTATATATCTATAGAAAAGAAAGCTTTTAACAATTAATTGAACATATATATATATATATATATATTAAACATTTATTAATTATTAAATATATAATATAATTAACATTTTATTAATTATTTTAAATAATTAAATTATTTAAATATATATAAATATTAATTTATTAGTCCTAGTAATAGTCCTGTAATAAGTTTGGGGTTAACTTTTTCAAATCTTATCAATAAGCACACCTCCATTAAAGCAAAGGTTTAAGTCCAGTACTCATTTATTTTTCGCCTAACTTTTTACAGCTTTTAGTATCCGTTAACAAAATATTCATTGATGACAGTTGATGTAAGACGTACACCTGCTTTCCATGTTATTAAGCTTCACTTTCTTTTATCTATTTTTTTTTTATTAATTTTTCATTAAACACAAATGCGGCAACACAGATTTATTGCATTTGGGAAAACATAAATAGTAAATTAATTATTTGAAATTAGGAATGTATATGAGTTAGAAGATAAAGTTAATATAGCAGAACTGAAGTTTCAAATAATGCTAAACGTGCAATGGAACATTATGTTGTACATCCTCATATTTCTATTACTGCTCTTTCATCTGCGGGCAGTACAACACTAAAGTAATACATGCATTCAGCTATTTGCATATCTCTGTCGGTGTCTACCAACATAATATACACGATTAATTATGACTAGTCCCTACAAATCAAACTAACGAAACAGTTGGAAAGCATTTTGGCTCTCATTCAGTTAACCAGCAAATTACAAAACACAGTTCTGCCTCAAATATGACATGACGAAAGGAATATGATTTTTTTTTTTGCTTGGAAAAAATGCAGTCATTAGGTATGTATGCATCAGCTGTACGAGTATTTCGTATCGCGTAGATACAAATCAGCTCTATGAATGTACTCAACACATGCAAATCTCAAGTATTTTCAAAAGCTTTCGTATTAAGCATCTTGTAAACATTATAAAAAAAACTTGTTGACGCCCACTGAATATTATTGTTAGACTACGACGCTGTTGCTGATATCTGGTGGAATATGCTTTGGCCAAGTACCAGACATTTCGACGCCTTGACAGATGCTAATATTAGTACAGTTGAACACTGACTATGAGCTTATTAATATAATTATAGCTAATTATAAAAACAAAGAACTTTACGTTCAACAGAGATAAGAGTTTACGTTTCATATATGTACGAGTATACGCGGTAGACACTTAGCAGATGTATCAGTGTATTTTGAGATATCAACTTTAGCGTTTTCGAAAGTTTTTAATAGAGATACGACTGTATAGTAAATAGTGTTATTCATTCATTTCTTCGCACAATGAAAACTTGAACTTAAATTCTGTTAATAGAGCAGGGAACAGCGAACAGTAAGCAAGTAAGTAAAGAAGCAATATGAGCTTCAATAGCATTCACATTTGTAGGATCTTACTTGCAATCTTGCTACTTACTAAGTATTAAATATCGAATTCTTTTAGTCATATCTAAGAAAGATTTAACGAAAAAAAATATATTGATTTAAAAAAAATTTATTTTAGAAGATGCGAGTGGATAGAAAACATAGTCCAGTAAGTCTGCAAAGGCGATGTCTGAAATCGGCAAAGCATTTGTAAGTATGCAAAGCTGTAATGCAGTTAAAAGTTTTGTTGTAGAATACAGCGAAATTTCTGTATGAATACTGAAGTAATAAGAGAGAAAAGCTCAAAAGACGTACAGTGATGTACGCCGCACTAGAGCGGAAAAGGAATATGGTTTGGAAAAATGTCACTTCAAACTTGTTAAATCCTTCAGTCTTCATTGTCAATAACACGCCCAACTTACGATTTAATTAATTAATTAATTAATAACCAGCAGAATGCAATATGGTTTGCAATAAAAGTTTTCTTCCTTGTCTAACAAGCAAGATCGCAATGCTCTGTAGCGATCCAACGGCTACAAATATATTTAAGTATTTCATATTCTTCTTCTTGCGTGGGATAAAAATTTTACGTGATTTATCATTTCAACTCTAAAAAAAAAAAAAAACTTATTTCATTAACTAAAAAATTTTTTGATCGCAAAGCTTTTGATATGATACACCCCTGGAGTGTGCCAAGTGTTGCCAAGAAAACTAAAATAGATCGAAATTTTTTAAAAGAAATTACAATATTTTAAAGATATATTTGCGTGCTTTCTGCATTCTTGTTCTAAAGAAATAACAACAAATAAAACTCAAGAAAGGTTTTCGCAATGTCAAAAGGTCATATATTTCTTTTTCGCCTGTTATCTTAGCCATTTTGGCAAAAAATCTTCATTTTTCAAAAAGCAACGAAATAAATTCTTATAACTTATTTGCCGTGATCGTTACGTAAAGCTTTAAAAATGCATTATTTTTTAATTTTTTAATTACCAAAAAAAAAAAAAACATCGTAGGAGTTTTTTTTTCAAATAATAATTAAAAGTTTGAGTAGATAATAAATGTTCGTATCTATCGGGTCGTACATCATTTTTATATAAAGTCTATCGGGGTAAAAAACATTTATTAATGGGTTTTGATTACTGTCAACAAAATGATTTATTATTAATATTAAATAATTGTTAAATATACACTCAATTTTATTTTCATTGGTTTATATGATAATAAATCACTTTTTATAATACTTTAACTGATTCCGCTTCTGATTTCGGCTGTTATTGCGGCGTTTTATCTATATTATTGTGTTTTGGAAGGCATGTGAAGCGGCAAGTGGCATTTGGACGTTCAATGAAAGTTAGTTAATGAATCACAATTAGAAAAATTATGACAATGAAGATTAAATTTTGATAACACTCCTGCACAAGTTCGAGGCTTCGATAAGTAATTCATATGCAGCAGAAAATATTGTCAAGCATATTGAAGAATTCATTTGCAATAAGCAAATCTATTTAAAGCTCTATGCAAAACTTTAAAATATTTTGAAAAAAAAACATATAAAACAAAAACATATAAATAAAAAGAAATTTGTAAACAAAGCAATTGATGTATGTGTTATCAAACACACTTGGAGACCATCAAATAATTACACGTCAAATTAAAAGATAAAAATTTGCAACTGAAGCCGCCCTCATATGCGTTGATGTGGGTTTTTTTAACGTCATTAAGGCAAAGATTTTTTGGTCATAAAGCTTTTGATATAGCTGGAGTATTCCAAATATTGCTAAGAAGATTGAAATAGAACGAATTTTTTGCCTGATTTTTTGCAGACATGGTTTTGAAATTTTTATTTCAAATTTTTCAAAATCAACTGTTCACTTTTCATTTTCTTGAACTACGATTCAAATAAAAATTCATTTTTCAGGGAAAGTGGGGAACCTCTTTAGTGAATTCCAACTTTAAATCTTTCATCAATTGCATTTTGCAAGGCCATAATTTTATTTACACATGCCGGCTCGGAAAACATAATACGGCTCAGGGCAGCACATAATAAATCGATCTAGCAGCGAGATCCAATTTTTAACAAAAGTTACAGAAAATACGATTAAATTAGGAATTTTATACAGAGGAACGATTATAAAATTTAAATATTTTTTGAATATTTTTTAAAGTGGAACCTCCACAGTGAGCGTTGCAAAGAACTTGCAGCTTACAAAATTGAAAAAAAAAATATATAATTTTCCATTCTTATATTTTTTCTATATTTATAAACATAAAACAAATTTATAAAAGTGGAATTAAACGCGATTTATTTAATTCCTATTTTTTGTAATTTATGGGCGCCAATTTTAAATTAAGTATGATTTTCCCCCCTTTAACCATTAAAACTATTGCAAGTTTCACTATTTCCTTACATACGAGTATTCACAGAAATTTTCGCAATTTTTCCAATTCGAATAATAATAAAAGGCGATTAAACAAACAAAACCGTGTTAAATATTTGTTTTATTCGTTGGAATTTCTGCATGAAAATGCACTCTTTTATTGATTTTAATGCGCATTTAGAATGATGATCCAAAGAAAATAATAAAAGACCCATGAAAATTGACAAATGCCGGACTTTACATCGGCACAAATATATATTTTATTGCGAATGCAATAAAATGCAATAAGAGGTGTGTGTGTGTGTGTATATGCAACTGCATATACATATTTTGCAATGTTTGTGTTTAGGTGCACATATCCCAGTAAACAAATTAATTTGAAAATATTTACAACCAAGAAAACTATTATCATGCTACTATTATCACTATTATACATATTTTGAAATGTTTGTGTTTAGGTGCACATATCCCAGTAAACAAATTAATTTGAAAATATTTATAACTAAGAAAACTATTATCATGCCAAAAGCAAAGAAATAAAAAATTTTTAGTAGCAATTAAGTATGGAAAGTAAACTCAATGAATTCTGTATAAATTTTTGTCGCAAAAAGTTGATTTGCATTAACAGAACAAGAATTATATCTTAAGTGTCAGCAAAACCCTTTAATGTTTGCTTTAAAAGCTTACAACTGGATAATGCCTTTTATGTCAACAGGTGGTTATTCCAAGAGTTATTTTGCTTGGCAAGTTGGTTTTCCCTTTTCCTAGGGATTATAAGCCTCAGGGAAGTATAGTATATAGCAGATTTTATACAAAATTGAGTTTTACATTACAAGTATGGCAAAATGGTTAACTAAAGTAATTAAATTAAAATAAAAGCTATTTCTATTTGGTATATGTGGAAAGTGAGGGAATCTTGTAAAAGATGATTTTGCTATAGTGACTTCTGGGAAAAACAAAACCCATTAACGCAATCTTTTGTCGTTAAAATATATAGAGTAATGGAGATTGTCAAGTTAAGACAACTATTTAGTTTAGAAAACTTATCAATTTACATATTCTTCTGCCCCTTTTTTTATATATTGTCAATGATTTAAATTAATTAGTGGTGGAGTTCAGTAAAGTTTTACGCTTTAAAAGTTTAAGTTAATGACACATAAAACACTTGATGTTTTGCTAACTTACTATTAACAGCTTTAGTCAGTATTTTATGTCATTTTAAACTGCAGCTTTGCCACAAAGTAGGAAAAGAATGAAAACTATGAAAGAAAAACTAAATGAATTTGTGCTTGATAAACAAAGTATACAAATATATATATATATATATATATACATATATATTTAAATCTTGTTAATTTTAAACGTTAAAAGTAAACTATCATGTTTAAATAGTATTATTGTAATTTTCTTATCAGTGGCAAATGATTTATTTGTGTTACCGTAAACCAACAACTTGCGTGGTAGCAGGCAAGGCATGCTTACCACAGACATCACAATTTGCTGTTAACAAATAAAGAATTCTGATTGGCAGTCAAGTAGAGCTGAAAAATTGTTATCGTTTGTAATTACCATAAACGTTTTCATCTATAAATTAATAAATTAAGTTGTATTTCAACGCCACTTAAATGCATTTAAAAGTTACTAAACACCAGTTTTTGTCGTTAACTTACTCTTAACACTTCTGTTTGGCGTTAAATGTAATATGCAATTATATAGCAGCTTTACTTTAAATTCTGAAAACTTAAATGATAGAAAATCCAACAAATTTCTGTTGTTGTGAATTTTCGGGGATTAAAACCAAAATACCATATTTGAATAACAATGTTTCGGTTTACCAGACGATTTCTCTGTGTGTTAATGTGGATAAACAACTCTTAATTCCATTTAACGGTTGAATAATTTTAAAGCTTCTTTTGTTGAAATAAAACACTACAAAACTAATGAGTATTTATTTCAGTGCGAGTGAATTAAGGAAAACAGATGTTTCAAGACAACACGGAATAGCGACAAAATTTTACTGATGCGTATTAGTGGGATTCAGATATTTCTTATGAATGTAATTTCTAAATAAATATTTCTCATTAACTTCTTAAAAAAGAAAAATCAGTAAATGAATTACTGAATGCCGTAGAAACCTGTTGAAGGAGAAAAAAGTTCTTTTTATTTTGCCTATCGCCGATTTAAGGTCTTCTGCGAATACTTAGGAAAGTTACAAAGTATGCCAAACAGGATCATAAGCTCTCTACTTAAGGAGTTGCGCAATATTTTAATTCTAATTGTAGCATTTGCTATCTCATTTCTTTACGACTGTTTACGTATGTATGTAAATTAGCGCGAGTATAAATTTCGAAAAACAATTGTTTAATGGAATAAACAGAATAAAAGAGAACTTTTATTATGAAAAAAGAAATGCATTCATACGTATGTATATACCTACATAAGCAAGTAAACAGGCAAACAAACAAATAAACCTGATGGCTTTTAATTGTGATTTCTAAAACACTCGTATATACTCATATTTGAGTGCACTCACTGGCTGTCCATACAGATGCCATTGCCATTGTCAAATAGACTTCCGTTTCTACTTCCAAAACAAACAACTTTTTTCCACACATATTTTTTGCTAAATAAATTCATTCGTATCAAAATAACTTTCGTTTTATCTAAACTATTACAAATAAATAAATGAAATATTTATTTTAAATAAATGTTTATTACGGAAAATATCGGGGGCCAAATTACGGCATTCGATATCGAACGAAATTTTAATAGATTTTAAATTCGAACGCTGTAATTTGACTACAGATTTCTAAAGCAAATACATTTATGAAAGCTTACTTGCAAATACTTGTCAAGCAATTACACCACAGCAATTGTATCGCTCACATATATGTATGTAGTTGAACTTAATTTAAATTTGTTTCGTTATTAAAATATTTATTCCATTAGCAAAAAAAAAAAAACCATTTAAGGATATATAAGCCACTTCTATACGGTAATTAGAAGTAAAGTGGAAAGCTTACGTTTCGCAATGCCAGTAACAGATAAGACAATTTTAAATAGGATTACGAACCAGCGTCACTGTTCCGCGTATTTGAAATTAAAGTTTCTTAAAGTTTCATTTGTAAACAAAAATCCTGTTGCAAAGGACTCTACTACATGAGTAGATAAATTTCAAGAAATGAAAATTTGTAAGTTTGACTTAGTTTAATTTGTGTTGTGGCATAAATTCTTTAAGCCAGTGAGAAAAATTTTAATAATAATTTTAATTTCGTATTTCGTTTAATAATAAAATATAAATGTTTGACCAATTTGAATTTTAGCTGGCAGCCGCACATCGCTCTTTCATTCCATGTAATCAAATAAATATCTATTTAAATATTTTTTATTGTATTTTTTTTTATGAAATAATAATTTTTTGATCTTAAATAATTGTTTTTTATTATAACTAAAATTTATATTTAGAAATAATATAAAAAAAAAAAATTAAAAATTTAAAATAATTATATTAAACAATTCTTTAGGACTAAAGGACACTGGCAGCCCACTGTGATAAAGTATTTCATTAAACTGATAAAAAAAATAATTTTCTGATTATATGTAGTTTATTTTTTAAATTAATAAATCAAACTCTGGGAATTTTTAATTAATTTATGATAAAAATATGTTTAATATTTCGAAGCCCTTCTCTGCTCTTCTTCAGGAAAAACTAAAAATTATATTTACAAGCAAAATAAAAACAATAATATTAAAAATACAAGTACATTAAAAATAAAAAATTTTTAAAATAATTAAATTAAACAATAAAAAATAAAATAAAAATATTCTTACTTTGTCAATTTTACAATTATTTTTACTAAACTAGAAATTTATATTTGGCTGATATGTGTCTATATGTATTTGCACAATTTTCCGTGTCTGGCTTAAAGTTTATTCTCACCTTAAAGGGCGGGGGGTTTTAATTATATGTAATATTTCAAGAAAATATCTTTTTCTATAATTTTCTTGTATGTTGTAAAATTGTAGCGTTATTTATGTCTGGAAAGTGACCATCTTTATCACAGTGGGCTGCCAACGGGGTTTCTTGTTCTGTTTTTCTTTGACGAGTATTGTAGACCGATATACAAACAACTCTTTTTCCCACTCACCTCGGTATGGTACTTTATTGCATAAAGAATTAATGAATATAATTATTTTAAAAATTTTTAATTTTTAATATACTCGTATTGTTAATATTTTTGTTTTTATTTTGCTTGTAATAATAATTTTTATTGGTTTCGAAATATTAAACATAATATTATTAAAGAAAAAAAAAATAAATTAATTAAATATTCAAGGAGTTTGATTTATTAATTTAAAAAATAAACTATATATAATAAGAAAATTATTTTTTTTATCAGTTTAATGAAATACTTCATCACAGTGGGCTGCCAGTCAGTGTCCTTTAGTCCTAAAGAATTGTTTAATATAATTATTTCAAATTTTTAATTTTTTGTTTTTTGTTTTTTATTTCGTTTGTAAATATAAATTTTAGTTTTGTAAGAAAATAATTTTTTTTTTCAATCACGCATACATAAATCAAATAGAAGTTTCGGAGAATGTTAAAGGCACTTTTTGAAAGTGTAATTTTATTATTAATATTTTAAAAATATTTCCACTAATCAGTACTATTTTTAATGTTAACGATATGCGGCTTAAAGGCTAAAGTCCACTTCCCTTTATTTTTAAAATAATCTATTATTGACAGCAAATCGCTATAACAGGAAACTAAAAATAAATTCTGGTTCGAAATTGCCGTTTTTGAAATTCTTTTCTTAATATAGAAATAAAGGAAAATCACGAAGGCTTTCTAATGCATTTTTCCACACTTGTAGATCAAATTAATAATGAACCGACGATATGTATCAACTTGAATCCGCCTTTGTATGTCAAAAAATCTAGTTTAAACAAAAAGACTTCATACTAAAACAAAAAAAAAAAAAAAAAAATATTCACTTTTAACTACAACTACTCTGAGCTTAACGCTTTATGTGCCACTTCAGAAAATAGTTCCAGATACTCGTACTTTAAATACAAATTAAGCGTGCCTGTGTGTACAACTCGCAATATAAACAATATAAGTATACTCGCATATATTGTATATGGTTGTACTTATTTATATCCATTTGTTGCATGCAATGAAGCGAATCATGTTTGAGTTTTCTATTTAATTGTTAGTTTGTAAATGCTGAAACATATAAAAGTTCATTGAACTTTTTTCCCCCAACTTTTGTTGTAGGAAAAGTAAATTTCGAACTTGAAAATAGTAAAATAAGCAACCAAAGTCGATTTTTTCATTGGCTTATTTACTACAAAATTAGTAAATACTTAACATGAATTAATAAAAAAGCATCTTATAAATAATCTAAATGATGCCGGATACAAATTTAAATTTAATTTTTATGGTTTTTTTTTCCTTTTTTTTTATGTGAAAGTCATTTCTTTCATGTTTGGCTAAGAGCCAGTGCTGCTAATTTTTTAGAGAATGAGAATTAAAGTGATATTAAAAAAAAAGAAGCAGATTTGAATGAAACAGAATTTATGGAGATTTTCTTTTCTTCTATAAAAATCTGGAATTTTTAAAAGGTTTTTCCTGCTCTGTAATAGTGTTCTTATACTGAGGATAAAACCTGGTTTTAAAACAAAATTTGCTTTTAACTTTAAAAGAAATCCTTAAAACCTGGTTTGACCATACAAAATAAGTCTCATAAAACCATCTTAAAACCTTTTTTGAATTGGTTTAAAGTAGGTTTTATGAAATACAACCTTGTTTTATACACTACATATTCAGTGCTAGCAAGTTCGAAAGATTGAAAACAGCTGTTAATTCATTTACAATTCACAAATATTCATTCACAAAATGTAAAATCATTTCAATTTGAGAACACATTTTTAAAATTTCTTATTTCTTATATAAACAATAACAGCTGTCGTACAGTTTGTCAAATAAATGTGGGAAGAATAATTACAACAAACACACCTATTTCCACAAAAAATTTATTTTATCATTAACAAATTTATTTGCCAAACTGTATTATAAAACCTGATTTTATCAAAATTGTATGTGAACACAAAATCAGCTGTTTGTAGGTTTTAAGTTAAAACCAGATTTTACCTTTAGGTGTGAAAACACTATAAAAATGCCGTTTTATATTTAACTAGAAAAGAGCAAAAAATGGAAAAAAGTGTGTGGGCGCTTTTTTGACAGCTGGTAAAAATATTCAGTTGCCAGATTGCTAATTCATCTGCTTGGGAAACTATAAATTTCTTATTTTAAAATCTTATATAATGGAAAAGCCGTTTTGTTGTATCTTGCTCGTTTTACACGACACTGGTGTAAGTCATCTAGCTGAAAAGATGTTTTTTTTTTGAAAATAAAGAAAATCTGTTTTTAATCCAAAGTGTAATGCCTTGCCACATGTCTAGAATAGAATACCCAACACTCTCTCTTAGGGCTTAATATATATGTGAGAAAAGACCATAAAATAGAACTTTTATAGAAACTAAAACGCCACAAGCATTCCAGGATAGAATTGCTAATATTTTACTTATCGCTATTAATAAAAATAATCTCCATAAAACCTGCCACACCTTCTTTTCAGTCACCAATCAATTTGTTGGCTCTCTTTCTACCCAAGAAATATTTTATACGCCATTTAATTCGTGCTGCATATGAAATAATAAAATTCAGTACACCCTTTTTTTAATACAAGAAAAAAAAAACTTTTTCTTCATTAAAAAAGAGAAGTATGAGAAAGATAATGCCATATCGGCCAATCATTCGATATATATATTTTGGTTTATACAATACTTTTTATTCTATACAGCCTGCTGTAATTAGACCCCACAACTATTCGAAAAAATAGCATTTATGAATGTTTTAGCTAGAGTGCAAAAGCGCCAATATGACAACATTGCTAAAAGCAACTTTGTATATTCCTCCTGCCACTAAAAATTATTCGCCAATAACATTTACTTATTTATGACTAACTTTATGTTTTTGTCTGTTTTAAGATATTAAAGATCTAGACAGAAATTAAATGTCACATGACTAAAATTATTAAAATGGTTGTTTTTTAATTATACCTGTTTTATGGAAACTAAGAAACCAAAAAAAATTTAAACGTATATGCGTGGGCTATAAATAATATATATTTTTATAAACACTTTGCACTGTGGAACATACAGAAGCCTAAAATGTAATTTTGGCTTTCTAAAACTTTTTCATTTTAAGAAATTAATTTAAAAAAAAAAAGAAATTAATAACAAAATTTACTCGTGTAAAAAAATGTTCCAAAGATGTTTCTGCTTCTAACTTGGAAATCTGCGGGTCTGTATGCAAATATTTTTAGCTGCTACAATATTTGTTTTACTAGCACGAAGAAAATTCTCATTCTATTTGAATAAAATTCAGATAATATAGGGAGGGATACATTTTTTAATTCAAAATAATTCTCAATTTAGAACTATTTTATATTTTAATACCGTATAACTTTTATAAATGAATATTATATAAATGTATATATATATATATTTTTAATGTGCAGTATACCCCTTAGGATTTAGTGACTATAATCGAAATCTATTTTGCGTGCTGTATTGGCTGCGGCGAGGATAGTCCATTTCCCTGAGAAGCTATTTAATTGGAGTCCACAAGGAAATATTCACATGGAAGAAAAAATCCTTGAATTTTAAAACTAGAACCTCTTTCACACTTCGGCTATAAAATTTACACTGCCAGGAAATCTATGCACTTAAATATCGGAATGAGCGGAAATTACTTGAAAGGAAAGCAATATAGTTTATAGTCACATTAGTAGCGACTAGGAAGGAAATTAATTGTATATGCATTTCTTAGTCCACCATATGCCGTCTAGACTCCACAGACATTACTTCTAACCTACCGATATATAGATACTGACTTAATGCGTGGAAAAAAGCACTACGTAAAAGAAACTCAAAAGCGAACATAAGATATATAGTTGATTTCTACCAACTAAACCTCTAAATGTAGCGTGATTTTGCATAGTTCTCTAGGGCCCCTACGGTCCACTGAATCAAGAATAAACTTCTGTATATGGCAGCGGAATACGCTTAGTATACACATCATCTTTTCATATATCATTTTATTATAAATTATACATAAAAAGTAAAATTACTCACCCTTGTCGAAAGTGGATAGGAACGTCGTATATATTTTACTAGATGGAAGAGAGTATACTTAATTGTGAGTATTATATATCATTTTTTTTTATTAATTTTAAATAAATTGTTATTATTTGTTAGATTCTTTTTAGAGTACACTGTGCGAAAGAAGTATTTCAAGAATAGAGCCATATATCTTAGTAAAGCATCTTAGTGTAAATTATTCAAAGTTTGTAAAAAGTTATTTGGAAACTATATTTTCGTATATACACCTGTATGTGATTCAGGATGATAAAGATTACTAGAGTAACCAGCTTCGTTTTAGGTACTAATTAGTATGTAATTATTGCTTAACAGTTTTTGTACCGAAGGCAATCTATAAGTCAAGAGTAACCTAAATTTATGAGAGTTCATAAAATTTCAGACAATGAACTGGTTACACAGGCACATACTATATACATATTGTCGAAAATGAAATACTAAAATATTAATTCAATAGTAATAACTCAACTTGCAAAGCTTTCGGCTTATCTGGAGGAAAACACCCAGGGTGTAGGCAGTAATCGAACCCGCGATCTCCAGTTTAGTAGGATGTGCATTAGTCATTCGCCTACGGAGCCAACTAAATGTAGTAAATTTACATACGAACTGTCACTTTAGTCGCAAGCAAGTGTCAAATTTTCACTGACAAACAAATTAAACTACCCCTCAGCTGTTAGTAGAAAGTGGTGAATGTATTCGGTTTTTTGAACCAGCAGTGCCATATGCAAATGGTCGGTTACGTAATTTTGTGTTATAATTGGGTAACACAATTTGTTCTCTATCGCTTAGAAAAAAAATAATATGACACTCCACTGTCGTAATTCAGAAGCGGTTGTAAAAATTATTTCCTGAATTTCTTAATACCTTTTCAACGAAATGTTTATATATTATATTATTAATCATAAAAATATAAAATAAAAGTGTAGAGAAAAATATTTAAGAAAATAATTAATTACAGTAAATTAATATAATAATTAATATTAAGGTAAAATCTCTATTATATGCTTGCTCCTCTATTTTGTAAAATTACTTCTTCGACACACTGTACTATATAGATACATATATAATATTTGAATAGTTCAAATAATTAATAAATGTTATATTTGTGCACGTTTGTTTTCATCGAATGTGATTTATTTCTGTTATTATTGATTTTCAATATTTGTGTTTTCACTAATTTTGTAAATTGCAGTCGCGTGTTGAAACAAATTTCCATTTATATTTTTCTGATTCCCTTTATTGAAATAAATCAAAGAAATTCGTAACACGACAAAATAAAACTTTCCACTCGTTAAGATTCATCAGCAATAACACTATTTATTAGAAGTCATGTATGTATGGATGTGTGTATATATGTATGTATGTGTGCATGTGTGAATGTATCTATGATTGTGAATGTCGAGTACACATTTGGGAAGATAATAGACGTCGCTAATTTCTAAAACCGTGTGATATAATTATTTGGTGAAATTCTTGGCCGTTTGGACTGACGTATGATATTTTGTTTAGAGAGGATGTAATTTTTATCTTTTTTTGGCCTTGAGTTATTTTTAAATTATTTAAATTTGCTGTCTGGTCAGAAAGCAATAAATAAAGAATACACTTTTTTGACACTTTTGTTTTTAACGTGCATACGAGTATGACTGAATGTATGTATGCATACCTATCTTTACATACATAGCTGTATCTACATATATACATACATATGTACATGCATTCCTAAGGAATGCATTTTGTACTGTTTTGCGGCTTAATTAACTTTAAATTATAAACACACTTTAATTTATAATTTAACATTTAAAAAAACATTTAACTTTTTAATTATATATTTAATATGGAGTGTAAATACTTTAATTATTTTTCAATTTAATAAACATACAACAAATGCAATTGATTATACACTGACCACAAAAATGCAAGCATAAAGTTTGTTTCGAACAGCAAAAAATTACTTTTTTTTTTTTAATTTCCCTTTAGTTTTTCTCTTTCTGCGGCGATAATATCAATATAAACAATAAAACACAAAATAATAACCACAGTTTATAGTAAAATCCAAAATTCAGTATGTGTATTTGATGTAAAAAATACAAGTATTATCAACAAACAAAACTTGAACTTGATCGTGCGTGTTGCCGTTTTCACGTTTCTCACTATAATGATTTACTGTTTCTTTGCTCAGCACGTTTTAAACCAAAGAAAGAAAAATAGAAGCATTAACAAAAAATAAAGATTTCATACACAATTTATGTATGTATATCTTAATGCATACATACATACATACATACATACATGCGTACCTACCCAACGTAAAATTTTCTTCATACAATGAATACCCTGTACTCCCAGCGAAACGATTAAAGTGATCAGTAAAATATGCAAACAAGAAAGAAATTTTACAAAACTCGCTCACGTGTGCATGTGTGTGCTCACATGCATAAACAAATATGTATGTACATCTTCTTACATGCAGTGAGTTTACGAAAGTGAATAAGTACAGAGATGGAACATTTGCAGTTTAATATAAAACTCGAATCAGATGGAAAAGTATTTATTTAGATTTCCTTTATCTCTCAAATCTATTTTAATAATACTTGTAAAGTATGCGCAAGTCTCCACCTTCAAATCTTGTTGTTCCCATTACCGCTGTTTACTATATATGTATATTCACATATAGCTTTTGGGTGATATTATATTTTTATCGTTATATCCATCCGTCTCTCTCTCTCTCTCTCTCTCGCTGTATAGCTACTAGAGGTATAATCCATTTACGATTATAAACACTTAAAAACTTTGTCAATTTTGTTTTCAGTTAGTTATTTTTCTATTTATATGAGGCATTAAATCTTGTTTCCGACATCTTAGACCCTTGAGCTCTTCCTACTGCAGATACCACGGAAGATATTTTTTAAATACCAACTGTAGCTGAGAAACTTCATAAAATTTTGCTTATAAACACTATTAGCATTATTATTTAATGCTATATGATCCTACTCATATGGTCTTTCCCAGCAGAATAAACCAGATTAGATTACGCCATTCTTAATTTGTTGTAGAGTCATCAGATGGATTGAGAGAAATCTTTTTTTTGTTCAAACTAAATATTTTTTTAATTGGCTTAACATTTGCCATTAAAATTCAGTCGGTTCAGTATGATTTAATAATTCTCTCCATTTAACGAATTATGTATATGAGCATCGTATTTATATCATTGAATTCAATATATGCTTCAACACTGCCTCTGCTTGCCTCTTTTTTTTAACACAGTGTAAAGTATTACGTGATTAGTGGCTTTGATATCTCCTGCCCCGCTTAGAAAATAAACCATTTATTTGGATTAATAGATTTCTGACTATAAAGAAAAATAAAATAGATTTTAAGCCAATAGAATTTGTTTGCTGTACAGTTTTGAAAAAGTTTTTCAAGCCTTACTACGATAACACCTTTGTAATTCTCAATTTTTGGGCACAATATTCTTTTTTCAATAATATATTGACAATACCATCTCTGAACTTTATTTGCTCTTGTTTCACATAAAATCTATAATACTCTGTGCACTATTTCTCCCAGAATGGATTTTCTTCTTAGTGTTATAAGCAAGCCATCAAGCATAGCTGGTGACTGTGTCACCAAAAAAAACACAGATATGTTCTGTTATAACAAATAACCACAACAGTTTAAAAGAAAAAATAATAGCAACAACAAAACAAATTTGGAGTTAATATTTTCAGTTCTCTTTTAAATTCTCATATTGAAGTAAGAGAGTAAATATTGAGTTCGCTCAAAAATTTACCGGCAAAAAAATTTACCTGCAAATGCAAACAACGAATACCAATGCAATTTGTATGGATACATTAACACCTGGAGTTATGAATACATTGTTTTAGGGTGATATTATATTTTTATCGTTCTATCCCTCTCTATCTCTCTCTCTGCTCTTACCATACTTCTCACTTTCTAACAAAACTCTAACTTTACTTTTTAACTAAAAAAAATCCTCAGAAAACAAGTTGCATTTTGAAAGAGATATTCGTATGTTTACCAAATAAGGCATAACACACCTCCGTCTGCCAGTAGTTGTTCAGTTGTGAATCGCTCAGTTCTTCTGGTGAAGTTAGTAGAGTGCAGTTTAATAGGTATAACGTAATACGCGAATATAGACTAAAAAAATGAAATATACAGTTACTAGGACACTCTCCACTTGTCCTGCTGTGTTAATTGTTATCACAAAAATACAATTATTTCAGACTGAATATTTACCACAAGCAACTAGCATCGACGGTAATGTGTAGGCGCTTACACATTTTTCCTGTGGTAGTCAAGTAGTCGAGGCTAATTATTAACAGCTTGACGGCGCCTACTTCGACACGGAAGGACCTACAAAACTCTTTATTATCTGAAACGGCATGCACTGTATGAAAGCAGATATCCCTTGTGCAAGGCAGTACTCAGTATGAGTTCTGAATTATAAATATGAATGTACATGCGGTGTTCTTGTAATCTTCATATTTATGTATGTATATAGAATTGGATAACTGCAGAGTGGTGCTTTGAAAAATAATAATCACAATTTTACGGCTATTCTACTCCCTTTTGAAGATGTTTTCTTTGGTGAAAATTATATTTATGAATTTTAAAATGATAAAAAATGTTCCTTTACAGATTTATTATTATCAATATATGTATGTACATATGTATTTTGTTCCATTGTACCAAATATAAATAAAGCATGGTAGGAAAATTAGAAAAATATTCCGATAGAATTGCCGTATACCCGCAAGTATTTTCTTAATTAATGTAAGACTATCTGGAGGATTGTATTCCTAATATATTTACTGCGATAAGTTTATACAAATTTTAAAATAAAATTACGTTGTGGTAACGCTAGCATGGCATGTGCTTTGTCGATTACTTTACTATGTGCTTAATTTCATAGAATCATAAGTAATGCCAAGGTAGCGTTTTTTGAATACGTCGTAAAATCCAAGTTGTGAAGATAATTATTTACTTTCGAATATTTCAATGTATCAATGTATTTATAATATCATTTTAGTTCTTATCTGATTCAGCGGAAATCGATCGCTATGATATGAGTGAAAGTCCACGTCTAATTTAGCAATATGCTACAAGAAGCATAAGTAGGTCAAAGTAGACTCTCCAACAGAATAAGTAGTCATTATAAAAAAAACTCTGTTTCATGTAAAGTATGCGATCTCTCTGATTGATGATATTCCTTTTTAAAGGGGAAGAGGGTTAACCAAGTAAATAGCTGATAGAAGTGCCAGAGAGGGGAAGGTACAAACCCCTTGTACTTTTGTTGCTGATGCTTAACAAAAATGAAATTCTCATAAAAGCCAACCGGTCAATAAGTGCAGTAAAAGAGTATATTGAAAACACTTCGTAAGTGAGGAATTTAAACTCCTCTAGTCCAATAAAACCTGATTTTAATTGTTAAGTTTGAAAGTATTAAGTGGGTTAAAAAAACTATTCATGTTTAATTATTCTAGCCGTTTTTATAAAATAGATAAAAAAATTTATATTCCTTTAAAAAACCAAATTCGTTTATTTAATTTTGAGAAAAACTTGAGATGAAATAAAATTCTGTAAAAATTTAATTTTTTTTTATATTTTTAAAATTATTTTTTTTTTTTGCGATTTTTTCATGATTTTGGCAATGAATGAGAATTAGACAGTGAAAGTAAAAAAAAAATTTTTGTTGGTAGTAGAGATGGCATTAAAAAAGATAGTTTTTTTTTCTTTAATAAAATTTCAGAACTATAAAAAACGATTTATAATTTTCAGCGCCTTTAATTTTTTTAAGTCAGATTCACTGGTACTGCTTGGATATACGCTCTGATACACAACACATATCCATTTATATAAACACACACATAAATACACTTTTCTTAATCAGATTGATTGCCAACAAATTTCTTTAATAGTTTTGTTACTCATAATAAATTTTACTCTTATTGTTTAATTGTGCGCCATTCAGAATCTTCTCATTTTATCGACAGTTTCAATACCGAATGCTACTTGCATATGTATGTATGTATGTATGTATGTATTACGTGTAGGAATGTATGGATGGGTGTATGCTTATATGCTGTACCGACAAGATGTGGCACACTACAGAAGTTATATGTATGTTGCACAAATCACTGTGCATTCATCCGACTTTATATCTCGATTGGTAAGCTTTGCGTAAATAATTCGTAAGTTAATTTATTTTGATGAACGCGATTCTAAGGAAACATTTAGTAAAAATTTGAATTTAAAAGCATTCGTAATAAAAAAAAAACAAAATTAATTTTAATGTAAAACATAAATAAATATTCGTTTGGAAATATTCGTCTTTCGTCCTGCTATGGGGCCTAGAATGCTCTAAAGTCCTCCGTTGAAACTTTCACTTATTAAAATATGTGCAGTTTCAGCACGTACCTTAATTTATTGTTGTTTTATATCTCGAGTTTATTTCTTATCAACATAATTTTGCTTGACTTGTTGAACATGGAGAATAGGAAGGGGCAAGACCAGCATAAAGAAAATTTTAAACCTGATATTATGTTTTGTTTCAGTTATCGAAATTAAAATATGTATCAGCAGTTGATCACACAATATAATGAAATTTTAATTGTTTGAATCTTTTTTTTTTAAAAAAAAAATAAAAAGTTATTAAGAACACAATTATCTACTATACTCGGTTAAAGGGGTTCGATACCCCTTCACTAATGATTTTCATAGTTTATATCCGTAATTGTCTCAGTAAGAAAAAGTTTCATGTTGTTTCATATTTGCAATGATGTGTATGAAATTTTGAACTTCATACCCCTTGTCTTCTTGCCGAAATAATTGCTCGAACCATGAGATATTTTTCGACTGTTTTGCAGAAATATTTATTTATATGTTGGATTTAGGAGAAGTTCACACAATAAATATTAACTAACAATTAACTAAAAATTAACTAAAAATTCCGAAATAATTTATTTTGAAGTGCAGTGAACGTATTCGTAAGATAAAAACTATTTTCTCAAAATTCTATTAATTGAATAAAAGTCGTAAGTTTTCACTTATAATTTATTTATTATTAATCAGAACATTTCAGCAGATAATTTATTTATTAATTTTTTATTAAAAATAGGAAAAATTTTTCATTATTAATATATATTTATCAATAGATGGAACAGCCTTAGAAAAGCTGAGAGATTAAGTAATCCTCCTTGCCATATATATATCTACGTCACTCTCGATTACATACAAACGTGTCTATATAATGACTATATATATAGGTGCCTCCAATTTCTATATTTTCTAAATTGTGATAGAGAGATGTATTTGCCAAATATGGATGCAAAAGTTCGACGTGTATAATGACACCTGGTACCTTTTCCCCACCTTTCAGTTTTACAGTATATCAAATATTTCTTAGCAAATAATGCTATATATTGATATAAATATATCTTTATTATATATCATTTAAATACCATTTAAACCAAATAAGACAATATATCGCATATATATCTAAGCCATTTGTATAACTAAGATATCAAATGTGATTAAGTTGTACAAAATTGCTCATGTGAAGTTAAGTGAAAGAGACTTTAAGCAAGTTTTACTGTATATTAGAAATTATGTATATTCTACAGAAGCTGAGCGAAGGCTTGAAAAATAATGTAATATAAAATAATAAAAATAAAGGTGTTGGAAAGAAAGTATGTTCTCCAACTAAATATTTGAATAAATTTTAAAAAAGCCTTGTCTAGTTTCATTAGATTAAAAAAAAATTAACAAATTTTTAATTACAAATATAATTATTTTCTATGTTTCAAACATCAATTTAATTTTTATAGTTTTAATAAATTTTCATTTTTATTTAGTTAAAAATCCTCAGGAACATCCGCAGGAGATTAAAAATAAATATTTAATAATAATTAAGAATACTATCGAAATATCGAAAAACAAATTTTTTAATTTAAAAACGACTGGCTTTAAAATTAAATTGAAAAAATCCTAACAAATATATATAAGAGAAAATATTTTTAAATATTATTTTGTTGCTTATATTGAAAAGCGGATTAAATTGTGGCTCTCTGAAAAATTCGGGCTTTTAATTTTTTATTTTTACAACAATAAAAATGAATAATTTTAATAATTAAACAAGCTAATCAGATAGTCAGCGAAGTTTTGAATTCCTTAAGTATAATAATATTAATAATTATCATTAAGTTTTATATAATAAATATATTTTCCTTTCTTGTTTTTGTATTTAGTAAATTAGACAAATGTCCTAAAGAAGTGGGCAAATAATCCACGAAACGTCGGGATATAATATGTAATAAAAATTGTTTTAGCCTTACAAGCTAAGTTTTTATATATTAAAAAACATCTCATACTAAAATTTAAAAAAAAGTGGCCAAGAAGATAAATTACAATAAAAAAAAGATTTAGATCTTTTAATAAAAATTAATTATATTTAATTTTTTTTTTTAGTTACACAATATATTATTTTTATTAAAAGAAAAATTAATCATTAAAAAAGTATGTGTTTAGTAGTATTTGAAAGGAAAAAATACTTCGCAATACAATAGGAAAAAAAAAGGATTAAATTACTTTCCTCGATAAAATAAAAAAGTCATTTGGCAATGTGAAATATATTTTTGGAATGCACGTACTGCTGGGTTTGAGTAAAAGTGGAGCGCAAAGACTAGGTAAGGAATATCTAGCGGAAGCCTATTTTAATGGCAGATTAATAAATTCCTATTGAAGAAAGTAATGGATAATTATAGTTTATAACGAAGCGAAATTTATAGAGCTTTCTTCAGAAAAATGCCAATAAAATTTTTAAAGTTGAGAAAATAATAAATCTAAATCTAAATCACTATAGAGGCAGATATCGCTCTAAGCCATTTCAAGTCGCCACATATAATATATATATATATATATGTGTATATATGTATATAAAATAATAATAATATAAATATATAAATATTTATATTATTACTATTTTATTATCAAAGCTTTATTAGGTAGCGTTGCTAGCGTTCCCCTTGGATTCGCTAAAATGTTTTAACGTTTAAAGTCTCGTGCTTCTGTAAAAGCAATATTTATTTTAATAAATATTAAATAGCGTGAAAACAATTTGCTCTCTATATTAATAATTATTTAGAAATCGGTTAAGAATATCATATTGACTAGTATATCATATTTATAAAATATTAAATGGCATCTGATGTCAACTTATTTGTTTATTTTCTTCTTTTGCTCTACAAATAAATTTATTAAAGATTCTTAAATAAAACATAATTATAAAAAATCTTTCAGAATATAGAATATGAAAAGCAATACTTTATTGATGTTAAATGTTATGACAAAATACTAATAAATAGTGAAATAAATAAGGTATGCATACACACACACACATCCATACACACACACACACATGCAAACGTTCAAAGTCATCACTGGCAAGGCTGAAGATAAAAACAGACAGATAGATATTGAGTGCGATGTCATTCATAGAAATGAAATAGAAGACAAAATTTCCTGTCGAATCTCTTCAATCGTCTGATTGTTTACTTTTTTTTTTTTTTTTTTTTTTTTTTTTTTTTTTGATTTTACTTGAACGAATACGTTGAACTAAATTTTTAACAATTAGTTTTTAATATGAGCAGTGCAAACTGAATTCAATTTTTATTTAATTATCAAACATTCTGTAATAACATTAAAGTGGAAAACTATCATGAATATATAAAAAAAAAAATTCAATTTATTGTGCTGTGTAAGCGGAAAAATATGTTTGCAGTCAAACATTTTGCAATCAGATATAAAAAAAGGATACAGTTTAACACTTTGGAAGGAAACATATCTTTAAAAAATGAATAGTTCAAATTAGACAATGGCTAAATCAAGCCAAATTGCAATTTGCTTAAAACGCGGAATTTTTTTTGGAATTTTTAGGGATAGAAAAATTTATTTCAAAATTAAAATAAAATTGTTTGCCAAGTTTGACCGTCTAACGAACTACAACACGCAATGAAACACTTATTGTGCCCTCAATAAAATCTAAAGATTTTCAGTCGTGTTTTCCTATAATAAAATCGATCCACTAACAAGCTGATAAATTCATTTTTGCCTTTGCCATTCGTGGTAAGCGTGATAAGCGCGATAAGCTTTAAACTCTAAGTGACAATATAATTACAGTCATACATTTACTTGCTTTAGAAGGAGTATTTAATTACAAGTACTTCCCAACTATTTCAAACGCAGGAAGCTTCCGTGTAATTTAGTATTAAAATAAATACATTTTTATACTTCTGGTGACGAAAAGTGCTTGTGAACACACTGATAATACAGGTAGCAGGTAGCCGGTAACAGGTAACAGGTAACAGGTAACCATGTTACAGTACGATAGACAAGTTGAACAAATTTTCTTCTATGTATTTACGTTTCTTTAATACAAAATAAACAAGTTTGCCACACAATTGCAAATACACATTTATTTTTCCATGTGAAACAAAATAAAATAAAAAATATAATAAAAATAAAAGTTATCATTTTTATATATAATTATTATCACATTAAAGACAACCAACCGCATTATAGGTGGGATATCTGTATGCCACTTTAATATTTTCATATATATATTTTCTCTGCTACAGCTTTTAAAATATTAAGTATCTTTAGAAAAGGATTTTCGTCAGTGAATGTATTATATTTTATTCTTATCTCTAATTGAACTATCTTTGCACTTTTGATAGTTTTCACTGTAATTGGCAGCAGACAATAAAAGAAAACAAATATTATATTATTTATTTTCTAGTTAGCAAATATTTATCTAAATTGATGTTGTGATTGGTTTGAGCAAATTCTATTCCCATAAATATCGCTACTGCTGATAATACCATTATAGCGATAAGAACATTTTTATTAACTATAATTTTCATTTACAATGTTGGCTTATAAAATAAATTATGTATGGAAATAATTCACAGTCACATTTAAAAACGAAAAAAAAATTGTGGTTATGGCAAAAGCATACCACGAAAGCTTTCATATTTCAGAAGTAAATGAATTCAAATTTCTTCCCTTTCTGGTGTACATAGCAATATCGGTCCTTAGAATTTAATTATTCTTTAAAACTATACTGTCAGAATCTGCAGTAACCAGATTTACAGTTAACAATTTGCAACGACTGCAGTCCTCAGACTTAACTCGGGACTGCTGAAAATTATATAGTGTGGCACCAGCTCTAAGTTGTTTCACTTATTATATTACATTGCTAGTAAAATGTCATATTTGCCTTATTAGGAGTGTCCTTCGTTGAACTAGGTAGTTCATTAGGCTAGTAACGATGTGGGTTCGGCCCCTAATTTTGATAGTTATAAGCAAATATCATTATAATATCTAATGTTGGATTATTTAACTGATAACACAGATAATGGAACAATACTGTACCACTAGCTACACCTTTCCTCAAAATTTCAGATCTAAGCGTTCCATGAGTTGTGGCTATACCCTGATCTGACACCTTGACATCTGTTGTCATATGTCAGTAATACTCTCTCTAGTCATATCTGTAGTGACATGTGTAGTCATTATGAAAAACAGCTGATTTTTTGTTTATAATACAATACAGTTTTTTGCATTATGAAAAACAGCTGATTTCTTGTTTATAATACAATTTGCCTTGCTGGAAAGGACATATTATGCATTGTCACGTAATCCTTCTAGGAATATTGTAGATAAGGTATTTTCTATATATGTATATATAAAAACATGCAGGGCAATTACCTTTATAAAAATTACAAAAGTTGTAAACGATATATTGTAGCAAATATGCTTTAGAAGCAACTGAGAATCAAAATGCTATAAGAAATAAATAAAAAAAAAATTAAATAATTTTTAATCAACAATAAATATTTATTACATATATAAAGACTGGCCTTTAAATATGATTAATTAATTATCTATTATTAATTAAAAGCGAGTGTGTCTTTAAAGCACATAATCGGCCGTCTCGTAATAATATTTATTTCTTATCTAAAATCTTTAATTTTTTTTTAACTAAATAAGAATTGCAAACGCAAAACTCAATAATTAAAAGGAATGTAAAAATTTAAGTGCTGCCTACAAAATAAAACAATTTATTATTATTATTTCTTTTTAAATTCTTTTTGCCACTTTAATAAGATCTTGTTAATGTTCTTGTTAATGTTCTGTTGCCTTCTGCTCCTTCATGTAGAAGTTACAAAATTTATTCTGCTTTAAGAATAATAAATCTATAAAATTAAAATATGCTGCTACACGTGTCTTCACAAATATTTTTCATCGATTCATTAAGAAGCAAGATTTCCACTCGGTTGGAAACATCGATAATTATAATAAAAAGTAAAAAAGAAAAAATGAAATAATTTCTACTAATATTTGCAAATTATCATGTCAATTAGTAGGAAAATGTTAATTTCGAACTTAACACGAATTGGCCAAAGTCAAAGAATTATTTTTAGTATAATAAATAACTTAATATAAATTATTATTTTAACAAATATAAAATGCAAAAATGTTGATCAATTATATTTTTGGTGGTGTGGTTGCCGAAAGCTAAAAATGTTTAGTGGAAATTAATTGAAATATTCCACAAATAATTAGCAGGTTTTCGTATGCGAGACAAATGATTCGTCTACAGTTTAACACTTAATAAGTATGAGCATGAAATTTGGCAAACAATTTGACAAGGTAATGCCAATATTTCATTGTGTAATACGACTATATAATAATTTTTAATTCAATATCAAATTAACTGAAAAAAATTCCGATTTTGCAAAATATTTATACTGCAAAGTTAAGAAAACAATAAACCAATAAATTAAAATAGAAAAAAAAAAATTCTATTGACAAAATAATATCTAGAATTGTGGTCAATAATGGAATACTATTTTTCTTCACTTGTGGGATTGCCATTATTTTACTTCAAAACGGACTGAAACTTCCAAAAAATTCTGTTAAATTTGACTTGAAAATGCATTGAAATTGATTGCCAGTATCAGCCAATAAAGACCTGGAAATGAAAATGACTGTTTGTGCCTCTCCAGTAGTTCTAAGGGTATATTTGGCTTAAGCCTGCCCTGAAGATTTGCATTAGCTTATGGTGAAGAGGCTATAAGAGCCAGCTAATCCCACAGTAATCAATTTCTATGTATTTGTAAATAAAATTTAATTAAAATTTTCTTTGGAAGTTTTAGCGCCTTTTGAGTAAATAAATATTTATTATTCCTCCTAAGTGGAGGTTGACAGTCTAGAAATGGCAGAAAAAATTATAAAGCTTGTTATTTTGCGCATGTGTAAGTGTAGTTATTCATTTAAATTTTTGCCCAATTTTGGTTAATTTTATTCTTTTAAAAATTTTTTCCTTTAACTAGAAACTGGCGGGAAAGACCTTAACTGGGAAATGGTACCCTATTACGGTGGGGGCCTTTAACTACTCCAAGAGAGCCAGAGAAAGTGCCATTAGCAAAAAAAAAAATGTTTTTAATTTTACAAAAGGGGAATTCCTTTTCAAACTATGCCAAACAATTAATAAAAAGAATTTCAAATTAAACGCTTTTAAAAAGTCGGTAACTAAGTTTTGAAGATAATGCCGTGCAATGCAGAATAAATACTGGTATAAGAAAATGATGCCAGATAAAAATATCAGCAAGATAAATTTTACAAACATAAAGCATACTTTCAGGATATTTTATCTAAAGCAGTATTCAATACATTTCCTAAGCAAGTCCATGTGAAAAAAAACTATTGTTTTCAAATGTTTAAAACAGAAAATTGTAAATATTTTGTTTATAATAATAGTTTTAAAGTCATAATAGTTTTAATGTTGCGGCAGGTCACTTACAAAAACACTCAATTTTTAAACTACTCTTTAAATTGAGTTTAAAGGACTCGTATATTTATTCTCTGAGTAGCTGTCATGCGCATTTAAAAATTCACCAGATTTCCAAAACACGAAATATTTCATATTTTGTCCTAAAAGCTGTTTCATTATGTGCATGTATGCATGTGTTTGTGTATGTTTTGGTCTGTTACATACAAAAAAATGTGTCATTTATTTTTACAACTTTATTTTTTTTTGGCATTTATCACAAACTCATGATGTTTACATACGTATAATGATTATTGGTTTGTAGGTAAGCATTAATAAGCGATACGTCTGCTAAAATTGATTAAATATGTGTATTTATTAAATTGCTTTTTTTTAAGAGGTCATTAAATGCTTTTTGCAGTAAAGCAACAAATAAAGGAAATGCAAATAATATATACGAGTAATCAGAAAAATATTTTTGTAAGAAACTTAAAATTGAATTTTCAGCGACAGATAAAGAAAAAAATTTTAGAAATAATTATAAAATAAAATACTTATAATAAAATAATTGTAATGAAAATCTATAAAGAAAAATGTAATTGTAGCGGCAAAAAAAAAAATAATAATAAATTACAATGCGAAATAAAATGCGACGCTGGTATTTGAAACATAAAATTAAGCGAAATTAAAATTCTTCGAAACATTATCAAGTAAAAATTTCAAAGCTTTTAATTTCTGAATGCTGGCACGTATTCATCATAATTGTTCGAGATATCAGTTATATAAAATACAATCAGAGAATTGTTACAGTAACAGACTGTAATTTATTCAGGATGTATGTATATGTGTCGTAAAGGGATTTTGAACATTTAAAATAAATAAATAAATATTTAAGTTGTTTCGTTTATGATTCTTTTTTTTTATTAGTAAAAAGATAAAAAAATTTATAAATTTTTTTTTATCAAATTTAAATGAAAAATCAATTTGCATGTCACTAACTTAATTTTTCTTCATTTCACTTCCTTGCTTCATCGTGTATCCAGTTGTTTATGCACACATATTATTTCGAGTGTAGTCCTTCGATTAAAGGAAAATAAAAAAATAATAAAAAAAATAAGTTTGCGTCAAAACAAAAAACAAAAATTCTAATAAAAATTTTTTCAGGAAAAAAAATTTTTTTTTTTTTTTAAAGAAATTCTACACGATATTAAAAGCAATTGTAAAAATTTGTAGCAATTAAATTATTAAAAATAGTTAGTTAGGAAATTTAAAATAAATAATGTTTACCAAAAAAAAAAAAAAAAAAAATTAAATTAACATAGAAAACTCTGAAACATATAAACTCTGTTTTGTTAGGCATACAAAGGAAAATATATTATGAATATAAATTTCGTAGCCAAACGACAGTTTTATAGCCACCCCTCCTGCTTACATTTCCGTCAAGTGATTTTAATATTTCGCTAATATTTGATAAACACTAAATAAAATACTAAATAATAAAATTAATAATATTAATAATTAATAATAAAAAAAAAATTAATAATTAATAATAATAATTAAAATTAATTAATTTTTTATATGATTTGAGCTCTTCCTTGTCAGATAGTGGACTGCTTATTCTTGGAGTCTTTAATGATTAAAATATGTTTTCACTCTCCAGTTATCATATTGTTTGATAATTAGAAAAAAGGCAGGATAACCTCAACATAAGGATCAGCCTAATCTTAAAGCATATGAATTTGTCGTCATCAAAAATATTTCGCATCACTATCTAAATGAAAAGCTTTCCATTGGAGAGCAATTATGAATTAATAACTGCATTGAGATATCATTTATATCCTGCCCCATTTTGAATGTAAACGACACATACTCGCGTGCACAATAAAAACCATTAAATGCGAGTATCTAAAGTATTTTTGGTTATCGTTCCCCTCAATGGTAAGTGCCCTTTGTGGAAAATGTATTTCCTTATTGTATTAAAAAAAAAAAAAAAAAAAAAAAAAACTCACTCACAATTCATGGCATAAAAATATCGAAATCTTGGCTAAAAAGAGAAGAACAGCAAAGCGTAAACCAACTAAAGGAACAACTAGCTCAACATCATCATGGTCATTGCTTATGCATACGTATTGTTGCCAAGTACTTTAAAGTAAACTTGTACTTTGTCTTTTGCTTTAACTGTGTTATTGTTTAAAAAACTCTTTTTTTTATCTTTTGGCACAGAGGAAGTTACGTTTGCACAAGTGATGAGTCATGAAAGGCTCCTTATTTCGATCAATGCGTTAAACTGCGTTATACAGATCTATTGAATATTCTGGGATAAATTCAGCTCGGCACTTCATTATGCAGAGCTGGGGTAATTAATTTATCCGGCGATAGTTAAAGGAAAGTGTCTGCCTTATGGACCCACCTTTTTAAACGCATTCTACAGGCAGGAGTCTAAATGGCGTCCAACTTACGAGTCAGAATTATTACCAATTTTATGCTTTACAGAAGTAAAAATATCAGATAGTAATGAGGGCACTCCTTTACATTCTGGAGAATATTTTGGGTTATTAATGTTTTAAAAATGAGGGCACTCCTTTACATACTGGAGAAGGTTTTGCGTTATTACTGTTTTGTGTTTTATTTCTATTGGTAAGATGTCTTTAATACATTAGAAAGGAAAAGTACTGCTGCTGCATCAGAACTCTGATAGCTGATATCGGTTACGGCTAATTCGCTGTTGCCAACAGCAAAATAATAAAATTTTTATTACTTTAAACGAAATTTTACTTTCAAACTGATTTAAAGTTTTATCGAAAGTGAAGCTTCAACAACTATATTTCTTTCTGACTGGATACGTATGCCAATAGGCAAACTGGCTGAAGTTAAAATCGATTAGATTAGCAAGGATTTAACACACCAGTTTTAAAAGCATTAGACGTGCATGTTTATTTGAGAACGATATTGGGGAATGCAACAAGAATGCAGTTGCTAACTAGATGCAGAAATAGTGCACTGTGGAAATACTGATTTGATATTTTTGTCATCCCACATAAAAGAGATGTGCACTGAATACAGAGATTCGAAAACCATAGAGAACAATGAAAAATGTCCTTGTTAGATTTGATGTTAATGTATTTAATAAAAGCTCAGCAATTTCAGAAGAATGATGTTGGATTCTTCATTTGATAAAAGAACACCATTTAATAAATTAATAATAAATTCTAATCAATTAAACACATAAAATTTTTTTACTTACATTAAAAGGATTGCATTTACATCCTTTCACTGTCTATACATTTTTATCGACAATTTTATTGTTGATCAGATAATGCCATATAACAAAATATATTGGCTTTATATTTCTTAAAAATGTAATATGTTTGTTTTGAGCAGCTTTTAAAATAATTTCCTCAAACTACACGCACACTCTTAACGCAGACAAGTTGGCCGAATTGTACCAAAAGGAAGTGCCAGGGTACCAAATTTCACTATTCTCATCAAGTGTTTACATTCCGATCTCCTCTTTGATTTTCTTACTTGTTGTTGTTTTATCAAATAGAAACACAACAACAGCAATAACAGCAAGAATTAATTTTTCTCTTTCTGGAAGTTTTGTGTTTTCCTTTATCTACCAACACCGAAATAAACTACACAAAAAGAAAAAAAGGTACAAAAAAAAAACAAAAAAAAAAAAAACAACAAAAAAATTGGCAAAAAAACTACGTATGTTTGTAGTTGTATATGAATTCTTGTAATTGTTGAGAATCTTGTATTGATAATATTAGCCATGGGACTATATGCAGCAGTTGGGAGAAGAACAAAAAACTATTAAAAAAGCGAATGTTAAGAAAGTTAAAGAAAAACTAGTTTTTTTTTCCTTCTATCATTCGTTTCTTTTAAAACAATTGTTTATGTAAAGAAATCTTGCATTATCATGTAAATGTGTGTCCTGACAATGCCATGTGTTTCTAGGTAGCACGATGAAAAATGTTACACTGTATTTGTGTGAAATGTACGTACGACAATTCATATGATAGCATGCCAATGTATACATGTAAAGGCACACACATACACTTACATAGATGTCCTTTTACTGGCATGCGAACACATATAACATAGAGGATATCGGATGTACATACGTATCAACCGGAAATGCAAGTTTAGCACATGTTTTCCCTGTTCCCTTGTATGTGTACAAGTTTCTTGCTTTCCTATTTAGTCTACCTTTTTCTATCTCCAAAATTCTATGGGCGAGGGTATTCTTAGATGACCGGAAAAATGCGTTAGAAAAGCTGAAGTTAATTAGTTTCTCATTTTTATAGTTTTGTTTTATCCAAGAAATTGTAATTTTCATTGAATGGAGTATTTGTTTGGCCAACGTACTGAAAATAGAAAAATTAATAGTGGTATCAATAGATTTTTAGCCAGCATACGACGAAATATCCGATAAGAAGTCCTTATGTGGCGATAATGCGAATGTTTTATATTCAGGCTTTGTTTAGCTATTAGGAGAATGGACCGTAGCTTAGGAGCTTTCTGATCGAAGTTGTTATATTTTTAGTTAATAAAGTATTTCTTTTTCTCTTAATTTATTATTCAGCTAATTTATTTTTAACTTAATTTTCAACTTCAAGTCTTTTTCCACAACTAAATCGTTTTTTTTATACGATCAGACCTCTGGGGATGGCCTCTAACAGTGTAGAAAAATTCGGAGAAAGGCTAAGCAGTAGCCCAGTCCTGTAGCGCCACTAGTCTTAAGTAGGCAATATACCGATTGTTTCACTTCGATAGCAATACTGCTACAGAACACAGACGAAAAAGTCGGTACGTACTTCCATCTATAGATTATTTATAGAACTGCAACAGCCCCTTCAGCAAAAATTAACTACAATGAAGACAGAAGGAAACCGTTAAAACTCATGAAGAACATTCATGAAATTACTTACGGGTAATAAAAATTTAATAAAATAAATTTTATATTACTGTGAAATTTATTACGCTAACGAAGCAATTGGAACGAACAATATCGCTAACGAACCAACTGGAGCGAACAATTAATTTCGCTCAAAACGAGGAATTTGTAGAAAAAATAGTTCTGAAATTTTTTTTTTTTAACTAACTTAACTTGCAAAGCTCCTGACTTGCCCAAAAGAAAACATTCAGTGTCTAGGCAGGAATCGAATCCTCGATCTATGCTTTAGCAGGCTTCTCATTATCCTTCCCCTGCGGAGGCACCAATGGAACGCATTAACGCGAGAACACAATTGTAATAATTTACAAAGTTGATACCCAGAAACTGCAACATTAGCAGAAAGCCAACTAAAATCCTTTTTTAAAAGCGATCTTATTTGCAGATTTGCCTTAAATGCTGTAAAATAAAGCCGAAATAATTTTTAATGTAAAACTTTCGAAAACTTTTGGCTTCTACAAAGAAACCTAAAATAGAATTCTTTGTTTTTCAATACCTTAAAAGAATTCCGTAAATACGAAGATGAGAAAACTTATAAACTATTTCATTTCTTTTTAAAATACAAAGCAAATAAAAGGATATTGACTGATCTGTTGAGAGCGTTATCGTTTATTTGGCGATTACGATTAGAGAAAGTATTAGATGGAATATACTTGGAGTTATTATTACTACAATAATTTTGTGAGGGAGTCAGATTAACATTAGATGCAAATTAATTCTGCTTCGATAGGACATCCTTGTGGGAAATATCCTGCTTGGTTAACTTTGTAAAGGCTTAATAGATACAAAAATATCGGAATTGAAGAAAAATTTCATAAAGGCTACCCTGTGAAAGAACGAGGCAATGAGAGTGATAAATTATCAATACGAGAATGGTTGCATTACAAAGTGAGAGAATGAGGTTGCTAAAGCAGGAAGGGTTTGTATTCAGAAGGAGAGTGATAAATTATCAAAATGGGAATGGTTCAATGCCAAAATGAGAGGATGAGCTTGTCAAACCAAGAGAAGTTCGCTTTCCAAATGAGGCAGATAAATTATTAAAACCAGAACGGTTACATTTCAAAGTGAGAGGATGAGATGGTTAAGCCCAGAAGAGCTGTTTTCCAAACGAAAGTGATAAGTAATCAAAACTAGAACGGTTCAATGCCAAAATGAGAGGATGAGGTTGTCAAACGAAGAAGGGATCATTTTCCAAAAGAGACTGATAAGTTGTCTAAACTGGAATTGTTCAATGCCAAAATGAGAGGATGAGAAGAGTTCGTTTTCAATCTGAGAGTGATATGTGATCAAAAAGAGAACAGTTACATTACAAAGTGAGAGGATGAGGTTATACAAACAAGAAGGATTTACTGTCACTTGTTACAGTTAGAACGAAACATTGTCAAAACGAGAGCAGTGTATTGTCAAAGTAAGAACTTGTGACCATTAACTTGTGAATACTGAGATAAAATGTCATTTCAATTTTTTAAAAGCTAAATTATCAATAAAAATAAAATACGATTTTTGTCTTAAATATCTACATATTTATCTAGCCATTTCAAAATATTGTTACATGTATGGAGTTGTGGAAAAAAGAGAATCTAAAACGAGCCTTGGCTTTGCCTGGAGCTTGGCAATATACGTTCTTAATTTGAGACCACGGCATTAACGTCTTGACAGCAAATCATAATCAATTTAATACTATGTGATAGTTTTACGCCACTGCCTTTTACTTTGGCAACGGAAGGCTTATGACTTCATGCTGTATGTGCTTTACTTGCTAATTTAATAACTGATTGTTCTGAAGTTGTCAACGCCGGCTGTCAATAATATTGTACACAACGAAAAAGAATTTAATTCCTCTCAGTGAGTTTTGCAAATGTTATTGCTGAGCATCGACTTTTATTTCTTGTCATGTTTTCTAGTTTCTGTTTTCTTACGGCCGTCCCTCGTTTGCTTGTTTAGTTGATGGTATTTCGTAAACAAAAGTTTAGTTCAGCTTGTGTACAGTTGAGAGCTTTACTAACACTATTTCATTTTCTCTATTTCTGAATGCTGTATTAATCGTGTTTTTTTTTTCTAGTGTTATGCATACCTAGGACCCACACACACACACACACACGGAGTGAAACAAGCAGCCATACTCAAACACTCATTTAGGAACATGTAAAACATATGGGTTCGCAGGAAAGTGTACGAAGCACACAACCAAAAACAATAAAAGGTGGCAATTGGACACTGTTGCATCTTTGCTTTGTGAAAAACTGAACTTCTTTTTGTTTCTATTTATGGCAGGCGTTTGGTAATTTAAAATGAATGCTTTTTGAACAACAATTTTTTCAACAAGTATTTAACTAAAAGTTTGTTGGTGCATATAAAAAAAGAAAAAAAAATCATTTTTAATTTCCTTCTTTAAAAGGTTGCATTTGTGTGTGTGTGTGCATGGCTGTTTGTGCATGGTCTGAGTTGGAGGGGATGCATGCAGTATATGAATTAAATTTTTTTTTATCTAAGTTCTTACATTTTTTGCTTTACTTTTCTCACGAAACTTTACTAGTTTCTTATGGGTAAAGTTTTAATCAAGTACCTGATAAACTTGTAATTTATAAGTTTCAATGCATGACTAATAAATTGAATGCAATTTTTTTCCTTTTTAATTTCAAAATTGTTTGCCATTCTTTTTTTTAATTTTATTAATAATAGACATGACTTTCTGTAAACGTTATATATAAAAATTTAATCTGTGGTTAAATTAAGTGGAAAATTTGAATGTCGGTAAAGAAAATATTTTAGCAGTTTGCAAACTTTAACAAAATTCACAAGCGTGTTACGACACGAAGAGTGTTTAAGAAGAAAAATTTAAAAGTAAAACTTTACATCAGACATTTTTCGGACATGTGGTCTTTGAGTGTATGTTTGTGGAATTTAAGTCAATTTAGCCTTTATGCATGCTACACGATACTACAAGCAGCATATACGAACTAAGCCATTTGCTTGTCACTCTGCTATAAAGTTTTAAACAAAACTGTTCATTAAATTAATTCCTATGAAATTTTATACATACAATTTTGATATGGTAATTATGCTTAGAATTTGAAAAATAACTGAAAAAAATTTTTCTGGGCAAAAACTGATTTTAGTTTTTGTTATGACTTTCGCTGATACGTGGCAGCACAAATGGCCATTCACAGTCAATTAAGGAGATTTTCAAATCATTGTTAAGGTCTGTGGCATTATTTTTAGGTTTGCCCTAAGCAAAGAGAGTAAAAGAAATTTTACCTTTTCACTGAAGGCCATGTTTTACTATGCATTCACAGAAAAAACTGCTATTTTAAAAAATCGCACCAAAATGGCATTGCTAGTGCCGGACTATCATATAAAAATTATGCATATAATTTTTGTTTGCTGATTAAAGTAAAATCTACTCTGATTGCATGAAAATTTTCAAAAAATTTTGCTTGCCATAGGAAACGTACATTTTTATGCCACACTATTAATTTTTTCAGCAGAGATGCCATATTTAACCAATCGTTCGGCTGTATGGGATAGTGAAGCATGACCGCAAAGGATATAAAAAAAAGCTTAGGCCTTCTCGGTGCATTACAGTTTGTTTTATGCAAATCGTTTGACTAGTTTAAGATAATTAATTAGCGGCTTTTCTAAAAGTTATTCAAACACATGATTACTGATTAAGTTGCCATAGTAATGCTTGCTTGCAGGATGTTTGCATATTCAAGATCTTTCCTAAGTTTTATCATTTTAATTACTAACACTCTGTTACCTTAACAAAAAAAAAAAAAAAAAATTAAATTGTAATACTATTTCCATTTTCAAATACTTAAAGCGTACCGTGTTTCATTATATTTCGTAGCATGTCAGGTCAATCAATTATGTCGAAACTCTTTTCCATTACTCGCAAAGAAACCACTTGCTTAAAAAAGTAACTAACCGTAGTGATTTTGTGATTTCGAAATATTTTCAGGCAGCTAAAACATATGGAAAATAATACCCATAGAAAGAGATTTCATTTGTTACTAAAAGGGATTTTCATACCATGTAATCTTTTCAATTAAATTAAATATTAACGTTGCCGGAAACACATTTATAATGGAGAAAAAAGAAAAAGGGGAAAAAAAAGAAAAATAAATAAATACAAAATAAGAACTGCAAATAATCAAACATTACCGCACATTACAGGCAATAAGCAGTTTAACTTGGCAACAAATAATGTGAGTTTAATGTCAGATTTTCAAATGGAAAAACTAAACAAACACGTTTAAATAAAAGGTAATACGATATGGAAAAGGGTTGCAAAAAGGCAAACGATGGAAACTTATAGGTGTTACCGTGAACATTAAAGTTGACTGCTACAGCATTCATATGCTGTATAAATACGTTACACAAATGTCTGGACCAATCCATAGCAAAAATGTCGATACTTAAACAACGGAAATCAACACACCCAAACAATACCCAAAGGAAACGGAAAGTAGAGGGAAAATATTTAAATAATAAAAAAATAAAATAAAAATGAAAATAAAAATAAAAATAAAAATAAACATTTTCTACTAACAAACACATATAAAATTTTATGTTTCCAATTTCCTGACCATACTTTAGCGTGAGGCGAAGGCATTGGATTCAAGTTGCTGCGTATGATGTTGTTCCTGCTCTTCTTATTGTTGTTGTTGTTGTTGTGCACAAAAACAAGGTGTGCAAGGAACAAGTAGCATGGCCGAACGTAAAGCAGAATGTTGCAAAAATTAAAATGGAATTTAAAATAAATGGAATATGTGGCCTGTGTATGGCTGTACAAGCAACTGTATGCATATACATAAATAGTAAAAAAATATTTCAGAGCACCATCATGATAAAAAAATAATTTTTAAACAGGAACAAATGAAAAGTTTTTGTTAAAATAACAAATAATAATTATTATACAATATAAAAAATATGCGCGCAAAAAAAAAAAGCACAAATGATAATGTGTTGTAATTAGAATATTCATTTGCATTATGGCGCATTATTACTGGCAGCGGCAAAAATGCAAACAAGTCTAAATGCATTGTGGAAAACTCAGACTTCTTTTATTAGTCCAACTGCGGAAACAAAGAAGGCAAAATATCTGTTATAACGATCAATATATTTTCCGTAATACAGTAGATACGAACATTAATGATTTTAAGCTCAATTTTCTTTGTCCAAAATAAAGTGAAAAATGATTTCACAATGCAGGTTACCGTGTAATAGTTAATGTAAGTGGAAATAACGTAAACAAGCTTTAATGTGAAAATTTCTTAATTAAAATTCTTTTACGTATTGCAACAATTGCCTCTAAACTAACAATAAAGCTTTTGTAATGTTTATGTAAGTCACACTGAACAAATGATAAACATTTTTCCAGTATAGTAAACCAGCAGCCAAGCCAGCTCTTAATAAGTTCGTCCTTTGTATTCCTTTGCCACAATGAACAAAGGAATGGTAAGGACTAGTTAGTGGTTGAAAAAATTTTCAAGATGTATTCTATTATATCCTTCAAGCTAGTACTGCCGTCAAACATCTTACAAGAGTTGGGGCTTTCTTAAAAACACGGAATAACATTGTAATTTACTAAAGTAGTAAGTGTGTCTACTACAAGTGGCCAAGTTCGCCAGTTGTCACGATTTTTGCTCAACTGCATTAGTACCTGTAGTGGAAATTCTTGTCATAATATTTAAGTGAGGAGGGCATAGTAACTGCTCACTCAACATTGGCCAACACACATTTTATCTCAGTGGGAACATGGAAAAAAACAACTTACAAAAATAGATTCCAGACCCTACTTTGTCATGAGCATTTATCACTTCATAGTCTTCTTCGTCCTTCTCCTCCTTGCTCTTTATTCCTTTAAAAAGCAGTGCATGAATAGCATTATTCATTCCCTGACTGTTGATATCTGTAGACAAGTGTATACAAGAAATGTCCAATTATATTTAAGCCCAAATTAATTTTAAGTAAATAAATTTATAGAAAAATTTATTAAAAGTAATGCAAAAATAAAAAATTTTTTTTTTTCAATTTTTCCACAGGATGTTGACGAAATATCGGGTAAACTATTAACAATGTAAATTAATTATAAAATATTAATTATATAAAAAAAAGTAATGAAAAGCAATCAATTGATATTTAAAATAATATCCCAATAGAGATATTTTTGTTAAACATTTTTACTAATTATGACATCTAACAAATTAGACCTGAATAAATGTTACTTAAGTGTTTCATTGAAAATAATTATATATAATACGTATATATGTACGTTGAAAATCTTGCAGCGTGGGCTGGAGGCTGGCTGGCTGACTGGTTGGTTGACTGGTTGCCTAACAGGCTGGAAATTTATCTTAAAAATATGAAATTATTTGTTATTGAATAAATGTAAAAATTATCTCCGTTGGGAATCCCCTGGCGGATATTGGTAAATCTTAACTGCAATTAAATGACATGACTTGCAAGTGGTCTCATATATTTTGTTTAAAAAAGGTCAAATCTGGCTAAATAATTCGTAATTTCAGCAAAATTATTAACCAAAAAATTTTTTAAATTTTATTTATACACAACAATCCAACTAGGAAGCTTTATAAATTGAAAGTACAGAGAAGGAGGAAGGAGAGAGCAGAAATAAAACGAATTGAAACTGACTGCATCAGACTGCTTCTTTATAAGCTGGCCAGTTTATATTTTCCTCACTGTGGCATAAAGCTTCCTAATTGGATTGTTTAAATCGTATATTGTGTATAAATAAAATTTAAAAAATTTTTTGTTTAATAATTTTGCTGAAATGACGAATTATTTAGCCAAATAAATCAATATAAAAATAAAAAATTAAGTACTGAAATCAAGATCAGCGTCAGATAATTAAAATTAACGCAAAATTAGAAAAGCCGGTAATTAAAACGCAACCTTAAACTAGTCAAACGATTTGCATAAAACAAACTGTAATGCACCGAGGAGGCCTAAGCTTTTTTTATGTCCTTTGCGGCCATGCCTCACTATCCCATACAGCCGAACGATTTGTTAAATATGGTATCTCTGCTGAAAAAATTAAGAGTGTGGCATAAAAATATACCTTTTCTATGACAAAGAAAAATTTCTTTCAAAATTTGCATGCGATCAGAGTGGCTTTTTACTTTAGTCTGTAAAGAAAAAATTCTACGCATCATTTTTATATGATAGTGTGGCACAAGCAACGCCATTTTGGTGCGATTTTTTAAAATAGCATGTTATCACTAGCAGATTTTTGTATGAACGGCTAGTTAAACATGGCCCACAGTGGAATTAAATTGTGTAGAACTTCTGGCTGTAGAAAAAATTTTGAATCATAATTTTTATCCATGTGAACTGATTTAAAAGAAAATTTTTAAAAAATACAATTTCAGCTTTACTAACCGAAAATGTAGAAATAACTTTAATTAAGTTTATAAGAATTATTTAGTTATTTAAATTAATTAATTATTTAAAGTATTTAATTAAGTTTAAACTTTCAAATTGTGTGTTTTAAATGCAAGACATTGAAGCTCGGTCTCCAAGAAAAATCATCTCAAAGTTTTTTTAGGTAAAACTGTTGCTATAAATATTTTAGCAAATAAAATTAAGTAAAAAAAATAATATAATAAAATAATATATAAAATATATAAAACATGAGAGCACCTAATATATAATCGCTTAAATTATTATTACAGAGAATTTATTCCCTTTACAGGATTTTTAGAAAATTATCAACTAATTTTTCATTTCCAAAATCAGTTACAAACTGACAGCAACAAACATATAAATTCCGAATAAACTGTTTGCTACGTTTGAGCAAAGAGTCCTTTTATATCTCTAACTAGAAGGTATTTTAAAAATATTGTGTTTACTAGAGATGAACCTGCATCGGAATAATAAAATAAGTGGTAGCAAAAAATATTAAACAATTTTATATTAAACTTGTAGAAAAGAAAATATTATTTAAAATTTTAAAATGTATAAAATAAGAGAAATAATTGCTTAATCGAAGGAATAATTATATATAATAATTTCTTTGTAACGCACTTTTATAAGACAACATCAAAATAACGTTTAACCAACGCATTCTCCAATCTATAAGATTAGATGTCCTTTTATACAAAAATGCAAATTGAAAGGCTTAAAAAAAAAATTTTTGGGGGGCGGGGAAAAAATAGTTAAACCAAACCGAACAAAAACAATTTTCAGATTAAAAAAATAAAAATATTCAGCCGTTAGTTCAACATCAATTCCTCGGTATTTTCCGTTGAAGAAGAAATGCAAAAAACCAAAAAAAAAAAAGAAAATAAAAAGGATTTTTTCCTTCAAACCACTCAACACAAATACAGTGAATGCGAGGGAGAGTTGACGCAAAAAAAAGGACAAATACAAACACACATAAACGTTTACAAACTTGCACATACGAGTATGTGGCCTGTACACGGATGTGTAGGTGTCTGCAAGTACGGCTACAGTTTCTCTGTTATACTGGGAAAAAAGGTAGGAAATTGAATGTTCAAAAGTATGTGCAAGATTAAGCCGACAGATAAAATGGACAAGTTACGAGCTGTTACTATAGTTAGAATGTTTTTATTTCTATTTTTAACGAAGTTCACTTGTAAGCGTAACTCTTTATACAGTAGTCGGATAACATATGAAGGACTGCAAGAAATCCATTGAAAGCATTTTAGTTGCATGAAAGCAAAGCAAACGAAAAAAGTCTTATTTAAAGAGGTTAAAAAAATATTCGAATAAAATTATTCGATTTATTACTATAATAATGAAATAGCCAAATTAATATTTTGTAACTAAAATATTGGAAATTTTCCCACTTACAGAAGCATTCAATAATTACAATTAAAATAATTAAAAGAGCAAACTAACAGCAAAGAATTTCATATTATAAAGCGTGACTTATTCAACTAATTTACTTAGAGGCTTCGACGTGCATAATTCGGCAACTGAGTAACGAATGTCAGATATCCAGCAGTACAAGTATTGTCTATTTTTTTAATTTCATATTAATTTTTATAATATGAGAAATTTTAAATGTATTAAATATCTAGAGTATTATGAATGTTTAAAAGGAGTCCAAAACAAAATTATTTATTCATGGATATAATTCTTTCTATGATTGAATTTATGAATAGTTTTTTTAATTTTTATAAAGAAGTTTGATTTATTGCACCAAAAACTCCAACTTGTCTCGAATAAATAATTATTTTTATTGTTGAGTTATTGCTGATTATTTAATTCTATAAATTAATTAAATTTTCTAAATAATATAAAGCTTTTTCTTTATTCTCTATGAATTATAGATATATATTATTTATTTATTTATTTAATATTATAATTATATGCATTTTTAGCTGGATATAATTATATATAAAGTGAGTCTAAAATAAAAAAAAATATTATTTAAATTTTTATTATTTTATAAATATTTTTTATTATTTCTTTAGGTTTTCTTAACTGCAATTTCAACTGAATATATATAATTGTTATCATATTATTCACAACAATTTCTTTAAAAAGAAGGTTTTTCTAATTCTTACATAAAATATAAATAAATTAGCACGAATAAGCCTATTGTGAGCGAGAGGTTTGAATTGCCCTAATATGGCTGGAGAAGCGCTGGCTGCTGGAGCCTTCGGCTAAGTTCCTCCACGGGAAATTGAACTGTAGTCGCCCACTATTTTGCGATTTAATTTTTTAAATATATAATTAATTTTTCATATAAATATTTTATCTCTTGTGCTTCAAGGTGAGCAGAAATAATTGTTTATTTGAGGGAAGGTGGCACATACTGTATGCATATTAAAGGAGTTCCATCTGGTTACCGAAAACACAAATACATAATTGCTTCATTGGTTTTATAAGCCACAAAAGCTGGGAGTCGCAGAAAACTAAAAGTGAAAGATTACAAGACTTTCGATTATCTGAAACATTTATTAAGACCGAAGTCACTCTTACACGGGAGTTCATCTGTGTTTGAATGCTGGTTTTCATCTTATTATAGCAGGAGTTGAATTTAAATACACTTTATAACACTACTTTGTAACACGAAACCTCCTTACATATTGCTGTTCGGAGGCACAATCAAGTTAACAATATTGTTTAAGGAATTTTCGCTAAAGTTGCATGAAACTTGTACTGAAATTCCTAAAATTAAAAATGCAACTAATTGAATATAAAGGACTCGTCCCATTTACGTTATTCCCGATACCAAACCATAATTGTTTTATTTAATTTCTCATCAAAAACAAAAAACAAAAAAAGAAAAAAAAAACTGATCCGATGACCCTGTAGCTTTCACATTTCCAAACTGCTAGACAAGTCACGCTGCATATGGCCTGCATTGTAGCAACTGTATGTAAATTTATAAAACACTTCCTGACAATATGACCAGCTTATGTATGTGCAGCCCACACATATAATCGCATATAGTGTTGAATAGAATTCAAAAAAAAAAAAAAAGGATAGAACTGTTGCGATGAGTTTTGTTTTAAGCCATTTGGTATCCACAACACAAGGTTTCAGCAAATGTTTAAATGTAAAAACAAACAGGAAAAAATATTATTCACATACAAAAATAGAGGAGAAGTTTAGTTGCTTTTTATCCCTTTGAGGTTCATATTCATACAATATCGATGGATGCGAAATAAATGAAAACTAGTTAAAATCCCCTCAAAAATAATGAAAACAAAATAGAAGTAGCTTAAAATATCAGAGTAAAAAAGCTTGTCAAAAAACAATTGTTTGGTTATGCAGTTTGTCATGTACAATTTTTTCTTGTGTTTTTTGTTCGATTGCAAAGTTATTTTTTATTATTTCTTTATATTTTTTTAAATGCAATTTCAACTGAATATAAATAATTGTTATCATATTCTTTAAACCAAATTCTTTAAAAAGATATTTTTGTAATTCTTACACAAAATGTAAATAGATTAGCGCCAATAAGCCTATTGTGGGCGGAAGGTTTGAATTGCCCTGCTGTAGACTAAACTGTAATGGGTTATCCATTGTGTGGTTTCAAAAGTATAGACGTGGAATTCGACATCTGTTAAACTAAATTGTCAAAGAAATTTTTTTCTTTTTAGTTGAAAGTCTGACATTGACGAAAATGGTTTGCTTAACTATCACATACTACAAAAATGGTGATTCTGCCATAGACACATATCGTGCTTCAAGAAGATATTATGGTTTACATAATCGCCCAACTACGCAAGCAATTGGCAAAATTGTGAAGAAATTTGAAGAGACTGGGGCGGTTACAAATATTATAAGGCTTGTGCATCATCGTTTCGCTCGTTCCCCTGAAAATAACGCTACTGTAAGTGAAAGTGTTGCCGAAGACGCCAATGTGTCGATTCCTTGCTGTTGTCATGAATTAGGACTGTCTTGTGGCACATTATGGCGTATTTTGCATTTAGATCTACACCTAAATCCATATAAAGTCCAGCCACACAACAACTGAAGCCAGCTGACCATTTACAACATCGTAGATACGCGGAATGGGTGCTTGAACAACAAGCGGGGACGGCGATTTTTCGAACAAAATTTTCTTCAGTGATTAAGCACATTTCTCATTCGGTGGGTATATTAATAAACAAAATTGTCGTATTTGGGATTCTAAAAATCCTCAAATGAGTGAAGAGATGCCATTACATCCAGAAAAGTCACTGTTTGGCGTACTCTTTGTTCCGAAGGTGTGATCAGGCCTTACTTCTTCGAAAACGACAATGGAACGGCTGTCACCGTCAATTCGGAGCTTTATGGTCATATGATAACCGACTTTTGAAGAATAGATTTTGCCTGCTATTGAAGAATATGACTTGGAGAATATGTGGTTTCAACAAGACGGTGCCACATGCCATATAGCTCAAGCGAATATGGCTTTATTGCAAGAGACATTTCCTGGCCGCATAATTTCTCGTCGTGGCGATATCAACTGACCACCATGATCATGCGATTTGACAACATTAGATTTTTGTTTGTGGGGCTACGGGAAAGACCATGTTAACAACTAATATTGGGCTGACATGCCGCCCAATATTTGTCAAAAAGTGTTCGGAAATTACCTCAAAAATCAATGCTTGCAACACCTCATTTCACAAGTAATGTCAGCGTTCAAATTTTATAATAAAAAGCAAATACTATGGAAAAAAATATTTTATGTTTACATTTACTTTTGAAACCGCAAAATGGATAACCCGTTATTATAAATTATAAGAAGTAACATTATAAAAAGTAAAGTAGAAATAATAAGCGATTTCAGAAGCGATTTTGCATTTCGGTTTATTCATTATCAACTTTATGCTAATTGGAAGTTTCTGTGGTTTTCATTGAAATTTATATAAAAGAAAAATTAGACTCGATATGCCCCCACATAAAAAAAAACACAAAAAAACATGATAGTTTTCCCAGCTGGCAAGGCGAAACTGTGCAGAGATATTTCTATTCAATAATTCTGGGCAAATTATTACAAATTATGCATGGCGGAAATTTTCTTTATTAAAAAAAATTAATCTTTTCCTCAAGTTAATGGGGTAAATCGTTCAGATTCATTGGAAAAGTAGAGTGATTGAAAGGACTTTATTGGACTGCCTGGCTGTGACGAATATAAAGCAACGAGGAAATATATAAAAATTAAATTCTCTAAAATCTCCCACCAGATTATTATTATTCATGCAGGTAAAGAAATTTCCCTAGCCATCACACCTAACATGTATCTCCGGCCCAAGCATTCGAATACATATATCGGTCATCACTAGCTAATGCCTTAAAACGGTTATATTATATTTAAAGAAAGTTCTTTAAATGCTTGAGAACTATCGATATCAGACTGCTTTAACATTTCAGACAATTGGAAAGTATTCGCCAGAACATTGTTATCTAAGTGTAAAAAATTTATAGGATAACATAAGACAAGTGGATGAGTATAAAGAATAGTGAGTAAAGAATAGTATTTAATAATAAAGCTCATTCCTGGTCGATTTGGTAAGAAAATAGTTTTTAAGCCACATCATGCATAGGCGTTATTCCTTAAGGATTAATACTATATTGAGATTGAGCTTGCCATACTGTGGGCTTTATAATCAGTTTGATGGAAAATTATGTTATTGGCAACTCCATATACAGAAGTAGTTGTGCTAATTGGACCCTTCATTCACTTTTTCCTAGCCTGCCTTTGGCGAAAACCAATCTACTCTTACGCCAAATTTTTATCGGAAAAGTTCCTTGAAAAGACAACTAGCAAAATAGAAGTCCACAGGGTACATAAACAAAACATCATAGTTAAAATGTAAATGCTATAAACTTTTACGCCAATAATATTTCTGTCTTACGTTATCATTTAAAGCCCACTTGCATCTAAAAAAGTATCAAAACTTTTATTCCATTTACAACCTTTAAAGTTTCAATGAAAATAATTCGACACTTTTTTAACTTTGATTATAGTTTTTGACTTTATAAAAAGTCAAGATCTCATATATATAAAAACCAACTACAAAACGTTTTAAAAATCATACTTCACAATGACCCTTAATTCCAACATAATAAATAATATTACATTCTGTTAAAGTTTTGTTTATTTATTTTTTTTTTGTAAATTTCAGCAAAAAATATTTATCATGAAAAGGTTCATGTTGTTTTTCATTGTATTATTTCTGGCAATCAAGTATAAAGTCGGTAGCAAAACTATTTCGTTTGTATTGCTTTTTTCTAACACACTTGCTGAAATGTTTATTTTCTTTAAGTTTGGGCTTTTAACTACTGCAAGATGCAACGTGTTCGAAACTGTTTCGTTTCTCAGAAGGACTAAAAGCAGTTTATCGTAACAATGAAAACCTCCTTAAATAAGCTGAAACTATAAAGTATGTTACAAATAAGAGTATTTTCTCTGATATAAAACATTTGTTATATTTAAAGAAAAATAATACTGGAAAATATTATTGCAATGTGATACAAGAACTGTAAAATTTTGAAATTGCGCAAATAACTCAAATGGTTTTATCTGGAGTTTTTCAAAATGTTTCATAATGCGTACTGGGATAATCAAAAATTTCATGCATTTTCCTAATAAAATATTAATAATTATACTATATATATATAATTTGCGATTTTAAAATTGTAGAATTTTTTGGGGGAAAAGTGTTTAAAAAATATAAAAAATCTAATGCAAAAAAATTTAAAAAATCAATACAAAAATTTAATTAATTTTTTTTTTCAAATTTTTTGCTTGAAGAATCCAGTTCAATAACCTTTTCTTGTCACATGTTGTCAATAGCTTCTCAAAAGCAAGCCATTATAACTTTATAAAAATGTTAAAATATATATCAACGATTTTTATATTTTACTCGTAAAAGTTTAGACCCTAAAGTTGCAAAAAACTGTGCAATTTCTGAATTTTCCTTCACTTTACTATACTTTATTTATTTACTATAGAAATGGAATTTTTTATATCAGAGTAATTTGAAAAACAATTTAATGACATTTTTTTAGAGGGAGGAAAAAAAAGACGGTCTTTAAAATATCATTTTCTTTTTTAAATATTTAATATTAATTATTTAGTTGACTTCTTTACAACATTCCTTATCCATAATTGAGCATCCTAAAAGTATGCAACATAAATTAAATAACTGCTGTGTTGCTTAGAAAGGGGGCGTACGAGTAACATGATAAAATAAGTATTAATCATACTAATTAATAAATAAAATAATAAGATAAATTGCATAGAAGTCTAAGGGTGGGAAATGAGTGAGCCGAGCTTATTGATGCTTATTTTCAAGTGAGAAGAACATTTGCATGTAATACAGTAAATGCTAGAATCAGTGCCGAAATTCTGTTTATTCCATTTGTGTTGCTTTTATGTCAAAAGAAGTATACCTGAACAATACAAAGAAGCACGCAAGACGCTTTAAAAGGGTTTTGTCGCACTTATCCGCTTTGCTACCAGGTGTTGTCGGCGTTCACTGAGTTAAACACAAGTTTATTTGCATTGACTCTTATGACAATCTTTATTGCATTGCCAATCTCAGCTCGGCTTTCAGGGCTCACTCTGCTCGCACCTTAAGACAAACACGCTAAAACATGAACGGCATTATGAATACTACGAATAAGCATTGAGATTTGCTCATTTCAAGGATGTCAAATACCCATAAACGCATTATTGTGGAAATGGAAGATTCCCAATAAGGAAATCATTTACAGCTATTGCATGCCAACATTATCCGAGATCCAAAATTTGTAAGAGAAAAAAGGGAATCCAACACAATTGACAAGAAGTCAATTGTTTACTACTTAAAGTAGAATACTAAGTTATTGGATTACATTAATGTTTCCCAAAATAAGTTAGTGGTTTAAATTGCATTAGAAGGGAGTCAGTGTAATAATAAAAATGCATTGAAATTGATTATGTACACGTAGCCGCACAAGTCTGGCTACCGGGAGCAAAATCTTAATAACTTTTACTTTAATCTTTTACTAATTATAACAATTCTTAATATGGTAATATTTATAAACTATAAGCAATCAACTTTCTCGTTTAATTACACTCTACTAAAATGCTTTACTGCCATCTTCTCCCCTAGCCAGCTTTGGCATGAATTTCCCACTTTTGACAAAAAAAATCCTTTTGTATATTTAAATTTTATATTTTAGCATTGAGGTCAAAGTTTAAAATAATTTTAATTAAAAAAAATGTAATTTAATTTTTTTTATAAATTTAAAAAATATTAGTAAAATTTAATTTTCAAAAATTTTTCAAATCATTCCGCATTATTTAAAATAAAAAAACAAATAAAAAATAAAAAAAGGATATAAATTTTTTTCAATGAACTTTGAGAAGGATCTATGCTTATTTATATGTATGTGTGTAAAGAGTAATGAATTCTTGCTTAAGACACTACTTGTGATTATTTAATTTTTGTTTAATAGGAACAAGAAACAATTGGCAAATTGTTTGAAGGATTTTTTCTTAATAACGTATATTTTAATAAAACTGGTCTTTTGAAAAACAACTCTTTAGAGTAATTAAAGCCAGAATTGTAAGTATTAAATTTATTAACTCGAAAAACCAGCTTGTGAAGAAAAAAAGAGATTTCGCATAATGAACATATCAAGCAAAAATACATTCTATAATAAAATTTGAAATGTTAAATGAAAATTTGTAAGAATGATATTTTGCTTCATTGTGGTAAAATGAGCTAAAACGCAATGAAAGGACTCATGAAGTAAAATAATCACATTGCGATGAAATGAAATCATAATTATTCTCATCAAAATTGCTTAGATTTGTATAATATTTAAATTTGTAAATACCAATAATTATCACAGTATATGTAAATACTCCGATTTAAACATTGCCATAATATATGAAAGGATAATAATTACTGGTGAATCCTGATGACTGAAAGGCAGTTGCTGCTGTTCTGTCTCAACAAGTGATTTTTTTCATTTCCAGATTATAAATTAGTTTAATAAGGAAAAGCTGGAGTAACATTCTGAAATACCTGCATTTATCATACCTTCATTATTTTGAAGCATTTTTCTAATTTTCTTTTTATAAAAAGTTTCTGGTTTCACTGGCTTGCTATAAACTATAAAAATAGTTTATTATCCCTTTTGTTAGGGGAATTAATTCTGCTCATTGTAAAATTTTTTGCATGATTTATGTAGCTTAAAGACAAACTATGCACAAATGATTTTTGAGCAACTAAAATAAAAAAATTTCACAAACTATTAAGGATTATAAACAACAACAAAACAAGGAACTGTAAATAAATTGTTTGTAGGCGAAATTTCAATCAATGACCAGTTAAAGCAAGATTTTATTACTTTTATAGTAGGCTCTTATGACACTCCGACCTTTTTAAGAGTCGTCATGATCCTTCACGTAACTATTAAAAGTCAAGTAAAAAAAACTATGCCATTAAAGGAAAAAATTTAGAAATTAATTATGAAAATTTCTGTTAACAGAAATTTCGAAAACACAATAATTGTAAATCCTTGTAAAGCACAGGGCTAAGCAAACAACTCCTAAAATATCTGTGTAATTTTGTAATAATTTGCAAATTTTCCACAACTGTAGATGTAAGACATATAAAAAAGATTAAAAATCAAATTGGTTGAGCGTTTCATGACTTGTAATTATCACGTTTCGGTATGCGAAACAAGCTAAGCAAATAATCGTTCCGGTTGCCCCTCCCCTACCCGCAAAAATTGAAAATTCCCTGCTGTTAAAATATTTCTTTTTCAATTTGATTTAAAATTGTTAATCATTTTTTACTTCAACATTCACAATCTAAATTTTTAGTGTTTTCAATTTTATTACTCAGTTTTTATTGAAACAATATCCTTTTAGCTTTAATTGATAACTCTTTGATTTTTTAATATCAAGTGTTTTCACGTATTAATAAAAGTCCATTAACATAATTAAAAGCCTCAACTCTGCTTTGTCGTAACTCGCATTAAAATGAAATAAATCGTATGCTCGTACATTTACGGCTGTAAACGTAACTCCATAGATTGGCACAGTGCGCCAGGATAAAGAATCAAAAAATTACAAATAAAAAAAAAAAAAGGACGAATAGAACCCACTGCAAATATTGTGTAGAGTTGTGTGTGTTGCAACTGTGTCACGCGGTTGTGCGACTGTTTCGAGTGAAAACCAAAACAACAACAGACACTGCCGCACTATCAGTTAGTTAGTTGCAGCCGTTATTTGTTTAAAGCTGAATACGCTGCTAATAAGTACTAAATAAAACTTTAACTATTTCCACTATTTGCTTAAAACATGTTTTTTTTTTCTTTGTTCCCGCTTCTGCTAATACTTTAACATGACAGCTGAAATCCTTTGAGTTAATTTTTTTTTTAAATTTAACTACAGTTGCATATAAATTTATTTAGGAGGAGAGTAGCAAAAAAGAAACACACACACACACACACACACAGACACAACACCAGAGATCTCAAAAAGAAGAGCTGAAAAAGTAGGGAAAAAGTAAGCACCAGCAGAGGGTATCACAACAATTTCTCGCCTAAATAGAAAGAAATATATGTATATATATATATATATATATATATATATATTCGTTTATTTGTACATTCTAGCATTTTTGAATTTAGTTGTTGGTTGCTGGTGACTGGTGGCTGGTGACTGGTGGCTGGTGGCAGTTGTTGGCTTTTATGCTTTTCTCCTTTGGCTCTATTTGGCTGTCTGCTAATGTTATTGGCCTCAAAATAAGTTTCACTTGAATTTCAAGCTTAGGTTTACTTATGCCTTTTGCAAACAACATTTGTACATTATAATTTATTATTTTGTTTAAAAGTTTTGCACACAGTCAAAATTGCAACTATGAATCCTAAATCCTTGGTGCTTGTTTTATGAACGTGTGCAAGTTGCTGTTACCAAAATCTGTTGGCAAGTCCATTATTTATGTGTTTACTAGCTCGCTTGTCGGCTGCTTGACTACTGGTTACAAGTTTACCCTGTTTCATGCTACCATTAAATTACCTACATTTCAACCTACTTACAATAAAGAACTATCACAAAACTTTTACATTATTGTAGAGAAATTAAGCAGAACATTGAAATGTAAAACAATTGCATTGTTTCTTTCAACATGTTGGATGAAATCAATATTGGCAATAGATGGACAAAGAAACTATTTTTTAAGAACCTGTTTTCTAAAAAAAAACTGTGTTGATAGTGGTTTCTCCCATAAATGATTTGGAAAACCACGAGTACAGTGTATCCTGAGGATTTTTAACATGGACATACCGGTTTTTTAATTTACAATCTACTTCTTAAAGACTTTGCTTACAGGCTTTTAGCTTTCTAAATATTGATGAGTGGTTTCAATTATTATAAATTGGAGCGGAAACTCTTTTGTTCTCAAACACTTTTGAACTTCCTGTTAAGGATTCTCAATATGTTCAAGTATTCGTCAATTAGGCCCGGAATGATAAACTCCGGATACCTTTCGCTTTGTCTTGACATTCTTTTAAAAATGTGTTCCATCGATGTGGGCTCAGACAATGTTGCCAAATCGACATGCAGAGTGTCTAGCGAATTTCATTCCTTTTCAAAAGCAGTTTTTCCAGTTCCTTGATTTTGCTAGTGCGGCAGAATAAAAATGATTGTTTTTTTTTATTAAAAATCATTTTCAAATAAAAATTTTTAACCGGAAAGGAAAAGATTAAAGCTGAATTTAAATGGCAACAATATGGCATTTAAGGATACCTTGGTGTGAACTTTGATAAGATTTTGAAGTTTAATGGTAACCTGCTATACAATTTAGAGAATGCAAATCGTTTGAAGGGAATATATGCGAGAAGTTTACCGGTAAGGACCAAATTGCTTTTGTACAAGGTGAGCATTCGGCCACTTCTTCTTTACGCCTTTCCCATATGATTTGGCATATCAAAAACCTTGATGGCAAAAATTGGAATAGTTGCGAAGCATATTTTACGGAAATGCATAGAGACTGACTGTAGGCATTTGGGTAGGAGGCTCTATCCAAATAGATATATTTATGAAAAGGCAGGTTTGGCTCCAATTTCATTTTATTCGTTGGGTTTAATAGGAAAGTTTGTAGAGCAATTGCCTCATTTTGAGGGCAAAGTGATTAGGGATATCTTATCTACCGAGAAGGAGTTTAATTGGTTAAACACGTAATGCATATCTAGTATTGGAATTTTACAGGACCAATTGAATGGTTATCCTGGTCTTAACTTCTACTCACTTAGTACTGCCAGTATTCATAGAGGCTGAATACTTTTTGGTTTTTTTTTTATTTTTATTATTAATTTTTGATTTATTAGCTATTTGTTTTATTTTTGAGTTTTAGATTTAGTGTAGAATTAAAGTTTTAGTATTAAGTTTATAAATAATAGATCCAACTCTATTAGTATAAATAAGTGCCGGGAGCAAGCACTGCTTAAAACATTAATTGATATACATATTTATAATTATAGTTTATAATTGTTCTTAGATTGGATAAGAAAGTTGCATAGGCAAGAACTAGTAATGTAATTAAAATAATACATAATAGTTTTAAGTTTTCAAGGAAAAAATAAATATTTTTAAAAAAAAATTCTATGTAATGGAAAAAAAGAAGCTTCAATAAATAAATAACTAACTAAATAAAAATTTTTAAAGTAACTTTGATCACCACCAAAATGATTTAAAACATGCATACTTTTAGGAGCGTTAAGTATTATTAGATGAAGTATTATTTATTTATGCAGCAAAAATAAATAACAATATTATATTTATTTAGCATTGTAGAATTTCTATTACTTCATTTTTGTTTAATGTAATTCAAAATGTAAAGTTTTCGGTTTGTTCTCAAGAAAACAGCCAGGCAGGAAACGAAGCCTCGACTTCCGGTTTAGTAGGCTGTTTTAGCACCCCTTTTTAGTAGCACCCCTGTTTAGTAGCACCCCTGTTTAGTACCACCCCTTCTTTTGATAAGAATATTAAAAAACAATGTTGATAAAAAAATTTATTAATAATTTATTAATTAACGGACTAAAGTAAATTAACTACTTTATAACATTTACAGGTAGAATTTTCTCTTACACAAGCAAATAGTAAAAGGATGTCCTTTACGAAATAAATAAATCGAAATACTTTCAAAAAATTTACTGAAGAAAATGTGTAGAGTGGATAATGGATTTTTATCGTAATAATCGAATTCTTAAATTACATTAAATGAAACCTTTTATATTAATGTATGGAAATTAATAACTTAAAAACTTAACTTATTTGTGGAAAAGCAAAATTTGCTTAAACATATCAATTGAAATGGCGGAGTAGAATGTTTAAACATTTTTAAATGCGATTTGTATGATGTCGCGAAATAAGTTTGATATGGAAATAGTAAGCAAGAAATCTTCAAGTACTACTAAGTATTTGAATAAGAAGGACATGCACACTAATAACAGTTTTGAAATCAATCGGTGTAGTTTAACGAAATACGGCATAAAGGTCCTCCAACGGATATTACAATTACGCATAAAAATTTTTTTTTTTTTAAATTGAAAATCAACTGAAAAGCTCTATAATTAAAAAGTGAAGGAATGAAATGTAGATGATTAGAAACCACTGAAAAATAAATTTAAAATATAAATAAAAGTTTCTCTGAATTAAAAATGGAAGTTGAATATCAATAGAAGAACTTCATTAAGAAACAAATTGTCTTTTTCTTACAGAATGTGTCAGCTTAGAAATTTCCACCGATAAACGACAATAAATTGGCTTTTAGCCGGTGTAAGCTGGCAAAAAATCGATAATTCAAGCTTTGAATTTACATCAGGCTAGCAGCTGGTCACATAAATTTTATAATCTGATTACATGGACCTTTCTTCCCTTGCCGAAAAATTTAAAAAAAAAATGAACTTGTCCCCTTTATAATTATGTCTTTCTTATAATTCCTGTGTAATGAATTACATGATTAGGAGTTGGTTTATTCAGTGCTTTTTAAAAATAAATATTTTTAGAAATAAATAAAAAAATTTAATCGCCCTGCTACCCGCCGAGTACACTTAAAATTTCGTAGTATCCATTTTTCTGATTCATTGAATGAGATTTCCGTCTAGCCAAGGTTCAGCTATGCTTGAACACCTTAATCTCGCCAATTGTAAAATTCAAAAATATTGAAACCTAATGCCGTAACACTTCATATAACTTCCACTAACTCTAAATATATTTTTCAAACGATTCTACAGGGAAATTAATTAAAAGATTAAATTCTCTTCCAGATCTCTGCAAAATATTTAAAGAAGTTATAAAAGAACATTTAACATCTGTAATGGATAGAAAATAAGAAAATCATTATTTTAAGGAATTGTCATGACAATAATATATTTATCGCAAAATTGTAATTAGAAGAAAGACTACATGTGCTCATGCGTAAATATGGGTGTCCCAATAAGCCAAGAATTTAAATGGATGGCCGATAAAACAAAAAAATAAGAAGGAGAATTTAACAATTATAATTTTTTAAGTGAATGAAAATTCCTAAAATGAGTAGTAAATTAAAAAACATATTAATTTTTTAAAAATTGATATGTTATTGGTAAACTCTGATAAATATCTGTATGAGTATAATATGGGAGTCATGCCTAGTTGTATGCTATCATAAACAGGCACTAAAATAGTCTCACATACGTTTACACATACTAATGCAATTATTTAACTTTAATCATTAAATTTTGTTGATAATTAACTGACAATTGCCATGTCATATTAACATTAACACGATATTAATCACGACTGCAAAATATACAATTTCAACGTTTGTCAAAATGTGAAGCAATTCAATGCATGAGAGCGTCTTGTCAGGACTCTTCAGCAGTTGAAAAGTTTTTCACTTAATATTTTCCTTGTGCTTCTGTTACATTTCGGATTTCATTTCGTTTATGTTTTTATAATTAAGAAATCTGTTGCTGAATTATTGCGTGCACAATTACATATTTAATTTGTTAGACGATAAGAAAATAATAAAAAAAAATATACTGCTTGTTGATTTGAAAGGATGTGCGTTACAAAATTTCCCCAAAAAAAAGAAATTTTAATTGTTGTACTCTGCCAAGCGTGAGTAATTCCATATTTACGTTAAATTTCAATTTATAATACAAAAAGAAAAAAAGAAATAAAAGAAAAAAAAAACAAAACAAAAAATAAATAATAATAATGAATTAAAAAGGAAATAAAAAGTAAACATGAGCCCTTGTATGAATGTGCATGCATGAATGTGTGTGTGCATGTAGATTTGCAGGCAGGTGTGTTACAACGTATGCATGTGCTGATAATTATCATAACATAAAAGTCCTTTAATATATACCGTCTTAATAATTAACTTGTGTCAGCCTGTACGTTGTTAAACAAAAACAAATCCTTAATTAAATATGACTTGTGTAAGTACTTGCTGTTTAATTCAACTGTCCATATTTAATGATCAAAATCAAAAAGGCAGACGAAACATTTAAATATTTTTTTGAAGCAAACATGACATACAAACTGTTGAATTCAAATATTAAAAGGTAAAAACGAGCCAAAGAACACTGAAAGTGTTTGCGGCAGTTGACCTTTGCATGAGCGAAAGGAGTCTGTAATGAAAATTATTTTCAGGGCGTTGCAATAAAAAATCTTAAACATTTTAAACGTACTTTAATTAAAAAAAGAAAATACAAAACAGTATTATTCTTAATACCTTTAAAATGAAGTGTTTGTAAATATCTTTCTTAAAATAAATATGTTGTTATATAAAGGAAAAAAATAAAATTTAATTTATGTGGACATTATTTTATTATTATTTGTCTTTGCGGTAAAAGGACATTCAGAATATATAATTTGAAGGAGCATTTCGTAATTATCATTTTGATAATATATATTTGAATGCATTAATGAATAAAATAGAAAACAAAATAAATTTAAAAAACAAAAAAGAAAAAAACTAAATAAATTATTTGTTAGAAAATTTTTTATAAGAAAATAATCAATTTTACTTGTATTCGTTGCGGGAATAGAAGGCTAAGCAAAACTTATTGATTAAATTCCATTTGAGGGTTTCTACATCGAAGATTATAAATAACATTTTATTTACACACATTAATTATAACACAACTTTGTAAAGGTTTGACGTTCATATTCCTTGTGGAAATTAAGAATTCCAATATAAAACTAAATTGCAAATAAAGTGCAGCGGCATGCAATGAAGCCACAAAGTAATTTCTATCGGCATTCTCGCATCCTCCGTTCGTAGGACAAGACATAATAACCAACTACAATGTTTCTACTTGCCCCAGAACTCTTGTGAGGAAATAAAAATTATAAAAATTACAATTTCTGATTCATTTATAAACGTGCTCGTATTATTATAGATTTTTCTTGCTATTTTATAAGGTGGCTCTTAAGTGAACTACAAATACGAGTAAAATGTGATTTATATGTTGCATGGTAACAGTTTTCAGAAGGAATTTCTTCTTATATGGCAAGTTGCAGTCATAAAAACTTGATTTTCCTACATGAATTAATTTGTTTAAATTTTTTTAATTTTTTTGCTTTGTTTAGTTTTTTTTTTTTGTAAGTCACAAAATTTTTCTAAAATATTAAAATACCTTTTTTTTATATTTTTTAAATTGAGTTTTACATAATAAATTCTTTCTATTTTTTATTATTGTTCCCCTATTCGATGATGGCTGATTTATGTTTGCTTCTCACAAATTTTTCAAATAATATTTATAATAAAGAATTATTGTAATTATTTTGTGTTATTCTCGTATTCTTTTTTCAAATAAAAATCTGCTATGACTAACTGCAACTCAACAGAGATGAACACATGAGTGCTGATGATAATTCATGAGTGCGTCTCATAAAAATTCATTTTATATAAATTAATTTGGAAATTGATTGAATAAAAGTTTCGCATTAAGCAGCTGAACTTCATTCAGTTTAAATTAACAAATAGTTCTAGTGTATAGTGATAATGGAAGCTAATAATAATTATTTTAAGGTTTTAAGTGCTTCTGTAGTATTCCGGTAAGATTTTGATGAAATTCTTCCAAGATAGCAGCGATCCCTAACAGACAAAGCTGCACCCATTTGCGAAATTTTTGAAATGTTAAATGCCAATTGGCGGCAAAACTACCGACGAAGTGAAAACATTACTGTGTATGAAGAGCCGTTTCCTTCTTCTAGAGGCCAAACAAAGTTCACAAAATATATTACATCCAAGACCGCCAAATATGACATAAAACTATGGTGGGTTTCCAGTACTCCACAAATATATTCTCTTAGAACGAATACTTATTTAAGCCAATCAAAGAATTATTATCCACTAGAAATGTAATACCAAGTGCACCGCGTCCATTGCCAAACAAATAAATACTTTTACGTGAAATTTGCAATGCATCAACAGCTAATGTACGAGTATAACTATTGCAATATCGCTTCTTACTTTAATAAGTCATTAAATAATCCTTAGATCGGAAAATATATTACCTGCAAGAGAACAGGAAAATTACTTCTCTATAAATTTTTGTGTAAGACGCGAAATAAAACACAACAAAGGATTCTCTACTTTGCAATTCAGCTAACGAAATGCAATATGTTAAAGAATACTTTAGACATTTTGAAAAAGATACAGTAACACACAAAAATATTTCCAATGCCAAACAGGTCAATTCGTATCATGTTCAGGATAACCATATCTGGTTATGACAAGTCAATTGCAATTCAGCTAACGATATGCAATATGTTAAAGAATACTTAACACATTTTGAAAAAGATACAGTAACACACAAAAATATTTCCAATGCCAAACAGGTCAATTCGTATCATGTTCAGGATAACCATATCTGGTTATGACAAGTCAATTGCAATTCAGCTAACGATATGCAATATGTTAAAGAATACTTAACACATTTTGAAAAAGATACAGTAACACACAAAAGTATTTCCGTTAATAAACAGCTCTATTCGTATCGTGCTCATTTCTATCAGTGAAGATAATCGTATCTGGTTATGACACAGAGAACATGTTCTCCAACATGTTGCTCTTTTGTGAGTAGGCCAACATTTTCTATATATGAACTTGGAAAAATATTTGCTTTTAAATCAGTTATTGTACACGAAACAAATTAAGCATTTGCCATACAGAATTGCTCCAGAAGCACCAAAAATCGTTTCATAATAACATCTTAAAATATTTGGCCACAATGGCACCAACGGCATAGTTTGCAATAATAGAGGGGATCATGCGGCAGGATTGCTTGGTTCAATATACATGTTTGGCAATATGCTCAATGTATAATAGCTGTTTTACAGAGCGGGTTGATTTTAGTAACTCGACCTTTGACCACGTGCTTCGTAACCGATTTGTTATATAGCCACTCTCTAAGAGTTTATAATATTTTTATAATTATTTCAATTAAAGATTACATTGATGATGATTTTATAGGATTTGTGAAATTACACCTGTGCTTGCTTCAACAATCCAATCATTTCATTATGCATAAGCTGGTTGTACATGGATTTTAATGTAGAAAGAATTACTTTAATATAACAATATTTCGATTTTACAATATTTTGAAAAACATATTATGTTGATATTTTTTAATTTTCATAACATCTAAAAAAATTTTTCAGCAAATTTAAAAAATGCACAAACGGACGTTTTTAAAGTTTGAAGATTTTTGGCCTGAAATGCAAAGGAATGCCTTTTTAAAAAATTGAAAATTTTCTCAAAAATCTAAAAAAATTTTTTCTCTTTATTTTTAGCAAAAATATATTTGAGACATTTGAAAATATAAAATAAACATACAAGAGCAATAAAAACGCAAGTTTTTCATTCAAAAATAGACAAGCGGACGTTTTCAAAATTAGACGATTTTTTCACAAAAATGTTAAGGGTACCAAAAATTACCAAAAATTGAAATATACCACAAATTTCGAAAAAACTTTTTTCTCTTTATTATTAGCAAAAATATATTTTAAACATGTGAAAACATAAAATAAACATACAAGAGAAATAAAAACGCAAGTTTTTCATTCAAAAATACAGAAACGGACGTTTTTAAAGTTTGACGATTTTTGGGCAAAAATTCAAAAAGGGTGATCCTTATCAAAAATTGAAGTTTACCCCAACCCTCGAAAAAAATTTTTTTTCTTTATTATTAGCAAAAATATATTTTAAACATTTGAAAATATAAAATAAACATACAAGAGCAATAAAAACGCAAATGTTTTATTAAAAAATAGACAAACGGACGTTTTCAAAGAATAACGATTTTTATCCAAAATTGTAATTGCAAAATTGCAATTTTTAAAAAATTGAAATTTACCCCAAATCTCAACAAGTGATGAGCAACATTTTTGTTTTAGTTTTCATTTTTGTGCATTAAATAATATCGAAATATCAGTAAAAGCACAAACAGGCCCACTGTTTTCTTAATATCACAAACGTATTTAAATATTCACGAAATTCCATCTCGTAGTCTTTCATAATTTGTACAATTTTATGCAGATGCATCGTATGCTGCTTTTAACATAAAAGATGGCTTAATTTTAATAGCTGCATGTTCAAACAAAATTATTATTTTCATTCATACTCAAACGTTTCTATACAAAATATATAGAAGAAATGTCCTTGCACAAACATCTGAACAAACTGAATCTAAATGTTGGTCAACAGCAGTACTACAATTTCCTTCTTTGAAAATACTTGCAACTTAGACAATTAGATATGACTTGAGCTTGATGAATAATATCTTGGCATTAGATTTTCTAAAGAATTTTCTACTATCCAAATTACCTTGAAGAAAATACTTTAAAATTCTCTCAATTCATGCTTAATTATTGTTTACCGAAATGAAAAAGTGTAAAATACGATTTTAATTAAAGAGCTTCAATTCTGCACTAGTATGACATGCATGAATTTTATTTATAACAAGTCAAAGTAATAGATTTCCAAAAACGAAGAAAACCATTTTAAAGTTATTTGCTTTTATTTGTTAATTTTTTTTTTTTTTTGGAACTAGATGGCTCCTATACACATTTCATCGCAAGCCAATGCAGGGCTCAGGGCAGGCTTAAGCCTAATACATACTTAGAACAAGTGGAGATTTACGCAAGTTCTAATTACAATTAATCGGGAAGTTTAGTAAATCAAAGTTGTAGTAAGAAAATCGTAAATAATTATGTAATTATGAAAATAAATAAAACTGCATGAAAATAAAGGCACATGATATAACATTCAGAAACCAGGATATGTACATTGAACTTGCTAAACGGCTGCAAAATGAGGCTTTCATGCCAATGTGCACTGTTCAGCCAGTAGCTTGTTGAATACGAGGTGTGATCAAAAATAATCGCTATTTTCAATTTTTTATAAAACTTTTTATTTATTCATCAATAACTATCCTGACCCCTTTAAAGTAATCCCCTAAATACCACAAATGTCCAAAATAGCAAGTAATTGAATAAAATATTGAATAAATGAATTTAATAAATTAATTAAAGCTTTTTATAAAAAGTGTGGGCTTGAAGGTTATTGAAGTTTAGAAAACAAGTTAATTTTTGTAGCAGACTAAAAAAGGCTGAAAAGAAGTTATGCATGTTGGACAAACTTGTCTGCGCTCCAATGGGGGCAAAAGAGTTAAACGTGATGTTTTTCATAGCATGCTTAATGACGCCTATTGTAAAGGGGGTTATTTCGACATTGCATTTGTGAAAGCGAAATGGCACATATCACTTGCCGCATCAATGCAATTAATTTAACTACAAATTTTACTCTCCAGTAGTTATAAAAACTTTAATCATACAAAGTTGTGACTTGCTTGTGTTTGTTAAGTGTTGGATTTAGAATTTAAATTATTTTGGCTTATCAAAATCCATCCTCATATAAGTAATCAGAGCTTGATTAGAAAATAGAAATTTAATGAAATAAAATAAAATTTCTGAATGCCATACTGCACCTTCAGCATTCAGTGATATCTACTGATGTACCAAAAAAAACAAAAAATTACAATATTTCCCACTCAACACACAAGTCCTTTTCACAATAGTGAAGATTAACTTGTGCATACAAATGCATCACAAGCAAAGATGCATGACACTTTACTGGAAGAATGCAGTATTCGAAAATATAGTAAATGTGCCGTGCTGTCATTTATCACGTGCCATAAAAAAAGTGTATCTAGCTGCGTGCAACATGTATGTATAACTTTATATCCACCCACATCATCACGAGGTTATGAAATCTGAATGTATTTGAAAATGCAAACATGATCAAAATAATAGATTAAAAGACATGAACATTATAAGCACTTCCGGAAAGCCGATTGAAATATATTGTTTGGTGTTTTACATGTGCATTCTAATGCCCCCTTTATTTGTACTTAAAGTGCTCTTTTCTATTCGAGTAATGGCATCTGATTTTAGAAATTTAAATCAATGCACTCAATTCTAGTGAATATTAAAATAGAAGACACTAGAAGATATAGAAGAGACTTTCTGCCACTGTTGCAATATCAAAGTTAATTGTTAATCTTACAAAAAGCCATCAATATATCAATCAATATTAATCAAATTTGTTGAAGCATTGAAAGCGACTATCTCGGCTTCACCTAAAAACAAAATGATTGTAAAAAACTTATGCAAAATATTTAATAGAAGAAAAATACTAAAATAATTAATAATAAAATTTCTAGTGAAACACTATGATTTCCTTTTAATATCACTTATTTACTTTTATTAAGTAAAGGCAATTATGAAACCGCGAATCTACAATTAAATACTTTGAATAGTTCAGAATAAATTCTTGTTGAAAAATTTAATGAAAACACGGTCTCTTTTGCTACTTTTTAATCACAAAATATATTTAAATATTATGGAAATCCCTTGTCTTATTAGTTACTTTTAGTACGCAGAGTGTTTTCCTTTTCCTTGGCAATGGAAAATTTACTTTTATTAAGAAAAGGCAATTTTGTCTTTAGAACAAAACAATTTGCCTCAGAAAAAGCACAAAAGGTCTGTGCTTGTAACACTGTGCAGAGTTCTTCAATGTGTGGCATTAATTTATTTCCTAAATATTTTAAAATTTGTTAACGAATTTTTTCAGAATTTTAATTATTTATACCGGCGGACTTTATATTATTTATTATCAGCGACAAGTTAACATTTTACATTTTTAATAATCAAAAAATAAATAAAAAAAACAATTATAATAATTAAAAACTAATTTACACTCTCGTTTCTTATCATATTGTGTAACAATGGCTTAATATACCATCACCACCTACACGTCATAAGCAACACACAACGACTAGTGCATGTGAGCACAAAGTCTTAAAATCGCACTCGCATTGAGAGAGAATGTTTAAAAATAAATAAACAAATAAATAACGATGTGGTGAGTAGTGTGCGAGCTCACTAAAAACTCTTCTCTATTTTTATTAATGAGACCAAGAAAAGTCTCTTTTAATTGTTTTACCTTGATAAGCCAATAACAATAAAAATAACAGCAGACAAATTGCGACACAACGAGATCAGTGTGGCCACAAAACAGTAGTGAAACAAGAAAATCTCAAATTTCCAAACGGGAACTCCGTTACAGTTAACGACGCTTTTAATTAATGAATGAATGGGAATTTGAATGCCGCAAGTAAACAGAATGTTGTTGGGGAATTCAAAAATATGTGGATGAATGAATGTTCTCTGTGTGGGGGCGACTAATATGCCCTCTGTTTCCTAATTCCGGCATTGTTATGTCGGTGTATATTTTTTGAGTATTTATTTGTTTTGGCATTTGATCTGACTATTTTCAGTTTTATCTATTTAGTAAACCATCAATATCGTGTTTTCCATTATGTACCAGTACACTTTAAGTCTAACAATAAAATTTTTCTTTATTTTGAAAACTGAAAGTACTGTTTTGAAGACAATCTAATTCAAATGATTGGGCTTTAGAGCCGCTCAAAGGCAAAAGCAATACACATGAAGTTGACGGGGGACTATTCAATGCTTTAGAAGTCATTGTTTGGTGCCCTCTTCACTAAAAGTTAATAATAATTTTTAGTTTATTTTTTTCCACCTTTTCTTTTTATTTATATTTTCTTTAAAAAAGTTTTTCTTTTTTATAAAATTTGTGTTACCACTTTTTTACAAAATTTTGAAAAAAAAAATTGAAAAGAATTATTTTTTTTTTATTATTTAAAAATATTAAATATTGAAAAATATACTTTTTTTACTATTCTTGAAGATACTAACTATACTGGTAACGATATATTGAAAATAAAAAAATCTTTTTTGTAAAAGAGAACACAGGAATTAATTTTGATGAAAAATCTTTTTAAATTTCACATTGTTCCAAATAAAAATTTTTTTAGGTCCACAAATGTACTGAATGGTATTGTAAAGATGTGGTAAACGTAATTAGTTCTTTCTATATCTCACTTAGAGAATAATGGGAAAGGTACATCAGTCATATTTGGCGGGGTCTCTTTTTCACACTTTGTCCTATTTAGTTGCCATTAGAACTATTTTTTTATTTTCTTTTAGATTGTTAATAAAATACTGCCAGGAGTGTGAATGTGCTGAGATGAGTGTTATCATCGATGGCAATTGGTTGCCGGCGAATGCGAAGTGATCAGAGATATTATTACACTTTCAGAAAAATTTTATTCATTTCCAGTTAACGAACTTAATAACTAGTTTCAGAAATCTAGATGGAACATCAAATATGCAACTCCTTCTGGCCAATACGGCCTTATGGTTGTAATAAAATATTTGTCCTTTAGGTATGTTCTCGATAAAAGGAAACTGCATACATGTTTTCATATTTTGATTAAGATTTTATGTTCGACGTTGCTGTCTTATAGCAATACGAAAATGGTTTTAAATTTTAAAAAATATTTTTGTAAAAAATAAAACATTGAAATTATCTGAAGAGAAATTCCCCAATCATGTGTTTTAACTAATTTCCCCATACAGTAGAAATATAGAGAGATTTTTAGTACCAAAGCAGTAGTTAAAGAAATATAATTATACGGCAACAATGACACCGATCGTTGTTTTAAAACAATAGCAACATTTAAAGGTAACCACGATCAACGCACAAACAATAAGTTATCGCAGCAACACAAAAAAACTACAACTCGCAAATACCAGTAGTTTGATCGGTGTTAAACCATGTAAACACATGAGTCAGTAGACGTTACTCGGTTATTAAAAGTGTTTCAGATAATAATTCTTTATTAAAAATATATTAAAAAGTGTCTATAAAACAATAAGATAATTTCATACAGCAAGAAATAATACAAAATTTATATCTGTGAAATTTCAATTGAATGCATTTGTGGTATGAAAAGGAAACTCGTATACTGAATACAAAGAAGTAAAATTTATAGAAAAGAGATTTCGTATATAAAAATAGAAGAAAAGCTGATTAATCATATTGTTGTAAGAAATCTATTATTATAAAACTATTTAAATTAAAAAATAAAGAAAAAAAGAAAAAAAAGAAAAAAAATCAATTTTTGAAAGCAATAGAGTTTGAACCCCTTTTCTTGCAAACGTATGAGGAATATTAAAAGCTTATTTTTCTGATAAGATAAAGTTAAAAATTTGCTGCCATTATTTATTTTCAGAATTTATTAATTTTTTTTTTTTTTTGAAGTAAATGTTTTTTTTTAATAAAAAACGCTCATAAAATCTGATGGGCAATTTCAACTAAAGCAGACAATTTTATCTATTCCGTATTCTAAAATGTTAAAACTTTTTCTATTCAAAAGTGATTTGGCTTCACTCACAGTGGGGAATTTTTATAAATATTTTATTTAAAAGTTGCGAAGTTATAATGAGAGTGAATGTTATCTAACATTGATTTGAATAAATTTAATTTTTAGTTGTCTTCACAATTAATTTTTTTAAAATCAAAGGTATAAAGAGAACAATAAAAAAGGCATAGATGGAGCGAATAGGCGCGTGTTTGTTTCTTCTTTGTCAAACTGCATGTATTTTAAATTGAAAGTTGTTTTAATACGAATTCAAGACCAGCACCAATCGACTTAATTCATCACTGCGTAATGCTGGAATTACGAGAAAGGAATAGCAAACCGCTGTAGGAGATATAGATAATTTGAGCAGCATTATAAGAGCTGCCATGTTAAAGCAGACCCTACTGAATTATTATATTAATTATTTCCCTACGCATGGCTGCAGAACGCGCCGGTAATGTGTTTAATTTGATTATGTTTAATTCGAGTCGTTTGCTGGTAAAATACTGTGACCAATGCCATTGCCACTAGAACATCTTATCGCTTCCATACAAGTGATCTAATAGTGATATAGAGCGTTACAAACTTTTATCTAATAACGATCAGTATAGTATTCCCAACAATGTTTGAATAAGCAAAATATATTTTAAAGAGTCATACTAATAACTTGTTTTCCCCATTAAGATCATCAATGCCTCCGTAGGCGTGTGAATAATGCTCAGCCTAATGAACCGGAGATCGCGACATTGATTCCTGCCTAGACCCTGGGTATTTTCCTGCGGAGAAGCCAAAAGCTTTGCAGGTAGAGTTGGTAAAAAAAATAAGTAAAATTTTCATTTTTATTTAAAGCAAGTAGTATATAAATAATATATATCTTTGCAGAACACTTATTTCTGAAATTCTCTACCATTTTAATTTTATCTGCCTTAAATTAATATTTTACAATTTTAATATTTTTAAAACTAAATAAACTAATAATAATTTTTAATTAGAAAAATAATTAAGATTTCACTTCGCTTTTAATCTAATTCATTATAAAAATCTTCTAGTTTCCAAATAACAACTTAATTTTTATCCACCTCAGGGAATTTTTATGCACAGTTCAGTGTAACGATTCAGAGGCGATCTTTGGAATACGTCATTATGTCAATGCATAATGGCCCCATTGTGCATTTTGAAACAAGTTATTATATTTGAATGCTAATTGCGTATGTGCTACGTCAGTTATGAGTAGCAAAGAATACACACACTTAAAATAATTATTTTTTTTTACTCTCAGAAAAAGAGGCAAAATTTACAAAGAAAAATTTTTGTTAAAAAGAGAACCGATACTGCTGGCTGGCAGCTCGTGAATTTTGAATTACAAGATTCTTAATTCAAATACGCTTCCTAAATATGAAAATAATTATAAATTGAAAATTACAGAAACTACTATTTTAAATTCTAACATCGTATTTAAGCTTTTGATATACTCGCATCTTGACCGTCAATTATTAGGAATTAATTTAATAGACTGCAACTAAATCAGGAAACGCTCTATAGTTGTAATTTCTAATACGGTTACCGCAAAGTTAACAATATGCTGATCTTATCGCCGTATGTAAAAACTAAAATATCCAACTTTATTTGTCCATTCCTTTTACGCATCATGTGTACAATATAGACTTACAAGTTACTACACTTTTGCATGGCTCAGTAGTTTGTTATTTGCATATAGTTTTCATGCACAGGGTTTTCCAACAGGAATTTATTTAAAATGGAACTAAATATTGTTGGCTTATTTGCGTTAATTTTTTTTTTCAAAACAATTCAAACTGCAAAGCTTTTGCCTTGTCCGCAGGAAAACAACCAGGAACTAGGGAAGAATCGAACCCGCTACATTCGGTTTACTAGGCCTGTGCATTATTCATTCATTTGCACAATACATTATGAAGTCAGCTCCATTTGGTAAGAAAATCTAAGGATTGAAAAATGAACGGCTAGTGGCTGTAACATCTGGTTAGAAAATCTTGTCGAAAGAACTTAGGCTTGAGCTCGTGACCTGAACTAGTTAGTAACTTCAGCAACTACTAACGGCCAAGATAGTTAGTAGGACTCCCTACATATCACTGTCATAAAATCAAAATGACCACAAAAGGTTTTTGATTTATTGCTAAAGAACTTTAGTTTCTCAAAGTCATAGACTACTTAACTTTTAAGAGCAGACAATTTTCCTTGAGAAGCAGTTTTTCTATAAAAAAATTTTATTGGCGAAAAAAAACCAGGAAATCAGGAAAATCATCGCCAAATGTCAAACTTACACTATACAATTTTATTTACTCATTCCTTTTTCGCATCATGTACGCTAGCCAATAATAGCTCAAAACCTCTTACCTCGACACAGCAGGCTCTGCTACAGCAAGCATAACTCCTTTTGATAACTGAGGGAATGTATTGTTTCAGTATGTGCTATGCGGAGACTGCTGTAATGAAATGGCCAACAAGTAAAATGTTGGTAATTTAAAACTTACTTCTTATTGAAACACCCGTTGCATATATGCTGTTCTACATTTTTAATCGTGCCATTGATAAAATTATCAAATTTTTCAGTCTGTAAAATATTTATAGATCATATTTCATTTAAAAATTATTCGCAGTAACCACATTTTTGAATCTTATTTACCATAACAGAAATCGGCACGGCATATGGGGCCTTCCATTGACATGTGCGACTTGATGTTTCTTAACATGGCGACTTACAATAGAAATACCTATTCAAAGTTGTTTCGTGCGAAATGCATAAGTTGGCTTTTAACATAAACAGCTTAAAGTTTCTTCCAGTATCGCGGTTGCCGGTCTAGAAATTTTGAAAGTCCTTTTACTGATTATATTTTGGTTGAAGTTGTACTTCTCAAATCAAAGTTTTGAATTGAATTTTTTTACTTGTCTTTATTTGTCATTTAAATTGCAATTAAAACCCAGAATTAATATACGTAGATGATCAATAGAATATTCATTTTGTTTACTTTAAAACTTCATTGGAATTTCTTCTTGCCGGGCACCAGGTGACCGCTATATGTTTCTAATCAAATGAATATTTTAATTCTTCTGGCTAAAGTTCTGTTAATTTCATGTTGCAATTAAATTATCTATTTAAAAAAAATTAAAAAAATATTATAGTTTTCAGAGGTTGAATCCATACAACTGCTATTTGCTAATACATAAAAAATTAAAACTTTATTGGAATATTCTGTGTTTAATATTTAATTTGTAGAGGAAACGGATATCTTGAGAAATATGTGTAATGGGTAGAAGTAGAAGCCAATGACTGGGTGATTCAAATAAAGCCTATAATTTTATAATTTTAACTTCAAGTAGGGATTGTAAAATGAAGCCTGCCAGCTTATATGCCATGGCCCATTTCTAAGCTTTTTTGCAAAAGGAATGCAATACAAGGAAAAGCAAATGTGGTCGTGCAGGGGAAATGTAATAAAATTCAAATGGTTGGTCAAATAGGAAAAAAAAAGAAAGTAACATTCAAACTGGTTCGTAAATATTTTTCACATATTTGGCAGTGAAAGCATTAATAAAAACATTTTTATTTTAAAAAAAAGCTTAGAAAAGCCCAAAAGTAAAATTACACGTTTATTAAATTTCAATTCAACCAGCTATTGAATTCACGTGGAAAATGTAATGTTAATTCATTTTAACTTCACTTTCAAGCTCTTTCTATGATAAAGGATAAAAGAAGTCTTTCAGTAAGCAGCTTTATTGATTGGTCATGTTTGGTTCAGGCAGGACTCGCAAGTACAAATTTTGTAAACGAAAAATATTGCTAAAATATTGAAATGTCCCTTCTCCGACGGTTGCTTCTCTTTACTGTTTACCCAAATAGAGATGCCCACGTCTGGTTAGCTTTTACTTTTTTTTCTATTCAGAAGTTCTATTCTATTTATTGCCGGCTGACTCTAATGGAATCAGAAATTATTGTTAAGTGACACAAAGGATGCGTTTGTGTTGTAAAAATGCAATCACGTAAAATATAAATTTTAAATAATTATTTTATTTGGTTTTTGTTTATGCGAACAAAAGAGTTTTTATTTCAAACCTCGACAAAACAAGTAACTGCAATATATTTTCTTTAAAACGTTTTTACAAAATATAGAATGAACGTCGCGGAAACGCACAAAACGTCAACGGAAGGCAAAAGGCAATTAGGCTTCCAAGCCCTCAGCGTTCATCATATGAAAGCCATAATGATTATGTTGCCATAATCCCCCCAATAGGAGAATAAAAAGCCGCTGATTTAGTATCCAATTAGTATTTTCAAAATATCCTTGTTTCAAAAGTGGACATACACGAATGCCCGTGTAACATATTCATGCAGCAAATAATTAAATATTATAAAAATGTGAGAAACTTGATATTTATGAATATGTTTACCATATTTTGCTGAGTGTGTCATGTATCGCTTTGCATGCATGTAAACAAGCGGATAAAAAATTAATTAAACACATAATTATGGCATATTTTGCTTAACCCCTTTGAATTACTCGTACGTTATGCTTAAAACGTTCATCTGATTTAACATGATTACTCGTAAATATACAAACAAGTACAAACGCTGAATAAACGTCATAAAATATTGCATTGTACGTACTTGAAAATTTCTTCTGTTCGAATTTTACTATGAGCAAAAATGTGTAATTAGTATGAATAACGAACGCGGCATATGGCTTGTTCGGCAGGGATTCTAAGGAAGGAACACAGGAGAAATGTATTACACACAACTTTCAAGAGTGTATTTAATTGCTTGATAGGGATGCATATGTTGAGTTCTTATAACTTGTTGTAAGTAACTTTTTTCTTTTTTGTATACATGAAAAAAGCGAGACTTTTATAAGTATCTATACTTAATAGTGCAAGGCAACGCTTCCACTGTTTTTATTCAATTAACTTGTATAAGTACACCCATACAGTCATACTTGGATCCACTTATAAATGTATGCCGATATATATTGCGTATAAAAACAGTTGAGCATAAATAATTAGCAGTTCAAAACTAAACTGGAAGAGCTTTAGAGCCATGGGAATTTTAAATTCAAATTTGATTGTTATTATATATTTAAATTATATTGAATAATATTTAAATAATATTTCTGTAATATTATTTTAAATCAATATCTGCCAGTTGTGCTTGAAAGCTATAAATACAACAACTACAAAATGCTTTACTAAGAACTAGTTATTTAGTCTGACTTGGTATTCCGTTTCACTAAGAGGGATTACGAGTATAAGAAAACTTTACAAGTTCAGCAACCATATTATTTTTCGTGAAGTAGAAAGTTCAGTTGAATAACAAAATAAATTTTTTGGCAGCACTATAAAATACTTTATCGAAATATGTTATGTGATTATTATGTTACACATTTCCTACAGGGGTTAAAACAACAACTCGTCTATAAATAAGGCATATGATCGTCCGTGGTTAAAAGAGCTTTATGGCTTAAAATTGCAACTTGATTACAAATAGGGCGGAGAGCACTCATGTCTTGACAACATAATTTTTTTTTAACCAATTTAACCTGCAGAGCTTTTAGGGTCGAGGCTGGAGTTGAACCCGCGACATCCGCTTTAGTAGGCTGTTTATTATTCATGAGCCTACGAAGGCATCGTCTACGTTGTCTACATCGTCTATAGAGGAAAAAGCTTAAAACCTTATAATAATTATCGCATTTGTAGCCATTTAGGGAGATGATTAATTGGTTTTCGAGCCATAATGACTTCGTATTCACATTGAGCTTTCCAATCACTGCATGATAAAAAACTCATACTTATTAAAACAAAATTATTTGCTCGATAATGTATATATTTGTTATAATTTATAATGTTATTTTTTGAGTGATAAGGCTTGCAATGTGATATACGGTATAATCTCGATAGTTCGGACAATTAAAAACCAAGTAATGCCCGATATATCAAAATGTCGGAATTTCCGAAACAAGAGAAAAATAAAAATATTATTTTTTTTACAGAAAATTAATTTTACAATAAAGTCAATTTACGTGTAAGTAAAAATATTTAATTTTTATAAAATATTTTATTAATAGTTGCACAAGTAGTTGGACATTTTCTTTCATTTGTCAATGTTTAGTTTTGTTTTGCTTTTTGTACGCAACATCCCGGAGGCTTTTTAGCTTTAAAATATCCCCAGCAGGAAGTTTCAGCTCTTTGGAATATTTTTTACAGATATTAAAAACAGATATGGCTCGATAATTCTGTATTGTTGGAATATTATCACACTATTCTTCAATAAATGATTCAACCTCATCATCTATTTCAGTGTGATCATCATTGCTTTCAACTCCGTCATTGAACCAATCATTTACATCAGTAGAATTATAAATGTCACGTGATAAATCAAAAAGGAATCTATTACTTCGGCAGAATCGCTGCGTGTCAGAGAACCTTCATCGTCTATGTCCCATTCGTCTTCATAAAGAATTTTATTAAAGGACTTTTTAAGAATATTTGTCCCAACCTTATCTCAAGCATTGCAAATCAAAAAGGCCTCGTTTTTTAATGTACAAATTTTAAGAGTAAATACGAGATTTCCTGATTATATATCTGATCGAAAACATTATGATTGCAGAAGCGAAAGAAATAAGTTCTGACCGAATTATTGAGGTAGAAATAAAGGATGGTGTCCGGATTATAGAATACTTAATGAGATCTTAAGGGATTTTCAGTTGTCCGAAATAAGGATATTATACTGTATTATATATGTATATATATATATATATATATATATTAAAATACATATATGTATATATCACCCAGCCTAACTACAGAATAATTAAATGCAAATGGATTGAGCAAATACCTCAAAAAAAAAAAAAATTGGAAAAAAAACTATATTTTTTCAAATATACCTCCCAACATAAATATAAAACTTTCAACTCTCATACTTTTCATTTGTTATTATTATGAATTGAATTTAGAAATGCATTTAAATTAGAAATTATATTATAATTATAATTAGAATTAGCGTCAGCTACAAACTGTACTGCTTCCAACCTGTCGTCCCTATACAAATATGTATAATTTATTTTTGACCCATTGCAGGTGGGTTTAATGCACAAGTTTAATGCCTTCTTGCTAAATTTAAGTAAATTTATAACAAATTAGAAATTATAGAAATCCTGATACTTCGATGCAATAGTAATAATAATAGTGAGAAATAGTATTGATATTATTTGTATAGTGTGCTCCTTAAAAGTAGTATCGTTGCACCAACAATGGCTTTGCCAACGGAAGCAGCAAATTAAGAGGAAACCAAATTAAAAAGTGATGCCATATTTCCTTCACAAAAAAAAGGTTTTTTTTTCTCAATAGCGAAACAATAAAAGTTATTTGAGAATATTCTAATTTTATAATTATTTCGCTACAGGTGACTTTCATGGAAAAAGCTGCTAACACATCTTGTATATGTGAAAGGAAATACAGCTAATTATTTGGTGGACTTGAGACAAAATGATACTCGTGAAATGCATAACGGAAAATTTCAAAAGTAGTAGCTCCCCCTGGCGAAACCGGTATTATGAATTAATATATTTAACAAGCAGGGTTTATTTCCGAAAGCAAAAATTATTATTCGAAAACTTGTATGATATTGTATGTACTGATCTAAACCCATCACCCACTAACTCTACACGTAGTAGAGTGCCGAACTCAGTTAGAGGAGACGGATACACAATTGATCTCGACTCTACTAAGCACAACATATTTTGTCTCTTTTTCATGAAAGAATTATTATTAGAAGAAATATTAAATTCAACTGGGTTGACCGTAATTGATCCCCCTTTTAGAGTAATTCGCATGCACAACTTCACATATTAGCTTTCATTCATTCTACAATTCAAAAAATTAACTCTCTTAAAATTTTATTTAAGATTAAAAATAATTTTTCACCCTATGCTTGGCATATCGCAACCTATTAGGAAATACTTTACTTTAGCCGACCACTATATATGCGGCCAGCACTGTACGCGTTAAAACACATGCACGCTTAAAATACAGTTTAAGTGAAATTTTCTTTTATACAATTTTTTTTTCTCTTTCATAATTTTAATGAAGTAATAATGTATGAAATACACAAACACACAGACATTTTGTATTGATGTTTATTTAAGGATGCGTATCACATCTACACATTTAATACATTTTAATTTATACTCACATCTCAAACTTTGTTACATAAAAGAGGATGGAATTGTGTGAACGTGTATTGAATCCTTTTCCAGTATTATCCTGCAAAGAGAAGGAAGCGTTTAATAAGTGTTGCAACAAATTTTTTTTTTTTTTTTGTATGCTAAAACGTTAATGAATTTTTTGTTAAACAATCCATAATATGCCATCTAATTGCTAAACCATTATATAAATCGTCATCTGCAATTCCCTAGAAAAAAGTCTATAATAATTTTTTAGCAAAAAAAATGAGGAATTTAGTTGGATTTAAGAGGAGCGTTAACAGCGGATTTTTCGTTGAGTTTGGGAATTCCGGCAGGATGTTTTAATGTCAAAGCTGATGAATTTCATTGCATATGATATGCTTGTGCTTTTAATGAGTTTAAAATAGCAGGATGTGTATAAATGATATTTACTATCAAACACTTTTAGTCCCACGTCTATCATACAAGTAATATCTAGTGTGATTTATTAAAAACAAGGAGCATGAGGAAACGACTAAAATCGGTAGCATTAAAAATCATAAATTTTATGTTGATCTTGTGAGATTCACATTTACGAAAACGGCTTAAGAAGTGTTTTGCAACAAATGTTGCACCACAACAATAAAAAAAAATCAAACATGAAACATTTTTAGATTTCATATGGCCGGCACAACTGAGAAAGGCAACTGTATTACTAAATGCATATAACTTGTATTTCTTTTAACTTTATTCTTTAAAAACATAGAAGGCGAAAAAAATTTTATTCTTTATGTTTCTAATTTAGTCTTTAATTTTTTTTTCTTCTTCTTCTTGACTTCAATTTCACATCCATTTATCACATCGTTTTGGTTTGATATTTTCTCAATTAAATCCTTTTCAGTTATTTTGAAACTCATGTCGGTTATTATTATGTTCATCTTCGCTTGTTCTGGAATTTTTACTTTATAGTTCTCACTTACTTCTGTCTGAATGGGCATTTTTATATTATCGCTTTCAGCCATATTTTCGCCGCGTTTCCATATTGACAATTTTAAAATTTACTGGGGAAAAAAATTTTAAAATTTATTTATTCAGCTATCGATTACGAAAACGACATTGGAATAAAAAAAAATCCCAATTCTTTCCGCCAATATTCTTTGAAATAATCCACGAAATATTTCTTTAATGAAATTACTTATTTCATTGGAGACATGAAATTTTAAAAGGATGATGTTATATAATTTTTCGCATTAAACTTTACTAATGAAAAATATATCGTTAAGAAAATAAATTTATAGAAGTGAATCACTTTATGTTCCCAATATTTTGCTTACGTACTCTGATGTGGAAATGGCAGTGGCCTATTTTTGCATATATAAATGATGGCAGTGAATCTATGGCGAAATAACCATAGTAGAGCGGCTTTATATTGTGAAAGTAGTTTTGCCTTGCAGGTCTTCCAACCAAAATTTGCCAAATCACCATTGCGGTTAGTACCAGATATTGGAAGGGCCAATGAATTTTGATATTCCAAAACAAAATTCTTATAACTGCCCTGCTCCCTGTCAATAAAGGGCTAGAGTATACAACAATAGACGAATCGAAAGGATTGTTGCGAATATTGTCCTGCGTTTGAGGAATTGACTGCTCGCACACATTTGTGTCAAATTTTTGCAGTCCCATTCCGGAAAAAAATATCTCTTATAGGAAATCTATTTCATAAATCTTTTATAAGCAAAAAAAAAAAAAAATAAAAAAAGAAATACTTCCTGTAAACAAGGAAGAGAATATTTTAAAACAATTTTTTTTGAAGAAACCAATCGAAATTTCCACTAGATCGGGTGAAGCCAACCTTTTATATACAATTTAGTGTATTTATGAATGTAGAGTAATTACTAAAAGACTTTTTACATATTAAATGCAATGAGAAGAATTCCGTGTTCTGTATTTATAAATTTGTAATTTATTAAATTTACGATCTATAATGTATACATTACAGGAAAATTGTTTCCTTCCGCTTCCGGTGTTTTCTATAAAAACGACATAGAGTCCAGACTGGAATAGTAGCTTCCATTTTCTACTTAGTAAAGAAAGTTAATAACGTACTTACTTGGCTTGATGGCTTATTCATTGCTTTTGCCATAAGTTAAACGTTCGAATGAGCCCAGTTGGGAAAGGGGGCAGAGAGTTTCAAGTGGGAACTATTAGGGTATAACTTTTAAAATAATATGTTTAATTAATATTCTTTTTCTATTCTGTTTGTTGTTTTTGTTGTTTTTTTAAAGAACTCAAGCTAGGGTTTTGGCAGCAATCAAACTTGCGACTTCTTGATTATCTATGCAGCTATGGAGGCACCCATAAGTTGCATTACTCTTACAGAAATAAAGTATTACATAACGATTCATTTACTTTGATCAACAATAACGTATTTTGCAATACATTTTTTGGTTCTTTTTTATTTGGTGGCCGTTTTTTTTAAGGAAAATAGTTACAATTAATACCTAATAAATTAGAAGCGTTTAATGTCATATTAAAAGAGGTCATTGAACTAAATAGAGGTAAATATTTATGCCCATTTGCCTTAAACCAGTCGGTTACATAATTTGCTCGTATTTCATTGCAATTTGTGGATTGTGTATGCAGTGTATGCAGTAAATACTATATGTGTTAAGCTTTGGCGGGTAATTTTTAAAAGCTTTCTGTTATTTAGTTAATGTGCTGTTGCACATAAATGGCCGAGCTTGTTTGTAGTTCAAACAAGTTTTTGCTTATAATTGATGGCTAAAGCGAGGAATGTGAGGTGTGTTTTTGCCGCCCGGTGTTAATAAAACTATTAATACGGTCAGCGGCGTAACAAATAAAATAATTTTCTTCTCTTATAATCTGCTAATGAACTTCACTTCATCATAAAGTAATATTTTCCTAACAAATTCATTATGACTGATTAAATAATTTATTTTGTTTTTATTATTCCATTACGATATTTGTTGGATTGTGTACCGAAATTTATCTCATCTTTCAGCGGGTAGAAAATAAGTTATTTTAAAGCAATTATCAAAAAATTATGTGAAGTGAACTGATTTTTATGTCATTGTGATAAATGCATTGTTTTCTTGTCTCACTTGAGAATAAATAAAAGTTTAACGAATTTATATAAAGTTTATTCAACTTTTTTATGCTTTTAGTTTACACTCATATTTTATTACTTTAACTGCAAAAAAAAAAAAAAAATTTTTTTTTTGTTTTTTTTTTATGTTTTTTATTTAACAATTTGCTTGAAAAATGACAGTTAACATTGTTTGTGCCATCATCAGCATCGTAGTCGTTAACATCAGTGTCATCATTTGTACGATACAAGCTTTGTAATAGAATGACAACAAAAATGTAGACATCAGCAATTGTAAAATTTTTATTTTAGCAGAAACGAATTCAATTAAAGCCATAGGAAGCCATTTGTCCTTATTGTTAGGTAATTGGAACTTCCGCAATAGGAATACTCGTATAGGAGATACTTTCTCCCATTGTGGTGAATGCGTTGCACTAAATTATTTGGCTGGTAATAAAATCTTGCATTGTTTAGGGAATTTTAAATTGGATTTGATTTAAATGTGTTATTTGCTTTGATTTAACGACTTTAAAACATTCAAGATCAGACACGGTTATGGGATAATATCGGGCTTTCCATTATGTGCCTGCACAATTTAAATTTATTTTTAAGAAATGAAACTACTGCAATTTCATTCAAATGACCGCTATGGTTAACATACACAGAGCAAAAAATGCCTCATAGAATCAAGAAGATTTTCTCTATGAGACGTTTTTAGGCAAAGGGTTATCCCAGCAGAATGAAGCGAAGATTTTTTTAAAGGGATTCCTTATTATTTTTATGTGGTAAATCTTATTAATTTTATCAAGAAGGAAAACTCATAAAATCAAGAAGATAACTTGTTATTTATAACTTTTTATACTCATGTTTTGTTTTTTTGGGCACAAAAAAACAATTCATAGATAATAACTTCTTGATTTTATTAGGTTTTCTTCTTAATTGCATAAAAAGTGTATTTCTTATTGATTTCATTAGGTCATCTTATTAATTTTTTTAAAAAGGTTTTCCTTATTGATTTCATTAGGTTGTCTTCTTGATTTTTTCAAAAAGGTTTTCTTTTACATAGTGAAATTGATCAACTATACAGAATTTTTCGTACTCTGGCCACGCCAGACGAATACACTTGGCCTGGCGTATCACAGTTACCAGACTACAAAGCTAAATTCCCCAGATGGGAGAAATCAAATATACGAGAAATAATTGGAAAACATGAAGCTTATGATCTATTTAAGGCCATGATGGTTTATGATCCCAATGAACGGATATCGGCTAAAAATGCCATGTTGCATCCATATTTTGATAACTTAGTAGTAATAAGTTATGTTGACTTGCCTAAAGAAACATAATTCCTATTTCTAGTTGCATATAATTTAAATTTTATTTATTCGTATACATACTTTAAAACATACAGCTAAATGTAAGTAGAATTATTTTTACACCATACCAATTATTGCAGTGGACTTTTTTTTGACCAACCCTTTTTTATTGGTTTTTTTTTTTTTTTTTTTTTTTGGAATTTATACCTATATTGGGTATGAAGTTTATAAGACCGAAGAAAAGAATTTAACCGAAGATATTCAGAACCATTCATCGGCCCGACCAAATCCAACCTTCAACTAGCGGCAACTTGTAGTAATTGGCATAAGTAATTATAACAACGTATTTATTTATATAATCAAATATATGTAATTTATATATGTAAAAATTCAGTAATATACTGGTAATAATTATATTTACTGTTTATTATTGTATTAATGCATATAGAAATAATAAATAAATAAAAAAATTATAAAATAAAATCAAGAAGTATTATATATAAAAAATTCAATAAGAAACCTGGTAAAATCCAGAAGAAAACCTTTTTGAAAAATTCAAGAAGAATACCTAGTAAAATCAAGAAGACAATCTTTTTGAAAAATTCAAGAAGGATACATAGTAAAATCAAGAAGAAAACATTTTTGAAAAAATCAAGTAGAATACCTAGTAAAATCAAAAAGAAAACCTTTTTGGAAAAATCAAGAAGAATACCTAATAAAATCAAGAAGAAAACCTTTTTGAAAAAATCAAGAAGAATACCTAATAAAATCTATAAGTTTTCTTCTTGATTTTTTCAAAAAGGTTTTCCCTATGAAATTAATAAGATGTTCTTCTTGAAAAAAAACCATAGAGATATCTTGTAAATTTTGTTCTATTTTATTAGGTAACTACTTAGGCACATTTTGCTCTGTGTACTGCATGCAATCCTGCATACAGACTTTCGCTTAAAGCAGACTGCAGTTCAGCGGCGACATTGTTTACATTCAGTTCCTAGGCGCCAATTATTTGCGGATCGTTCGCTTAAAGCAAAGACTTCACTTCACTTCACATAACCCAATAAAAAGTAAACCAATGGCATTAGATTAGAAGATCTCGCTGGTCATGGCCCTAATCCAAAACGTGAAATAAATTAAACCTTAAATTGCCCACGCAATAGATATTTTATTGCCTGAGAATACTTAAGTCTACTTTATGCCCGCGTGCTAGAAACTCAAATTCAATATTATCGTCTATGAGACTTTATTGTATTGTCGGTGTATTGAAAACGGTTTAAGAAATTCTGATACGATGCACTCCTGTACACAATGCCATCAAGCCAGCAAGACATCCATTCCATCAAATTTAATTGTGTACATTATTGTCTTCAGTGTTTCCCGCAATAGTGCCGGAATTAATTTTTTTTATTAATAAATCATTTTAGTAAGTTTTAATGAAATGGAAATTTCTCAGTTATAATTAATTAGAGTATTTCACGCTTCCGGAAATGTGTTTTACAGTCATAAATATTACAAATAATGACGCAACAGCTGACAACTAACACCCCGCATAAATACCCACATTCGGTAATGCCTCCAGCGTACCAACCGCCTCCATTGTGATCATAACTAATGAATTATGAAATTACGTAATACTACAGAGTCTAAACCATATAAAAATCATCGCGATTATATTATTTAATAATGCTGACAAATTTTTGTTATGAAAGATCTTTTCATACAATAAAATTAATTTCACTTGGACTAAAAATATATTCAAATGCAATACATGAATAGAAAAATTAAAATAAAAATATATAATTGTTTTATTATTTATCAGTACTTGGCCTATTGTTAAAATTAAAAATGATTTTTAAGATGTTTTTTTTTTATTTAAAAATACATTAAATGGTATTGCCTGGTTTCGATTAGCATTTTACTCTGCAGTAAAGCTTATCATTCTGAAAAGTTGTGGCCAGTTAACACTCCTCATCAAATAATTCTAAAATATTTTTATTTCAAAATTCATATTCCACTAGTATTAGTTTTTGGGAATTTCCTGCAATTCAAATGGCAAATAAATACTAATTTTGAACACTTCTAAAAACAAAATTTATCTATTAGGGGGATTCCTAACTTGTCCTAATTCACTGAAACTCGGCTACTGTGGTTACAAGTCTCTTTTTTCATTCTATATAAGCACTATCTTGGTCTTCTGTTCTTTAGCTTTGCGATCTCTTGGGCATGTGTTGCTAAAAAAAAATTATTATTATGAACTTTCTTTACATTTTACACTGGCTCTCGTGCTATTTAGTAATAACCAGAGCTGGAATATACATTTTTTTATTTTTGCAGTTGAAGCTTTCTTCAGTCACTGTCCACAAAATATTATTGCACAATATTTTATGGTTTTAATGGTCATTAATTCATTATTTAAAGCAACAAAAAATTGGATACCGATAAATGAAATAAGATGATGGTAACAGTAATTCACTAAATTCCCTAAATCGTCTAAAAATAATGTCTGAAAATATTTTGAAAAAAATTTAATATTAGTTATGCTTCTATTGGCTACTTAAAAATATATAAAAAGAAACTATAATGTTGCCACAACATTTGTATAATTAACGTAACGTATTCGATATTTTGTGGAGCCAGCCAATCAGCTAACTAATGGCGTTTTCTTTTCTACAAATAAAGGCAACACTATCCGCAGGGAGGGCAATTTTGTGTTCTTTTCTCGAAAATCTGTTGCCCTTTCGCAGTGCAAAAGGCATTGCACTTTTGCCCTGAGCAAATCAACAGGGCAGAAATTGCCTTGTAAAACAAATGGTTTTTATTCCTGCACAGCGTTACCAGACAATATTCAAAAAAAGTCTTTTGAGTTGAAAGAGTCGGAAAATTAGATTTTAATAATTATTTTTATATTTTGTATCGTATAAATCAAACAAAAGACAGCAATATGGCTGTTTAATTATATGAGATATTAAAATAAAAATTTTTAGTTTCTCAAGCAGATGAATTAGCAATCTGGCAACTGATCATTTTTGTATACACATTTCATAAAATATACAGAAAATGTTTGTCTATCAGCTGTAAAAAAAAGGCATTGCACTTTTTTCTAATTTGTGTTCTTGTCTCGTTATATTAAAAATGCACTTTCACAGGGCGGGCAAAACATTTTAAGAAGGCCCCTTTTCACAGGGCAACATTTTTAGTGTAGAAAAGAAAACGCCATAAGTAGCCAGCCAGCCAGCCAGCTAGCTAGCTAGCTAGTCAGCTATCCAAGCAGCCACCTAGTAATTATATTTCAAAGCATTCCTAATATTAAAAGAAAAGTAATACTATCACCAATTTCCCCCTCGATGTACACAAGCGTGATTTAAAATATATATATTAATTATATTTGTATGGATGTTACTATTTATGGTATGAAAAATTTCATTTTTATTGTTTTAATTTTACATTTAATTTTTGATTTTTATATCTGATGCCAACAGATTACTAAGAAAAATTCTTATTACGTAGAACTTTTCTCAATACTTATCATGATTGTTGTACAGAATTTCAAAAATCAAAATTCTATTATTCATCACAATTCTCCCAGAACAATATTTTAAGGGTATTCGTTGGCATGTTACTGCTTCTAAGTGACTTCATTTTGCAATTTCTTAAAAACTGTTTACAATAAATCTTTTGATTATTTTAAAATAACAGAGAAGCTCATTCTCTGCTTATATTTTTTCAATTAATTCCTATTTAGCATACAATGATAAAATGCATATAATGTTGGCATTACATTAGATATGCAATTTGTGAGAAAATATTATCATCACTTTGCTTTTTTCTTTCAACTTTATTGACTTTATTATTTTCATATTCAATTAAAAAGCTGATATTATCAAAAATGAATAAGAAATAGTACTATGGAATATGTATGTATGTGTGCGTAATGTATTGGTAAATTTATGCACATGGCGAACACATGACGAACCCTTGTATACATACTCACACACATGCATATAACTGTGAACTAAACTGAATATACATACATACACATGTATATGTAAATAGTTTCAAGAGCAGAGATAGTGCAACAGAAGGGTAAACTTGGTACCCTTAATTTGAATTTTGCTACACACAATTGACTAATTTGTAAAGTATACTTTAGGGCTGCATAGTTTGCATTGCAGCCAATCATATGAGCCCGATTTGGTAAAACTGTTTCTCCTGTTATTTATAAAAAAATAAAATAAGACAATAAAAAAAATTTTAGCAACGTATTTTTGCTATTCTTCCCAATGAGCTTAATTTCCGATTACAAAGTCTGATCCATAACTGCTCTATGGCAATGAGACAGATCGTGTACAAGAAGGCATTTTGGCTTTGAATATAGTTTATGGCTTATCACTTTAGCACACTTTGTAAATAGAGCAACTGCCGATCTGACACCGACCGCATTTAATATGATATGGGAGAAAGGCTTGGGGAAAATGCAAAGATACGCCAATGCCCTACACTTAGGCATACAAATGCGTTTCCTTACCGATATAAGTACGTGTGTTTAAAGTTCAAATTATTCCCCCACACGACTGCTACTTTAGATTTGGTATATAAAATACATGGAAATCTTAAAATTAAAATTATGCACATAAATAATATGGATTAATGTTAAGCTAACACATACAATCATAAACATAAATGTAGGCTAGGGTTCACCCAAATGATGGCACGTTAAAATATGTATGTACATCTAGGAAAAAATTAAATTTTAATCGAATAAATGCTTGTGCGTCAGAGCAACCAGTAATGCATTAAAGTGATAACTTTTCAAACATTTTGCATTACTGTGAAGACACACTAAATTCACAAAAATTTATTTATTTCCATTTAAAAATAGATTGATATTGACTCCGTAGACGTCTTACTGCTATCTAATATAGGCACATCACTATGCATATCTCAGATACAGAAATAGATATCTAAGAGTATGTATGAGTTTACATGAGTTGTGTAAACGCACCCACCCATATAAGTAAAGACGTACACACTCATATTCATCAGAAATGTATTGTAAGTTTATATCAAAGTAATACAGCATGGAAATATAAATGAATGTTCATGCATTTCATTTTAGCATAAATAAAATGAACCAACGTGCTATGATTGATAAGTTGCATATCTTTGCATAAGTTATGAAGGCAAGTGCATATGAAACATTCACGAAATTAACTGAGCGTAATGCAATACTTTAATCTCTTGTAAGTTACCAAAATTAAGATAAACTTTTATTATTATATTACTAAGTGTTGTGCATTAACGAAATTTAACAGTTAAAATTTTTGAACCATTTTATTCTTTATGAACTATTTTCATTGTATTTATGAACTTTATTAAAATTGCATATACGATAAAAATATTTGATCACTGTCAAATGTATATCGTCATGAATTTAACTGTACATGAAAATACTATATTTGTAGCACGAAAATCGTGCCCTAAAGTAAAAATTTAACACGATTTTCTCAAAATATATAATTTGTAATTTTGTCTTTATATGACTAAATATTTCTTTTTATAAAACAGCTTTTCTTTTCGTGGTAAACCTAAAACCTTTGTTAAAGTTATTTATTTATTTCAAAAACCATATGAGAATTTTTAGAAACTCTTTCAAAATAAATGTTGAGATCACCATGCAATACTTCATATCAAAACAACAAGTTTTATACGGTTTGCATTGATAATGCTTTGCCTTGTAGTCCATATATGTACGTATGGGATTCTTCATACAAGTATTTGAGCTTTTCCACCAAACAAGTGAGAGTACCTCAGATAATAATTACAGTTAAAATTTTTATTAAGCCATAACATTTTCTTCAATTTCCTTAATTAAAGTTTTGACTTTCTTAAAACACACAAAAAAGAAAAATAAAATAAAAATAAAAATTTAAAAATCTAAATTACAACTAAATTGCATTTGGCAATAAAAAAAATATTTTTAATTACTTATCAAATCACCCTCGCATTAATAAGAAAACAACACAACCTTAGATTTGTCAGCGATAAAGACAAACCATGACTGTAATTAATGCAAATTATAATTTAAAGGATTTAAAGAATTTCTATGAAAGAGAAACACTTAATTTATTAATATTTTTTCTAAAAAAAAAATTAATAAAAAAAAGTTAATAAATTAAAATTGCATATGAGATTGCGCACTGATTTTCATAAAACCTTTAATAAAAAATTTTAAAATTCTCCCTAAAAAAAGGACTACAAAGTCGTCCTGTAATAAAGTAAAAACTTGTTTTATTAAATATTGGCTTGAAAAGAAGGTGGAGCTTTTTAATATAATAAAAGCCGAAAATATATAGAGCCCGGTATTAATTAATTCTCTTAAATCAAATAATGTATATTTGTTTCTTTTAGATTTGTTTATTTAGTAAAAAAAAAATATGTCAGTTTGTATTTCAAAGTGTATATCCTTCAAAAAAAAAAAAAAAGAAATTACAATAATTTTACACTGTCTAACAAAATGCAAATATGGGATTCGCAAATTCCTTAATAGTTCGATAGTATTGTGATAATTTAGAAAACGCTTATTTAATTTTAATAATTAAAAATATTAATTGAAAAAATTTTATATATTTGCTAAAGTATCCATTTTCTTGATTATGAGCCGGCTGTCTTAGATAGTGATTAATAAGCTGAGTTCGGAAATTTTAGGCGACTAGTTTGAATGGAAATTTTCCCAAAAATTCAGTCTAATCAACTCAATAGCACAAGGCGGTAAAAATAAATATGTTTAATAACATTTTCTTTTTCTATTTCCAATTTTTTGTAATCCCTCTACAAAGCTTTCGGCTTGATCGCAGGAAAACACATGGGCTCTAGGCAGGTATCAAACGCGCGACCTCTAATTTACTGGGTTGTTCGTTATACAACTTTTTAGTTTAGTTTTAGAAGTTTTATTTTATCGAATTTTACACAAAAATTCGTTTCCCAAGAGGTTTGTTAGGAGTATAGGAAAATCCCATAAATTTCTATTTCTAGAATCCAGACGAATGGTTCGAGTGAAAATGTCTATGAAAAATAGTTTTTCTTGTTCATATGGCCAGCGGTAACTCCGTTGCTTAGTGTAAATTTCTTTTGTCATATTTAAATTCAGAATGACTTTATCTCCCACGCAAACAACATTGTCGCAGCGAAGTTCTGAAGAAAGTTGATTTGAATTGGCCGATTAGTGTAATAAAAAAAAAAAGCAGAAAAAATTGAAAGCAAAAGTTTCAGTATTAAAAGCAAGAAAATCTTTTGTAAGTAACTAATAAAAAAGTTCTGAAAGCGAATATCCATATGAAAACTTTCTTATTTATTCTCCTTAAATAAATACATTTTAGTACAGGAAGAAAACTTTCATATGCGGTAAGTCTTTTTAAATAGTTGTGCATTTTTTATGAAGTCATAATTCAATTTAACTACTTATGAAAGCTCATTAATCTTTCTAAATCCCCAGCTAGCCGTGGTCGCATATATTGCCAAGTCGCTTTGCAGAGCTTTTACATAATTCTCAATTAAAGTGTTGCTGGACTGTGGCACGTAAGACAACGTACTCGCAGTAGATTTGGAAGCGAAAGAAGAAACAAAACATTAAACTTTCGGTTAAATGATTTTTTTTTTCTCTTCACGCTTAGTGGGGATAAATGTTGGTAAGCCGATACATTTATAATTTAATTAACAAGCGCAGTTAAATGCTTTTAAGACGGACAGCTTTAATTTTAAGCTACAAAGGCCTAAGAAATTAGAGGTATTAAATGATAAATTAATAACAATATTTTAAGCAAGAAAAAAAAGAAATTAAAAAAAATATATATTATATTATTTGGATATAACAAAAAAATAAATTATATATGAAATTAAAGCTGGTGAGATCATAAAACAAAATAAAATGAAGAAATAGAAAAATCTTTCAACTGTGATAACGTTAAAGCTTGTTTGTAATTTTTAAACTTAAAACTCAAACAATAACTCTTTACTTAATTCGGCGTGATTACAATTATTGCGTTTACGTGGTTACTCATCGGATCTTAAAACTATTCATTTAAACTATTTTATCAGCTGAGGTGGGAGGGGGAAACGATTACTATTTCAATATTTTTGAATACTCGTATGTTGGCTGAAAATGGAATTTAGCATCCTGTTCTTTCAGAAGGATTTCCGGTATTATTTTTTGTTTTCGCTCCGTTTCCAACTTCCAGCAGGATCGCATACTTCCAACGTATAAAAAAGCAAATGAATTCGGAATTTGAAACTGAAATTTAAATGAAAATTTATTTCATTTTAAGAAATTTTAAACGATGCCACAGAGCTTTTGATTATGAGCGCTTATACGGGGTGAGATAAAAAAACTGCAACCAACTTCAGTGGTTTAGAAATGACTGCTGTCAGAAATGACTGCTGTCAGAAATGACTGCTGTCATTTCTAAACCACTCGTCCGACAGCTGTGAAAATCATTCCAGTGACAGCTCATTATATTGTTTACAAACTTACAAAAGCATTTTGGTGAGTATTTTCCAGAAAAAAAGTTATTCGTGATGGAATTCAAGCGTGATAGTGTGATTTCTTTATATTTGGCTGGAAGACCACAAGTGGCTATCGTTAGAGCACTCCAGCATTTAAATGTGAATAAATTTTTCGTGTCTCGTACCAACGCTCGTTACCGTGATACTGGTAGCGTAGCCCGACGTCAAGGAAGTGGACGGAAGAAAACAGCAACATCAGCAGAAATGGTTCAAGAAGTAAAGAAGCGACTTGATCGAAATCCGCGTCGCAGTGGCCGAAAAACAGCTTGTGAGCTGAACATATCGCAATATTCCATTCGGCAAATATTGAAAAATGAGCTAGGGGTAAATTCCAAAAAGTGCAAGAGCTTACACCGCAGCAGAAAGAAAAGAGCCAAAGGGTTACTTGGCTTGGCCGCAAGTGGTGAACTGCCGAATTTGGTTTTCTCCGATGAGAAAACATTCGTTGTCCAGCAGTTTGTAAACAAACAAAATGATCGTGTTTACTTGCCAAAGAGGTCAGCTGAAAATGTGCACCTTCGGTTGGCCACCAGAACTCAAGCGCCGGCCATGGTGATGGTGTGGGCCGCCATAACAGCCGATGGTCGCTCTCCACTCGTATTAATCGACCGCGGCTTGAGAATAAATGCCCAATATTATCGCGAAAATATTCTGGAGGGTGAATTGAAGCCTTGGGCATGCAAACATTTTGGCCGCCGACCTTGGACATTCCAACAGGACTCAGCAGCATCGCACTCAGCACGCGCCACCCAAGAATGGTTACAAAATGAGGTTCCATTTCCAGCGCACAATGGCCACCAAAATCTCCGGATACCAATCCGTTGGACTATTGCGTCTGGAGTATTTTGGAAAGCAAGGTTGGCACTAAAAAATACCAAAGTGTCGATCACCTCAAGCAAGCGCTTCGCCGGGAATGGGCCAAAATACCGCAGAGCAACATTCCGGCAGCGTGTGACGGTTTCATAGGCCGTTTGAAGGCCATAATTCGTGCCAAAGGTGACCAATTCGAACAAATCTAAACTTATTCAAAAATTTGATGCTATTTCCGACATTTTTTGCTTTCATTCAATAAAATTTAAAAAAAAAATCAAAAAATTATGGCGTTTTACTTTGTTGGAGTTTTTTTTACCTCACCCTGTACTCCTACTCTGGCCTCTCTTCAGTTGTCGAATGGATCTTTCACCTTTTACTAAAGATTTCCATAGAGAGGGACACTCTAATAAGTTTAAAACAGATTTTTGGAATGGATCCAACTTTTTGGTTGAAAAAAAAATATATATATCCTTCAAAAAAAGAAAAGTTATAACAAAATATTGGCTAAATAATACATGTGGCTTCTGAATTTCAACCATTTGAAAAGCAAGCCAGCGGGATTCTAATGCATGTGGGGTGGCTCATATGCTCGGCCGCTATACTTTCTACAGCTTTTATGTTACTTAGTATAGAAAAGGCAGTTTGTAGTTGCTCTCATTCGGGCAAGTTGGTCAGAGCTTTGAGAAAATAATTATTTTCACTGTTCGAGACTTGGCTGGAAGCAACAAATCTGGCGGCTGCTGATTGCAAGGTTTTCACTTGGACACTTTAATAGAATTTAAGCTAATTTGTTTAATTTATTATTATATATATTTTATAATTTATTATATATTATTAATTTGTTTTTAGCCACACATTCCAATCCTATTTATCGATCAAATCCTTAATAGCAATACTACATGCGTAAAAAATAAATAATATGAAACACGGCCTTGACCGCCTGATTAACTCCATTTTAGATTTTTAATACTTTAGAGGAATTCTCAAAGTTAATTCAAAGGGCCTGCTCCTAGAGAATCCTTTACACTTATTTCAATATATATATTTTATACTTAACTTGTCTCTTCTTTAGTTTATAAAACTGAATGGTTACTTTAAAACGACTTAATTCTCTAGAGTGGAACGGAAATCGCTGTGTATGAAAAGAGTGCGTCCCTCTCAAATAATTTAACTGCTGTCAATTATTCTCAGTTAGGAAGTTTTAAACAAAATTAATTCAGTCCTTTGCTAACCACACTCGTACTCATATGTAGCAGTCATCTCGAGAGGGACGAAAATCCCAGAAAGAACAATTCATATTTGATTATTTCACATAAATATATTAAAACAGATATGTGGGTGTGTGCGCATACAAATACATGGATACACTCAAACTCGCTGAAGGAAAGGCTAAGGAAACGTCACAAGAATTAAAAACTTTTGCTTCAGAAACCAAAACTTTTTATGTTTTAAGATATAAAAAAATAAATACATACATAAGCAAAACAAAAAAATAAAATAAAAAAAAAAAAAAAAAAAAAAAATAAAAAACTTTATAATTTTTATTCGTTTTGTTTATTTCTAACAATAATAAAATAAACTTTTTAAAAAAATATTTTTTTCTTCTCTTTTTGCAAGACACATTATAACTTGTTAAATTTGAGTGACATTTTAAGTTTGTTCGCATGTTGGGTAACATGTTATCCCAACCAAAACCACCTACCAGGGGCCACAATAGTTGGAATAAATTTGACATTTGATTTGTGACAAAGTAATTTACTAAAAATATTTTATCTAATAAATTGATTGTGGGAATAAAATATCGATTTAATGCAGAGTGGTGGGCCATTTAAAAACAAATTGGAATAGTTTTGAAATGATTAACTTCGATGTTGGACTATTTTTAAGCAGAATGTGACCACATTCAGTTGTATGATTGACACATTAGCCACATTCAATACAAAAATGTCACATTAAAAAGTTTCAAAGTTTGATCAACAAATAAATAATAAATAATAAATAATATAATAATTGAAATGAGAGGGCGTGCATGAACATTAAAATTTTATAATTCAGAAATATGTTGTAATTTTTTATACTTTTTTATTCAAAAAAAAAAAAAAAACAAAAAAAAAAATTATAATAGTAAAATATTTGTGGTACAAAAAAAAAGTTAAGTTAATGGTTTCTTGTTTTTATAAAATCTTAAAAAAAGTTTATTGTCTTTAGAGAATTTTAAGAAGTTTTTAATGAAATTCCAGGGAAGATATTACAAAACAATTTAAAAGCTTTTTAATTATGCAGTTTTTAAAAGCTTTCTAAATCTTTACAAAATTAATTAATGAAAACAGCGAAAACAAGTTAATTCTATGCTGCATATGAGGCTTTTACATAAACAAATTTGTTTTTTAATAATAAAAATTTTTAAAAAAAAATTAAAAGTTTCCCTTTAAAAAGTTTACATTTAAATTCATTTATTATGAATTTATATATTAATTTTTTTTTTATATATTTTACAATATTTTTTTTAATCGGTTATTCTGGTAAACAAGATTGGTAAATAATATTTACTGCCAACTACTCTTTTAAATTTGCTGCTGGCTACTGAGGCCTTTGGCTTCTGGCTCCCCGCAGGTGTCAGCGATTCAATTCCTCAGGGAGCCAGAAGCCAAAGGCCTCGGTAGCCAGTGCTTCTATAAATATTACAATTATATTCATATAATTGTAATATTTGGTAAATAAATAAATAAATTTGCTTCAAATTAATAGGTCCAGGTCCTGATAATACAAATTTCCTTTGTAAAAAGGCAACTAATTTCGTTTTGGGCGCTAATGATTGACATATGACGATTACGACCATAATGTATTTCAAGTCTAGATTGAGCTACTCGTGAGACGAAATCCTTCGAGAGCAAAGAGGATTTTGCCTAATTACAACTCAGAAAATTCCCAAAAATCGAATTAATATAAAAACATTAAGATATTGAAAATGATTCTTGAGGACTATCAGTTGGATCCTGAGAGCATTTTACTTCCTGCCATTATAGATTATCAGCAAGACATTTAACTAAAAAAAATTTTTTTAAACAAGTAAAGACTTTATTTATGAAAACTTGTAATACGAACTTTAAATGTTTAAGCTTCTGGCAACTGAAGGAAAATAATTAAGATTTTTACTTGAAATTTATTTATCTTAAATGTATCAACAATACTCGTATTTCTGAGTTTGGCTGCCTGTCTAGCAAAACACCTTGTTGTAATTGGCATTTCTATCGATATGTGAGTAATAGTATGATGAAAATAACATCCGACTTAATAATGAATCAAAGATTTCAAAGTCTCTTCGCTTTTAACTTTTCGTTTTTGACTATTCCCTTATTCTTTTGTTTCCTTATGGCATAAGGACAAGGCAGTATATTTTTTATTACTTCCCATACAAATTATTTGCATTTCCTTTTAATAATATATTATTTTGTTTAAAAGTCCATTAGCTTGAAGTAGCTGAAATTTTACAAAATAAAATATATATAAAGCTGTTACGATTATTATATGCTGGTAAAAAGTAAATTAAACCTTAACCCTCAAGAAGGTCCTTTTTTGTGTCTTTAGGTAATAAAAGTATTGGTGGGAAAAAAGGCCATATTAATTTTGGGCATCATCATAAACATTTAAGAGATTGCAAGTGTGAATTTCGATTTTAAATACTCGTAGTCACGCCATTGTTTGTGTTTAATAAAATATTTATTTTAAAAAATATGCTAATAAATTTTTGAAACCATCAGATACTTCAGAAACCAATTCTCAAGTGGTACATTTTTATTTATAACCGTAAGCATATAATCATTATTCATACTTAGTTGAGGTGGCCACACGTCTTTCCTATAAAAATAAATATCACTCACATTAACACTTTCAAACTCATATAATGGAATACATTGCAAGCGTCAAGCTTTGCTCGTTAATAACTTAGTAAAGGAAATTAGTTTTAATTTTAAAAATATCATAAACAATTTCGTTAGATGTAAGTCGTTCAGCATTATGGAGTTTTATAAACATCAAATCCAACAACAGCAAAGTTAGTCCTTTATAGTCCTATATAGTTAGTCCAAAGATAGTGCTTTGCCCTTATTAGGCAAAGGACTATGCCTTTGAATCTCATTAATGTTTTTCGAAACATTCAAGATAAAAATATTAATGAGATACAAAATTTTTAACAATTCGTAATGCAAAATTACTTCTTAATGTGTATTTCAACGTTCAATAAAGTTTGGCTAGAGAATAGCTTGAAGGTCTGAATTTCTTATACAGAGTATCGGTAGATCTCATTTTTCAACAAACTTTATGTATGAGTGTATTCCATTTATATTGCAAAGCCAATAATTGAAAAAAAAATATATCCTTCCTTGCTACTAAATGTCCTGTGCAAATATCTTTAACTTAGGAACTCTCTATTTCTTTACTCGTTTCTAAAATTTAATCGAGAAAGAAGGAATTTAAAAAATAATAAATATTCAATATTGGTTACAGTACTTCTCACCATAATGAGGACGCTATTGGCTGGTGTAGTACATATTTCAATTAAAAATGCTACAGTAGGAGAGTGACATGGAGGTTTGATCCTTTTAGATCGAGAACAGCAAATACAGAATTTGTTTGTAAAATTAAATTAGAGGAATCTAAACGAGCTAAGCACTCGATTACTTTTTTTTTTGGATCAAAAGTGCAATTTTGGTTGGCTGAATGACAAACTTCGTCACAAAGAAATGACCCAGATGGTGGTTTTACACCATAGCATTGAAAGTCATCTGATATTTCACACATTTTTTCATATATTTGGTTGACTTTTATTTTGCAAGTCATAGTGACCCTGTGGCCGAAACTTGTGATATCAAAAGAACTGAATAGCACTCTTCACGGTCTCCTTGCGAAATGCATTGAATAAAAAGGGGCATCCCCGAGTAGCATAATGCGCTGTAAAAAAGCAAACAAAAAATCCCACTAGATTAGCGGAAATTTACTATTTAAGAAATCACTTCCTTTAACTCCGATCAAGACTATTTCGGTTTTTATTTCCGTCTACTTTTATGCCCCCAATATTCCCTGCCAATGCAGATTTCTAAATTAAAATACACATTACACATGTAAAATAGTTTAAAATATGTGTGTACGCATTTGCTAATAATTGATTATTGTAAATTTAGTTACTGCGATATTGCCAGAAAATCAAAGCTGATCTGCTTTAGAACCCCTATCTGAAATATGAAAAACTTATATATTCCCCGTAATTGCAGCAGCATAGAAAGAATGCAAATAATTATTAGGAAAGTAATTTTGAAATAATTTTTTAATAATTATACATAATTATTTCTAAAATATTAAATAACTCAAAGTTTATTTTACTTTTCGTTTTTCTTAACTGGCGTACAGAGTTCTGTCGGTAAGGCAATGGTCATCCTAAATATTGCAGACACCATGCAAACCCTGCTGCTATACATTCCCAAATGGGCTCACATGTACACACACCATCATATATTTTAATATTTGTTTATCAACCTTAGAAGCGTATTGTATTTTTATAAATAACGTTCTACGTATCCATTATGTTAAATAAAAGAAAAGTCATAAAACCTAATTGAAAAGTCATCAACATTTATGTTTTCACTAAATACACATGCAACATTTTATGTGTTTGTGGTGCGTGTATGTGTATGTGTTTGTGCATATATACGTTTGTTATTCTTTTCATCCCGACACTCACTTAATCTGACAAACATAATTCCCAAAGGATTTCTGTTTATTTTTTTATCACCACACATATTCCTGCAGACTACAAATAATTGTATACATTCATTCAATCACCAGCTCACTTGCGAGGCCATGCATGCATACTCACACATACAAACGTGCATACATGCTGTTGAAGACTTCTTCGCACATATTTGTACGCTTTTACGCTTGTATGCTTCAATAAAGAAAGCAAAATTGAAGAGTATGCCTTTGGCACCAAATAAGTAAACAAGCACTTCCAACGTCTTTATAGCCAATGCAAAATTGTTTCAAAGGATATAGTTTGTCCTTTTATGCCTTTTAGACTGTTGCTGTGTAAACACATTTACTTGTAGCATGAAATGCGAATAAACCAAAAAAGGAAAAAAAAACCAGTGTGAGTACATTTAAAGCTTAAAGAATGTAAAATTATTGACACCAACGTTACACATTCCAACGCAAAGATAAGTACGAATATAATAACATTTACGAATGTGAATAGAAGCTCATAAATATCATTCCATTTTTTCATTTTCAATACATTTTTTTCTAAATACACTGATTGCTATTATTTCTTCTTTGTGTAAATATTAGCAGGATTCCAGGGAATGTAATTCATTGATATTTTACCTTTCAGGGATATATTCCTTATTTGGAGCTCAATGGCTGGAATTTCTAATCAAGAATTCAATCTAGATCGCTTTAATAGCGGCTTAAATCAGAGTACGCAGTATATTTGTATCGCAATGACAAGGGAATGGCTAGTGAATCACATTGAAAAGGATTATTCGTTCCTTTTGGCTCGCAAGTCATAAATAACAGATTGGCAGAGACTTGAAATTTTAAGATTCGAAAAGCACAATAAGCAAGAAGTCTTCAAATTGGGAGAGAGAGAGTCAGAGAGAGAGAGAGATAAATGCCAACTAATTTCTTTCAAGTTTAAAGAAAACTTTTTCCTCTGTAAAATAATGAAAATATAGTTAAGGCTTTCTTACATTAAGCCAGACGTATTTATGTATGTTTCATAGAAGACACACATCAAACTTAAAAATATAATTAATATACGAATCGTACGTCACCATATAAAATTTGCTTTGGAGAGTTTCTAAATTAATTCAAATTTTAAAAACAAACCGCGTAAAAAAATTTTTAGAATTTTTTCTTGTTTTGTTCTTTAGGAGTACAACTTTCAATATGGATCTGTACAATGAAATTGTGAAAAAAAAATTTACGATTTTTGTTAGGTGGGTATCCATCCCTTTTTTTGTGAGGCTTTTCAAAGCATATTTATATATTTTTTAATGGCAAAACTTGCATTTTTATTACTTTTTCGAGTTCAGTCTGATGTTTTAGAATATATTCATTATATATTTGCCAGAACTAAAGCGATTTCATTTAAACAAAAAAGAAAAACTAAAAATATTTCGTAAAATATTTTATTCTTTTTAAATGCTAGTAAAATTACAACAATTTGTGAAAGCGAGATATAATATAAATTGAAAATGGAAAATTGCCATGAAAAGATTCTACATATTGTTTTGATATAAAATTCTTACTTAACATATTTGTACTAACACTGTGCAGAAGCTTTCTTTTTTTTTAACTAACTTAGCCTGCAAAGCTTTCGGCTTGACCGCAGGAAACAATCCACAATCGAGACAGGAATTGAACCCGCGAGCTTCACTTTAATATATAGAATCAGCATTATACATACGTGCACTTACGGAGGCCCCAATTAAACAAAATAAAATGAACCACCTTAATGCTCCATTTTTATTGTCGACCACTACGTTATTAAGCATAATATACTCGTGTAGCAACCGTGTATATCGTATTTTATTGCTTCATAGTGATGCTCCATAATGATAGACAAAGAAATGTCATCTTCTGAAAGCTTAATACAAAGCCCGGTGTATAAAAAAACAAATTGGAATAATTTTCTTTTTCTTTTGTTTATAAATTAATGTTTCATATGTGTGTATGCGTCTGAAACCTCAAGCAAACAAACATTGTTTAACCAACATAAAATTAACTGACTTTAGTTTTATCATTATAACACTTCCTCTGCCTGACGTTACTTGAAATTATATACGACTATACGACATCCATTCACACGCTCACTTGTGTACTGGCGCAAAGTTCATAAATAAATACAACTACATATGAAGCTTACAAAAACAACTGCAAATGCATTGTTGCCTTTAAAGTTCCTTCAATATGCTCCTTAAGTACTAATAAAATCCAGTTATTCTCCTCTTTTTTCTTTTTTTTTTGCTATTTACTTAAGAGGATTCTCTCGATTTCCTTAGTTATATTTTGGTACGATTAGTCAGATTTATTTTCGTCCATTCACGCATTTTGTGTTGGAATTTTTTCCTTTTTCCTTTTTCCATTTTCCATTTTCCTTTTCTCACATATATATTTCATGTGTTTTCTTAATCTACATCTGCTGGTGTTGTAGAACAATATTATCACTTTATCAATTCCTCTTTTATATTTTCTTAGCTTATAGTGCCACAGGTGACGATTTGTAGCACCGTAAAAAAATTGATTAAGCTTTTTAGGGGATTTATGATGTCAACTAAAACTCGCCTGTCAGTGGACGTTCAGACTAATCGCAGGTAAAATATCACCGCACCGCAAAGTAATTAAATACTTTAATGAGTTCCCACATCGAAGCGATGAATAAGATACAACTTGATACAGTTTAGCATTTTGAGGAAATATTTAATGAAAAAAAAATTTATAATTATATTTAGAAGGAATTGCCTCACTAGTATGGAATAGTCTGAATAACTAATGCCATGGAATATAAACTCGCTACAGGATCACTATTTATTAACTACTTGTAGCAGAATTTTCATAGCCATTTGCTTGTATTGATCCTGCTTTGGCTAGCAATATAAAATAACAAGTTCTATACATCATATGTAGAAGGAAAAAGGACAATTGCGTCATTGGCAATAACAATTCGGTTCCTGGAAACTGCAAAATGAAAACTTAAGCTGTTTAAATTCGATACTCAGAACACATTTTTCATACAAGAGATTCAAGGATTCAAAATTATAATAAAAACTTAATAGCCGATGGCTTCACCAGCCAGTGTTTCTATTCATTTTATAATTATATTCTTATAATTGTAATATTAATAAAATAAATAAATAAATAATAAACAACTTCAAGTTCAATAATGTAATGTGCAGTGCAGCAATTGGTGGATAAACAAACACATGCAAGACCATGATGTTGCATGCAATTGCATGCACACTGGGCATTTCCAATGCAATATATCGAGGAATACGAAAACGGTGTTGCACTGTCTTATGCTTTACGTATCGTATATGAAACTCTGAAAGGAGTTACTGCTCTACATTGTAACAAGGATATATACGAGTATATGCGTATTGTATTGTATTATATATCACGCTGCTTTCTTAAACCTGCTGGTTGATTTCAGTGAACTCCTTCAGCATGTTTAGCTTATTTAGTTTGTCTGGGTTTACGAAATGTCATACGTTTTGATCCATTGAAAAAAGTCTAATTTCGATATTGCTTCCGAATTGCTTCAAGTTGGACTTAGAAATGTTACTATGAATACATAGGCTCTGGTAGTTGTTAAATTTTTGGCCAGTACCTAATAATTAGAGATACACACATACACACGTATGTATATTTTTTTTTTTGGTTTTAACCAACTCTACCTGCAAAGCTTTTGGCTTGTCCGCAGTAAAACACCCAGGGTCTAGGCAGGAATCGAACCCGCGACCTCCGTTTCATTAGGCCGAGCATTATTCACTCGCCTACGGAGGCAGCCAATATAATTTTACACATTTTCAATTCCATAATAGGGCAGCCTAATGTTATTCAAAAAGTCTAGAACATTTTACCATCTAAGCTGTGTTTGGCAAATAACCGCTCAAAAGACCATCAGTTTTATTATTAATATCGGATCTAACCGTGTATATCACGTTATGTAAATTTAAAAGTTTCACTAGTTTAAATAATAAAGATTCCTAATCCTCAATTAAGCATGAAATATATATATATATATATATTTATATCGAAAAATTTCGTAGCTCTGAAAATCATATATAAAATTAACTAGCAAAAGTCCAGCTTCATCACAAGTATCTGAGCCGAACATGTTATAACATAATTTATAACAATATATCTTGAAATATGAAAGTTTTTGCTTTTCCAGTCTTTTGTACCCTATTAATAACCGATATTGGTTTGCCGAATCAACTGGAATGGGCGGCCGTGATAAATACTATGAAGGACTTTTTATTTGTTCTAATCAAGAGAAGTTATTAGCTAATTAAAATAATATATATATATATAATTATATTAATTACAAAATATATATATATTATATATTAATATATAAATTAATACATACATATATATCATATTATATAAATTTATATTTGCAAAAGGAAAATAGGTCTCAAGGATCTCAAGATTCTGTATTTAGTGGCAAAATTTAAAAAAAATTGTAAAATTTGGAGAAAACTGGGAAAATATAAAAATTACTGCCAGCTGATGGCCTGGCCAGCCCGTGATTGCTTCTTCATATAGTTGTAATATTAAGTAAATAAATAAATAAAAAAATAAATAATAAAAAAAGAATTAATTGAAATATATAATCATGTTAATGAATTAAGTTATTGCGATAAATTGCAACTATAAAAAAGAATCTTGCAACATGTTGGTGTAGTGTTTCCCTTACGCGACCATGCCGCTACTGAAAACTGATCAGAAAACCTCCTATAGAGAAAACCTTCCCCTTCTCAGATATTTCGCAACTAAAGGCTTAAATTTCTGCTTTTCAAAATTTTCTTGTAACATGTTGGTGTAGTGTTTCCCTTAAACGACCATGCCGCTACTGACAACTGATCAGAAAACCTCCTATAGAGAAAACCTTCCCCTTCTCAGATATCTCGCAACTAAAGGCTTTAATTTCTGCTTTTCAAAATTTTCTGATTTATTTGTACAGTTGCAGTGTAGCGTATACAACAATGCCGGCATTTGCCCACCAAGAATTTAGTTTCACTCATTTATGGAAAAGCGTACGACAATTTGTTCGATTTGCTTTATTTTCCGTTCTGTTTGCCTTCCAAGATATGTCATGTTACATCTTCAGGGTATTTGTTGTTGTTGTTGTTGTTTTTTTTGTTTTAGTAAAGCAATGATTTCCCAGGTTGTTATTCTACAGATGACAATTACACAAGAACTTTGTTGCAGGAGTCTGTGAGGAACAGAAATGTTTACACACCGTGCATGTACATACAGCACTGCATACTCACGTACCAAACTGAGTATACGACGGAATATGAATACAAGTTAATTGAAAATTACAATTTATAAATTATGTTGTATTTAAAATCGTTTTGTACGCATAACTAAAAGTTTAAAGTAATAAATATTGCCAGATGTGCTTAATGTCTTCTCGGTGTGAAGCGGGTTTTGTTTGTCGTATCAAACGAATGAAGTGAGGATAGCAGTCCGGCGAAGTTTAATATAAATTATTTGTTGTAATTTTTTTAGCAAATGCTTTGGAATCTTTAACTACTGACTCGATTGAGATTAATAAAATCGCAAAAGAAAAACATGAAATGAAACAACGTTTTCAATAAAATCGTAAGAAAAATGTAAAGAAACCGAAGCAAATTTCTTCATGCCCTTTTCTGGTTTATATGCAAGCGAATACGATTCAAAATTAAACAATTTCGAGTATTTGGCAAATAGCAATATGCCAGTACACTTAATACAAAGCGAATTGCCAATAATAGAAATCTATAAATGCATGTAAGTGCACATATTCGTATTTCTTATCACTTTACCACACAAGTACCCGCCACAAGCAAACGAGTAAATGCATACTCGTACAACCAAAATCTAAAGATTTTCATCTCGGCGTTGCAAAGGCGCCAATATTGAAATTCAAGCCATTAAAATTGTACACATAAAAACGAAATAATAGAAAATATTTAAACAATACTCGTATAATCTTAAAAGAAATAACATTTTCATTTGTAGTTACATTTTTTTCTTCTTCCGCATACGTTGTGATTTGGATTCTGCAAATAAATTGTTAAAAAAAAGTTTGCAATTTATTGTATTTTATTGTAAATACATATTAATTGTGCAAGTGTGTGCATGATATCGTCTTTTAAAACAATAGTGTATCAGCCACTGAAGACCTCTTCAGTCTCAGCCATACAAAAATTGCAGCAGAATAAAATGCATGAAGGCATACTCGTACTCATATAGTATAGTAACAGTGGTGGAATCGTATAACGTGAATCTCGTGTAACAGAGTAAAGTTCGGTAGTGGCTTAAAATAACAAGGTTGAGGGGGGAATTTGTTAGAAAAAGCCTCTTAACATCTACTTTCGAGTTCAAGAACAGCTAAAACCCCATATGCAATTATTAATATATTTAATTGAGGTTCAAGAGGCGGCCCTAAAATGATGAGAGATAGAGGCCGCCCTTCAAAGTTATGATTTGCTTAACTTGTTTTTATTTATTTAAAGTATCATTATTACTTTACTTACTAAATATTAAAAATTATTATTATTTTTATTATTTTTTTTAAATATAAATTTTAATAGACGTTTTGACCTGAACTTGATTTAAATTATAAAATTATATCTTTTTTAGATTTTAAATTAACTGTTTGAATGTTCAATTTGTTTTTATTAAATTAATCTGCTCAATATTTCGAACACCTTCAGTGCTCTTCTTCGGGAACAATTTGAGTAAAGTTATCCATCTTGCCCTTAAGTTTATTATTGAATAAAATAATTTAATAAAAAAAAAATTAATTCAACATTCAAAGAGTTGATTTAAAGCCTAAAAAAAAGGAAATAAAAAAAATATAAATGTATAATTTTTTAACATTTTATACGCAGCATAATTCCGAAGATGAGATTTTTGCTTTTGGATTGACTTATTATTTCATTTCAAGGACGAAAAATTTCTTAGGCAGAAACACTAATAGTTTTGTTAGTACCACAAATGGCATCAAAAGACTAACTTGTCCTCACTATTCCGAGTGGTTTTTCCATTAAAATATTTCTCTCCCGGAACTGCTTTCTGTATTACTTCGGGAAAAATCAAAACATTGTCTTATAAGCAATAACCTTTAATTAGACCACGTCTGGGCTAGACAAGTAAAGTATCATGGTTTTTTTCCATTGTAGTATAAACTCGAGGTACCCTACGACGGCATTCAAGCATTTTGATAACCATGGCTTCGAAAGTGAAGTGATCATTGTGACCTTCGCAGTATATACAACTAAGATCATATACTTTACCCATAAGTTGCATATACTTCCGGAGATATTGGTAAGTCCGAAAGAAATTTTTTTTGATTTTTCCAAAAAATTTCATTTGATGCAATATTGGATGTAAGTTTCGCTGCCCATCTGCCTGTTGTTCTGATTCTATCTATTCTGCCAGCAACAGATGATTTAGGATCTCAGCTCTACAGGTTTATTTCAAATCTATCAAATTTTTATTTGTTTGATATTGGTTTTTGACTGATAGTGTGTGCCAAATGTTGTCAATCAAGAATACTACAAAGATGTAGAAAAAAAAAAATTTCAATTTATTTTCCAAACACCACAGGATCTGTTTTGGCAATACTACTCAAATCAAAGTAAGGAATCTGTACTAGTGAGAATAGTTATATGAAATAAATTCTTATGGAATTATTTTTAAATTATTTTTAGGAAGGATGCGTTTTTAGAAAGCAAGCAAACGTATAAAAAATTTTCTAAAAGTTGCTCATCAATGAAATGGAAATAAAATATTTTATAATTGGAAGATATTTATTTTGGATAACCTTTATTAGTAAAATATTTTATAATTGGAAGATATTTATTTTGGATAACCTTTATAAATTTGTTCTTAAATTTGTTTTTAAATTTTTATTGGGAAACAAAAGAGCCATATTTGTAAGATGCCCCACTAATGAATGCATTGGCCGCAGTAGTTTCAGTTATAGTAAATAAATATAATAAATTTGAATTTGTTAAAATATTGTTTTAGAAATCCTTCCGGGCAAGAGAAGGAACTCGGACAAAAATGCTTTAAACCATAAAATGTTTTTTTTTTTATATTTATTTCAGATTTCAAATTTCTTTTTAATTTTCTTTTTCTTTTTTTTTTCATTATACAAAAGTATTATTTTAGCCATCCCCCGAGCAGAATGTACCACAGTGCAGCACTACATTTAAACTCGAATCAGTTGTTAAGCAAACCAGTAAATGACAGTTTATTGGAATTTTGAGGCATAAAAGTACACAGACATTTGTCTTAATATCCTTCGACTTACTACCTTAAGGATTGGCACCTTTAACACCAACATTAGAGGGTCGTAAAAAAAATATTGAAGAGGGAAAAGGTGTGAGTGGGCGCATTATAATAACGAGGCGAATCTATGGGCAAGTGTATATCGAAAAATCCTACAAGTTTAACGATTGCATTATCTGAGAAAGATTTGGCAACAGCCAGCCATATTTTAAGTAAATTCACCGATAGCTCTGAGTATGTTGCACTTAAGGAAGAGCAAAGGAATCAATTATGCGAGTACTACACTGTCAAGAGTATACCAAATGATGGCGACGTTGTTGTCATCAGTAGTAGAGCTGGCCAAAAGACAGAGCAGCCACAAGAACAACAACAACAACAACAACAACAACAGCAGTTCGTACAGCAGTGGCATTATCAGGAGGAAAATTCTAAAGACGACTTTATCCAAGGAAACACTTGTTTACATTCATTGGACCATTGGCCAGTTAAAAAAAGTGCACAGAAGCAGCAGATTGTTAACAATGATGACAAGAGCAATGATGCAGTTGCTGATGTACACCGCAACACACTCTGTGGCCATAACGGTATAAGCAGGAGCAACAATAAAGGCAACAACGATTATGGCGACGTCGTTGAGTCTATGCTGGCTTATAACGACCATGCTGTCAATGTATATGACTCTGAGGATAAGTTGGAAGATGAAGACAAATTTATAACCATTATTAAATGCTCAACGTCTTGTAGTGATAAAACTAACAACAATAATAGAGATGGTAAAGAAAACGTCATCTATGCTGATATCAATCTTGCCAATTGCAATAACATTCGTAATAAAAAGAACATTAAGGATTGTAATGCGAATAATAACGATAATAATTATCATAATGAAATGCCCCCATATCTGAGGCAACTGCTTTTATGCCAAGCAAATAAAAGACAACAGCAGCAAAAAGCAAACGATGCTTTAATTGATTGTAGCATGAATAGTGATAAAATTGGGAATAAAAGTCATCACAAGACTAGAAACAAATGGAAAAAGTTTTTAACACCTGATGATGACGTACAGGAAACAGTACGTGTTGCTGAACAGGTAAGCAAATTAATGATTGAAAAAAAAAAAAAGTTAAGAAAAGGTTTATTGCTTGAGGATAATTACGATATTTTAATTATTTCTTATAACCAACAACAATTCAAATATTCCATCTAACTAAAACTTACATTCGTAAATACATGCATGCTCCCGCAGGACATTAAACGTTATAAAATATGATTTTAACACCGCAAAGGATATGTGACTGTTAATAGTTTTTGAGATGGGATTTTTTATTTCGTGTTTTCCTTACACACAAGTTGTAATAAAATTTTCATTGCTGTACTTATTATGTGAATCCCCTCCAGCAAAAAAAAAAAAATAAATTAAAACAATAAAAATTCACAAAAAATCTCGCAAGTTCAGATAAAGTAAAATCTGTTTAATAACTAAAATAATTAATTGGCTTAAAGAGGGAAAGTTTGTTAGCCAACTTTCATTTTTGAATTGCGATCGCTTTTGGTTTACATTGCAACACATGAAACTTGCTATCGAATAAAGTTATATTTTTTTCTTTAGCTGAAATCGCAAAAAAAGGACTTTTTCCAAGGACCACTATCTTGGAATTCTTCTATACGTACACTTTATGGAAATTCTCTTAATTCGTTTATGCAGGGAAGTGAAAGGCTATTCTTATAGATATGAAGTGGTATCATTGTAAAAATATCAAGTTCGATAAAGTTGTAAGATCGGAGAAAAGGACATTCACATGCGTTTGGTTTTTATGGTCAAGTAAGATGGGGAAAAACTACTTCACAAGATGCAGATTCAGGCAAGAATGCACCAAAAATCCCCTAAGAAAACATGTGGCAGTCATTTGATCCTTCATTTTGCCGATACAGCTGAATGAAGTATCGAGCACCTCTTTCAGAAAACGTATCTCTCAAGTCTTTAAGGCCATGTTGATAAAGGTGTCCAAAAGTATTGCGTATTTCTGGAAAAACGTTGCCTTTAAAGAATTCTCATTTAATGCAAATTGTCCAAATTCCATTACGCAGCGAAACATTTAAAATTTTGATTGACAAAAAACACCTTTTACTTTTAAACTTTAAATTTTTGTGTGTTAACTAAACACAACAAAACGTAGCACTGGCAACACTGGTTAATGTGTATATTTTATCACAAATGAAGTTTCGTATTTTGCAGTGTGTGTTGCCCATTTCTGGTACGATTGTTTAGCAACTGTTTTACAGGCCATAATCTGTTGCTAAATCTGTAACGAAACGGATGTCTGATTGGTTGTCGTCCAATCGATAAAAAAAAACAACGAAAACATGAGGAAAAAAGTGGACCTCCATTTATGGAAACAGGTTCGATCAATAAAAGGAAATTCTCTTGCGAAAATGCAAACAATTGCGTTTGTGCAACATCAATAAAATATATTAGTGGTATTCAGTATTTGGTGCATTTGGGATGGACATCACATTAATTTTGGCATAGATGGTGAGCACAGTTTTTGGTGCAGCCTTGCAATCAGTTTTGCAGTAATTAAATGTCAATGAAAGAAAAGTGCATTATATTGAATATTAGTATTTATTAAATGCAAAACATAAATTTCTTGCTTACAAATGTCAGCTGTTCTAATACATGCATCGAAGTAAAAATCCAATTCGCGGTGAAAATTTCAATACGCATTTAAAGTTGTTGTTATAGTGAAATGGGATTTCATTGCGAATGCAAATGTTTATATTTTGTTACTTAAAATTTAATTAAAAGCTCAAAGAAAAATTGTATTTGCATATATATATGTGCTTTAAGAACTGATTAGAGCTTATACATTATCGTAAATTTTGCCATACGATTACATTATCGTAATATTGGAATTATTTTTTAATTATTTTTGGAAAGGATGCGTTTTTAGAAAGCAAGCAAGCGTATAAAAAATTTTCTAAAAGTTGCTCATCAATGAAATGGAAATAAAATATTTTATAATTGGAAAAAGTTTGTTCTAAAAGCTCTTAAAATGCATAACGTAAAAAAATTGAACAGAAATACGCGATCTGTAGAAGAATTGAATCAGGCGTAATTATAAACGAATGCGACCACTTTATTTTCAGTTCGGAATACTTCCGGAATGTCTGAAAACATTTGCTCAATAATGACTAATTCTAATTAAAGTCTTTTTGAGCTTTTACATAATAATATAAAATAAAAATTTGCCAAGGGTTCGGTTTAGATTGAACTGTAGAATACGAAATAAATTTAAATATTGGTGGGGCTAAAATTGACATTTAAATTGAAAGAGGTTAAGGCATTAGTAGATTGTTAGCCTTAAAACCGAGCGCAGAGAGCTTACGTTATTGTTTTTTAAAAGCTATGAAGTCTTTGCAAAATACAAAAATGGCAACACTTTACTAAAAGCTAATTTTACCGAAATACCAGTATAGTTTTTTCAAACACGTTTCTATTCCCGACAACCATCTTGAGATAATGAAATGCTAAAAGCTTTAGTATTGCCAGACTCTGGAATATGCTTTTGCTAAATGTATTAAAAAGAAAGCTTAGTAAAAGTTTAAATTGGTATAAAAAGCTGTAAAGTTTCCGAAAAAAGGACTAATTTTTTTTTATTCCGTAACGCAAAAGAAGTTTGAAAATTCACTCCTTCAACCTCTGGGCTTCAACCTCAAAGCTTTTAGACATATCGCTTTATATGCCAGACCATTCACATAAAACTACCACCGAGACTAAAATGACAATTTTAATTTTTTTATTTCACGTTCTCTGTCCATTGCGCATGATTGGTGAAAATTCTTGCCATCCACACAGGCAGACATTGCTGTACTAAGAAAACCCCAGAACTTTCAAGTGTCACAAACATTTTATATACAGAAGAATTGAAACGTTACGCTCGATGCAAAAAAAAATATACATGAAAAAATAAATTTGTGAAAAAATTAGAAAAGTGTTCCAAAAACAACAACTAAAATTTAATAAAAAAAAAAAATAAAAATCAAACGGAAAAAAATTAATTATTACGTTTTATAACTGAAAAGAAAAATTTTTCAAAAGCTTGTTGCAGTGAAAAACTTGTGAATAAAACGCAAAAAGAAAAGCTGCAAGAATTCAATTAAAGTACAAGTAAATGATTTTACTTTTATTTAAAAGAAACTAAAAAAGATTTCATATTAAATAATAAATTGCTTTCAAGATTATTTAAGTTATTTGAGAGAATTAAACGAAGAAAAAAGAAAAGAAATTATAATTGTGAAAAACGGCAGCAAGGTTGAAAATTCAATACATCAAGGCCCGCCTACACAGGGGGCTACAAGATAAAAATCTACCTGCAAAATGGATGAATGTGAAAACCTCATCATTGATTTAGAAGAATACGAGGCGTTTGATATTAAGCAGGAGCATTTATTAAATGATAACGACGTTGAAATTCTTGAATTAACAGCAGCACTTGACACAGAAGACGAAATGGTAAAGTTATATTTCCACTTGATTAAATATTTACAAAAGAAACTAATCCGGCTTAAGGATATTTAATAATGCGAATGCATATAGAAGAATCGCAATCATATATTGTACTTACATTCAGTTGCATATAATGGTATACATACTGGTACAATGCAAAAAGCTAACTTACAATCCATGCTCGGCAGTCTCTTGTGCTTCTTTCTATCGGTTTGTGGATTATGTCAAGTGTAACATTTTCCGCAATTATCCTTCAAAGTCCTTTTACACGAAAACTTATGCAGTTTGTTTTTCTTTGCAAATTTTTATTATTTTTGTTTTTATTTTCGTACGGCTTTTGTAAGAACATGTTCCACCATATGCTCTGGCAAAACATGGAACGGATTAGTCAGCGTTGTCAGCATTGTCAGCGTTGGCTTTTGCCAGTTGAACATGTGTCGCCACATTGACGACACAACATTAGCAGAAGAGTGCTCAAATACCGATTGTTTTTATTTTATTTTTATTTTGTACAATTTCTAAGATTGTATAATAATAACATCAGAACTAAAATAGGCGTAGTGTGCTATTATTGCGCATATATGTATGTCCTGCTGCGTTGCCGCGAGTTGCAAGCAATTACCATATTGATTATTTTTAAATATTTTTAAATTCTAATAAAATATAATTACTCTTCTATGGCTTTGCTTGAGTGATTTTGTGAATGAATTTTTTTTGATAAAAACAAAAACTATTGTATGCATGTATGTGTGTGAATATAAATGAGGTAGCACATCAAGCGAAGGTGAAGGTTACCTGGTCTATTAGTTTTTAAGCACTGCACAGTCAAATGCCGGTAAGTTCATAGTTTTATTGCCAAAAAAAAAAATTCTACTACTCGTTAGCTTTCAAATTGAGATGTCTTAGAAAAAAAGAAGACATCTGAGTTCATATATGCTATTATATTCTTTCCCGTACATCGAGTATCCCTCACCAGTAAATCGCGGCGTTTCATGTTAGTTGGAATTATTGTCATTATGTTATTATGAATTGTCTTGACAGAAAAAACTTTGTCGGTTACCTCCCTCCAACTTGCAAGAATTGTTTTCTCAGTAGTAATTCATACAGTAAACTGTCAGTCTGTCTGAAAAAGAGTGATCTGGGAAATGTGTTATTTTATAAGTAACACTAGATCTCACTCGAAAGCCTACCGAGGAAGCTTTCAAGAGGCAGAGGAAGAAGAGACTGTATAGCATACTTGGATCCTACTAATAGTTAAGGATACCTCTAAGGCTAACAGTCGCTGTTTCGATTCCAGCCTAGTCCTACAGTGTTTGGGCACAATGAGATAGACTTTAGTCTTGCTTCCGAGGAGTTATAAGATAATCTACTGAAATGGGTTTTTATCCAGCTCATTTTGACCAATTCAAGTTTATGCTGCCTGCACCTGCGAATCACAATTACCATAGTTTGTAATAGTTGGGGCTGTGTGCGCACCTGCTACTCTAAATACACCATTTCCTACAACCCTTTTAAGTAAACTTTAAACTTTACACTTAAAGGACTTGACAGATGCAAATGGATATTCCTTCCTGGAATTATATGCTTTCAAAGGAACAACTTCTGCCATGGCGAGAAATCAATAACTGTTTGTTTACTCACAGTGGGGGCGTAACGCCAATCTACTGTAATAACAAAATATTTATTTTAATATAAATTCTGCTTACAAATTGAACTGACGTTCCACTTCATTACTTTAATCTATAAAGTTGCAATAAACTGCATTGAAAAGCTGCATATAAAATTTTGAGGGTTGCTTGCAGCCGATATAATTTTATTATTATTTTTCAGAAACATGTAAATAAAATTTTAGTCTCAGCCTTTATACGAAATAACTAAAATAATTTTGCAATACACTGCAAAATTTCTCATGCCTTATCAAGGATATGAATAACAAGAAATATTATATTTATTCGAAAATGAAACTTTAACTGTTATTGGAAAACCAAAACTTCTTAATCCTTAATTAAAATGATTTTAGCTGTGCGATTAATATTTCTTATAATAAAATATATTTAAGTAAATAATTTTCTAGTGCAGCAGAGAATTTTTTTTTAATCCTGATTTATTTGACATAAACAGGATCAATTAGTGGTGGTTATGAATACTTTTTGGAATGTTTTTTTCATTAATTTTTGCTTAATTCTTAACAAAAATAATAATGTTGACTTCAAACCTGCTCACACTGTTCTGTTAAATTCATTATGGATGGCAGAAAACTCCTTTTCTAATCAAATTTATTTTATTTGCACAGAGCTTTGGAGGTTCACCAGAAAAATTAAAACTAAGACTGGAATATAAAAAAAACCGGAATAGAGAATAATTGCCAAAAAAAAAACATCTTACAAACACTGAAAAAAAATAAAAAATTTTAATTAATTTAAAAATTTTTAGTTACCGGTTACTGAATTTTTATTGTTTTGAACTTAGAAAATGAGAATTTTTTGTTAGATGACAGTGACATTTCGATGGCAAAGTTGTACATCCTTTCCTTACTAAAGCTGTTTATGGCAAGCTGCAATGGAAAAGGTGGGTCTGAGGGTGTGGTCATTTTAAAATGTTTATTTTTAATAACTTGAAGCTGAATTGTTCAGATCTTAGCAGGTCTTGTGGAACCAACTGAGTCCGTAACATTTAGCTGGCCAAGTAGGATCGCCTACTAAGTATGGTGTGCAAAATGGGACCACACCTTACAACTTTTCTACAGTTTGATTTCGATGAAACTGGTTTCGTCTGGTTTGGTTTTTTCCGCTTTATTTTACATTTTATTGCTTTCTGTTCACTATTGTATTTGCGGTTTTTCCCGAAAAAAGGCGAAACGGACTAAATATTTGGTACAGATTTACACTGTTAAGTGATTAGTTGTCTCAAGACGAACTGCAATCAGCCTGGAGGGTCCAGTCTGTATAATCTGCCGTAGAAGTTGTGAAGATTGACAGAATGCCATTTAACTATAAGATTGATCCTTTGGATTCAATAGTATAAGGAGTAGAGTCCTTAGTTCCTAGTACCAACAAGTTTCTTTTTATCACAGAAATTAATTATTATGATGATTTTTTGTACCAGAAGGTTTAAAAATTTTATTTCTTCAAACTAAAAGTTTTTTTGTTTTATATATTATTAATTTTTTTTTTTTTTTTTTTTTTTGTGCAAACTACTCCGTTTTATATTTTTTAATTTTCCCGCTCTTTATCTTCCTTTTTTTATATAAAAATATGAAAAGAGAGCGATTCCTGCTCCTCTTAAGTAACTTTTTGCATGCATCCCATGAATTATGGAATAGAATAGAAGAGATTTTTATTGTAATAGATAATTCCGGTAACATGAGAATCAGTTTTCATTCTGTGTTTTCTTCACAATTAAGGACATGTTTTCCAAAAAACTTATATCTTCTTATAATAAAAATTAGGGGAAAATAATATAAAACTTTTCAAGTTGCAGTCTGCCGTCTCTGCTAATAATTCTACATCGATTGAAAAAAAAATTTTTTTTTGTCAAAGTAGTTGGTCGTAAATCATTCTACGCTGTCCCAAACCTAATACTTTCCATATTGTTTTGGTATTTCCGGAATTTTTTTTAGACTGTTTCATACCTCTGCTTTTGGCTATGCAGGCTGTTACAACCATTTGATATCCATAGTTTGATATTAAAAATTTCAACAGATATGTTAAATCAACTCAGTTGGTTGTGGCGATATAGAGGATACACAGGATGAACCTGCCGATGGCGACAGTAGGAAAAGTAATAGTATTACTTCGCAAGGTTCTATACAGTGTGTGGTATGTCGGCAGCCAGTAGTCAAGTGAGCTCTTCATCAAATTCAATACGAACGAAAAATCATCAAGGAGGTGTAAGCACGGCCCGATATCATCTACTATTTAATAATTATTTAAATTATTTTATAACTATAAATATTATTTCTCCAACTGGCTATTATTTAAACTTTCATAATTTTTAAATGCTGTTAAATCTCTCTAAATAATAATTGAATAATTTATTTGTTAATTTTTTTTTAGGGTCAGACAGAAAGTAAAAAGAGCTCAAAGAAACACAATGCAGGAGAAATTCAAACGAAGGGGACAGCGATGTCCTTCGGCTTTCGCAAAAATCTCAATACAACACCAAAGAAACTAAAGAAACTAATAAAAGGCGAGAACAGCAAACATTCCAAGAAACAGGATAAATGTAATGCCAATGATACTGGTAATACTGAGAAGGCAGGCGGTGCAGGAGGTGGCGAAGTTGTTGGTACAGTGTTAAATAAAGGGGATGAGACAGATGCTGTGATAGACACTAATAATTCAACTTGCACAGATAAAGTAGTTGGTGGGGGGATGACAATGGAAATGCAGGTTAGTAGAAATGTCTGATGTATGCAGTGTTTTACGTTGTCTAATATTTTTATTTGGAATTTAATTAAATAACAATTTCATATTTAACTAGATTTGCTCAACAATGTGTATTTTGCGAAAATGGGAGCCAGCCGCTGCAGCAACTATACAAACAAATCAGGCCACTGCTGCAGGTATGGCTAATAATTGTAAATTACCTGGCGCTGGGAATCGTTTTGGCTTTCGTGGCGCCTATAGGCCCCTCTTCTACAGATATAACATCACGGCAGCAAAGAGAATCTCATGACAATATTGAAAATAATAATTATGCTGCTAATGGAAGCAACACTAAAGGTGTTCTGGTTAGCAACTGTAAGTTGTTTTATGAAATGTTTTTCATTATTTGATTTGATTTGAAATTTAATGCTGAGAGATCAATGACTCTTTTTTTTAATACTT